>CP126898.1:15737500-16937500 GCA_030440675.1 Furcifer pardalis | reverse complement strand
GCCACAACAAGGCCTCTGCTAGCTAGCTAAAGATAAGTAACACTGAACTGGAAAACAAGCAGTCTTGTGACACAGCGCAGAAATGATTTTTGGGGCCTAGGAAAAATACAAACTCCCATGTTTAGTGAACATTAGGGAATTTGGGGCCCTCACATGACATGCCCCCCCTTTAAGGAAAGTCTTGATTGTACAAGACTTTGCTCTAGCCACTATTGCCTAATGTGAACTAAGCAATCAAGCAAACCCTTCTATATGTGGGTTGTCAGCATTAAGCTCTTCCAGGGATATGGAGGAACACTTGGATACAGTTACGCATAGCAAGCAAGTTAACTCAGGTGTGTCACCTTTACACTCTAAGTGAGAAACAAATCAAGTAACAGGTACATCAGTTCCATTTTCCCTTTCTTCAGTTTCAGGAAACATTCTGCTAAGGGAGTCTACAAGTACATTCTGATTTCACTTGATATGTTGTATGGAAAACTGGTAGTCTTGTAACAACAAAGCCCATCTCATTAGTCTTTGGTTTGACGCTTTCATCTTGTTGAGGAACTTCAATGCATTATGGTTAGTGAGCAACTGGAGTTCTTTTCCCCACAGGAATGGCCTGAGCTTAGTTACAGCCCAAATTATGGCTAGGCATCCCTTTTCCACAATGGAGTAATTACGCTAACGGGGAAGTAATTTTCTGCTGAAATATGAGATTGGATGCATAATGTTCTGCTCATCTTTTTGTAACAGACATGCGCCAAGACCGACATTGCTAGCATCAGTTTTCAAAATAAACTCTTTGTCAAACTGTGGCGCTCTAAGAATAGGGTAAGAAATCAACTTTTCTTTTAATGTCAAAAGATTTCTGACATTCATCAGTCCACACCACCTTGAGAGGTTTTCGCTTCTGTGTCAGTTCAGTCAATACATGTGCAATGGTACTTAAGTAAGGAATGAATGCACAATAGAACCCAACCAATCCTAGAAAGGATTTTACCTGCTTCTTTGTTTGTGGAACAGGCCAATCTTTGACACTTTGGACTTTAGCATGAACAGGAACCACTTCAGAGGAACCAACCTCATGTCCCAAGTAAATCACCTTGCCAAGACACCATTGGCATTTTGAGGCTTTAACAGTTAAACTAGCCTGTTGAATACATTGAAGGACAGTTTCAAGGTGTTTAAGAAGGTCAGAAAGACTCAATGTAAGTGGCAACATCATCTACAGTATAAGCACTGGCATAAGTCAAACCATTCAAAACCTTGTCAATCATTCTTTGAAAACTAGCAGGTGAATTACGCAACCCGAATGGCATTCTGGTAAAAGCATATTGTCTTCCATATGCTAGGGAGAAAGCAGTTTTATGTTTAGCACTTTCTGTTAAAGGAATTTGCCAAAAGCCTTTGATCCAATCTAAAACAGAAACATATTTAGAACCTGCAATTTTGTGAACCAAGTCATCCATCCATCCATCTTGAATAGTTACAGAGTTTAACTTATCTCAGGTAAGATGTTCCCAAATGCATCTTTCTTTTTTGCCAAAACAATGGGAGCTGAAAAAGAAGAGTTAAAAGGTTCAATAACATACATTTGCAACATTTTCTCCACCTCTGCATCAATTTGCTTTTGGACTTCCCCTACAGTCCTGTAGGGTTGGGCCCATATGCTCATTGGTAGTCAGTTCTGTGCTATGTGTTTGCAAATTACAATTACCAGGGTGTGAGATAAAGAGATGCCTAAACTTTTGCAGGACAGATCTTACCAACATCTGTTCATGCTCAGGAACCTTTCTATTAATATACAGGTCATCAAAACTTCCAGCGTGCTGGTACTCATCGCTAAGACAAACAAGGTCTGCATTCTCTTCCGCCCTGGAGGAATACAATTTCAAAGATAAACCACAACCTTCCCAGAGTCCCATTGCACTGCATAGTTCACTGCACCAACACGTTGTATGATCTTGGTTGGACCTTCCCACTTCAAGTTTAGCATGGTTGCACCTAAGGGTTTTAGGACCATTACTAGATCCCCAATTTTAAAGTCTTAATGCCTTGACTTGTGATCATGGAAAATCTTATAAGTCTGTTGGGCAATAGTCAGGTTTTCTTTAGCAAAGGAACACACTGATTCAAGTCTTTTCTGTAGTTCATACACATAAGTGGCAGCAAACCTGGAAGGTAGTTCTTCTTGGTCTTCCCAGTTGGCTTTTAACAGGTCAAGAGGTCCACATAAATTCCTCCCAAACAGCACTTCAGAAGGGCTGAAATCTCCAAGAGATGCATGTGGTGTTGAATGGTATGCTGCCTTGAGAAATGGCAGCGCCTCGGCCCTATTCTTCCCTTGGGCTTGCACAAAAGACTTTAGCATTTTCTGCAAAGTGCAAATGATTCTCTCTGTGGTCCCATGACTCTGCACATGGTAGGCTGTACTGAAAGACTGGGTGATACCTGCCACTGGCATACTTTCTTCATCAAAGCAGAGGTGAAACAGGATCCTCTGTCGCTCACAAGAACTTGTGTGATACTCCATCTTCCCACAATCTCCATAAAGGCCTTGGCAACCTGTATAGCAGAACAGTTCATTAGTGGAATTAGCGCCGCCCATTTGCTGAAGGTGTCAATGTAAACCAGAATGAACTTCCCGTGGCTGGGAGGTTGGGGTCCCAAAATGTACCATTCACATTGTTGGAACAGGGTTCCAGTAACCTCTGGGCATTGCATCTTGGCCTTAGTCTTACTTTGATTGTGCCCCCTTCTTTGGCATAAATCAAATTACTGCACATATTTCCTCGCCACCTGGCTGAGATTGGGCCAAAAAAAATTGTCTGAGATGTTGGTATGTTTTCTGCTGTCCTTGATGCATAGAGTAAAGATCATCGTGAGACAAGCGCAGAATGGCAGGTCTGAACTCTTTGGGGGCCACCAGTTGCTTTTTAAAAGGCAAATCCTTTTGTAATCTTGAATATCTATACAACAGTCCCTTATCAGTTTTAACTAACTGGCTGGTCAAGTTTTATACAATGTCTCTTTCAAGTACTGCCTTACTCCTGACTTCTTGTAGAGAAGGGTCAGCCAACTGCGCCTGGAGAAATTGTTGACTTGTAACTGCCAAAGAAGAGCCAATTTTAAAGGTGGTAACATTGTTCTCACTTTGTCCACTAGGTGGGAGTCATCACTTCCTGGACTGTTAGCTCCAGCTTTAGTCTGAGACTGTGTGACAACAGGTAGAGCTAGAACGCCTTGCTCTGGGGCATCAACGTCTGGGCCTTGTGTTCTAATCTTTTGCACCTCCCTGATCAAATTGAGGCCAATGAGGAAACGTGGCTGATGGTCATTCTTGTGAACAAGACAGTGTATTTCAGCAGTAAACTGTTGGAAAGTCACTTTTACTTTAGCTAGTTTTGTAAAACAAGTAGCTCTGCCATCAGTTGAATACCTTCCACTTGAACTTTAGCTCCTGGTACAATTTGAGAAGGATGGAGAAGACTTTCATGGGCACTACAGAAATCGTTTGTGTAATTTGTTGACAAGTGTTGTCTGGATAATGTAAAATCACCAGTCTTGTCTTAAAAGCCTTCATCCAATCCAAATCCGCTTACTCAGTAGCTGGGCTGGATTAATCACTTGTTCAGACACCTGGGTCTGCACACACATGGACCAGGCAGTTGCATCAGAAAAGTCCTTTAACAAACCAGCAACAGGGTCATCTGAACCCACAACTTGTATGGAGCCTTGTCTGGAGACTGCTCCTTCAGACACTTTAGTAGCTATTTTAACAGGTGGGCCTGATTTTGCCTGCTGGGGGTGCTGACCCATTTTAGCCTGAGTAGCAGGTGGAGGTTCAGCTTTTTCTTTAGGCCTTGCACCAGCAGACTTTGGGGTAGAAGATTTCACAGGGATCCTGCAGTCCCTTCTTCCATGTCCCTTCTTTCCACAATTATACCGTAACAAACAAGGTCTTTAGCCTGTGTCACAGAAGGTGCCTTAGGTTCCTGCCTCTCCTCCCTTCTTCTTGAGAAAACTGGCCTCCTCTCTGTGCCTTCTTTCTGTGACTTTCTGTAGGCAGAACCACCCTGCTTTGGCCTTTCTTGGGAACGTTTCAGGGTAACCAGCATATCAGTGGCCTGTGCTAGCTCAGAAAGGCTCTTGGGCTGTTTAGACGTTAAAGTGACTCTGAAATCATCTGGGACATATTTCATAAACGCCTCCTGAACAACAATTTTAGTGACGCCAGCAAAACTGTCAGCATTTTCAGCTTGGCACCATCTCAAAAAGTCATGTTCTAGGTTCTGCATCAAAACACAGAAGACCTGCTTAGCAGGGTCAGGTTTCCTAGTACGGAAGGCTGCACACAAAGGTTCTGGAGTTAAAGAAAACTGAATCTTGACAGCATCAATCAACTCTTTCCAGGGTATTTTAGAGTCCAAACACAACACAAAATCTCCAGTCTAGCCTGACACCTGGGTTCTGATGAAAGAGGACCAGTATTTTTGCTTAATTTTCATATCTCTCATTGCTGAAACAAACCGATAAAGGAACAGTAAAATATCATCTCCTTCCTTGAACACAGGAAGATTTTTCCTATCTGTATTCTGGGGAGTCCGTTTAGCCTTCCTCCTAGCTTCCTTGAGCCGAAGGTTCTGGATCTGGACCAACTGGGTCAATACCTGAGCCAACATAGCTTCCCCTGAAGCACTAGGTACAGGTGGAGCCCTCTCATCTTCAGAATCACTCTCATCTGGACTTGAGGCCTCTTCTTCCAACTCATCCTCTGAGGCGAATCCTCTCTCCTTCATGTAAACCTTGGCCAACCTGGCTGTACTGAGAGTCCCACCATCTCTCATCTGAGCGGGCAGGGCAATAATAAGCCTGCGCTTCCAGCTCCCCTTTGGTATCCCGAGGTGGTTTGACATCCTCCTCCTCTTCTGCACCTACTAGGGGCCTGACCACCCATATTACTAGGCCCTGGCTGGGCCCTTTCTTCAATTACAACCTCTTGGGGTAATTCTGGTAAGGGGGAAGTAGCATAAGTAGGGATGTCTGTGTCCTCCCGTTCTTCCTTACCTTGCATCACGCTGGCGTAGGGATCCTGGACCTCTGAAGGTACCAACGTACGCCTTCGCCCTTTCCCTGTGAAAGCCAGTATGCCACTATGGGAGTGGCCCACGGAAAAAGGTTGAGAATAGCTCAAACCGGCAATCCAAACAACAGCTGCGATTTCTTGTCCTGGAGCTCCTTCCTGTGGCCACAGCCAGAACACAGCTTGCTTCCAGCAACGAGGGGGAAAAACTCCCTCTTTCCTGCCTACGCTGGCAGAAACTGCTGTTCTCAATACAATGAGAAAGCGAAACGAGCAAAAGTCATTCACACAGAGGAAAAACACACAGTGACTGATCTGTTAAGTCCACTGCTGCATCATGTCAGCTTCAGGGGTCATTTAAACAGTACATCCCACCCCTGCCAACATGTCAGACTTCAGACCGTCTCACCCCAAGGGTGTCTCCCCTGCGTTCATTAGGGACGCTTCCAGTCCCACACGAACTTCACCCCCCTTCAGCAAGAGGGCCAGGCAGCAGGGGGGGGGGAACCAGCTAAAGACCTAGCTGCAACTCCGTTCTGGGCTCATTCAAGCTTTGAATAGTCCATGGAGCATATGGGGATATAATGACGCCCCTGTGTGTGCAGAAATTATAGTTACCTTTGGCTCACAAATAAGATGTTGTTCAAGCAAAAATGTAGATTTATTGATCAGGTTTCTTAAAGGATAGTCCATAGAGCATAGATAAAGATAAAACCAGTCCAAAACAATATAAAGTAAAACACTGGGTGATTGGATCGGATAACACTAAAACCGCATAACGTTAAGTAATCTGGGGAGGAGAATTGGATAACATTAAGGTCCTATGGGATGGATAGGATAACAACTGCTAAAGCCTGTGCAGTTACAATGTATCTCTATGGAGCTTTAACGTTAACCGATCCATCCCATAGGATTTTAACATGGATCAGATAACACTAAAAATCGGATAACACCAAGACTTGTGGAACCAAGTTTTAGCATTATGCGAGGTTTTACTGTATAATCCTAGGTAATCATGATGAAAGAAAAAGGGGAATATTCCCTGACTTGTTAATTCAAAGGCATCCCAAAACGAACTGCCCTTCTCTTCTCCAAAATGGAGATTGGTAACCCATGGGGGTATTCTGGGCAAATCAGAGAAGGTTCCCATAACAAGAGAAACTGTTTACACACGTGCAGAGACACTTCCTCTGGGATAGCCACAACAAGGCCTCTGCTGGCTAGTTAAAGATAAGGAATGGGAACACTGACCTGGAAAACAAGCAGTCTTGTGACAGAGCAGAAATGATTTTTTGGGGCCTAGGAAAAATACAAACTCCATCTTTAGTAAACGTTAGGGAATTTGGGGCCCTCACATGACAGGTGCCCAGAAAGAGGGCTCTGAATGCCACCTCTGGCACACTTGCCATAGGTTCACCATCACTGCTCTAGATCCTAGTCAAAATGGATTCCTTATCAGTCTATAGGTTCTGTTGGTTTTATAAAATTATAAACGGAATGATTCATTGGGCATCTGCTCCTCAAACAAGGTAACTGTTGATCCTTTCTCCTCAATCTTTTTGCAGAACTGTAGATATTGAATGTAGAGCAGCTATTCGACTGGGAGGACATCATAACACAACAGGAAAGAATAATTTCAGGAGAGATGGAGTGTGGAAAAAGTGTCAGTAAACAAGTACAACTTGCTGAACAAAAGGGCACCCACACAGGAGAGAAGCCATTTGAATGCCAGGAGTGTGGAAAAAACTTCAGTTGCAGTGGAAGCCTTACTAGACATCACAGGACACACACAGAAGAGAAGCCATTTGAATGCCAGGAGTGTGGGAAAAGCTTCAGTCGTAGTTCAAGCCTTTCTTCACATCACAGGAGGCACACAGGAGAGAGGCCATTTGAATGCCTGGAGTGTGGAAAAAGATTCCATGCCAGTGGAAACCTTGCATCACATCACAGGATACACACAGGAGAGAAGCCATTTAAATGCCAGGAGTGTGGGAAAAGCTTCAGTCGCAGTGGAAGCCTTGCATCACATCACAGGATGCACACAGGAGAGAAGCCATTTGAATGCCTGGAGTGTGGGAAAAGATTCCATGACAGTGGAAGCCTTGCATCACATCACAGGACACACACAGGAGAGAAGCCATTTAAATGCCAGGAGTGTGGAAAAAGCTTCAGTCGCAGTGGAAGCCTTGCTTCACATCACAGGACCCACACAGGAGAGATGCCATTTGAATGCCTGGAGTGTGGGAAAAGATTCCATGACAGTGGAAGCCTTGCTAAACATCACAGGACCCATACAGGCGAGAAGCCTTTTAAATGCCTGGAGTGTGGAAAAAGCTACAGGCAAAAATCACAGCTTGCTAAACATCGCAGGACCCACACAGGAGAGAAGCCATTTGAATGCCAGGAGTGTGGAAAAAGCTTCAGTTGTAGTTCAAGCCTTTCTTCACATCACAATACCCACACAGGAGAGAAGCCATTTGAATGCCTGGAGTGTGGAAAAAGCTTCAGTCATCGTTCATATCTTGCATCACATCACAGGACCCACACAGGAGAGAAGCCTTTTAAATGCCAGGAATGTGGAAAAAGCTTCAGTCATCGTTCATATCTTGTATCACATCACAGGACCCACACAGGAGAGAAGCCTTTTAAATGCCAGGAATGTGGAAAAAGCTTCAGTCGCAGTGGAATCCTTGCAGCACATCACAGGACGCACACAGGAGAGAAGCCATTTGAATGCCTGGAGTGTGGGAAAAGATTCCATGACAGTGGAAGCCTTGCTTCACATCACAGGACCCACACAGGAGAGAAGCCTTTTAAATGCCAGGAGTGTGGAAAAAGTTTCAGTCGTAGTTCAGACCTTGCATCACATCACAGGACCCACACAGGAGAGAAGCCATTTGAATGCCAGGAGTGTGGAAAAAGATTCCGTCATAGTTCAGACCTTGCTTCACATCACAGGAGAGAAGCCATTGGAATGCCAGGAGTGTGGAAAAAGATTCAGTAAAAGTGGAAGCCTTGCTATACATCACAGGACCCACACAGGAGAGAAGCCATTTGAATGCCTGGAGTGCGGAAAAAGCTTCAGTCATAGTTCAGACCTTGCTTCACATCACAGGACCCACACAGGAGAGAAGCCTTTTAAATGCCAGGAGTGTGAAAAGAGCTTCCGTTATAGTTCACAGCTTTCTTCACACCACAGGACACACAGGAGAAAAGCCATTTAAATGTCAGGACTGTGGAAAAAGCTTCAGTCAAAGTGGACACCTTGCTTCACATCGCAGGAGACACACAGGAGAGAAGCCTTTTAAATGCCAGGAGTGTTGGAAAAGCTTCAGTCATAGTGGACGTCTTGCTGCACATCACAAGACCCACACAGGAGAGGAGCCATTTAAATACCAGAAGTAGAAAATGCTTCAGTCTTCCTAAAACTCTTGCTATACATCCCAGAACTCACATTGTGGAAAACTTGCTTCATATCACAGGACACATACAAGCGAGAAGCCATTTAATGTCCATACTGGCATATTTTACTTCTACTTCCAGGATTAACTGGTGTCCAGGGCCCGATCCTGCCCATAGGCCATAGGATGGGCACCCCTGGTTTAAGCAGAGTAAATGGCAGCCTAAACTCTACCTCATTCTATTGTAAAATAGATTGCTAGGTAAGTTTTACTTCTTCTTCCGATGGGAGGAACCATGCGACCGGCCTGTCGGCCGAACTGTTTGGGCACCGTGACTTTCAATGGAAGCATAGAAAGCTTGAACTAGTGGACTGAAGGAAGCATAGGAGGAAGCGTAGTGTTTGATAAAGGACCTGTGGAAGCCCACCAAAAGATGACCTGGCAGCACATAACTAATTACAAACTTTATAAACTCCGTCTCCTCACAACATTTCTTCTCCCTGCAAATTTCACCTCCCCCAAGAACAAAACGTTTCTTCCTTTCTAGCAGATTGCTTTGGGCTTCATTAATACAGTAATACTTTTTCAATGTACCACTTAGACCAGGGATTCTCAACCTGTGGCCCGCAGAGCCATTTCATGTGCACTCCCGACCGCCTCCACAACACCCGGAAATGCCATTTGATGGAGGAACGGCAAAATGGCCATCCAGCCTCCAAATCTGTGATGGAGCATGACTCGGCCCCTGGCTTTATAAGGTTGAGAACTCCTGATTTAGGCAGTCATTGTTCTTTACAGCTGTTTTTAATGTCTATTGAAGGATCTTCCTTTCACCTTTTTATCCTTTGCAGTGAACTAGAATGGCAAAAGTCTGAAGGCTCTTTGGTTTCCGTGGGTAGTGCAAAACTCCTGCCTGCATTTCCATTGAACATGAATTGTGTAATAAACCCCAATTAAAAAGAGATGCAATTGACTGGAAAAACTGATTCCAGTTTGTTAGCAAGAAACATTTCGGGAGAACTGCTTGGAGAAGGCAGGATGCAAACGTAATGTTAAAAATACTTCTGTTGACCATCATATATGTTAGCTATGAAGCATCTGCTACCAAGCAGCGTTAAATCCTTCCCAAAATGTATTTGAATACCTTTCTTAGCAAGCAAAATCTGCATTAGCAGGATGAAAAGGGAAGCATAGCGTTTTGGTTTTCTATATTCTGCCAAAGTGTCTCCCTGGGAGAGAAAAGCAAGCAATGGTTAGAACAGTGACGGCCAACCTTGGCACTCCAGGTGTTGGAGTTCAATTCCCAGAATCCCCAGTCCCTGTGTATCTATTTGAATGGGTTTACTGCACACAATGCTCCTCAACGTGCACGGAGGAGGATGTTATGTTAGCAGGAGGAAATGCTGTTGTAGTGGCATGATATTGGGCGGATGTCATTTAGCCCTTTTAAATTCTATTTTGCTTTTAGATGTGTTAATTTTAGCTTTGTATGTTATTATATGCTGGTGGTGCATTTGACATGAATAAAGAAAGATAATTACTTGTTGTAAATAACTCATTGTTTTGCATGTCTGTCTCCTGAACCAACCAACTTTGCTCAGCCCCTCTGGGTCTCCTTGCTAGATATTTATAAATGTATACCATGATCTACAAAAGAGTTTGCAAATTGCTCCAGAAGGGAAATTGATGGATAAGCAGAGCAAGAGATTTAAGAGACAGAATAGCAACCTTTATGAAGAAATACATATTCTTTTCTCTATTTATTTATTTATTTATTTTATTTACTGTATTTGTATTTCTGCCTCCCTCACCAAAGCGACTCCAGGCAGCTCACAACAGTAACAAAAGTTCAAAATGCAAACCATCCCCATCATACAAAGCTAAATAATTAAAACTTTGAAAACGATTCCAACCTTCTTTGTCCTTCATATCTCAAGACTCACCACCAGTGGTGGGATGTCAAAAATTTAACTACCCCACCATGATGTCATCACAGTGTGGGCAGAGCTGATGTCATGATGTCATGACATTGTGGGCAGGGCCGAAGAAAAAAATAAGAATAAAAAATAAGAATAAGCACACACACACACACACACACACACACACACACACACACCTCAACCCACCCACCCACAACACAAACCCATTAATGAATTAAATAAATAAATAATACATTAAAACACACTCACCCACCCAAACATCCGCCCACCAACCCCAAACAAATCAACCAGAGTTTAAAGCTTATTCTGGCTAATCTTTATCATACTAGGTCAGATGGAAGGAACTACAGAATAAACTCACCACAAGATGGCTTCATTTTGGCAATTTTCAACAGTTAAAGAATTTAGGTACTAAGTCTTTGCATAACCAGTTCTCTAGGATAATATGTCTTAATGTAAATTAAAACAGGTGTACCTCCTTAAGGGTTCTCCAGTTGGAACACCAATTGGAACAGCACAGATGTAGCTTATTGATGAGGTAACTCCAAGACTTTGCTTAAAAACCCCAAGCCAGGCTGCTAGGCCTTTTTAGGAACTGTGGTAGTACGTCAATATAGGTAAAGGTATTAAATAGACATTAAAATACACACAGACACACCACATCCAAAGGTGAGACACTTACCCTGGGGAGCAGGCTATAGGGAGCTTCAGGCTAGCAGCTTCTGTTCCTCCTCCCCGCTTGGGAGGACAGCAAGGAGGCCGTGCATAGGCGCCAAGCACTGTAGGCGTGCATGGACACCAAGTGTTAAGCAAAAGGTAAGCCCCCGAAGGTGGTTCCCCCCAAAAGCTGCTACCAGTTTTCCGGGACCCTGGGAAAAGTTACTACCGGTTCTGGCAAACTGGTGCAAAACTGTTACATCACATCACTGCTTACCACCTTTGGCCCCAGGACAGCAGTTCAAACCCCACACTGCCAAGCCTTCTTACCCGCTACTTGCTGCAGCCTAGACTTGCCAGGGAGTTGGTGTATATTCTGGATACTTTGCCCATGAATCCACCATGACGGGAGAAGAATTGTTCTGTTCAACCTTGGCCTAAAGATGGATTCACAAACATTGCTTGTCAAATACCAGTGGAGGAAATCCCTTGAGTCCCTGGGATCAAAAATAACCTCTCAACAAGAACTACTCAGCTGGGGAAATGGGTACGTCTGCACAGCACACTTAGTTATTCCTCTTGACTGTAGAAATCAAATTTATACTGCCATGACATTTGGCTAGAAAAATGACATTTGAATTTAACTAACTCTTGGGCATTGTTGCAACTAAACAAACACTGTGAAGTATATTCAGGTGGGTATTTAAAAATATTATTTTTTAAAAAAAGATTCTTATACATTAAAAGAGTGAGAAAAAGAAAACTCTCCAGTCTCCACAGACAGTCTTTCCATGTTGATTAAGGGCAAGTCTCAATTGTCAAAAGAAGGTGCCCAAACTACAGCCAGATCCGGCCCCTGACACCAATTCATCTGGCCCGGTGCATTTTACTTCCACTTCTAGGAGCGAGGAGGGCGGTGTGGGCTGGGTGAATTGGTTTTGGAGGCTGGATCTGGCCCATGAGCCGTAGTTCCGGCACCCCTGATTTAAGAAGAGTAAATGGCAGCTTAAATCCTATCTTGCCCTGATTCAAAACAGTTTGTAAGGCGTGTTTTACTTCTGTGGGAGGACCCACGTGGCTGACCCACTGAGCCATGTGACGTTTGGGCCCTCCTGGTCAAAAGAATAGGCTCCAACCAATTTAATGAAAGGACTATTGAGATGAGGTCATATATGGTATTTGGGATAGTCAGCACAGCCCAAAGTCACAGGTTCATTGTCCACTAAAAGGTAGGAGGTTCCCCCTGACATCCAGCCTATGATTTCCCTTCCTGTCCCTTGAGCCCATTATTACAGGTCCTGGACTCCTGCCTGATGGAGAAGGGGATCCTGCCTCTCATCTGTTAATTGACTCTGTCAAGTGTAAAATGCTATCATTGTGTATGCCTAAAGGGCACACCAGAAGAGCTTCCTCAAAGATGTGGTGTTTTTGAACCACAATCGGGCATTCAATGGGCAAGGGCAATTTTGCTTTGCCAGCTAATCTTTCTCACACTAGGTTAGGCAAAAGGAAGTGCAGCATAAATTCACCCAAAGAAAGGTGGCTTCATTTTTGGCCTAGACAAGAAGAGAAAAAATCCTCTCCCCATTCCAATCCTTTTCCTGAGGACGTCAACATGCCCAGGTTCCTTAAGTCTTTCCTCAGAGGGTTTGTTTCCCCGTCCCCCTGATTATCATCTTTCGTGCCCTCCTGTGAGTTTTTAGGTCCTGTTTAAGGCAGGGGTGCCCAAGCTGATCCGGCCCATGGGCCATCGTTTGAGCACCCCTGCCTTAAAACAGCATCCCGTATGGCTGTGTTTTACCTCCACTGATGAGGGCAGCAGGATCCGGATGAATTGCCATTAGGGGCCAGATCCAGCCTGTGGAGCAAGATATTTAAGAGACAGAATAGCAACCTTTATGAAGAAATACATATTCTTTTCTCTATTTATTTATTTATTTATTTTCTGTATTTGTATTTCTGCCTCCCTCACCAAAGCCACTCAAGGCAGCTCACAACAGTATCAAAAGTTCAAAATGCAAACCATCCCTTTACTAATTTATTTAAAGGACTGTTGAGATGAGGACATATATGGTATTTGGGATAGTCAGCATAGCCCAAAGTCACAGGTTCCTTGCTCTCTAAGAGGTAGGGGGTTCCCCCTGACATCCAGTCTGCGATTTCCCTTCCTGTCCCCTGAGCCCATTATTACAGGTCCTGCACTCATGGCTGATGGAGAAGGGTTCCTCCCCCCCCCCCCCCTTAATTGACTGTCAAATATGAAATGCTATCATTGTGTGTTTCTAAAGGGCACACCAGACAAGCTTCCATGAAGATTGTGGTGTTTTTGAACCACAAACTAGCATACCCTCAGCAAGGGCAATTTTGTTGTGCCAGCTAATCTTTCTCACACTAGGTCAGGCGAAAGGAACTGCAGGATAAATTCACCCATAGGTGTGTTCATTTTTGGCCAGACAAGAAGAAAAATCCTCTCCCCATTCCAAGCCTCTTTTTCCCCAAGGACATAAACATGCCCAGTTTCCTTAAGTCTTTCCTCAGAGGGTTTGGTTCCCCTTCCCCGATTATCATCCTTCGTGCCCTCCTGGACCTGTGATCTTGTGGGTCTCTTGGGACCTGTTTAAGGCAGGGGTGCCCAAGCTGATCCGGCCCATGGGCCACCATTTGATCACCTCTGCCTTAAACAGGATCCCGTATGGGTGCTTTTTACTTCCGATTTCAAGAGAGATGAGAGAAGTGTGGGCTGGATGAACTGGTGTCGGGGCCTGATCCAGCTTGTGGGCCATATTTTCGGCACCCCTGGTTTAAGCAACAGAAAATGGCAGCCTAAAATCTATACCATCCTGTGGCAAAACAAGAGATTGCCAGGCATGTTTTACTTCCACTTCTAGTGGGAGAAACCACGTGACCGGCCAGATGAACCACATGACTGGTCCACGACCCAAAAAGTTTGGGCACCCCAGTTTAAGGTGTTGGTCCAGAACTGGAGGCCAGAATCAGGGTCCGGCCTGACCTTTATGCCAGAAAGGGGGGGGGAGAGATAAAGATGACCTCCTGCGTTTTGGAGACGAGGCTCCTGATAACACAGCCTAAAAAAGCCCCTGCCTTTCTTTGCAGCTTCTGGGCTCCGATTCAGCTCCTGATCTACAAGAGGCCCCAAATCCTTCTCCTTCCCAGCATTATTATGAGGTTGACTATGAAAGGGTTAAAGCAGGGCTGCCCAAACCCTTTTGGGCCACTGACCAGCCACCTGGTTTTATTTCTGCTTCCAGGAGCAAGGAGGGTAGCATGGCCCGGATGAATTGACGTTTGGGGGCCAGATCTGGTGCACGGGCCAGATCTGGCGCACAGTGGCCGTAGTTTGGGCACCCCTGGATTAAAGGCAACAGAGGGGGAGTTTCCTAGAGAGGGAGGAAATGGAGTAGTAGAAGCAGAGGTGGGGCTCTCACCCGGAAGTGGTCCTTTCCCAGGTGTGTCCCCCCACCCCAACTCGTGGGGCCGCTTTATGGCGTTCTGTTCCTAAGCAGAGGAACGACGGGAGTGGCCACGTCTCCCCCCCCCGCAGAGGAACGGCGTTACTTTCTCTGCCTCCGGCGTTACTCTTCTTTGGGAGATTTGGTAAGCCTCCCCCTTTTCACTCTCTCTGGTTCTCTTCGAGGGTCCCCCTATACACACCATTTGGACCCCCTGGGGGGAGGGGGCGATTTCGGTCAATGGGGTGGGAGGAGGAGAAGGGCTTTTATTATAGGGGTGGGGGTGGATTTCCGAACCTGGAATAATAAGCCCTATAGGTATAGGAGGCATCGGATTAGTGGGGGGTGGGGGGGGGACTTTTCCATTGAAAACCAGATTGCATGAGTTCTTCCTCCCATGAGAGGCATTTCTTTTTTTGGGGGGTGGGGGTGGAATCAGGAAGTGGACGATGGGATAATAGAAGGGGGGGTGATAGGTGATGGGGATCCCCCTTTCCTTTCCAAGAGGGGGGGGGTGCGTCTTCCCTCCCCCTTTTGTTGTAAAGGCTTTGAACGCAGGCCTTTGCAAGGCAATTTCCCGCTTGTGGGACGGGGTGTGTGTGTGTCTTTAAAGTGGCTTTAAGAAGATCCCACCATGGAGAAAGACAGCCCACCCCCCACCCCCGCCATGCCCCCTCCGTGGAAGGGAAGCATCGCCCAGTGTGAGGGACTCTTGCATGCCTCAGTGAGTGTGGAAAGGGAAGGAAGGGAAAGTGACTTGGCTCATAATTCCCCCCCCCCCATTGTTTCCCTTTCCAAATAACCCCCCCCTTCCCGGCCCCCAATTTGAATCTCTTCCTGAAGCTCAGAAAGATCAGCTCAGGGCTTGCCAGTACTGGACAGGAACTTCTCCCCCCCCCCCCACACACACACACATAGAAATAGCACCCTCATGCACACCCACACACCTCCTTCCATTCACCCAACACACACACTAGTGGGGAGCTGTAGCCTCTGCCTGGTGCCTCCCAGCCCCGGTCTGTCTCTCTGCCTCAGGCCGTGTTCCTTGGGGGGGGGGGGGGCAGCAGGTGAACCTGGCTGGGTCTCTCTCTTCCCCCCCACCCCCTCATCCCCCCCCCCCATGTGTGCACCCAGGTCTGGAACCAGGGCTTCTGAAAGCGGACCCCACCTTGAAGAAAAGCCTGATCCCAGCATCAGCGTCATCAATGTTGCAGTTTGGGTTGGGGCAGTGATGGAAATTATTTCATGTCTCCACAGCAGCATGAGAGGCAGCAGCTTCTCCTGCCCTGGGATGAGTTGCATGCATGCGCCGGAGCCAGGGCTGGGATGGAGGCTGGGGGGGGGGGGTTTGAGCTCTTTCTGAAGCCCTGGTCCAAGTCTGAGATGAGGGAAACTTCTCCCCATAGGCCCTGACCCCCCACCACCAGCAGCCTGGACATCGCAGGCACCCCCGCTTGGCCAGCTGCTTCAGAAGACCCAAACTGCCCATGCAGGGATATAAGAGGGGGTGGCTGTGAGAGAGAGACCCGCAAGGCTCATCTGTCCCCCTCCCCCCGCCCCGGAACACAGGTTTGCCACAGAGAGACTGACCAGGGCTGGAACCATGAGGCTGTTACCACTCTCCACTGGGTGTGTGTGTTGGGTGAATAGAGGGGGTGCGCGCTTCTCTGAGGGCGCTATTGGGGGTGGGGAGCAGTGGTAGGATTTAGCAGGTTTGCCCCCGTTCACCAGAACCGGTAGCATAAATTTCGGCTGGCCCTTCTGCCCTCCCAAGTTTTGAGATAAAATCGTCCTAATTGGGGTGCAACACAGGGCTTCCCCCCTGGCCACACCCACCATGCCACGCCCACAGTTTTCTGTTGTTCATTCGGACAGTCGATTCCGACCCTTTGCAACCCCATGGACCATTGCCCTCCAGGCACCTCTGTCCCCCACCATCCTCCTCCACCTCCCCTCCACCCTTCCCAGCATCAAGGCTTTCTCAAGTGATTCCTTTCTTCTCCTTCGTGTTGTTTGGGGATGCACACTGATGGGTTCTGCGCCTGCGCTGAATCCTGAGCAGAGCTGGAAAGCTGATTGGATAAAGAGTTTTGAATGTGGGACCGCCCACCATGCCCAACCCCTTTAGGCGCCATTTCGCGCTTTCCCCTCAGTTTGCTTTTTTCCGCTGCGCAAGCAGGAGCCTGGAAAAAAAGCTGTGAGTACTTTAACTGAGATTGTCTCAGAATCTTCCAATTTTTTCTAACCTACAATTTTTCTCAGACCAGGGGACTTGATCCCTTGGTCCTCGTGTGGCTGGGGCTCGCCCTCAGCCGCCGGTAAAAAAAAAAAAAAACCAAGAGAAGGAAACCGTTCTTTCCTGCAATCTCGTGCCGGGGCCTCCCGGCCGGGATAATTTTTTCTCGCTTGTCCGGTGGTAGCAGCGACTTGAAGGACTCCGCCTGTTCCCACAGTCGGCACTGGTAGCCCCCCATGGCCGTCGCGTAGTTGGACGCACGGAAGGACAAGGAGGCATTGGCGTAGACCCTCCTGCCCAGTGCGTCCAGCTTCTTCCCTTCTTGGGTCGACGGAACGGGGGTGCTACTAATCGGAGTCCGGTTCAAGCGGCAGCGTTCAAGCAGTGTCCATCCTGCAAGGGAAAGTTCCCTAGTTCGCACGGACACGTGCGCTGCCTCCGCTGCCTCGGGGAGAGCCACCAGGTCCAGACCTGCGAGGTGTGTAGAGGCTTCTCGAAGGCCGCTATCAAGAACCGCCAGTACCGCCTCCAAGCCTACCTCATGGAGGCCGCACTCGCACCACCGCCTCCCCCAGCTCCAGAGCAGGCCGCTGCCTCAACGTCTGCTCCTTCGACCTCCGCTCCTTCTTCACGGCCGTCGGCCTCCGAACTGTTTAAACAGAAGAAGGAGCAGGAGAAGAAGAAAAAAGACAAAGAGAAGAAGAAGCGTCGTAGCTCTTCGTCTTCTCTCCCACCGACCCCGGGACTGGCTCACCCCTCGCCACCACGCTCCCTAGTATCCGCCCCGGTTGCAGCCCCACCTACGCCGGGCAGGATGCCGGTCGATGTCCGGGAAACCACGCCGGAGAGGGCCCCCAGCCCTCCGCCATCGCCAGAGGCCCTTCCACCTCCACTGCCGCGACGATTTACCTCTCTTCGCGACCATTCCGTGGCTCCTGGTCTGGCTTCCGAAGCGCCACCCCAGTTGAGCCTCATCGCCCCGTTTATCGAGGCGATGGTGCGGAAGCTGCATGCCGAGCTCCAAGGCCCTCGACCGACACCATCCGAGTTCGTGGAGCACCCTCTGCCTCCCGAACCAGCCACGGAGGCACCACCGCTCCGTGACGAGGGTCCGGCACCGAAGAGGCAACGAGTGGAACAGGCGCGGTCGGAGGCCTCTCTCCCTCCGTACCAGCTGCCTTTGCCGGGGAACGATCCGAGATCCGCCAGGCCGTACTGGTCGGACTCGGACCCCGAGGCCTACCTGCCACCGCCCAGCGTCTCGGAGCGGTCAGGAGGCTCCAATGACTCGTCGGACCAGGAGGAGGAGGATCGGCCACCACCGTTTGCGGTTGACAAATCCCCGGACGATAACATCGGCTCCGTCCATGGCTCCCAACCGGAGGACCAGAAAACGTACACGGCCCTCATCACCCGCCTCGGATCCACGCCGGGGATCCGGGCGGAGGCTCCCCTGGACGAATGCGAAGATGTCGTCTGCGGCATGGCCGACCGGAAGGAGCTAGTCCCCGTCCGCCTGGGACTACTCCCGAAGATCGCCAAGGCGGCCAAGGAGGTCTGGAAGAGACACGTCTCTTCCCATTCGGTGTCTAACAGGGTGGACTCCATGTACAGACTGCTGGACGACTCCAACTTCTTACACGTCCACCCGGCGCCGAACTCCCGAGTGGTGAAAGGCTCCCAACACCGGACACCGATTAGTAGCACCCCCGTTCCGTCGACCCAAGAAGGGAAGAAGCTGGACGCACTGGGCAGGAGGGTCTACGCCAATGCCTCCTTGTCCTTCCGTGCGTCCAACTACGCGACGGCCATGGGGGGCTACCAGTGCCGACTGTGGGAACAGGCGGAGTCCTTCAAGTCGCTGCTACCACCGGACAAGCGAGCGGACTTCGAGCGGGTCTGCATGGAGGGAAACCAACTCGCTCTCCAGCAGATCCGTACGGGCCGCCACGTCACGGAGTCGGAGGCGAAGAACCTGACCTCCGCCATCCAGCTTCGTCGCCACGCCTGGCTCCGCTCCGCTGACCTGCAAGACGACGTCAAGCGGCTGGTGGAAGAGCTCCCCTTCGACGGTCCAGGTCACCACCGACGCGAGCACACACGGATGGGGTGCGTGCTGCCTCGGGTTACGGGTCCACGGCATCTGGACGCCCGCGGAAGCCGACCGCCACATCAACTTCCTCGAGCTGTTAGCGGTATGGAAGGTGATGAGGTCCTTCAGACTGTCACTAGCAGGCTGCGTGGTGCAGATCGCTTCGGACAACACCACGACCCTAGCCTACCTCAACCGGCAAGGAGGGACCAAGTCCCTCTCCCTCCTTCACCTGACGGTCCAGATCTGGGAGTGGTGCCTGAAGGTACATGTGTTCCCCATAGGTGTCCACATCCAGGGCACGCTGAACTTAGAGGCGGACTCCCTGAGCCGCAAAGGGACAGCGATGCACGAATGGGAACTGGACGGATCGGTGTTCGACCGCCTGTGCCGACGGTGGGGCACACCGAGCCTAGACGTGTTCGCGACACAGATCAACACCAAGTGTCGCCGTTACTGCTCCCGGGCGGGGATCAGCCACGGATCGGAGGGCGATGCCTTCATGGTGCCGTGGCACCAGGAACTGCTGTACATGTTTCCTCCGATCCCTCTCATCCAACGGGTCCTGGTACGGATCCGTGCGGAGAATGCCTGGGCGATCCTGATTGCCCCGTCCTGGCCGCGCCAGCCGTGGTTCCCGCTACTCCAAACCCTGGCTTGCGACCGCCTCCGCCTACCCACCGATCCGAACCTCCTCCGCATGGAGGACGGTCGGATCCTCCACTCGGATCTGCCGAGCCTACACCTGACGGCCTGGCTTATCCGCCCGACATAACGCGGATCCTTGAACTTTCAAGGAAACCTTCCACACGAAAGTCCTATGATGCCAAGTACCGTCGCTTCATAGACTTTCTAGCATCCAGTGACCGTACCGTGGACTCGGCATCCCTGCAGGACGTCATGTCCTACCTCCTGCACCTGGCCGAGTCAGGATCTGCACACTCATCCTTAAAGGTCCACTTGGCTGCGGTGGTAGCCAAGGCCCCACCCTCATCAGTATTGTCCTCCGCTTTCAGAGACAAGACTGTTAAAAGATTCCTCCAGGGACTGCGTAATGCCTATCCTCCAGTGAAGATACCACCTCCTCAGTGGTCCCTCACTGCTGTGCTCACCGCGCTCACGAAGGCGCCCTTTGAGCCCATGGCTACAGTGGACATTAAGTTTGTTTCTTACAAAACTGCCTTCCTCGTAGCCATCACCTCTGCCCGGAGGGCAGGAGAACTGGCAGCCCTGCGGTCTGACCCTCCCTTTCTCAAGTTCTACCCCGATAGGGTAGTATTGCACCCGGACCTGGCTTTTCTGCCCAAAGTCCTGACTGAATTCCACCTGGCCCAGTCCATCACGCTTCCAGCATTCTTCCTGAATCCTTCGTCTGCACAAGAGAGAGTGTGGCATTCGCTGGATGTCAGGAGGGCCTTGCTGTTCTACACACAAAGGACTGCGTCCTTCAGGAGAGCCAAGCAACTGTTTGTGGCCTATGGTGGCAAGTCCAAGGGACACTCTCTGTCTGCCCAGAGACTTTCCAAATGGATCTCAAGCACCATCTACCTGGCTTATGAGATGTCATCTCTGCCACCCCCGCCTCATGTCCGAGCTCACTCCTCCAGGACATTGGCTTCCTCCACTGCGTTCCTCGAAGGCATCCCGATGGAGGACATCTGCAAGGCCGCTACTTGGCCCAGGTCTTCCACCTTCATCACCCACTACCGGGTTGACACAAGGTCTGCTTCCGATGTCAGACGAGGCAGATCCATCCTGACGGCTGGTCTCTGATCCTCTTCACTGATGACTGCCCATCCATGAAGCCATCGCGCTCTCCTACATCTCAGGACGCCGGCTGCCCACCATCCAAGTAAGTGAGCTTGCTAGTCACCCATCAGTGTGCATCCCCAAACAACACGAAGGAGAAGGACAGGTTTCACTTACCAGTAACTGTCGTTCTCCGAGTATGTTGTTTGGGGATTCACACAACCCAACCCTGCTTCCCCTCAGGGCTGCCGGCCTGAGATGGCCTTATGCTTAGCGGGCAGCTGTAATATCAAACTGAGGGGAAAGCGCGAAATGGCGCCTAAAGGGGTTGGGCATGGTGGGCGGTCCCACATTCAAAACTCTTTATCCAGGGGACTGTGGAAAATGGCGGACAAGTAACATCTATATCAAGTTGCTCCTGCACTTAAGGTCGAAAAACAGAAGCTACCAAAGCCAAATATGTGGAAATAAATAATGAGACTGTGGGCTGGAAAAGAGATAACTTGGATGCTGTTGGAAAAAGCAAAAAAAAAAAAACCCAAAACAAAACAAAACAAAACACACACAATGTGGACTTACTGGTGCTTTGAATGAGGGGAACGCGCGGTGAGTTGAAGTGTGGAGTCTGAAGATTTACGCTTGCAAGTTGAATCATTGGTGAGTTTTTTCGTCCTTTCCCTTTGCTGCAAAGCTTTGGAATGTTTACTTAGAACTCAGTAATGAGAAGATAAGGTTGTTGAAAGAAACAGACCGGACCATGAAAGTGCTTCACTAATGAGCCCAGCTGTGTTTTGTTGAAGAAAATGAGGACTGAGTGAATATTATACTAAAAAATAAATTAAAATGAATTTTTGGTGACGAGAAATGCAGACTACCGGTGATACAGCTGGAATAGGAAGTTGGAGATAAGGTATATTTAAAGAGAAAGAAAATTTGTGGACTATAAAGTTTATTTAAGGATCGGCAGTCAGAGAGATTTGTTTGACTAAAGATAACATCGTTAATCATTTGGTGTAAAGACTGAGAGAAAGTCGAGAGTGAATCACTCTGAAAGACAAGTTTTTTTTTCCTTTGAAGACATTACAAATGGAGGGAAGTTCAAAGTGTTTGACTGAACATGACTTGGCATGAGAGATTGATTATTAAAGTGCAACAGTGGAGAACACAATTTGAATCTAATATATAATAGAGGAAAAATTTGGTAAATAATAATGAGTCATCTATACACTAAAAAATTCAGCGATCATAACAAACATGCATCCAGGTGGGAGAAAAAAGTATTGAGAGAAAAAGAACAAATAAAGAGAGAAATAAAAAAAAGGGAGGCTGAAGATGAGGCGCGGTGGGGAGAACGGTTGAAATTGTTGGATGGTTTTCTCGAAGAGGAGGAAGAAATAACAACCGATACAATGGATAAACAAGACTTGATACAGTCAGAAAACGAAAAAGAAACAGAACAAAAGAAAATAGAGGTAGAGAATTTGAAACCAATAAAACAAGAAGAAAAACAATGCCTGGATGTAATGAGAGAACAGATGGACAGAATTGAGGGAAAATTGGATAAATTGAATGAGATAAGGAAACAAGAAATGAATGATATTATGAAAAAACAACAAGATTTGAGGAATTTGTTGGAAGATTTTATGAAAACAATAAATTACAAACTTGCGGCATTAGAATTAAAATCAAAATCTATAGAAGAAGAGGTCAAAAACATCAAACAACAAATGAAAGACACTATTAAAGAACAACAGGATTTAAGAGATTGGCTGGTAAATCTTAAGACAATAACAAATGATAAAATTGCTGTAATAGAGGAAAGGTTAAAACATGTGGAGGAAACAACTGAAATTATTCAAGGTAAAGGAAAAAAGGGAGAGGAAAGAAACGATAAACAAGAAAAGAGACTTTGCAAGTTGGAAATAGAGGCAAAAACCAGGAACTTGCTGATAAAGAATATTCCAGAACTTAAATCAGACAGACTAAGAGAAAGAATCATTAAATGGCTGAACGAATTAAAGATGGGAAGAAATTTTACTCAAGAAGATATATCAGCAGCTTACAGATTGGGAAAGAAAAGAAATGGGACATTTAAAAGATACGTTTTGGTAAAATTTGTAAGTTTGGAAAGTAAACTAAAGTTGATGGCCTATTTAAAGAAGAAAGGTACACAGGTGCCAAAGCTAGAGGGTGAACAATTGGATATTTATCAGGACTTATCAAAAAGAGAAAGAATGTGGAGGAAGGAAATCAAACCAATTACTAAATTATTAAGAGATAAGGGGGTGAATTATAATTGGCAACAATTTCAACAGCTGAGATTCTTTTGGATAGGGAAAGCAGTGGTGATAAGAGAACAAACTGATTATATGGATGTATTAGAAAGATGTAATATTATTGAAAAAGGATCTAAAGAATGGAGGGAAATCAAAGAGAAGCTCACAAATATAGGGAATAATAGCAGCATCAGCAAATAAATTTTAAAGAAACAAGATTGACATAAATTTTCTTTTGGATTAAAAGAAATTTGATTATTATTTTGGTTTTTTCAGATTAAAAGAATCATAGAGTAAATAGAATTGACATGACTTCTCTCTTGGACCAAAAGAATTTTTATTGTTATTTTTATTTTATTTTTTGGATTAAAAGAAGCATAGAGTAACATAGTTATGGGGAAAAAACTATATAGTTAACAAATGGATGTAACTCCTAAATCAATATGAAGTGTCTGATTAATCTGTGCAAAGGACACTTAATTAAAAGGAATATGAATTTTGGAAAATAAATAATGAGTTGTTATTATATGTTAAGGAAGATGAAGAGAGAAAAAGGAGAGGAAAAAAAGGAAAAAAAAGGGAAATGAGAAATAGAAATGTAAAGATGGGGCAATTAACATTAATAGGATAAGAAATAGTAATATAATAGCAGATAGCAATGGAGAAAGAAATAGAAAATAAGGAAGGGCAGTAATGGAGTAGCAACTAGATAATTGGAGTATAACTGAGACAGGATAGTATTAGTGTTAGCAATTTCAAGGAAAGAGAATTAATATCGTTTTTGTTGTATTAAAAGAGTTGACAAAAAATGGGTTTCTTTGTAAGTTTCAAAAGGTTACGAAGTGCTTATTGACTAAATGGTATAAAGGAAAATTAATGTAAAGGGTTGTGAATAGGAAATAACTACAATCAACTAACAAGTGGATGTAATTCCCCAACCAATGTGTAGTCTCAGACTTAAAAGAGTATGCATTTCAAGGAAAAAATAATAATAATAATAATCAGTTGTTACTGTATGTTAAAGGAAGTGAAAAAGAGAAGAAGATTATGTTATCGCATTGGAAAAAGAGAATGAAATAAAGGGCATGTTATTTTTTCTTTTTTTATATTAAAAAAAATTTGCTTGTTAATTTAGATGTTTATAGGATTTAAAGGACAAACTTCCGAATGCTGAAAAGATGGAACTTAGAAATGGTATAATTTCTCTTATAACAACCTTATGGTAAATTATGTGATGTAAAATATTTATGGGTAAGGGGGGCAGTGGAGGACCAAAATTTAGATTTCTTCCATAAGGCGAGTTGAGGTATTATTAATATAATTAAGGTGATTTTGGATCATTATAGCAGATGGGAAAATATGATAATCCACCCATTAATTGCATTGGATTTAGAAACTGTTAGGAAACATTAGGTGACCAACAGCATGATTGAAATATAATGTAAAGGAAGAATACAACAGCAGCATAGGTAAAGGGAAATGAGAAAAAGGGTTTTACTTAAGGGTATGTTAGGTAAGATGAAAATGAAGTTTAGGATATCATAGATGGAAGAAAACTGAATAATTTAATTACTGTGGCAAATATTAAGTTAACGTAACATCTGAAATGTTGGTAAGATAGCTACGTGTAGAAGGAAGGAAGAACAAGAAATAACTGTACAGTTTTGAGCAACTTGACTTACTTGATACTCTCAAACATTGGTAGGAATCCGCCTAGTCCAGGTCTCCCCTCCCCCTCTTCGACACTCGGAGGCGGTCCTTCAACGGAAGGATGGGGGAGAGAAGATGACAGAGTGGTGAGGGGCTTGGGGTGGGTGATGGGGATTTATGTTGTGTTGGTCCAGGAACGTGGGAGGTGAGGGGTTAGATGTGGGTGATTTACTTATCTATTGTATGTCTTTTTGATGTATGTATCTAAGTGGTTTTGGTGTTGTTTAGTTTTGTCATATTGAATGTTTTTCTATTTGTTTTTGATTTTCTTTAATGTGGATAATTATGTTGTATTTTAGTGTAATCTTTTGTTTGTGTTTTCTTGTTTTAAAAATCAATTAAAAAATTAAAAAAAAATAAAAAAAAAACTCTTTATCCAATCAGCTTTCCAGCTCCGCTCAGGATTCAGCGCAGGCGCAGAACCCATCAGTGTGAATCCCCAAACAACATACTCGGAGAACGACAGTTACTGGTAAGTGAAACCTGTCCTTCTCATATGATGTCCAAAGTGTATCCCTTAGGGATGTTGTTTAGGTCATACCTGTCTGGCCTAATTGTTTTCCCATACTTTCTTTAGTCTATGCCTGAATTTTGCAGTCAGTAGATCATGATCTGAGCCACAGTCTGCTCCATGTCTTGTTTCTGCTGACTGTATGGAGGTTCTCCACCTTTGGCTGCAGAGTATGTAATCAATCTGGTTTCAATGTTGGCCACCTGGTGATGTCCATGTGTAAAGTGGCCTCTTGTGTTGCTGGAAGAGGGTGTTTGCTATGACCAGGGCATTCTCTTGGCAGAACTCTTATCAACTTTTGCCCTGCTTCATTCTGTCTTCTAAGACCAATCTTGTCTCTTCTTCCATTTACAGACTTGGTAGTAAAAAAACTTTGAATCTCACCACTGGGGGAGAGAACACCTGCCTGCCTGGCTGGCATCACTGAGAACAAAGGGAATGAGGGGTCCAAGTTCTCCCTTCTTTCCCTGGAGCAGCTGCTTCTCCTGCCCTTCCTTTCCCACCTCATTCCCTTTCCTCTCACTAATCCCAGGAAGTCAAGCAGGCAGACTCTCCCCACAATAGCATCCTCACGCAAGCACATCCCACCCCACTCACCCGACACCCCACCCAGTACTGAGCAGTAGCAAAGCCACCTGGTGCCACCTACAGCAGTCCAGTGTTCCTTGGGGGAGCAGATGAGCCTTGCCAGGTATCTCTTTCTCCTGGCCACCCCCCCCCTCTTATCCCTGCCTATCTACCCAGGGCTGGGACCAGGAATTTCAAAAGAGGGACCCCTCTACTCAGATCCCAGCCCAACGTCAGTGCCCTCTCTCCGTTTTGGGTTTGGGGCTTAATCCAGGCTCCTCTTCACCCAGCTGCCTCCAGCACCTACATCTAAAGGGGAGAAGGCAAGAAGGCAGGCAAGTAGCAGGTACGCAGCCAGTGCTGGTCGCTTCTTCTGAGGGAAGTTTCCATCATAAGCCCCAGTCGCCTGTGAAGGAATTCACTACAACCAGGACTCAGAAACACAATGAAAATGTCCCACCCACATCCCACCACTGTGGGAAGTGATGGTGTCTGGCCAGGCAGCCAAAAGAATGGCCAGCCTGGGAAAAAGGTTTTCCTAATGAAAAAAAAAAAAATCACATTGTTCTTCAGGACACAATTTCCCCCTATTTCCTTTCCCATAACTGTTCTAGATCCTAGTCCAAATTGATTTATCAGAGTACAGATTATTATTATTATTGGGCTCAATCGGCGTTTGGGTTGTGGGCAGAAGTGGCGTAATATGAGTTTCAGCCGCCCGGGGCGGAGGCCAAGTTTGCCCCCTCCCTGGGCCCATGACGCGGCTCCTCTTCACACATTGGCGGTTGTGCTGTGGGGAGAAACAGGTGATTAGCCGGTTCCCCTCTAGCCCAGGCAGCTGGGTGAAGAGGAGCTGCGTCATGGGCCCAGGGAGGGGGCAAACTTGGCCTCCGCCCCGGGCGGCTGAAACTCATATTAAGCCACTTCTGCCCACAACCCAAGCGCCGATTGAGCCCAGTGCGTAATCGGCGTTTGGATTGGGGTGGGAGAAATGAGTGCACACACCTCCCCCCCCCCCAACCCAAGCGTCGATCGCGCTCTGGATTCAATCGGCAATTGGGTTGTGGGGAGGAATGGGTGTAAGCACACATTCCTCCCCACAACCCAAGCACCGATTGATCCCAGATGGAGATAAATAGGGACCACTTAAGTGGGAAGGTAAACTGCATTCCGTATGCGTCAGTGTCTGGTCATGCCTGCCACATGACCATGGAAACATTTGTAGAAGCAGACTGTGCTGCCCGTTTGGCTTTGAAATGGAGATACACAATCATTCAAAAAAAAAAAAAAGGTGGCGTTAGCAATGTCTTAGATGTAACTGAAGATGATACCATATATAAAGATTATAGGGAAGAAAGTGATATAAATGACTGTGAGCAACAGAGCTTCATAAATTCTGACACTGGCGATGATGAGTTTTCAGTTTCCAGAATATTAAAAAAGTGATTGAGGCTCTGAGTCTTTCCTAATTTGTTAATGGAAGTGGTGATGGTTCTTAACACCACTGTTGAGTTTACGCAGTTAAATATTACCATATTTTGCTTTATTTTAATAAATATTTTCGTATACCAGTACTATTTGGTTTAGAATATTTTTTCTTGTTTTCCTGCTCTAAAAAATGGGCGTCTTATGGTCGGGTGCATGTTATGGTATGAAAAATACAGTAACTGTTGATAAATTCTCTTCAATCTTTATGCAGAACTGCAGATATTGAATGTAGAGCAGCTGTTCGACTGGGAGGATGTCATAAAACAACAGGAAATAATCTCAGGAGAGATGGAGTGTGGAAAAAGTGTCAGTAAACAAGTACATCTTGCTAGACAAAACAGCACCCACTCAGGAGAGAAGACATTTGAATGCCCGGAGTGTGGGAAAAGCTTCAGTCACAGTGGAAACCTTGCTAGACATCACAGGATCCACACAGGAGAGAAGCCATTTGAATGCCTTGAGTGTGGAAAAAACTTCAGTTGTAGTTCAAGCCTTTCTTCACATCACAAGACCCACACAGGAGAGAAGCCATTTGAATGCCTGGAGTGTAGGAAAAGCTTCAGTCATAGTTCACATCTTGCTTCACATCACAGGACACACACAGGAGAGAAGCCATTTGAATGCCTGGAGTGTGGAAAAAACTTCAGTCGTAGTTCAAGCCTTTCTTCACATCACAAGACACACACAGGAGAGAAGCCATTTGAATGCATGGAGTGCGGAAAAAGCTTCAGTCACAGTGGAAACCTTGCTAGACATCACAGGACACACACAGGAGAGAAGCCATTTGAATGCCTGGTGTGTGGAAAAAGCTTCAGTCAAAGTGCACAGCTTGCTAAACATCACAAGACCCACACAGGAGAGAAGCCTTTTAAATGCCTGGAGTGTGGGAAAAGCTTCAGTCAAATTTCAGACCTTGCTTCACATCACAGGACACACACAGGAGAGAAGCCATTTGAATGCATGGAGTGTGGAAAAAACTTCAGTCGTAGTTCAAGCCTTTCTTCACATCACAAGACCCACACAGGAGAGAAGCCTTTTAAATGCCTGGAGTGTGGAAAAAACTTCAGTCGTAGTTCAAGCCTTTCTTCACATCACAAGACCCACACAGGAGAGAAGCCTTTTAAATGCCTGGAGTGTGGAAAAAACTTCAGTCACAGCGTAAGCCTTGCTAGGCATCACAGGATCCACACAGGAGAGAAGACATTTAAGTGTCTGGAGTGTGGAAAAAGCTTCAGTCAGAATGGACACCTTGCTATACATCACACGACCCACACAGGAGAAAAGCCATTTGAATGCCTGGAGTGTGGAAAAAGCTTCAGTTGTAGTTCACATCTTGCTTCACATCACAAGACCCACATAGGGGAGAAGCCATTTAAATGCCTGGAGTGCGGAAAAAGATTCCGTCATAGTTCAGACCTTGCTTCACATCACAGGACCCACACAGGAGAGAAGCCATTTGAATGCCTTGAGTGTGAAAAAAACTTCAGTTGTAGTTCAAGCCTTTCTTCACATCACAAGACCCACACAGGAGAGAAGCCATTTGAATGCCTGGAGTGTGGAAAAAACTTCACTCGTAGTTCAAGCCTTACTTCACATCACAAGACCCACACAGGAGAGAAGCCATTTGAATGCCTGGAGTGTAGAAAAAGCTTCAGGCAAAAATCACACCTTGCTATACATCACAGGACCCACACAGGAGAGAAGCCATTTGAATGCCTGGAGTGTGGAAAAAGCTTCAGTCGAAGTGCACAGCTTGCTAAACATCACAAGACACACACAGGAGAGAAGCCATTTGAATGCCTGGAGTGTGGAAAAAGCTTCAGTCACAGTGGAAACCTTGCTAGACATCACAGGATCCACACAGGAGAGAAGCCATTTGAATGCCTGGAGTGTGGAAAAAACTTCACTCGTAGTTCAAGCCTTTCTTCACATCACAAGACCCACACAGGAGAGAAGCCATTTGAATGCCTGGAGTGTAGAAAAAGCTTCAGGCAAAAATCACACCTTGCTATACATCACAGGACCCACACAGGAGAGAAGCCATTTGAATGCCTGGAGTGTGGAAAAAGCTTCAGTTGTATTTCAATCCTTTCTTCACATCACAAGACCCACACAGGAGAGAAGCCATTTGAATGCCTGGAGTGTGGAAAAAGTTTCAGTCACAGTGGAAACCTTGCTAGACATCACAGGATCCACACAGGAGAGAAGCCATTTGAATGCCAGGAGTGTAGGAAAAGTTTCAGTCATAGTTCACATCTTGCTTCACATCACAGGACACACACAGGAGAGAAGCCATTTGAATGCCTGGAGTGTGGAAAAAACTTCAGTCGTTGTTCAAGCCTTTCTTCACATCACAAGACCCACACAGGAGAGAAGCCATTTGAATGCCTGGAGTGTGGAAAAAGCTTCAGTCACAGTGGAAACCTTGCTAGACATCACAGGACCCACACAGGAGAGAAGCCATTTGAATGGCTGGTGTGTGGAAAAAGCTTCAGTCAAAGTGCACAGCTTGCTAAACATCACAAGACACACACAGGAGAGAACCCTTTCAAATGCCTGGAGTGTGGGAAAAGCTTCAGTCAAATTTCAGACCTTGCTTCACATCACAGGACACACACAGGAGAGAAGCCATTTGAATGCCTGGAGTGTGGAAAAAACTTCAGTCGTAGTTCAAGCCTTTCTTCACATCACAAGACCCACACAGGAGAGAAGCCTTTTAAATGCCTGGAGTGTGGAAAAAACTTCAGTCACAGCGTAAGCCTTGCTAGACATCACAGGATCCACACAGGAGAGAAGCCATTTGAATGCCTGGAGTGTGGAAAAAGCTTCAGGCAAAAATCACACCTTGCTAGACATCGCAGGACACACACAGAAGAGAAGCCTTTTAAATGCCTGGAGTGTGGGAAAAGCTTCAGTCAAATTTCAGAGCTTGCTAGGCATCACAGGACCCACACAGGAGAGAAGCCTTTTAAATGCCTGGAGTGTGGAAAAAACTTCAGTCACAGCGTAAGCCTTGCTAGACATCACAGGATCCACACAGGAGAGAAGCCTTTTAAATGCCAGGAGTAGAAAAAGCTTCAGTCGTAGTTCACACCTTGCTTCACATCACAAGACCCACACAGGAGAGAAGCCATTTGAATGTCTGGAGTGTGGAAAAAGCTTCAGTCGTAGTTCCAAGCCTTTCTTCACATCACAAGACCCACACAGGAGAGAAGCCGTTTGAATGCCTGGAGTGTGGAAAAAGCTTCAGTCACAGCGTAAGCCTTGCTAGGCATCATAGGATCCACACAGGAGAGAAGACATTTAAGTGTCTGGAGTGTGGAAAAAGCTTCAGTCAGAATGGACACCTTGCTAAACATCGCAGGACACACACAGGAGAAAAGCCATTTGAATGCCTGGAGTGTGGAAAAAGCTTCAGTTGTAGTTCACACCTTGCTTCACATCACAGAACCCACACAGAAGAGAAGCCATTTGAATGCAAGGATTGTGGAAAAAGCTTCAGTCAAAGTGGACACCTTGCTTCACATCGCAGGACACACACAGGAGAGAAGCCTTTTAAATGCCAGGAGTGTTGGAAAAGCTTCAGTCATAGTGGACGTCTTGCTGCACATCACAAGACCCACACAGGAGAGGAGCCATTTAAATACCAGAAGTAGAAAATGCTTCAGTCTTCCTATAACTCTTCCTATACATCCCAGAACTCACATTGTGGAAAACTTGCTTCATATCACAGGACACATACAAGCGAGAAGCCATTTAATGTCTATACTGGCATATTTTACTTCTACTTCCAGGATTAACTGGTGTCCAGGGCCCGATCCTGCCCATAGGCCATAGGATGGACACCCCTGGTTTAAGCAGAGTAAATGGCAGCCTATACTCTACCTCATTCTGTTGTAAAATAGATTGCGAGGTAAGTTTTATTTCTTCTTCCGATGGGAGGAACCATGCGACCGGCCTGTGGGCCGAACTGATTGGGCACCCTGACTTTCGATGGAAGCATAGAAAGCTTGAACTAGTGGACTGAAGGAAGTATTTGGAGGAAGCGTAATGTTTGATAAAGGACCTGTGGAAACCCACCAAAAGATGACCTGGCAGCACATAACTAATTACAAACTTTATAAACTCCGTCTCCTCACAACATTTCTTCTCCCTGCAAATTTCACCCCCCACCCCCAAGAACAAAACGTTTCTTCCTTTCTAGCAGATTGCTTTGGGCTTCATTAATACAGTAATACTTTTTCAATGTACCACTTAGACCAGGGATTCTCAACCTGTGGCCCACAGAGCCATTTCATGTGCACCCCCGACCGCCGCCACAACACCCGGAAATGCCATTTGATGGAGGAACGGCAAAATGGCCTTCCAGCCTCCAAATCTGTGATGGAGCATGACTCGGCCCCTGGCTTTATAAGGTTGAGAACTCCTGATTTAGGCAGTCATTGTTCTTTACAGCTGTTTTTAATGTCTATTGTAGGATCTTCCTTTCACCTTTTTATCCTTTGCAGTGAACTAGAATGGCAAAAGTCTGAAGGCTCTTTGGTTTCCGTGGGTAGTGCAAAACTCCTGCCTGCAGTCCCATTGAACATGAATTGTGTAATAAACCCCAATTAAAAAGAGATGCAATTGACTGGAAAAACTGATTCCAGTTTGTTAGCAAGAAACATTTCGGGAGAACTGCTTGGAGAAGGCAGGATGCAAACGTAATGTTAAAAGTACTTCTGTTGACCATCATATATGTTAGCTATGAAGCATCTGCTACCAAGCAGCGTTAAATACTTCCCAAAATGTATTTGAATACGTTTCTTAGCAAGCAAAATCTGCATTAGCAGGATGAGAAGGGAAGCATAGCGTTTTGGTTTTCTATATTCTGCCAAAGTGTCTCCCTGGGAGAGAAAAGCAAGCAATGGTTAGAACAGTGATGTCCAACCTTGGCACTCCAGGTGTTGGAGTTCAATTCCCAGAATCCCCAGTCCCTGTGTATCAATTTGAATGGGTTTACTGCACACAATGCTCCTCAACGTGCACTGAGGAGGATGTTATGTTAGCAGGAGGAAATGCTGTTGTAGTGGCGTGATATTGGGCGGGTGTCATTTAGCCCTTTTAAATTCTATTTTGCTTTTAGATGTGTTAATTTTAGCTTTGTATGTTATTATATGCTGGTGGTGCATTTGACATGAATAAAGAAAGATAATTACTTGTTTTAAATAACTCATTGTTTTGCATGTCTGTCTCCTGAACGAACCAACTTTGCTCAGCCCCTCTGGGTCTCCTTGCTAGATATTTATAAATGTATACCATGATCTACAAAAGAGTTTGCAAATTGCTCCAGAAGGGAAATTGATGGATAAGCAGAGCAAGAGATTTAAGAGACAGAATAGCAACCTTTATGAAGAAATACATATTCTTTTCTCTAATTATTTATTTATTTTATTTACTGTATTTGTATTTCTGCCTCCCTCACCAAAGCGACTCCAGGCAGCTCACAACAGTAACAAAAGTTCAAAATGCAAACCATCCCCATCATACAAAGCTAAATAATTAAAACTTTGAAAACGATTCCAACCTTCTTTGTCCTTCATATCTCAAGACTCACCACCAGTGGTGGGATGTCAAAAATTTAACTACCCCACCATGATGTCATCACAGTGTGGGCAGAGCTGATGTCATGATGTCATGACATTGTGGGCAGGGCCGAAGAAAAAAATAAGAATAAAAAATAAGAATAAACACACACACACACACACACACACACACCCCTCAACCCACCCACCCACAACACAAACCCATTAATGAATTAAATAAATAAATAATACATTAAAACACACTCACCCACCCAAACATCCGCCCACCAACCCCAAACAAATCAACCAGAGCTTAAAGCTTATTCTGGCTAATCTTTATCATACTAGGTCAGATGGAAGGAACTACAGAATAAACTCACCACAAGATGGCTTCATTTTGGCAATTTTCAACAGTTAAAGAATTTAGGTACTAAGTCTTTGCATAACCAGTTCTCTAGGATAATATGTCTTAATGTAAATTAAAACAGGTGTACCTCCTTAAGGGTTCTCCAGTTGGAACACCAATTGGAACAGCACAGATGTAGCTTATTGATGAGGTAACTCCAAGACTTTGCTTAAAAACCCCAAGCCAGGCTGCTAGGCCTTTTTAGGAACTGTGGTAGTACGTCAATATAGGTAAAGGTATTAAATAGACATTAAAATACACACAGACACACCACATCCAAAGGTGAGACACTTACCCTGGGGAGCAGGCTATAGGGAGCTTCAGGCTAGCAGCTTCTGTTCCTCCTCCCCGCTTGGGAGGACAGCAAGGAGGCCGTGCATAGGCGCCAAGCACTGTAGGCATGCATGGACACCAAGTGTTAAGCAAAAGGTAAGCCCCCGAAGGTGGTTCCCCCCAAAAGCTGCTACCAGTTTTCCGGGACCCTGGGAAAAGTTACTACCGGTTCTGGCAAACTGGTGCAAAACTGTTACATCACATCACTGCTTACCACCTTTGGCCCCAGGACAGCAGTTCAAACCCCACACTGCCAAGCCTTCTTACCCGCTACTTGCTGCAGCCTAGACTTGCCAGGGAGTTGGTGTATATTCTGGATACTTTGCCCATGAATCCACCATGACGGGAGAAGAATTGTTCTGTTCAACCTTGGCCTAAAGATGGATTCACAAACATTGCTTGTCAAATACCAGTGGAGGAAATCCCTTGAGTCCCTGGGATCAAAAATAACCTCTCAACAAGAACTACTCAGCTGGGGAAATGGGTACGTCTGCACAGCACACTTAGTTATTCCTCTTGACTGTAGAAATCAAATTTATACTGCCATGACATTTGGCTAGAAAAATGACATTTGAATTTAACTAACTCTTGGGCATTGTTGCAACTAAACAAACACTGTGAAGTATATTCAGGTGGGTATTTAGAAATATTATTTTTTAAAAAAAGATTCTTATACATTAAAAGAGTGAGAAAAAGAAAACTCTCCAGTCTCCACAGACAGTCTTTCCATGTTGATTAAGGGCAAGTCTCAATTGTCAAAAGAAGGTGCCCAAACTACAGCCAGATCCGGCCCCTGACACCAATTCATCTGGCCCGGTGCATTTTACTTCCACTTCTAGGAGCGAGGAGGGCGGTGTGGGCTGGGTGAATTGGTTTTGGAGGCTGGATCTGGCCCATGAGCCGTAGTTCCGGCACCCCTGATTTAAGAAGAGTAAATGGCAGCTTAAATCCTATCTTGCCCTGATTCAAAACAGTTTGTAAGGCGTGTTTTACTTCTGTGGGAGGACCCATGTGGCTGACCCACTGAGCCATGTGACGTTTGGGCCCTCCTGGTCAAAAGAATAGGCTCCAACCAATTTAATGAAAGGACTATTGAGATGAGGTCATATATGGTATTTGGGATAGTCAGCACAGCCCAAAGTCACAGGTTCATTGTCCACTAAAAGGTAGGAGGTTCCCCCTGACATCCAGCCTATGATTTCCCTTCCTGTCCCTTGAGCCCATTATTACAGGTCCTGGACTCCTGCCTGATGGAGAAGGGGATCCTGCCTCTCATCTGTTAATTGACTCTGTCAAGTGTAAAATGCTATCATTGTGTATGCCTAAAGGGCACACCAGAAGAGCTTCCTCAAAGATGTGGTGTTTTTGAACCACAATCGGGCATTCAATGGGCAAGGGCAATTTTGCTTTGCCAGCTAATATTTCTCACACTAGGTTAGGCAAAAGGAAGTGCAGCATAAATTCACCCAAAGAAAGGTGGCTTCATTTTTGGCCTAGACAAGAAGAGAAAAAATCCTCTCCCCATTCCAATCCTTTTCCTGAGGACGTCAACATGCCCAGGTTCCTTAAGTCTTTCCTCAGAGGGTTTGTTTCCCCGTCCCCCTGATTATCATCTTTCGTGCCCTCCTGTGAGTTTTTAGGTCCTGTTTAAGGCAGGGGTGCCCAAGCTGATCCGGCCCATGGGCCATCGTTTGAGCACCCCTGCCTTAAAACAGCATCCCGTATGGCTGTGTTTTACCTCCACTGATGAGGGCAGCAGGATCCGGATGAATTGCCATTAGGGGCCAGATCCAGCCTGTGGAGCAAGATATTTAAGAGACAGAATAGCAGCCTTTATGAAGAAATACATATTCTTTTCTCTATTTATTTATTTATTTATTTTCTGTATTTGTATTTCTGCCTCCCTCACCAAAGCCACTCAAGGCAGCTCACAACAGTATCAAAAGTTCAAAATGCAAACCATCCCTTTACTAATTTATTTAAAGGACTGTTGAGATGAGGACATATATGGTATTTGGGATAGTCAGCATAGCCCAAAGTCACAGGTTCCTTGCTCTCTAAAAGGTAGGAGGTTCCCCCTGACATCCAGTCTGCGATTTCCCTTCCTGTCCCCTGAGCCCATTATTACAGGTCCTGCACTCATGGCTGATGGAGAAGGGTTCCTCCCCCCCCCCCCTTAATTGACTGTCAAATATGAAATGCTATCATTGTGTGTTTCTAAAGGGCACACCAGACAAGCTTCCATGAAGATTGTGGTGTTTTTGAACCACAAACTAGCATACCCTCAGCAAGGGCAATTTTGTTGTGCCAGCTAATCTTTCTCACACTAGGTCAGGCGAAAGGAACTGCAGGATAAATTCACCCATAGGTGTGTTCATTTTTGGCCAGACAAGAAGAAAAATCCTCTCCCCATTCCAAGCCTCTTTTTCCCCAAGGACATAAACATGCCCAGTTTCCTTAAGTCTTTCCTCAGAGGGTTTGGTTCCCCTTCCCCGATTATCATCCTTCGTGCCCTCCTGGACCTGTGATCTTGTGGGTCTCTTGGGACCTGTTTAAGGCAGGGGTGCCCAAGCTGATCCGGCCCATGGGCCACCATTTGATCACCTCTGCCTTAAACAGGATCCCGTATGGGTGCTTTTTACTTCCGATTTCAAGAGAGATGAGAGAAGTGTGGGCTGGATGAACTGGTGTCGGGGCCTGATCCAGCTTGTGGGCCATATTTTCGGCACCCCTGGTTTAAGCAACAGAAAATGGCAGCCTAAAATCTATACCATCCTGTGGCAAAACAAGAGATTGCCAGGCATGTTTTACTTCCACTTCTAGTGGGAGAAACCACGTGACCGGCCAGATGAACCACATGACTGGTCCACGACCCAAAAAGTTTGGGCACCCCAGTTTAAGGTGTTGGTCCAGAACTGGAGGCCAGAATCAGGGTCCGGCCTGACCTTTATGCCAGAAAAGCGGGGGGGGGGGGGGGAGAGATAAAGATGACCTGCGTTTTGGAGACGAGGCTCCTGATAACACAGCCTAAAAAAGCCCCTGCCTTTCTTTGCAGCTTCTGGGCTCCGATTCAACTCCTGATCTACAAGAGCCCTCAAATATCCTTCTCCTTCCCAGCATTATTATGAGGTTGACTATGAAAGGGTTAAAGCAGGGCTGCCCAAACCATTTTGGGCCACTGACCGGCCACCTGGTTTTATTTCTGCTTCCAGGAGCAAGGAGGGTAGCATGGCCCGGATGAATTGACGTTTGGGGGCCAGATCTGGTGCACGGGCCAGATCTGGCGCACAGTGGCCGTAGTTTGGGCACCCCTGGATTAAAGGCAACAGAGGGGGAGTTTCCTAGAGAGGGAGGAAATGGAGTAGTAGAAGAAGAGGTGGGGCTCTCGCCCGGAAGTGGTCCTTTCCCAGGTGTGTCCCCCCACCCCAACTCGTGGGGCCGCTTTATGGCGTTCTGTTCCTAAGCAGAGGAACGACGGGAGTGGCCACGTCTCCCTCCCAGCAGAGGAACGGCGTTACTTTCTCTGCCTCCGGCGTTTCTCTTCTTTAGGAGATTTGGTAAGCCTCCCCCTTTTCACTCTCTCTGGTTCTCTTCGAGGGTCCCCCTATACACACCATTTGGAGCCCCTGGGGGAGGGGGCGATTTCGGTCAAGGGGGTGGGAGGAGGAGAAGGGCTTTTATTATAGGGGGTGGGGGTGGATTTCCGAACCTGGAATAATAAGCCCTATAGGTATAGGAGGCATCAGATTAGTGGGGGGTGGGGGGGGACTTTTCCATTGAAAACCAGATTGCATGAGTTCTTCCTCCCATGAGAGGCATTTCTTTCTTTCTTTTGGGGGGGTGGGGTGGAATCAGGAAGTGGACGATGGGATAATAGAAGGGGGGGTGATAGGTGATGGGGATCCCCCTTTCCTTTCCAAGAGGGGGGGGGTGCGTCTTCCCTCCCCCTTTTGTTGTAAAGGCTTTGAACGCAGGCCTTTGCAAGGCAATTTCCCGCTTGTGGGACGGGGTGTGTGTGTGTCTTTAAAGTGGCTTTAAGAAGATCCCACCATGGAGAGAGACAGCCCCCCCCCCGCCATGCCCCCTCCGTGGAAGGGAAGCATCGCCCAGTGTGAGGGACTCTTGCATGCCTCAGTGAGTGTGGAAAGGGAAGGAAGGGAAAGTGACTTGGCTCATAATTCCCCCCCCCCCATTGTTTCCCTTTCCAAATAACCCCCCTCCCCTTCCCGGCCCCCAATTTGAATCTCTTCCTGAAGCTCAGAAAGATCAGCTCAGGGCTTGCCAGTACTGGACAGGAACTTCTCTCCCCCCACACACACACACACATAGAAATAGCACCCTCATGCACACCCACACACCTCCTTCCATTCACCCAACACACACACTAGTGGGGAGCTGTAGCCTCTGCCTGGTGCCTCCCAGCCCCGGTCTGTCTCTCTGCCTCAGGCCGTGTTCCTTGGGGGGGGGGGGCAGCAGGTGAACCTGGCTGGATCTCTCTCTTCCCCCCACCCCCTCATCCCCCCCCCCATGTGTGCACCCAGGTCTGGAACCAAGGCTTCTGAAAGCGGACCCCACCTTGAAGAAAAGCCTGATCCCAGCATCAGCGTCATCAATGTTGCAGTTTGGGTTGGGGCAGTGATGGAAATTATTTCATGTCTCCACAGCAGCATGAGAGGCAGCAGCTTCTCCTGCCCTGGGATGAGTTGCATGCATGCGCCGGAGCCAGGGCTGGGATGGAGGCTGGGGGGGGGGGTTGAGCTCTTTCTGAAGCCCTGGTCCAAGTCTGAGATGAGGGAAACTTCTCCCCATAGGCCCTGACCCCCCACCACCAGCAGCCTGGACATCGCAGGCACCCCCGCTTGGCCAGCTGCTTCAGAAGACCCAAACTGCCCATGCAGGGATATAAGAGGGGGTGGCTGTGAGAGAGAGACCCGCAAGGCTCATCTGTCCCCCTCCCCCCGCCCCGGAACACAGGTTTGCCACAGAGAGACTGACCAGGGCTGGAACCATGAGGCTGTTACCACTCTCCACTGGGTGTGTGTGTTGGGTGAATAGAGGGGGTGCGCGCTTCTCTGAGGGCGCTATTGGGGGTGGGGAGCAGTGGTAGGATTTAGCAGGTTTGCCCCCGTTCACCAGAACCGGTAGCATAAATTCCGGCTGGCCCTTCTGCCCTCCCAAGTTTTGAGATAAAATCCTCCTAATTGGGGTGCAACACAGGGCTTCCCCCCTGGCCACACCCACCATGCCACGCCCACAGTTTTCTGTTGTTCATTCGGACAGTCGATTCCGACCCTTTGCAACCCCATGGACCATTGCCCTCCAGGCACCTCTGTCCCCCACCATCCTCCTCCACCTCCCCTCCACCCTTCCCAGCATCAAGGCTTTCTCAAGTGATTCCTTTCTTCTCCTTCGTGTTGTTTGGGGATGCACACTGATGGGTTCTGCGCCTGCGCTGAATCCTGAGCAGAGCTGGAAAGCTGATTGGATAAAGAGTTTTGAATGTGGGACCGCCCACCATGCCCAACCCCTTTAGGCGCCATTTCGCGCTTTCCCCTCAGTTTGCTTTTTTCCGCTGCGCAAGCAGGAGCCTGGAAAAAAAGCTGTGAGTACTTTAACTGAGATTGTCTCAGAATCTTCCAATTTTTTCTAACCTACAATTTTTCTCGGACCAGGGGACTTGATCCCTTGGTCCTCGTGTGGCTGGGGCTCGCCCTCAGCCGCCGGTAAAAAAAAAAAAAAAACCAAGAGAAGGAAACCGTTCTTTCCTGCAATCTCGTGCCGGGGCCTCCCGGCCGGGATAATTTTTTCTCTTTGGCCATCTACCTCGGTGGATGGCCTCAGCGGCAGCGTTCAAGCAGTGTCCGTCCTGCAAGAGAAAGTTCCCTAGTTCGGACGGACACGTGCGCTGCCTCCGCTGCCTCGGGGAGAGCCACCAGGTCCAGACCTGCGAGGTGTGTAGAGGCTTCTCGAAGGCCGCTATCAAGAACCGCCAGTACCGCCTCCAAGCCTACCTCATGGAGGCCGCACTCGCACCACCGCCTCCCCCAGCTCCAGAGCAGGCCGCTGCCTCAACGTCTGCTCCTTCGACCTCCGCTCCTTCTTCACGGCCGTCGGCCTCCGAACTGTTTAAACAGAAGAAGGAGCAGGAGAAGAAGAAAAAAGACAAGAAAGAGAAGAAGAAGCGTCGTAGCTCTTCGTCTTCTCTCCTACCGACCCAGGGACTGGCTCACCCCTCGCCACCACGCTCCCTAGTATCCGCCCCGGTTGCAGCCCCACCTACGCCGGGCAGGATGCTGGTCGATGTCCGGGAAACCACGCCGGAGAGGGCCCCCAGCACTCCGCCATCGCCAGAGGCCCTTCCACCTCCACCGCCGCGACGATCTACCTCTCTTCGCGACCATTCCGTGGCTCCTGGTCTGGCTTCCGAAGCGCCACCCCAGTTGAGCCTCATCGCCCTGTTTATCGAGGCGATGGTGCGGAAGCTGCATGCCGAGCTCCAAGGCCCTCGACCGACACCATCCGAGTTCGTGGAGCACCCTCTGCCTCCCGAACCAGCCACGGAGGCACCACCGCTCCGTGACGAGGGTCCGGCACCGAAGAGGCAACGAGTGGAACAGGCGCGGTCGGAGGCCTCTCTCCCTCCGTACCAGCTGCCTTTGCCGGGGAACGATCCGAGATCCGCCAGGCCGTACTGGTCGGACTCGGACCCCGAGGCCTACCTGCCACCGCCCAGCGTCTCGGAGCGGTCAGGAGGCTCCGATGACTCGTCGGACCAGGAGGAGGAGGATCGGCCACCACCGGTTGCGGTTGACAAATCCCCGGACGATAACATCGGCTCCGTCCATGGCTCCCAACCGGAGGACCAGAAAACGTACACGGCCCTCATCACCCGCCTCGGATCCACGCTGGGGATCCGGGCGGAGGCTCCCCTGGACGAATGCGAAGATGTCGTCTGCGGCATGGCCGACCGGAAGGAGCTAGTCCCCGTCCGTCTGGGACTACTCCCGAAGATCGCCAAGGCGGCCAAGGAGGTCTGGAAGAGACCCGTCTCTTCCCATTCGGTGTCTAACAGGGTGGACTCCATGTACAGACTGCTGGACGACTCCAACTTCTTACACGTCCACCCGGCGCCGAACTCCCGAGTGGTGAAAGGCTCCCAACACCGGACACCGATTAGTAGCACCCCCGTTCCGTCGACCCAAGAAGGGAAGAAGCTGGACGCACTGGGCAGGAGGGTCTACGCCAATGCCTCCTTGTCCTTCCGTGCGTCCAACTACGCGACGGCCATGGGGGGCTACCAGTGCCGACTGTGGGAACAGGCGGAGTCCTTCAAGTCGCTGCTACCACCGGACAAGCGAGCGGACTTCGAGCGGGTCTGCATGGAGGGAAACCAACTCGCTCTCCAGCAGATCCGTACGGGCCGCCACGTCACGGAGTCGGAGGCGAAGAACCTGGCCTCCGCCATCCAGCTTCGTCGCCACGCCTGGCTCCGCTCCGCTGACCTGCAAGACGACGTCAAGCGGCTGGTGGAAGAGCTCCCCTTCGACGGTGAGGGCCTCTTCGCCAAGGAGACCGACACCTCCTTGGGAGAGCTGAAGGGGGACTACGCCACCATCAAACAGCTCCGCCCTCCACGCCGTGGGTCCAACCGTTACCAGCAGGACCAACCGTCGACGTCCCAGGCGGGTCCGTCCTACCAACCTCGCCCACCACAGAGGCAAGGCGACTACTCCCGGTACCAGCCCTACCGGCCACGACCACAACCCAGCCGTCCACGCTACCAACAGCGTCACCAGACTGGTAAACGCACGGAACGGAAGGGCAAACAACGTGTTTGACTCTTCCGTGACCGAGACTCTACCCTACCGTCCCCTCGCCAACTACCTATCGGCCTGGTCTGCCATCACCACAGACCGATGGGTTTTAACCATCTTAGACTCTGGCTACGCGATCGAGTTCAGGAAATGCCCTACTGTCGGACGGGTCCGCGTCACCGATCCGTCCCCACCGCTCCAGGAAGAACTATCAGCTCTCCTAGAGAAGGGCGCCATAGAGCCGGTTGCAGCGTCGGAGTCTCACGAAGGGTTCTTCTCCCGCTACTTCCTCGTGGACAAAAAAGACGGGGGGGCACGTCCAATCCTGGACCTCCGTCTCCTCAACAAGCACATCGACGCGAGGAAGTTCCGGATGGTGACTCTTCATTCCATCCTCCCACTGATCAACCACGGGGACTGGTTCACCGTCATCGACCTGAAGGATGCCTACTTCCACGTATCCATCAGAAGGGAACACCGCCGATTCCTACGCTTCCAGATCGGCGGCGACGTCTACCAGTACACCTGCCTACCCTTCGTCCTCTCCACCGCTCCGAGGGTATTCACGAAGTGCATGGTGCCGGTGGCTGCTCATCTTCGGCTGCAAGGCGTCCAAGTGTTCCCGTACATAGACGACTGGTTGGTCTGCTCCCCAACCCAACAGAAAGCCAAGGACGATGTTGCCCATTGCCTGGCCCTTATGCAGAGTCTCGGTCTACGGGTCAACTACAAGAAGTCTCAGTTGACCCCCACTCAACGAATAGACTACATCGGAGCCGTATTGGACTCTCTGGCTCTAAGAGCCTACGCTCCCCCCAAACGTCTGCTCGACATCCGCACGGTAGTGGCTCGGATCCAAGGCAGTCGTCGCGTCCGTGCCAGGGACGCTCTCCGCTTACTAGGACTCATGGCGTCGACCACAGCAGTGATCTCGCATGCCAAGCTCAAAATGCGGTCGCTCCAGTCGTGGCTCCTAGCCTCCTTCGACAGCACCCACGACAACCTCGGGAAGTGGCTCACACCGACCCCCGAACTGCGGGACCAGCTGAACTGGTGGACAACGGACCGCAATGTGACCGCCGGGAAGCTCTTCACCCTCCCCGCGCCATCCGTCCAGGTCACCACCGACGCGAGCACACACGGATGGGGTGCGTGCTGCCTCGGGTTACAGGTCCACGGCATCTGGACGCCCGCGGAAGCCGACCGCCACATCAACTTCCTCGAGCTGTTAGCGGTATGGAAGGCGATGAGGTCCTTCAGACTGTCACTAGCAGGCCGCGTGGTGCAGATCGCTTCGGACAACACCACGACCCTAGCCTACCTCAACCGGCAAGGAGGGACCAAGTCCCTCTCCCTCCTTCACCTGACGGTCCAGATCTGGGAGTGGTGCCTGAAGGTACATGTGTTCCCCATAGGTGTCCACATCCAGGGCACGCTGAACTTAGAGGCGGACTCCCTGAGCCGCAAAGGGACAGCGATGCACGAATGGGAACTGGACGGATCGGTGTTCGACCGCCTGTGCCGACGGTGGGGCACACCGAGCCTAGACGTGTTCGCGACACAGATCAACACCAAGTGCCGCCGTTACTGCTCCCGGGCGGGGATCGGCCACGGATCGGAGGGCGATGCCTTCATGGTGCCGTGGCACCAGGAACTGCTGTACATGTTTCCTCCGATCCCTCTCATCCAACGGGTCCTGGTACGGATCCGTGCGGAGAATGCCTGGGCGATCCTGATTGCCCCGTCCTGGCCGCGCCAGCCGTGGTTCCCGCTACTCCAAACCCTGGCTTGCGACCGCCTCCGCCTACCCACCGATCCGAACCTCCTCCGCATGGAGGACGGTCGGATCCTCCACTCGGATCTGCCGAGCCTACACCTGACGGCCTGGCTTATCCGCCCGACATAACGCGGATCCTTGAACTTTCAAGGAAACCTTCCACACGAAAGTCCTATGATGCCAAGTACCGTCGCTTCATAGACTTTCTAGCATCCAGTGACCGTACCGTGGACTCGGCATCCCTGCAGGACGTCATGTCCTACCTCCTGCACCTGGCCGAGTCAGGATCTGCACACTCATCCTTAAAGGTCCACTTGGCTGCGGTGGTAGCCAAGGCCCCACCCTCATCAGTATTGTCCTCCGCTTTCAGAGACAAGACTGTTAAAAGATTCCTCCAGGGACTGCGTAATGCCTATCCTCCAGTGAAGATACCACCTCCTCAGTGGTCCCTCACTGCTGTGCTCACCGCGCTCACGAAGGCGCCCTTTGAGCCCATGGCTACAGTGGACATTAAGTTTGTTTCTTACAAAACTGCCTTCCTCGTAGCCATCACCTCTGCCCGGAGGGCAGGAGAACTGGCAGCCCTGCGGTCTGACCCTCCCTTTCTCAAGTTCTACCCCGATAGGGTAGTATTGCACCCGGACCTGGCTTTTCTGCCCAAAGTCCTGACTGAATTCCACCTGGCCCAGTCCATCACGCTTCCAGCATTCTTCCTGAATCCTTCGTCTGCACAAGAGAGAGTGTGGCATTCGCTGGATGTCAGGAGGGCCTTGCTGTTCTACACACAAAGGACTGCGTCCTTCAGGAGAGCCAAGCAACTGTTTGTGGCCTATGGTGGCAAGTCCAAGGGACACTCTCTGTCTGCCCAGAGACTTTCCAAATGGATCTCAAGCACCATCTACCTGGCTTATGAGATGTCATCTCTGCCACCCCCGCCTCATGTCCGGGCTCACTCCACCAGGACATTGGCTTCCTCCACTGCGTTCCTCGAAGGCATCCCGATGGAGGACATCTGCAAGGCCGCTACTTGGTCCAGGTCTTCCACCTTCATCACCCACTACCGGGTTGACACAAGGTCTGCTTCCGATGTCAGACGAGGCAGATCCATCCTGACGGCTGGTCTCCGATCCTCTTCGCTGATGACCGCCCATCCATGAAGCCATCGCGCTCTCCTACATCTCAGGACGCCGGCTGCCCACCATCCAAGTAAGTGAGCTTGCTAGTCACCCATCAGTGTGCATCCCCAAACAACACGAAGGAGAAGGACAGGTTTCACTTACCAGTAACTGTCGTTCTCCGAGTATGTTGTTTGGGGATTCACACAACCCAACCCTGCTTCCCCTCAGGGCTGCCGGCCTGAGATGGCCTTATGCTTAGCGGGCAGCTGTAATATCAAACTGAGGGGAAAGCGCGAAATGGCGCCTAAAGGGGTTGGGCATGGTGGGCGGTCCCACATTCAAAACTCTTTATCCAATCAGCTTTCCAGCTCCGCTCAGGATTCAGCGCAGGCGCAGAACCCATCAGTGTGAATCCCCAAACAACATACTCGGAGAACGACAGTTACTGGTAAGTGAAACCTGTCCTTCTCATATGATGTCCAAAGTGTATCCCTTAGGGATGTTGTTTAGGTCATACCTGTCTGGCCTAATTGTTTTCCCATACTTTCTTTAGTCTATGCCTGAATTTTGCAGTCAGTAGATCATGATCTGAGCCACAGTCTGCTCCATGTCTTGTTTCTGCTGACTGTATGGAGGTTCTCCACCTTTGGCTGCAGAGTATGTAATCAATCTGGTTTCAATGTTGGCCACCTGGTGATGTCCATGTGTAAAGTGGCCTCTTGTGTTGCTGGAAGAGGGTGTTTGCTATGACCAGGGCATTCTCTTGGCAGAACTCTTATCAACTTTTGCCCTGCTTCATTCTGTCTTCTAAGACCAATCTTGTCTCTTCTTCCATTTACAGACTTGGTAGTAAAAAAACTTTGAATCTCACCACTGGGGGAGAGAACACCTGCCTGCCTGCCTGGCATCACTGAGAACAAAGGGAATGAGGGGTCCAAGTTCTCCCTTCTTTCCCTGGAGCAGCTGCTTCTCCTGCCCTTCCTTTCCCACCTCATTCCCTTTCCTCTCACTAATCCCAGGAAGTCAAGCAGGCAGACTCTCCCCACAATAGCATCCTCACGCAAGCACATCCCACCCCACTCACCCGACACCCCACCCAGTACTGAGCAGTAGCAAAGCCACCTGGTGCCACCTACAGCAGTCCAGTGTTCCTTGGGGGAGCAGATGAGCCTTGCCAGGTATCTCTTTCTCCTGGCCACCCCCCCCCTCTTATCCCTGCCTATCTACCCAGGGCTGGGACCAGGAATTTCAAAAGAGGGACCCCTCTACTCAGATCCCAGCCCAACGTCAGTGCCCTCTCTCCGTTTTGGGTTTGGGGCTTAATCCAGGCTCCTCTTCACCCAGCTGCCTCCAGCACCTACATCTAAAGGGGAGAAGGCAAGAAGGCAGGCAAGTAGCAGGTACGCAGCCAGTGCTGGTCGCTTCTTCTGAGGGAAGTTTCCATCATAAGCCCCAGTCGCCTGTGAAGGAATTCACTACAACCAGGACTCAGAAACACAATGAAAATGTCCCACCCACATCCCACCACTGTGGGAAGTGATGGTGTCTGGCCAGGCAGCCAAAAGAATGGCCAGCCTGGGAAAAAGGTTTTCCTAATGAAAAAAAAATCACATTGTTCTTCAGGACACAATTTCCCCCTATTTCCTTTCCCATAACTGTTCTAGATCCTAGTCCAAATTGATTTATCAGAGTACAGATTATTATTATTATTGGGCTCAATCGGCGTTTGGGTTGTGGGCAGAAGTGGCGTAATATGAGTTTCAGCCGCCCGGGGCGGAGGCCAAGTTTGCCCCCTCCCTGGGCCCATGACGCAGCTCCTCTTCACACATCGGCGGTTGTGCTGTGGGGAGAAACAGGTGATTAGCCGGTTCCCCTCTAGCCCAGGCAGCTGGGTGAAGAGGAGCTGCGTCATGGGCCCAGGGAGGGGGCAAACTTGGCCTCCGCCCCGGGCGGCTGAAACTCATATTAAGCCACTTCTGCCCACAACCCAAGCGCCGATTGAGCCCAGTGCGTAATCGGCGTTTGGATTGGGGTGGGAGAAATGAGTGCACACACCTCCCCCCCCCCAACCCAAGCGTCGATCGCGCTCTGGATTCAGTCGGCAATTGGGTTGTGGGGAGGAATGGGTGTAAGCACACATTCCTCCCCACAACCCAAGCACCGATTGATCCCAGATGGAGATAAATAGGGACCACTTAAGTGGGAAGGTAAACTGCATTCCGTATGCGTCAGTGTCTGGTCATGCCTGCCACATGACCATGGAAACATTTGTAGAAGCAGACTGTGCTGCCCGTTTGGCTTTGAAATGGAGATACACAATCATTCAAAAAAAAAAAAGGTGGCGTTAGCAATGTCTTAGATGTAACTGAAGATGATACCATATATAAAGATTATAGGGAAGAAAATGATATAAGTGACTGTGAGCAACAGAGCTTCATAAATTCTGACACTGGCGATGATGAGTTTTCAGTTTCCAGAAAATTAAAAAAGTGATTGAGGCTCTGAGTCTTTCCTAATTTGTTAATGGAAGTGGTGATGGTTCTTAACACCACTGTTGAGTTTACGCAGTTAAATATTACCATATTTTGCTTTATTTTAATAAATATTTTCGTATACCAGTACTATTTGGTTCAGAATATTTTTTCTTGTTTTCCTGCTCTAAAAAATGGGCGTCTTATGGTCGGGTGCATGTTATGGTATGAAAAATACAGTAACTGTTGATAAATTCTCTTCAATCTTTATGCAGAACTGCAGATATTGAATGTAGAGCAGCTGTTCGACTGGGAGGATGTCATAAAACAACAGGAAATAATCTCAGGAGAGATGGAGTGTGGAAAAAGTGTCAGTAAACAAGTACATCTTGCTAGACAAAACAGCACCCACTCAGGAGAGAAGACATTTGAATGCCCGGAGTGTGGGAAAAGCTTCAGTCACAGTGGAAACCTTGCTAGACATCACAGGATCCACACAGGAGAGAAGCCATTTGAATGCCTTGAGTGTGGAAAAAACTTCACTCGTAGTTCAAGCCTTTCTTCACATCACAAGACCCACACAGGAGAGAAGCCATTTGAATGCCTGGAGTGTAGGAAAAGCTTCAGTCATAGTTCACATCTTGCTTCACATCACAGGACACACACAGGAGAGAAGCCATTTGAATGCCTGGAGTGTGGAAAAAACTTCAGTCGTAGTTCAAGCCTTTCTTCACATCACAAGACACACACAGGAGAGAAGCCATTTGAATGCATGGAGTGCGGAAAAAGCTTCAGTCACAGTGGAAACCTTGCTAGACATCACAGGACACACACAGGAGAGAAGCCATTTGAATGCCTGGTGTGTGGAAAAAGCTTCAGTCAAAGTGCACAGCTTGCTAAACATCACAAGACCCACACAGGAGAGAAGCCTTTTAAATGCCTGGAGTGTGGGAAAAGCTTCAGTCAAATTTCAGACCTTGCTTCACATCACAGGACACACACAGGAGAGATGCCATTTGAATGCATGGAGTGTGGAAAAAACTTCAGTCGTAGTTCAAGCCTTTCTTCACATCACAAGACCCACACAGGAGAGAAGCCTTTTAAATGCCTGGAGTGTGGAAAAAACTTCAGTCGTAGTTCAAGCCTTTCTTCACATCACAAGACCCACACAGGAGAGAAGCCTTTTAAATGCCTGGAGTGTGGAAAAAACTTCAGTCACAGCGTAAGCCTTGCTAGGCATCACAGGATCCACACAGGAGAGAAGACATTTAAGTGTCTGGAGTGTGGAAAAAGCTTCAGTCAGAATGGACACCTTGCTATACATCACAGGACCCACACAGGAGAAAAGCCATTTGAATGCCTGGAGTGTGGAAAAAGCTTCAGTTGTAGTTCACATCTTGCTTCACATCACAAGACCCACATAGGGGAGAAGCCATTTGAATGCCTGGAGTGCGGAAAAAGCTTCAGGCAAAAATCACACCTTGCTATACACCACAGGAACCACACAGGAGAGAAGCCATTTGAATGCCTGGAGTGTGGAAAAAGCTTCAGTCGCAGTTCACACCTTGCTTCACATCACAGGACCCACACAGAAGAGAAGCCATTTGAATGCAAGGATTGTGGAAAAAGCTTCAGTCAAAGTGGACACCTTGCTTCACATCGCAGGACACACACAGGAGAGAAGCCTTTTAAATGCCAGGAGTGTTGGAAAAGCTTCAGTCATAGTGGACGTCTTGCTGCACATCACAAGACCCACACAGGAGACGAGCCATTTAAATACCAGAAGTAGAAAATGCTTCAGTCTTCCTAAAACTCTTGCTATACATCCCAGAACTCACATTGTGGAAAACTTGCTTCATATCACAGGACACATACAAGCGAGAAGCCATTTATTGTCTATACTGGCATATTTTACTTCTACTTCCAGGATTAACTGGTGTCCAGGGCCCGATCCTGCCCATAGGCCATAGGATGGGCACCCCTGGTTTAAGCAGAGTAAATGGCAGCCTATACTCTACCTCATTCTGTTGTAAAATAGATTGCGAGGTAAGTTTTATTTCTTCTTCCGATGGGAGGAACCATGCGACCGGCCTGTGGGCCGAACTGATTGGGCACTCTGACTTTCGATGGAAGCATAGAAAGCTTGAACTAGTGGACTGAAGGAAGTATTTGGAGGAAGCGTAATGTTTGATAAAGGACCTGTGGAAACCCACCAAAAGATGACCTGGCAGCACATAACTAATTACAAACTTTATAAACTCCGTCTCCTCACAACATTTCTTCTCCCTGCAAATTTCACCCCACCCCCCAAGAACAAAACGTTTCTTCCTTTCTAGCAGATTGCTTTGGGCTTCATTAATACAGTAATACTTTTTCAATGTACCACTTAGACCAGGGATTCTCAACCTGTGGCCCGCAGAGCCATTTCATGTGCACCCTCGACCGCCGCCACAACACCCGGAAATGCCATTTGATGGAGGAACTGCAAAATGGCCGTCCAGCCTCCAAATCCGTGATGGAGCATGACTCGGCCCCTGGCTTTATAAGGTTGAGAACTCCTGATTTAGGCAGTCATTGTTCTTTACAGCTGTTTTTAATGTCTATTGTGGGATCTTCCTTTCACCTTTTTATCCTTTGCAGTGAACTAGAATGGCAAAAGTCTGAAGGCTCTTTGGTTTCCGTGGGTAGTGCAAAACTCCTGCCTGCAGTCCCATTGAACATGAATTGTGTAATAAACCCCAATTAAAAAGAGATGCAATTGACTGGAAAAACTGATTCCAGTTTGTTAGCAAGAAACATTTCGGGAGAACTGCTTGGAGAAGGCAGGATGCAAACGTAATGTTAAAAATACTTCTGTTGACCATCATATATGTTAGCTATGAAGCATCTGCTACCAAGCAGCGTTAAATCCTTCCCAAAATGTATTTGAATACCTTTCTTAGCAAGCAAAATCTGCATTAGCAGGATGAAAAGGGAAGCATAGCGTTTTGGTTTTCTATATTCTGCCAAAGTGTCTCCCTGGGAGAGAAAAGCAAGCAATGGTTAGAACAGTGACGGCCAACCTTGGCACTCCAGGTGTTGGAGTTCAATTCCCAGAATCCCCAGTCCCTGTGTATCAATTTGAATGGGTTTACTGCACACAATGCTCCTCAAAGTGCACTGAAGAGGATGTTATGTTAGCAGGAGGAAATGCTGTTGTAGTGGCGTGATATTGGGCGGATGTCATTTAGCCCTTTTAAATTCTATTTTGCTTTTAGATGTGTTAATTTTAGCTTTGTATGTTATTATATGCTGGTGGTGCATTTGACATGAATAAAGAAAGATAATTACTTGTTGTAAATAACTCATTGTTTTGCATGTCTGTCTCCTGAACCAACCAACTTTGCTCAGCCCCTCTGGGTCTCCTTGCTAGATATTTATAAATGTATACCATGATCTACAAAAGAGTTTGCAAATTGCTCCAGAAGGGAAATTGATGGATAAGCAGAGCAAGAGATTTAAGAGACAGAATAGCAACCTTTATGAAGAAATACATATTCTTTTCTCTATTTATTTATTTATTTTATTTACTGTATTTGTATTTCTGCCTCCCTCACCAAAGCGACTCCAGGCAGCTCACAACAGTAACAAAAGTTCAAAATGCAAACCATCCCCATCATACAAAGCTAAATAATTAAAACTTTGAAAACGATTCCAACCTTCTTTGTCCTTCATATCTCAAGACTCACCACCAGTGGTGGGATGTCAAAAATTTAACTACCCCACCATGATGTCATCACAGTGTGGGCAGAGCTGATGTCATGATGTCATGACATTGTGGGCAGGGCCGAAGAAAAAAATAAGAATAAAAAATAAGAATAAGCACACACACACACACCCCTCAACCCACCCACCCACAACACAAACCCATTAATGAATTAAATAAATAAATAATACATTAAAACACACACACACACCCAAACATCCGCCCACCAACCCCAAACAAATCAACCAGAGCTTAAAGCTTATTCTGGCTAATCTTTATCACACTAGGTCAGATGGAAGGAACTACAGAATAAACTCACCACAAGATGGCTTCATTTTGGCAATTTTCAACAGTTAAAGAATTTAGGTACTAAGTCTTTGCATAACCAGTTCTCTAGGATAATATGTCTTAATGTAAATTAAAACAGGTGTACCTCCTTAAGGGTTCTCCAGTTGGAACACCAATTGGAACAGCACAGATGTAGCTTATTGATGAGGTAACTCCAAGACTTTGCTTAAAAACCCCAAGCCAGGCTGCTAGGCCTTTTTAGGAACTGTGGTAGTACGTCAATATAGGTAAAGGTATTAAATAGACATTAAAATACACACAGACACACCACATCCAAAGGTGAGACACTTACCCTGGGGAGCAGGCTATAGGGAGCTTCAGGCTAGCAGCTTCTGTTCCTCCTCCCCGCTTGGGAGGACAGCAAGGAGGCCGTGCATAGGCGCCAAGCACTGTAGGCGTGCATGGACACCAAGTGTTAAGCAAAAGGTAAGCCCCCGAAGGTGGTTCCCCCCAAAAGCTGCTACCAGTTTTCCGGGACCCTGGGAAAAGTTACTACCGGTTCTGGCAAACTGGTGCAAAACTGTTACATCACATCACTGCTTACCACCTTTGGCCCCAGGACAGCAGTTCAAACCCCACACTGCCAAGCCTTCTTACCCGCTACTTGCTGCAGCCTAGACTTGCCAGGGAGTTGGTGTATATTCTGGATACTTTGCCCATGAATCCACCATGACGGGAGAAGAATTGTTCTGTTCAACCTTGGCCTAAAGATGGATTCACAAACATTGCTTGTCAAATACCAGTGGAGGAAATCCCTTGAGTCCCTGGGATCAAAAATAACCTCTCAACATGAACTACTCAGCTGGGGAAATGGGTATGTCTGCACAGCACACTTAGTTATTCCTCTTGACTGTAGAAATCAAATTTATACTGCCATGACATTTGGCTAGAAAAATGACATTTGAATTTAACTAACTCTTGGGCATTGTTGCAACTAAACAAACACTGTGAAGTATATTCAGGTGGGTATTTAAAAATATTATTTTAAAAAAAAGATTCTTATACATTAAAAGAGTGAGAAAAAGAAAACTCTCCAGTCTCCACAGACAGTCTTTCCATGTTGATTAAGGGCAAGTCTCAATTGTCAAAAGAAGGTGCCCAAACTACAGCCAGATCCGGCCCCTGACACCAATTCATCTGGCCCGGTGCATTTTACTTCCACTTCTAGGAGCGAGGAGGGCGGTGTGGGCTGGGTGAATTGGTTTTGGAGGCTGGATCTGGCCCATGAGCCGTAGTTCCGGCACCCCTGATTTAAGAAGAGTAAATGGCAGCTTAAATCCTATCTTGCCCTGATTCAAAACAGTTTGTAAGGCGTGTTTTACTTCTGTGGGAGGACCCACGTGGCTGACCCACTGAGCCATGTGACGTTTGGGCCCTCCTGGTCAAAAGAATAGGCTCCAACCAATTTAATGAAAGGACTATTGAGATGAGGTCATATATGGTATTTGGGATAGTCAGCACAGCCCAAAGTCACAGGTTCATTGTCCACTAAAAGGTAGGAGGTTCCCCCTGACATCCAGTCTGCGATTTCCCTTCCTGTCCCCTGAGCCCATTATTACAGGTCCTGCACTCATGGCTGATGGAGAAGGGTTCCTGCCCCCCCCCCCTTAATTGACTGTCAAATATGAAATGCTATCATTGTGTGTTTCTAAAGGGCACACCAGACAAGCTTCCATGAAGATTGTGGTGTTTTTGAACCACAAACTAGCATACCCTCAGCAAGGGCAATTTTGTTGTGCCAGCTAATCTTTCTCACACTAGGTCAGGCGAAAGGAACTGCAGGATAAATTCACCCATAGGTGTGTTCATTTTTGGCCAGACAAGAAGAAAAATCCTCTCCCCATTCCAAGCCTCTTTTTCCCCAAGGACATAAACATGCCCAGTTTCCTTAAGTCTTTCCTCAGAGGGTTTGGTTCCCCTTCCCCCTGATTATCATCCTTCGTGCCCTCCTGGACCTGTGATCTTGTGGGTCTCTTGGGACCTGTTTAAGGCAGGGGTGCCCAAGCTGATCCGGCCCATGGGCCACCATTTGATCACCTCTGCCTTAAACAGGATCCCGTATGGGTGCTTTTTACTTCCGATTTCAAGAGAGATGAGAGAAGTGTGGGCTGGATGAACTGGTGTCGGGGCCTGATCCAGCTTGTGGGCCATATTTTCGGCACCCCTGGTTTAAGCAACAGAAAATGGCAGCCTAAAATCTATACCATCCTGTGGCAAAACAAGAGATTGCCTGTTTTACTTCCACTTCTAGTGGGAGAAACCACGTGACCGGCCAGATGAACCACATGACTGGTCCACGACCCAAAAAGTTTGGGCACCCCGGTTTAAGGTGTTGGTCCAGAACTGGAGGCCAGAATCAGGGTCCGGCCTGACCTTTATGCCAGAAAAGGGGGGGGGAGAGATAAAGATGACCTCCTGCGTTTTGGAGACGAGGCTCCTGATAACACAGCCTAAAAAAGCTCCTGCCTTTCTTTGCAGCTTCTGGGCTCCGATTCAGCTCCTGATCTACAAGAGCCCTCAAATATCCTTCTCCTTCCCAGCATTATTATGTGCTTGGCTATGAAAGGGTTAAAGCAGGGCTGCCCAAACCCTTTTGGGCCACTGACCGGCCACCTGGTTTTATTTCTGCTTCCAGGAGCAAGGAGGGTAGCATGGCCCGGATGAATTGACGTTTGGGGGCCAGATCTGGTGCACGGGCCAGATCTGGCGCACAGTGGCCGTAGTTTGGGCACCCCTGGATTAAAGGCAACAGAGGGGGAGTTTCCTAGAGAGGGAGGAAATGGAGTAGTAGAAGAAGAGGTGGGGCTCTCACCCGGAAGTGGTCCTTTCCCAGGTGTCTCTCCCCACCCCAACTCGTGGGGCCGCTTTATGGCGTTCCGTTCCTAAGCAGAGGAACGAGGGGAGTGGCCACGTCTCCCTCCCAGCAGAGGAACGGCGTTACTTTCTCTGCCTCCGGCGTTTCTCTTCTTTAGGAGATTTGGTAAGCCTCCCCCTTTTCACTCTCTCTGGTTCTCTTCGAGGGTCCCCCTATACACACCATTTGGACCCCCTGGGGGAGGGGGCGATGCGATTTCGGTCAAGGGGGTGGGAGGAGGAGAAGGGCTTTTATTATAGGGGTGGGGGTGGATTTCCGAACCTGGAATAATAAGCCCTATAGGTATAGGAGGCATCGGATTAGTGGGGGGGGGGGGGACTTTTCCATTGAAAACCAGATTGCATGAGTTCTTCCTCCCATGAGAGGCATTTCTTTTTTTGGGGGGTGGGGGTGGAATCAGGTAGTGGACGATGGGATAATAGAAGGGGGGGTGATAGGTGATGGGGATCCCCCTTTCCTTTCCAAGAGGAGGGGGTGCGTCTTCCCTCTGATACCAAAAAATTGGAATAAAACATTAAATTAATCACAGCATTTATTAAAATATAAATATCACAACACTCACACACACATGGAAAATAAGGAAAGGCCAAAAGTTTGGATTCACATAGTTGGAGGCCTTTCCAGAGGGAGGGAGAGATTAAAAATCACTGATTGCCTCCATTGTTCTCTTAGCTCCATTGTCCTCAGTCTGCTGGGCCAAAGGGTGTGGAAACTGGTTTGATTAAAGTTCAATTGCTGAATGACTCATTCCTCTGGTTTGATTAAAGTTCAATTAAACATTGATTAGAACACTGACCCAAGCATAAAACATAGCAAAATTCTGTGGGGAACAACCCCAAAGTTGAACAGGAAAAAGGGGGGGGGGGAAGCAAGCGAAGTAAAATGACAAGCACAGGGACAAGCGGACATCCCGTCTCCCACGTACACAGCCAGAGGATTAAAAGGGAAAAACAAAAGGTGACTTCTCTCCTCAAAGGTCTCCCATTAACTAAATGATTAAGGCATATTGATTCTAACATCTCTCTTTGTTTCTTTGCTTACACGCTAGACGCTAAACCAATTTTGTCCGGAGGCTCCATTCATGCCGGAATCCACTGTTTTCCCGCCGCTACATGCAATTGGTTGCCTGTTCTGCTTGCCCGTCTCCCATTGGAGGAGACGCGCTGCTGTTCCCGCCTCTTGCCCCTTTGACTCAGCCAGCAGAAAATACATCCTTTCCTTTGTAAATAGCTGGGAAACCACAGGAATTTTTACGACTTTAGTTTGCAAGAATGTTGCCTCTGCTGAACCAGCCTCTCTGCTTTTGATTTAATCTGCCGCTTTTGTGTAACTAAAGTACCTGACCTCAGAGCTGCCTTTGTTTTATGTTTACATGTAATTAAAATATGTTAATTGCCTTTCCTCCATCCCAGTTTCAATCCCCTCTCCCTTGTCACCTAGAAGTTAGTCTAGAAAACAGATATAAGCCCTTAGAGGTGGGTGGGGGTTATCTTTTTGTTCACCAAATTTTGTGAGCAGAGATCACGAGAGGGTGTCTCCTCAAAACGATTGAGGGAAGGTAGCTGTTTAGATTGTAGGTCTGGCCAGACTATAAATTTGAATAGCTTTCCTTTGCTTGTGCTCCCAATAAATCACCTTGTTTTGATCGATTTACCTGTCTCGTTGTAAGTTCTTGGGTTTTTCTAACACCTCTGCCAGAGAAACGTACCTGGGGTCCAAATTTTTGGGTAACAAAATTGGTGCATTGGCCGGGAAGCCTCTGGCTCCTGCAACCTCCTTAAGAGGTGCAGGACACAAAGTGAGGAAGAGAAGATCCAGAACGACCTCCTACTTGAAATCTTCAATCAGACTTTGAGAGACTCATCGGCATTTCGTCTCTACAACTGAAAACTTCAGGATCGGTAATGTATAATTTTGATTTTTGGGGTCCCTTTGAAATTCTTGCCAAGTTAGTTTAAACAGCCAACTGAACTGAACTTCCCCCGGGTGGCAGTCCGGATATTGAAGGCGTGGGTTCGAGTCCCACCTAAGGTGACAAGAGGCCTGACTAGCCTAAGTCACACCAGATTGAACACTGGCCTGGCCTCGCTCACCAGCCAGAAATCAAGCAAGAGCAGGACCTGTCCCCCTGTGAGCAATTTAGGTTAAATTTCAGGGTCCAGTAGGCAGAATCATCACCTGACACTGGGGTCTTTTACGAATTGGGCAGAGATCCAAGATTCGGGTAGCTCCCGGTGAGGTTTCTCGCAAAAGCACGGGGTGCCAGATTGAGCACACGTGGCCAATTGGTTGGACCGGTCAAGAGCGGGGTTCGTCGTCCGTGAGACCAGGAAAAATTAGTCTCAAGATTCGGGTGATTACCGGTGAGAGACACCAAAGGGAAACTAGTGTGGTCCGCTCCTGACAGTTCGCTGTGTAGGGTAACTCGGTAAGCACCAAAAACTTAGGCCTAAGTAAGCTATGGGAGGAGCTTTGAGAGTTCAGGCTGGGCTGGAAGAAAAAGCTGGTGGGACGCCACTCAGCAACGTACTTAGGAATTGGAGGAATTTAGTGGGACCCAAATCCAAATTAAGTAAAAGGAGGTTAAAATTTCTGTGCACCCAAGATTGGCCCTTTCAGCAGGACCTAAGGCCCGCCTGGCCTAAAGAAGGCAGTTTAAAAATACACAATCTTCGAGCCCTAATTAGGTGGCTAGAAACGAGTCCAGGGAGATCTGGGGACTTAGAATACGCAGCGCTCTTTATGAGGCTGCACACCAACCCTGAAAGGTACCCTTGCGAGGGCAATCTTTATATTGTAAAGGAGAAGGTTAATCCTCCTCCTGAACTTGGGGATCCCCCAAGGTATACAGAGGTAATTGAGGTGGCTCAGGAAGAGGACCCTCTGGGCCCACTGCACCTTCCGGCCCCCCTAGTTCCTCTACCCGCTGCTCATGGTATCCTTGCAAATCCTGGGGTGCCCCCTCAGCCTTTGATGCCTACCGCTCCTATTGGCGAAAGGAACTGGCCAAGCCCAGAGAGACCAGGGTCCGTAACTTTGCAGCCTCCCCCCAAGGTTACAGTAGGTCAAACCGCGGAGGTAAACCTACTTGACCTGTCGGACGTGCCCCAGCGGGACATGCCGGGAAGAGGAGCTGTAGAAGCAGCTATCGGACCCTGGGGACAGATGGAAGTTCCTGGAGCTGGGGGAGTGGGCGAGCTAAAAGGGCTGATGGAAAGCGCCATCAGCGAAATGAAGGAAGTCATGAGAAGGGAATTGGACATGGCCAAATTAAAGAAAAAGAGTAAAGCAAAAACTCAGAGTGAGACTGAAAATGAGCCAGTCTCCACGGACTCGTTGGAGGAGGGAGAGCCAGGTCCCAGCAGGCAGATTTCGGTCCGCAGCAAAGCAGGGAGCAGGAAGGGGGGCAAAGGAAAGGGAAGGCCCCCATCTCCCACATCCAGTGAGTCTGAGGAGGAGGAGGAGGCATGTAGGAATAGGAAGCCCACTCAGTCGAAACGAGGAAAGGGAAGGAGACATAGTTCGTTGCCCCCTCTCCCAGCTGGAGGGCTGGGAAGGGATGATCAACGTGTGACCAGATCACAGGCAGCGAGCGCAGCCGAGGGAAACACTCCCCACATGGTGCTCCCCCTAAGAGAACAGTTAGTTGTCACAGCTGCTGGCGAACAAAGGACGGGGTTCGTCTATGTTCCATTTTCATCGACCGATTTACTCAACTGGAAGAGGTCGTGCCCCTCTTATTTGGAACACCCCCTAGCAGTAGCAAAAGAGGTGGAGAGCATATTTAACACGCATAACCCTAACTGGGTGGACGTGCAGCAGCTGTTGAACACTTTGTTCACAACTGAAGAGAATAGGATGATCAGGAATGCTGCGTTAAAACATGCTTCCAGGCTGCAAAACCCCCAAGATGCAGCCAACCCTTTGGTCCCCGAGAATGTGGTCCCCTCCCAGAGGCCAGATTGGGATGCAAGGGTGGGCCATGACGAGGCAGCCAAAACCCATCTCACCAGGTTTCGGGAATGCATTCTCGAAGGAATTCGGAATGGAGCCCCGCAACAATACGCGATGGGGAAGGTCTACGAGGTTCGACAAGGACCCACGGAGACCCCCACTGCGTTCCTGGAAAGGCTGCACGAGGCGGTACGGAAGTACCTGGGCCAGGACCCAGAGTCGCCAGTGTGCAAAACGCTGGTGACTAGCCTCTTCGTGGCCAACTCCATGCCCGACATCAAAAGAAAATTGACTAGCGTAGAGTCCCCACTAGAATGCCCCATGCAGAGACTGATCGACACAGCATTCAGGGTGTACAACAACAGGGAGGAAGATGTTAAAAAGGAAAAGGCTAGAGAAAGACACAAAGATCAGAAGGTCTTGGTGGCGGCATTACAGGAACTCACAAGACCACAGGGACACTGGCCTCCCCCACGAAACAATTTTTCCGACCACCCGCCCTTTGGGCCACCCCAAGGCGCGTGGGGACCATATCCCCAATACCAGCCCCATAAGGGCAGGGGATGGAGCCCAAATACGTACCCCCTGCCACCTGGGCCCATGCGGAAGCACAACGGCCCAACCGGTCCGCAGAACGATGACCAGTGGCCACAAGCCAGGCAAGGGAGAGGGCCCCAGAATAGCGCAGCCCCGTGCCACAATTGCAGAGAAGTTGGTCACTGGAGACGAGACTGCCCACATCCAGGGCCTCCGCCACCCCCACGAGGGCAAGTGACCCAGGAGGGTAGATACAAAAGACACCAGGGGCAACAGCCCACCAGGGAAAGGGGTGCCCTAGAGATGCTTCTGGAGGATGGAGACAGCGATAGGGACGATTGACGGGGACTGGGGTCTGCTTTTAACTTACCACCCGGCGATCCCATACTGGAATTAAGGGTGGGAAACACACAAGTCCCGTTTCTGTTAGACTCAGGGGCCACCTTTTCTGTGCTACAGAAACCCCCTCCCTGCATAAAACAGCTCCCTGGGAAGACCAAAGCAGTAGTAGGGGCATCTGGGCAGCTAGAAAAGGCCCCCGTTTTGCCCCCAGTCACAATCAGTGTGGCAGGACAGGAATTAACTCATTCCTTCCTGCATCTGGCCAACTGTCCTGCGAACCTTCTGGGCAGGGATCTGCTCCAGAAATTAGGCGCAAAACTTGAATTCTCTGAACAGGGGTGCAAGGTAACTTTTGCTACCCCACAAGCAAAATTGTTTGTTTTAGGGGCTGTGCTTGCGTTAACTGCGGACCCCCTACTCGATGAGATTTCCCGATCTGTCCGGCCAACAGTATGGGCAGACGGAAGCGGACCTGGCCGCTCCAAAAGCGCAAAGCCAGTTTTGGTTAAATTAAAACCAGGAAGGGGACCAGTGTTCATAAAACAGTATCCTCTGAAGGTAGAGACCAAAAGAGGACTGATCCCCGTGCTAAAAATACTTCTGGAAAGGGGTCTAATATACCCCTGCCAGTCCCCATTCAACACTCCAATCATGGGAGTTCCAAAGGGGGACACTGGCAAATATCGGCTGATTCACGATCTCCGCGCAGTTAATGATGCAGTCCAGGACATTTCTCCCATTGTCCCAAACCCTTACAATCTGATCACTTTGATCCCAGCCCATCACGATCGCTTCACTGTAATTGATTTGAAGGACGCATTTTACTCCATACCGCTTGCGCCCGAATGTCAGGAATTCTTCGCCTTTACATGGGACCCCCCTCCAGGGGAAAATGAGGTGCCCGCCAACCGTTTCGCCTGGGGAGTCTTGCCTCAGGGTTTCAAACTGTCACCCACTTTATTTGGGGAGGCCCTAAGTAAATTCCTTCGAAATTGGCAATGTCCGGTCCCTGCCAAAGTCATAAATTACGTAGATGACCTGTTGATTTCAAGTGTGGGAGTAGAAAACTGTAAACTGGCCACCATCCATTTGCTGAATTCCTTGGGTGAGGAAGGTTATAGGGTAACCAAGGAAAAATCCCAAATTGCCAGAGAGGAAGTCTTGTACCTGGGATTCCTAATTTCCCAGGGACAACGCAAAATCAGTAACGAACGAAAAGAGGCGATTTGCCAGGTACCCCTGCCCGAGACAAAAAGGCAATGGAGAAGTTTTCTAGGGATGTGTGGCTATTGCAGAGTTTGGATCGCTAACTTTGCCCAAATTGCAAAACCACTCTTTGAAGGTTTAAAGGGAACAGGGGAACGGGTAGAGGCGACACCAGAAATGCGGCGGGCTTTTCAAACCCTTAAGAAAAGCTTACTCGAAACTCCCGCACTGGGACTGCCCAACCCGGAAAAGCCATTCGAACTGTTCATCCATGAGAACAAGGGGTTGGCGCTAGGTGTCTTAACTCAGTGGTTTGGCACATGGCGGAGACCAGTTGCCTACCTATCCAAACAGCTAGACCCAGTAGCGCGTGGCTGGCCGGCGTGCCTGCGACATGTGGCGGCCACGGTGACCTTGTGTGAGGACGCAGAGAAGCTCACTTTGGGGGGAGATTTGTCCGTTTTTGTGCCCCATGCAGTGGCTACGGTACTTGAGCAAAAGGGAAACCACTGGCTATCCAATGCTCGCATCACCCAGTACCAGGCGGCCCTGCTAGATAACCCAAGACGCAGACTGACGGTGTGCTCCGCTTTGAACCCCGCCACCCTGCTTCCCGAAATTGGCAATTCTAATATGGTCCACAATTGCGTGGAGACCATTGATCTGGAATACTCAAGCCGGTCAGACTTAGGGGACGTCCCATTGCCTAACCCAGATTTGGAATTATATGTAGATGGTAGCAGTTTTGTAGCCCAGGGAATTCGAAAAGCTGGATATTCGGTGGTCACCCTTCATGGGACAGTTGAGGCTAGCCCACTTCCTGCAGGGACCTCTGCCCAAATTGCAGAACTAATTGCACTAACCAGGGCTTTGCAGATTGGCGCAAATAAAGCTGTAAACATTTTCACGGACTCCAGGTATGCCTTTTGTGTATTGCACGTTTTCGGGACAATGTGGAGAAATAGGGACTTTAAAAGCGCAGACGGAGAACCCATCAAAAACGGAGAATTCGTGCTCAAATTATTACAGGCTGTTCATGAACCTTCCAAAGTAGCTGTGGTCCACATTCGGGGACACGGGAAGGCAACTGAACCCCACCAAAGGGAGGGAAACCGCCGCGCAGACGAGGCGGCTAAAGAAGCGGCTTCCTGTGAAATAGACAGGGAAATGATCACTTTTATCTCAGCCCCTGCCCCTGCAGTTAAACTCCCCACGAACCCCACATACACTGACAAGGAGAGAAGCTATGGCCACTCCAAAGGGGGATCCCTAAACGAACAAGGGTGGATGGTATTTAGCGATGGGAAAATTCTCATCCCCAAAGCCCTCAGCACGGACATTATAAGGGAAATTCACAGGCGCACACACGCCAGCCCTGGTGTGTTGGTAAATTGCATTCAACCATGGGCAGTCGTTAAAGACCTGGCCCGAAATGCCACAGAAGTGTGCAGGATGTGTGTTACTTGTGTGAAAAACAATCCCAATACAGGAATCCAGAAAGGGCCATGGGGAAGCCAGCCTACAGGCTCCTTCCCTGGAGCGCGATGGCAGGTAGATTTCTCCGAAATGTACCCAAACAGGGGATTTAAACACTGCCTTGTATTCACTGACTCCCTCACAGGGTGGGTGGAAGCTTTCCCTTGCAGAACCAACCAAGCAAAGGAGGTTGTTAGGAAGCTCATTTTTGAAATTATCCCTAGGTTTGGAATTCCTTGGCAGGGCATCAATTCTGATAACGGAAGGCATTTCGTTGCAGAGATCACACAGCAGGTTTCAAAGGCTCTGGACATTCCCTGGTCACTACATGCGGCCTGGAGACCTCAAAGTTCAGGGCAGGTGGAGCGAGCTAACCAGACAATAAAGAATCACCTCCGTAAAATGATTCAGGAGACAGGCATGGGTTGGGTAGACTTGCTTCCCCAGGCATTGCTGCGGATCCGAATTCTGCCCAGAGGTAAACTGGCAATTTCCCCATTTGAGGCAATGTATGGTCGTCCCTATCCGGTGGGGGACCTACCCAGGGGGAGAGAGCACGTTGACTCAGTGCCTGGAACGCAGTTAAGAAACTATTTGGAAAGCATGTCTAACCTTCTCCAAGAAAACTTGCAGTCTCTCCTTAATAAGCAGGTACACACCATTCGCACTCCACTGCACAAGTTCCAGCCTGGGGACTGGATATACGTAAAAGCAATCGACCCAGGTTTTGCGGAAACGCGGTGGAAGGGGCCTTTCCAAGTCCTTATGACAACCCCTTCATGTTTAAAGGTGGAAGGGATTGTGGCTTGGATACATTTTTCCAGAGCCCGCAGTGCTCCAACCCCACCCCCGGAGGAACAATTCCCTGTCCGGAAAACTGCACCGGAAAACCAGCGCGCAAAACCCGGGAAGAAGAAGGAAGAAGACGAATCCTGGTCTGTGGAAGGCCTGGATGGATTAAAGTTTTTGTTTAAAAGGCGGCAGGATTCCGCCCTACGCAAGGATCCAACTCAAACAACAGAGAAGTAGCCTTGTGTCTTTATTGTTATTTTCTCTCTCTCTCTCTTTTAAGTATTGCTAGCGTACCTTTTTTTTTACTTGCCCTAGGTAAAACCTTTTTATATGCGTGAAATGTGTAGAATGTATAAGATGTTAGAATGGTTATTTGTAGTCTTAGTAGTTTGCCGAACCCCCTCATTTGGCTCAGATCAATTCTCCCCAGTCCGGCAGATTAGCCCCCATGAAAACATTTGGGAATATTTGGGAAAGCATGTGGCTAATGTCTCAAACATCTGTTTAAAGCCCGGTAACTCCGTGGGCCAGATGGCGGCTACTTGTTTAGTAGCAATCACCACTGACATTCTGCCTCTGCAAAAGTTGACTTTCCCAGGTTGGAGAGGAAACCCACTTACTTACAGAAACGCCCCAGCCCTGGGACACCTGGTCTCAGGTGCAGACCCAAAGCTGATTAAATTTAGAGTAGGAACGGTGACCAAGTCCCCTCTGTGCGTATATTGGGAAGGGTGCAGGGCTAGATGTTTTAATGTCACTCCTGACTCCCAGGCATTGCAATGCAACCATACAGAACATGCACCATATGTGCACAATTACATTAAATTCCCTGAAGGATGGTTCATGGTATGCGGGTCTCTAGTATATTCATACATTCCAGCCCAGGCAACGGGGGGGCCCTGCTCCCTAGCAAGACTCAGTGTCATCCTCCCTTCCAGGGAAATGCTCTCGGGGGAAGGGAGGACAAAACGGAGCATAGAGACTCATGGGCTTACCCCTGACTGTGACTCTTCCCTCCACCTTTTCTCCCCTGCTGAATACACAGCCCTAGCCACCTCTTTAGTGGGAATACCAGGACTCATGATCTATGCTGAAAAGCAAATTGGTAAATTAGCATGTTCGCTCGTTAAAGGCCTTAACTATACTAGCCGAGCCTTGCATTTAATCAATCAAGAAATGGCTGAGATCCGAGATGCAACCTTACAAAACAGAATGTCCATTGATTATTTACTGCTGGTTCATAACAGAAAATGTGAGGATTTTAAAGGGATGTGCTGCTTGAATTTAACGGATAACAGCAAGCCGGTAGAGGAAGCCATCCATGGGCTGTACAACCTCTCCACTGAAATTAAACAGGACACTGGGTTCTCACTGTGGGGGTGGCTGACTAGCTGGCTCCCAGACTTTGGGTATCTTAAACACGTTTTCATAGCAGGGCTTGGGATTGCTGTAATTATAATCCTGATTTGTGTGTGTGTGCCCCTTCTGCAATCCCTAAGAACGTTGTGTCAGGTCCCACGTAATCAGGGGCCTAGTGGGTACATAATAACTGAAACCCACTCAGTCTGAAGATGGGACCGTCCGAGGGCCGGTCCATCTGCGAGGAAATGGGAAGGATTGATACCAAAAAATTGGAATAAAACATTAAATTAATCACAGCATTTATTAAAATATAAATATCACAACACTCACACACACATGGAAAATAAGGAAAGGCCAAAAGTTTGGATTCACATAGTTGGAGGCCTTTCCAGAGGGAGGGAGAGATTAAAAATCACTGATTGCCTCCATTGTTCTCTTAGCTCCATTGTCCTCAGTCTGCTGGGCCAAAGGGTGTGGAAACTGGTTTGATTAAAGTTCAATTGCTGAATGACTCATTCCTCTGGTTTGATTAAAGTTCAATTAAACATTGATTAGAACACTGACCCAAGCATAAAACATAGCAAAATTCTGTGGGGAACAACCCCAAAGTTGAACAGGAAAAAGGGGGGGGGGAAGCAAGCGAAGTAAAATGACAAGCACAGGGACAAGCGGACATCCCGTCTCCCACGTACACAGCCAGAGGATTAAAAGGGAAAAACAAAAGGTGACTTCTCTCCTCAAAGGTCTCCCATTAACTAAATGATTAAGGCATATTGATTCTAACATCTCTCTTTGTTTCTTTGCTTACACGCTAGACGCTAAACCAATTTTGTCCGGAGGCTCCATTCATGCCGGAATCCACTGTTTTCCCGCCGCTACATGCAATTGGTTGCCTGTTCTGCTTGCCCGTCTCCCATTGGAGGAGACGCGCTGCTGTTCCCGCCTCTTGCCCCTTTGACTCAGCCAGCAGAAAATACATCCTTTCCTTTGTAAATAGCTGGGAAACCACAGGAATTTTTACGACTTTAGTTTGCAAGAATGTTGCCTCTGCTGAACCAGCCTCTCTGCTTTTGATTTAATCTGCCGCTTTTGTGTAACTAAAGTACCTGACCTCAGAGCTGCCTTTGTTTTATGTTTACATGTAATTAAAATATGTTAATTGCCTTTCCTCCATCCCAGTTTCAATCCCCTCTCCCTTGTCACCTAGAAGTTAGTCTAGAAAACAGATATAAGCCCTTAGAGGTGGGTGGGGGTTATCTTTTTGTTCACCAAATTTTGTGAGCAGAGATCACGAGAGGGTGTCTCCTCAAAACGATTGAGGGAAGGTAGCTGTTTAGATTGTAGGTCTGGCCAGACTATAAATTTGAATAGCTTTCCTTTGCTTGTGCTCCCAATAAATCACCTTGTTTTGATCGATTTACCTGTCTCGTTGTAAGTTCTTGGGTTTTTCTAACACCTCTGCCAGAGAAACGTACCTGGGGTCCAAATTTTTGGGTAACACCTCCCCCTTTTGTTGTAAAGGCTTTGAACGCAGGCCTTTGCAAGGCAATTTCCCGCTTGTGGGACGGGGTGTGTGTGTGTCTTTAAAGTGGCTTTAAGTCCTCAAATATCCTTCTCCTTCCCAGCATTATTATGAGCTTGACTATGAAAGGGTTAAAGCAGGGCTGCCCAAACCCTTTTGGGCCACTGACCAGCCACCTGGTTTTATTTCTGCTTCCAGGAGCAAGGAGGGTAGCATGGCCCGGATGAATTGACGTTTGGGGGCCAGATCTGGTGCACGGGCCAGATCTGGCGCACAGTGGCCGTAGTTTGGGCACCCCTGGATTAAAGGCAACAGAGGGGGAGTTTCCTAGAGAGGGAGGAAATGGAGTAGTAGAAGAAGAGGTGGGGCTCTCACCCGGAAGTGGTCCTTTCCTAGGTGTGTCCCCCCACCCCCAACTCGTGGGGCCGCTTTATGGCGTTCCGTTCCTAAGCAGAGGAACGAAGGGAGTGGCCACGTCTCTCCCCCTCACCCCCACCCAGAGGAACGGCGTTACTTTCTGCCTCCGGCGTTACTCTTCTTTGGGAGATTTGGTAAGCCTCCCCCTTTTCACTCTCTCTGGTTCTCTTCGAGGGTCCCCCTGGCCTATACACACCATTTGGACCCCCCGGGGGGAGGGGGCGATTTCGGTCAAGGGGGTGGGAGGAGGAGAAGGGCTTTTATTATAGGGGTGGGTGGAGGGTGGATTTCCGAACCTGGAATAATAAGCCCTATAGGTATAGGAGGCATCGGATTAGTGGGGGGTGGGGGGGTCTTTTCCATTGAAATCCAGATTGCATGAGTTTTTCCTCCCATGAGAGGCATTTCTTTTTTGGGGGGGTGGGGGTGGAATCAGGAAGTGGACGATGGGATAATAGAAGGGGGGGTGATAGGTGATGGGGATCCCCCCTTCCTTTCCAAGAGGGGGGGGGTGCGTCTTCCCTCCCCCTTTTGTTGTAAAGGCTTTGAACGCAGGCCTTTGCAAGGCAATTTCCCGCTTGTGGGACGGTGTGTGTGTGTGTCTTTAAAGCGGCTTTAAGATCCCACCATGGAGAGAGACAACCCCCCCACCCCCCGCCATGCCCCCTCCGTGGAAGGCAAGCATCGCCCAGTGTGAGGGACTCTTGCATGCCTCAGTGAGTGTGGAAAGGGAAGGAAGGGAAAGTGACTTGGCTCATATTTCCCCCCCCCCCATTGTTTCCCTTTCCAAATACCCCCCCCTTCCCGGCCCCCAATTTGAATCTCTTCCTAAAGCTCAGAAAGATCAGCTCAGGGCTTGCCAGTACTGGACAGGAACTTCTCCCCACACACACACACACACACATAGAAATAGCACCCTCATGCACATACACACACCTCCTTCCATTCACCCAACACACACACCAGTGGTGTAGCCTCTGCCTGGTGCCTCCCAGCCCCGGTCTGTCTGCCTCAGGCCGGTGTTCCTTGGGGGGGGGGGGGCAGCAGGTGAACCTGGCTGGGTCTCTCTCTTTCCCCCCCCACCCCCTCATCCCCCCCCCCCCATGTGTGCACCCAGGTCTGGAACCAGGGCTTCTGAAAGCGGACCCCACCCTGAAGAAAAGCCTGATCCCAGCATCATCGTCATCAATGTTGCAGTTTGGGTTGGGACAGTGGTGTAAATGATTTCATGTCTCCACAGCAGCATGAGAGGCAGCAGCTTCTGCCCTGGGATGAGTTGCATGCATGCGCCGGAGCCAGGGCTGGGATGGAGGCTTTTTGGGGGGGGGGGTTTGAGCTCTTTCCAAAGCCCTGGTCCAAGTCTGAGATGCGGGAAACTTCTCCCCATAGGCCCTGACCCCCCACCACCAGAAGCCTGGACATCGCAGGCACCCCCGCTTGGCCAGCTGCTTCAGAAGACCCAAACTGCCCATGCAGGGATATAAGAGGGGGTGGCTGTGAGAGAGAGACCCGCATGGCTCATCTGTCCCCCTCCCCCCGCCCCGGAACACAGGTTTGCCACAGAGAGACTGACCAGGGCTGGAACCATGAGGCTGTTACCACTCTCCACTGGGTGTGTGTGTTGGGTGAATAGAGGGGGTGCGCGCTTCTCTGAGGGCGCTATTGGGGGTGGGGAGCAGTGGTAGGATTTAGCAGGTTTGCCCCCGTTCACCAGAACCGGTAGCATAAATTCCGGCTGGCCCTTCTGCCCTCCCAAGTTTTGAGATAAAATCGTCCTAATTGGGGTGCAACACAGGGCTTCCCCCCTGGCCACACCCACCATGCCACGCCCACAGTTTTCTGTTGTTCATTCGGACAGTCGATTCAGACCCTTTGCAACCCCACGGACCATTGCCCTCCAGGCACCTCTGTCCCCCACCATCCTCCTCCACCTCCCCTCCACCCTTCCCAGCATCAAGGCTTTCTCAAGTGATTCCTTTCTTCTCATATGACGTCCAAAGTGTATCCCTTAGGGATGTTGTTTAGGTCATACCTGTCTGGCCTAATTGTTTTCCCATACTTTCTTTAGTCTATGCCTGAATTTTGCAGTCAGTAGATCATGATCTGAGCCACAGTCTGCTCCATGTCTTGTTTCTGCTGACTGTATGGAGGTTCTCCACCTTTGGCTGCAGAGTATGTAATCAATCTGGTTTCAATGTTGGCCACCTGGTGATGTCCATGTGTAAAGTGGCCTCTTGTGTTGCTGGAAAAGGGTGTTTGCTATGACCAGGGCATTCTCTTGGCAGAACTCTTATCAACTTTTGCCCTGCTTCATTCTGTCTTCTAAGACCAATCTTGTCTCTTCTTCCATTTACAGACTTGGTAGTAAACAAACTTTGAATCTCACCACTGGGGGAGAGAACACCTGCCTGCCTGCCTGGCATCACTGAGAACAAAGGGAATGAGGGGTCCAAGTTCTCCCTTCTTTCCCTGGAGCAGCTGCTTCTCCTGCCCTTCCTTTCCCACCTCATTCCCTTTCCTCTCACTAAACCCAGGAAGTCAAGCAGGCAGACTCTCCCCACAATAGCATCCTCACGCAAGCACATCCCACCCCACTCACCCGACACCCCACCCAGTACTGAGCAGTAGCAAAGCCACCTGGTGCCACCTACAGCAGTCCAGTGTTCCTTGGGGGAGCAGATGAGCCTTGCCAGGTATCTCTTTCTCCTGGCCACCCCCCCCCCCTCTTATCCCTGCCTATCTACCCAGGGCTGGGACCAGGAATTTCAAAAGAGGGACCCCTCTACTCAGATCCCAGCCCAACGTCAGTGCCCTCTCTCCGTTTTGGGTTTGGGGCTTAATCCAGGTTCCTCTTCACCCAGCTGCCTCCAGCACCTACATCTAAAGGGGAGAAGGCAAGAAGGCAGGCAAGTAGCAGGTACGCAGCCAGTGCTGGTCGCTTCTTCTGAGGGAAGTTTCCATCATAAGCCCCAATCGCCTGTGAAGGAATTCACTACAACCAGGACTCAGAAACACAATGAAAATGTCCCACCCACATCCCACCACTGTGGGAAGTGATGGTGTCTGGCCAGGCAGCCAAAAGAATGGCCAGCCTGGGAAAAAGGTTTTGTTAATGAAAAAAAAAATCACATTGTTCTTCAGGACACAATTTCCCCCTATTTCCTTTCCCATAACTGTTCTAGATCCTAGTCCAAATTGATTTATTAGAGTACAGATTATTATTATTATTGGGCTCAATCGGTGTTTGGGTTGTGGACAGAAGTGGCGTAATATGAGTTTCAGCCGCCCGGGGCGGAGGCCAAGTTTGCCCCCTCCCTGGGCCCATAACGCAGCTCCTCTTCACCCATCGGCGGTTGTGCTGTGGGGAGAAACAGGTGATTAGCCGGTTCCCCTCTAGCCCAGGCAGCTGGGTGAAGAGGAGCTGCGTCATGGGCCCAGGGAGGGGGCAAACTTGGCCTCCGCCCCGAGCGGCTGAAACTCATATTAAGCCACTTCTGCCCACAACCCAAGCGCCGATTGAGCCCAGTGCGTAATCGGCGTTTGGATTGGGGTGGGAGAAATGAGTGCACACACCTCCCCCCCCCCAACCCAAGCGTCGATCGCGCTCTGGATTCAATCGGCACTTGGGTTGTGGGGAGGAATGGGTGTAAGCACACATTCCTCCCCACAACCCAAGCACCGATTGATCCCAGATGGAGATAAATAGGGACCACTTAAGTGGGAAGGTAAACTGCATTCCGTATGCGTCAGTGTCTGGTCATGCCTGCCACATGACCATGGAAACATTTGTAGAAGCAGACTGTGCTGCCCGTTTGGCTTTGAAACGGAGATACACAATCATTCACACACAAAAAAAGGTGGCGTTAGCAATGTCTTAGATGTAACTGAAGATGATACCATATATAAAGATTATAGGGAAGAAAGTGATATAAGTGACTGTGAGCAACAGAGCTTCATAAATTCTGACACTGGCGATGATGAGTTTTCAGTTTCCAGAAAATTAAAAAAGTGATTGAGGCTCTGAGTCTTTCCTAATTTGTTAATGGAAGTGGTGATGGTTCTTAACACCACTGTTGAGTTTACGCAGTTAAATATTACCATATTTTGCTTTATTTTAATAAATATTTTCGTATACCAGTACTATTTGGTTCAGAATATTTTTTCTTGTTTTCCTGCGCTAAAAAATGGGCGTCTTATGGTCGGGTGCATGTTATGGTATGAAAAATACAGTAACTGTTGATAAATTCTCCTCAATCTTTTTGCAGAACTGCAGATATTGAATGTAGAGAAGCTGTTCGACTGGGAGGATGTCATAAAACAACAGGAAATAATCTCAGGAGAGATGGAGTGTGGAAAAAGTGTCAGTAAACAAGTACATCTTGCTAGACAAAACAGCACCCGCACAGGAGAGAAGACATTTGAATGCCCGGAGTGTGGGAAAAGCTTCAGTCACAGTGGAAACCTTGCTAGACATCACAGGATCCACACAGGAGAGAAGCCATTTGAATGCCTTGAGTGTGGAAAAAACTTCAGTTGTAGTTCAAGCCTTTCTTCACATCACAAGACCCACACAGGAGAGAAGCCATTTGAATGCCTGGAGTGTGGAAAAAGCTTCAGTTGTATTTCACATCTTGCTTCACATCACAGGACACACACAGGAGAGAAGCCATTTGAATGCCTGGAGTGTGGAAAAAACTTCAGTCGTAGTTCAAGCCTTTCTTCACATCACAAGACACACACAGGAGAGAAGCCATTTGAATGCCTGGAGTGTAGAAAAAGCTTCAGGCAAAAATCACACCTTGCTATACATCACAGGACCCACACAGGAGAGAAGCCATTTGAATGCCTGGAGTGTGGAAAAAGCTTCAGTTGTATTTCACATCTTGCTTCACATCACAGGACACACACAGGAGAGAAGCCATTTGAATGCCTGGAGTGTGGAAAAAACTTCAGTCGTAGTTCAAGCCTTTCTTCACATCACAAGACACACATAGGAGAGAAGCCATTTGAATGCATGGAGTGTGGAAAAAGCTTCAGTCACAGTGGAAACCTTGCTAGACATCACAGGACCCACACAGGAGAGAAGCCATTTGAATGCCTGGAGTGTGGAAAAAGCTTCAGTTGTATTTCAAGCCTTTCTTCACATCACAAGACCCACACAGGAGAGAAGCCATTTGAATGCCTGGAGTGTAGGAAAAGCTTCAGTCATAGTTCACATCTTGCTTCACATCACAGGACACACACAGGAGAGAAGCCATTTGAATGCCTGGAGTGTGGAAAAAACTTCAGTCGTAGTTCAAGCCTTTCTTCACATCACAAGACCCACACAGGAGAGAAGCCATTTGAATGCCTGGAGTGTGGAAAAAGCTTCAGTCACAATGGAAACCTTGCTAGACATCACAGGACCCACACAGGAGAGAAGCCATTTGAATGCCTGGTGTGCGGAAAAAGCTTCAGTCAAAGTGCACAGCTTGCTAAACATCACAGGACCCACACAGGAGAGAAGCCTTTTAAATGCCTGGAGTGTTGGAAAAGCTTCAGTCAAATTTCAGACCTTGCTTCACATCACAGGACCCACACAGGAGAGAAGCCTTTTAAATGCCTGGAGTGTGGAAAAAACTTCAGTCAAAGTGGACACCTTGCTAGACATCGCAGGACACATACAGAAGAGAAGCCTTTTAAATGCCTGGAGTGTGGGAAAAGCTTCAGTCAAATTTCAGACCTTGCTTCACATCACAGGACCCACACAGGAGAGAAGCCTTTTAAATGCCTGGAGTGTGGAAAAAACTTCAGTCACAGCGTAAGCCTTGCTAGACATCACAGGATCCACACAGGAGAGAAGCCTTTTAAATGCCAGGAGTAGAACAAGCTTCAGTCGTAGTTGACACCTTGCTTCACATCACAAGACCCACACAGGAGAGAAGCCATTTGAATGTCTGGAGTGTGGAAAAAGCTTCAGTCACAGCGTAAGCCTTGCTAGGCATCACAGGATCCACACAGGAGAGAAGACATTTAAGTGTCTGGAGTGTGGAAAAAGCTTCAGTCAGAATGGACACCTTGCTAAACATCGCAGGACACACACAGGAGAAAAGCCATTTGAATGCCTGGAGTGTGGAAAAAACTTCAGTTGTAGTTCACATTTTGCTTCACATCACAAGACCCACATAGGGGAGAAGCCATTTGAATGCCTGGAGTGCGGAAAAAGCTTCAGTCATAGTTCACACCTTGCTTCACATCACAGGACCCACACAGGAGAGAAGCCTTTTAAATGCCAGGAGTGTGGAAAGAGCTTCCGTTATAGTTCACAGCTTTCTTCACACCACAGGACACACAGGAGAAAAGCCATTTAAATGCCAGGACTGTGGAAAAAGCTTCAGTCAATGTGGACACCTTGCTTCACATCGCAGGACACACACAGGAGAGAAGCCTTTTAAATGCCAGGAGTGTTGGAAAAGCTTCAGTCATAGTGGACGTCTTGCTGCACATCACAAGACCCACACAGGAGAGGAGCCATTTAAATACCAGAAGTAGAAAATGCTTCAGTCTTCCTAAAACTCTTGCTATACATCCCAGAACTCACATTGTGGAAAACTTGCTTCATATCACAGGACACATACAAGCGAGAAGCCATTTAATGTCCATACTGGCATATTTTACTTCTACTTCCAGGATTAACTGGTGTCCAGGGCCCGATCCTGCCCATAGGCCATAGGATGGGCACCCCTGGTTTAAGCAGAGTAAATGGCAGCCTAAACTCTACCTCATTCTGTTGTAAAATAGATTGCGAGGTAAGTTTTATTTCTTCTTCCGATGGGAGGAACCATGCGACCGGCCTGTGGGTCGAACTGATTGGGCACCCTGACTTTCGATGGAAGCATAGAAAGCTTGAACTAGTGGACTGAAGGAAGTATAGGAGGAAGCGTAATGTTTGATAAAGGACCTGTGGAAACCCACCAAAAGATGACCTGGCAGCACATAACTAATTACAAACTTTATAAACTCCGTCTCCTCACAACATTTCTTCTCCCTGCAAATTTCACCCCCCCCCCCCAAGAACAAAACGTTCCTTCCTTTCTAGCAGATTGCTTTGGGCTTCATTAATACAGTAATACTTTTTCAATGTACCACTTAGACCAGGGATTCTCAACCTGTGGCCCGCAGAGCCATTTCATGTGCACCCCCGACCGCCTCCACAACACCCGGAAATGCCATTTGATGGAGCAACGGCAAAATGGCCATCCAGCCTCCAAATCTGTGATGGAGCATGACTCGGCCCCTGGCTTTATAAGGTTGAGAACTCCTGATTTAGGCAGTCATTGTTCTTTACAGCTGTTTTTAATGTCTATTGTGGGATCTTCCTTTCACCTTTTTATCCTTTGCAGTGAACTAGAATGGCAAAAGTCTGAAGGCTTGGTTTCCGTGGGTAGTGCAAAACTCCTGCCTGCACTTCCATTGAACATGCATTGTGTAGTAAACCCCAATTAAAAAGAGATGCAATTGACTGGAAAAACTGATTCCAGTTTGTTAGCAAGAAACATTTCGGGAGATCTGATTGGAGAAGGCAGGATACAAACGTAATGTTAAAAATACTTCTGTTGACCATCATATATGTTAGCTATGAAGCATCTGCTACCAAGCAGCATTAAATCCTTCCCAAAATGTATTTGAATACCTTTCTTAGCAAGCAAAATCCGCATTAGCAGGATGAAAAGGGAAGCATAGCGTTTTGGTTTTCTATAGTCTGCCAAAGTGTCTCCTTGGGAGAGAAAAGCAAGCAATGGTTAGAACAGTGATGGCCAACCTTGGCACTCCAGGTGTTGTTGGAGTTCAATTCCCAGAATCCCCAGTCCCTGTGTATCTATTTGAATTTGTTTACTGCACACAGTACTCCTCAATGTGCACTGAGGAGGATGTTATGTTAGCAGGAGGAAATGCTGTTGTAGTGGCGTGATATTGGGCGGATGTCATTTAGCCCTTTTAAATTCTATTTTGCTTTTAAATGTGTTAATTTTAGCTTTGTATGTTATTATATGCTGGAGGTGCATTTGACATGAATAAAGAAAGATAATTATTTGTTGTAAATAACTCATTGTTTTGCATGTCTGTCTCCTGAACCAACCAACTTTGCTCAGCCCCTCTGGGTCCTCTTGCTAGATATTTATAAATGTATACCATGATATCCACTCTTATGTCTGATGAAGTAGACTTGATCTACAAAAGAGTTTGCAAATTCCTCCAGAAGGGAAATTGATGGCTAAGCAGAGCAAGAGATTTAAGAAACAGAATAGCAACCTTTAGGAAGAAATACATATTCTTTTCTCTATTTATTTATTTATTTATTTTATTTACTGTACAGTATTTGTATTTCTGCCTCCCTCACCAAAGTGACTCCAGGCGGCTCACAACAGTAACAAAAGTTCAAAATGCAAACCATCCCCATCATACAAAGCTAAATAATTAAAACTTTGAAAACTATTCCAACCTTCTTTGTCCTTCATATCCCAAGACTCACCACCAGTGGTGGGATGTCAAAAATTTAACTACCCCACCATGATGTCATCACAGTGTGGGCAGAGCTGATGTCATGATGTCATGACATTGTGGGCAGGGCCGAAGAAAAAAATAAGAATAAAAAATAAGAATAAGCACACTCACACACACACACAACTCAACCCACCCACGCACAACACAAACCCATTAATGAATTAAATAAATAAATAATACATTAAAACACACTCACCCACCCAAGCATCCGCCCACCAACCCCAAACACAAATCACCCCGAGCTTAAAGCTTATTCTGACTAATCTTTATCACACTAGTACAGATGGAAGGAACTACAGAATAAACTCACCACAAGATGGCTTCATTTTGGCAATTTTCAACAGTTAAAGAATTTAGGTACAGTAATACCTCATATAACATTAGTATCGAATAACACGAAAATCGCATAACATCAAGGAATCTGGGGGGAAGAATTGCATCAGATAACATTAAGATCCTATGGGATGCTTCAGATAACAACCGCGAAAGCCTGTGTGGTTACAATGTATCTCTATGGATCCCATAGAGGATCAGATAACACTAAAAATCATATAACACGAAGACTTGTGGAACCAGGTTTTAGTGTTATATGAGGTTTTACTGTACTAAGTCTTTGCATAACCAGTTCTCTAGGAGAACATGTCTTAATGTAAATTTAAAACAGGTGTGCCTCCTTAAGGGTTCTCCAGTTGGAACAGCAATTGGAACAGCACAGATGTAGCTAATTGATGAGGTAACTCCAAGACTTTGCTTAAAAACCCCAAGCCAGGCTGCTAGGCCTTTTTAGGAACTGTGGTAGTACGTCAATATAGGTAAAGGTATTAAATAGACATTAAAATACACACAGACACACCACATCCAAAGGTGAGACACTTACCCTGGGGAGCAGGCTATAGGGAGCTTCAGGCTAGCAGCTTCTGTTCCTCCTCCCTGCTTGGGAGGACAGCAAGGAGGCCGTGCATAGGCGCCAAGCACTGTAGGCATGCATGGACACCAAGTGTTTGGCGCGCATGCACAGCAGTGGTGAAAAGGTAAGCCCCCGAAGGTGGTTCCCCCCCCAAAGCTGCTACCAGTTCTCCGGGACTCTGGTTCTGGCAAACTGGTGCAAAACTGTTACATCACATCACTGCCACCACCTTTGGCCCCAGGACAGCAGTTCAAACCCCACGCTGCCAGGCCTTCTTACCCGCTACTTGCTGCAGCCTATGAATCCACCATCACGGGAGAGGAATTGTTCTGTTCAACCTTGGCCTAAAGATGGATTCACAAACATTGCTTGTCAAATACCAGTGGAGGAAATCCCTTGAGTCCCTGGGATCAAAAATAACCTCTCAACATGAACTACTCAGCTGGGGAAATGGGTACGTCTGCACAGCACACTTAGTTATTCCTCTTGACTGTAGAAATCAAATTTATACTGCCATGACATTTGGCTAGAAAAATGACATTTGAATTTAACTAACTCTTGGGCATTGCTGCAACTAAACAAACACTGTGAAGTATATTCAGGTGGGTATTTAAAAATATTTTTTTAAAAAATAGATTCTTATACATTAAAAGAGTGAGAAAAAGAAAACTCTCCAGTCTCCACAGACAGTCTTTCCATGTTGATTAAGGGCAAGTCTCAATTGTCAAAAGAAGGTGCCCAAACTACAGCCAGATCCGGCCCCTGACACCAATTCATCTGGCCCACATGACCGGCCAGAATCGATGAACCACATGACTGGTCCACGACCCAAAAAGTTTGGGCACTCCGGTTTAAGGTGTTGGTCCAGAACTGGAGGCCAGAATCAGGGTCCGGCCTGACCTTTATGCCAGAAAAGCGGGGGGGGGGGGGAGAGATAAAGATGACCTCCTGCGTTTTGGAGACGAGGCTCCTGATAACACAGCGTAAAAAAGCCACTGCCTTTCTTTGCAGCTTCTGGGCTCCGATTCAGCTCCTGATCTACAAGAGGCCCCAAATCCTTCTCCTTCCCAGCATTATTATGAGCTTGACTATGAAAGGGTTAAAACAGGACTGCCCAAACCCTTTTGGGCCACTGACCGGCCACCTGGTTTTATTTCTGCTTCCAGGAGCAAGGAGGGTAGCATGGCCCGGATGAATTGGTGTTTGGGGGCCAGATGTGGCCCACAGGCCGTAGTTTGGGCACCCCTGGATTAAAGGCAACAGAGGGGAGTTTCCTAGAGAGGGAGGAAATGGAGTAGTAGAAGAAGAGGTGGGGCTCTCACCCGGAAGTGGTCCTTTCCCAGGTGTCTCCCCCCACCCCAAATCTTGCTACGGCGTTCCGTTCCTAAGCAGAGGAACGAAGGGAGTGGCCACGTCTCTCCCCCTCACCCCCACCCAGAGGAACGGCGTTACTTTCTCTGCCTCCGGCGTTACTCTTCTTTGGGAGATTTGGTAAGCCTCCCCCTTTTCACTCTCTCTGGTTCTCTTCGAGGGTCCCCCTGGCCTATACACACCATTTGGACCCCCCGGGGGGAGGGGGCGATTTCGGTCAAGGGGGTGGGAGGAGGAGAAGGGCTTTTATTATAGGGGTGGGTGGGGGGTGGATTTCCGAACCTGAAATAATAAGCCCTATAGGTATAGGAGGCATCGCATTAGTGTGGGGTGGGGGGGACATTTCCTTTGAAATCCAGATTGCATGAGTTCTTCCTCCCATGAGAGGCATTTGTTTTTTTGGGGGGTGGGGGTGGAATCAGGAAGTGGACGATGGGATAATAGAGGGGGGGGTGATAGGTGATGGGGATCCCCCTTTCCTTTCCAAGAGGAGGGGGTGCGTCTTCCCTCCCCCTTTTGTTGTAAAGGCTTTGAACGCAGGCCTTTGCAAGGCAATTTCCCGCTTGTGGGACGGGGTGTGTGTGTGTCTTTAAAGCGGCTTTAATATCCCACCATGGAGAGAGACAGCCCCCCCACCCCCCGCCATGCCCCCTCCGTGGAAGGCAAGCATCGCCCAGTGTGAGGGACTCTTGCATGCCTCAGTGAGTGTGGAAAGGGAAGGAAGGGAAAGTGACTTGGCTCATATCCCCCCCCCCCCCCAGTTTCCCTTTCCAAATAACCCCCCCCCTTCCCGGCCCCCAATTTGAATCTCTTCCTGAAGCTCAGAAAGATCAGCTCAGGGCTTGCCAGTACTGGACAGGAACTTCTCCCCCCACACACACACACACATAGAAATAGCACCCTCATGCACATGCACACACCTCCTTCCATTCACCCAACACACACACCAGTGGGGAGCTGTAGCCTCTGCCTGGTGCCTCCCAGCCCCGGTTTGTCTCTCTGCCTCAGGCCGGTTTTCCTTGGGGGGGGGGCAGCAGGTGAACCTGGCTGGGTCTCTCTCTTCCCCCCCCCTCATCCCCCCCCCCATGTGTGCACCCAGGTCTGGAACCAGGGCTTCTGAAAGCGGACCCCACCCTGAAGAAAAGCTTGATCCCAGCATCAGCGTTGCAGTTTGGGTTGAAGCAGTGGTGGAAATGATTTCATGTCTCCGCAGCAGCATGAGAGGCAGCAGCTTCTCCTGCCCTGGGATGAGTTGCATGCATGCGCCGGAGCCAGTGCTGGGATGGAGGCTTGGGGGGGGGGGTGAGCTCTTTCCAAAGCCCTGGTCCAAGTCTGAGATGAGGGAAACTTCTCCCCATAGGCCCTGACCCCCCACCACCAGCAGCCTGGACATCGCAGGCACCCCCGCTTGGCCAGCTGCTTCAGAAGACCCAAACTGCCCATGCAGGGATATAAGAGGGGGTGGCTGTGAGAGAGAGACCCGCAAGGCTCATCTGTCCCCCTCCCCCCGCCCCGGAACACAGGTTTGCCACAGAGAGACTGACCAGGGCTGGAACCATGAGGCTGTTACCACTCTCCACTGGGTGTGTGTGCTGGGTGAATAGAGGGGGTGTGCGCTTCTCTGAGGGCGCTATTGGGGGTGGGGAGCAGTGGTAGGATTTAGCAGGTTTGCCCCCGTTCACCAGAACCGGTAGCATAAATTCCAGCTGGCCCTTGTGCCCTCCCAAGTTTTGAGATAAAATCGTCCTAATCGGGGTGCAACACAGGGCTTCCCCCCTGGCCACACCCACCATGCCACGCCCACAGTTTTCTGTTGTTCATTCGGACAGTCGATTCCGACCCTTTGCAACCCCATGGACCATTGCCCTCCAGGCACCTCTGTCCCCCACCATCCTCCTCCACCTCCCCTCCACCCTTCCCAGCATCAAGGCTTTCTCAAGTGATTCCTTTCTTCTCATATGATGTCCAAAGTGTATCCCTTAGGGATGTTGTTTAGGTCATACCTGTCTGGCCTAATTGTTTTCCCATACTTTCTTTAGTCTAAGCCTGAATTTTGCAGTCAGTAGATCATGATCTGAGCCACAGTCTGCTCCATGTCTTGTTTCTGCTGACTGTATGGAGGTTCTCCACCTTTGGCTGCAGAGTATGTAATCAATCTGGTTTCAATGTTGGCCACCTGGTGATGTCCATGTGTAAAGTGGCCTCTTGTGTTGCTGGAAGAGGGTGTTTGCTATGACCAGGGCATTCTCTTGGCAGAACTCTTATCAACTTTTGCCCTGCTTCATTCTGTCTTCTAAGACCAATCTTGTCTCTTCTTCCATTTACAAACTTGGTAGTAAAAAAACTTTGAATCTCACCACTGGGGGAGAGAACACCTGCCTGCCTGCCTGGCATCACTGAGAGCAAAGGGAATGAGGGGTCCAAGTTCTCCCTTCTTTCCCTGGAGCAGCTGCTTCTCCTGCCCTTCCTTTCCCACCTCATTCCCTTTCCTCTCACTAATCCCAGGAATGCAAGCAGGCAGACTCTCCCCACAATAGCATCCTCACGCATGCACATCCCACCCCACTCACCTGACACCCCACCAAGTACTGAGCAGTAGCAAAGCCACCTGGTGCCACCTACAGCAGTCCAATGTTCCTTGGGGGAGCAGATGAGCCTTGCCAGGTCTCTCTTTCTCCTGGCCACCCCCATCCCCCTCTTATCCCTGCCTATCTACCCAGGGCTGGGACCAGGAATTTCAAAAGAGGGACCCCTCTACTCAGATCCCAGCCCAACGTCAGTGCTCTCTCTCCGTTTTGGGTTTGGGGCTTAATCCAGGCTCCTCTTCACCCAGCTGCCTCCAGCACCTACATCTAAAGGGGAGAAGGCAAGAAGGCAGGCAAGTAGCAGGTACGCAGCCAGTGCTGGTCGCTTCTTCTGAGGGAAGTTTCCATCATAAGCCCCAATCGCCTGTGAAAGAATTCACTACAACCAAGACTCAGAAACACAATGAAAATGTCCCACCCACATCCCACCACTGTGGGAAGTGATGGTGTCTGGCCAGGCAGCCAAAAGAATGGCCAGCCTGGGAAAAAGGTTTTGCTAATGAAAAAAAAAATCACATTGTTCTTCAGGACACAATTTCCCCCTATTTCCTTTCCCATAACTGTTCTAGATCCTAGTCCAAATTGATTTATCAGAGTACAGATTATTATTATTATTGGGCTCAATCGGCGTTTGGGTTGTGGGCAGAAGTGGCGTAATATGAGTTTCAGCTGCCCGGGGCGGAGGCCAAGTTTGCTCCCTCCCTGGGCCCATGACGCAGCTCCTCTTCACCCATCGGCGGTTGTGCTGTGGGGAGAAACAGGTGATTAGCCGGTTCCCCTCTAGCCCAGGCAGCTGGGTGAAGAGGAGCTGCGTCATGGGCCCAGGGAGGGGGCAAACTTGGCCTCCCCCCCCGGGCGGCTGAAACTCATATTAAGCCACTTCTGCCCACAACCCAAGCGCCGATTGAGCCCAGTGCGTAATCGGTGTTTGGATTGGGGTGGGAGAAATGAGTGCACATACCTCCCCCCCAACCCAAGCGTCGATCGCGCTCTGGATTCAGTCGGCACTTGGGTTGTGGGGAGGAATGGGTGTAAGCACACATTCCTCCCCACAACCCAAGCACCGATTGATCCCAGATGGAGATAAATAGGGACCACTTAAGTGGGAAGGTAAACAGCATTCCGTATGCATCAGTGTCTGGTCATGCCTGCCACATGACCATGGGAACATTTGTAGAAGAAGACTGTGCTCCCAGTTTGGCTTTGAAATGGAGATACACAATCATTCAAAAAAAAAAGGTGGCGTTAGCAATGTCTTAGATGTAACTGAAGATGATGCCATATATAAAGATTATAGGGAAGAAAGTGATATAAGTGACTGTGAGCAACAGAGCTTCATAAATTCTGACACTGGCGATGATGAGTTTTCAGTTTCCAGAAAATTAAAAAAGTGATTGAGGCTCTGAGTCTTTCCTAATTTGTTAATGGAAGCGGTGATGGTTCTTAACACCACTGTTGAGTTTACGCAGTTAAATATTACCATATTTTGCTTTATTTTAATAAATATTTTCGTATACCAGTACTATTTGGTTCAGAATATTTTTTCTTGTTTTCCTGCTCTAAAAAATGGGCGTCTTATGGTCGGGTGCATGTTATGGTATGAAAAATACAGTAACTGTTGATAAATTCTCCTCAATCTTTTTGCAGAACTGCAGATATTGAATGTAGAGCAGCTGTTCGACTGGGAGGATGTCATAAAACAACAGGAAATAATCTCAGGAGAGATGGAGTGTGGAAAAAGTGTCAGTAAACAAGTACATCTTGCTAGACAAAACAGCACCCACACAGGAGAGAAGACATTTGAATGCCCGGAGTGTGGGAAAAGCTTCAGTCACAGTGGAAACCTTGCTAGACATCACAGGATCCACACAGGAGAGAAGCCATTTGAATGCCTTGAGTGTGGAAAAAACTTCAGTTGTACTTCAAGCCTTTCTTCACATCACAAGACCCACACAGGAGAGAAGCCATTTGAATGCCTGGAATGTGGAAAAAACTTCAGTTGTAGTTCAAGCCTTTCTTCACATCACAAGACCCACACAGGAGAGAAGCCATTTGAATGCCTGGAGTGTAGAAAAAGCTTCAGGCAAAAATCACACCTTGCTATACATCACAGGACCCACACAGGAGAGAAGCCATTTGAATGCCTTGAGTGTGGAAAAAACTTCAGTTGTAGTTCAAGCCTTTCTTCACATCACAAGACCCACACAGGAGAGAAGCCATTTGAATGCCTGGAGTGTAGAAAAAGCTTCAGTCATAGTTCACATCTTGCTTCACATCACAGGACACACACAGGAGAGAAGCCATTTGAATGCCTGGAGTGTGGAAAAAACTTCAGTCGTAGTTCAAGCCTTTCTTCACATCACAAGACCCACACAGGAGAGAAGCCATTTGAATGCCTGGAGTGTGGAAAAAGCTTCAGTCACAGTGGAAACCTTGCTAGACATCACAGGACCCACACAGGAGAGAAGCCATTTGAATGCCTGGTGTGTGGAAAAAGCTTCAGTCAAAGTGCACAGCTTGCTAAACATCACAAGACCCACACAGGAGAGAAGCCTTTTAAATGCCTGGAGTGTGGGAAAAGCTTCAGTCAAATTTCAGACCTTGCTTCACATCACAGGACACACACAGGAGAGAAGCCATTTGAATGCCTGGAGTGTGGAAAAAACTTCAGTCGTAGTTCAAGCCTTTCTTCACATCACAAGACCCACACAGGAGAGAAGCCATTTGAATGCCTGGAGTGTGGAAAAAGCTTCAGTCACAATGGAAACCTTGCTAGACATCACAGGACCCACACAGGAGAGAAGCCATTTGAATGCTTGGTGTGCGGAAAAAGCTTCAGTCAAAGTGCACAGCTTGCTAAACATTACAGGACCCACACAGGAGAGAAGCCTTTTAAATGCCTGGAGTGTTGGAAAAGCTTCAGTCAAATTTCAGACCTTGCTTCACATCACAGGACCCACACAGGAGAGAAGCCTTTTAAATGCCTGGAGTGTGGAAAAAACTTCAGTCACAGCGTAAGCCTTGCTAGACATCACAGGATCCACACAGGAGAGAAGCCATTTGAATGCCAGGAGTGTGGAAAAAGCTTGAGTCAAAGTGGACACCTTGCTAGACATCGCAGGACACACACAGGAGAGAAGCCTTTTAAATGCCTGGAGTGTGGGAAAAGCTTCAGTCAAATTTCAGACCTTGCTTCACATCACAGGACCCACACAGGAGAGAAGCCTTTTAAATGCCTGGAGTGTGGAAAAAAATTCAGTCACAACGTAAGCCTTGCTAGACATCACAGGATCCACACAGGAGAGAAGCCTTTTAAGTGCCAGGAGTAGAAAAAGCTTCAGTCGTAGTTCACACCTTGCTTCACATCACAAGACCCACACAGGAGAGAAGCCATTTGAATGTCTCGAGTGTGGAAAAAGCTTCAGTCACAGCGTAAGCCTTGCTAGGCATCACAGGATCCACACAGGAGAGAAGACATTTAAGTGTCTGGAGTGTGGAAAAAGCTTCAGTCAGAATGGACACCTTGCTAAACATCGCAGGACACACACAGGAGAAAAGCCTTTTAAATGCCAGGAGTGTGGAAAGAGCTTCCGTTATAGTTCACAGCTTTCTTCACACCACAGGACACACAGGAGAAAAGCCATTTAAATGCCAGGACTGTGGAAAAAGCTTCAGTCAAAGTGGACACCTTGCTTCACATCGCAGGACGCACATAGGAGAGAAGACTTTTAAATGCCAGGAGTGTTGGAAAAGCTTCAGTCATAGTGGACGTCTTGCTGCACATCACAAGACCCACACAGGAGAGGAGCCATTTAAATACCAGAAGTAGAAAATGCTTCAGTCTTCCTAAAACTCTTGCTATACATCCCAGAACTCACATTGTGGAAAACTTGCTTCATATCACAGGACACATACAAGCGAGAAGCCATTTAATGTCTATACTGGCATATTTTACTTCTACTTCCAGGATTAACTGGTGTCCAGGGCCCGATCCTGCCCATAGGCCATAGGATGGGCACCCCTGGTTTAAGCAGAGTAAATGGCAGCCTAAACTCTACCTCATTCTGTTGTAAAATAGATTGCGAGGTAAGTTTTATTTCTTCTTCCGATGGGAGGAACCATGCGACCGGCCTGTGGGCCGAACTGATTGGGCACCCTGACTTTCGATGGAAGCATAGAAAGCTTGAACTAGTGGACTGAAGGAAGTATAGGAGGAAGCGTAATGTTTGATAAAGGACCTGTGGAAACCCACCAAAAGATGACCTGGCAGCACATAACTAATTACAAACTTTATAAACTCCGTCTCCTCACAACATTTCTTCTCCCTGCAAATTTCACCCCCCCCCCCCCCAAGAACAAAACGTTTCTTCCTTTCTAGCAGATTGCTTTGGGCTTCATTAATACAGTAATACTTTTTCAATGTACCACTTAGACCAGGGATTCTCAACCTGTGGCCCGCAGAGCCATTTCATGTGCACCCCCGACCGCCTCCACAACACCCGGAAATGCCATTAGATGGAGCCATGGCAAAATGGCCATCCAGCCTCCAAATCTGTGATGGAGCATGACTCGGCCCCTGGCTTTATAAGGTTGAGAACTCCTGATTTAGGCAGTCATTGTTCTTTACAGCTGTTTTTAATGTCTATTGTAGGATCTTCCTTTCACCTTTTTATCCTTTGCAGTGAACTAGAATGGCAAAAGTCTGAAGGCTCTTTGGTTTCCGTGGGTAGTGCAAAACTCCTGCCTGCACTTCCATTGAACATGCATTGTGTAATAAACCCCAATTAAAAAGAGATGCAATTGACTGGGAAAACTGATTCCAGTTTGTTAGCAAGAAACATTTCGGGAGATCTGATTGGAGAAGGCAGGATACAAACGTAATGTTAAAAATACTTCTGTTGACCATCATATATGTTAGCTATGAAGCATCTGCTACCAAGCAGCATTAAATCCTTCCCAAAATGTATTTGAATACCTTTCTTGGCAAGCAAAATCTGCATTAGCAGGTTGAAAAGGGAAGCATAGCGTTTTGGTTTTCTATAGTCTGCCAAAGTGTCTCCCTGGGAGAGAAAAGCAAGCAATGGTTAGAACAGTGATGGCCAACCTTGGCATTCCAGGTGTTGTTGGAGTTCAATTCCCAGAATCCCCAGTCCCTGTGTATCTATTTGAATGGGTTTACTGCACACAATGCTCCTCAATGTGCACTGAGGAGGATGTTATGTTAGCAGGAGGAAATGCTGTTGTAGTGGCGTGATATTGGGCGGATGTCATTTAGCCCTTTTAAATTCTATTTTGCTTTTAAATGTGTTAATTTTAGCTTTGTATGTTATTATATGCTGGAGGTGCATTTGACATGAATAAAGAAAGATAATTATTTGTTGTAAATAACTCATTGTTTTGCATGTTTGTCTCCTGAACCAACCAAGTTTGCTCAGCCCCTCTGGGTCCTCCTGCTAGATATTTATAAATGTATACCATGATATCCACTCTTATGTCTGATGAAGTAGACTTGATCTACAAAAGAGTTTGCAAATTCCTCCAGAAGGGAAATTGATGGCTAAGCAGAGCAAGAGATTTAAGAAACAGAATAGCAACCTTTAGGAAGAAATACATATTCTTTTCTATAATTTATTTATTTATTTTATTTACTGTACAGTATTTGTATTTCTGCCTCCCTCACCAAAGTGACTCCAGGCGGCTCACAACAGTAACAAAAGTTCAAAATGCAAACCATCCCCATCATACAAAGCTAAATAATTAAAACTTTGAAAACTATTCCAACCTTCTTTGTCCTTCATATCCCAAGACTCACCACCAGTGGTGGGATGTCAAAAATTTAACTACCCCACCATGATGTCATCACAGTGTGGGCAGAGCTGATGTCATGATGTCATGACATTGTGGGCAGGGCCGAAGAAAAAAATAAATAAAAAATAAGAATAAGCACACTCCCACACACACACCTCAACCCACCCACGCACAACACAAACCCATTAATGAATTAAATAAATAAATAATACATTAAAACACACTCACCCACCCAAACATCCGCCCACCAACCCCAAACACAAATCACCCAGAGCTTAAAGCTTATTCTGACTAATCTTTATCACACTAGTACAGATGGAAGGAACTACAGAATAAACTCACCACAAGATGGCTTCATTTTGGCAATTTTCAACAGTTAAAGAATTTAGGTACTAAGTCTTTGCATAACCACTTCTCTAGGATAACATATCTTAATGTAAATTTAAAACAGGTGTACCTCCTTAAGGGTTCTCCAGTTGGAACAGCAATTGGAACAGCACAGATGTAGCTAATTGATGAGGTAACTCCAAGACTTTGCTAAAAAACCCCAAGCCAGGCTGCTAGGCCTTTTTAGGAACTGTGGTAGTACGTCAATATAGGTAAAGGTATTAAATAGACATTAAAATACACACAGACACACCACATCCAAAGGTGAGACACTTACCCTGGGGAGCAGGCTATAGGGAGCTTCAGGCTAGCAGCTTCTGTTCCTCCTCCCCGCTTGGGAGGACAGCAAGGAGGCCGTGCATAGGCGCCAAGCACTGTAGGCATGCATGGACACCAAGTGTTTGGCGCGCATGCACAGCGGGGGTGAAAAGGTAAGCCCCCGAAGGTGGTTCCCCCCCAAAGCTGCTACCAGTTCTCCGGGACCCTGGGAAAACTTACTACTGGTTCTGGCAAACTGGTGCAAAACTGTTACATCACATCACTGCCACCACCTTTGGCCCCAGGACAGCAGTTCAAACCCCACGCTGCCAGGCCTTCTTACCCGCTACTTGCTGCAGCCTATGAATCCACCATCACGGGAGAGGAATTGTTCTGTTCAACCTTGGCCTAAAGATGGATTCACAAACACTGCTTGTCAAATACCAGTGGAGGAAATCCCTTGAGTCCCTGGGATCAAAAATAACCTCTCAACATGAACTACTCAGCTGGGGAAATGGGTACGTCTGCACAGCACACTTAGTTATTCCTCTTGACTGTAGAAATCAAATTTATACTGCCATGACATTTGGCTAGAAAAATGACATTTGAATTTAACTAACTCTTGGGCATTGCTGCAACTAAACAAACACTGTGAAGTATATTCAGGTGGGTATTTAAAAATATATTTTTTTAAAAAATAGATTCTTATACATTAAAAGAGTGAGAAAAAGAAAACTCTCCAGTCTCCACAGTCTTTCCATGTTGATTAAGGGCAAGTCTCAATTGTCAAAAGAAGGTGCCCAAACTACAGCCAGATCCGGCCCCTGACACCAATTCATCTGGCCCACATGGCCGGCCAGAATCGATGAACCACATGACTGGTCCACACGACCCAAAAAGTTTGGGCACCCCGGTTTAAGGTGTTGGTCCAGAACTGGAGGCCAGAATCAGGGTCCGGCCTGACCTTTATGCCAGAAAAGCGGGGGGGGGGGGAGATAAAGATGACCTCCTGCGTTTTGGAGACGAGGCTCCTGATAACACAGCCTAAAAAAGCCCCTGCCTTTCTTTGCAGCTTCTGGGCTCCGATTCAGCTCCTGATCTACAAGAGCCCTCAAATATCCTTCTCCTTCCCAGCATTATTATGTGCTTGGCTGTGAAAGGGTTAAAACATGACTGCCCAAACCCTTTTGGGCCACTGACCGGCCACCTGGTTTTATTTCTGCTTCCAGGAGCAAGGAGGGCAGCATGGCCCGGATGAATTGGTGTTTGGGGGCCAGATGTGGCCCACAGGCCGTAGTTTGGGCACCCCTGGATTAAAGGCAACAGAGGGGAGTTTCCTAGAGAGGGAGGAAATGGAGTAGTAGATGAAGAGGTGGGGCTCTCACCCGGAAGTGGTCCTTTCCCAGGTGTCTCCCCCCACCCCAAATCTTGCTACGGCGTTCCGTTCCTAAGCAGAGGAACGAAAGGAGTGGCCACGTCTCTCCCCCTCCCCCCCACGCAGAGGAACGGCGTTACTTTCTCTGCCTCCGGCGTTACTCTTCTTTGGGAGATTTGGTAAGCCTCCCCCTTTTCACTCTCTCTGGTTCTCTTCGAGGGTCCCCCTGGCCTATACACACCATTTGGACCCCCCGGGGGGAGGGGGCGATTTCGGTCAAGGGGGTGGGAGGAGGAGAAGGGCTTTTATTATAGGGGGTGGGGGGTGGATTTCCGAACCTGGAATAATAAGCCCTATAGGAGGCATCGCATTAGTGTGGGGTGGGGGGGGGGACTTTTCCATTGAAATCCAGATTGCATGAGTTCTTCCTCCCATGAGAGGCATTTGTTTTTTTGGGGGGTGGGGGTGGAATCAGGAAGTGGACGATGGGATAATAGAAGGGGGGGTGATAGGTGATGGGGATCCCCCTTTCCTTTCCAAGAGGAGGGGGTGCGTCTTCCCTCCCCCTTTTGTTGTAAAGGCTTTGAACGCAGGCCTTTGCAAGGCAATTTCCCGCTTGTGGGACGGGGTGTGTGTGTGTCTTTAAAGCGGCTTTAATATCCCACCATGGAGAGAGACAGCCCCCCCCCACCCCCCGCCATGCCCCCTCCGTGGAAGGCAAGCATCGCCCAGTGTGAGGGACTCTTGCATGCCTCAGTGAGTGTGGAAAGGGAAGGAAGGGAAAGTGACTTGGCTCATAATTCCCCCCCCCCCATTGTTTCCCTTTCCAAATAACCCCCCCCTTCCCGGCCCCCAATTTGAATCTCTTCCTGAAGCTCAGAAAGATCAGCTCAGGGCTTGCCAGTACTGGACAGGAACTTCTCCCCCCCCCACACACACACATAGAAATAGCACCCTCATGCACATCCACACACCTCCTTCCATTCACCCAACACACACACCAGTGGGGAGCTGTAGCCTCTGCCTGGTGCCTCCCAGCCCCGGTTTGTCTCTCTGCCTCAGGCCGGTTTTCCTTGGGGGGGGGGGGCAGCAGGTGAACCTGGCTGGGTCTCTCTCTTCCCCCCCCTCATCCCCCCCCCCATGTGTGCACCCAGGTCTGGAACCAGGGCTTCTGAAAGCGGACCCCACCCTGAAGAAAAGCTTGATCCCAGCATCAGCGTTGCAGTTTGGGTTGAAGCAGTGGTGGAAATGATTTCATGTCTCCGCAGCAGCATGAGAGGCAGCAGCTTCTCCTGCCCTGGGATGAGTTGCATGCATGCGCCGGAGCCAGTGCTGGGATGGAGGCTTGGGGGGGGGGGGTTGAGCTCTTTCCAAAGCCCTGGTCCAAGTCTGAGATGAGGGAAACTTCTCCCCATAGGCCCTGACCCCCCACCACCAGCAGCCTGGACATCGCAGGCACCCCCGCTTGGCCAGCTGCTTCAGAAGACCCAAACTGCCCATGCAGGGATATAAGAGGGGGTGGCTGTGAGAGAGAGACCCGCAAGGCTCATCTGTCCCCCTCCCCCCGCCCCGGAACACAGGTTTGCCACAGAGAGACTGACCAGGGCTGGAACCATGAGGCTGTTACCACTCTCCACTGGGTGTGTGTGCTGGGTGAATAGAGGGGGTGTGCGCTTCTCTGAGGGCGCTATTGGGGGTGGGGAGCAGTGGTAGGATTTAGCAGGTTTGCCCCCGTTCACCAGAACCGGTAGCATAAATTCCAGCTGGCCCTTGTGCCCTCCCAAGTTTTGAGATAAAATCGTCCTAATCGGGGTGCAACACAGGGCTTCCCCCCTGGCCACACCCACCATGCCACGCCCACAGTTTTCTGTTGTTCATTCGGACAGTCGATTCCGACCCTTTGCAACCCCATGGACCATTGCCCTCCAGGCACCTCTGTCCCCCACCATCCTCCTCCACCTCCCCTCCACCCTTCCCAGCATCAAGGCTTTCTCAAGTGATTCCTTTCTTCTCATATGATGTCCAAAGTGTATCCCTTAGGGATGTTGTTTAGGTCATACCTGTCTGGCCTAATTGTTTTCCCATACTTTCTTTAGTCTAAGCCTGAATTTTGCAGTCAGTAGATCATGATCTGAGCCACAGTCTGCTCCATGTCTTGTTTCTGCTGACTGTATGGAGGTTCTCCACCTTTGGCTGCAGAGTATGTAATCAATCTGGTTTCAATGTTGGCCACCTGGTGATGTCCATGTGTAAAGTGGCCTCTTGTGTTGCTGGAAGAGGGTGTTTGCTATGACCAGGGCATTCTCTTGGCAGAACTCTTATCAACTTTTGCCCTGCTTCATTCTGTCTTCTAAGACCAATCTTGTCTCTTCTTCCATTTACAGACTTGGTAGTAAAAAAACTTTGAATCTCACCACTGGGGGAGAGAACGCCTGCCTGCCTGCCTGGCATCACTGAGAACAAAGGGAATGAGGGGTCCAAGTTCTCCCTTCTTTCCCTGGAGCAGCTGCTTCTCCTGCTCTTCCTTTCCCACCTCATTCCCTTTCCTCTCACTAAACCCAGGAAGTCAAGCAGGCAGACTCTCCCCACAATAGCATCCTCACGCAAGCACATCCCACCCCACTCACCCGACACCCCACCCAGTACTGAGCAGTAGCAAAGCCACCTGGTGCCACCTACAGCAGTCCAGTGTTCCTTGGGGGAGCAGATGAGCCTTGCCAGGTATCTATTTCTCCTGGCCACCCCCCCCCTCTTATCCCTGCCTATCTACCCAGGGCTGGGACCAGGAATTTCAAAAGAGGGACCCCTCTACTCAGATCCCAGCCCAACGTCAGTGCCCTCTCTCCGTTTTGGGTTTGGGGCTTAATCCAGGCTCCTCTTCACCCAGCTGCCTCCAGCACCTACATCTAAAGGGGAGAAGGCAAGAAGGCAGGCAAGTAGCAGGTACGCAGCCAGTGCTGGTCGCTTCTTCTGAGGGAAGTTTCCATCATAAGCCCCAGTCGCCTGTGAAGGAATTCACTACAACCAGGACTCAGAAACACAATGAAAATGTCCCACCCACATCCCACCACTGTGGGAAGTGATGGTGTCTGGCCAGGCAGCCAAAAGAATGGCCAGCCTGGGGAAAAGGTTTTCCTAATGAAAAAAAAAATCACATTGTTCTTCAGGACACAATTTCCCCCTATTTCCTTTCCCATAACTGTTCTAGATCCTAGTCCAAATTGATTTATCAGAGTACAGATTATTATTATTATTGGGCTCAATCGGCGTTTGGGTTGTGGGCAGAAGTGGCGTAATATGAGTTTCAGCCGCCCAGGGCGGAGGCCAAGTTTGCCCCCTCCCTGGGCCCATGACCCAGCTCCTCTTCACCCATCGGCGGTTGTGCTGTGGGGAGAAACAGGTGATTAGCCGGTTCCCCTCTAGCCCAGGCAGCCTGGTGAAGAGGAGCTGCGTCATGGGCCCAGGGAGGGGGCAAACTTGGCCTCCGCCCCGGGCGGCTGAAACTCATATTAAGCCACTTCTGCCCACAACCCAAGCGCCGATTGAGCCCAGTGCGTAATCGGCGTTTGGATTGGGGTGGGAGAAATGAGTGCACACACCTCCCCCCCCCCAACCCAAGCGTCGATCGCGCTCTGGATTCAATCGGCAATTGGGTTGTGGGGGGAATGGGTGTAAGCACACATTCCTCCCCACAACCCAAGCACTGATTGATCCCAGATGGAGATAAATAGGGACCACTTAAGTGGGAAGGTAAACTGCATTCCGTATGCGTCAGTGTCTGGTCATGCCTGCCACATGACCATGGAAACATTTGTAGAAGCAGACTGTGCTGCCCGTTTGGCTTTGAAATGGAGATACACAATCATTCAAAAAAAAAAAGGTGGCGTTAGCAACGTCTTAGATGTAACTGAAGATGATACCATATATAAAGATTATAGGGAAGAAAGTGATATAAATGACTGTGAGCAACAGAGCTTCATAAATTCTGACACTGGCGATGATGAGTTTTCAGTTTCCAGAAAATTAAAAAAGTGATTGAGGCTCTGAGTCTTTCCTAATTTGTTAATGGAAGCGGTGATGGTTCTTAACACCACTGTTGAGTTTACGCAGTTAAATATTACCATATTTTGCTTTATTTTAATAAATATTTTCGTATACCAGTACTATTTGGTTCAGAATATTTTTTCTTGTTTTCCTGCGCTAAAAAATGGGCGTCTTATGGTCGGGTGCATGTTATGGTATGAAAAATAAAGTAACTGTTGATAAATTCTCTTCAATCTTTATGCAGAACTGCAGATATTGAATGTAGAGCAGCTGTTCGACTGGGAGGATGTCATAAAACAACAGGAAATAATCTCAGGAGAGATGGAGTGTGGAAAAAGTGTCAGTAAACAAGTACATCTTGCTAGACAAAACAGCACCCACTCAGGAGAGAAGACATTTGAATGCCCGGAGTGTGGGAAAAGCTTCAGTCACAGTGGAAACCTTGCTAGACATCACAGGATCCACACAGGAGAGAAGCCATTTGAATGCCTTGAGTGTGGAAAAAACTTCAGTTGTAGTTCAAGCCTTTCTTCACATCACAAGACCCACACAGGAGAGAAGCCATTTGAATGCCTGGAGTGTGGAAAAAACTTCAGTTGTAGTTCAAGCCTTTCTTCACATCACAAGACCCACACAGGAGAGAAGCCATTTGAATGCCTGGAGTGTAGAAAAAGCTTCAGGCAAAAATCACACCTTGCTATACATCACAGGACCCACACAGGAGAGAAGCCATTTGAATGCCTGGAGTGTGGAAAAAGCTTCAGTTGTATTTCAAGCCTTTCTTCACATCACAAGACCCACACAGGAGAGAAGCCATTTGAATGCCTGGAGTGTAGGAAAAGCTTCAGTCATAGTTCACATCTTGCTTCACATCACAGGACACACACAGGAGAGAAGCCATTTGAATGCCTGGAGTGTGGAAAAAACTTCAGTCGTAGTTCAAGCCTTTCTTCACATCACAAGACCCACACAGGAGAGAAGCCATTTGAATGCCTGGAGTGTGGAAAAAGCTTCAGTCACAGTGGAAACCTTGCTAGACATCACAGGACCCACACAGGAGAGAAGCCATTTGAATGCCTGGTGTGTGGAAAAAGCTTCAGTCAAAGTGCACAGCTTGCTAAACATCACAAGACCCACACAGGAGAGAAGCCTTTTAAATGCCTGGAGTGTGGGAAAAGCTTCAGTCAAATTTCAGACCTTGCTTCACATCACAGGACACACACAGGAGAGAAGCCATTTGAATGCCTGGAGTGTGGAAAAAACTTCAGTCGTAGTTCAAGCCTTTCTTCACATCACAAGACCCACACAGGAGAGAAGCCATTTGAATGCCTGGAGTGTGGAAAAAGCTTCAGTCACAATGGAAACCTTGCTAGACATCACAGGACCCACACAGGAGAGAAGCCATTTGAATGCCTGGTGTGCGGAAAAAGCTTCAGTCAAAGTGCACAGCTTGCTAAACATTACAGGACCCACACAGGAGAGAAGCCTTTTAAATGCCTGGAGTGTTGGAAAAGCTTCAGTCAAATTTCAGACCTTGCTTCACATCACAGGACCCACACAGGAGAGAAGCCTTTTAAATGCCTGGAGTGTGGAAAAAACTTCAGTCACAGCGTAAGCCTTGCTAGACATCACAGGATCCACACAGGAGAGAAGCCATTTGAATGCCAGGAGTGTGGAAAAAGCTTGAGTCAAAGTGGACACCTTGCTAGACATCGCAGGACACACACAGGAGAGAAGCCTTTTAAATGCCTGGAGTGTGGGAAAAGCTTCAGTCAAATTTCAGACCTTGCTTCACATCACAGGACCCACACAGGAGAGAAGCCTTTTAAATGCCTGGAGTGTGGAAAAAACTTCAGTCACAACGTAAGCCTTGCTAGACATCACAGGATCCACACAGGAGAGAAGCCTTTTAAATGCCAGGAGTAGAAAAAGCTTCAGTCGTAGTTCACACCTTGCTTCACATCACAAGACCCACACAGGAGAGAAGCCATTTGAATGTCTGGAGTGTGGAAAAAGCTTCAGTAACAGCGTAAGCCTTGCTAGGCATCACAGGATCCACACAGGAGAGAAGACATTTAAGTGTCTGGAGTGTGGAAAAAGCTTCAGTCAGAATGGACACCTTGCTAAACATCGCAGGACACACACAGGAGAAAAGCCTTTTAAATGCCAGGAGTGTGGAAAGAGCTTCCGTTATAGTTCACAGCTTTCTTCACACCACAGGACACACAGGAGAAAAGCCATTTAAATGCCAGGACTGTGGAAAAAGCTTCAGTCAAAGTGGACACCTTGCTTCACATCGCAGGACGCACATAGGAGAGAAGCCTTTTAAATGCCAGGAGTGTTGGAAAAGCTTCAGTCATAGTGGATGTCTTGCTGCACATCACAAGACCCACACAGGAGAGGAGCCATTTAAATACCAGAAGTAGAAAATGCTTCAGTCTTCCTAAAACTCTTGCTATACATCCCAGAACTCACATTGTGGAAAACTTGCTTCATATCACAGGACACATACAAGCGAGAAGCCATTTAATGTCCATACTGGCATATTTTACTTCTACTTCCAGGATTAACTGGTGTCCAGGGCCCGATCCTGCCCATAGGCCATAGGATGGGCACCCCTGGTTTAAGCAGAGTAAATGGCAGCCTAAACTCTACCTCATTCTGTTGTAAAATAGATTGCGAGGTAAGTTTTATTTCTTCTTCCGATGGGAGGAACCATGCAACCGGCCTGTGGGCCGAACTGATTGGGCACCCTGACTTTCGATGGAAGCATAGAAAGCTTGAACTAGTGGACTGAAGGAAGTATAGGAGGAAGCGTAATGTTTGATAAAGGACCTGTGGAAACCCACCAAAAGATGACCTGGCAGCACATAACTAATTACAAACTTTATAAACTCCGTCTCCTCACAACATTTCTTCTCCCTGCAAATTTCACCCCACCCCCCAAGAACAAAACGTTTCTTCCTTTCTAGCAGATTGCTTTGGTCTTCATTAATACAGTAATACTTTTTCAATGTACCACTTAGACCAGGGATTCTCAACCTGTGGCCCGCAGAGCCATTTCATGTGCACCCCCGACCGCCTCCACAACACCCGGAAATGCCATTTGATGGAGCAATGGCAAAATGGCCATCCAGCCTCCAAATCTGTGATGGAGCATGACTCGGCCCCTGGCTTTATAAGGTTGAGAACTCCTGATTTAGGCAGTCATTGTTCTTTACAGCTGTTTTTAATGTCTATTGTAGGATCTTCCTTTCACCTTTTTATCCTTTGCAGTGAACTAGAATGGCAAAAGTCTGAAGGCTCTTTGGTTTCCGTGGGTAGTGCAAAACTCCTGCCTGCACTTCCATTGAACATGCATTGTGTAATAAACCCCAATTAAAAAGAGATGCAATTGACTGGGAAAACTGATTCCAGTTTGTTAGCAAGAAACATTTCGGGAGATCTGATTGGAGAAGGCAGGATACAAACGTAATGTTAAAAATACTTCTGTTGACCATCATATATGTTAGCTATGAAGCATCTGCTACCAAGCAGCGTTAAATCCTTCCCAAAATGTATTTGAATACCTTTCTTAGCAAGCAAAATCTGCATTAGCAGGATGAAAAGGGAAGCATAGCGTTTTGGTTTTCTATAGTCTGCCAAAGTGTCTCCCTGGGAGAGAAAAGCAAGCAATGGTTAGAACAGTGATGGCCAACCTTGGCATTCCAGGTGTTGTTGGAGTTCAATTCCCAGAATCCCCAGTCCCTGTGTATCTATTTGAATGGGTTTACTGCACACAATGCTCCTCAATGTGCACTGAGGAGGATGTTATGTTAGCAGGAGGAAATGCTGTTGTAGTGGCGTGATATTGGGCGGATGTCATTTAGCCCTTTTAAATTCTATTTTGCTTTTAAATGTGTTAATTTTAGCTTTGTATGTTATTATATGCTGGAGGTGCATTTGACATGAATAAAGAAAGATAATTATTTGTTGTAAATAACTCATTGTTTTGCATGTCTGTCTCCTGAACCAACCAAGTTTGCTCAGCCCCTCTGGGTCCTCCTGCTAGATATTTATAAATGTATACCATGATATCCACTCTTATGTCTGATGAAGTAGACTTGATCTACAAAAGAGTTTGCAAATTCCTCCAGAAGGGAAATTGATGGCTAAGCAGAGCAAGAGATTTAAGAAACAGAATAGCAACCTTTAGGAAGAAATACATATTCTTTTCTCTATTTATTTATTTATTTTATTTACTGTACAGTATTTGTATTTCTGCCTCCCTCACCAAAGTGACTCCAGGCGGCTCACAACAGTAACAAAAGTTCAAAATGCAAACCATCCCCATCATACAAAGCTAAATAATTAAAACTTTGAAAACTATTCCAACCTTCTTTGTCCTTCATATCCCAAGACTCACCACCAGTGGTGGGATGTCAAAAATTTAACTACCCCACCATGATGTCATCACAGTGTGGGCAGAGCTGATGTCATGATGTCATGACATTGTGGGCAGGGCCGAAGAAAAAAATAAATAAAAAATAAGAATAAGCACACTCACACACACACACACCTCAACCCACCCACGCACAACACAAACCCATTAATGAATTAAATAAATAAATAATACATTAAAACACACTCACCCACCCAAACATCCGCCCACCAACCCCAAACACAAATCACCCAGAGCTTAAAGCTTATTCTGACTAATCTTTATCACACTAGTACAGATGGAAGGAACTACAGAATAAACTCACCACAAGATGGCTTCATTTTGGCAATTTTCAACAGTTAAAGAATTTAGGTACTAAGTCTTTGCATAACCAGTTCTCTAGGATAACATGTCTTAATGTAAATTTAAAACAGGTGTACCTCCTTAAGGGTTCTCCAGTTGGAACAGCAATTGGAACAGCACAGATGTAGCTAATTGATGAGGTAACTCCAAGACTTTGCTTAAAAACCCCAAGCCAGGCTGCTAGGCCTTTTTAGGAACTGTGGTAGTACGTCAATATAGGTAAAGGTATTAAATAGACATTAAAATACACACAGACACACCACATCCAAAGGTGAGACACTTACCCTGGGGAGCAGGCTATAGGGAGCTTCAGGCTAGCAGCTTCTGTTCCTCCTCCCCGCTTGGGAGGACAGCAAGGAGGCCGTGCATAGGCGCCAAGCACTGTAGGCATGCATGGACACCAAGTGTTTGGCGCGCATGCACAGCGGGGGTGAAAAGGTAAGCCCCCGAAGGTGGTTCCCCCCCAAAGCTGCTACCAGTTCTCCGGGACCCTGGGAAAAGTTACTACTGGTTCTGGCAAACTGGTGCAAAACTGTTACATCACATCACTGTTCACCACCTTTGGCCCCAGGACAGCAGTTCAAACCCCACGCTGCCAGACCTTCTTACCCGCTACTTGCTGCAGCCTATGAATCCACCATCACGGGAGAGGAATTGTTCTGTTCAACCTTGGCCTAAAGATGGATTCACAAACACTGCTTGTCAAATACCAGTGGAGGAAATCCCTTGAGTCCTTGGGATCAAAAATAACCTCTCAACATGAACTACTCAGCTGGGGAAATGGGTATGTCTGCACAGCACACTTAGTAATTCCTCTTGACTGTAGAAATCAAATTTATACTGCCATGACATTTGGCTAGAAAAATGACATTTGAATATAACTAACTCTTGGGCATTGCTGCAACTAAACAAACACTGTGAAGTATATTCAGGTGGGTATTTAAAAATATATTTTTTAAAAAAATAGATTCTTATACATTAAAAGAGTGAGAAAAAGAAAACTCTCCAGTCTCCACAGACAGTCTTTCCATGTTGATTAAGGGCAAGTCTCAATTGTCAAAAGAAGGTGCCCAAACTACAGCCAGATCCGGCCCCTGACACCAATTCATCTGGCCCACATGACCGGCCAGAATCGATGAACCACATGACTGGTCCACGACCCAAAAAGTTTGGGCACCCCGGTTTAAGGTGTTGGTCCAGAACTGGAGGCCAGAATCAGGGTCCGGCCTGACCTTTATGCCAGAAAAGGGGGGGAGAGAGATAAAGATGACCTCCTGCGTTTTGGAGACAAGGCTCCTGATAACACAGCCTAAAAAAGCCCCTGCCTTTCTTTGCAGCTTCTGGGCTCCGATTCAACTCCTGATCTACAAGAGCCCTCAAATATCCTTCTCCTTCCCAGCATTATTATGAGGTTGACTATGAAAGGGTTAAAGCAGGGCTGCCCAAACCCTTTTGGGGCACTGACCGGCCACCTGGTTTTATTTCTGCTTCCAGGAGCAAGGAGGGTAGCATGGCCCGGATGAATTGACGTTTGGGGGCCAGATCTGGTGCACGGGCCAGATCTGGCGCACAGTGGCCGTAGTTTGGGCACCCCTGGATTAAAGGCAACAGAGGGGAGTTTCCTAGAGAGGGAGGAAATGGAGTAGTAGAAGAAGAGGTGAGGCTCTCACCAGGAAGTGGTCCTTTCCCAGGTGTCTCTCCCCACCCCAACTCGTGGGGCCGCTTTATGGCGTTCCGTTTCTAAGCAGAGGAACGAAGGGAGTGGCCACGTCTCTCCCCCTCCCCCCCCACCCAGAGGAACGGCGTTACTTTCTCTGCCTCCGGCGTTTCTCTTCTTTAGGAGATTTGGTAAGCCTCCCCCTTTTCACTCTCTCTGGTTCTCTTCGAGGGTCCCCCTATACACACCATTTGGACCCCCTGGGGGAGGGGGCGATGCGATTTCGGTCAAGGGGGTGGGAGGAGGAGAAGGGCTTTTATTATAGGGGTGGGGGTGGATTTCCGAACCTGGAATAATAAACCCTATAGCCTAGGAGGCATCGGATTAGTGGGGGGTGGGGGGGGGGACTTTTCCATGGAAAACCAGATTGCATGAGTTCTTCCTCCCATGAGAGGCATTTCTTTTTTTGGGGGGGTGGGGGTGGAATCAGGAAGTGGACGATGGGATAATAGAAGGGGGGGTGATAGGTGATGGGGATCCCCCTTTCCTTTCCAAGAGGGGGGGGGGTGCGTCTTCCCTCCCCCTTTTGTTGTAAAGGCTTTGAACGCAGGCCTTTGCAAGGCAATTTCCCGCTTGTGGGACGGGGTGTGTGTGTGTCTTTAAAGTGGCTTTAAGAAGATCCCACCATGGAGAAAGACAGCCCCCCCCCCCCGCCATGCCCCCTCTGTGGAAGGGAAGCATCGCCCAGTGTGAGGGACTCTTGCATGCCTCAGTGAGTGTGGAAAGGGAAGGAAGGGAAAGTGACTTGGCTCATATTCCCCCCCCCCATTGTTTCCCTTTCCAAATAACCCCCCCCTTCCCGGCCCCCAATTTGAATCTCTTCCTGAAGCTCAGAAAGATCAGCTCAGGGCTTGCCATTACTGGACAGGAACTTCTCCCCCCCCACACACACACATAGAAATAGCACCCTCATGCACATCCACACACCTCCTTCCATTCACCCAACACACACACTAGTGGGGAGCTGTAGCCTCTGCCTGGTGCCTCCCAGCCCCGGTCTGTCTCTCTGCCTCAGGCCGTGTTCCTTGGGGGGGGGGGCGGCAGCAGGTGAACCTGGCTGGGTCTCTCTCTTCCCCCCACCCCCTCATCCCCCCCCCCCATGTGTGCACCCAGGTCTGGAACCAAGGCTTCTGAAAGCGGACCCCACCTTGAAGAAAAGCCTGATCCCAGCATCAGCGTCATCAATGTTGCAGTTTGGGTTGGGGCAGTGATGGAAATTATTTCATGTCTCCACAGCAGCATGAGAGGCAGCAGCTTCTCCTGCCCTGGGATGAGTTGCATGCATGCGCCGGAGCCAGGGCTGGGATGGAGGCTGGGGGGGGGGGGTTGAGCTCTTTCTGAAGCCCTGGTCCAAGTCTGAGATGAGGGAAACTTCTCCCCATAGGCCCTGACCCCCCACCACCAGCAGCCTGGACATCGGAGGCACCCCCGCTTGGCCAGCTGCTTCAGAAGACCCAAACTGCCCATGCAGGGATATAAGAGGGGGTGGCTGTGAGAGAGAGATCCGCAAGGCTCATCTGTCCCCCTCCCCCCGCCCCGGAACACAGGTTTGCCACAGAGAGACTGACCAGGGCTGGAACCATGAGGCTGTTACCACTCTCCACTGGGTGTGTGTGTTGGGTGAATAGAGGGGGTGCGCGCTTCTCTGAGGGCGCTATTGGGGGTGGGGAGCAGTGGTAGGATTTAGCAGGTTTGCCCCCGTTCACCAGAACCGGTAGCATAAATTCCAGCTGGCCCTTCTGCCCTCCCAAGTTTTGAGATAAAATCGTCCTAATTGGGGTGCAACACAGGGCTTCCCCCCTGGCCACACCCACCATGCCACGCCCACAGTTTTCTGTTGTTCATTCGGACAGTCGATTCCGACCCTTTGCAACCCCATGGACCATTGCCCTCCAGACACCTCTGTCCCCCACCATCCTCCTCCACCTCCCCTCCACCCTTCCCAGCATCAAGGCTTTCTCAAGTGATTCCTTTCTTCTCCTTCGTGTTGTTTGGGGATGCACACTGATGGGTTCTGCGCCTGCGCTGAATCCTGAGCAGAGCTGGAAAGCTGATTGGATAAAGAGTTTTGAATGTGGGACCGCCCACCATGCCCAACCCCTTTAGGCGCCATTTCGCGCTTTCCCCTCAGTTTGCTTTTTTCCGCTGCGCAAGCAGGAGCCTGGAAAAAAAGCTGTGAGTACTTTAACTGAGATTGTCTCAGAATCTTCCAATTTTTTCTAACCTACAATTTTTCTCGGACCAGGGGACTTGATCCCTTGGTCCTCGTGTGGCTGGGGCTCGCCCTCAGCCGCCGGTAAAAAAAAAAAAAAAAAACCAAGAGAAGGAAACCGTTCTTTCCTGCAATCTCATGCCGGGGCCTCGCGGCTGGGATAATTTTTTCTCTTTGGCCATCTACCTCGGTGGATGGCCTCAGCGGCAGCGTTCAAGCAGTGTCCGTCCTGCAAGAGAAAGTTCCCTAGTTCGGACGGACACGTGCGCTGCCTCCGCTGCCTCGGGGAGAGCCACCAGGTCCAGACCTGCGAGGTGTGTAGAGGCTTCTCGAAGGCCGCTATCAAGAACCGCCAGTACCGCCTCCAAGCCTACCTCATGGAGGCCGCACTCGCACCACCGCCTCCCCCAGCTCCAGAGCAGGCCGCTGCCTCAACGTCTGCTCCTTCGACCTCCGCTCCTTCTTCACGGCCGTCGGCCTCCGAACTGTTTAAACAGAAGAAGGAGCAGGAGAAGAAGAAAAAAGACAAGAAAGAGAAGAAGAAGCGTCGTAGCTCTTCGTCTTCTCTCCCACCGACCCTGGGACTGGCTCACCCCTTGCCACCACGCTCCCTAGTATCCGCCCCGGTTGCAGCCCCACCTACGCCGGGCAGGATGCCGGTCGATGTCCGGGAAACCACGCCGGAGAGGGCCCCCAGCCCTCCGCCATCGCCAGAGGCCCTTCCACCTCCACCGCCGCGACGATCTACCTCTCTTCGCGACCATTCCGTGGCTCCTGGTCTGGCATCCGAAGCGCCACCCCAGTTGAGCCTCATCGCCCCGTTTATCGAGGCGATGGTGCGGAAGCTGCATGCCGAGCTCCAAGGCCCTCGACCGACACCATCCGAGTTCGTGGAGCACCCTCTGCCTCCCGAACCAGCCACGGAGGCACCACCGCTCCGTGACGAGGGTCCGGCACCGAAGAGGCAACGAGTGGAACAGGCGCGGTCGGAGGCCTCTCTCCCTCCGTACCAGCTGCCTTTGCCGGGGAACGATCCGAGATCCGCCAGGCCGTACTGGTCGGACTTGGACCCCGAGGCCTACCTGCCACCGCCCAGCGTCTCGGAGCGGTCAGGAGGCTCCGATGACTCGTCGGACCAGGAGGAGGAGGATCGGCCACCACCGTTTGCGGTTGACAAATCCCCGGACGATAACATCGGCTCCGTCCATGGCTCCCAACCGGAGGACCAGAAAACGTACACGGCCCTCATCACCCGCCTCGGATCCACGCTGGGGATCCGGGCGGAGGCTCCCCTGGACGAATGCGAAGATGTCGTCTGCGGCATGGCCGACCGGAAGGAGCTAGTCCCCGTCCGTCTGGGACTACTCCCGAAGATCGCCAAGGCGGCCAAGGAGGTCTGGAAGAGACCCGTCTCTTCCCATTCGGTGTCTAACAGGGTGGACTCCATGTACAGGCTGCTGGACGACTCCAACTTCTTACACGTCCACCCGGCGCCGAACTCCCGAGTGGTGAAAGGCTCCCAACACCGGACACCGATTAGTAGCACCCCCGTTCCGTCGACCCAAGAAGGGAAGAAGCTGGACGCACTGGGCAGGAGGGTCTACGCCAATGCCTCCTTGTCCTTCCGTGCGTCCAACTACGCGACGGCCATGGGGGGCTACCAGTGCCGACTGTGGGAACAGGCGGAGTCCTTCAAGTCGCTGCTACCACCGGACAAACGAGCGGACTTCGAGCGGGTCTGCATGGAGGGAAACCAACTCGCTCTCCAGCAGATCCGTACGGGCCGCCACGTCACGGAGTCGGAGGCGAAGAACCTGGCCTCCGCCATCCAGCTTCGTCGCCACGCCTGGCTCCGCTCCGCTGACCTGCAAGACGACGTCAAGCGGCTGGTGAAAGAGCTCCCCTTCGACGGTGAGGGCCTCTTCGCCAAGGAGACCGACACCTCCTTGGGAGAGCTGAAGGGGGACTACGCCACCATCAAACAGCTCCGCCCTCCACGCCGTGGGTCCAACCGTTACCTGCAGGACCAACCGTCGACGTCCCAGGCGGGTCCGTCCTACCAACCTCGCCCACCACAGAGGCAAGGCGACTACTCCCGGTACCAGCCCTACCGGCCACGACCACAACCCAGCCGTCCACGCTACCAACAGCGTCACCAGACTGGTAAACGCACGGAACGGAAGGGCAAACAACGTGTTTGACTCTTCCGTGACCGAGACTCTACCCTACCGTCCCCTCGCCAACTACCTATCGGCCTGGTCTGCCATCACCACAGACCGATGGGTTTTAACCATCTTAGACTCTGGCTACGCGATCGAGTTCAGGAAATGCCCTACTGTCGGACGGGTCCGCGTCACCGATCCGTCCCCACCGCTCCAGGAAGAACTATCAGCTCTCCTAGAGAAGGGCGCCATAGAGCCGGTTGCAGCGTCGGAGTCTCACGAAGGGTTCTTCTCCCGCTACTTCCTCGTGGACAAAAAAGACGGGGGGGCACGTCCAATCCTGGACCTCCGTCTCCTCAACAAGCACATCGACGCGAGGAAGTTCCGGATGGTGACTCTTCATTCCATCCTCCCACTGATCAACCACGGGGACTGGTTCACCGTCATCGACCTGAAGGATGCCTACTTCCACGTATCCATCAGAAGGGAACACCGCCGATTCCTACGCTTCCAGATCGGCGGCGACGTCTACCAGTACACCTGCCTACCCTTCGTCCTCTCCACCGCTCCGAGGGTATTCACGAAGTGCATGGTGCCGGTGGCTGCTCATCTTCGGCTGCAAGGCGTCCAAGTGTTCCCGTACATAGACGACTGGTTGGTCTGCTCCCCAACCCAACAGAAAGCCAAGGACGATGTTGCCCATTGCCTGGCCCTTATGCAGAGTCTCGGTCTACGGGTCAACTACAAGAAGTCTCAGTTGACCCCCACTCAACGAATAGACTACATCGGAGCCGTATTGGACTCTCTGGCTCTAAGAGCCTACGCTCCCCCCAAACGTCTGCTCGACATCCGCACGGTAGTGGCTCGGATCCAAGGCAGTCGTCGCGTCCGTGCCAGGGACGCTCTCCGCTTACTAGGACTCATGGCGTCGACCACAGCAGTGATCTCGCACGCCAAGCTCAAAATGCGGTCGCTCCAGTCGTGGCTCCTAGCCTCCTTCGACAGCACCCACGACAACCTCGGGAAGTGGCTCACACCGACCCCCGAACTGCGGGACCAGCTGAACTGGTGGACAACGGACCGCAATGTGACCGCCGGGAAGCTCTTCACCCTCCCCGCGCCATCCGTCCAGGTCACCACCGACGCGAGCACACACGGATGGGGTGCGTGCTGCCTCGGGTTACGGGTCCACGGCATCTGGACGCCCGCGGAAGCCGACCGCCACATCAACTTCCTCGAGCTGTTAGCGGTATGGAAGGCGATGAGGTCCTTCAGACTGTCACTAGCAGGCCGCGTGGTGCAGATCGCTTCGGACAACACCACGACCCTAGCCTACCTCAACCGGCAAGGAGGGACCAAGTCCCTCTCCCTCCTTCACCTGACGGTCCAGATCTGGGAGTGGTGCCTGAAGGTACATGTGTTCCCCATAGGTGTCCACATCCAGGGCACGCTGAACTTAGAGGCGGACTCCCTGAGCCGCAAAGGGACAGCGATGCACGAATGGGAACTGGACGGATCGGTGTTCGACCGCCTGTGCCGACGGTGGGGCACACCGAGCCTAGACGTGTTCGCGACACAGATCAACACCAAGTGCCGCCGTTACTGCTCCCGGGCGGGGATCGGCCACGGATCGGAGGGCGATGCCTTCATGGTGCCGTGGCACCAGGAACTGCTGTACATGTTTCCTCCGATCACTCTCATCCAACGGGTCCTGGTACGGATCCGTGCGGAGAATGCCTGGGCGATCCTGATTGCCCCGTCCTGGCCGCGCCAGCCGTGGTTCCCGCTACTCCAAACCCTGGCTTGCGACCGCCTCCGCCTACTCACCGATCCGAACCTCCTCCGCATGGAGGACGGTCGGATCCTCCACTCGGATCTGCCGAGCCTACACCTGACGGCCTGGCTTATCCGCCCGACATAACGCGGATCCTTGAACTTTCAAGGAAACCTTCCACACCAAAGTCCTATGATGCCAAGTACCGTCGCTTCATAGACTTTCTAGCATCCAGTGACCGTACCGTGGACTCGGCATCCCTGCAGGACGTCATGTCCTACCTCCTGCACCTGGCCGAGTCAGGGTCTGCACACTCATCCTTAAAGGTCCACTTGGCTGCGGTGGTAGCCAAGGCCCCACCCTCATCAGTATTGTCCTCCGCTTTCAGAGACAAGACTGTTAAAAGATTCCTCCAGGGACTGCGTAATGCCTATCCTCCAGTGAAGATACCACCTCCTCAGTGGTCCCTCACTGCTGTGCTCACCGCGCTCACGAAGGCGCCCTTTGAGTCCATGGCTACAGTGGACATTAAGTTTGTTTCTTACAAAACTGCCTTCCTCGTAGCCATCACCTCTGCCCGGAGGGCAGGAGAACTGGCAGCCCTGCGGTCTGACCCTCCCTTTCTCAAGTTCTACCCCGATAGGGTAGTATTGCACCCGGACCTGGCTTTTCTGCCCAAAGTCCTGACTGAATTCCACCTGGCCCAGTCCATCACGCTTCCAGCATTCTTCCTGAATCCTTCGTCTGCACAAGAGAGAGTGTGGCATTCGCTGGATGTCAGGAGGGCCTTGCTGTTCTACACACAAAGGACTGCGTCCTTCAGGAGAGCCAAGCAACTGTTTGTGGCCTATGGTGGCAAGTCCAAGGGACACTCTCTGTCTGCCCAGAGACTTTCCAAATGGATCTCAAGCACCATCTACCTGGCTTATGAGATGTCATCTCTGCCACCCCCGCCTCATCTCCGGGCTCACTCCACCAGGACATTGGCTTCCTCCACTGCGTTCCTCGAAGGCATCCCGATGGAGGACATCTGCAAGGCCGCTACTTGGTCCAGGTCTTCCACCTTCATCACCCACTACCGGGTTGACACAAGGTCTGCTTCCGATGTCAGACGAGGCAGATCCATCCTGACGGCTGGTCTCCGATCCTCTTCGCTGATGACTGCCCATCCATGAAGCCATCGCGCTCTCCTACATCTCAGGACGCCGGCTGCCCACCATCCAAGTAAGTGAGCTTGCTAGTCACCCATCAGTGTGCATCCCCAAACAACACGAAGGAGAAGGACAGGTTTCACTTACCAGCAACTGTCGTTCTCCGAGTATGTTGTTTGGGGATTCACACAACCCAACCCTGCTTCCCCTCAGGGCTGCCGGCCTGAGATGGCCTTATGCTTAGCGGGCAGCTGTAATATCAAACTGAGGGGAAAGCGCGAAATGGCGCCTAAAGGGGTTGGGCATGGTGGGCGGTCCCACATTCAAAACTCTTTATCCAATCAGCTTTCCAGCTCCGCTCAGGATTCAGCGCAGGCGCAGAACCCATCAGTGTGAATCCCCAAACAACATACTCGGAGAACGACAGTTACTGGTAAGTGAAACCTGTCCTTCTCATATGATGTCCAAAGTGTATCCCTTAGGGATGTTGTTTAGGTCATACCTGTCTGGCCTAATTGTTTTCCCATACTTTCTTTAGTCTATGCCTGAATTTTGCAGTCAGTAGATCATGATCTGAGCCACAGTCTGCTCCATGTCTTGTTTCTGCTGACTGTATGGAGGTTCTCCACCTTTGGCTGCAGAGTATGTAATCAATCTGGTTTCAATGTTGGCCACCTGGTGATGTCCATGTGTAAAGTGGCCTCTTGTGTTGCTGGAAGAGGGTGTTTGCTATGACCAGGGCATTCTCTTGGCAGAACTCTTATCAACTTTTGCCCTGCTTCATTCTGTCTTCTAAGACCAATCTTGTCTCTTCTTCCATTTACAGACTTGGTAGTAAAAAAACTTTGAATCTCACCACTGGGGGAGAGAACGCCTGCCTGCCTGCCTGGCATCACTGAGAACAAAGGGAATGAGGGGTCCAAGTTCTCCCTTCTTTCCCTGGAGCAGCTGCTTCTCCTGCCCTTCCTTTCCCACCTCATTCCCTTTCCTCTCACTAATCCCAGGAAGTCAAGCAGGCAGACTCTCCCCACAATAGCATCCTCACGCAAGCACATCCCACCCCACTCACCCGACACCCCATCCAGTACTGAGCAGTAGCAAAGCCACCTGGTGCCACCTACAGCAGTCCAGTGTTCCTTGGGGGAGCAGATGAGCCTTGCCAGGTCTCTCTTTCTCCTGGCCACCCCCCCCCCCTTATCCCTGCCTATCTACCCAGGGCTGGGACCAGGAATTTCAAAAGAGGGACCCCTCTACTCAGATCCCAGCCCAACGTCAGTGCCCTCTCTCCGTTTTGGGTTTGGGGCTTAATCCAGGCTCCTCTTCACCCAGCTGCCTCCAGCACCTACATCTAAAGGGGAGAAGGCAAGAAGGCAGGCAAGTAGCAGGTACGCAGCCAGTGCTGGTCGCTTCTTCTGAGGGAAGTTTCCATCATAAGCCCCAGTCGCCTGTGAAGGAATTCACTACAACCAGGACTCAGAAACACAATGAAAATGTCCCACCCACATCCCACCACTGTGGGAAGTGATGGTGTCTGGCCAGGCAGCCAAAAGAATGGCCAGCCTGGGAAAAAGGTTTTCCTGATGAAAAAAAAATTCACATTGTTCTTCAGGACACAATTTCCCCCTATTTCCTTTCCCATAACTGTTCTAGATCCTAGTCCAAATTGATTTATCAGAGTACAGATTATTATTATTATTGGGCTCAATCGGCGTTTGGGTTGTGGGCAGAAGTGGCGTAATATGAGTTTCAGCCGCCCGGGGCGGAGGCCAAGTTTGCCCCCTCCCTGGGCCCATGACGCAGCTCCTCTTCACCCATCGGCGGTTGTGCTGTGGGGAGAAACAGGTGATTAGCCGGTTCCCCTCTAGCCCAGGCAGCTGGGTGAAGAGGAGCTGCGTCATGGGCCCAGGGAGGGGGCAAACTTGGCCTCCGCCCCGGGCGGCTGAAACTCATATTAAGCCACTTCTGCCCACAACCCAAGCGCCAATTGAGCCCAGTGCGTAATCGGCGTTTGGATTGGGGTGGGAGAAATGAGTGCACACACCTCCCCCCTCCCCAACCCAAGCGTCGATCGCGCTCTGGATTCAATCGGCAATTGGGTTGTGGGGAGGAATGGGTGTAAGCACACATTCCTCCCCACAACACAAGCACCAATTGATCCCAGATGGAGATAAATAGGGACCACTTAAGTGGGAAGGTAAACTGCATTCCGTATGCGTCAGTGTCTGGTCATGCCTGCCACATGACCATGGAAACATTTGTAGAAGCAGACTGTGCTCCCCGTTTGGCTTTGAAATGGAGATACACAATCATTAAAAAAAAAAAAGGTGGCGTTAGCAATGTCTTAGATGTAACTGAAGATGATACCATATATAAAGATTATAGGGAAGAAAGTGATATAAATGACTGTGAGCAACAGAGCTTCACAAATTCTGACACTGGCGATGATGAGTTTTCAGTTTCCAGAATATTAAAAAAGTGATTGAGGCTCTGAGTCTTTCCTAATTTGTTAATGGAAGTGGTGATGGTTCTTAACACCACTGTTGAGTTTACGCAGTTAAATATTACCATATTTTGCTTTATTTTAATAAATATTTTCGTATACCAGTACTATTTGGTTCAGAATATTTTTTCTTGTTTTCCTGCTCTAAAAAATGGGCGTCTTATGGTCGGGTGCATGTTATGGTATGAAAAATACAGTAACTGTTGATAAATTCTCTTCAATCTTTATGCAGAACTGCAGATATTGAATGTAGAGCAGCTGTTCGACTGGGAGGATGTCATAAAACAACAGGAAATAATCTCAGGAGAGATGGAGTGTGGAAAAAGTGTCAGTAAACAAGTACATCTTGCTAGACAAAACAGCACCCACACAGGAGAGAAGACATTTGAATGCCCGGAGTGTGGGAAAAGCTTCAGTCACAGTGGAAACCTTGCTAGACATCACAGGATCCACACAGGAGAGAAGCCATTTGAATGCCTTGAGTGTGGAAAAAACTTCAGTTGTAGTTCAAGCCTTTCTTCACATCACAAGACCCACACAGGAGAGAAGCCATTTGAATGCCTGGAGTGTAGGAAAAGCTTCAGTCATAGTTCACATCTTGCTTCACATCACAGGACACACACAGGAGAGAAGCCATTTGAATGCCTGGAGTGTGGAAAAAACTTCAGTCGTAGTTCAAGCCTTTCTTCACATCACAAGACCCACACAGGAGAGAAGCCATTTGAATGCCTGGAGTGTGGAAAAAGCTTCAGTCACAGTGGAAACCTTGCTAGACATCACAGGACACACACAGGAGAGAAGCCATTTGAATGCCTGGTGTGTGGAAAAAGCTTCAGTCAAAGTGCACAGCTTGCTAAACATCACAGGACCCACACAGGAGAGAAGCCTTTTAAATGCCTGGAGTGTTGGAAAAGCTTCAGTCAAATTTCAGACCTTGCTTCACATCACAGGACCCACACAGGAGAGAAGCCATTTGAATGCCTGGAGTGTGGAAAATACTTCAGTCGTAGTTCAAGCCTTTATTTACATCACAAGACCCACACAGGAGAGAAGCCATTTAAATGCCTGGAGTGTGGAAAAAGCTTCAGTCACAGTGGAAACCTTGCTAGACATCACAGGATCCACACAGGAGAGAAGCCATTTGAATGCCTTGAGTGTGGGAAAAGCTTCAGTCAAAGTGAACACCTTGCTAGACATCACGGGACACACAAAGGAGAGAATCCTTTGAAATACCTGGAGTGTGGGAAAAGCTTCAGTCAAAGTTCAGACCTTGCTTCACATCGCAGGACCCACACAGGAGAGAAGCCTTTTAAATGCCTGGAGTGTGGAAAAAACTTCAGTGACAGCGTAAACCTTGCTAGACATCACAGGATCCACACAGGAGAGAAGCCATTTGAATGCCTGGAGTGTGGGAAAAGCTTCAGTCAAAGTGGATACCTTGCTAGACATCGCAGGACACACACAGGAGAGAAGCCTTTTAAATGCCTGGAGTGTGGGAAAAGCTTCAGTCAAATTTCAGACCTTGCTTCACATCGCAGGACCCACACAGGAGAGAAGCCTTTTAAATGCCTGGAGTGTGGAAAAAGCTTCAGTTGTAGTTCAAGCCTTTCTTCACATCACAAGACCCACACAGGAGAGAAGCCGTTTGAATGCCTGGAGTGTGGAAAAGGCTTCAGTCACAGCGTAAGCCTTGCTAGACATCACAGGATTCACACAGGAGAGAAGACGTTTGAATGTTTGGAGCGTGGAAAAAGCTTCAGTCGTAGTTCCAAGCCTTTTTTCACATCACAAGACCCACACAGGAGAGAAGCCTTTTAAATGCCTGGAGTGTGGAAAAAACTTCAGTCACAGCGTAAGCCTTGCTAGACATCACAGGATCCACACAGGAGAGAAGCCATTTGAATGCCTGGAGTGTGGGAAAAACTTGAGTCAAAGTGGACACCTTGCTAGACATCGCAGGACACACACAGAAGAGAAGCCTTTTAAATGCCTGGAGTGTGGGAAAGGCTTCAGTCAAATTTCAGACCTTGCTTCACATCACAGGACCCACACAGGAGAGAAGCCTTTTAAATGCCTGGAGTGTGGAAAAAACTTCAGTCACAGCATAAGCCTTGCTAGACATCACAGGATCCACACAGGAGAGAAGCCTTTTAAATGCCAGGAGTAGAAAAAGCTTCAGTCGTAGTTCACACCTTGCTTCACATCACAAGACCCACACAGGAGAGAAGCCATTTGAATGTCTGGAGTGTGGAAAAAGCTTCAGTCGTAGTTCCAAGCCTTTCTTCACATCACAAGACCCACACAGGAGAGAAGCCGTTTGAATGCCTGGAGTGTGGAAAAAGCTTCAGTCACAGCGTAAGCCTTGCTAGGCATCACAGGATCCACACAGGAGAGAAGACATTTAAGTGTCTGGAGTGTGGAAAAAGCTTCAGTCAGAATGGACACCTTGCTAAACATCGCAGGACACACACAGGAGAAAAGCCATTTGAATGCCAGGAGTGTGGAAAAAGCTTCAGTCACAGTTCACACCTTGCTTCACATCACAGAACCATCACAGAAGAGAAGCCATTTGAATGCAAGGATTGTGGAAAAAGCTTCAGTCAAAGTGGACACCTTGCTTCACATCGCAGGACACACACAGGAGAGAAGCCTTTTAAATGCCAGGAGTGTTGGAAAAGCTTCAGTCATAGTGGACGTCTTGCTGCACATCACAAGACCCACACAGGAGAGGAGCCATTTAAATACCAGAAGTAGAAAATGCTTCAGTCTTCCTAAAACTCTTGCTATACATCCCAGAACTCACATTGTGGAAAACTTGCTTCATATCACAGGACACATACAAGCGAGAAGCCATTTAATGTCTATACTGGCATATTTTACTTCTACTTCCAGGATTAACTGGTGTCCAGGGCCCGATCCTGCCCATAGGCCATAGGATGGGCACCCCTGGTTTAAGCAGAGTAAATGGCAGCCTATACTCTACCTCATTCTGTTGTAAAATAGATTGCGAGGTAAGTTTTATTTCTTCTTCCGATGGGAGGAACCATGCGACCGGCCTGTGGGCCGAACTGATTGGGCACCCTGACTTTCGATGGAAGCATAGAAAGCTTGAACTAGTGGACTGAAGGAAGTATTTGGAGGAAGCGTAATGTTTGATAAAGGACCTGTGGAAACCCACCAAAAGATGACCTGGCAGCACATAACTAATTACACACTTTATAAACTCCGTCTCCTCACAACATTTCTTCTCCCTGCAAATTTCACCCCACCCCCCCACCCCCCAAGAACAAAACGTTTTTTCCTTTCTAGCAGATTGCTTTGGGCTTCATTAATACAGTAATACTTTTTCAATGTACCACTTAGACCAGGGATTCTCAACCTGTGGCCCGCAGAGCCATTTCATGTGCACCCCCGACCGCTGCCACAACACCCGGAAATGCCATTTGATGGAGGAACGGCAAAATGGCCGTCCAGCCTCCAAATCTGTGATGAAGCATGACTCGGCCCCTGGCTTTATAAGGTTGAGAACTCCTGATTTAGGCAGTCATTGTTCTTTACAGCTGTTTTTAATGTCTATTGTGGGATCTTCCTTTCACCTTTTTATCCTTTGCAGTGAACTAGAATGGCAAAAGTCTGAAGGCTCTTTGGTTTCCGTGGGTAGTGCAAAACTCCTGCCTGCAGTCCCATTGAACATGAATTGTGTAATAAACCCCAATTAAAAAGAGATGCAATTGACTGGAAAAACTGATTCCAGTTTGTTAGCAAGAAACATTTCGGGAGAACTGCTTGGAGAAGGCAGGATGCAAACGTAATGTTAAAAATACTTCTGTTGACCATCATATATGTTAGCTATGAAGCATCTGCTACCAAGCAGCGTTAAATCCTTCCCAAAATGTATTTGAATACCTTTCTTAGCAAGCAAAATCTGCATTAGCAGGATGAAAAGGGAAGCATAGCGTTTTGGTTTTCTATATTCTGCCAAAGTGTCTCCCTGGGAGAGAAAAGCAAGCAATGGTTAGAACAGTGACGGCCAACCTTGGCACTCCAGGTGTTGGAGTTCAATTCCCAGAATCCCCAGTCCCTGTGTATCTATTTGAATGGGTTTACTGCACACAATGCTCCTCAAAGTGCACTGAGGAGGATGTTATGTTAGCAGGAGGAAATGCTGTTGTAGTGGCGTGATATTGGGCGGATGTCATTTAGCCCTTTTAAATTCTATTTTGCTTTTAGATGTGTTAATTTTAGCTTTGTATGTTATTATATGCTGGTGGTGCATTTGACATGAATAAAGAAAGATAATTACTTGTTGTAAATAACTCATTGTTTTGCATGTCTGTCTCCTGAACCAACCAACTTTGCTCAGCCCCTCTGGGTCTCCTTGCTAGATATTTATAAATGTATACCATGATCTACAAAAGAGTTTGCAAATTGCTCCAGAAGGGAAATTGATGGATAAGCAGAGCAAGAGATTTAAGAGACAGAATAGCAACCTTTATGAAGAAATACATATTCTTTTCTCTATTTATTTATTTATTTTATTTACTGTATTTGTATTTCTGCCTCCCTCACCAAAGCGACTCCAGGCAGCTCACAACAGTAACAAAAGTTCAAAATGCAAACCATCCCCATCATACAAAGCTAAATAATTAAAACTTTGAAAACGATTCCAACCTTCTTTGTCCTTCATAGCTCAAGACTCACCACCAGTGGTGGGATGTCAAAAATTTAACTACCCCACCATGATGTCATCACAGTGTGGGCAGAGCTAATGTCATGATGTCATGACATTGTGGGCAGGGCCGAAGAAAAAAATAAGAATAAAAAATAAGAATAAGCACACACACACACACACACACACACACACCCCTCAACCCACCCACCCACAACACAAACCCATTAATGAATTAAATAAATAAATAATACATTAAAACACACTCACCCACCCAAACATCCGCCCACCAACCCCAAACAAATCAACCAGAGCTTAAAGCTTATTCTGGCTAATCTTTATCACACTAGGTCAGATGGAAGGAACTACAGAATAAACTCACCACAAGATGGCTTCATTTTGGCAATTTTCAACAGTTAAAGAATTTAGGTACTAAGTCTTTGCATAACCAGTTCTCTAGGAGAATATGTCTTAATGTAAATTAAAACAGGTGTACCTCCTTAAGGGTTCTCCAGTTGGAACAGCAATTGGAACAGCACAGATGTAGCTAATTGATGAGGTAACTCCAAGACTTTGCTTAAAAACCCCAAGCCAGGCTGCTAGGCCTTTTTAGGAACTGTGGTAGTACGTCAATATAGGTAAAGGTATTAAATAGACATTAAAATACACACAGACACACCACATCCAAAGGTGAGACACTTACCCTGGGGAGCAGGCTATAGGGAGCTTCAGGCTAGCAGCTTCTGTTCCTCCTCCCCGCTTGGGAGGACAGCAAGGAGGCCGTGCATAGACGCCAAGCACTGTAGGCGTGCATGGACACCAAGTGTTAAGCAAAAGGTAAGCCCCCGAAGGTGGTTCCCCCCCAAAGCTGCTACCAGTTTTCCGGGACCCTGGGAAAAGTTACTACCGGTTCTGGCAAACTGGTGCAAAACTGTTACATCACATCACTGCTTACCACCTTTGGCCCCAGGACAGCAGTTCAAACCCCACACTGCCAAGCCTTCTTACCCGCTACTTGCTGCAGCCTAGACTTGCCAGGGAGTTGGTGTATATTCTGGATACTTTGCCCATGAATCCACCATGACGGGAGAAGAATTGTTCTGTTCAACCTTGGCCTAAAGATGGATTCACAAACATTGCTTGTCAATACCAGTGGAGGAAATCCCTTGAGTCCCTGGGATCAAAAATAACCTCTCAACAAGAACTACTCAGCTGGGGAAATGGGTACGTCTGCACAGCACACTTAGTTATTCCTCTTGACTGTAGAAATCAAATTTATACTGCCATGACATTTGGCTAGAAAAATGACATTTGAATTTACCTAACTCTTGGGCATTGTTGCAACTAAACAAACACTGTGAAGTATATTCAGGTGGGTATTTAAAAATATTATTTTTTAAAAAAAGATTCTTATACATTAAAAGAGTGAGAAAAAGAAAACTCTCCAGTCTCCACAGACAGTCTTTCCATGTTGATTAAGGGCAAGTCTCAATTGTCAAAAGAAGGTGCCCAAACTACAGCCAGATCCGGCCCCTGACACCAATTCATCTGGCCCGGTGCATTTTACTTCCACTTCTAGGAGCGAGGAGGGCGGTGTGGGCTGGGTGAATTGGTTTTGGAGGCTGGATCTGGCCCATGAGCCGTAGTTCCGGCACCCCTGATTTAAGAAGAGTAAATGGCAGCTTAAATCCTATCTTGCCCTGATTCAAAACAGTTTGTAAGGCGTGTTTTACTTCTGTGGGAAGACCCACGTGGCTGACCCACTGAGCCATGTGACGTTTGGGCCCTCCTGGTCAAAAGAATAGGCTCCAACCAATTTAATGAAAGGACTATTGAGATGAGGTCATATATGGTATTTGGGATAGTCAGCACAGCCCAAAGTCACAGGTTCATTGTCCACTAAAAGGTAGGAGGTTCCCCCTGACATCCAGCCTATGATTTCCCTTCCTGTCCCTTGAGCCCATTATTACAGGTCCTGGACTCCTGCCTGATGGAGAAGGGGATCCTGCCTCTCATCTGTTAATTGACTCTGTCAAGTGTAAAATGCTATCATTGTGTATGCCTAAAGGGCACACCAGAAGAGCTTCCTCAAAGATGTGGTGTTTTTGAACCACAATCGGGCATTCAATGGGCAAGGGCAATTTTGCTTTGCCAGCTAATCTTTCTCACACTAGGTTAGGCAAAAGGAAGTGCAGCATAAATTCACCCAAAGAAAGGTGGCTTCATTTTTGGCCTAGACAAGAAGGGAAAAAATCCTCTCCCCATTCCAATCCTTTTCCTGAGGACGTCAACATGCCCAGGTTCCTTAAGTCTTTCCTCAGAGGGTTTGTTTCCCCGTCCCCCTGATTATCATCTTTCGTGCCCTCCTGTGAGTTTTTAGGTCCTGTTTAAGGCAGGGGTGCCCAAGCTGATCCGGCCCATGGGCCATCGTTTGAGCACCCCTGCCTTAAAACAGCATCCCGTATGGCTGTGTTTTACCTCCACTGATGAGGGCAGCAGGATCCGGATGAATTGCCATTAGGGGCCAGATCCAGCCTGTGGAGCAAGATATTTAAGAGACAGAATAGCAACCTTTATGAAGAAATACATATTCTCTATTTATTTATTTATTTATTTTCTGTATTTGTATTTCTGCCTCCCTCACCAAAGCCACTCAAGGCAGCTCACAACAGTATCAAAAGTTCAAAATGCAAACCATCCCTTTACTAATTTATTTAAGGGACTGCTGAGATGATGACATATATGGTATTTGGGATAGTCAGCATAGCCCAAAGTCACAGGTTCCTTGCCCTCTAAAAGGTAGGAGGTTCCCCCTGACATCCAGTCTGCGATTTCCCTTCCTGTCCCCTGAGCCCATTATTACAGGTCCTGCACTCATGGCTGATGGAGAAGGGTTCCTGCCCCCCCCCCTTAATTGACTGTCAAATATGAAATGCTATCATTGTGTGTTTCTAAAGGGCACACCAGACAAGCTTCCATGAAGATTGTGGTGTTTTTGAACCACAAACTAGCATACCCTCAGCAAGGGCAATTTTGTTGTGCCAGCTAATCTTTCTCACACTAGGTCAGGCGAAAGGAACTGCAGGATAAATTCACCCATAGGTGTGTTCATTTTTGGCCAGACAAGAAGAAAAATCCTCTCCCCATTCCAAGCCTCTTTTTCCCCAAGGACATAAACATGCCCAGTTTCCTTAAGTCTTTCCTCAGAGGGTTTGGTTCCCCTTCCCCCTGATTATCATCCTTCGTGCCCTCCTGGACCTGTGATCTTGTGGGTCTCTTCTTGGGACCTGTTTAAGGCACGGGTGCCCAAGCTGATCCGGCCCATGGGCCACCATTTGATCACCTCTGCCTTAAACAGGATCCCGTATGGGTGCTTTTTACTTCCGATTTCAAGAGAGATGAGAGAAGTGTGGGCTAGATGAACTGGTGTCGGGGCCTGATCCAGCTTGTGGGCCATATTTTCGGCACCCCTGGTTTAAGCAACAGAAAATGGCAGCCTAAAATCTATACCATCCTGTGGCAAAACAAGAGATTGCCAGGCATGTTTTACTTCCACTTCTAGTGGGAGAAACCACGTGACCGGCCAGATGAACCACATGACTGGTCCATGACCCAAAAAGTTTGGGCACCCCGGTTTAAGGTGTTGGTCCAGAACTGGAGGCCAGAATCAGGGTCCGGCCTGACCTTTATGCCAGAAAAGGGGGGGAGAGAGATAAAGAGATGACCTCCTGCGTTTTGGAGACGAGGCTCCTGATAACACAGCCTAAAAAAGCCCCTGCCTTTCTTTGCAGCTTCTGGGCTCCGATTCAACTCCTGATCTACAAGAGCCCTCAAATATCCTTCTCCTTCCCAGCATTATTATGAGGTTGACTATGAAAGGGTTAAAGCAGGGCTGCCCAAACCCTTTTGGGCCACTGACCAGCCACCTGGTTTTATTTCTGCTTCCAGGAGCAAGGAGGGTAGCATGGCCCGGATGAATTGACGTTTGGGGGCCAGATCTGGTGCACGGGCCAGATCTGGCGCACAGTGGCCGTAGTTTGGGCACCCCTGGATTAAAGGCAACAGAGGGGGAGTTTCCTAGAGAGGGAGGAAATGGAGTAGTAGAAGCACCCGGAAGTGGTCCTTTCCCAGGTGTGTCCCCCCACCCCAACTCGTGGGGCCGCTTTATGGCGTTCCGTTCCTAAGCAGAGGAACGAGGGGAGTGGGCACGTCTCTCCCCCCTCCCCCCCCCCCCACCCAGAGGAACGGCGTTACTTTCTCTGCCTCCGGCGTTTCTCTTCTTTAGGAGATTTGGTAAGCCTCCCCCTTTTCACTCTCTCTGGTTCTCTTCGAGGGTCCCCCTATACACACCATTTGGACCCCCTGGGGGAGGGGGCGATGCGATTTCGGTCAAGGGGGTGGGAGGAGGAGAAGGGCTTTTATTATAGGGGTGGGGGTGGATTTCCGAACCTGGAATAATAAACCCTATAGCCTAGGAGGCATCGGATTAGTGGGGGGTGGGGGGGGGACTTTTCCATGGAAAACCAGATTGCATGAGTTCTTCCTCCCATGAGAGGCATTTCTTTTTTTGGGGGGTGGGGGTGGAATCAGGAAGTGGACGATGGGATAATAGAAGGGGGGGTGATAGGTGATGGGGATCCCCCTTTCCTTTCCAAGAGGGGGGGGCGTCTTCCCCCCCCCTTTTGTTGTAAAGGCTTTGAACGCAGGCCTTTGCAAGGCAATTTCCCGCTTGTGGGACGGGGTGTGTGTGTGTCTTTAAAGTGGCTTTAAGAAGATCCCACCATGGAGAGAGACAGCCCCCCCCCCCCGCCATGCCCCCTCCGTGGAAGGGAAGCATCGCCCAGTGTGAGGGACTCTTGCATGCCTAAGTGAGTGTGGAAAGGGAAGGAAGGGAAAGTGACTTGGCTCATATTTCCCCCCCCCCCCATTGTTTCCCTTTCCAAATAACCCCCCCCTTCCCGGCCCCCAATTTGAATCTCTTCCTGAAGCTCAGAAAGATCAGCTCAGGGCTTGCCAGTACTGGACAGGAACTTCTCCCCCCCCACACACACACACACATAGAAATAGCACCCTCATGCACATCCACACACCTCCTTCCATTCACCCAACACACACACTAGTGGGGAGCTGTAGCCTCTGCCTGGTGCCTCCCAGCCCCGGTCTGTCTCTCTGCCTCAGGCCGTGTTCCTTGGGGGGGGGGGGGGCGGCAGCAGGTGAACCTGGCTGGGTCTCTCTCTTTCCCCCCCCTCATCCCCCCCCCCCATGTGTGCACCCAGGTCTGGAACCAGGGCTTCTGAAAGCGGACCCCACCTTGAAGAAAAGCCTGATCCCAGCATCAGCGTCATCAATGTTGCAGTTTGGGTTGGGGCAGTGATGGAAATTATTTCATGTCTCCACAGCAGCATGAGAGGCAGCAGCTTCTCCTGCCCTGGGATGAGTTGCATGCATGCGCCGGAGCCAGGGCTGGGATGGAGGCTGGGGGGGGGGGTTGAGCTCTTTCTGAAGCCCTGGTCCAAGTCTGAGATGAGGGAAACTTCTCCCCATAGGCCCTGACCCCCCACCACCAGCAGCCTGGACATCGGAGGCACCCCCGCTTGGCCAGCTGCTTCAGAAGACCCAAACTGCCCATGCAGGGATATAAGAGGGGGTGGCTGTGAGAGAGAGATCCGCAAGGCTCATCTGTCCCCCTCCCCCCGCCCCGGAACACAGGTTTGCCACAGAGAGACTGACCAGGGCTGGAACCATGAGGCTGTTACCACTCTCCACTGGGTGTGTGTGTTGGGTGAATAGAGGGGGTGCGCGCTTCTCTGAGGGCGCTATTGGGGGTGGGGAGCAGTGGTAGGATTTAGCAGGTTTGCCCCCGTTCACCAGAACCGGTAGCATAAATTCCAGCTGGCCCTTCTGCCCTCCCAAGTTTTGAGATAAAATCGTCCTAATTGGGGTGCAACACAGGGCTTCCCCCCTGGCCACACCCACCATGCCACGCCCACAGTTTTCTGTTGTTCATTCGGACAGTCGATTCCGACCCTTTGCAACCCCATGGACCATTGCCCTCCAGGCACCTCTGTCCCCCACCATCCTCCTCCACCTCCCCTCCACCCTTCCCAGCATCAAGGCTTTCTCAAGTGATTCCTTTCTTCTCCTTCGTGTTGTTTGGGGATGCACACTGATGGGTTCTGCGCCTGCGCTGAATCCTGAGCAGAGCTGGAAAGCTGATTGGATAAAGAGTTTTGAATGTGGGACCGCCCACCATGCCCAACCCCTTTAGGCGCCATTTCGCGCTTTCCCCTCAGTTTGCTTTTTTCCGCTGCGCAAGCAGGAGCCTGGAAAAAAAGCTGTGAGTACTTTAACTGAGATTGTCTCAGAATCTTCCAATTTTTTCTAACCTACAATTTTTCTCGGACCAGGGGACTTGATCCCTTGGTCCTCGTGTGGCTGGGGCTCGCCCTCAGCCGCCGGTAAAAAAAAAACAAACCAAGAGAAGGAAACCGTTCTTTCCTGCAATCTTGTGCCGGGGCCTCCCGGCCGGGATAATTTTTTCTCTTTGGCCATCTACCTCGGTGGATGGCCTCAGCGGCAGCGTTCAAGCAGTGTCCGTCCTGCAAGAGAAAGTTCCCTAGTTCGGACGGACACGTGCGCTGCCTCCGCTGCCTCGGGGAGAGCCACCAGGTCCAGACCTGCGGGGTGTGTAGAGGCTTCTCGAAGGCCGCTATCAAGAAGCGCCAGTACCGCCTCCAAGCTACCTCATGGAGGCCGCACTCGCACCACCGCCTCCCCCAGCTCCAGAGCAGGCCGCTGCCTCAACGTCTGCTCCTTCGACCTCCGCTCCTTCTTCACGGCCGTCGGCCTCCGAACTGTTTAAACAGAAGAAGGAGCAGGAGAAGAAGAAAAAAGACAAGAAAGAGAAGAAGAAGCGTCGTAGCTCTTCGTCTTCTCTCTCACCGACGCCGGGACTGGCTCACCCCTCGCCACCACGCTCCCTAGTATCCGCCCCGGTTGCAGCCCCACCTACGCCGGGCAGGATGCCGGTCGATGTCCGGGAAACCACGCCGGAGAGGGCCCCCAGCCCTCCGCCATCGCCAGAGGCCCTTCCACCTCCACCGCCGCGACGATCTACCTCTCTTCGCGACCATTCCGTGGCTCCTGGTCTGGCTTCCGAAGCGCCACCCCAGTTGAGCCTCATCGCCCCGTTTATCGAGGCGATGGTGCGGAAGCTGCATGCCGAGCTCCAAGGCCCTCGACCGACACCATCCGAGTTCGTGGAGCACCCTCTGCCTCCCGAACCAGCCACGGAGGCACCACCGCTCCGTGACGAGGGTCCGGCACCGAAGAGGCAACGAGTGGAACAGGCGCGGTCGGAGGCCTCTCTCCCTCCGTACCAGCTGCCTTTGCCGGGGAACGATCCGAGATCCGCCAGGCCGTACTGGTCGGACTCGGACCCCGAGGCCTACCTGCCACCGCCCAGCGTCTCGGAGCGGTCAGGAGGCTCCGATGACTCGTCGGACCAGGAGGAGGAGGATCGGCCACCACCGGTTGCGGTTGACAAATCCCCGGACGATAACATCGGCTCCGTCCATGGCTCCCAACCGGAGGACCAGAAAACGTACACGGCCCTCATCACCCGCCTCGGATCCACGCTGGGGATCCGGGCGGAGGCTCCCCTGGACGAATGCGAAGATGTCGTCTGCGGCATGGCCGACCGGAAGGAGCTAGTCCCCGTCCGTCTGGGACTACTCCCGAAGATCGCCAAGGCGGCCAAGGAGGTCTGGAAGAGACTCGTCTCTTCCCATTCGGTGTCTAACAGGGTGGACTCCATGTACAGACTGCTGGACGACTCCAACTTCTTACACGTCCACCCGGCGCCGAACTCCCGAGTGGTGAAAGGCTCCCAACACCGGACACCGATTAGTAGCACCCCCGTTCCGTCGACCCAAGAAGGGAAGAAGCTGGACGCACTGGGCAGGAGGGTCTACGCCAATGCCTCCTTGTCCTTCCGTGCGTCCAACTACGCGACGGCCATGGGGGGCTACCAGTGCCGACTGTGGGAACAGGCGGAGTCCTTCAAGTCGCTGCTACCACCGGACAAGCGAGCGGACTTCGAGCGGGTCTGCATGGAGGGAAACCAACTCGCTCTCCAGCAGATCCGTACGGGCCGCCACGTCACGGAGTCGGAGGCGAAGAACCTGGCCTCCGCCATCCAGCTTCGTCGCCACGCCTGGCTCCGCTCCGCTGACCTGCAAGACGACGTCAAGCGGCTGGTGGAAGAGCTCCCCTTTGACGGTGAGGGCCTCTTCGCCAAGGAGACCGACACCTCCTTGGGAGAGCTGAAGGGGGATTACGCCACCATCAAACAGCTCCGCCCTCCACGCCGTGGGTCCAACCGTTACCAGCAGGACCAACCGTCGACGTCCCAGGCGGGTCCGTCCTACCAACCTCGCCAACCACAGAGGCAAGGCGACTACTCCCGGTACCAGCCCTACCGGCCACGACCACAACCCAGCCGTCCACGCTACCAACAGCGTCACCAGACTGGTAAACGCACGGAACGGAAGGGCAAACAACGTGTTTGACTCTTCCGTGACCGAGACTCTACCCTACCGTCCCCTCGCCAACTACCTATCGGCCTGGTCTGCCATCACCACAGACCGATGGGTTTTAACCATCTTAGACTCTGGCTACGCGATCGAGTTCAGGAAATGCCCTACTGTCGGACGGGTCCGCGTCACCGATCCGTCCCCACCGCTCCAGGAAGAACTATCAGCTCTCCTAGAGAAGGGCGCCATAGAGCCGGTTGCAGCGTCGGAGTCTCACGAAGGGTTCTTCTCCCGCTACTTCCTCGTGGACAAAAAAGACGGGGGGGCACGTCCAATCCTGGACCTCCGTCTCCTCAACAAGCACATCGACGCGAGGAAGTTCCGGATGGTGACTCTTCATTCCATCCTCCCACTGATCAACCACGGGGACTGGTTCACCGTCATCGACCTGAAGGATGCCTACTTCCACGTATCCATCAGAAGGGAACACCGCCGATTCCTACGCTTCCAGATCGGCGGCGACGTCTACCAGTACACCTGCCTACCCTTCGTCCTCTCCACCGCTCCGAGGGTATTCACGAAGTGCATGGTGCCGGTGGCTGCTCATCTTCGGCTGCAAGGCGTCCAAGTGTTCCCGTACATAGACGACTGGTTGGTCTGCTCCCCAACCCAACAGAAAGCCAAGGACGATGTTGCCCATTGCCTGGCCCTTATGCAGAGTCTCGGTCTACGGGTCAACTACAAGAAGTCTCAGTTGACCCCCACTCAACGAATAGACTACATCGGAGCCGTATTGGACTCTCTGGCTCTAAGAGCCTACGCTCCCCCCAAACGTCTGCTCGACATCCGCACGGTAGTGGCTCGGATCCAAGGCAGTCGTCGCGTCCGTGCCAGGGACGCTCTCCGCTTACTAGGACTCATGGCGTCGACCACAGCAGTGATCTCGCATGCCAAGCTCAAAATGCGGTCGCTCCAGTCGTGGCTCCTAGCCTCCTTCGACAGCACCCACGACAACCTCGGGAAGTGGCTCACACCGACCCCCGAACTGCGGGACCAGCTGAACTGGTGGACAACGGACCGCAATGTGACCGCCGGGAAGCTCTTCACCCTCCCCACGCCATCCGTCCAGGTCACCACCGACGCGAGCACACACGGATGGGGTGCGTGCTGCCTCGGGTTACGGGTCCACGGCATCTGGACGCCCGCGGAAGCCGACCGCCACATCAACTTCCTCGAGCTGTTAGCGGTATGGAAGGCGATGAGGTCCTTCAGACTGTCACTAGCAGGCCGCGTGGTGCAGATCGCTTCGGACAACACCACGACCCTAGCCTACCTCAACCGGCAAGGAGGGACCAAGTCCCTCTCCCTCCTTCACCTGACGGTCCAGATCTGGGAGTGGTGCCTGAAGGTACATGTGTTCCCCATAGGTGTCCACATCCAGGGCACGCTGAACTTAGAGGCGGACTCCCTGAGCCGCAAAGGGACAGCGATGCACGAATGGGAACTGGACGGATCGGTGTTCGACCGCCTGTGCCGACGGTGGGGCACACCGAGCCTAGACGTGTTCGCGACACAGATCAACACCAAGTGCCGCCGTTACTGCTCCCGGGCGGGGATCGGCCACGGATCGGAGGGCGATGCCTTCATGGTGCCGTGGCACCAGGAACTGCTGTACATGTTTCCTCCGATCCCTCTCATCCAACGGGTCCTGGTACAGATCCGTGCGGAGAATGCCTGGGCGATCCTGATTGCCCCGTCCTGGCCGCGCCAGCCGTGGTTCCCGCTACTCCAAACCCTGGCTTGCGACCGCCTCCGCCTACTCACCGATCCGAACCTCCTCCGCATGGAGGACGGTCGGATCCTCCACTCGGATCTGCCGAGCCTACACCTGACGGCCTGGCTTATCCGCCCGACATAACGCGGATCCTTGAACTTTCAAGGAAACCTTCCACACCAAAGTCCTATGATGCCAAGTACCGTCGCTTCATAGACTTTCTAGCATCCAGTGACCGTACCGTGGACTCGGCATCCCTGCAGGACGTCATGTCCTACCTCCTGCACCTGGCCGAGTCAGGGTCTGCACACTCATCCTTAAAGGTCCACTTGGCTGCGGTGGTAGCCAAGGCCCCACCCTCATCAGTATTGTCCTCCGCTTTCAGAGACAAGACTGTTAAAAGATTCCTCCAGGGACTGCGTAATGCCTATCCTCCAGTGAAGATACCACCTCCTCAGTGGTCCCTCACTGCTGTGCTCACCGCGCTCACGAAGGCGCCCTTTGAGCCCATGGCTACAGTGGACATAAAGTTTGTTTCTTACAAAACTGCCTTCCTCGTAGCCATCACCTCTGCCCGGAGGGCAGGAGAACTGGCAGCCCTGCGGTCTGACCCTCCCTTTCTCAAGTTCTACCCTGATAGGGTAGTATTGCACCCGGACCTGGCTTTTCTGCCCAAAGTCCTGACTGAATTCCACCTGGCCCAGTCCATCACGCTTCCAGCATTCTTCCTGAATCCTTCGTCTGCACAAGAGAGAGTGTGGCATTCGCTGGATGTCAGGAGGGCCTTGCTGTTCTACACACAAAGGACTGCGTCCTTCAGGAGAGCCAAGCAACTGTTTGTGGCCTATGGTGGCAAGTCCAAGGGACACTCTCTGTCTGCCCAGAGACTTTCCAAATGGATCTCAAGCACCATCTACCTGGCTTATGAGATGTCATCTCTGCCACCCCCGCCTCATGTCCGGGCTCACTCCACCAGGACATTGGCTTCCTCCACTGCGTTCCTCGAAGGCATCCCGATGGAGGACATCTGCAAGGCCGCTACTTGGTCCAGGTCTTTCACCTTCATCACCCACTACCGGGTTGACACAAGGTCTGCTTCCGATGTCAGACGAGGCAGATCCATCCTGACGGCTGGTCTCCGATCCTCTTCGCTGATGACCGCCCATCCATGAAGCCATCGCGCTCTCCTACATCTCAGGACGCCGGCTGCCCACCATCCAAGTAAGTGAGCTTGCTAGTCACCCATCAGTGTGCATCCCCAAACAACACGAAGGAGAAGGACAGGTTTCACTTACCAGTAACTGTCGTTCTCCGAGTATGTTGTTTGGGGATTCACACAACCCAACCCTGCTTCCCCTCAGGGCTGCCGGCCTGAGATGGCCCTATGCTTAGCGGGCAGCTGTAATATCAAACTGAGGGGAAAGCGCGAAATGGCGCCTAAAGGGGTTGGGCATGGTGGGCGGTCCCACATTCAAAACTCTTTATCCAATTAGCTTTCCAGCTCCGCTCAGGATTCAGCGCAGGCGCAGAACCCATCAGTGTGAATCCCCAAACAACATACTCGGAGAACGACAGTTACTGGTAAGTGAAACCTGTCCTTCTCATATGATGTCCAAAGTGTATCCCTTAGGGATGTTGTTTAGGTCATACCTGTCTGGCCTAATTGTTTTCCCATACTTTCTTTAGTCTATGCCTGAATTTTGCAGTCAGTAGATCAGGATCTGAGCCACAGTCTGCTCCATGTCTTGTTTCTGCTGACTGTATGGAGGTTCTCCACCTTTGGCTGCAGAGTATGTAATCAATCTGGTTTCAATGTTGGCCACCTGGTGATGTCCATGTGTAAAGTGGCCTCTTGTGTTGCTGGAAGAGGGTGTTTGCTATGACCAGGGCATTCTCTTGGCAGAACTCTTATCAACTTTTGCCCTGCTTCATTCTGTCTTCTAAGACCAATCTTGTCTCTTCTTCCATTTACAGACTTGGTAGTAAAAAAACTTTGAATCTCACCACTGGGGGAGAGAACGCCTGCCTGCCTGCCTGGCATCACTGAGAACAAAGGGAATGAGGGGTCCAAGTTCTCCCTTCTTTCCCTGGAGCAGCTGCTTCTCCTGCCCTTCCTTTCCCACCTCATTCCCTTTCCTCTCACTAATCCCAGGAAGTCAAGCAGGCAGACTCTCCCCACAATAGCATCCTCACGCAAGCACCCCACTCACCCGACACCCCACCCAGTACTGAGCAGTAGCAAAGCCACCTGGTGCCACCTACAGCAGTCCAGTTTTCCTTGGGGGAGCAGATGAGCCTTGCCAGGTATCTCTTTCTCCTGGCCACCCCCCCCCTCTTATCCCTGCCTATCTACCCAGGGCTGGGACCAGGAATTTCAAAAGAGGGACCCCTCTACTCAGATCCCAGCCCAACGTCAGTGCCCTCTCTCCGTTTTGGGTTTGGGGCTTAATCCAGGCTCCTCTTCACCCAGCTGCCTCCAGCACCTACATCTAAAGGGGAGAAGGCAAGAAGGCAGGCAAGTAGCAGGTACGCAGCCAGTGCTGGTCGCTTCTTCTGAGGGAAGTTTCCATCATAAGCCCCAGTCGCCTGTGAAGGAATTCACTACAACCAGGACTCAGAAACACAATGAAAATGTCCCACCCACATCCCACCACTGTGGGAAGTGATGGTGTCTGGCCAGGCAGCCAAAAGAATGGCCAGCCTGGGAAAAAGGTTTTCCTAATGAAAAAAAAAATCACATTGTTCTTCAGGACACAATTTCCCCCTATTTCCTTTCCCATAACTGTTCTAGATCCTAGTCCAAATTGATTTATCAGAGTACAGATTATTATTATTATTGGGCTCAATCGGCGTTTGGGTTGTGGGCAGAAGTGGCGTAATATGAGTTTCAGCTGCCCGGGGCGGAGGCCAAGTTTGCCCCCTCCCTGGGCCCATGACGCAGCTCCTCTTCACCCATCGGCGGTTGTGCTGTGGGGAGAAACAGGTGATTAGCCGGTTCCCCTCTAGCCCAGGCAGCTGGGTGAAGAGGAGCTGCGTCATGGGCCCAGGGAGGGGGCAAACTTGGCCTCCGCCCCGGGCGGCTGAAACTCATATTAAGCCACTTCTGCCCACAACCCAAGCGCTGATTGAGCCCAGTGCGTAATCGGCGTTTGGATTGGGGTGGGAGAAATGAGTGCACACACCTCCCCCCCCCAACCCAAGCGTCGATCGCGCTCTGGATTCAATCGGCAATTGGGTTGTGGGGAGGAATGGGTGTAAGCACACATTCCTCCCCACAACCCAAGCACCGATTGATCCCAGATGGAGATAAATAGGGACCACTTAAGTGGGAAGGTAAACTGCATTCCGTATGCGTCAGTGTCTGGTCATGCCTGCCACATGACCATGGAAACATTTGTAGAAGCAGACTGTGCTGCCCGTTTGGCTTTGAAATGGAGATACACAATCATTCAAAAAAAAAAAAAGGTGGCGTTAGCAATGTCTTAGATGTAACTGAAGATGATACCATATATAAAGATTATAGGGAAGAAAGTGATATAAATGACTGTGAGCAACAGAGCTTCATAAATTCTGACACTGGCGATGATGAGTTTTCAGTTTCCAGAATATTAAAAAAGTGATTGAGGCTCTGAGTCTTTCCTAATTTGTTAATGGAAGTGGTGATGGTTCTTAACACCACTGTTGAGTTTACGCAGTTAAATATTACCATATTTTGCTTTATTTTAATAAATATTTTCGTATACCAGTACTATTTGGTTCAGAATATTTTTTCTTGTTTTCCTGCTCTAAAAAATGGGCGTCTTATGGTCGGGTGCATGTTATGGTATGAAAAATACAGTAACTGTTGATAAATTCTCTTCAATCTTTATGCAGAACTGCAGATATTGAATGTAGAGCAGCTGTTCGACTGGGAGGATGTCATAAAACAACAGGAAATAATCTCAGGAGAGATGGAGTGTGGAAAAAGTGTCAGTAAACAAGTACATCTTGCTAGACAAAACAGCACCCACACAGGAGAGAAGACATTTGAATGCCCGGAGTGTGGGAAAAGCTTCAGTCACAGTGGAAACCTTGCTAGACATCACAGGATCCACACAGGAGAGAAGCCATTTGAATGCCTTGAGTGTGGAAAAAACTTCAGTTGTAGTTCAACCCTTTCTTCACATCACAAGACCCACACAGGAGAGAAGCCATTTGAATGCCTGGAGTGTGGAAAAAACTTCAGTTGTAGTTCAACCCTTTCTTCACATCACAAGACCCACACAGTAGAGAAGCCATTTGAATGCCTGGAGTGTAGAAAAAGCTTCAGGCAAAAATCACACCTTGCTAGACATCACAGGACCCACACAGGAGAGAAGCCATTTGAATGCCTGGAGTGTGGAAAAAGCTTCAGTTGTATTTCAAGCCTTTCTTCACATCACAAGACCCACACAGGAGAGAAGCCATTTGAATGCCTGGAGTGTAGGAAAAGCTTCAGTCATAGTTCACATCTTGCTTCACATCACAGGACACACACAGGAGAGAAGCCATTTGAATGCCTGGAGTGTGGAAAAAACTTCAGTCGTAGTTCAAGCCTTTCTTCACATCACAAGACACACACAGGAGAGAAGCCATTTGAATGCATGGAGTGTGGAAAAAACTTCAGTCGTAGTTCAAGCCTTTCTTCACATCACAAGACCCACACAGGAGAGAAGCCTTTTAAATGCCTGGAGTGTGGAAAAAACTTCAGTCGTAGTTCAAGCCTTTCTTCACATCACAAGACCCACACAGGAGAGAAGCCTTTTAAATGCCTGGAGTGTGGAAAAAACTTCAGTCACAGCGTAAGCCTTGCTAGGCATCACAGGATCCACACAGGAGAGAAGACATTTAAGTGTCTGGAGTGTGGAAAAAGCTTCAGTCAGAATGGACACCTTGCTATACATCACAGGACCCACACAGGAGAAAAGCCATTTGAATGCCTGGAGTGTGGAAAAAGCTTCAGTTGTAGTTCACATCTTGCTTCACATCACAAGACCCACATAGGGGAGAAGCCATTTGAATGCCTGGAGTGCGGAAAAAGCTTCAGGCAAAAATCACACCTTGCTATACACCACAGGAACCACACAGGAGAGAAGCCATTTGAATGCCTGGAGTGTGGAAAAAGCTTCAGGCAAAGTGCACACCTTGCTTCACATCGCAGGACACACACAGGAGAGAAGCCTTTTAAATGCCAGGAGTGTTGGAAAAGCTTCAGTCATAGTGGACGTCTTGCTGCACATCACAAGACCCACACAGGAGAGGAGCCATTTAAATACCAGAAGTAGAAAATGCTTCAGTCTTCCTAAAACTCTTGCTATACATCCCAGAACTCACATTGTGGAAAACTTGCTTCATATCACAGGACACATACAAGCGAGAAGCCATTTAATGTCTATACTGGCATATTTTACTTCTACTTCCAGGATTAACTGGTGTCCAGGGCCCGATCCTGCCCATAGGCCATAGGATGGGCACCCCTGGTTTAAGCAGAGTAAATGGCAGCCTATACTCTACCTCATTCTGTTGTAAAATAGATTGCGAGGTAAGTTTTATTTCTTCTTCCGATGGGAGGAACCATGCGACCGGCCTGTGGGCCGAACTGATTGGGCACCCTGACTTTCGATGGAAGCATAGAAAGCTTGAACTAGTGGACTGAAGGAAGTATTTGGAGGAAGCGTAATGTTTGATAAAGGACCTGTGGAAACCCACCAAAAGATGACCTGGCAGCACATAACTAATTACAAACTTTATAAACTCCGTCTCCTCACAACATTTCTTCTCCCTGCAAATTTCACCCCCCCCACATCCCCCAAGAACAAAACGTTTCTTCCTTTCTAGCAGATTGCTTTGGGCTTCATTAATACAGTAATACTTTTTCAATGTACCACTTAGACCAGGGATTCTCAACCTGTGGCCCGCAGAGCCATTTCATGTGCACCCTCGACCGCCGCCACAACACCCGGAAATGCCATTTGATGGAGGAACGGCAAAATGGCCGTCCAGCCTCCAAATCCGTGATGGAGCATGACTCGGCCCCTGGCTTTATAAGGTTGAGAACTCCTGATTTAGGCAGTCATTGTTCTTTACAGCTGTTTTTAATGTCTATTGTGGGATCTTCCTTTCACCTTTTTATCCTTTGCAGTGAACTAGAATGGCAAAAGTCTGAAGGCTCTTTGGTTTCCGTGGGTAGTGCAAAACTCCTGCCTGCAGTCCCATTGAACATGAATTGTGTAATAAACCCCAATTAAAAAGAGATGCAATTGACTGGAAAAACTGATTCCAGTTTGTTAGCAAGAAACATTTCGGGAGAACTGCTTGGAGAAGGCAGGATGCAAACGTAATGTTAAAAATACTTCTGTTGACCATCATATATGTTAGCTATGAAGCATCTGCTACCAAGCAGCGTTAAATCCTTCCCAAAATGTATTTGAATACCTTTCTTAGCAAGCAAAATCTGCATTAGCAGGATGAAAAGGGAAGCATAGCGTTTTGGTTTTCTATATTCTGCCAAAGTGTCTCCCTGGGAGAGAAAAGCAAGCAATGGTTAGAACAGTGACGGCCAACCTTGGCACTCCAGGTGTTGGAGTTCAATTCCCAGAATCCCCAGTCCCTGTGTATCTATTTGAATGGGTTTACTGCACACAATGCTCCTCAAAGTGCACTGAGGAGGATGTTATGTTAGCAGGAGGAAATGCTGTTGTAGTGGCGTGATATTGGGCGGATGTCATTTAGCCCTTTTAAATTCTATTTTGCTTTTAGATGTGTTAATTTTAGCTTTGTATGTTATTATATGCTGGTGGTGCATTTGACATGAATAAAGAAAGATAATTACTTGTTGTAAATAACTCATTGTTTTGCATGTCTGTCTCCTGAACCAACCAACTTTGCTCAGCCCCTCTGGGTCTCCTTGCTAGATATTTATAAATGTATACCATGATCTACAAAAGAGTTTGCAAATTGCTCCAGAAGGGAAATTGATGGATAAGCAGAGCAAGAGATTTAAGAGACAGAATAGCAACCTTTATGAAGAAATACATATTCTTTTCTCTATTTATTTATTTATTTTATTTACTGTATTTGTATTTCTGCCTCCCTCACCAAAGCGACTCCAGGCAGCTCACAACAGTAACAAAAGTTCAAAATGCAAACCATCCCCATCATACAAAGCTAAATAATTAAAACTTTGAAAACTATTCCAACCTTCTTTGTCCTTCATATCTCAAGACTCACCACCAGTGGTGGGATGTCAAAAATTTAACTACCCCACCATGATGTCATCACAGTGTGGGCAGAGCTGATGTCATGATGTCATGACATTGTGGGCAGGGCCGAAGAAAAAAATAAGAATAAAAAATAAGAATAAGCACACACACACACACACACACACACACCCCTCAACCCACCCACCCACAACACAAACCCATTAATGAATTAAATAAATAAATAATACATTAAAACACACTCACCCACCCAAACATCCGCCCACCAACCCCAAACAAATCAACCAGAGCTTAAAGCTTATTCTGACTAATCTTTATCATACTAGGTCAGATGGAAGGAACTACAGAATAAACTCACCACAAGATGGCTTCATTTTGGCAATTTTCAACAGTTAAAGAATTTAGGTACTAAGTCTTTGCATAACCAGTTCTCTAGGATAATATGTCTTAATGTAAATTAAAACAGGTGTACCTCCTTAAGGGTTCTCCAGTTGGAACACCAATTGGAACAGCACAGATGTAGCTTATTGATGAGGTAACTCCAAGACTTTGCTTAAAAATCCCAAGCCAGGCTGCTAGGCCTTTTTAGGAACTGTGGTAGTACGTCAATATAGGTAAAGGTATTAAATAGACATTAAAATACACACAGACACACCACATCCAAAGGTGAGACACTTACCCTGGGGAGCAGGCTATAGGGAGCTTCAGGCTAGCAGCTTCTGTTCCTCCTCCCCGCTTGGGAGGACAGCAAGGAGGCCGTGCATAGGCGCCAAGCACTGTAGGCGTGCATGGACACCAAGTGTTAAGCAAAAGGTAAGCCCCCGAAGGTGGTTCCCCCCCAAAGCTGCTACCAGTTTTCCGGGACCCTGGGAAAAGTTACTACCGGTTCTGGCAAACTGGTGCAAAACTGTTACATCACATCACTGCTTACCACCTTTGGCCCCAGGACAGCAGTTCAAACCCCACACTGCCAAGCCTTCTTACCCGCTACTTGCTGCAGCCTAGACTTGCCAGGGAGTTGGTGTATATTCTGGATACTTTGCCCATGAATCCACCATGACGGGAGAAGAATTGTTCTGTTCAACCTTGGCCTAAAGATGGATTCACAAACATTGCTTGTCAAATACCAGTGGAGGAAATCCCTTGAGTCCCTGGGATCAAAAATAACCTCTCAACATGAACTACTCAGCTGGGGAAATGGGTACGTCTGCACAGCACACTTAGTTATTCCTCTTGACTGTAGAAATCAAATTTATACTGCCATGACATTTGGCTAGAAAAATGACATTTGAATTTAACTAACTCTTGGGCATTGTTGCAACTAAACAAACACTGTGAAGTATATTCAGGTGGGTATTTAAAAATATTATTTTAAAAAAAAAGATTCTTATACATTAAAAGAGTGAGAAAAAGAAAACTCTCCAGTCTCCACAGACAGTCTTTCCATGTTGATTAAGGGCAAGTCTCAATTGTCAAAAGAAGGTGCCCAAACTACAGCCAGATCCGGCCCCTGACACCAATTCATCTGGCCCAGTGCATTTTACTTCCACTTCTAGGAGCGAGGAGGGCGGTGTGGGCTGGGTGAATTGGTTTTGGAGGCTGGATCTGGCCCATGAGCCGTAGTTCCGGCACCCCTGATTTAAGAAGAGTAAATGGCAGCTTAAATCCTATCTTGCCCTGATTCAAAACAGTTTGTAAGGCGTGTTTTACTTCTGTGGGAAGACCCACGTGGCTGACCCACTGAGCCATGTGACGTTTGGGCCCTCCTGGTCAAAAGAATAGGCTCCAACCAATTTAATGAAAGGACTATTGAGATGAGGTCATATATGGTATTTGGGATAGTCAGCACAGCCCAAAGTCACAGGTTCATTGTCCACTAAAAGGTAGGAGGTTCCCCCTGACATCCAGCCTATGATTTCCCTTCCTGTCCCTTGAGCCCATTATTACAGGTCCTGGACTCCTGCCTGATGGAGAAGGGGATCCTGCCTCTCATCTGTTAATTGACTCTGTCAAGTGTAAAATGCTATCATTGTGTATGCCTAAAGGGCACACCAGAAGAGCTTCCTCAAAGATGTGGTGTTTTTGAACCACAATCGGGCATTCAATGGGCAAGGGCAATTTTGCTTTGCCAGCTAATCTTTCTCACACTAGGTTAGGCAAAAGGAAGTGCAGCATAAATTCACCCAAAGAAAGGTGGCTTCATTTTTGGCCTAGACAAGAAGGGAAAAAATCCTCTCCCCATTCCAATCCTTTTCCTGAGGACGTCAACATGCCCAGGTTCCTTAAGTCTTTCCTCAGAGGGTTTGTTTCCCCGTCCCCCTGATTATCATCTTTCGTGCCCTCCTGTGAGTTTTTAGGTCCTGTTTAAGGCAGGGGTGCCCAAGCTGATCCGGCCCATGGGCCATCGTTTGAGCACCCCTGCCTTAAAACAGCATCCCGTATGGCTGTGTTTTACCTCCACTGATGAGGGCAGCAGGATCCGGATGAATTGCCATTAGGGGCCAGATCCAGCCTGTGGAGCAAGATATTTAAGAGACAGAATAGCAACCTTTATGAAGAAATACATATTCTTTTCTCTATTTATTTATTTATTTATTTTCTGTATTTGTATTTCTGCCTCCCTCACCAAAGCCACTCAAGGCAGCTCACAACAGTATCAAAAGTTCAAAATGCAAACCATCCCTTTACTAATTTATTTAAAGGACTGCTGAGATGAGGACATATATGGTATTTGGGATAGTCAGCATAGCCCAAAGTCACAGGTTCCTTGCCCTCTAAAAGGTAGGAGGTTCCCCCTGACATCCAGTCTGCGATTTCCCTTCCTGTCCCCTGAGCCCATTATTACAGGTCCTGCACTCATGGCTGATGGAGAAGGGTTCCTGCCCCCCCCCCCTTAATTGACTGTCAAATATGAAATGCTATCATTGTGTGTTTCTAAAGGGCACACCAGACAAGCTTCCATGAAGATTGTGGTGTTTTTGAACCACAAACTAGCATACCCTCAGCAAGGGCAATTTTGTTGTGCCAGCTAATCTTTCTCACACTAGGTCAGGCGAAAGGAACTGCAGGATAAATTCACCCATAGGTGTGTTCATTTTTGGCCAGACAAGAAGAAAAATCCTCTCCCCATTCCAAGCCTCTTTTTCCCCAAGGACATAAACATGCCCAGTTTCCTTAAGTCTTTCCTCAGAGGGTTTGGTTCCCCTTCCCCCTGATTATCATCCTTCGTGCCCTCCTGGACCTGTGATCTTGTGGGTCTCTTGGGACCTGTTTAAGGCAGGGGTGCCCAAGCTGATCCGGCACATGGGCCACCATTTGATCACCTCTGCCTTAAACAGGATCCCGTATGGGTGCTTTTTACTTCCGATTTCAAGAGAGATGAGAGAAGTGTGGGCTGGATGAACTGGTGTCGGGGCCTGATCCAGCTTGTGGGCCATATTTTCGGCACCCCTGGTTTAAGCAACAGAAAATGGCAGCCTAAAATCTATACCATCCTGTGGCAAAACAAGAGATTGCCTGTTTTACTTCCACTTCTAGTGGGAGAAACCACGTGACCGGCCAGATGAACCACATGACTGGTCCACGACCCAAAAAGTTTGGGCACCCCGGTTTAAGGTGTTGGTCCAGAACTGGAGGCCAGAATCAGGGTCCGGCCTGACCTTTATGCCAGAAAAGGGGGGGGAGAGATAAAGATGACCTCCTGCGTTTTGGAGACGAGGCTCCTGATAACACAGCCTAAAAAAGCCCCTGCCTTTCTTTGCAGCTTCTGGGCTCCGATTCAACTCCTGATCTACAAGAGCCCTCAAATATCCTTCTCCTTCCCAGCATTATTATGTGCTTGGCTATGAAAGGGTTAAAGCAGGGCTGCCCAAACCCTTTTGGGCCACTGACCGGCCACCTGGTTTTATTTCTGCTTCCAGGAGCAAGGAGGGTAGCATGGCCCGGATGAATTGACGTTTGGGGGCCAGATCTGGTGCACGGGCCAGATCTGGCGCACAGTGGCCGTAGTTTGGGCACCCCTGGATTAAAGGCAACAGAGGGGGAGTTTCCTAGAGAGGGAGGAAATGGAGTAGTAGAAGAAGAGGTGGGGCTCTCACCCGGAAGTGGTCCTTTCCCAGGTGTCTCTCCCCACCCCAACTCGTGGGGCCGCTTTATGGCGTTCCGTTCCTAAGCAGAGGAACGAGGGGAGTGGCCACGTCTCCCTCCCAGCAGAGGAACGGCGTTACTTTCTCTGCCTCCGGCGTTTCTCTTCTTTAGGAGATTTGGTAAGCCTCCCCCTTTTCACTCTCTCTGGTTCTCTTCGAGGGTCCCCCTATACACACCATTTGGACCCCCTGGGGGAGGGGGCGATGCGATTTCGGTCAAGGGGGTGGGAGGAGGAGAAGGGCTTTTATTATAGGGGTGGGGGTGGATTTCCGAACCTGGAATAATAAGCCCTATAGGTATAGGAGGCATCGGATTAGTGGGGGGGGGGGGACTTTTCCATTGAAAACCAGATTGCATGAGTTCTTCCTCCCATGAGAGGCATTTCTTTTTTTGGGGGGTGGGGGTGGAATCAGGTAGTGGACGATGGGATAATAGAAGGGGGGGTGATAGGTGATGGGGATCCCCCTTTCCTTTCCAAGAGGAGGGGGTGCGTCTTCCCTCTGATACCAAAAAATTGGAATAAAACATTAAATTAATCACAGCATTTATTAAAATATAAATATCACAACACTCACACACACATGGAAAATAAGGAAAGGCCAAAAGTTTGGATTCACATAGTTGGAGGCCTTTCCAGAGGGAGGGAGAGATTAAAAATCACTGATTGCCTCCATTGTTCTCTTAGCTCCATTGTCCTCAGTCTGCTGGGCCAAAGGGTGTGGAAACTGGTTTGATTAAAGTTCAATTGCTGAATGACTCATTCCTCTGGTTTGATTAAAGTTCAATTAAACATTGATTAGAACACTGACCCAAGCATAAAACATAGCAAAATTCTGTGGGGAACAACCCCAAAGTTGAACAGGAAAAAGGGGGGGGGGAAGCAAGCGAAGTAAAATGACAAGCACAGGGACAAGCGGACATCCCGTCTCCCACGTACACAGCCAGAGGATTAAAAGGGAAAAACAAAAGGTGACTTCTCTCCTCAAAGGTCTCCCATTAACTAAATGATTAAGGCATATTGATTCTAACATCTCTCTTTGTTTCTTTGCTTACACGCTAGACGCTAAACCAATTTTGTCCGGAGGCTCCATTCATGCCGGAATCCACTGTTTTCCCGCCGCTACATGCAATTGGTTGCCTGTTCTGCTTGCCCGTCTCCCATTGGAGGAGACGCGCTGCTGTTCCCGCCTCTTGCCCCTTTGACTCAGCCAGCAGAAAATACATCCTTTCCTTTGTAAATAGCTGGGAAACCACAGGAATTTTTACGACTTTAGTTTGCAAGAATGTTGCCTCTGCTGAACCAGCCTCTCTGCTTTTGATTTAATCTGCCGCTTTTGTGTAACTAAAGTACCTGACCTCAGAGCTGCCTTTGTTTTATGTTTACATGTAATTAAAATATGTTAATTGCCTTTCCTCCATCCCAGTTTCAATCCCCTCTCCCTTGTCACCTAGAAGTTAGTCTAGAAAACAGATATAAGCCCTTAGAGGTGGGTGGGGGTTATCTTTTTGTTCACCAAATTTTGTGAGCAGAGATCACGAGAGGGTGTCTCCTCAAAACGATTGAGGGAAGGTAGCTGTTTAGATTGTAGGTCTGGCCAGACTATAAATTTGAATAGCTTTCCTTTGCTTGTGCTCCCAATAAATCACCTTGTTTTGATCGATTTACCTGTCTCGTTGTAAGTTCTTGGGTTTTTCTAACACCTCTGCCAGAGAAACGTACCTGGGGTCCAAATTTTTGGGTAACAAAATTGGTGCATTGGCCGGGAAGCCTCTGGCTCCTGCAACCTCCTTAAGAGGTGCAGGACACAAAGTGAGGAAGAGAAGATCCAGAACGACCTCCTACTTGAAATCTTCAATCAGACTTTGAGAGACTCATCGGCATTTCGTCTCTACAACTGAAAACTTCAGGATCGGTAATGTATAATTTTGATTTTTGGGGTCCCTTTGAAATTCTTGCCAAGTTAGTTTAAACAGCCAACTGAACTGAACTTCCCCCGGGTGGCAGTCCGGATATTGAAGGCGTGGGTTCGAGTCCCACCTAAGGTGACAAGAGGCCTGACTAGCCTAAGTCACACCAGATTGAACACTGGCCTGGCCTCGCTCACCAGCCAGAAATCAAGCAAGAGCAGGACCTGTCCCCCTGTGAGCAATTTAGGTTAAATTTCAGGGTCCAGTAGGCAGAATCATCACCTGACACTGGGGTCTTTTACGAATTGGGCAGAGATCCAAGATTCGGGTAGCTCCCGGTGAGGTTTCTCGCAAAAGCACGGGGTGCCAGATTGAGCACACGTGGCCAATTGGTTGGACCGGTCAAGAGCGGGGTTCGTCGTCCGTGAGACCAGGAAAAATTAGTCTCAAGATTCGGGTGATTACCGGTGAGAGACACCAAAGGGAAACTAGTGTGGTCCGCTCCTGACAGTTCGCTGTGTAGGGTAACTCGGTAAGCACCAAAAACTTAGGCCTAAGTAAGCTATGGGAGGAGCTTTGAGAGTTCAGGCTGGGCTGGAAGAAAAAGCTGGTGGGACGCCACTCAGCAACGTACTTAGGAATTGGAGGAATTTAGTGGGACCCAAATCCAAATTAAGTAAAAGGAGGTTAAAATTTCTGTGCACCCAAGATTGGCCCTTTCAGCAGGACCTAAGGCCCGCCTGGCCTAAAGAAGGCAGTTTAAAAATACACAATCTTCGAGCCCTAATTAGGTGGCTAGAAACGAGTCCAGGGAGATCTGGGGACTTAGAATACGCAGCGCTCTTTATGAGGCTGCACACCAACCCTGAAAGGTACCCTTGCGAGGGCAATCTTTATATTGTAAAGGAGAAGGTTAATCCTCCTCCCGAACTTGGGGATCCCCCAAGGTATACAGAGGTAATTGAGGTGGCTCAGGAAGAGGACCCTCTGGGCCCACTGCACCTTCCGGCCCCCCTAGTTCCTCTACCCGCTGCTCATGGTATCCTTGCAAATCCTGGGGTGCCCCCTCAGCCTTTGATGCCTACCGCTCCTATTGGCGAAAGGAACTGGCCAAGCCCAGAGAGACCAGGGTCCGTAACTTTGCAGCCTCCCCCCAAGGTTACAGTAGGTCAAACCGCGGAGGTAAACCTACTTGACCTGTCGGACGTGCCCCAGCGGGACATGCCGGGAAGAGGAGCTGTAGAAGCAGCTATCGGACCCTGGGGACAGATGGAAGTTCCTGGAGCTGGGGGAGTGGGCGAGCTAAAAGGGCTGATGGAAAGCGCCATCAGCGAAATGAAGGAAGTCATGAGAAGGGAATTGGACATGGCCAAATTAAAGAAAAAGAGTAAAGCAAAAACTCAGAGTGAGACTGAAAATGAGCCAGTCTCCACGGACTCGTTGGAGGAGGGAGAGCCAGGTCCCAGCAGGCAGATTTCGGTCCGCAGCAAAGCAGGGAGCAGGAAGGGGGGCAAAGGAAAGGGAAGGCCCCCATCTCCCACATCCAGTGAGTCTGAGGAGGAGGAGGAGGCATGTAGGAATAGGAAGCCCACTCAGTCGAAACGAGGAAAGGGAAGGAGATATAGTTCGTTGCCCCCTCTCCCAGCTGGAGGGCTGGGAAGGGATGATCAACGTGTGACCAGATCACAGGCAGCGAGCGCAGCCGAGGGAAACACTCCCCACATGGTGCTCCCCCTAAGAGAACAGTTAGTTGTCACAGCTGCTGGCGAACAAAGGACGAGGTTCGTCTATGTTCCATTTTCATCGACCGATTTACTCAACTGGAAGAGGTCGTGCCCCTCTTATTTGGAACACCCCCTAGCAGTAGCAAAAGAGGTGGAGAGCATATTTAACACGCATAACCCTAACTGGGTGGACGTGCAGCAGCTGTTGAACACTTTGTTCACAACTGAAGAGAATAGGATGATCAGGAATGCTGCGTTAAAACATGCTTCCAGGCTGCAAAACCCCCAAGATGCAGCCAACCCTTTGGTCCCCGAGAATGTGGTCCCCTCCCAGAGGCCAGATTGGGATGCAAGGGTGGGCCATGACGAGGCAGCCAAAACCCATCTCGCCAGGTTTCGGGAATGCATTCTCGAAGGAATTCGGAATGGAGCCCCGCAACAATACGCGATGGGGAAGGTCTACGAGGTTCGACAAGGACCCACGGAGACCCCCACTGCGTTCCTGGAAAGGCTGCACGAGGCGGTACGGAAGTACCTGGGCCAGGACCCAGAGTCGCTAGTGTGCAAAACGCTGGTGACTAGCCTCTTCGTGGCCAACTCCATGCCCGACATCAAAAGAAAATTGACTAGCGTAGAGTCCCCACTAGAATGCCCCATGCAGAGACTGATCGACACAGCATTCAGGGTGTACAACAACAGGGAGGAAGATGTTAAAAAGGAAAAGGCTAGAGAAAGACACAAAGATCAGAAGGTCTTGGTGGCGGCATTACAGGAACTCACAAGACCACAGGGACACTGGCCTCCCCCACGAAACAATTTTTCCGACCACCCGCCCTTTGGGCCACCCCAAGGCGCGTGGGGACCATATCCCCAATACCAGCCCCATAAGGGCAGGGGATGGAGCCCAAATACGTACCCCCTGCCACCTGGGCCCATGCGGAAGCACAACGGCCCAACCGGTCCGCAGAACGATGACCAGTGGCCACAAGCCAGGCAAGGGAGAGGGCCCCAGAATAGCGCAGCCCCGTGCCACAATTGCAGAGAAGTTGGTCACTGGAGACGAGACTGCCCACATCCAGGGCCTCCGCCACCCCCACGAGGGCAAGTGACCCAGGAGGGTAGATACAAAAGACACCAGGGGCAACAGCCCACCAGGGAAAGGGGTGCCCTAGAGATGCTTCTGGAGGATGGAGACAGCGATAGGGACGATTGACGGGGACTGGGGTCTGCTTTTAACTTACCACCCGGCGATCCCATACTGGAATTAAGGGTGGGAAACACACAAGTCCCGTTTCTGTTAGACTCAGGGGCCACCTTTTCTGTGCTACAGAAACCCCCTCCCTGCATAAAACAGCTCCCTGGGAAGACCAAAGCAGTAGTAGGGGCATCTGGGCAGCTAGAAAAGGCCCCCGTTTTGCCCCCAGTCACAATCAGTGTGGCAGGACAGGAATTAACTCATTCCTTCCTGCATCTGGCCAACTGTCCTGCGAACCTTCTGGGCAGGGATCTGCTCCAGAAATTAGGCGCAAAACTTGAATTCTCTGAACAGGGGTGCAAGGTAACTTTTGCTACCCCACAAGCAAAATTGTTTGTTTTAGGGGCTGTGCTTGCGTTAACTGCGGACCCCCTACTCGATGAGATTTCCCGATCTGTCCGGCCAACAGTATGGGCAGACGGAAGCGGACCTGGCCGCTCCAAAAGCGCAAAGCCAGTTTTGGTTAAATTAAAACCAGGAAGGGGACCAGTGTTCATAAAACAGTATCCTCTGAAGGTAGAGACCAAAAGAGGACTGATCCCCGTGCTAAAAATACTTCTGGAAAGGGGTCTAATATACCCCTGCCAGTCCCCATTCAACACTCCAATCATGGGAGTTCCAAAGGGGGACACTGGCAAATATCGGCTGATTCACGATCTCCGCGCAGTTAATGATGCAGTCCAGGACATTTCTCCCATTGTCCCAAACCCTTACAATCTGATCACTTTGATCCCAGCCCATCACGATCGCTTCACTGTAATTGATTTGAAGGACGCATTTTACTCCATACCGCTTGCGCCCGAATGTCAGGAATTCTTCGCCTTTACATGGGACCCCCCTCCAGGGGAAAATGAGGTGCCCGCCAACCGTTTCGCCTGGGGAGTCTTGCCTCAGGGTTTCAAACTGTCACCCACTTTATTTGGGGAGGCCCTAAGTAAATTCCTTCGAAATTGGCAATGTCCGGTCCCTGCCAAAGTCATAAATTACGTAGATGACCTGTTGATTTCAAGTGTGGGAGTAGAAAACTGTAAACTGGCCACCATCCATTTGCTGAATTCCTTGGGTGAGGAAGGTTATAGGGTAACCAAGGAAAAATCCCAAATTGCCAGAGAGGAAGTCTTGTACCTGGGATTCCTAATTTCCCAGGGACAACGCAAAATCAGTAACGAACGAAAAGAGGCGATTTGCCAGGTACCCCTGCCCGAGACAAAAAGGCAATGGAGAAGTTTTCTAGGGATGTGTGGCTATTGCAGAGTTTGGATCGCTAACTTTGCCCAAATTGCAAAACCACTCTTTGAAGGTTTAAAGGGAACAGGGGAACGGGTAGAGGCGACACCAGAAATGCGGCGGGCTTTTCAAACCCTTAAGAAAAGCTTACTCGAAACTCCCGCACTGGGACTGCCCAACCCGGAAAAGCCATTCGAACTGTTCATCCATGAGAACAAGGGGTTGGCGCTAGGTGTCTTAACTCAGTGGTTTGGCACATGGCGGAGACCAGTTGCCTACCTATCCAAACAGCTAGACCCAGTAGCGCGTGGCTGGCCGGCGTGCCTGCGACATGTGGCGGCCACGGTGACCTTGTGTGAGGACGCAGAGAAGCTCACTTTGGGGGGAGATTTGTCCGTTTTTGTGCCCCATGCAGTGGCTACGGTACTTGAGCAAAAGGGAAACCACTGGCTATCCAATGCTCGCATCACCCAGTACCAGGCGGCCCTGCTAGATAACCCAAGACGCAGACTGACGGTGTGCTCCGCTTTGAACCCCGTCACCCTGCTTCCCGAAATTGGCAATTCTAATATGGTCCACAATTGCGTGGAGACCATTGATCTGGAATACTCAAGCCGGTCAGACTTAGGGGACGTCCCATTGCCTAACCCAGATTTGGAATTATATGTAGATGGTAGCAGTTTTGTAGCCCAGGGAATTCGAAAAGCTGGATATTCGGTGGTCACCCTTCATGGGACAGTTGAGGCTAGCCCACTTCCTGCAGGGACCTCTGCCCAAATTGCAGAACTAATTGCACTAACCAGGGCTTTGCAGATTGGCGCAAATAAAGCTGTAAACATTTTCACGGACTCCAGGTATGCCTTTTGTGTATTGCACGTTTTCGGGACAATGTGGAGAAATAGGGACTTTAAAAGCGCAGACGGAGAACCCATCAAAAACGGAGAATTCGTGCTCAAATTATTACAGGCTGTTCATGAACCTTCCAAAGTAGCTGTGGTCCACATTCGGGGACACGGGAAGGCAACTGAACCCCACCAAAGGGAGGGAAACCGCCGCGCAGACGAGGCGGCTAAAGAAGCGGCTTCCTGTGAAATAGACAGGGAAATGATCACTTTTATCTCAGCCCCTGCCCCTGCAGTTAAACTCCCCACGAACCCCACATACACTGACAAGGAGAGAAGCTATGGCCACTCCAAAGGGGGATCCCTAAACGAACAAGGGTGGATGGTATTTAGCGATGGGAAAATTCTCATCCCCAAAGCCCTCAGCACGGACATTATAAGGGAAATTCACAGGCGCACACACGCCAGCCCTGGTGTGTTGGTAAATTGCATTCAACCATGGGCAGTCGTTAAAGACCTGGCCCGAAATGCCACAGAAGTGTGCAGGATGTGTGTTACTTGTGTGAAAAACAATCCCAATACAGGAATCCGGAAAGGGCCATGGGGAAGCCAGCCTACAGGCTCCTTCCCTGGAGCGCGATGGCAGGTAGATTTCTCCGAAATGTACCCAAACAGGGGATTTAAACACTGCCTTGTATTCACTGACTCCCTCACAGGGTGGGTGGAAGCTTTCCCTTGCAGAACCAACCAAGCAAAGGAGGTTGTTAGGAAGCTCATTTTTGAAATTATCCCTAGGTTTGGAATTCCTTGGCAGGGCATCAATTCTGATAACGGAAGGCATTTCGTTGCAGAGATCACACAGCAGGTTTCAAAGGCTCTGGACATTCCCTGGTCACTACATGCGGCCTGGAGACCTCAAAGTTCAGGGCAGGTGGAGCGAGCTAACCAGACAATAAAGAATCACCTCCGTAAAATGATTCAGGAGACAGGCATGGGTTGGGTAGACTTGCTTCCCCAGGCATTGCTGCGGATCCGAATTCTGCCCAGAGGTAAACTGGCAATTTCCCCATTTGAGGCAATGTATGGTCGTCCCTATCCGGTGGGGGACCTACCCAGGGGGAGAGAGCACGTTGACTCAGTGCCTGGAACGCAGTTAAGAAACTATTTGGAAAGCATGTCTAACCTTCTCCAAGAAAACTTGCAGTCTCTCCTTAATAAGCAGGTACACACCATTCGCACTCCACTGCACAAGTTCCAGCCTGGGGACTGGATATACGTAAAAGCAATCGACCCAGGTTTTGCGGAAACGCGGTGGAAGGGGCCTTTCCAAGTCCTTATGACAACCCCTTCATGTTTAAAGGTGGAAGGGATTGTGGCTTGGATACATTTTTCCAGAGCCCGCAGTGCTCCAACCCCACCCCCGGAGGAACAATTCCCTGTCCGGAAAACTGCACCGGAAAACCAGCGCGCAAAACCCGGGAAGAAGAAGGAAGAAGACGAATCCTGGTCTGTGGAAGGCCTGGATGGATTAAAGTTTTTGTTTAAAAGGCGGCAGGATTCCGCCCTACGCAAGGATCCAACTCAAACAACAGAGAAGTAGCCTTGTGTCTTTATTGTTATTTTCTCTCTCTCTCTCTTTTAAGTATTGCTAGCGTACCTTTTTTTTTACTTGCCCTAGGTAAAACCTTTTTATATGCGTGAAATGTGTAGAATGTATAAGATGTTAGAATGGTTATTTGTAGTCTTAGTAGTTTGCCGAACCCCCTCATTTGGCTCAGATCAATTCTCCCCAGTCCGGCAGATTAGCCCCCATGAAAACATTTGGGAATATTTGGGAAAGCATGTGGCTAATGTCTCAAACATCTGTTTAAAGCCCGGTAACTCCGTGGGCCAGATGGCGGCTACTTGTTTAGTAGCAATCACCACTGACATTCTGCCTCTGCAAAAGTTGACTTTCCCAGGTTGGAGAGGAAACCCACTTACTTACAGAAACGCCCCAGCCCTGGGACACCTGGTCTCAGGTGCAGACCCAAAGCTGATTAAATTTAGAGTAGGAACGGTGACCAAGTCCCCTCTGTGCGTATATTGGGAAGGGTGCAGGGCTAGATGTTTTAATGTCACCCCTGACTCCCAGGCATTGCAATGCAACCATACAGAACATGCACCATATGTGCACAATTACATTAAATTCCCTGAAGGATGGTTCATGGTATGCGGGTCTCTAGTATATTCATACATTCCAGCCCAGGCAACGGGGGGGCCCTGCTCCCTAGCAAGACTCAGTGTCATCCTCCCTTCCAGGGAAATGCTCTCGGGGGAAGGGAGGACAAAACGGAGCATAGAGACTCATGGGCTTACCCCTGACTGTGACTCTTCGCTCCACCTTTTCTCCCCTGCTGAATACACAGCCCTAGCCACCTCTTTAGTGGGAATACCAGGACTCATGGTCTATGCTGAAAAGCAAATTGGTAAATTAGCATGTTCGCTCGTTAAAGGCCTTAACTATACTAGCCGAGCCTTGCATTTAATCAATCAAGAAATGGCTGAGATCCGAGATGCAACCTTACAAAACAGAATGTCCATTGATTATTTACTGCTGGTTCATAACAGAAAATGTGAGGATTTTAAAGGGATGTGCTGCTTGAATTTAACGGATAACAGCAAGCCGGTAGAGGAAGCCATCCATGGGCTGTACAACCTCTCCACTGAAATTAAACAGGACACTGGGTTCTCACTGTGGGGGTGGCTGACTAGCTGGCTCCCAGACTTTGGGTATCTTAAACACGTTTTCATAGCAGGGCTTGGGATTGCTGTAATTATAATCCTGATTTGTGTGTGTGTGCCCCTTCTGCAATCCCTAAGAACGTTGTGTCAGGTCCCACGTAATCAGGGGCCTAGTGGGTACATAATAACTGAAACCCACTCAGTCTGAAGATGGGACCGTCCGAGGGCCGGTCCATCTGCGAGGAAATGGGAAGGATTGATACCAAAAAATTGGAATAAAACATTAAATTAATCACAGCATTTATTAAAATATAAATATCACAACACTCACACACACATGGAAAATAAGGAAAGGCCAAAAGTTTGGATTCACATAGTTGGAGGCCTTTCCAGAGGGAGGGAGAGATTAAAAATCACTGATTGCCTCCATTGTTCTCTTAGCTCCATTGTCCTCAGTCTGCTGGGCCAAAGGGTGTGGAAACTGGTTTGATTAAAGTTCAATTGCTGAATGACTCATTCCTCTGGTTTGATTAAAGTTCAATTAAACATTGATTAGAACACTGACCCAAGCATAAAACATAGCAAAATTCTGTGGGGAACAACCCCAAAGTTGAACAGGAAAAAGGGGGGGGGGGAAGCAAGCGAAGTAAAATGACAAGCACAGGGACAAGCGGACATCCCGTCTCCCACGTACACAGCCAGAGGATTAAAAGGGAAAAACAAAAGGTGACTTCTCTCCTCAAAGGTCTCCCATTAACTAAATGATTAAGGCATATTGATTCTAACATCTCTCTTTGTTTCTTTGCTTACACGCTAGACGCTAAACCAATTTTGTCCGGAGGCTCCATTCATGCCGGAATCCACTGTTTTCCCGCCGCTACATGCAATTGGTTGCCTGTTCTGCTTGCCCGTCTCCCATTGGAGGAGACGCGCTGCTGTTCCCGCCTCTTGCCCCTTTGACTCAGCCAGCAGAAAATACATCCTTTCCTTTGTAAATAGCTGGGAAACCACAGGAATTTTTACGACTTTAGTTTGCAAGAATGTTGCCTCTGCTGAACCAGCCTCTCTGCTTTTGATTTAATCTGCCGCTTTTGTGTAACTAAAGTACCTGACCTCAGAGCTGCCTTTGTTTTATGTTTACATGTAATTAAAATATGTTAATTGCCTTTCCTCCATCCCAGTTTCAATCCCCTCTCCCTTGTCACCTAGAAGTTAGTCTAGAAAACAGATATAAGCCCTTAGAGGTGGGTGGGGGTTATCTTTTTGTTCACCAAATTTTGTGAGCAGAGATCACGAGAGGGTGTCTCCTCAAAACGATTGAGGGAAGGTAGCTGTTTAGATTGTAGGTCTGGCCAGACTATAAATTTGAATAGCTTTCCTTTGCTTGTGCTCCCAATAAATCACCTTGTTTTGATCAATTTACCTGTCTCGTTGTAAGTTCTTGGGTTTTTCTAACACCTCTGCCAGAGAAACGTACCTGGGGTCCAAATTTTTGGGTAACACCTCCCCCTTTTGTTGTAAAGGCTTTGAACGCAGGCCTTTGCAAGGCAATTTCCCGCTTGTGGGACGGGGTGTGTGTGTGTCTTTAAAGTGGCTTTAAGTCCTCAAATATCCTTCTCCTTCCCAGCATTATTATGAGCTTGACTATGAAAGGGTTAAAGCAGGGCTGCCCAAACCCTTTTGGGCCACTGACCAGCCACCTGGTTTTATTTCTGCTTCCAGGAGCAAGGAGGGTAGCATGGCCCGGATGAATTGACGTTTGGGGGCCAGATCTGGTGCACGGGCCAGATCTGGCGCACAGTGGCCGTAGTTTGGGCACCCCTGGATTAAAGGCAACAGAGGGGGAGTTTCCTAGAGAGGGAGGAAATGGAGTAGTAGAAGAAGAGGTGGGGCTCTCACCCGGAAGTGGTCCTTTCCTAGGTGTGTCCCCCCACCCCAACTCGTGGGGCCGCTTTATGGCGTTCCGTTCCTAAGCAGAGGAACGAAGGGAGTGGCCACGTCTCTCCCCCTCACCCCCACCCAGAGGAACGGCGTTACTTTCTGCCTCCGGCGTTACTCTTCTTTGGGAGATTTGGTAAGCCTCCCCCTTTTCACTCTCTCTGGTTCTCTTCGTGGGTCCCCCTATACACACCATTTGGACCCCCTGGGGGAGGGGGCGATTTCGGTCAAGGGGGTGGGAGGAGGAGAAGGGCTTTTATTATAGGGGTGGGTGGAGGGTGGATTTCCGAACCTGGAATAATAAGCCCTATAGGTATAGGAGGCATCGGATTAGTGGGGGGTGGGGGGGTCTTTTCCATTGAAATCCAGATTGCATGAGTTCTTCCTCCCATGAGAGGCATTTCTTTTTTGGGGGGGTGGGGGTGGAATCAGGAAGTGGACGATGGGATAATAGAAGGGGGGGTGATAGGTGATGGGGATCCCCCCTTCCTTTCCAAGAGGGGGGGGTGCGTCTTCCCTCCCCCTTTTGTTGTAAAGGCTTTGAACGCAGGCCTTTGCAAGGCAATTTCCCGCTTGTGGGACGGGGTGTGTGTGTGTCTTTAAAGCGGCTTTAAGATCCCACCATGGAGAGAGACAACCCCCCCCCCCCCGCCATGCCCCCTCCGTGGAAGGCAAGCATCGCCCAGTGTGAGGGACTCTTGCATGCCTCAGTGAGTGTGGAAAGGGAAGGAAGGGAAAGTGACTTGGCTCATATCCCCTCCCCCCAGTTTCCCTTTCCAAATACCCCCCCCTTCCCGGCCCCCAATTTGAATCTCTTCCTAAAGCTCAGAAAGATCAGCTCAGGGCTTGCCAGTACTGGACAGGAACTTCTCCCCACACACACACACACACACATAGAAATAGCACCCTCATGCACATACACACACCTCCTTCCATTCACCCAACACACACACCAGTGGTGTAGCCTCTGCCTGGTGCCTCCCAGCCCCGGTCTGTCTGCCTCAGGCCGGTGTTCCTTGGGGGGGGGGGGCAGCAGGTGAACCTGGCTGGGTCTCTCTCTTTCCCCCCCCCACCCCCTCATCCCCCCCCCCCATGTGTGCACCCAGGTCTGGAACCAGGGCTTCTGAAAGCGGACCCCACCCTGAAGAAAAGCCTGATCCCAGCATCATCGTCATCAATGTTGCAGTTTGGGTTGGGACAGTGGTGTAAATGATTTCATGTCTCCACAGCAGCATGAGAGGCAGCAGCTTCTGCCCTGGGATGAGTTGCATGCATGCGCCGGAGCCAGGGCTGGGATGGAGGCTTTTTTTTTTGGGGGGGGGGGGGGGGTTTGAGCTCTTTCCAAAGCCCTGGTCCAAGTCTGAGATGAGGGAAACTTCTCCCCATAGGCCCTGACCCCCCACCACCAGAAGCCTGGACATCGCAGGCACCCCCGCTTGGCCAGCTGCTTCAGAAGACCCAAACTGCCCATGCAGGGATATAAGAGGGGGTGGCTGTGAGAGAGAGACCCGCATGGCTCATCTGTCCCCCTCCCCCCGCCCCGGAACACAGGTTTGCCACAGAGAGACTGACCAGGGCTGGAACCATGAGGCTGTTACCACTCTCCACTGGGTGTGTGTGTTGGGTGAATAGAGGGGGTGCGCGCTTCTCTGAGGGCGCTATTGGGGGTGGGGAGCAGTGGTAGGATTTAGCAGGTTTGCCCCCGTTCACCAGAACCGGTAGCATAAATTCCGGCTGGCCCTTCTGCCCTCCCAAGTTTTGAGATAAAATCGTCCTAATTGGGGTGCAACACAGGGCTTCCCCCCTGGCCACACCCACCATGCCACGCCCACAGTTTTCTGTTGTTCATTCGGACAGTCGATTCCGACCCTTTGCAACCCCACGGACCATTGCCCTCCAGGCACCTCTGTCCCCCACCATCCTCCTCCACCTCCCCTCCACCCTTCCCAGCATCAAGGCTTTCTCAAGTGATTCCTTTCTTCTCATATGACGTCCAAAGTGTATCCCTTAGGGATGTTGTTTAGGTCATACCTGTCTGGCCTAATTGTTTTCCCATACTTTCTTTAGTCTATGCCTGAATTTTGCAGTCAGTAGATCATGATCTGAGCCACAGTCTGCTTCATGTCTTGTTTCTGCTGACTGTATGGAGGTTCTCCACCTTTGGCTGCAGAGTATGTAATCAATCTGGTTTCAATGTTGGCCACCTGGTGATGTCCATGTGTAAAGTGGCCTCTTGTGTTGCTGGAAAAGGGTGTTTGCTATGACCAGGGCATTCTCTTGGCAGAACTCTTATCAACTTTTGCCCTGCTTCATTCTGTCTTCTAAGACCAATCTTGTCTCTTCTTCCATTTACAGACTTGGTAGTAAACAAACTTTGAATCTCACCACTGGGGGAGAGAACACCTGCCTGCCTGCCTGGCATCACTGAGAACAAAGGGAATGAGGGGTCCAAGTTCTCCCTTCTTTCCCTGGAGCAGCTGCTTCTCCTGCTCTTCCTTTCCCACCTCATTCCCTTTCCTCTCACTAAACCCAGGAAGTCAAGCAGGCAGACTCTCCCCACAATAGCATCCTCACGCAAGCACATCCCACCCCACTCACCCGACACCCCACCCAGTACTGAGCAGTAGCAAAGCCACCTGGTGCCACCTACAGCAGTCCAGTGTTCCTTGGGGGAGCAGATGAGCCTTGCCAGGTATCTCTTTCTCCTGGCCACCCCCCCCCTCTTATCCCTGCCTATCTACCCAGGGCTGGGACCAGGAATTTCAAAAGAGGGACCCCTCTACTCAGATCCCAGCCCAACGTCAGTGCCCTCTCTCCGTTTTGGGTTTGGGGCTTAATCCAGGTTCCTCTTCACCCAGCTGCCTCCAGCACCTACATCTAAAGGGGAGAAGGCAAGAAGGCAGGCAAGTATCAGGTACGCAGCCAGTGCTGGTCGCTTCTTCTGAGGGAAGTTTCCATCATAAGCCCCAATCGCCTGTGAAGGAATTCACTACAACCAGGACTCAGAAACACAATGAAAATGTCCCACCCACATCCCACCACTGTGGGAAGTGATGGTGTCTGGCCAGGCAGCCAAAAGAATGGCCAGCCTGGGAAAAAGGTTTTGTTAATGAAAAAAAAAATCACATTGTTCTTCAGGACACAATTTCCCCCTATTTCCTTTCCCATAACTGTTCTAGATCCTAGTCCAAATTGATTTATTAGAGTACAGATTATTATTATTATTGGGCTCAATCGGTGTTTGGGTTGTGGACAGAAGTGGCGTAATATGAGTTTCAGCCGCCCGGGGCGGAGGCCAAGTTTGCCCCCTCCCTGGGCCCATAACGCAGCTCCTCTTCACCCATCGGCGGTTGTGCTGTGGGGAGAAACAGGTGATTAGCCAGTTCCCCTCTAGCCCAGGCAGCTGGGTGAAGAGGAGCTGCGTCATGGGCCCAGGGAGGGGGCAAACTTGGCCTCCGCCCCGAGCGGCTGAAACTCATATTAAGCCACTTCTGCCCACAACCCAAGCGCCGATTGAGCCCAGTGCGTAATCGGTGTTTGGATTGGGGTGGGAGAAATGAGTGCACACACCTCCCCCCCCCCAACCCAAGCGTCGATCGCGCTCTGGATTCAATCGGCACTTGGGTTGTGGGGAGGAATGGGTGTAAGCACACATTCCTCCCCACAACCCAAGCACCGATTGATCCCAGATGGAGATAAATAGGGACCACTTAAGTGGGAAGGTAAACTGCATTCCGTATGCGTCAGTGTCTGGTCATGCCTGCCACATGACCATGGAAACATTTGTAGAAGCAGACTGTGCTGCCCGTTTGGCTTTGAAACGGAGATACACAATCATTCACACACAAAAAAAGGTGGCGTTAGCAATGTCTTAGATGTAACTGAAGATGATACCATATATAAAGATTATAGGGAAGAAAGTGATATAAGTGACTGTGAGCAACAGAGCTTCATAAATTCTGACACTGGCGATGATGAGTTTTCAGTTTCCAGAAAATTAAAAAAGTGATTGAGGCTCTGAGTCTTTCCTAATTTGTTAATGGAAGTGGTGATGGTTCTTAACACCACTGTTGAGTTTACGCAGTTAAATATTACCATATTTTGCTTTATTTTAATAAATATTTTCGTATACCAGTACTATTTGGTTCAGAATATTTTTTCTTGTTTTCCTGCGCTAAAAAATGGGCGTCTTATGGTCGGGTGCATGTTATGGTATGAAAAATACAGTAACTGTTGATAAATTCTCCTCAATCTTTTTGCAGAACTGCAGATATTGAATGTAGAGAAGCTGTTCGACTGGGAGGATGTCATAAAACAACAGGAAATAATCTCAGGAGAGATGGAGTGTGGAAAAAGTGTCAGTAAACAAGTACATCTTGCTAGACAAAACAGCACCCGCACAGGAGAGAAGACATTTGAATGCCCGGAGTGTGGGAAAAGCTTCAGTCACAGTGGAAACCTTGCTAGACATCACAGGATCCACACAGGAGAGAAGCCATTTGAATGCCTTGAGTGTGGAAAAAACTTCAGTTGTAGTTCAAGCCTTTCTTCACATCACAAGACCCACACAGGAGAGAAGCCATTTGAATGCCTGGAGTGTGGAAAAAGCTTCAGTTGTATTTCACATCTTGCTTCACATCACAGGACACACACAGGAGAGAAGCCATTTGAATGCCTGGAGTGTGGAAAAAACTTCAGTCGTAGTTCAAGCCTTTCTTCACATCACAAGACACACACAGGAGAGAAGCCATTTGAATGCCTGGAGTGTAGAAAAAGCTTCAGGCAAAAATCACACCTTGCTATACATCACAGGACCCACACAGGAGAGAAGCCATTTGAATGCCTGGAGTGTGGAAAAAGCTTCAGTTGTATTTCACATCTTGCTTCACATCACAGGACACACACAGGAGAGAAGCCATTTGAATGCCTGGAGTGTGGAAAAAACTTCAGTCGTAGTTCAAGCCTTTCTTCACATCACAAGACACACACAGGAGAGAAGCCATTTGAATGCATGGAGTGTGGAAAAAGCTTCAGTCACAGTGGAAACCTTGCTAGACATCACAGGACCCACACAGGAGAGAAGCCATTTGAATGCCTGGAGTGTGGAAAAAGCTTCAGTTGTATTTCAAGCCTTTCTTCACATCACAAGACCCACACAGGAGATAAGCCATTTGAATGCCTGGAGTGTAGGAAAAGCTTCAGTCATAGTTCACATCTTGCTTCACATCACAGGACACACACAGGAGAGAAGCCATTTGAATGCCTGGAGTGTGGAAAAAACTTCAGTCGTAGTTCAAGCCTTTCTTCACATCACAAGACCCACACAGGAGAGAAGCCATTTGAATGCCTGGAGTGTGGAAAAAGCTTCAGTCACAATGGAAACCTTGCTAGACATCACAGGACCCACACAGGAGAGAAGCCATTTGAATGCCTGGTGTGCGGAAAAAGCTTCAGTCAAAGTGCACAGCTTGCTAAACATCACAGGACCCACACAGGAGAGAAGCCTTTTAAATGCCTGGAGTGTTGGAAAAGCTTCAGTCAAATTTCAGACCTTGCTTCACATCACAGGACCCACACAGGAGAGAAGCCTTTTAAATGCCTGGAGTGTGGAAAAAACTTCAGTCAAAGTGGACACCTTGCTAGACATCGCAGGACACATACAGAAGAGAAGCCTTTTAAATGCCTGGAGTGTGGGAAAAGCTTCAGTCAAATTTCAGACCTTGCTTCACATCACAGGACCCACACAGGAGAGAAGCCTTTTAAATGCCTGGAGTGTGGAAAAAACTTCAGTCACAGCGTAAGCCTTGCTAGACATCACAGGATCCACACAGGAGAGAAGCCTTTTAAATGCCAGGAGTAGAACAAGCTTCAGTCGTAGTTGACACCTTGCTTCACATCACAAGACCCACACAGGAGAGAAGCCATTTGAATGTCTGGAGTGTGGAAAAAGCTTCAGTCACAGCGTAAGCCTTGCTAGGCATCACAGGATCCACACAGGAGAGAAGACATTTAAGTGTCTGGAGTGTGGAAAAAGCTTCAGTCAGAATGGACACCTTGCTAAACATCGCAGGACACACACAGGAGAAAAGCCATTTGAATGCCTGGAGTGTGGAAAAAGCTTCAGTCATAGTTCACACCTTGCTTCACATCACAGGACCCACACAGGAGAGAAGCCTTTTAAATGCCAGGAGTGTGGAAAGAGCTTCCGTTATAGTTCACAGCTTTCTTCACACCACAGGACACACAGGAGAAAAGCCATTTAAATGCCAGGACTGTGGAAAAAGCTTCAGTCAATGTGGACACCTTGCTTCACATCGCAGGACACACACAGGAGAGAAGCCTTTTAAATGCCAGGAGTGTTGGAAAAGCTTCAGTCATAGTGGACGTCTTGCTGCACATCACAAGACCCACACAGGAGAGGAGCCATTTAAATACCAGAAGTAGAAAATGCTTCAGTCTTCCTAAAACTCTTGCTATACATCCCAGAACTCACATTGTGGAAAACTTGCTTCATATCACAGGACACATACAAGCGAGAAGCCATTTAATGTCCATACTGGCATATTTTACTTCTACTTCCAGGATTAACTGGTGTCCAGGGCCCGATCCTGCCCATAGGCCATAGGATGGGCACCCCTGGTTTAAGCAGAGTAAATGGCAGCCTAAACTCTACCTCATTCTGTTGTAAAATAGATTGCGAGGTAAGTTTTATTTCTTCTTCCGATGGGAGGAACCATGCGACCGGCCTGTGGGTCGAACTGATTGGGCACCCTGACTTTCGATGGAAGCATAGAAAGCTTGAACTAGTGGACTGAAGGAAGTATAGGAGGAAGCGTAATGTTTGATAAAGGACCTGTGGAAACCCACCAAAAGATGACCTGGCAGCACATAACTAATTACAAACTTTATAAACTCCGTCTCCTCACAACATTTCTTCTCCCTGCAAATTTCACCCCCCCCCCCCCAAGAACAAAACGTTCCTTCCTTTCTAGCAGATTGCTTTGGGCTTCATTAATACAGTAATACTTTTTCAATGTACCACTTAGACCAGGGATTCTCAACCTGTGGCCCGCAGAGCCATTTCATGTGCACCCCCGACCGCCTCCACAACACCCGGAAATGCCATTTGATGGAGCAACGGCAAAATGGCCATCCAGCCTCCAAATCTGTGATGGAGCATGACTCGGCCCCTGGCTTTATAAGGTTGAGAACTCCTGATTTAGGCAGTCATTGTTCTTTACAGCTGTTTTTAATGTCTATTGTGGGATCTTCCTTTCACCTTTTTATCCTTTGCAGTGAACTAGAATGGCAAAAGTCTGAAGGCTTGGTTTCCGTGGGTAGTGCAAAACTCCTGCCTGCACTTCCATTGAACATGCATTGTGTAGTAAACCCCAATTAAAAAGAGATGCAATTGACTGGAAAAACTGATTCCAGTTTGTTAGCAAGAAACATTTCGGGAGATCTGATTGGAGAAGGCAGGATACAAACGTAATGTTAAAAATACTTCTGTTGACCATCATATATGTTAGCTATGAAGCATCTGCTACCAAGCAGCATTAAATCCTTCCCAAAATGTATTTGAATACCTTTCTTAGCAAGCAAAATCCGCATTAGCAGGATGAAAAGGGAAGCATAGCGTTTTGGTTTTCTATAGTCTGCCAAAGTGTCTCCTTGGGAGAGAAAAGCAAGCAATGGTTAGAACAGTGATGGCCAACCTTGGCACTCCAGGTGTTGTTGGAGTTCAATTCCCAGAATCCCCAGTCCCTGTGTATCTATTTGAATTTGTTTACTGCACACAGTACTCCTCAATGTGCACTGAGGAGGATGTTATGTTAGCAGGAGGAAATGCTGTTGTAGTGGCGTGATATTGGGCGGATGTCATTTAGCCCTTTTAAATTCTATTTTGCTTTTAAATGTGTTAATTTTAGCTTTGTATGTTATTATATGCTGGAGGTGCATTTGACATGAATAAAGAAAGATAATTATTTGTTGTAAATAACTCATTGGTTTGCATGTCTGTCTCCTGAACCAACCAACTTTGCTCAGCCCCTCTGGGTCCTCTTGCTAGATATTTATAAATGTATACCATGATATCCACTCTTATGTCTGATGAAGTAGACTTGATCTACAAAAGAGTTTGCAAATTCCTCCAGAAGGGAAATTGATGGCTAAGCAGAGCAAGAGATTTAAGAAACAGAATAGCAACCTTTAGGAAGAAATACATATTCTTTTCTCTATTTATTTATTTATTTATTTTATTTACTGTACAGTATTTGTATTTCTGCCTCCCTCACCAAAGTGACTCCAGGCGGCTCACAACAGTAACAAAAGTTCAAAATGCAAACCATCCCCATCATACAAAGCTAAATAATTAAAACTTTGAAAACTATTCCAACCTTCTTTGTCCTTCATATCCCAAGACTCACCACCAGTGGTGGGATGTCAAAAATTTAACTACCCCACCATGATGTCATCACAGTGTGGGCAGAGCTGATGTCATGATGTCATGACATTGTGGGCAGGGCCGAAGAAAAAAATAAGAATAAAAAATAAGAATAAGCACACTCACACACACACACAACTCAACCCACCCACGCACAACACAAACCCATTAATGAATTAAATAAATAAATAATACATTAAAACACACTCACCCACCCAAGCATCCGCCCACCAACCCCAAACACAAATCACCCCGAGCTTAAAGCTTATTCTGACTAATCTTTATCACACTAGTACAGATGGAAGGAACTACAGAATAAACTCACCACAAGATGGCTTCATTTTGGCAATTTTCAACAGTTAAAGAATTTAGGTACAGTAATACCTCATATAACATTAGTATCGAATAACACGAAAATCGCATAACATCAAGGAATCTGGGGGGAAGAATTGCATCAGATAACATTAAGATCCTATGGGATGCTTCAGATAACAACCGCGAAAGCCTGTGTGGTTACAATGTATCTCTATGGATCCCATAGAGGATCAGATAACACTAAAAATCATATAACACGAAGACTTGTGGAACCAGGTTTTAGTGTTATATGAGGTTTTACTGTACTAAGTCTTTGCATAACCAGTTCTCTAGGAGAACATGTCTTAATGTAAATTTAAAACAGGTGTGCCTCCTTAAGGGTTCTCCAGTTGGAACAGCAATTGGAACAGCACAGATGTAGCTAATTGATGAGGTAACTCCAAGACTTTGCTTAAAAACCCCAAGCCAGGCTGCTAGGCCTTTTTAGGAACTGTGGTAGTACGTCAATATAGGTAAAGGTATTAAATAGACATTAAAATACACACAGACACACCACATCCAAAGGTGAGACACTTACCCTGGGGAGCAGGCTATAGGGAGCTTCAGGCTAGCAGCTTCTGTTCCTCCTCCCCGCTTGGGAGGACAGCAAGGAGGCCGTGCATAGGCGCCAAGCACTGTAGGCATGCATGGACACCAAGTGTTTGGCGCGCATGCACAGCAGTGGTGAAAAGGTAAGCCCCCGAAGGTGGTTCCCCCCCCAAAGCTGCTACCAGTTCTCCGGGACTCTGGTTCTGGCAAACTGGTGCAAAACTGTTACATCACATCACTGCCACCACCTTTGGCCCCAGGACAGCAGTTCAAACCCCACGCTGCCAGGCCTTCTTACCCGCTACTTGCTGCAGCCTATGAATCCACCATCACGGGAGAGGAATTGTTCTGTTCAACCTTGGCCTAAAGATGGATTCACAAACATTGCTTGTCAAATACCAGTGGAGGAAATCCCTTGAGTCCCTGGGATCAAAAATAACCTCTCAACATGAACTACTCAGCTGGGGAAATGGGTACGTCTGCACAGCACACTTAGTTATTCCTCTTGACTGTAGAAATCAAATTTATACTGCCATGACATTTGGCTAGAAAAATGACATTTGAATTTAACTAACTCTTGGGCATTGCTGCAACTAAACAAACACTGTGAAGTATATTCAGGTGGGTATTTAAAAATATTTTTTTAAAAAATAGATTCTTATACATTAAAAGAGTGAGAAAAAGAAAACTCTCCAGTCTCCACAGACAGTCTTTCCATGTTGATTAAGGGCAAGTCTCAATTGTCAAAAGAAGGTGCCCAAACTACAGCCAGATCCGGCCCCTGACACCAATTCATCTGGCCCACATGACCGGCCAGAATCGATGAACCACATGACTGGTCCACGACCCAAAAAGTTTGGGCACCCCGGTTTAAGGTGTTGGTCCAGAACTGGAGGCCAGAATCAGGGTCCGGCCTGACCTTTATGCCAGAAAAGGGGGGGGGGGAGAGATAAAGATGACCTCCTGCATTTTGGAGACGAGGCTCCTGATAACACAGCGTAAAAAGGCCACTGCCTTTCTTTGCAGCTTCTGGGCTCCGATTCAGCTCCTGATCTACAAGAGCCCTCAAATATCCTTCTTCTTCCCAGCATTATTATGTGCTTGGCTATGAAAGGGTTAACATGACTGCCCAAACCCTTTTGGGCCACTGACCGGCCACCTGGTTTTATTTCTGCTTCCAGGAGCAAGGAGGGTAGCATGGCCCGGATGAATTGGTGTTTGGGGGCCAGATGTGGCCCACAGGCCGTAGTTTGGGCACCCCTGGATTAAAGGCAACAGAGGGGAGTTTCCTAGAGAGGGAGGAAATGGAGTAGTAGAAGAAGAGGTGGGGCTCTCACCCGGAAGTGGTCCTTTCCCAGGTGTCTCCCCCCACCCCAAATCTTGCTACGGCGTTCCGTTCCTAAGCAGAGGAACGAAGGGAGTGGCCACGTCTCTCCCCCTCCCCCCCACCCAGAGGAACGGCGTTACTTTCTCTGCCTCCGGCGTTACTCTTCTTTGGGAGATTTGGTAAGACTCCCCCTTTTCACTCTCTCTGGTTCTCTTCGTGGGTCCCCCTATACACACCATTTGGACCCCCCGGGGGGAGGGGGCGATTTCGGTCAAGGGGGTGGGAGGAGGAAAAGGGCTTTTATTATAGGGGTGGGTGGGGGGTGGATTTCCGAACCTGAAATAATAAGCCCTATAGGTATAGGAGGCATCGCATTAGTGTGGGGTGGGGGGGACATTTCCTTTGAAATCCAGATTGCATGAGTTCTTCCTCCCATGAGAGGCATTTGTTTTTTTTTGGGGGGGGGGGTGGAATCAGGAAGTGGACGATGGGATAATAGAAGGGGGGGGGTGATAGGTGATGGGGATCCCCCTTTCCTTTCCAAGAGGAGGGGGTGCGTCTTCCCTCCCCCTTTTGTTGTAAAGGCTTTGAACGCAGGCCTTTGCAAGGCAATTTCCCGCTTGTGGGACGGTGTGTGTGTGTGTCTTTAAAGCGGCTTTAAGAAGATCCCACCATGGAGAGAGACAACCCCCCCACCCCCCGCCATGCCCCCTCCGTGGAAGGCAAGCATCGCCCAGTGTGAGGGACTCTTGCATGCCTCAGTGAGTGTGGAAAGGGAAGGAAGGGAAAGTGACTTGGCTCATATATTTCCCCCCCCCCATTGTTTCCCTTTCCAAATAACCCCCCCCCCCTTCCCGGCCCCCAATTTGAATCTCTTCCTGAAGCTCAGAAAGATCAGCTCAGGGCTTGCCAGTACTGGACAGGAACTTCTCCCCCCCCACACACACACACATAGAAATAGCACCCTCATGCACATCCACACACCTCCTTCCATTCACCCAACACACACACCAGTGGGGAGCTGTAGCCTCTGCCTGGTGCCTCCCAGCCCCGGTTTGTCTCTCTGCCTCAGGCCGGTTTTCCTTGGGGGGGGGGGGGCAGCAGGTGAACCTGGCTGGGTCTCTCTCTTCCCCCCCCCTCATCCCCCCCCCCATGTGTGCACCCAGGTCTGGAACCAGGGCTTCTGAAAGCGGACCCCACCCTGAAGAAAAGCTTGATCCCAGCATCAGCGTTGCAGTTTGGGTTGAAGCAGTGGTGGAAATGATTTCATGTCTCCGCAGCAGCATGAGAGGCAGCAGCTTCTCCTGCCCTGGGATGAGTTGCATGCATGCGCCGGAGCCAGTGCTGGGATGGAGGCTTGGGGGGGGGTTGAGCTCTTTCCAAAGCCCTGGTCCAAGTCTGAGATGAGGGAAACTTCTCCCCATAGGCCCTGACCCCCCACCACCAGCAGCCTGGACATCGCAGGCACCCCCGCTTGGCCAGCTGCTTCAGAAGACCCAAACTGCCCATGCAGGGATATAAGAGGGGGTGGCTGTGAGAGAGAGACCCGCAAGGCTCATCTGTCCCCCTCCCCCCGCCCCGGAACACAGGTTTGCCACAGAGAGACTGACCAGGGCTGGAACCATGAGGCTGTTACCACTCTCCACTGGGTGTGTGTGCTGGGTGAATAGAGGGGGTGTGCGCTTCTCTGAGGGCGCTATTGGGGGTGGGGAGCAGTGGTAGGATTTAGCAGGTTTGCCCCCGTTCACCAGAACCGGTAGCATAAATTCCAGCTGGCCCTTGTGCCCTCCCAAGTTTTGAGATAAAATCGTCCTAATCGGGGTGCAACACAGGGCTTCCCCCCTGGCCACACCCACCATGCCACGCCCACAGTTTTCTGTTGTTCATTCGGACAGTCGATTCCGACCCTTTGCAACCCCATGGACCATTGCCCTCCAGGCACCTCTGTCCCCCACCATCCTCCTCCACCTCCCCTCCACCCTTCCCAGCATCAAGGCTTTCTCAAGTGATTCCTTTCTTCTCATATGATGTCCAAAGTGTATCCCTTAGGGATGTTGTTTAGGTCATACCTGTCTGGCCTAATTGTTTTCCCATACTTTCTTTAGTCTAAGCCTGAATTTTGCAGTCAGTAGATCATGATCTGAGCCACAGTCTGCTCCATGTCTTGTTTCTGCTGACTGTATGGAGGTTCTCCACCTTTGGCTGCAGAGTATGTAATCAATCTGGTTTCAATGTTGGCCACCTGGTGATGTCCATGTGTAAAGTGTCCTCTTGTGTTGCTGGAAGAGGGTGTTTGCTATGACCAGGGCATTCTCTTGGCAGAACTCTTATCAACTTTTGCCCTGCTTCATTCTGTCTTCTAAGACCAATCTTGTCTCTTCTTCCATTTACAAACTTGGTAGTAAAAAAACTTTGAATCTCACCACTGGGGGAGAGAACACCTGCCTGCCTGCCTGGCATCACTGAGAGCAAAGGGAATGAGGGGTCCAAGTTCTCCCTTCTTTCCCTGGAGCAGCTGCTTCTCCTGCCCTTCCTTTCCCACCTCATTCCCTTTCCTCTCACTAATCCCAGGAATGCAAGCAGGCAGACTCTCCCCACAATAGCATCCTCACGCATGCACATCCCACCCCACTCACCTGACACCCCACCCAGTACTGAGCAGTAGCAAAGCCACCTGGTGCCACCTACAGCAGTCCAATGTTCCTTGGGGGAGCAGATGAGCCTTGCCAGGTCTCTCTTTCTCCTGGCCACCCCCATCCCCCTCTTATCCCTGCCTATCTACCCAGGGCTGGGACCAGGAATTTCAAAAGAGGGACCCCTCTACTCAGATCCCAGCCCAACGTCAGTGCTCTCTCTCCGTTTTGGGTTTGGGGCTTAATCCAGGCTCCTCTTCACCCAGCTGCCTCCAGCACCTACATCTAAAGGGGAGAAGGCAAGAAGGCAGGCAAGTAGCAGGTACGCAGCCAGTGCTGGTCGCTTCTTCTGAGGGAAGTTTCCATCATAAGCCCCAATCGCCTGTGAAGGAATTCACTACAACCAAGACTCAGAAACACAATGAAAATGTCCCACCCACATCCCACCACTGTGGGAAGTGATGGTGTCTGGCCAGGCAGCCAAAAGAATGGCCAGCCTGGGAAAAAGGTTTTGCTAATGAAAAAAAAAATCACATTGTTCTTCAGGACACAATTTCCCCCTATTTCCTTTCCCATAACTGTTCTAGATCCTAGTCCAAATTGATTTATCAGAGTACAGATTATTATTATTATTGGGCTCAATCGGCGTTTGGGTTGTGGGCAGAAGTGGCGTAATATGAGTTTCAGCTGCCCGGGGCGGAGGCCAAGTTTGCTCCCTCCCTGGGCCCATGACGCAGCTCCTCTTCACCCATCGGCGGTTGTGCTGTGGGGAGAAACAGGTGATTAGCCGGTTCCCCTCTAGCCCAGGCAGCTGGGTGAAGAGGAGCTGCGTCATGGGCCCAGGGAGGGGGCAAACTTGGCCTCCCCCCCCGGGCGGCTGAAACTCATATTAAGCCACTTCTGCCCACAACCCAAGCGCCGATTGAGCCCAGTGCGTAATCGGTGTTTGGATTGGGGTGGGAGAAATGAGTGCACATACCTCCCCCCCAACCCAAGCGTCGATCGCGCTCTGGATTCAGTCGGCACTTGGGTTGTGGGGAGGAATGGGTGTAAGCACACATTCCTCCCCACAACCCAAGCACCGATTGATCCCAGATGGAGATAAATAGGGACCACTTAAGTGGGAAGGTAAACAGCATTCCGTATGCATCAGTGTCTGGTCATGCCTGCCACATGACCATGGGAACATTTGTAGAAGAAGACTGTGCTCCCCGTTTGGCTTTGAAATGGAGATACACAATCATTCAAAAAAAAAAAGGTGGCGTTAGCAATGTCTTAGATGTAACTGAAGATGATGCCATATATAAAGATTATAGGGAAGAAAGTGATATAAGTGACTGTGAGCAACAGAGCTTCATAAATTCTGACACTGGCGATGATGAGTTTTCAGTTTCCAGAAAATTAAAAAAGTGATTGAGGCTCTGAGTCTTTCCTAATTTGTTAATGGAAGCGGTGATGGTTCTTAACACCACTGTTGAGTTTACGCAGTTAAATATTACCATATTTTGCTTTATTTTAATAAATATTTTCGTATACCAGTACTATTTGGTTCAGAATATTTTTTCTTGTTTTCCTGCTCTAAAAAATGGGCGTCTTATGGTCGGGTGCATGTTATGGTATGAAAAATACAGTAACTGTTGATAAATTCTCCTCAATCTTTTTGCAGAACTGCAGATATTGAATGTAGAGCAGCTGTTCGACTGGGAGGATGTCATAAAACAACAGGAAATAATCTCAGGAGAGATGGAGTGTGGAAAAAGTGTCAGTAAACAAGTACATCTTGCTAGACAAAACAGCACCCACACAGGAGAGAAGACATTTGAATGCCCGGAGTGTGGGAAAAGCTTCAGTCACAGTGGAAACCTTGCTAGACATCACAGGATCCACACAGGAGAGAAGCCATTTGAATGCCTTGAGTGTGGAAAAAACTTCAGTTGTACTTCAAGCCTTTCTTCACATCACAAGACCCACACAGGAGAGAAGCCATTTGAATGCCTGGAATGTGGAAAAAACTTCAGTTGTAGTTCAAGCCTTTCTTCACATCACAAGACCCACACAGGAGAGAAGCCATTTGAATGCCTGGAGTGTAGAAAAAGCTTCAGGCAAAAATCACACCTTGCTATACATCACAGGACCCACACAGGAGAGAAGCCATTTGAATGCCTTGAGTGTGGAAAAAACTTCAGTTGTAGTTCAAGCCTTTCTTCACATCACAAGACCCACACAGGAGAGAAGCCATTTGAATGCCTGGAGTGTAGAAAAAGCTTCAGTCATAGTTCACATCTTGCTTCACATCACAGGACACACACAGGAGAGAAGCCATTTGAATGCCTGGAGTGTGGAAAAAACTTCAGTCGTAGTTCAAGCCTTTCTTCACATCACAAGACCCACACAGGAGAGAAGCCATTTGAATGCCTGGAGTGTGGAAAAAGCTTCAGTCACAGTGGAAACCTTGCTAGACATCACAGGACCCACACAGGAGAGAAGCCATTTGAATGCCTGGTGTGTGGAAAAAGCTTCAGTCAAAGTGCACAGCTTGCTAAACATCACAAGACCCACACAGGAGAGAAGCCTTTTAAATGCCTGGAGTGTGGGAAAAGCTTCAGTCAAATTTCAGACCTTGCTTCACATCACAGGACACACACAGGAGAGAAGCCATTTGAATGCCTGGAGTGTGGAAAAAACTTCAGTCGTAGTTCAAGCCTTTCTTCACATCACAAGACCCACACAGGAGAGAAGCCATTTGAATGCCTGGAGTGTGGAAAAAGCTTCAGTCACAATGGAAACCTTGCTAGACATCACAGGACCCACACAGGAGAGAAGCCATTTGAATGCTTGGTGTGCGGAAAAAGCTTCAGTCAAAGTGCACAGCTTGCTAAACATTACAGGACCCACACAGGAGAGAAGCCTTTTAAATGCCTGGAGTGTTGGAAAAGCTTCAGTCAAATTTCAGACCTTGCTTCACATCACAGGACCCACACAGGAGAGAAGCCTTTTAAATGCCTGGAGTGTGGAAAAAACTTCAGTCACAGCGTAAGCCTTGCTAGACATCACAGGATCCACACAGGAGAGAAGCCATTTGAATGCCAGGAGTGTGGAAAAAGCTTGAGTCAAAGTGGACACCTTGCTAGACATCGCAGGACACACACAGGAGAGAAGCCTTTTAAATGCCTGGAGTGTGGGAAAAGCTTCAGTCAAATTTCAGACCTTGCTTCACATCACAGGACCCACACAGGAGAGAAGCCTTTTAAATGCCTGGAGTGTGGAAAAAAATTCAGTCACAACGTAAGCCTTGCTAGACATCACAGGATCCACACAGGAGAGAAGCCTTTTAAGTGCCAGGAGTAGAAAAAGCTTCAGTCGTAGTTCACACCTTGCTTCACATCACAAGACCCACACAGGAGAGAAGCCATTTGAATGTCTCGAGTGTGGAAAAAGCTTCAGTCACAGCGTAAGCCTTGGTAGGCATCACAGGATCCACACAGGAGAGAAGACATTTAAGTGTCTGGAGTGTGGAAAAAGCTTCAGTCAGAATGGACACCTTGCTAAACATCGCAGGACACACACAGGAGAAAAGCCTTTTAAATGCCAGGAGTGTGGAAAGAGCTTCCGTTATAGTTCACAGCTTTCTTCACACCACAGGACACACAGGAGAAAAGCCATTTAAATGCCAGGACTGTGGAAAAAGCTTCAGTCAAAGTGGACACCTTGCTTCACATCGCAGGACGCACATAGGAGAGAAGACTTTTAAATGCCAGGAGTGTTGGAAAAGCTTCAGTCATAGTGGACGTCTTGCTGCACATCACAAGACCCACACAGGAGAGGAGCCATTTAAATACCAGAAGTAGAAAATGCTTCAGTCTTCCTAAAACTCTTGCTATACATCCCAGAACTCACATTGTGGAAAACTTGCTTCATATCACAGGACACATACAAGCGAGAAGCCATTTAATGTCTATACTGGCATATTTTACTTCTACTTCCAGGATTAACTGGTGTCCAGGGCCCGATCCTGCCCATAGGCCATAGGATGGGCACCCCTGGTTTAAGCAGAGTAAATGGCAGCCTAAACTCTACCTCATTCTGTTGTAAAATAGATTGCGAGGTAAGTTTTATTTCTTCTTCCGATGGGAGGAACCATGCGACCGGCCTGTGGGCCGAACTGATTGGGCACCCTGACTTTCGATGGAAGCATAGAAAGCTTGAACTAGTGGACTGAAGGAAGTATAGGAGGAAGCGTAATGTTTGATAAAGGACCTGTGGAAACCCACCAAAAGATGACCTGGCAGCACATAACTAATTACAAACTTTATAAACTCCGTCTCCTCACAACATTTCTTCTCCCTGCAAATTTCACCCCCCCCCCCCAAGAACAAAACGTTTCTTCCTTTCTAGCAGATTGCTTTGGGTTTCATTAATACAGTAATACTTTTTCAATGTACCACTTAGACCAGGGATTCTCAACCTGTGGCCCGCAGAGCCATTTCATGTGCCCCCCCGACCGCCTCCACAACACCCGGAAATGCCATTAGATGGAGCCATGGCAAAATGGCCATCCAGCCTCCAAATCTGTGATGGAGCATGACTCGGCCCCTGGCTTTATAAGGTTGAGAACTCCTGATTTAGGCAGTCATTGTTCTTTACAGCTGTTTTTAATGTCTATTGTAGGATCTTCCTTTCACCTTTTTATCCTTTGCAGTGAACTAGAATGGCAAAAGTCTGAAGGCTCTTTGGTTTCCGTGGGTAGTGCAAAACTCCTGCCTGCACTTCCATTGAACATGCATTGTGTAATAAACCCCAATTAAAAAGAGATGCAATTGACTGGGAAAACTGATTCCAGTTTGTTAGCAAGAAACATTTCGGGAGATCTGATTGGAGAAGGCAGGATACAAACGTAATGTTAAAAATACTTCTGTTGACCATCATATATGTTAGCTATGAAGCATCTGCTACCAAGCAGCATTAAATCCTTCCCAAAATGTATTTGAATACCTTTCTTAGCAAGCAAAATCTGCATTAGCAGGATGAAAAGGGAAGCATAGCGTTTTGGTTTTCTATAGTCTGCCAAAGTGTCTCCCTGGGAGAGAAAAGCAAGCAATGGTTAGAACAGTGATGGCCAACCTTGGCATTCCAGGTGTTGTTGGAGTTCAATTCCCAGAATCCCCAGTCCCTGTGTATCTATTTGAATGGGTTTACTGCACACAATGCTCCTCAATGTGCACTGAGGAGGATGTTATGTTAGCAGGAGGAAATGCTGTTGTAGTGGCGTGATATTGGGCGGATGTCATTTAGCCCTTTTAAATTCTATTTTGCTTTTAAATGTGTTAATTTTAGCTTTGTATGTTATTATATGCTGGAGGTGCATTTGACATGAATAAAGAAAGATAATTATTTGTTGTAAATAACTCATTGTTTTGTATGTTTGTCTCCTGAACCAACCAAGTTTGCTCAGCCCCTCTGGGTCCTCCTGCTAGATATTTATAAATGTATACCATGATATCCACTCTTATGTCTGATGAAGTAGACTTGATCTACAAAAGAGTTTGCAAATTCCTCCAGAAGGGAAATTGATGGCTAAGCAGAGCAAGAGATTTAAGAAACAGAATAGCAACCTTTAGGAAGAAATACATATTCTTTTCTATAATTTATTTATTTATTTTATTTACTGTACAGTATTTGTATTTCTGCCTCCCTCACCAAAGTGACTCCAGGCGGCTCACAACAGTAACAAAAGTTCAAAATGCAAACCATCCCCATCATACAAAGCTAAATAATTAAAACTTTGAAAACTATTCCAACCTTCTTTGTCCTTCATATCCCAAGACTCACCACCAGTGGTGGGATGTCAAAAATTTAACTACCCCACCATGATGTCATCACAGTGTGGGCAGAGCTGATGTCATGATGTCATGACATTGTGGGCAGGGCCGAAGAAAAAAATAAATAAAAAATAAGAATAAGCACACTCCCACACACACACCTCAACCCACCCACGCACAACACAAACCCATTAATGAATTAAATAAATAAATAATACATTAAAACACACTCACCCACCCAAACATCCGCCCACCAACCCCAAACACAAATCACCCAGAGCTTAAAGCTTATTCTGACTAATCTTTATCACACTAGTACAGATGGAAGGAACTACAGAATAAACTCACCACAAGATGGCTTCATTTTGGCAATTTTCAACAGTTAAAGAATTTAGGTACTAAGTCTTTGCATAACCACTTCTCTAGGATAACATATCTTAATGTAAATTTAAAACAGGTGTACCTCCTTAAGGGTTCTCCAGTTGGAACAGCAATTGGAACAGCACAGATGTAGCTAATTGATGAGGTAACTCCAAGACTTTGCTAAAAAACCCCAAGCCAGGCTGCTAGGCCTTTTTAGGAACTGTGGTAGTACGTCAATATAGGTAAAGGTATTAAATAGACATTAAAATACACACAGACACACCACATCCAAAGGTGAGACACTTACCCTGGGGAGCAGGCTATAGGGAGCTTCAGGCTAGCAGCTTCTGTTCCTCCTCCCCGCTTGGGAGGACAGCAAGGAGGCCGTGCATAGGCGCCAAGCACTGTAGGCATGCATGGACACCAAGTGTTTGGCGCGCATGCACAGCGGGGGTGAAAAGGTAAGCCCCCGAAGGTGGTTCCCCCCCAAAGCTGCTACCAGTTCTCCGGGACCCTGGGAAAACTTACTACTGGTTCTGGCAAACTGGTGCAAAACTGTTACATCACATCACTGCCACCACCTTTGGCCCCAGGACAGCAGTTCAAACCCCACGCTGCCAGGCCTTCTTACCCGCTACTTGCTGCAGCCTATGAATCCACCATCACGGGAGAGGAATTGTTCTGTTCAACCTTGGCCTAAAGATGGATTCACAAACACTGCTTGTCAAATACCAGTGGAGGAAATCCCTTGAGTCCCTGGGATCAAAAATAACCTCTCAACATGAACTACTCAGCTGGGGAAATGGGTACGTCTGCACAGCACACTTAGTTATTCCTCTTGACTGTAGAAATCAAATTTATACTGCCATGACATTTGGCTAGAAAAATGACATTTGAATTTAACTAACTCTTGGGCATTGCTGCAACTAAACAAACACTGTGAAGTATATTCAGGTGGGTATTTAAAAATATATTTTTTAAAAAAATAGATTCTTATACATTAAAAGAGTGAGAAAAAGAAAACTCTCCAGTCTCCACAGTCTTTCCATGTTGATTAAGGGCAAGTCTCAATTGTCAAAAGAAGGTGCCCAAACTACAGCCAGATCCGGCCCCTGACACCAATTCATCTGGCCCACATGACCGGCCAGAATCGATGAACCACATGACTGGTCCACACGACCCAAAAAGTTTGGGCACCCCGGTTTAAGGTGTTGGTCCAGAACTGGAGGCCAGAATCAGGGTCCGGCCTGACCTTTATGCCAGAAAAGCGGGGGGGGGGGGGAGATAAAGATGACCTCCTGCGTTTTGGAGACGAGGCTCCTGATAACACAGCCTAAAAAAGCCCCTGCCTTTCTTTGCAGCTTCTGGGCTCCGATTCAGCTCCTGATCTACAAGAGCCCTCAAATATCCTTCTCCTTCCCAGCATTATTATGTGCTTGGCTATGAAAGGGTTAACATGACTGCCCAAACCCTTTTGGGCCACTGACCGGCCACCTGGTTTTATTTCTGCTTCCAGGAGCAAGGAGGGCAGCATGGCCCGGATGAATTGGTGTTTGGGGGCCAGATGTGGCCCACAGGCCGTAGTTTGGGTACCCCTGGATTAAAGGCAACAGAGGGGAGTTTCCTAGAGAGGGAGGAAATGGAGTAGTAGATGAAGAGGTGGGGCTCTCACCCGGAAGTGGTCCTTTCCCAGGTGTCTCCCCCCACCCCAAATCTTGCTACGGCGTTCCGTTCCTAAGCAGAGGAACGAAAGGAGTGGCCACGTCTCTCCCCCTGCCCCCCACGCAGAGGAACGGCGTTACTTTCTCTGCCTCCGGCGTTACTCTTCTTTGGGAGATTTGGTAAGCCTCCCCCTTTTCACTCTCTCTGGTTCTCTTCGAGGGTCCCCCTATTATACACACCATTTGGACCCCCTGGGGGGAGGGGGCGATTTCGGTCAATGGGGTGGGAGGAGGAGAAGGGCTTTTATTATAGGGGTGGGTGGAGGGTGGATTTCCGAACCTGGAATAAGCCCTATAGGAGGCATCGGATTAGTGGGGGGTGGGGGGGACTTTTCCATTGAAATCCAGATTGCATGAGTTCTTCCTCCCATGAGAGGCATTTCTTTTTTTGGGGGGTGGGGGTGGAATCAGGAAGTGGACGATGGGATAATAGAAGGGGGGGTGATAGGTGATGGGGATCCCCCTTTCCTTTCCAAAAGGAGGGGGTGCGTCTTCCCTCCCCCTTTTGTTGTAAAGGCTTTGAACGCAGGCCTTTGCAAGGCAATTTCCCGCTTGTGGGACGGGGTGTGTGTGTGTCTTTAAAGCGGCTTAAGAAGATCCCACTATGTGACTATGGAGAGAGACAGCCCCCCCCCCACCCCCCGCCATGCCCCCTCCGTGGAAGGCAAGCATCGCCCAGTGTGAGGGAATCTTGCATGCCTCAGTGAGTGTGGAAAGGGAAGGAAGGGAAAGTGACTTGGCTCATATATTCCCCCCCCCCATTGTTTCCCTTTCCAAATAAAGCCCCCCCTTCCCAGCCCCCAATTTGAATCTCTTCCTAAAGCTCAGAAAGATCAGCTCAGGGCTTGCCAGTACTGGACAGGAACTTCTCCCCCCCCCCCCCACACACACATAGAAATAGCACCCTCATGCACACCCACACACCTCCTTCCATTCACCCACCACACACACCAGTGGGGAGCTGTAGCCTCTGCCTGGTGCCTCCCAGCCCCAGTCTGTCTCTCTGCCTCAGGCCGGTGTTCCTTGGGGGGGGGGGGCAGCAGGTGAACCTGGCTGGGTCTCTCTCTTCCCCCCCACCCCCTCATCCCTCCCCAGGGCTTCTGAAAGCGGACCCCACCATGAAGAAAAGCTTGATCCCAGCATCAGCGTTGTAGTTTGGGTTGGGGCAGTGGTGGAAATGATTTCATGTCTCCGCAGCAGCATGAGAGGCAGCAGCTTCTCCTGCCCTGGGATGAGTTGCATGCATGCGCCGGAGCCAGGACTGGGATGGAGGCTTGGGGGGGGGGGGGTTGAGCTCTTTCCAAAGCCCTGGTCCAAGTCTGAGATGAGGGAAACTTCTCCCCATAGGCCCTGACCCCCCACCACCAGCAGCCTGGACATCGCAGGCGCCCCCGCTTGGCCAGCTGCTTCAGAAGACCCAAACTGTCCAGCAGGGATATAAGAGGGGGTGGCTGTGAGAGAGAGACCCGCAAGGCTCATCTGTCCCCCTCCCCCCGCCCCGGAACACAGGTTTGCCACAGAGAGACTGACCAGGGCTGGAACCATGAGGCTGTTACCACTCTCCACTGGGTGTGTGTGTTGGGTGAATAGAGGGGGTGCGCGCTTCTCTGAGGGCGCTATTGGGGGTGGGGAGCAGTGGTAGGATTTAGCAGGTTTGGCCACGTTCACCAGAACCGGTAGCATAAATTTCGGCTGGCCCTTCTGCCCTCCCAAGTTTTGAGATAAAATCGTCCTAATTGGGGTGCAACACAGGGCTTCCCCCCTGGCCACACCCACCATGCCACGCCCACAGTTTTCTGTTGTTCATTTGGACAGTCGATTCCGACCCTTTGTTGTTTAGGTCATACCTGTCTGGCCTAATTGTTTTCCCATACGTTCTTTAGTCTATGCCTGAATTTTGCAGTCAGTAGATCATGATCTGAGCCACAGTCTGCTCCATGTCTTGTTTCTGCTGACTGTATGGAGGTTCTCCACCTTTGGCTGCAGAGTATGTAATCAATCTGGTTTCAATGTTGGCCACCTGGTGATGTCCATGTGTAAAGTGGCCTCTTGTGTTGCTGGAAAAGGGTGTTTGCTATGACCAGGGCATTCTCTTGGCAGAACTCTTATCAACTTTTGCCCTGCTTCATTCTGTCTTCTAAGACCAATCTTGTCTCTTCTTCCATTTACAGACTTGGTAGTAAAAAAACTTTGAATCTCACCACTGGGGGAGAGAACCCCTGCCTGCCTGCCTGCCTGCCTGGCATCACTGAGAACAAAGGGAATGAGGGGTCCAAGTTCTCCCTTCTTTCCCTGGAGCAGCTGCTTCTCCAGCCCTTCCTTTCCCACCTCATTCCCTTTCCTCTCACTAATCCCAGGAAGTCAAGCAGGCAGACTCTCCCCACAATAGCATCCTCACGCAAGCACATCCCACCCCACTCACCCGACACCCCACCCAGTACTGAGCAGTAGCAAAGCCACCTGGTGCCACCTACAGCAGTCCAGTGTTCCTTGGGGGAGCAGATGAGCCTTGCCAGGTATCTCTTTCTCCTGGCCACCCCCCCCCTCTTATCCCTGCCTATCTACCCAGGGCTGGGACCAGGAATTTCAAAAGAGGGACCCCTCTACTCAGATCCCAGCCCAACGTCAGTGCCCTCTCTCCGTTTTAGGTTTGGGGCTTAATCCAGGCTCCTCTTCACCCAGCTGCCTCCAGCACCTACATCTAAAGGGGAGAAGGCAAGAAGGCAGGCAAGTAGCAGGTACGCAGCCAGTGCTGGTCGCTTCTTCTGAGGGAAGTTTCCATCATAAGCCCCAATCGCCTGTGAAGGAATTCACTACAACCAGGACTCAGAAACACAATGAAAATGTCCCACCCACATCCCACCACTGTGGGAAGTGATGGTGTCTGGCCAGGCAGCCAAAAGAATGGCCAGCCTGGGAAAAAGGTTTTGCTAATGAAAAAAAAAATCACATTGTTCTTCAGGACACAATTTCCCCCTATTTCCTTTCCCATAACTGTTCTAGATCCTAGTCCAAATTGATTTATCAGAGTACAGATTATTATTATTATTGGGCTCAATCGGCGTTTGGGTTGTGGGCAGAAGTGGCGTAATATGAGTTTCAGCTGCCCGGGGCGGAGGCCAAGTTTGCTCCCTCCCTGGGCCCATGACGCAGCTCCTCTTCACCCATCGGCGGTTGTGCTGTGGGGAGAAACAGGTGATTAGCCGGTTCCCCTCTAGCCCAGGCAGCTGGGTGAAGAGGAGCTGCGTCATGGGCCCAGGGAGGGGGCAAACTTGGCCTCCCCCCCCGGGCGGCTGAAACTCATATTAAGCCACTTCTGCCCACAACCCAAGCGCCGATTGAGCCCAGTGCGTAATCGGTGTTTGGATTGGGGTGGGAGAAATGAGTGCACACACCTCCCCCCCCAACCCAAGCGTCGATCGCGCTCTGGATTCAGTCAGCACTTGGGTTGTGGGGAGGAATGGGTGTAAGCACACATTCCTCCCCACAACCCAAGCACCGATTGATCCCAGATGGAGATAAATAGGGACCACTTAAGTGGGAAGGTAAACTGCATTCCGTATGCATCAGTGTCTGGTCATGCCTGCCACATGACCATGGGAACATTTGTAGAAGAAGACTGTGCTGCCCGTTTGGCTTTGAAATGGAGATACACAATCATTCAAAAAAAAAAAGGTGGCGTTAGCAATGTCTTAGATGTAACTGAAGATGATACCATATATAAAGATTATAGGGAAGAAAGTGATATAAGTGACTGTGAGCAACAGAGCTTCATAAATTCTGACACTGGCGATGATGAGTTTTCAGTTTCCAGAAAATTAAAAAAGTGATTGAGGCTCTGAGTCTTTCCTAATTTGTTAATTGAAGTGGTGATGGTTCTTAACACCACTGTTGAGTTTACGCAGTTAAATATTACCATATTTTGCTTTATTTAAATAAATATTTTCGTATACCAGTACTATTTGGTTCAGAATATTTTTTCTTGTTTTCCTGCTCTAAAAAATGGGCGTCTTATGGTCGGGTGCATGTTATGGTATGAAAAATACAGTAACTGTTGATAAATTCTCCTCAATCTTTTTGCAGAAGTGCAGATATTGAATGTAGAGAAGCTGTTCGACTGGGAGGATGTCATAAAACAACAGGAAATAATCTCAGGAGAGATGGAGTGTGGAAAAAGTGTCAGTAAACAAGTACATCTTGCTAGACAAAACAGCACCCACACAGGAGAGAAGACATTTGAATGCCCGGAGTGTGGGAAAAGCTTCAGTCACAGTGGAAACCTTGCTAGACATCACAGGATCCACACAGGAGAGAAGCCATTTGAATGCCTTGAGTGTGGAAAAAACTTCAGTTGTAGTTCAAGCCTTTCTTCACATCACAAGACCCACACAGGAGAGAAGCCATTTGAATGCCTGGAGTGTAGAAAAAGCTTCAGGCAAAAATCACACCTTGCTATACATCACAGGACCCACACAGGAGAGAAGCCATTTGAATGCCTGGAGTGTGGAAAAAGCTTCAGTTGTATTTCAAGCCTTTCTTCACATCACAAGACCCACACAGGAGAGAAGCCATTTGAATGCCTGGAGTGTAGGAAAAGCTTCAGTCATAGTTCACATCTTGCTTCACATCACAGGACACACACAGGAGAGAAGCCATTTGAATGCCTGGTGTGTGGAAAAAGCTTCAGTCACAGTGGAAACCTTGCTAGACATCACAGGACCCACACAGGAGAGAAGCCATTTGAATGCCTGGTGTGTGGAAAAAGCTTCAGTCAAAGTGCACAGCTTGCTAAACATCACAAGACCCACACAGGAGAGAAGCCTTTTAAATGCCTGGAGTGTGGGAAAAGCTTCAGTCAAATTTCAGACCTTGCTTCACATCACAGGACACACACAGGAGAGAAGCCATTTGAATGCCTGGAGTGTGGGAAAAGCTTCAGTCAAAGTGGACACCTTGCTAGACATCGCAGGACACACACAGGAGAGAAGCCTTTTAAATGCCTGGAGTGTGGGAAAAGCTTCAGTCAAATTTCAGACCTTGCTTCACATCACAGGACCCACACAGGAGAGAAGCCTTTTAAATGCCTGGAGTGTGGAAAAAACTTCAGTCACAGCGTAAGCCTTGCTAGACATCACAGGATCCACACAGGAGAGAAGCCTTTTAAATGCCTGGAGTGTGGAAAAAACTTCAGTCACAGCGTAAGCCTTGCTAGACATCACAGGATCCACACAGGAGAGAAGCCTTTTAAATGCCAGGAGTAGAAAAAGCTTCAGTCATAGTTGACACCTTGCTTCACATCACAAGACCCACACAGGAGAGAAGCCATTTGAATGTCTGGAGTGTGGAAAAAGCTTCAGGCACAGCGTAAGCCTTGGTAGGCATCACAGGATCCACACAGGAGAGAAGACATTTAAGTGTCTGGAGTGTGGAAAAAGCTTCAGTCAGAATGGACACCTTGCTAAACATCGCAGGACACACACAGGAGAAAAGCCATTTGAATGCCTGCAGTGTGGAAAAAGCTTCAGTTGTAGTTCACATTTTGCTTCACATCACAGGACCCACACAGGAGAGAAGCCTTTTAAATGCCAGGAGTGTGGAAAGAGCTTCCGTTATAGTTCACAGCTTTCTTCACACCACAGGACACACAGGAGAAAAGCCATTTAAATGCCAGGACTGTGGGAAAAGCTTCAGTCAAAGTGGACACCTTGCTTCACATCGCAGGACACACACAGGAGAGAAGCCTTTTAAATGCCAGGAGTGTTGGAAAAGCTTCAGTCATAGTGGACGTCTTGCTGCACATCACAAGATCCACACAGGAGAGGAGCCATTTAAATACCAGAAGTAGAAAATGCTTCAGTCTTCCTAAAACTCTTGCTATACATCCCAGAACTCACATTGTGGAAAACTTGCTTCATATCACAGGACACATACAAGCGAGAAGCCATTTAATGTCCATACTGGCATATTTTACTTCTACTTCCAGGATTAACTGGTGTCCAGGGCCCGATCCTGCCCATAGGCCATAGGATGGGCACCCCTGGTTTAAGCAGAGTAAATGGCAGCCTAAACTCTACCTCATTCTGTTGTAAAATAGATTGCGAGGTAAATTTTATTTCTTCTTCCGATGGGAGGAACCATGCGACCGGCCTGTGGGCCGAACTGATTGGGCACCCTGACTTTCGATGGAAGCATAGAAAGCTTGAACTAGTGGACTGAAGGAAGTATAGGAGGAAGCGTAATGTTTGATAAAGGACCTGTGGAAACCCACCAAAAGATGACCTGGCAGCACATAACTAATTACAAACTTTATAAACTCCGTCTCCTCACAACATTTCTTCTCCCTGCAAATTTCACCCCCCCACACCCCCCAAGAACAAAACGTTTCTTCCTTTCTAGCAGATTGCTTTGGGCTTCATTAATACAGTAATACTTTTTCAATGTACCACTTAGACCAGGGATTCTCAACCTGTGGCCCGCAGAGCCATTTCATGTGCACCCCCGACCGCCTCCACAACACCCGGAAATGCCATTTGATGGAGCAACGGCAAAATGGCCATCCAGCCTCCAAATCTGTGATGGAGCATGACTCGGCCCCTGGCTTTATAAGGTTGAGAACTCCTGATTTAGGCAGTCATTGTTCTTTACAGCTGTTTTTAATGTCTATTGTAGGATCTTCCTTTCACCTTTTTATCCTTTGCAGTGAACTAGAATGGCAAAAGTCTGAAGGCTCTTTGGTTTCCGTGGGTAGTGCAAAACTCCTGCCTGCACTTCCATTGAACATGCATTGTGTAATAAACCCCAATTAAAAAGAGATGCAATTGACTGGGAAAACTCAGGGTTGCTCAGGGTCACACATGCACTGGTCACCTCCAGACTTGATTATTGTAATGCGCTCTACATGGGGCTGCCCTTGGTGACCATTCGGAAACTCCAGCTGGCCCAGAATGCAGCTGCTCGGGTAGTGATGGGGTGCGGGTGTTACGCTCGTGCCTCACCACTGCTTCGGCAGCTGCACTGGTTGCCAGTATGTCTCCGGGTGCAATTCAAGGTGCTGGTCATTACCTTTAAAGCCCTATATGGTAGTGGGCCAGGATACCTCAGAGACCGCGTCACCCCAAGAACGTCTGTCCGTCCCACCAGGGCGGATCGGAGAGGCTCCCTTGCAATTCCATCAGCTAGAGAGGCTCGCCTCTCTAGCACCAGAAGGAGGGCCTTCTCCGTGACCGCCCCAGCCCTGTGGAACCTCCTGCCTATCGATCTACGTCAACAAACAGAGCTCCTGCCCTTCCGGAAAGGCCTTAAAACCTGGCTGGCAGGACAAGTTTGGGGATCATGTTGGGTGGCTTATCAGATGAGACAGCCACCCGTTGTTCTTACCTTCCTACCCTGGTTCTGTTTTTTAATAATTACATAATTTTATAACTTGGAACTGTTTTAATTTCTTTTAGCTTAACTTTTAATTATTGTATTAATTTATATTTTAACTGTGAATAGGGTATCGTAGATTGATTTGTGGTTTTATATTGAGTTGTGGTTTAGCTATGTATTTTTAAACTGTGTATGTAAGCCGCCCAGAGTTGGGTTTTTTACCCGATTGGGCGGGATAATAAGTTGAAGGAAATAAATAAATAAATAAATAAATAAACTGATTCCAGTTTGTTAGCAAGAAACATTTCGGGAGATCTGATTGGAGAAGGCAGGATACAAACGTAATGTTAAAAATACTTCTGTTGACCATCATATATGTTAGCTATGAAGCATCTGCTACCAAGCAGCATTAAATCCTTCCCAAAATGTATTTGAATACCTTTCTTAGCAAGCAAAATCTGCATTAGCAGGATGAAAAGGGAAGCATAGCGTTTTGGTTTTCTATAGTCTGCCAAAGTGTCTCCCTGGGAGAGAAAAGCAAGCAATGGTTAGAACAGTGATGGCCAACCTTGGCACTCCAGGTGTTGTTGGAGTTCAATTCCCAGAATCCCCAGTCCCTGTGTATCTATTTGAATGGGTTTACTGCACACAATGCTCCTCAATGTGCACTGAGGAGGATGTTATGTTAGCAGGAGGAAATGCTGTTGTAGTGACGTGATATTGGGCGGATGTCATTTAGCCCTTTTAAATTCTATTTTGCTTTTAAATGTGTTAATTTTAGCTTTGTATGTTATTATATGCTGGAGGTGCATTTGACATGAATAAAGAAAGATAATTATTTGTTGTAAATAACTCATTGTTTTGCATGTCTGTCTCCTGAACCAACCAACTTTGCTCAGCCCCTCTGGGTCCTCTTGCTAGATATTTATAAATGTATACCATGATATCCACTCTTATGTCTGATGAAGTAGACTTGATCTACAAAAGAGTTTGCAAATTCCTCCAGAAGGGAAATTGATGGCTAAGCAGAGCAAGAGATTTAAGAAACAGAATAGCAACCTTTAGGAAGAAATACATATTCTTTTCTCTATTTATTTATTTATTTATTTATTTTATTTACTGTACTGTATTTGTATTTCTGCCTCCCTCACCAAAGTGACTCCAGGCGGCTCACAACAGTAACAAAAGTTCAAAATGCAAACCATCCCCATCATACAAAGCTAAATAATTAAAACTTTGAAAACTATTCCAACCTTCTCTGTCCTTCATATCGCAAGACTCACCACCAGTGGTGGGATGTCAAAAATTTAACTACCCCACCATGATGTCATCACAGTGTGGGCAGAGCTGATGTCATGATGTCATGACATTGTGGGCAGGGCCGAAGAAAAAAATAAGAATAAAAAATAAGAATAAGCACACTCACACACACACACACCTCAACCCACCCACGCACAACACAAACCCATTAATGAATTAAATAAATAAATAATACATTAAAACACACTCACCCACCCAAACATCCGCCCACCAACCCCAAACACAAATCACCCAGAGCTTAAAGATTATTCTGACTAATCTTTCTCACACTAGTACAGATGGAAGGAACTACAGAATAAACTCACCACAAGATGGCTTCATTTTGGCAATTTTCAACAGTTAAAGAATTTAGGTACTAAGTCTTTGCATAACCAGTTCTCTAGGATAACATGTCTTGATGTAAATTTAAAACGTGTACCTCCTTAAGGGTTCTCCAGTTGGAACAGCAATTGGAACAGCACAGATGTAGCTAATTGATGAGGTAACTCCAAGACTTTGCTTAAAAACCCCAAGCCAGGCTGCTAGGCCTTTTTAGGAACTGTGGTAGTACATCAATATAGGTAAAGGTATTAAATAGACATTAAAATACACACAGACACACCACATCCAAAGGTGAGACACTTACCCTGGGGAGCAGGCTATAGGGAGCTTCAGGCTAGCAGCTTCTGTTCCTCCTCCCCGCTTGGGAGGACAGCAAGGAGGCCGTGCATAGGCGCCATGCACTGTAGGCATGCATGGACACCAAGTGTTTGGCGCACATGCACAGCGGGGGTGAAAAGGTAAGCCCCAGAAGGTGGTTCCCCCCCAGAGCTGCTACCAGTTCTCCGGGACCCTGGGAAAAGTTACTACTGGTTCTGGCAAACTGGTGCAAAACTGTTACATCACATCACTGTTCACCACCTTTGGCCCCAGGACAGCAGTTCAAACCCCACGCTGCCAGGCCTTCTTACCCGCTACTTGCTGCAGCCTATGAATCCACCATCACGGGAGAGGAATTGTTCTGTTCAACCTTGGCCTAAAGATGGATTCACAAACACTGCTTGTCAAATACCAGTGGAGGAAATCCCTTGAGTCCTTGGGATCAAAAATAACCTCTCAACATGAACTACTCAGCTGGGGAAATGGGTATGTCTGCACAGCACACTTAGTTATTCCTCTTGACTGTAGAAATCAAATTTATACTGCCATGACATTTGGCTAGAAAAATGACATTTGAATTTAACTAGCTCTTGGGCATTGCTGCAACTAAACAAACACTGTGAAGTATATTCAGGTGGGTATTTAAAAATATATTTTTTTAAAAAATAGATTCTTATACATTAAAAGAGTGAGAAAAAGAAAACTCTCCAGTCTCCACAGACAGTCTTTCCATGTTGATTAAGGGCAAGTCTCAATTGTCAAGAGAAGGTGCCCAAACTACAGCCAGATCCGGCCCCTGACACCAATTCATCTGGCCCACATGACCGGCCAGAATCGATGAACCACATGACTGGTCCACGACCCAAAAAGTTTGGGCACCCCGGTTTAAGGTGTTGGTCCAGAACTGGAGGCCAGAATCAGGGTCCGGCCTGACCTTTATTCCAGAAAAGCGGGGGGGGGGGGAGATAAAGATGACCTCCTGCGTTTTGGAGATGAGGCTCCTGATAACACAGCCTAAAAAAGCCCCTGCTTTTCTTTGCAGCTTCTGGGCTCCGATTCAACTCCTGATCTACAAGAGGCCCCAAATATCCTTCTCCTTCCCAGCATTATTATGAGGTTGACTATGAAAGGGTTAAAGCAGGGCTGCCCAAACCCTTTCTTTTGGGCCACTGACCGGCCACCTGGTTTTATTTCTGCTTCCAGGAGCAAGGACGGTAGCATGGCCCGGATGAATTGGTGTTTGGGGGCCAGATGTGGCCCACAGGCCGTAGTTTGGGCACCTCTGGATTAAAGGCAACAGAGGGGAGTTTCCTAGAGAGGGAGGAAATGGAGTAGTAGATGAAGAGGTGGGGCTCTCACCCGGAAGTGGTCCTTTCCCAGGTGTCTCCCCCCACCCCAACTTGTGGGGCCGCTTTATGGCGTTACGTTCCTAAGCAGAGGAACGAAGGGAGTGGCCACGTCTCCCCCCCCACGCAGAGGAACGGCGTTACTTTCTCTGCCTCCGGCGTTACTCTTCTTTGGGAGATTTGGTAAGCCTCCCCCTTTTCACTCTCTCTGGTTCTCTTCGTGGGTCCCCCTATCTATACACACCATTTGGACCCCCCGGGGGAGGGGGCGATTTCGGTCAAGGGGGTGGGAGGAGGAGAAGGGCTTTTATTATAGGGGTGGGGGGGGGGTGGATTTCCGAACCTGAAATAAGCCCTATAGGTATAGGAGGCATCGGATTAGTGTGGGGTGGGGGGGACTTTTCCATTGAAAACCAGATTGCATGAGTTCTTCCTCCCATGAGAGGCATTTCTTTCTTTCTTTTTGGGGGGGGGGTGGAATCAGGAAGTGGACGATGGGATAATAGAAGGGGGGGGTGATAGGTGATGGGGATCCCCCTTTCCTTTCCAAGAGGAGGGGGTGCGTCTTCCCTCCCCCTTTTGTTGTAAAGGCTTTGAACGCAGGCCTTTGCAAGGCAATTTCCCGCTTGTGGGACGGGGTGTGTGTGTGTCTTTAAAGTGGCTTTAAGAAGATCCCACCATGGAGAGAGACAGGCCCCCCCACCCCCCGCCATGCCCCCTCCGTGGAAGGGAAGCATCGCCCAGTGTGAGGGACTCTTGCATGCCTCAGTGAGTGTGGAAAGGGAAGGAAGGGAAAGTGACTTGGCTCATATTTCCCCCCCCCCCATTGTTTCCCTTTCCAAATAACCCCCCCCTTCCCGGCCCCCAATTTGAATCTCTTCCTGAAGCTCAGAAAGATCAGCTCAGGGCTTGCCAGTACTGGACAGGAACTTCTCCCCCCCCCACACACACACACACACATAGAAATAGCACCCTCATGCACACCCACACACCTCCTTCCATTCACCCAACACACACACTAGTGGGGAGCTGTAGCCTCTGCCTGGTGCCTCCCAGCCCCGGTCTGTCTCTCTGCCTCAGGCCGTGTTCCTTGGGGGGGGGGGCCAGCAGGTGAACCTGGCTGGGTCTCTCTCTTCCCCCCACCCCCTCATCCCCCCCCCATGTGTGCACCCAGGTCTGGAACCAAGGCTTCTGAAAGCGGACCCCACCTTGAAGAAAAGCCTGATCCCAGCATCAGCGTCATCAATGTTGCAGTTTGGGTTGGGGCAGTGATGGAAATTATTTCATGTCTCCACAGCAGCATGAGAGGCAGCAGCTTCTCCTGCCCTGGGATGAGTTGCATGCATGCGCCGGAGCCAGGGCTGGGATGGAGGCTTTGGGGGGGGGGGTTGAGCTCTTTCTGAAGCCCTGGTCCAAGTCTGAGATGAGGGAAACTTCTCCCCATAGGCCCTGACCCCCCACCACCAGCAGCCTGGACATCGCAGGCACCCCCGCTTGGCCAGCTGCTTCAGAAGACCCAAACTGCCCATGCAGGGATATAAGAGGGGGTGGCTGTGAGAGAGGGACCCGCAAGGCTCATCTGTCCCCCTCCCCCCGCCCCGGAACACAGGTTTGCCACAGAGAGACTGACCAGGGCTGGAACCATGAGGCTGTTACCACTCTCCACTGGGTGTGTGTGTTGGGTGAATAGAGGGGGTGCGCGCTTCTCTGAGGGCGCTATTGGGGGTGGCGAGCAGTGGTAGGATTTAGCAGGTTTGCCCCCGTTCACCAGAACCGGTAGCATAAATTCCGGCTGGCCCTTCTGCCCTCCCATGTTTTGAGATAAAATCGTCCTAATTGGGGTGCAACACAGGGCTTCCCCCCTGGCCACACCCACCATGCCACGCCCACAGTTTTCTGTTGTTCATTCGGACAGTCGATTCCGACCCTTTGCAACCCCATGGACCATTGCCCTCCAGGCACCTCTGTCCCCCACCATCCTCCTCCACCTCCCCTCCACCCTTCCCAGCATCAAGGCTTTCTCAAGTGATTCCTTTCTTCTCCTTCGTGTTGTTTGGGGATGCACACTGATGGGTTCTGCGCCTGCGCTGAATCCTGAGCAGAGCTGGAAAGCTGATTGGATAAAGAGTTTTGAATGTGGGACCGCCCACCATGCCCAACCCCTTTAGGCGCCATTTCGCGCTTTCCCCTCAGTTTGCTTTTTTCCGCTGCGCAAGCAGGAGCCTGGAAAAAAAGCTGTGAGTACTTTAACTGAGATTGTCTCAGAATCTTCCAATTTTTTCTAACCTACAATTTTTCTCGGACCAGGGGACTTGATCCCTTGGTCCTCGTGTGGCTGGGACTCGCCCTCAGCCGCCGGTAAAAAAAAAAACAAACCAAGAGAAGGAAACCGTTCTTTCCTGCAATCTCGTGCCGGGGCCTCCCGGCCGGGATAATTTTTTCTCTTTGGCCATCTACCTCGGTGGATGGCCTCAGCGGCAGCGTTCAAGCAGTGTCCATCCTGCAAGAGAAAGTTCCCTAGTTCGGACGGACACGTGCGCTGCCTCCGCTGCCTCGGGGAGAGCCACCAGGTCCAGACCTGCGAGGTGTGTAGAGGCTTCTCGAAGGCCGCTATCAAGAACCGCCAGTACCGCCTCCAAGCCTACCTCATGGAGGCCGCACTCGCACCACCGCCTCCCCCAGCTCCAGAGCAGGCCGCTGCCTCAACGTCTGCTCCTTCGACCTCCGCTCCTTCTTCACGGCCGTCGGCCTCCGAACTGTTTAAACAGAAGAAGGAGCAGGAGAAGAAGAAAAAAGACAAGAAAGAGAAGAAGAAGCGTCGTAGCTCTTCGTCTTCTCTCCCACCGACCCCGGGACTGGCTCACCCCTCGCCACCACGCTCCCTAGTATCCGCCCCGGTTGCAGCCCCACCTACGCCGGGCAGGATGCCGGTCGATGTCCGGGAAACCACGCCGGAGAGGGCCCCCAGCCCTCCGCCATCGCCAGAGGCCCTTCCACCTCCACCACCGCGACGATCTACCTCTCTTCGCGACCATTCCATGGCTCCTGGTCTGGCTTCCGAAGCGCCACCCCAGTTGAGCCTCATCGCCCCGTTTATCGAGGCGATGGTGCGGAAGCTGCATGCCGAGCTCCAAGGCCCTCGACCGACACCATCCGAGTTCGTGGAGCACCCTCTGCCTCCCGAACCAGCCACGGAGGCACCACCGCTCCGTGACGAGGGTCCGGCACCGAAGAGGCAACGAGTGGAACAGGCGCGGTCGGAGGCCTCTCTCCCTCCGTACCAGCTGCCTTTGCCGGGGAACGATCCGAGATCTGCCAGGCCGTACTGGTCGGACTCGGACCCCGAGGCCTACCTGCCACCGTCCAGCGTCTCGGAGCGGTCAGGAGGCTCCGATGACTCGTCGGACCAGGAGGAGGAGGATCGGCCACCACCGGTTGCGGTTGACAAATCCCCGGACGATAACATCGGCTCCGTCCATGGCTCCCAACCGGAGGACCAGAAAACGTACACGGCCCTCATCACCCGCCTCGGATCCACGCTGGGGATCCGGGCGGAGGCTCCCCTGGACGAATGCGAAGATGTCGTCTGCGGCATGGCCGACCGGAAGGAGCTAGTCCCCGTCCGTCTGGGACTACTCCCGAAGATCGCCAAGGCGGCCAAGGAGGTCTGGAAGAGACCCGTCTCTTCCCATTCGGTGTCTAACAGGGTGGACTCCATGTACAGACTGTTGGACGACTCCAACTTCTTACACGTCCACCCGGCGCCGAACTCCCGAGTGGTGAAAGGCTCCCAACACCGGACACCAATTAGTAGCACCCCCGTTCCGTCGACCCAAGAAGGGAAGAAGCTGGACGCACTGGGCAGGAGGGTCTACGCCAATGCCTCCTTGTCCTTCCGTGCGTCCAACTACGCGACGGCCATGGGGGGCTACCAGTGCCGACTGTGGGAACAGGCGGAGTCCTTCAAGTCGCTGCTACCACCGGACAAGCGAGCGGACTTCGAGCGGGTCTGCATGGAGGGAAACCAACTCGCTCTCCAGCAGATCCGTACGGGCCGCCACGTCACGGAGTCGGAGGCGAAGAACCTGGCCTCCGCCATCCAGCTTCGTCGCCACGCCTGGCTCCGCTCCGCTGACCTGCAAGACGACGTCAAGCGGCTGGTGGAAGAGCTCCCCTTCGACGGTGAGGGCCTCTTCGCCAAGGAGACCGACACCTCCTTGGGAGAGCTGAAGGGGGACTACGCCACCATCAAACAGCTCCGCCCTCCACGCCGTGGGTCCAACCGTTACCAGCAGGACCAACCGTCGACGTCCCAGGCGGGTCCGTCCTACCAACCTCGCCCACCACAGAGGCAAGGCGACTACTCCCGGTACCAGCCCTACCGGCCACGACCACAACCCAGCCGTCCACGCTACCAACAGCGTCACCAGACTGGTAAACGCACGGAACGGAAGGGCAAACAACGTGTTTGACTCTTCCGTGACCGAGACTCTACCCTACCGTCCCCTCGCCAACTACCTATCGGCCTGGTCTGCCATCACCACAGACCGATGGGTTTTAACCATCTTAGACTCTGGCTACGCGATCGAGTTCAGGAAATGCCCTACTGTCGGACGGGTCCGCGTCACCGATCCGTCCCCACCGCTCCAGGAAGAACTATCAGCTCTCCTAGAGAAGGGCGCCATAGAGCCGGTTGCAGCGTCGGAGTCTCACGAAGGGTTCTTCTCCCGCTACTTCCTCGTGGACAAAAAAGACGGGGGGGCACGTCCAATCCTGGACCTCCGTCTCCTCAACAAGCACATCGACGCGAGGAAGTTCCGGATGGTGACTCTTCATTCCATCCTCCCACTGATCAACCACGGGGACTGGTTCACCGTCATCGACCTGAAGGATGCCTACTTCCACGTATCCATCAGAAGGGAACACCGCCGATTCCTACGCTTCCAGATCGGCGGCGACGTCTACCAGTACACCTGCCTACCCTTCGTCCTCTCCACCGCTCCGAGGGTATTCACGAAGTGCATGGTGCCGGTGGCTGCTCATCTTCGGCTGCAAGGCGTCCAAGTGTTCCCGTACATAGACGACTGGTTGGTCTGCTCCCCAACCCAACAGAAAGCCAAGGACGATGTTGCCCATTGCCTGGCCCTTATGCAGAGTCTCGGTCTACGGGTCAACTACAAGAAGCCTCAGTTGACCCCCACTCAACGAATAGACTACATCGGAGCCGTATTGGACTCTCTGGCTCTAAGAGCCTACGCTCCCCCCAAACGTCTGCTCGACATCCGCACGGTAGTGGCTCGGATCCAAGGCAGTCGTCGCGTCCGTGCCAGGGACGCTCTCCGCTTACTAGGACTCATGGCGTCGACCACAGCAGTGATCTCGCATGCCAAGCTCAAAATGCGGTCGCTCCAGTCGTGGCTCCTAGCCTCCTTCGACAGCACCCACGACAACCTCAGGAAGTGGCTCACACCGACCCCCGAACTGCGGGACCAGCTGAACTGGTGGACAACGGACCGCAATGTGACCGCCGGGAAGCTCTTCACCCTCCCCGCGCCATCCGTCCAGGTCACCACCGACGCGAGCACACACGGATGGGGTGCGTGCTGCCTCGGGTTACGGGTCCACGGCATCTGGACGCCCGCGGAAGCCGACCGCCACATCAACTTCCTCGAGCTGTTAGCGGTATGGAAGGCGATGAGGTCCTTCAGACTGTCACTAGCAGGCCACGTGGTGCAGATCGCTTCGGACAACACCACGACCCTAGCCTACCTCAACCGGCAAGGAGGGACCAAGTCCCTCTCCCTCCTTCACCTGACGGTCCAGATCTGGGAGTGGTGCCTGAAGGTACATGTGTTCCCCATAGGTGTCCACATCCAGGGCACGCTGAACTTAGAGGCGGACTCCCTGAGCCGCAAAGGGACAGCGATGCACGAATGGGAACTGGACGGATCGGTGTTCGACCGCCTGTGCCGACGGTGGGGCACACCGAGCCTAGACGTGTTCGCGACACAGATCAACACCAAGTGCCGCCGTTACTGCTCCCGGGCGGGGATCGGCCACGGATCGGAGGGCGATGCCTTCATGGTGCCGTGGCACCAGGAACTGCTGTACATGTTTCCTCCGATCCCTCTCATCCAACGGGTCCTGGTACGGATCCGTGCGGAGAATGCCTGGGCGATCCTGATTGCCCCGTCCTGGCCGCGCCAGCCATGGTTCCCGCTACTCCAAACCCTGGCTTGCGACCGCCTCCGCCTACCCACCGATCCGAACCTCCTCCGCATGGAGGACGGTCGGATCCTCCACTCGGATCTGCCGAGCCTACACCTGACGGCCTGGCTTATCCGCCCGACATAAGGCGGATCCTTGAACTTTCAAGGAGTCCTATGATGCCAAGTACCGTCGCTTCATAGACTTTCTAGCATCCAGTGACCGTACCGTGGACTCGGCATCCCTGCAGGACGTCATGTCCTACCTCCTGCACCTGGCCGAGTCAGGATCTGCACACTCATCCTTAAAGGTCCACTTGGCTGCGGTGGTAGCCAAGGCCCCACCCTCATCAGTATTGTCTTCCGCTTTCAGAGACAAGACTGTTAAAAGATTCCTCCAGGGACTGCGTAATGCCTATCCTCCAGTGAAGATACCACCTCCTCAGTGGTCCCTCACTGCTGTGCTCACCGCGCTCACGAAGGCGCCCTTTGAGCCCATGGCTACAGTGGACATTAAGTTTGTTTCTTACAAAACTGCCTTCCTCGTAGCCATCACCTCTGCCCAGAGGGCAGGAGAACTGGCAGCCCTGCGGTCTGACCCTCCCTTTCTCAAGTTCTACCCCGATAGGGTAGTATTGCACCCGGACCTGGCTTTTCTGCCCAAAGTCCTGACTGAATTCCACCTGGCCCAGTCCATCACGCTTCCAGCATTCTTCCTGAATCCTTCGTCTGCACAAGAGAGAGTGTGGCATTCGCTGGATGTCAGGAGGGCCTTGCTGTTCTACACACAAAGGACTGCGTCCTTCAGGAGAGCCAAGCAACTGTTTGTGGCCTATGGTGGCAAGTCCAAGGGACAATCTCTGTCTGCCCAGAGACTTTCCAAATGGATCTCAAGCACCATCTACCTGGCTTATGAGATGTCATCTCTGCCACCCCCGCCTCATGTCCGGGCTCACTCCACCAGGACATTGGCTTCCTCCACTGCGTTCCTCGAAGGCATCCCGATGGAGGACATCTGCAAGGCCGCTACTTGGTCCAGGTCTTCCACCTTCATCACCCACTACCGGGTTGACACAAGGTCTGCTTCCGATGTCAGACGAGGCAGATCCATCCTGACGGCTGGTCTCCGATCCTCTTCGCTGATGACCGCCCATCCATGAAGCCATCGCGCTCTCCTACATCTCAGGACGCCGGCTGCCCACCATCCAAGTAAGTGAGCTTGCTAGTCACCCATCAGTGTGCATCCCCAAACAACACGAAGGAGAAGGACAGGTTTCACTTACCAGTAACTGTCGTTCTCCGAGTATGTTGTTTGGGGATTCACACAACCCAACCCTGCTTCCCCTCAGGGCTGCCGGCCTGAGATGGCCTTATGCTTAGCGGGCAGCTGTAATATCAAACTGAGGGGAAAGCGCGAAATGGCGCCTAAAGGGGTTGGGCATGGTGGGCGGTCCCACATTCAAAACTCTTTATCCAATCAGCTTTCCAGCTCCGCTCAGGATTCAGCGCAGGCGCAGAACCCATCAGTGTGAATCCCCAAACAACATACTCGGAGAACGACAGTTACTGGTAAGTGAAACCTGTCCTTCTCATATGATGTCCAAAGTGTATCCCTTAGGGATGTTGTTTAGGTCATACCTGTCTGGCCTAATTGTTTTCCCATACTTTCTTTAGTCTATGCCTGAATTTTGCAGTCAGTAGATCATGATCTGAGCCACAGTCTGCTCCATGTCTTGTTTCTGCTGACTGTATGGAGGTTCTCCACCTTTGGCTGCAGAGTATGTAATCAATCTGGTTTCAATGTTGGCCACCTGGTGATGTCCATGTGTAAAGTGGCCTCTTGTGTTGCTGGAAGAGGGTGTTTGCTATGACCAGGGCATTCTCTTGGCAGAACTCTTATCAACTTTTGCCCTGCTTCATTCTGTCTTCTAAGACCAATCTTGTCTCTTCTTCCATTTACAGACTTGGTAGTAAAAAAACTTTGAATCTCACCACTGGGGGAGAGAACGCCTGCCTGCCTGCCTGGCATCACTGAGAACAAAGGGAATGAGGGGTCCAAGTTCTCCCTTCTTTCCCTGGAGCAGCTGCTTCTCCTGCCCTTCCTTTCCCACCTCATTCCCTTTCCTCTCACTAATCCCAGGAAGGCAAGCAGGCAGACTCTCCCCACAATAGCATCCTCACGCAAGCACATCCCACCCCACTCACCCGACACCCCACCCAGTACTGAGCAGTAGCAAAGCCACCTGGTGCCACCTACAGCAGTCCAGTGTTCCTTGGGGGAGCAGATGAGCCTTGCCAGGTATCTCTTTCTCCTGGCCACCCCCCCCCCCCTCTTATCCCTGCCTATCTACCCAGGGCTGGGACCAGGAATTTCAAAAGAGGGACCCCTCTACTCAGATCCCAGCCCAACGTCAGTGCCCTCTCTCCGTTTTGGGTTTGGGGCTTAATCGAGGCTCCTCTTCACCCAGCTGCCTCCAGCACCTACATCTAAAGGGGAGAAGGCAAGAAGGCAGGCAAGTAGCAGGTACGCAGCCAGTGCTGGTCGCTTCTTCTGAGGGAAGTTTCCATCATAAGCCCCAGTCGCCTGTGAAGGAATTCACTACAACCAGGACTCAGAAACACAATGAAAATGTCCCACCCACATCCCACCACTGTGGGAAGTGATGGTGTCTGGCCAGGCAGCCAAAAGAATGGCCAGCCTGGGAAAAAGGTTTTCCTGATGAAAAAAAAAATCACATTGTTCTTCAGGACACAATTTCCCCCTATTTCCTTTCCCATAACTGTTCTAGATCCTAGTCCAAATTGATTTATCAGAGTACAGATTATTATTATTATTGGGCTCAATCGGCGTTTGGGTTGTGGGCAGAAGTGGCGTAATATGAGTTTCAGCCGCCCGGGGCGGAGGCCAAGTTTGCCCCCTCCCTGGGCCCATGACGCAGCTCCTCTTCACACATCGGCGGTTGTGCTGTGGGGAGAAACAGGTGATTAGCCGGTTCCCCTCTAGCCCAGGCAGCTGGGTGAAGAGGAGCTGCGTCATGGGCCCAGGGAGGGGGCAAACTTGGCCTCCGCCCCGGGCGGCTGAAACTCATATTAAGCCACTTCTGCCCACAACCCAAGCGCCCATTGAGCCCAGTGCGTAATCGGCGTTTGGATTGGGGTGGGAGAAATGAGTGCACACACCTCCCCCCCCCCAACCCAAGCGTCGATCGCGCTCTGGATTCAATCGGCAATTGGGTTGTGGGGAGGAATGGGTGTAAGCACACATTCCTCCCCACAACCCAAGCACCGATTGATCCCAGATGGAGATAAATAGGGACCACTTAAGTGGGAAGGTAAACTGCATTCCGTATGCGTCAGTGTCTGGTCATGCCTGCCACATGACCATGGAAACATTTGTAGAAGCAGACTGTGCTGCCCGTTTGGCTTTGAAATGGAGATACACAATCATTCAAAAAAAAAAAAAGGTGGCGTTAGCAATGTCTTAGATGTAACTGAAGATGATACCATATATAAAGATTATAGGGAAGAAAGTGATATAAATGACTGTGAGCAACAGAGCTTCATAAATTCTGACACTGGCGATGATGAGTTTTCAGTTTCCAGAATATTAAAAAAGTGATTGAGGCTCTGAGTCTTTCCTAATTTGTTAATGGAAGTGGTGATGGTTCTTAACACCACTGTTGAGTTTACGCAGTTAAATATTACCATATTTTGCTTTATTTTAATAAATATTTTCGTATACCAGTACTATTTGGTTCAGAATATTTTTTCTTGTTTTCCTGCTCTAAAAAATGGGCGTCTTATGGTCGGGTGCATGTTATGGTATGAAAAATACAGTAACTGTTGATAAATTCTCTTCAATCTTTATGCAGAACTGCAGATATTGAATGTAGAGCAGCTGTTCGACTGGGAGGATGTCATAAAACAACAGGAAATAATCTCAGGAGAGATGGAGTGTGGAAAAAGTGTCAGTAAACAAGTACATCTTGCTAGACAAAACAGCACCCACTCAGGAGAGAAGACATTTGAATGCCCGGAGTGTGGGAAAAGCTTCAGTCACAGTGGAAACCTTGCTAGACATCACAGGATCCACACAGGAGAGAAGCCATTTGAATGCCTTGAGTGTGGAAAAAACTTCACTCGTAGTTCAAGCCTTTCTTCACATCACAAGACCCACACAGGAGAGAAGCCATTTGAATGCCTGGAGTGTAGGAAAAGCTTCAGTCATAGTTCACATCTTGCTTCACATCACAGGACACACACAGGAGAGAAGCCATTTGAATGCCTGGAGTGTGGAAAAAACTTCAGTCGTAGTTCAAGCCTTTCTTCACATCACAAGACACACACAGGAGAGAAGCCATTTGAATGCATGGAGTGCGGAAAAAGCATCAGTCACAGTGGAAACCTTGCTAGACATCACAGGACACACACAGGAGAGAAGCCATTTGAATGCCTGGTGTGTGGAAAAAGCTTCAGTCAAAGTGCACAGCTTGCTAAACATCACAAGACCCACACAGGAGAGAAGCCTTTTAAATGCCTGGAGTGTGGGAAAAGCTTCAGTCAAATTTCAGACCTTGCTTCACATCACAGGACACACACAGGAGAGAAGCCATTTCAATGCATGGAGTGTGGAAAAAACTTCAGTCGTAGTTCAAGCCTTTCTTCACATCACAAGACCCACACAGGAGAGAAGCCTTTTAAATGCCTGGAGTGTGGAAAAAACTTCAGTCGTAGTTCAAGCCTTTCTTCACATCACAAGACCCACACAGGAGAGAAGCCTTTTAAATGCCTGGAGTGTGGAAAAAACTTCAGTCACAGCGTAAGCCTTGCTAGACATCACAGGATCCACACAGGAGAGAAGCCATTTGAATGCCTTGAGTGTGGAAAAAACTTCAGTTGTAGTTCAAGCCTTTCTTCACATCACAAGACCCACACAGGAGAGAAGCCATTTGAATGCCTGGAGTGTAGGAAAAGCTTCAGTCATAGTTCACATCTTGATTCACATCACAGGACACACACAGGAGAGAAGCCATTTGAATGCCTGGAGTGTGGAAAAAACTTCAGTCGTAGTTCAAGCCTTTCTTCACATCACAAGACACACACAGGAGAGAAGCCATTTGAATGCATGGAGTGCGGAAAAAGCTTCAGTCACAGTGGAAACCTTGCTAGACATCACAGGACACACACAGGAGAGAAGCCATTTGAATGCCTGGTGTGTGGAAAAAGCTTCAGTCAAAGTGCACAGCTTGCTAAACATCACAAGACCCACACAGGAGAGAAGCCTTTTAAATGCCTGGAGTGTGGGAAAAGCTTCAGTCAAATTTCAGACCTTGCTTCACATCACAGGACACACACAGGAGAGAAGCCATTTGAATGCATGGAGTGTGGAAAAAACTTCAGTCGTAGTTCAAGCCTTTCTTCACATCACAAGACCCACACAGGAGAGAAGCCTTTTAAATGCCTGGAGTGTGGAAAAAACTTCAGTCGTAGTTCAAGCCTTTCTTCACATCACAAGACCCACACAGGAGAGAAGCCTTTTTAATGCCTGGAGTGTGGAAAAAACTTCAGTCACAGCGTAAGCCTTGCTAGGCATCACAGGATCCACACAGGAGAGAAGACATTTAAGTGTCTGGAGTGTGGAAAAAGCTTCAGTCAGAATGGACACCTTGCTATACATCACAGGACCCACACAGGAGAAAAGCCATTTGAATGCCTGGAGTGTGGAAAAAGCTTCAGTTGTAGTTCACATCTTGCTTCACATCACAAGACCCACATAGGGGAGAAGCCATTTGAATGCCTGGAGTGCGGAAAAAGCTTCAGGCAAAAATCACACCTTGCTATACACCACAGGAACCACACAGGAGAGAAGCCATTTGAATGCCTGGAGTGTGGAAAAAGCTTCAGTCGCAGTTCACACCTTGCTTCACATCACAGGACCCACACAGAAGAGAAGCCATTTGAATGCAAGGATTGTGGAAAAAGCTTCAGTCAAAGTGGACACCTTGCTTCACATCGCAGGACACACACAGGAGAGAAGCCTTTTAAATGCCAGGAGTGTTGGAAAAGCTTCAGTCATAGTGGACGTCTTGCTGCACATCACAAGACCCACACAGGAGAGGAGCCATTTAAATAACAGAAGTAGAAAATGCTTCAGTCTTCCTAAAACTCTTGCTATACATCCCAGAACTCACATTGTGGAAAACTTGCTTCATATCACAGGACACATACAAGCGAGAAGCCATTTATTGTCTATACTGGCATATTTTACTTCTACTTCCAGGATTAACTGGTGTCCAGGGCTCGATCCTGCCCATAGGCCATAGGATGGGCACCCCTGGTTTAAGCAGAGTAAATGGCAGCCTATACTCTACCTCATTCTGTTGTAAAATAGATTGCGAGGTAAGTTTTATTTCTTCTTCCGATGGGAGGAACCATGCGACCGGCCTGTGGGCCGAACTGATTGGGCACCCTGACTTTCGATGGAAGCATAGAAAGCTTGAACTAGTGGACTGAAGGAAGTATTTGGAGGAAGCGTAATGTTTGATAAAGGACCTGTGGAAACCCACCAAAAGATGACCTGGCAGCACATAACTAATTACAAACTTTATAAACTCCGTCTCCTCACAACATTTCTTCTCCCTGCAAATTTCACCCCACCCCCCAAGAACAAAACGTTTCTTCCTTTCTAGCAGATTGCTTTGGGCTTCATTAATACAGTAATACTTTTTCAATGTACCACTTAGACCAGGGATTCTCAACCTGTGGCCCGCAGAGCCATTTCATGTGCACCCTCGACCGCCGCCACAACACCCGGAAATGCCATTTGATGGAGGAACTGCAAAATGGCCGTCCAGCCTCCAAATCCGTGATGGAGCATGACTCGGCCCCTGGCTTTATAAGGTTGAGAACTCCTGATTTAGGCAGTCATTGTTCTTTACAGCTGTTTTTAATGTCTATTGTGGGATCTTCCTTTCACCTTTTTATCCTTTGCAGTGAACTAGAATGGCAAAAGTCTGAAGGCTCTTTGGTTTCCGTGGGTAGTGCAAAACTCCTGCCTGCAGTCCCATTGAACATGAATTGTGTAATAAACCCCAATTAAAAAGAGATGCAATTGACTGGAAAAACTGATTCCAGTTTGTTAGCAAGAAACATTTCGGGAGATCTGATTGGAGAAGGCAGGATGCAAACGTAATGTTAAAAATACTTCTGTTGACCATCATATATGTTAGCTATGAAGCATCTGCTACCAAGCAGCGTTAAATCCTTCCCAAAATGTATTTGAATACCTTTCTTAGCAAGCAAAATCTGCATTAGCAGGATGAAAAGGGAAGCATAGCGTTTTGGTTTTCTATATTCTGCCAAAGTGTCTCCCTGGGAGAGAAAAGCAAGCAATGGTTAGAACAGTGACGGCCAACCTTGGCACTCCAGGTGTTGGAGTTCAATTCCCAGAATCCCCAGTCCCTGTGTATCAATTTGAATGGGTTTACTGCACACAATGCTCCTCAACGTGCACTGAGGAGGATGTTATGTTAGCAGGAGGAAATGCTGTTGTAGTGGCGTGATATTGGGCGGGTGTCATTTAGCCCTTTTAAATTCTATTTTGCTTTTAGATGTGTTAATTTTAGCTTTGTATGTTATTATATGCTGGTGGTGCATTTGACATGAATAAAGAAAGATAATTACTTGTTTTAAATAACTCATTGTTTTGCATGTCTGTCTCCTGAACCAACCAACTTTGCTCAGCCCCTCTGGGTCTCCTTGCTAGATATTTATAAATGTATACCATGATCTACAAAAGAGTTTGCAAATTGCTCCAGAAGGGAAATTGATGGATAAGCAGAGCAAGAGATTTAAGAGACAGAATAGCAACCTTTATGAAGAAATACATATTCTTTTCTCTAATTATTTATTTATTTTATTTACTGTATTTGTATTTCTGCCTCCCTCACCAAAGCGACTCCAGGCAGCTCACAACAGTAACAAAAGTTCAAAATGCAAACCATCCCCATCATACAAAGCTAAATAATTAAAACTTTGAAAACGATTCCAACCTTCTTTGTCCTTCATATCTCAAGACTCACCACCAGTGGTGGGATGTCAAAAATTTAACTACCCCACCATGATGTCATCACAGTGTGGGCAGAGCTGATGTCATGATGTCATGACATTGTGGGCAGGGCCGAAGAAAAAAATAAGAATAAAAAATAAGAATAAGCACACACACACACACACACACCCCTCAACCCACCCACCCACAACACAAACCCATTAATGAATTAAATAAATAAATAATACATTAAAACACACTCACCCACCCAAACATCCGCCCACCAACCCCAAACAAATCAACCAGAGCTTAAAGCTTATTCTGGCTAATCTTTATCATACTAGGTCAGATGGAAGGAACTACAGAATAAACTCACCACAAGATGGCTTCATTTTGGCAATTTTCAACAGTTAAAGAATTTAGGTACTAAGTCTTTGCATAACCAGTTCTCTAGGATAATATGTCTTAATGTAAATTAAAACAGGTGTACCTCCTTAAGGGTTCTCCAGTTGGAACACCAATTGGAACAGCACAGATGTAGCTTATTGATGAGGTAACTCCAAGACTTTGCTTAAAAACCCCAAGCCAGGCTGCTAGGCCTTTTTAGGAACTGTGGTAGTACGTCAATATAGGTAAAGGTATTAAATAGACATTAAAATACACACAGACACACCACATCCAAAGGTGAGACACTTACCCTGGGGAGCAGGCTATAGGGAGCTTCAGGCTAGCAGCTTCTGTTCCTCCTCCCCGCTTGGGAGGACAGCAAGGAGGCCGTGCATAGGCGCCAAGCACTGTAGGCGTGCATGGACACCAAGTGTTAAGCAAAAGGTAAGCCCCCGAAGGTGGTTCCCCCCAAAAGCTGCTACCAGTTTTCCGGGACCCTGGGAAAAGTTACTACCGGTTCTGGCAAACTGGTGCAAAACTGTTACATCACATCACTGCTTACCACCTTTGGCCCCAGGACAGCAGTTCAAACCCCACACTGCCAAGCCTTCTTACCCGCTACTTGCTGCAGCCTAGACTTGCCAGGGAGTTGGTGTATATTCTGGATACTTTGCCCATGAATCCACCATGACGGGAGAAGAATTGTTCTGTTCAACCTTGGCCTAAAGATGGATTCACAAACATTGCTTGTCAAATACCAGTGGAGGAAATCCCTTGAGTCCCTGGGATCAAAAATAACCTCTCAACAAGAACTACTCAGCTGGGGAAATGGGTACGTCTGCACAGCACACTTAGTTATTCCTCTTGACTGTAGAAATCAAATTTATACTGCCATGACATTTGGCTAGAAAAATGACATTTGAATTTAACTAACTCTTGGGCATTGTTGCAACTAAACAAACACTGTGAAGTATATTCAGGTGGGTATTTAAAAATATTATTTTTTAAAAAAAGATTCTTATACATTAAAAGAGTGAGAAAAAGAAAACTCTCCAGTCTCCACAGACAGTCTTTCCATGTTGATTAAGGGCAAGTCTCAATTGTCAAAAGAAGGTGCCCAAACTACAGCCAGATCCGGCCCCTGACACCAATTCATCTGGCCCGGTGCATTTTACTTCCACTTATAGGAGCGAGGAGGGCGGTGTGGGCTGGGTGAATTGGTTTTGGAGGCTGGATCTGGCCCATGAGCCGTAGTTCCGGCACCCCTGATTTAAGAAGAGTAAATGGCAGCTTAAATCCTATCTTGCCCTGATTCAAAACAGTTTGTAAGGCGTGTTTTACTTCTGTGGGAGGACCCACGTGGCTGACCCACTGAGCCATGTGACGTTTGGGCCCTCCTGGTCAAAAGAATAGGCTCCAACCAATTTAATGAAAGGACTATTGAGATGAGGTCATATATGGTATTTGGGATAGTCAGCACAGCCCAAAGTCACAGGTTCATTGTCCACTAAAAGGTAGGAGGTTCCCCCTGACATCCAGCCTATGATTTCCCTTCCTGTCCCTTGAGCCCATTATTACAGGTCCTGGACTCCTGCCTGATGGAAAAGGGGATCCTGCCTCTCATCTGTTAATTGACTCTGTCAAGTGTAAAATGCTATCATTGTGTATGCCTAAAGGGCACACCAGAAGAGCTTCCTCAAAGATGTGGTGTTTTTGAACCACAATCGGGCATTCAATGGGCAAGGGCAATTTTGCTTTGCCAGCTAATCTTTCTCACACTAGGTTAGGCAAAAGGAAGTGCAGCATAAATTCACCCAAAGAAAGGTGGCTTCATTTTTGGCCTAGACAAGAAGGGAAAAAATCCTCTCCCCATTCCAATCCTTTTCCTGAGGACGTCAACATGCCCAGGTTCCTTAAGTCTTTCCTCAGAGGGTTTGTTTCCCCGTCCCCCTGATTATCATCTTTCGTGCCCTCCTGTGAGTTTTTAGGTCCTGTTTAAGGCAGGGGTGCCCAAGCTGATCCGGCCCATGGGCCATCGTTTGAGCACCCCTGCCTTAAAACAGCATCCCGTATGGCTGTGTTTTACCTCCACTGATGAGGGCAGCAGGATCCGGATGAATTGCCATTAGGGGCCAGAATCCAGATCCAGCCTGTGGAGCAAGATATTTAAGAGACAGAATAGCAACCTTTATGAAGAAATACATATTCTTTTCTCTATTTATTTATTTATTTATTTTCTGTATTTGTATTTCTGCCTCCCTCACCAAAGCCACTCAAGGCAGCTCACAACAGTATCAAAAGTTCAAAATGCAAACCATCCCTTTACTAATTTATTTAAAGGACTGCTGAGATGATGACATATATGGTATTTGGGATAGTCAGCATAGCCCAAAGTCACAGGTTCCTTGCTCTCTAAGAGGTAGGGGGTTCCGCCTGACATCCAGTCTGCGATTTCCCTTCCTGTCCCCTGAGCCCATTATTACAGGTCCTGCACTCATGGCTGATGGAGAAGGGTTCCTGCCCCCCCCCTTAATTGACTGTCAAATATGAAATGCTATCATTGTGTGTTTCTAAAGGGCACACCAGACAAGCTTCCATGAAGATTGTGGTGTTTTTGAACCACAAACTAGCATACCCTCAGCAAGGGCAATTTTGTTGTGCCAGCTAATCTTTCTCACACTAGGTCAGGCGAAAGGAACTGCAGGATAAATTCACCCATACAGGTGTGTTCATTTTTGGCCAGACAAGAAGAAAAATCCTCTCCCCATTCCAAGCCTCTTTTTCCCCCAAGGACATAAACATGCCCAGTTTCCTTAAGTCTTTCCTCAGAGGGTTTGGTTCCCCTTCCCCGATTATCATCCTTCGTGCCCTCCTGGACCTGTGATCTTGTGGGTCTCTTGGGACCTGTTTAAGGCAGGGGTGCCCAAGCTGATCCGGCCCATGGGCCACCATTTGATCACCTCTGCCTTAAACAGGATCCCGTATGGGTGCTTTTTACTTCCGATTTCAAGAGAGATGAGAGAAGTGTGGGCTGGATGAACTGGTGTCGGGGCCTGATCCAGCTTGTGGGCCATATTTTCGGCACCCCTGGTTTAAGCAACAGAAAATGGCAGCCTAAAATCTATACCATCCTGTGGCAAAACAAGAGATTGCCAGGCATGTTTTACTTCCACTTCTAGTGGGAGAAACCACGTGACCGGCCAGATGAACCACATGACTGGTCCACGACCCAAAAAGTTTGGGCACCCCGGTTTAAGGTGTTGGTCCAGAACTGGAGGCCAGAATCAGGGTCCGGCCTGACCTTTATGCCAGAAAAGGGGGGGGGAGATAAAGATGACCTCCTGCGTTTTGGAGACGAGGCTCCTGATAACACAGCCTAAAAAAGCCCCTGCCTTTCTTTGCAGCTTCTGGGCTCCGATTCAACTCCTGATCTACAAGAGCCCTCAAATATCCTTCTCCTTCCCAGCATTATTATGAGCTTGACTATGAAAGGGTTAAAGCAGGGCTGCCCAAACCCTTTTGGGCCACTGACCAGCCACCTGGTTTTATTTCTGCTTCCAGGAGCAAGGAGGGTAGCATGGCCCGGATGAATTGACGTTTGGGGGCCCGATCTGGTGCACGGGCCAGATCTGGCGCACAGTGGCCGTAGTTTGGGCACCCCTGGATTAAAGGCAACAGAGGGGAGTTTCCTAGAGAGGGAGGAAATGGAGTAGTAGAAGAAGAGGTGGGGCTCTCACCCGGAAGTGGTCCTTTCCCAGGTGTCTCTCCCCACCCCAATTCGTGGGGCCGCTTTATGGCGTTCCGTTCCTAAGCAGAGGAACGAGGGGAGTGGCAACGTCTCTCCCCCTCCCCCCCCACCCAGAGGAACGGCGTTACTTTCTCTGCCTCCGGCGTTTCTCTTCTTTAGGAGATTTGGTAAGCCTCCCCCTTTTCACTCTCTCTGGTTCTCTTCGAGGGTCCCCCTACCTACACACCATTTGGACCCCCTGGGGGAGGGGGCGATGCGATTTCGGTCAAGGGGGTGGGAGGAGGAGAAGGGCTTTTATTATAGGGGGTGGGGGTGGATTTCCGAACCTGGAATAATAAGCCCTATAGGTATAGGAGGCATCGGATTAGTGGGGGGTGGGGTGGGGGACTTTTCCATTGAAAACCAGATTGCATGAGTTCTTCCTCCCATGAGAGGCATTTCTTTTTTTGGGGGGTGGGGGTGGAATCAGGAAGTGGACGATGGGATAATAGAAGGGGGGGTGATAGGTGATGGAGATCCCCCTTTCCTTTCCAAGAGGGGGGGGGTGCGTCTTCCCTCCCCCTTTTGTTGTAAAGGCTTTGAACGCAGGCCTTTGCAAGGCAATTTCCCGCTTGTGGGACGGGGTGTGTGTGTGTCTTTAAAGTGGCTTTAAGAAGATCACACCATGGAGAAAGACAGCCCACCCCCCACCCCCCGCCATGCCCCCTCCGTGGAAGGGAAGCATCGCCCAGTGTGAGGGACTCTTGCATGCCTCAGTGAGTGTGGAAAGGGAAGGAAGGGAAAGTGACTTGGCTCATATTCCCCCCCCCCCCCCATTGTTTCCCTTTCCAAATAACCCCCCCCCTTCCCGGCCCCCAATTTGAATCTCTTCCTGAAGCTCAGAAAGATCAGCTCAGGGCTTGCCAGTACTGGACAGGAACTTCTCCCCCCCCCCACACACACACACATAGAAATAGCACCCTCATGCACATCCACACACCTCCTTCCATTCACCCAACACACACACCAGTGGTGTAGCCTCTGCCTGGTGCCTCCCAGCCCCGGTCTGTGTCTCTGCCTCAGGCCGGTTTTCCTTGGGGGGGGGGGCAGCAGGTGAACCTGGCTGGGTCTCTCTCTCCCCCCCACCCCCTCATTCCCCCCCCCCATGTGTGCACCCAGGTCTGGAACCAGGGCTTCTGAAAGCGGACCCCACCTTGAAGAAAAGCCTGATCCCAGCATCATCGTCATCAATGTTGCAGTTTGGGTTGGGGCAGTGGTGGAAATGATTTCATGTCTCCACAGCAGCATGAGAGGCAGCAGCTTCTGCCCTGGGATGAGTTGCATGCATGCGCCGGAGCCAGGGCTGGGATGGAGGCTTTTTTGGGGGGGGGGTTTGAGCTCTTTCCGAAGCCCTGGTCCAAGTCTGAGATGAGGGAAACTTCTCCCCATAGGCCCTGACCCCCCACCACCCGCAGCCTGGACATCGCTTGGCCAGATGCTTCAGAAGATCCAAACTGCCCATGCAGGGATATAAGAGGGGGTGGCTGTGAGAGAGAGACCCGCAAGGCTCATCTGTCCCCCTCCCCCCGCCCCGGAACACAGGTTTGCCACAGAGAGACTGACCAGGGCTGGAACCATGAGGCTGTTACCACTCTCCACTGGGTGTGTGTGTGTTGGGTGAATAGAGGGGGTGCGCGCTTCTCTGAGGGCGCTATTGGGGGTGGGGAGCAGTGGTAGGATTTAGCAGGTTTGCCCCCGTTCACCAGAACCGGTAGCATAAATTCCAGCTGGCCCTTCTGCCCTCCCAAGTTTTGAGATAAAATCGTCCTAATTGGGGTGCAACACAGGGCTTCCCCCCTGGCCACACCCACCATGCCACGTCCACAGTTTTCTGTTGTTCATTCGGACAGTCGATTCCGACCCTTTGCAACCCCATGGACCATTGCCCTCCAGGCACCTCTGTCCCCCACCATCCTCCTCCACCTCCCCTCCACCCTTCCCAGCATCAAGGCTTTCTCAAGTGATTCCTTTCTTCTCATATGATGTCCAAAGTGTATCCCTTAGGGATGTTGTTTAGGTCATACCTGTCTGGCCTAATTGTTTTCCCATACTTTCTTTAGTCTAAGCCTGAATTTTGCAGTCAGTAGATCATGATCTGAGCCACAGTCTGCTCCATGTCTTGTTTCTGCTGACTGTATGGAGGTTCTCCGCCTTTAGCTGCAGAGTATGTAATCAATCTGGTTTCAATGTTGGCCACCTGGTGATGTCCATGTGTAAAGTGGCCTCTTGTGTTGCTGGAAGATGGTGTTTGCTATGACCAGGGCATTCTCTTGGCAGAACTCTTATCAACTTTTGCCCTGCGTCATTCTGTCTTCTAAGACCAATCTTGTCTCTTATTCCATTTACAGACTTGGTAGTAAAAAAACTTTGAATCTCACCACTGGGGGAGAGAACGCATGCCTGCCTGCCTGGCATCACTGAGAGCAAAGGGAATGAGGGGTCCAAGTTCTCCCTTCTTTCCCTGGAGCAGCTGCTTCTCCTGCCCTTCCTTCCCCACCTCATTCCCTTTCCTCTCACTAATCCCAGGAAGGCAAGCAGGCAGACTCTCCCCACAATAGTATCCTCACGCAAGCACATCCCACCCCACTCACCCGACACCCCACCCAGTACTGAGCAGTAGCAAAGCCACCTGGTGCCACCTACAGCAGTCCAGTGTTCCTTGGGCGAGCAGATGAACATTGCCAGGTATCTCTTTCTCCTGGCCACCCCCCCCCCTTATCCCTGCCTATCTACCCAGGGCTGGGACCAGGAATTTCAAAAGAGGGACCCCTCTACTCAGATCCCAGCACAACGTCAGTGCCCTCTCTCCGGTTTGGGTTTGGGGCTTAATCCAGGCTCCTCTTCACCCAGCTGCCTCCAGCACCTACATCTAAAGGGGAGAAGGCAAGAAGGCAGGCAAGTAGCAGGTACGCAGCCAGTGCTGGTCGCTTCTTCTGAGGGAAGTTTCCATCATAAGCCCCAATCGCCTGTGAAGGAATTCACTACAACCAGGACTCAGAAACACAATGAAAATGTCCCACCCACATCCCACCACTGTGGGAAGTGATGGTGTCTGGCCAGGCAGCCAAAAGAATGGCCAGCCTGGGAAAAAGGTTTTGCTAATGAAAAAAAAAATCACATTGTTCTTCGGGACACAATTTCCCCCTATTTCCTTTCCCATAACTGTTCTAGATCCTAGTCCAAATTGATTTATCAGAGTACAGATTATTATTATTATTGGGCTCAATCGGCGTTTGGGTTGTGGGCAGAAGTGGCGTAATATGAGTTTCAGCTGCCCGGGGCGGAGGCCAAGTTTGCCCCCTCCCTGGGCCCATGACGCAGCTCCTCTTCACCCATCGGCGGTTGTGCTGTGGGGAGAAACAGGTGATTAGCCGGTTCCCCTCTAGCCCAGGCAGCTGGGTGAAGAGGAGCTGCGTCATGGGCCCAGGGAGGGGGCAAACTTGGCCTCCGCCCCCCCCGGGCGGCTGAAACTCATATTAAGCCACTTCTGCCCACAACCCAAGCGCCGATTGAGCCCAGTGCGTAATCGGTGTTTGGATTGGGGTGGGAGAAATGAGTGCACACACCTCCCCCCCCAACCCAAGCGTCGATCGCGCTCTGGATTCAGTCGGCACTTGGGTTGTGGGGAGGAATGGGTGTAAGCACACATTCCTCCCCACAACCCAAGCACCGATTGATCCCAGATGGAGATAAATAGGGACCACTTAAGTGGGAAGGTAAACTGTATTCCGTATGCATCAGTGTCTGGTCATGCCTGCCACATGACCATGGGAACATTTGTAGAAGAAGACTGTGCTCCCCGTTTGGCTTTGAAATGGAGATACACAATCATTCAAAAAAAAAAAGGTGGCGTTAGCAATGTCTTAGATGTAACTGAAGATGATACCATATATAAAGATTATAGGGAAGAAAGTGATATAAGTGACTGTGAGCAACAGAGCTTCATAAATTCTGACACTGGCGATGATGAGTTTTCAGTTTCCAGAAAATTAAAAAAGTGATTGAGGCTCTGAGTCTTTCCTAATTTGTTAATGGAAGCGGTGATGGTTCTTAACACCACTGTTGAGTTTACGCAGTTAAATATTACCATATTTTGCTTTATTTTAATAAATATTTTCGTATACCAGTACTATTTGGTTCAGAATATTTTTTCTTGTTTTCCTGCTCTAAAAAATGGGCGTCTTATGGTCGGGTGCATGTTATGGTATGAAAAATACAGTAACTGTTGATAAATTCTCCTCAATCTTTTTGCAGAACTGCAGATATTGAATGTAGAGCAGCTGTTCGACTGGGAGGATGTCATAAAACAACAGGAAATAATCTCAGGAGAGATGGAGTGTGGAAAAAGTGTCAGTAAACAAGTACATCTTGCTAGACAAAACAGCACCCACACAGGAGAGAAGACATTTGAATGCCCAGAGTGTGGGAAAAGCTTCAGTCACAGTGGAAACCTTGCTAGACATCACAGGATCCACACAGGAGAGAAGCCATTTGAATGCCTTGAGTGTGGAAAAAACTTCAGTTGTACTTCAAGCCTTTCTTCACATCACAAGACCCACACAGGAGAGAAGCCATTTGAATGCCTGGAGTGTAGAAAAAGCTTCAGGCAAAAATCACACCTTGCTATACATCACAGGACCCACACAGGAGAGAAGCCATTTGAATGCCTGGAGTGTGGAAAAAGCTTCAGTTGTATTTCAAGCCTTTCTTCACATCACAAGACCCACACAGGAGAGAAGCCATTTGAATGCCTGGAGTGTAGGAAAAGCTTCAGTCATAGTTCACATCTTGCTTCACATCACAGGACACACACAGGAGAGAAGCCATTTGAATGCCTGGAGTGTGGAAAAAACTTCAGTCGTAGTTCAAGCCTTTCTTCACATCACAAGACCCACACAGGAGAGAAGCCATTTGAATGCCTGGAGTGTGGAAAAAGCTTCAGTCACAGTGGAAACCTTGCTAGACATCACAGGACCCACACAGGAGAGAAGCCATTTGAATGCCTGGTGTGTGGAAAAAGCTTCAGTCAAAGTGCACAGCTTGCTAAACATCACAAGACCCACACAGGAGAGAAGCCTTTTAAATGCCTGGAGTGTGGGAAAAGCTTCAGTCAAATTTCAGACCTTGCTTCACATCACAGGACACACACAGGAGAGAAGCCATTTGAATGCCTGGAGTGTGGAAAAAACTTCAGTCGTAGTTCAAGCCTTTCTTCACATCACAAGACCCACACAGGAGAGAAGCCATTTGAATGCCTGGAGTGTGGAAAAAGCTTCAGTCACAATGGAAACCTTGCTAGACATCACAGGACCCACACAGGAGAGAAGCCATTTGAATGCCTGGTGTGCGGAAAAAGCTTCAGTCAAAGTGCACAGCTTGCTAAACATTACAGGACCCACACAGGAGAGAAGCCTTTTAAATGCCTGGAGTGTTGGAAAAGCTTCAGTCAAATTTCAGACCTTGCTTCACATCACAGGACCCACACAGGAGAGAAGCCTTTTAAATGCCTGGAGTGTGGAAAAAACTTCAGTCACAGCGTAAGCCTTGCTAGACATCACAGGATCCACACAGGAGAGAAGCCATTTGAATGCCAGGAGTGTGGAAAAAGCTTGAGTCAAAGTGGACACCTTGCTAGACATCGCAGGACCCACACAGGAGAGAAGCCTTTTAAATGCCTGGAGTGTGGGAAAAGCTTCAGTCAAATTTCAGACCTTGCTTCACATCACAGGACCCACACAGGAGAGAAGCCTTTTAAATGCCTGGAGTGTGGAAAAAACTTCAGTCACAACGTAAGCCTTGCTAGACATCACAGGATCCACACAGGAGAGAAGCCTTTTAAATGCCAGGACTAGAAAAAGCTTCAGTCGTAGTTCACACCTTGCTTCACATCACAAGACCCACACAGGAGAGAAGCCATTTGAATGCCTGGAGTGTGGAAAAAACTTCAGTTGTAGTTCAAGCCTTTCTTCACATCACAAGACCCACACAGGAGAGAAGCCATTTGAATGCCTGGAGTGTAGAAAAAGCTTCAGGCAAAAATCACACCTTGCTATACATCACAGGACCCACACAGGAGAGAAGCCATTTGAATGCCTGGAGTGTGGAAAAAGCTTCAGTTGTATTTCAAGCCTTTCTTCACATCACAAGACCCACACAGGAGAGAAGCCATTTGAATGCCTGGAGTGTAGGAAAAGCTTCAGTCATAGTTCACATCTTGCTTCACATCACAGGACACACACAGGAGAGAAGCCATTTGAATGCCTGGAGTGTGGAAAAAACTACAGTCGTAGTTCAAGCCTTTCTTCACATCACAAGACCCACACAGGAGAGAAGCCATTTGAATGCCTGGAGTGTGGAAAAAGTTTCAGTCACAGTGGAAACCTTGCTAGACATCACAGGACCCACACAGGAGAGAAGCCATTTGAATGCCTGGTGTGTGGAAAAAGCTTCAGTCAAAGTGCACAGCTTGCTAAACATCACAAGACCCACACAGGAGAGAAGCCTTTTAAATGCCTGGAGTGTGGGAAAAGCTTCAGTCAAATTTCAGACCTTGCTTCACATCACAGGACACACACAGGAGAGAAGCCATTTGAATGCCTGGAGTGTGGAAAAAACTTCAGTCGTAGTTCAAGCCTTTCTTCACATCACAAGACCCACACAGGAGAGAAGCCATTTGAATGCCTGGAGTGTGGAAAAAGCTTCAGTCACAATGGAAACCTTGCTAGACATCACAGGACCCACACAGGAGAGAAGCCATTTGAATGCCTGGTGTGCGGAAAAAGCTTCAGTCAAAGTGCACAGCTTGCTAAACATTACAGGACCCACACAGGAGAGAAGCCTTTTAAATGCCTGGAGTGTTGGAAAAGCTTCAGTCAAATTTCAGACCTTGCTTCACATCACAGGACCCACACAGGAGAGAAGCCTTTTAAATGCCTGGAGTGTGGAAAAAACTTCAGTCACAGCGTAAGCCTTGCTAGACATCACAGGACCCACACAGGAGAGAAGCCTTTTAAATGCCAGGAGTGTGGAAAAAACTTCAGTCACAACGTAAGCCTTGCTAGACATCACAGGATCCACACAGGAGAGAAGCCTTTTAAATGCCAGGAGTAGAAAAAGCTTCAGTCGTAGTTCACACCTTGCTTCATATCACAAGACCCACACAGGAGAGAAGCCATTTGAATGTCTGGAGTGTGGAAAAAGCTTCAGTCACAGCGTAAGCCTTGCTAGGCATCACAGGATCCACACAGGAGAGAAGACATTTAAGTGTCTGGAGTGTGGAAAAAGCTTCAGTCAGAATGGACACCTTGCTAAACATCGCAGGACACACACAGGAGAAAAGCCATTTGAATGCCTGGAGTGTGGAAAAAGCTTCAGTTGTAGTTCACATTTTGCTTCACATCACAAGACCCACATAGGGGAGAAGCCATTTGAATGCCTGGAGTGCGGAAAAAGCTTCAGTCATAGTTCACACCTTGCTTCACATCACAGGACCCACACAGGAGAGAAGCCTTTTAAATGCCAGGAGTGTGGAAAGAGCTTCCGTTATAGTTCACAGCTTTCTTCACACCACAGGACACACAGGAGAAAAGCCATTTAAATGCCAGGACTGTGGAAAAAGCTTCAGTCAAAGTGGACACCTTGCTTCACATCGCAGGACGCACATAGGAGAGAAGCCTTTTAAATGCCAGGAGTGTTGGAAAAGCTTCAGTCATAGTGGATGTCTTGCTGCACATCACAAGACCCACACAGGAGAGGAGCCATTTAAATACCAGAAGTAGAAAATGCTTCAGTCTTCCTAAAACTCTTGCTATACATCCCAGAACTCACATTGTGGAAAACTTGCTTCATATCACAGGACACATACAAGCGAGAAGCCATTTAATGTCCATACTGGCATATTTTACTTCTACTTCCAGGATTAACTGGTGTCCAGGGCCCGATCCTGCCCATAGGCCATAGGATGGGCACCTCTGGTTTAAGCAGAGTAAATGGCAGCCTAAACTCTACCTCATTCTGTTGTAAAATAGATTGCGAGGTAAGTTTTATTTCTTCTTCCGATGGGAGGAACCATGCGACCGGCCTGTGGGCCGAACTGATTGGGCACCCTGACTTTCGATGGAAGCATAGAAAGCTTGAACTAGTGGACTGAAGGAAGTATAGGAGGAAGCGTAATGTTTGATAAAGGACCTGTGGAAACCCACCAAAAGATGACCTGGCAGCACATAACTAATTACAAACTTTATAAACTCCGTCTCCTCACAACATTTCTTCTCCCTGCAAATTTCACCCCCCCCCCCCCCCAGAACAAAACGTTTCTTCCTTTCTAGCAGATTGCTTTGGGCTTCATTAATACAGTAATACTTTTTCAATGTACCACTTAGACCAGGGATTCTCAACCTGTGGCCCGCAGAGCCATTTCATGTGCACCCCCGACCGCCTCCACAACACCCGGAAATGCCATTTGATGGAGCAACGGCAAAATGGCCATCCAGCCTCCAAATCTGTGATGGAACATGACTCGGCCCCTGGCTTTATAAGGTTGAGAACTCCTGATTTAGGCAGTCATTGTTCTTTACAGCTGTTTTTAATGTCTATTGTAGGATCTTCCTTTCACCTTTTTATCCTTTGCAGTGAACTAGAATGGCAAAAGTCTGAAGGCTCTTTGGTTTCCGTGGGTAGTGCAAAACTCCTGCCTGCACTTCCATTGAACATGCATTGTGTAATAAACCCCAATTAAAAAGAGATGCACTTGACTGGGAAAACTGATTCCAGTTTGTTAGCAAGAAACATTTCGGGAGATCTGATTGGAGAAGGCAGGATACAAACGTAATGTTAAAAATACTTCTGTTGACCATCATATATGTTAGCTATGAAGCATCTGCTACCAAGCAGCATTAAATCCTTCCCAAAATGTATTTGAATACCTTTCTTAGCAAGCAAAATCCGCATTAGCAGGATGAAAAGGGAAGCATAGCGTTTTGGTTTTCTATAGTCTGCCAAAGTGTCTCCCTGGGAGAGAAAAGCAAGCAATGGTTAGAACAGTGATGGCCAACCTTGGCATTCCAGGTGTTGTTGGAGTTCAATTCCCAGAATCCCCAGTCCCTGTGTATCTATTTGAATGGGTTTACTGCACACAATGCTCCTCAATGTGCACTGAGGAGGATGTTATGTTAGCAGGAGGAAATGCTGTTGTAGTGGCGTGATATTGGGCGGATGTCATTTAGCCCTTTTAAATTCTATTTTGCTTTTAAATGTGTTAATTTTAGCTTTGTATGTTATTATATGCTGGAGGTGCATTTGACATGAATAAAGAAAGATAATTATTTGTTGTAAATAACTCATTGTTTTGCATGTCTGTCTCCTGAACCAACCAAGTTTGCTCAGCCCCTCTGGGTCCTCCTGCTAGATATTTATAAATGTATACCATGATATCCACTCTTATGTCTGATGAAGTAGACTTGATCTACAAAAGAGTTTGCAAATTCCTCCAGAAGGGAAATTGATGGCTAAGCAGAGCAAGAGATTTAAGAAACAGAATAGCAACCTTTAGGAAGAAATACATATTCTTTTCTATAATTTATTTATTTATTTTATTTACTGTACAGTATTTGTATTTCTGCCTCCCTCACCAAAGTGACACCAGGCGGCTCACAACAGTAACAAAAGTTCAAAATGCAAACCATCCCCATCATACAAAGCTAAATAATTAAAACTTTGAAAACTATTCCAACCTTCTTTGTCCTTCATATCCCAAGACTCACCACCAGTGGTGGGATGTCAAAAATTTAACTACCCCACCATGATGTCATCACAGTGTGGGCAGAGCTGATGTCATGATGTCATGACATTGTGGGCAGGGCCGAAGAAAAAAATAAATAAAAAATAAGAATAAGCACACTCACACACACACACACCTCAACCCACCCACGCACAACACAAACCCATTAATGAATTAAATAAATAAATAATACATTAAAACACACTCACCCACCCAAACATCCGCCCACCAACCCCAAACAAAAATCACCCAGAGCTTAAAGCTTATTCTGACTAATCTTTATCACACTAGTACAGATGGAAGGAACTACAGAATAAACTCACCACAAGATGGCTTCATTTTGGCAATTTTCAACAGTTAAAGAATTTAGGTACTAAGTCTTTGCATAACCAGTTCTCTAGGATAACATGTCTTGATGTAAATTTAAAACAGGTGTACCTCCTTAAGGGTTCTCCAGTTGGAACAGCAATTGGAACAGCACAGATGTAGCTAATTGATGAGGTAACTCCAAGACTTTGCTTAAAAACCCCAAGCCAGGCTGCTAGGCCTTTTTAGGAACTGTGGTAGTACATCAATATAGGTAAAGGTATTAAATAGACATTAAAATACACACAGACACACCACATCCAAAGGTGAGACACTTACCCTGGGGAGCAGGCTATAGGGAGCTTCAGGCTAGCAGTTTCTGTTCCTCCTCCCCGCTTGGGAGGACAGCAAGGAGGCCGTGCATAGGCGCCATGCACTGTAGGCGTGCATGGACACCAAGTGTTTGGCACGCATGCACAGCGGGGGTGAAAAGGTAAGCCCCAGAAGGTGGTTCCCCCCCAGAGCTGCTACCAGTTCTCCGGGACCCTGGGAAAAGTTACTACTGGTTCTGGCAAACTGGTGCAAAACTGTTACATCACATCACTGTTCACCACCTTTGGCCCCAGGACAGCAGTTCAAACCCCACGCTGCCAGGCCTTCTTACCCGCTACTTGCTGCAGCCTATGAATCCACCATCACGGGAGAGGAATTGTTCTGTTCAACCTTGGCCTAAAGATGGATTCACAAACACTGCTTGTCAAATACCAGTGGAGGATATCCTTGAGTCCCTGGGATCAAAAATAACCTCTCAACATGAACTACTCAGCTGGGGAAATGGGTATGTCTGCACAGCACACTTAGTAATTCCTCTTGACTGTAGAAATCAAATTTATACTGCCATGACATTTGGCTAGAAAAATGACATTTGAATTTAACTAACTCTTGGGCATTGCTGCAACTAAACAAACACTGTGAAGTATATTCAGGTGGATATTTAAAAATATTTTTTTAAAAAATAGATTCTTATACATTAAAAGAGTGAGAAAAAGAAAACTCTCCAGTCTCCACAGTCTTTCCATGTTGATTAAGGGCAAGTCTCAACTGTCAAGAGAAGGTGCCCAAACTACAGCCAGATCCGGCCCCTGACACCAATTCATCTGGCCCACATGACCGGCCAGAATCGATGAACCACATGACTGGTCCACGACCCAAAAAGTTTGGGCACCCCGGTTTAAGGTGTTGGTCCAGAACTGGAGGCCAGAATCAGGGTCCGGCCTGACCTTTATGCCAGAAAAGCGGGGGGGGGGGGGATAATAAAGATGACCTCCTGCGTTTTGGAGACGAGGCTCCTGATAACACAGCCTAAAAAAGCCCCTGCCTTTCTTTGCAGCTTCTGGGCTCCGATTCAGCTCCTGATCTACAAGAGGCCCCAAATCCTTCTCCTTCCCAGCATTATTATGAGCTTGACTATGAAAGGGTTAAAACAGGACTGCCCAAACCCTTTTGGGCCACTGACCGGCCACCTGGTTTTATTTCTGCTTCCAGGAGCAAGGAGGGTAGCATGGCCCGGATGAATTGGTGTTTGGGGGCCAGATGTGGCCCACAGGCCGTAGTTTGGGCACCCCTGGATTAAAGGCAACAGAGGGGAGTTTCCTAGAGAGGGAGGAAATGGAGTAGTAGATGAAGAGGTGGGGCTCTCACCCGGAAGTGGTCCTTTCCCAGGTGTCTCCCCCCACTCCAAATCTTGCTACGGCGTTCCGTTCCTAAGCAGAGGAACGAAAGGAGTGGCCACGTCTCTCCCCCTGCCCCCCACGCAGAGGAACGGCGTTACTTTCTCTGCCTCCGGCGTTACTCTTCTTTGGGAGATTTGGTAAGCCTCCCCCTTTTCACTCTCTCTGGTTCTCTTCGAGGGTCCCCCTACTACACACCATTTGGACCCCCTGGGGGGAGAGGGCGATTTCGGTCAAGGGGGTGGGAGGAGGAGAAGGGCTTTTATTATAGGGGTGGGTGGGGGGGGTGGATTTCCGAACCTGGAATAAGCCCTATAGCCTAGGAGGCATCGGATTAGTGTGGGGTGGGGGGGACTTTTCCATTGAAATCCAGATTGCATGAGTTCTTCCTCCCATGAGAGGCATTTCTTTCTTTCTTTGGGGGGGGGGGTTGGAATCAGGAAGTGGACGATGGGATAATAGAGGGGGGATGATAGGTGGTGGGAATCCCCCTTTCCTTTCCAAGAGGAGGGGGTGCGTCTTCCCTCCCCCTTTTGTTGTAAAGGCTTTGAACGCAGGCCTTTGCAAGGCAATTTCCCTATTGTGGGACGGGGTATGTGTGTGTCTTTAAAAGCGGCTTAAGAAGATCCCACCATGGAGAGAGACAACCCCCCCCCCGCCATGCCCCCTCCGTGGAAGGCAAGCATCGCCCCGTGTGAGGGAATCTTGCATGCCTCAGTGAGTGTGGAAAGGGAAGGAAGGGAAAGTGACTTGGCTCATATTCCCCCCCCCCTTGTTTCCCTTTCCAAATAAAGCCCCCAATTTGAATCTCTTCCTAAAGCTCAGAAAGATCAGCTCAGGGCTTGCCAGTACTGGACAGGAACTTCTCCCCCCCCCACACACACACACACACATAGAAATAGCACCCTCATGCACACCCACACACCTCCTTCCATTCACCCACCACACATACCAGTGGGGAGCTGTAGCCTCTGCCTGGTGCCTCCCAGCCCCAGTCTGTCTCTCTGCCTCAGGCCGGTGTTCCTTGGGGGTGGGGGGGGGGGCGCAGCAGGTGAACCTGGCTGGGTCTCTCTCTTCCCCCCCACCCCCTCATCCCTCCCCATGTGTGCACCCAGGTCTGGAACCAGGGCTTCTGAAAGCGGACCCCACCCTGAAGAAAAGCTTGATCCCAGCATCAGCGTTGCAGTTTGGGTTGGGGCAGTGGTGGAAATGATTTCATGTCTCCGCAGCAGCATGAGAGGCAGCAGCTTCTCCTGCCCTGGGATGAGTTGCATGCATGCGCCGGAGCCAGGACTGGGATGGAGGCTTTGGGGGGGGGTGTTGAGCTCTTTCCAAAGCCCTGGTCCAAGTCTGAGATGAGGGAAACTTCTCCCCATAGGCCCTGACCCCCCACCACCAGCAGCCTGGACATCGCTTGGCCAGCTGCTTCTGAAGACCCAAACTGCCCATGCAGGGATATAAGAGGGGGTGGCTGTGAGAGAGAGACCCGCAAGGCTCATCTGTCCCCCTCCCCCCGCCCCGGAATACAGGTTTGCCACACAGAAACTGATCAGGGCTGGAACCATGAGGCTGTTACCACTCTCCACTGGGTGTGTGTGTTGGGTGAATAGAGGGGGTGCGCGCTTCTCTGAGGGCGCTATTGGGGGTGGGGAGCAGTGGTAGGATTTAGCAGGTTTCCCCCGTTCATCAGAACCGGTAGCATAAATTCCATCTGGCCCTTCTGCCCTCCCAAGTTTTGAGATAAAATCGTCCTAATTGGGGTGCAACACAGGGCTTCCCCCCTGGCCACACCCACCATGCCACGCCCACAGTTTTCTGTTGTTCATTCGGACAGTCGATTCCGACCCTCTGCAACCCCATGGACCATTGCCCTCCAGGCACCTCTGTCCCCCACCATCCTCCTCCACCTCCCCTCCACCCTTCCCAGTGTTACTGCAAATTTAGGGCTAGGTTCGTTTCTTGGTGAAGAATTAATTAACCTCAAAAAGAACTGACACCGAGACATGGTTTTGATCAAAACCAAATTGGTTTTATTGGCATTAAGGGTTCTGATCTACAGTGACCGGTATTATAGAGCAGAAGTCTCCACCTCAACCGTTTTAATGAAAACCAATCTCAGGGGCCCCATCACGATTGCTGTGACAGAGCCCCCTCCTCCCAAAACTCCTTTATACCCTTTTTACTGAAGAACACTTAAACTTGGAACAATGAGTGCAGGGGCAAATACTGTCTACTAAAATGAGGGCAATTAAAAAAGTAATTTACACTTCTTGATTGCATGTTACAAAAGCTTAGTAAAATTGTGAAAAAGTAATTTCAAAAGTACACATTGCAGTTTACATATACAATGGTTATGATGAAATACTGTAAAAAGCTGAAATGTCCTTAAATTGTCACACTTCCTCTCGAGGTCAATCTCAGGTAAAGTTTCCATTGAGCTGTCCTCTCTGGAGCTTTTAGGGGATAAGACAAGAGATTGGTACCATTGTTTCTAGCGATGAGTCATCTCCCCTCTGGGCCACCAACTCCCAATGCAATTGCTCACATAGACCCCCTGAGGCCTCCATATTAAGCCTTAAACATGTTATTAACTAATAGTGGTTTTTCCCCATATATTCTCTGCCTTGGTCAGTGTTGCATAGCAATGTTTTGATTAAACTTTATTAAGGAGAATCAAGCCAGATGTATGATTTTAAACTTCAGGCATTAATTCCTTTTGTTTGTGAAGGAATGAAAAGGAATTTCTGCTGTTATCAGGAAGCCAGTAAACCAGTTTTTACACCTTTAGGCAAACCTTTGAGGCTTAGACAATGGGGACAATCAGTAACTTGATTAGTTGCTGGTTCACATTCCTTGCCAGAGTATACATGACTAGTGGGTTTTTCCCATTTAATCCTTCCCCCTCCCCTTTTGGAGAGGTTTCCAATATGTTCATACCTTTTCCCATGTGTGTACTGTGGTTTTTCTGATTGTAACTTTATTAAAGAGTTAAATAAAAGAGATATGTCGGACTCTCAAAATTTTAGGTAACACCAGCATCAAGGCTTTCTCAAGTGATTCCTTTCTTCTCATATGATGTCCAAAGTGTATCCCTTAGGGATGTTGTTTAGGTCATACCTGTCTGGCCTAATTGTTTCCCCATACTTTCTTTAGTCTAAGCCTGAATTTTGCAATCAGTCGATCATGATCTGAGCCACAGTCTGCTCCATGTCTTGTTTCTGCTGACTGTATGGAGGTTCTCCACCTTTGGCTGCAGAGTATGTAATCAATCTGGTTTCAATGTTGGCCACCTGGTGATGTCCATGTGTAAAGTGGCCTCTTGTGTTGCTGGAAGAGGGTGTTTGCTATGACCAGGGCATTCTCTTGGCAGAACTCTTATCAACTTTTGCCCTGCGTCATTCTGTCTTCTAAGACCAATCTTGTCTCTTATTCCATTTACAGACTTGGTAGTAAAAAAACTTTGAATCTCACCACTGGGGGAGAGAACGCCTGCCTGCCTGCCTGGCATCACTGAGAGGAGAGGGAATGAGGGATCCAAGTTCTCCCTTCTTTCCCTGGAGCAGCTGCTTCTCCTGCCCTTCCTTTCCCACCTCATTCCCTTTCCTCTCACTAATCCCAGGAAGGCAAGCAGGCAGACTCTCCCCACAATAGCGTCATCACGCAAGCACATCCCACCCCACTCACCTGACACCCCACCAAGTACTGAGCAGTAGCAAAGCCACCTGGTGCCACCTACAGCAGTCCAATGTTCCTTGGGGGAGCAGATGACCCTTGCCAGGTCTCTCTTTCTCCTGGCCACCCCCATCCCCCTCTTATCCCTACCTATCTACCCAGGGCTGGGACCAGGAATTTCAAAAGAGGGACCCCTCTACTCAGATCCCAGCCCAACGTCAGTGCTCTCTCTCCGTTTTGGGTTTGGGGCTTAATCCAGGCTCCTCTTCACCCAGCTGCCTCCAGCACCTACATCTAAAGGGGAGAAGGCAAGAAGGCAGGCAAGTAGCAGGTACGCAGCCAGTGCTGGTCGCTTCTTCTGAGGGAAGTTTCCATCATAAGCCCCAATCGCCTGTGAAGGAATTCACTACAACCAGGACTCAGAAACACAATGAAAATGTCCCACCCACATCCCACCACCGTGGGAAGTGATGGTGTCTGGCCAGGCAGCCAAAAGAATGGCCAGCCTGGGAAAAAGGTTTTGCTAATGAAAAAAAAAATCACATTCTTCGGGACACAATTTCCCCCTATTTCCTTTCCCATAACTGTTCTAGATCCTCCCAGTCCAAATTGATTCTTTATCAGAGTACAGATTATTATTATTATTATTATTATTATTATTATTATTATTATTATTATTATTATTATTATTATTATTATTATTATTATTATTATTATTATTATTATTATTATTATTATTATTATTATTATTATTATTATTATTATTATTATTTACTTATGATTCATTCGGCTTCTGCTTCTCAAACTAGGTACTGTATTTTTTGGACCATAAGACACACTTTTGTTGCCCAAAAAAAGGGAGGGGGTACCAGGGTGCATCTTATGGTCCAAAGGTGCAGCATGGTGCAGGTGAGGCGTGGCTTTGAACGCGAACAGGGAGTCCCCGGTCGGCTTTCCAGCCACGGTGACGCTGTGCTGCCATTGGCGGTTGTGCTGTGGGGAGAAACAGGTGATTAGCCAGTTCCCCTCTAGCCCAAGCGTCAATCGTGCACTGCCAACAGATCTTAGGTTATTGGGAGTGATGGGTGCACGCGTCTCCCCCTCCCACAACCCAACTGCAGATCTCTCATTGGGATCAATCGGCGTGGAGTTGTGGGGAGGAATTGGTACAGGGACCCACTTCTGCCCACAACCCAAGCGCCGATTGAGCCCAGTGCGTAATCGGCGTTTGGATTGGGGTGGGAGAAATGAGTGCACACACCTCCCCCCCCCAACCCAAGCGTCTATCGTGCTCTGGATTCAATCAGCAATTGGGTTGTGGGGAGGAATGGGTGCAAGCACACATTCCTCCCCACAACCCAAGCACCGATTGATCCCAGATGGAGATAAATAAGGACCACTTCAGTAGGAAGGTAAACTGTATTCCGTGTGCGTCAGTGTCTGGTCATGCCTGCCACATGACCATTGAAACATTTGTAGAAGCAGACTGTGCTGCCCGTTTGGCTTTGAAATGGAGATGCACAATCTTTCAAAAAAAAAAGGTGGCGTTAGCAATGTCTTAGATGTAACTGAAGATGATACCATATATAAAGATTATAGGGAAGAAAGTGATATAAGTGACTGTGAGCAACAGAGCTTCATAAATTCTGACACTGGCGATGATGAGTTTTCAGTTTCCAGAAAATTAAAAAAGTGATTGAGGCTCTGAGTCTTTCCTAATTTGTTAATGGAAGTGATGATGGTTCTTAACACCACTGTTGAGTTTACGCAGTTAAATATTACCATATTTTGCTTTATTTTAATAAATATTTTTGTATACCAGTACTATTTGGTTCAGAATATTTTTTTCTTGTTTTCCTGCTCTAAAAAATGGGCATCTTATGGTCGGGTACATGTTATGGTACGAAAAATACAGTTACTGTTGATAAATTATCCTCAATCTTTTTGCAAAACTGCAGATATTGAACGTAGAGCAGCTGTCGACTGGGAGGTTGTCATAAAACAACAGGAAATAATAATCTCAGGAGAGATGGAGTGTGGAAAAAGTGTCAGTAAACAAGTACATCTTGCTAGACAAAACAGCACCCACACAAGAGAGAAGCCATTTGAATGCATGGAGTGTGGAAAAAGCTTCAGTTGTAGTTCAAGCCTTTCTTCACATCACAAGACCCACACAGGAGAGAAGCCATTTGAATGCATGGAGTGTGGAAAAAGCTTCAGGCAAAAATCACACTTTGCTATACATCACAGGACCCACACAGGAGAGAAGCCATTTGAATGCCTGGAGTGTGGAAAAAGCTTCAGTTGTAGTTCAAGCCTTTCTTCACATCACAAGACCCACACAGGAGAGAAGCCATTTGAATGCATGGAGTGTGGAAAAAGCTTCAGGCAAAAATCACACTTTGCTATACATCACAGGACCCACACAGGAGAGAAGCCATTTGAATGCCTGGAGTGTGGAAAAAACTTCAGTTGTAGTTCAAGCCTTTCTTCACATCACAAGACCCACACAGGAGAGAAGCCATTTGAATGCCTGGAGTGTAGGAAAAGCTTCAGTCATAGTTCATATCTTGCTTCACATCACAGGACACACACAGGAGAGAAGCCATTTGAATGCCTGGAGTGTGGAAAAAACTTCAGTCGTAGTTCAAACCTTTCTTCACATCACAAGACCCACACAGGAGAGAAGCCATTTAAATGCATGGAGTGTGGAAAAAGCTTCAGTCATGGTGTAAACCTTGCTAGACATCACAGGATCCACACAGGAGAGAAGCCATTTGAACGCCTGGTGTGTGGAAAAAGCTTCAGTCAAAGTGCACAGCTTGCTAAACATCACAGGACCCACACAGGAGAGAAGCCTTTTAAATGCCTGGAGTGTAGGAAAAGCTTCAGTCATAGTTCATATCTTGCTTCACATCACAGGACACACACAGGAGAGAAGCCATTTGAATGCCTGGAGTGTGGAAAATACTTCAGTCGTAGTTCAAGCCTTTATTTACATCACAAGACCCACACAGGAGAGAAGCCATTTAAATGCCTGGAGTGTGGAAAAAGCTTCAGTCACAGTGGAAACCTTGCTAGACATCACAGGATCCACACAGGAGAGAAGCCATTTGAATGCCTTGAGTGTGGGAAAAGCTTCAGTCAAAGTGAACACCTTGCTAGACATCACGGGACACACAAAGGAGAGAATCCTTTTAAATACCTGGAGTGTGGGAAAAGCTTCAGTCAAAGTTCAGACCTTGCTTCACATCGCAGGACCCACACAGGAGAGAAGCCTTTTAAATGCCTGGAGTGTGGAAAAAACTTCAGTCACAGCGTAAACCTTGCTAGACATCACAGGATCCACACAGGAGAGAAGCCATTTGAATGCCTGGAGTGTGGGAAAAGCTTCAGTCAAAGTGGACACCTTGCTAGACATCGCAGGACACACACAGGAGAGAAGCCTTTTAAATGCCTGGAGTGTGGGAAAAGCTTCAGTCAAATTTCAGACCTTGCTTCACATCGCAGGACCCACACAGGAGAGAAGCCTTTTAAATGCCTGGAGTGTGGAAAAAGCTTCAGTTGTAGTTCAAGCCTTTCTTCACATCACAAGACCCACACAGGAGAGAAGCCGTTTGAATGCCTGGAGTGTGGAAAAAGCTTCAGTCACAGCGTAAGCCTTGCTAGACATCACATGATTCACACAGGAGAGAAGACGTTTGAATGTTTGGAGCGTGGAAAAAGCTTCAGTCGTAGTTCCAAGCCTTTTTTCACATCACAAGACCCACACAGGAGAGAAGCCATTTGAATGCCTGGAGTGTGGAAAAAGCTTCAGTCACAGCGTAAGCCTTGCTAGACATCACAGGATCCACACAGGAGAGAAGACATTTAAGTGTCTGGAGTGTGGAAAAAGCTTCAGTCAGAATGGACACCTTGCTAAACATTGCAGGACACACATAGGAGAAAAGCCATTTGAATGCCTGGAGTGTGGAAAAAGCTTCAGTTGTAGTTCACATCTTGCTTCACATCACAAGGCCCACATAGGGGAGAAGCCATTTGAATGCCTGGAGTGCGGAAAAAGCTTCAGGCAAAAATCACACCTTGCTATACACCACAGGAACCACATAGGAGAGAAGCCATTTGAATGCCTGGAGTGTGGAAAAAGCTTCAGTCGCAGTTCACACCTTGCTTCACATCACAGGACCCACACAGAAGAGAAGCCATTTGAATGCAAGGATTGTGAAAAAAGCTTCAGGCAAAGTGCACACCTTGCTATACATCACAGGACTCACACAGGAGAGAAACCTTTTAAATGCTTTGAATGTGGGAAAAGCTTCAGTCGAAGTTCACAGTTTTCTTCACATCACAGGACTCACACAGATGAGAAGCCAATAAAATACCAAAAGTAGAAAATGGCTCAGTCTTCCTAAAATCATTGCTATACGTCCCAGAACTCACATCATGAGGTCATATCATACGACGCACACATGCAGGAAGCCATTAAATTGCCATACGGGCATATTTTACTTCCACTTCCAGGAGTGATGAGGGCGGCATGGGCCAGATGAACTCGTGCCCTGGCCCGATCCTGCCCAGAGGCCATAGGATGGGCAACCCTGGTTTAAACAGAGAAAATGTCAGCCTAAAATCTACCTCATCCTGTTGCAAAACAGATTGCAAGGCAAATTTTACTTCTGCCTCCGGTGGGAGGAACCATGTGAATGGTCTGTGGGCTAAACAGTTTGGGCACCCTGACTTTACATAGAAGCACAGAAAGCTTCAACTAGAGGACTGAAGGAAGCATAGGGGAAAGGGTAGTGTTTTATAAAGGACCACACCTGGCAAATGGAGTCTGGTGTCTTGACTGGCGCGGAGACCTGGCAATTGATAGCATTTATTCTTTTCCACACAAATCCGAACAAGATACCAGCAGGAAGCGAAATCAGTAGGAGGAAGTAGTGGAGAGCCATATTTCAACAGTATCCAATTAAACCAATGCATGCATGTCTCCGCTGCATAGATCTTGCAAGCAGCAAAACCTGCACCTGTGGAAACCCACAAAAAGATGACCTGGCAGCACATAACTAATTACAAAACTTATAGTCTCAGTCTCCCCTCAAAATTTCTTCTCCCTGCAGATTCTGCCTCCCCAAACAACAAATAGTTTCTTCCTTTCTAGCAAACTGCTTTGGGCTTCCTTAATACCAGTGATAGGCTGCTACCGGTTCAGACCGGTTCGCCTGAACCGGTAGCAGCCATCTGGAGGGAATTGCAAGGGGGGTAGTGTCAAGTCCCAATTTAAGGGCCCCTCCCCTGGTTCCAGGGACTCAGTGACTCACAGTGCCCCTTTCGTGAACGTCGCCCTTCCTTCCTTCCTGGGATAACCGGCCTGCAGAAATGGAGATTCTTGAGTCAGGTGGGGTAGCCCCTAATCAATCAGGGAACAGAGAAAGACTTTCCCATAACATGGGAAATGTTTGTACACGTGAAAGAACAGTGCTCTGGGGTAGTCACAATAAGTCAGATAAGAAAAGGGAACACAGAACTGGAAAACAAGCTGCCTTGTGAGACAGTCTTGTGACACAGAGAAGAAAGGATTTTTGAGGCCTAGTGAAACTACAACCTCCAGCTTTGGGAAACGTTAGAAAAAGATGTCTCCCATGAGAGGTGGTAAACCCCCGGGTGACCGGTTTGGTCGCCTCTCCGGCCGCCCTCCAGATGTGTATTTCCAGGCAGCCATGCGCATGCGTCAAAACTCCATTTGACGCATGCACACTAAAAATATAAGTGTGCATGTGTCTAATAGATAAGAAGGCTTTATCACTTAAGGATTGGATTAAAATTTGTAGAGAATGTAATAAAAGGAATGACTTACTTCTACAATTGGGTTTAAATTGGTTTCAGATCCTCCAGATAAATAAATGGAATACAAATATTATACATGAAGGAAGTCTAGAAAGAAGATTGACAGAGTTCGAAGAAATGTTAGTTAAAATTAGAAATGAAGAGATAGGCATCAAAGGAATCATTAGTAAACTATATAAAATATTGAATAAAACAGGAAAGATACAGGAAGTATTAAAAAATACTTGGGAGCAGGAATTGAACATAACAGTTACGGAAAAAATGGCAAGAAAAATGGAAAAGAAGAATTATGAGAACTATGTCAGTACGAGTCAAAGAGCACAACTACAAGTTGTTATGGCGCTGGTATCTGACCCCAGTTAAGTTGCACCAAATAGATAATAAGATAAGCAACGCTTGTTGGAGATGTAAACAATCAACGGGGACATACACACATATGTGGTGGAATTGTAATAAATTGAAAGAATTCTGGGGAGAAATAGAAATAAAGAATATGTTTGGACAGAGACTTGAGCTGGGGCCGGAACTAGTTTTATTAACAAATTTGGAAAAATTTAGAATGAGTAATGATGATAATGAACTATTGATTATAATGATGTCAGCAGCTAGACAATGTATTGCAAAAAAAAATTGGAAAAATGAGCTGAATATAAAAATAGAAGATTGGTACAAGGAAATGTGGCAACTAGCACTCAATGACAAATTAACATGGGAGTTGAATTTCAAAAAAGGCATAGTTCATGAGAATAAATTCTGGAGAATCTGGAAAAGATTTGTTGAATATGTAATGTTAAAGAACAAAGGTATCAAGCCTGGACCTGAGCATGTTAATTTTTAGGGGAAATGAACTGCAGTACCTTCTGGACAATGTACATAACACAAGGGTGGTTTATGTGTAGATTCAAATAAGAATGAAAGAGTAGAAATGATTTTGCAGTAACTACAAAAGATGTTATTTTTAGTAGTAAGGATTAAGTATATATTTTTTCTATGTTTTTTTCTTATGTGTAGTTCTTTAGGTAATGTATTTTTTCTTTCTTACAAGCGTGTATACCAAATTGATATGTAACCTAACTTGCTGTTTTCTTATTTCTTTTCTTTCCTATGTATAATCGTATTATTATTTGTATGTTGAAATTTAAATAAAAATTAAAAAAAAACATGGCTGGCAGGACAGGTATAGAGTCCTAACGGTAGCATGACCCCAGCTCATTGGTTAGTTTGAGCTCTCTCTCTCTCCTGTTTTTTTTTTAAATCTTTCATCTCTGGGACTTAGCTTTTAATTTTTTAATTATGATGGGAATCGACTTTTGTTTTTTTTTAAAGTAAAATCTTGAAAATTTACATTTTTATACTTGGGATTTTGAAGCTCTAGGATGATGGGTTTGGATTGTATTATGTAGCTTTTTTGTGTCGTCGTAAGCCGCCCTGGGTTGCCTTAGCGAGGAGGATGGTTTAGAAGTATGAAAAACAAACAAATAAAAAAAAATTTAATGTGTGGTTTTTTTAAAAAAAAAAATTACCTTGGCTCCGCCCACAAGGTCATGATGTTGGCTCTGCCCACATTGTCATGACGTTGGCTCCACCCATGATGTCCGCTCTGCCCACGGTGGGGTAATAAAAATTTTGACAGCCCACCACTGCTTAATACAGTACAGTAGTACCTCGGATAACGTTATGACTTGGTTCCACAAGTCATAACGTTATCCTGTTTTTAACGTTGTGCAATGCATTGATCGCACAATGTTTTAAAAAAGCCCTGTTCCCTTTCCAAAGCGGAAAGGGAACAGGGGGCTGATCTGGTTTGCTTAGCAAAGGGGGGGGGGTCTAAAAAGAAGGGATCCAAGCCTCCCTTGGGTCCCTTCTTTTTAGAAACCTCTGTCTGGCTTGCTAAAGAGTTTAGCAATCCAGGCCAGGTGAGGGGCTTCCTAACAGAGGTTTGGATCCCTTATCCAAGACTCTATTAAGAAGACCACCCCACCCCCGCCTGGGTAGCTAAGACCCTTACCAAGCCAACGGGGGGGGGGGAGTTCTAAAAAGAAGGTAGGATTCTAGGCGAAACAAACTCGCATAGCGAAAATTCCTATGGGGAAACTTGCATAACGAACATTTTAAGGGGGAAAACTCGCATAGTGAAAAAATTTCGCTATGCAAGTTTTCTCCATAGAAATGCTCATTATGCGAGTTTTTCCATAGGGAAAGTCCGACTCACATAGTGAAAATGTTCATTATGCGAGTCGGACTGCTTAGTGAAAAACTTGCTCAATATGCGAGTACTTCACTAAGTGAAACGCTTGTTAAGCGAGGTTTGACTTTAATTAAAGAAAACAGATTTTGGGACATTTTGAAACCTTTTTTGGTGCATACATTGAAAAATAATAGCGGGACAAACCAGCACGTGATACATTGAGTTTTTGGGGAGAATAAGATAGTTAGAAAAACAAGTGGTGAATTTGGGACAATGTATAGACCACATGGGTGATATTAGTGCTTTTGATTTTCTTATATTAGTAATAATTTAGGTTAAGAAAAGTTGATAAACAGACAATAAATAAGTTAGTATATAAGATAACTGTGTTTAAGAATAAAAATTGGAGGATAAATAAAAATATATGAAGAATGATATACAGTAATACACCGGATAACGATTGCATCGGATAACTCTAGAAATGTATACCAATGCATTTTTTTTTTTTGGGGGGGGGGGGACTTGCATCGGATAACGATTCTGCATAACGATTCTGCATAACGTCTGGGGGTTGGGGGTGGTTTGGGTAGCATGCATTTCCCCCGACCAATTCTTGCGAGCGCAGTAAGGTCGGGGGAAATGCGCGCTCACAAGCGCATTTCCCTCCACAGGCTCAGCTTTGGCGACAATCCTCCCCTTGCACAGGGGGAGGATTGCCGCCAAAGCCGAACCGAGCTGCGGCTAGAGATCACCAGCCTCAACTCGGTTCAGCTTGGGTGACAATCCCCCCCCCCCACGGGGGGAGGATTGTCACCAAAGCCGATCCTTGCCCGGGCAGGCGATTACACGCCCAGGCAAGGCTCGCCTTTGCCAAAATGACACCCACCCATCGGTGGTGGTGGTTTTGGCCAAGGCAAGCCTTTCCCGGGCATGCAATCACCCATCCGGGCAAGGCTCGCCTCTTCTCCAGAGACCCAACTTGCTTAAGAGTCTGGTGGGGTCGGTAGAAGAGGCGCTCGCACAGGCACAAGAAGACACGCCAACGGGCGCTTCCTACCGACCCCACTGGACTCTTAGCACTCGCTAAGAGTCCGGTGGGGTTGGTAGGAGAGGCAATTGCACGTGCCCGAGAAGGCACACCAGCAGGCGCCTCTCCTACTGACCCCACCGGACTCTTAGCGAGCGCTAAGAGTCCAGTGTGGACTTTGGAGAAGAGGCGCTCGCTCACGCCCGAGAAGGTGTACCAGTGGGCACCTCTTCTACTGACCCCACCGGACATAGCAAGCGCTAAGAGTCCAGTGGGGTCCCTGAATTTAGGGCTTTTTTTAGTGTTTGATGTATGCTTCAGACAACGCTAAAAATCAGATAACGTCAAGACTTGTGGAACCAAGTCATAACGTTCTCCGATATTTTAGTGTAGATGTGTAAATGGAAGAATTGAATTGAAATGTATAAGGTGGATGGAAAAATGGAAAGATACGTCTGATGATAGGTGTAGTTGATGTTATGTTATTATTACTAATATTATTACCGGTATCTTTCTTTTTTTCTTTCAGTATGTTTTATGTATGTAGTTTGTTCATCTTTTTTGTAATTGTTAGTATTTTTGTTAATTCTTTAAAACTTCAATTAAAAAATGAAACGTGTTATAAAACCCCAATTAAAAAGAGACACAAGGGTCTGGAATAATAAATTCCTGTTTGTTAGCAAGAAACATTTCTGCAGAACTGATTGGAGAAGGCAGGATACAAACGTAATGCTAAAAATACTCCTGTGGACCATCGTATATGTTACTTATGAAGCATCTGCTTCCAAGCAGCGATAAATCCTTTCCCGAATGTATTTGCATAGCTATTCCACCAAGTCTAACAACACCTGGAGTTCCAGTAAACCCATTTCTGTGTATTCAGATAGACTTGGGCTTCTGGGAATTGAAGTCCAAGGACACCTGGGAGTGGAAAGGTTCCCCATCATGGGATTAGAGATGTTTGGTTTTATTTACTCCAATAGTCTCTATCTTGACTTTCTGCTTCCCAAACAGATCAGTTTCCCAACAGAAGCCAAGTGTTCTATCCACAGTTTTCCACAGTCTTCCTGGCTGATCACCAGGATGATCACCTACATGTTCAGATTCAAATACGGCAGAAAAATAATTCTAAGCAAGCCAGTTAATTTACCCCTCTAGGCTAAAAAAATAATAGTCATTTGGCTGGTGATTGTTTTGGACCATTCTCGCTTGCCCTTGTTTGGATGCCAGAACGATGGAAGCCGGAGTGGAACATGCAATTTGAGCCTTGAAGTGAAAAGCCAAGACCAACCATGGCCTGTGTGGAAAGCTCCACATAGACTGTGCGCAGGATTTGGAAGGTCAAGGGCTAATGTGAGAAAGTGGGGTTTCCCTGTCAATGACAGCCTGTGTGAATGCGGAGAAGTGCAAACCATCTCCCATAGGATACAATGCACACGATGCCCCTCCACGTGCACTGAGTAGGATCTTAGGTTGGCAAGAGGAAATGCTGTTCAAGTGACCTGATATTGGGCGGATGTCATTGAGCCCTTTTAAATTCTTTTTTGTTTTTAGATGTGTTATTTTTAGCTATGTATCTTATTATATGCTGGTGGTGCATCTGACATGCATAAAAAACGATAGAAAATTGGTTGTTAATAACTCATTGATTTGCATGTCTCTCTCCTGAACCAACCAACTTCGCTCAGCCCCTCTGGGTCTCCTTGCCAGATATTTATATACGTCTACCATGATATCCACTCTTATGTCTGATGAAGTGGACTTGATCCACGAAAATTTGTAAATTCCTCCGTAAGGGAAATTGCCGAATAAGCAGAGCAAGATATTTAAGAGACAGAATAGCAACCTTTATGAATACATATTCTTTTCTCTATTTATTTATTTATTTTCTGTATTTGTATTTCTGCCTCCCTCACCAAAGCCACTCAAGGCAGCTCACAACACTATCAAAAGTTCAAAATGCAAACCATCCCTTTACTAATTTATTTAAAGGACTGCTGAGATGAGGACATATATGGTATTTGGGATAGTCAGCATAGCCCAAAGTCACAGGTTCCTTGCCCCCTAAAAGGTAGGAGGTTCCCCCTGACATCCAGTCTGCGATTTCCCTTCCTGTCCCCTGAGCCCATTATTACAGGTCCTGCACTCATGGCTGATGGAGAAGGGTTCCTGCCGCCCCCCCTTAATTGACTGTCAAGTATGAAATGCTATCATTGTGTGTTTCTAAAGGGCACACCAGACAAGCTTCCATGAAGATTGTGGTGTTTTTGAACCACAAACTAGCATACCCTCAGCAAGGGCAATTTTGTTGTGCCAGCTAATCTTTCTCACACTAGGTCAGGCGAAAGGAACTGCAGGATAAATTCACCCATAGGTGTGTTCATTTTTGGCCAGACAAGAAGAAAAATCCTCTCCCCATTCCAAGCCTCTTTTTCCCCAAGAACATAAACATGCCCAGTTTCCTTAAGTCTTTCCTCAGAGGGTTTGGTTCCCCTTCCCCGATTATCATCCTTCGTGCCCTCCTGGACCTGTGATCTTGTGGGTCTCTTGGGACCTGTTTAAGGCAGGGGTGCCCATGCTGATCCGGCCCATGGGCCACCATTTGATCACCTCTGCCTTAAACAGGATCCCGTATGGGTGCTTTTTACTTCCGATTTCAAGAGAGATGAGAGAAGTGTGGGCTGGATGAACTGGTGTCGGGGCCTGATCCAGCTTGTGGGCCATATTTTCGGCACCCCTGGTTTAAGCAACAGAAAATGGCAGCCTAAAATCTATCCCATCCTGTGGCAAAACAACAGGTTGCCAGGCATGTTTTATTTCCCCTCCTAGTGAGAGGAACCACGTGACTGGTCCATGGCTGAAAAGGTTTGGGCACCCTCGGTTTAAGGTGTTGGTCCAGAACTGGATGCAGGAAACTGGGTCCGGCCTGACCTTTGGTCCAGAAACGGGGATAAATGACCTCCCCTGTATTGGAGACGAGGCTCCTGATAACGCAGCCTAAAATAGCCTCTGCCTTTCTTTGCAGCTTCTGGGCTCCGATTCAGCTCCTGATCTACAAGAGGCCCCAAAATCCTTCTCCTTCCCAGCATTATGGGCTTGGCTGTGAAAGGGTTAAAGCAGGGATGATGCCCAAACCTTTTGGGCCACTGACCGGCCACCTGGTTTTATTTCTGCTTCCAGGAGCAAGGAGGGCAGCATGGGCCGGATGAATTGGCGTTTTGGGGGGCCAGATCTGGCCCATGAGCTGTAGTTTGCATACCCCTGGATTATTAAAGCCAACAGAGGGGAGTTTCCTAGAGAGGGGGGGAAATGAAGTAGTAGAGGAAGAGGTGGGGCTCTCACCCGGAAGTGGTCCTTTCCCAGGTGTCTCCCCCCACCCCGTGGGGCCGCTTTATGGCGTTCCGTTCCTAAGCAGAGGAACGAAGGGAGTGGCCACGTCTCCCCCCCCCCCCCGCAGAGGAACGGCGTTACTTTCTGACTCCGGCGTTTCTTTGGGAACTTTGGTAAGCCTCCCCCTTTTCTCTCTCTCTGGTTCTTTTAGAGGGTTCCCCCGCACACACCATTCTGGACCCCCTGCTGGGGGGAGGTGGGCGATTTCGGGCATGGGGGTGGGAGGAGAAGGGCTTTTATAGGGGGGTGGGGGGTGGATTTCCGAACCTGAAATAAGCCCTATAGCTATAGGAGGCATCGGATTGGGGTGGGGTGGGGTGGGGGTCTTTTCCTTTGAAATCCAGATTGCATGAGTTCTTCCTCCCATGAGAGGCATTTCTTTTTTTTAGGGGGGTGGGGGTGGAAATCAGGAAGTGGACGATGGGGTAATAGAGGGGGGTGATAGGTGGTGGGGGATCCCCCTTTCCTTTCCAAGAGGCGGGGGTGCATCTTCCCTCCCTCCTTTGTTGTAAAGGCTTTGAACGCAGGCAATTTCCCACTTGCGGGACGGGAGGGTCTTTAAAGTGGCTTTAAGATCCCAACATGGAGAAAGACAGCGCCCCCCCCCCCCCGCCATGCCCCCTCCGTGCAAGGCAAGCAGCGCCCAGTGTGAGGGACTCTTGCACACCTCGGTGAGTGTGGAAAAGGAAGGAGAGAAAAAAGTGACTTGGCTCATATTTACACACACACACAGACACGGAGAGAGGACCCAGTTTGAACACACACACACACACACACACACACACACACACACACACACACACACACACACACACACACACACACACACACACACACGACCCAGTTTGAATCTTTTCAGATCAGAAAGATCAGAACTACACACACACACACAGGACCCAGTTTGAATCTTTTCAGATCAGAAAGATCAGAACTACACACACACACACAGGACCCAGTTTGAATCTTTTCAGATCAGAAAGATCAGAACTACACACACACACACACACACACACACACACACACACACAGAGGACCCAGTTTGAATCTTTTCAGATCAGAAAGATCAGAACTACACACACACACACACACACACACACACACACACACACACACACACACACACACACACACACACACACACGAGGACCCAGTTTGAATCTTTTCAGATCAGAAAGATCAGAACTCAGGGCATGCCAGTACTGGACAGGGACTCCTCCCTATACAATGTTCTTCCTGAAAGCCGCACGCACGACCCAGTTTGAATCTTTTCCTAAAGCTCAGAACTCAGGGCTTGCCAGTACTGGACAGGGACTCCTCCCTATATAATGGTCTTCCTGAAAGCCCATCATCCCCTTGGGCAATGCAGTTAGCATTTGCCCCCAACATGCAGGGTACTCATGCTAAGTCTCGGACTCTGTGGAGAGGAGCCTAAAGACCAAAGGCCAGCTTCCAAACGTCCAGGAGGCACCTGAAGAAGTCCATTGGCAAGAAACTCTTGGGAGGCCTCAGCAATAAAGAACTGGGCAGTTTCCATCCTGTTGTTTCCAGATGTTGCCTTCTGATGCCCAACTGTTAATGACTTAAGAGCATCCAATGCAGGAGTGGTCAACCTTTTAAAACTGGGTCCTTCTCCCTCAGACAGCTCCAGGGTCTGGGCCAGCAGTGGGAATGGCACATGAAATTGCACCGAGAGCCACAGGTTGAGAATCCCTGTTCTAATGAATCTGGATGGAGGTTCCATGTTCCCTCAATTCCCTTAGCACTTCACCTTCCCAGAATACACTGGCTTTCTAATTTAAATGAATCCCACTGAAGTTTCTCTTTTTAATCTGTGTACGCTTGTTCCCCCTGCCAAAAAAATGCAGAGTTTTAGGTTTTATGTTGCTGCGGATTCTTTACACACTTCTAGTTAATCTTTGTTACTTCTGCAGACACTGGGGAAAAACAAAGGAAAGGTATTGTGGATTTCAGGACCAAGTGAAGAAGAACGGCCAGAGTTTTGAGGTTTGTCTGTTTATTTGTTTCCATGAGGGCTTATTGTGGCTGCGGTGTGGTTAAGAAACTCGCCTTGTTAGCTAGAAGGCTGGCAAGTTGGCAGTTTGAGACACGGGTACCGCATGTCGGATTGAACACCTGTCTCTGTCCCAGCTCTAGGGGACATGAAAGAAGCCTCATTTGGGCGTTCCCTGAGCAGAGTTTCTTCTGCAAAAATCCTTTCAACCCAGAATACTTTCTGACACAAAATTATTATTATTGTGAGGACTTATTTATCTACCCAAATCTCACTAAATCCTAGTCAAAATTGATTCTTTATCAATTCACTAGTACAGGTACCTTGGATAACGCAGAGACTTGGTTCCACAAGTCTCATCATTATCCGATTTTTAATGTTGTGTGAAGCATTGATTCCTCCGAAGAGGAAAGGGAATGGGAGCGATCAGCCTGCCTCTTTGGAAAGGGCAGTAGAGATTCCATGAGTGGGAATCTCCTCTTGGAATTCTCATTCCACTTATGAAATCACTACTGCCCTTTCCAAAGAGGCAGTCAGATCACAACATGGGATTGGCTGCTTGGATTGGGGGTTGAACCGGCCACACACCCACTCAACGCCCCAACCCAAGCGCCGATCGCATGCTGCGATTGCAGCGCCCGGGTAGGTCGGGAACAGTGCAGATCAGGTCCCCCCACTTCCCCGGAGCTGGCAGGGGTGTCAGAGAGCACGAAATGGGCGGAAAAAACTTTTGCCCATTTCGGGCTCCCCGCCGCCCCTGCCACCTCCAGGGTGCCAATCTGCACTATTTCTGAAGTTCCCTGACCTCCCCAGCTGCTTCAGTAAGCCAAAACGCCGGGATTCAAATCCCAGCATTTTGGCTTACTATAGAGGCTGGAAATGTCAGAGAATGTCGGGAACAGCACAAATTGTGTCACCCAACTTCCCTGGAGCCGTTGGGTGGAGGGGAACCCAAAATGGACGGGGGAAGATGAAAGTTTTTCCCACCCTTTTTGGGCTCTCCAGCAACCCTGCCGGCTCTGGGGAGGTCGGGGGATCTGATCTGCAGCTGTGGGGTGGAATGGGGAAGCAGAATGGGGAACCCCTGTTCAGCTTTCCAGCCACCCTGCTGCTACGAACGAGGATAACACTAACTAATAGATCGTTATCTGATTCTAGTGTTATCCGATGCAGTCGTTATCTGAGGTATTACTGTACATAACTTTTTATGCTTTATTAGTCATCTGCTCCTCAAACTAGATAACTGTTGATCCTTTCTCCTCAATCTTTTTGCAGAACTGCTGATATTGAATGTAGAGCAGCTATTCGGTTGAGTGGATATCATAAAATAGCAGGAAACAATACACTCAGGAGAGATGGAGTGTGGAAAAAGTTTCAGTAAACAAGAACATCTTCCTAGACAAAACAGCACCCGCACAGGAGAAAAGCCTTTTGAACTCCTTGAATGTGGAAAAAGCTTCCATGACAGTGGAAGCTTTGCTTCACATCACAGGACTCACACAGGAGAGAAGCCTTTTAAATGCCAGTTGTGTCCAAAAAGTTTCAGTCACCGTGGAACTCTTGCTACGCATCACAGGACTCATACGGGTGAGAAGCCATTTAAATGCCAGGCATGTGGGAAAAGCTTTCATGACAGTGGAAACCTTGCTTCACATCAGAGGACCCACACAGGAGAGAAGCCTTTTCAATGCCAGCTTTGTGGGAAAAGCTTCAGTCGTTCTAATACCCTTGCCACACATCACAGGACCCACACAGGTGAGAAGCCATTTGAATGCCTGGAATGTGGAAAAAGCTTCCGTGACAGTGGAACCCTTGCTTCACATCAGAGGACCCACACAGGAGAGAAGCCATTTCAATGCCAGGAGTGTGGTAAATGCTTCAGTCGTTCTGAAACCCTCGCTACACATCACAGGATTCACACAGGAGAGAAGCCATTTCAGTGCCAAGAGTGTGGAAAAAGCTTCCGTGACAGTGGAACCCTTGCTACACATCACAGGAGTCACACAGGAGAGAAGCCTTTTAAATGCCTTGAATGTGGAAAAGGTTTCCGTGACAGTGGAAACCTTGCTTCACATCAGAGGACCCACACAGGAGAGAAACCTTTTAAATGCCTGGAGTGTGGAAAGAGCTTCAGGCAAAGTCAACACCTTAATAGACATTACAGGATACACACAAACGAGAAAGCTTTTGAATGCCTGGATTGTTGAAAAGGCTTCAATTGAAGTTCAAGCTTTGCTTCAAATCCCAGGATATACACAGGTGCTTTTGACTGAATGCACATCCAATAAATTTTTAAAGAATTAAATCCGGGGAGGGGGGGAGCTTTTAAATTCTCAAATTGTGGAAGATTCTTCTGTCAACATGCGTATGCTTTGCTACACATTTCATTACCCAGACAGACAAAATGTTTCTTCAGTGCCTCAAGTGTTGGACGAGGAATTCTGTCAAGGGAGAAGTTATTTCAGTGCCTGAAAAGCAGAAGAATTATAATTCAATCTGCGCACCTCGAAGTATACTGCACTTCCCACAGTTAGAATGACAAAAGTATAAAATGATTATAATATCAGTTCCAGCAGCAAGACTGAACATTCTTAAAAATGGAAAGTAGATATATTTTGATTTTGAACTTGATGACAGATATGAAGCATAACTATCAATGATAAATTAACGTGTGAAATAAAAATAAAAAGAGATTAGTCAATAATATGGTTTTAGAAAGATATAGGGAGTATTCCTGGACTATGTGTTAATAAAAATGTAAGAGATTAAGCCAGAAGAAGAAATATCTTTTTATAGGTTAAGGGTCTAATATGAACATTTAAAGATATACAAATACAGTCAAACCTCGCATAAAGAGCGCCTCGCTTAAAGAGTAACTCGCTTAAAGAGGAGAATTTTCTCTGAATTGCTTCACTTAACAAATAAAACCAACCAAAAACTCGCTTAACAAATAAATTGGTGTTCACAATCCCCCCCAACAGAAGTCAAAATTGGTCACTTACAATGGTGTTTCGCTTAAAGAACAAACTCGCTTAAAGAGCAATCCTGTGGAACGCATTATGCTCTTTAAGCGAGGCACAACTTGTAATTACTGGATATTAATAATACAGTTGTACCTTGCTTAAAGAGCATAATCCGTTCCACAGGATTGCTCTTTAAGCGAAACACCATTGTAAATGATCAATTGGGGGGGGGGATTGCGAACCCCGATTTATTTGTTAAGCGAGTTTTTGGTTGGTTTTATTTGTTAAGAGAAGTGAACATTCAGAGAAAATTCTGCTCTTTAAACGAGTTACTCTTTAAGCGAGACACTCTTTATGCGAGGTTTGACTATGTCCCATGGGTGGAGTGATCATGTAGTGAGTTAATTTTTTCAATATCTATTGTTTATGGTGGTTTTTCTGTATTTTTCTTAAATGAATATAATATTTAAAAGTATGGTGAACCTAAAGCGATTTGTCCTTAAAACAAACCACAGTTTCCCATGGGAATGTATGTGAAACCAATATTTACGTTCTAAAATTATCCCTCTGTGGCTTCTCCCCACTGCCCTCAGATTGCCTCTCCATGTCAGTGGCTGCTAAACTGGAGAGCCCAGGCGTGTCCCATCCGTGCACTAGCCAAGCCTGGCCCTTTTCAGACCCTGGAACCGGTCATGGTTGGGCATGTTCAGAGTAGAATGACGACTTTGGCATAGAGGGCCTGCCTTACTAATCGACACAAATGCATTATTACTATGTGGCGTTTGCGTGACATTGCCTTCTTGCTAATGCCTATTGCAAACTGGCAAGCACAAGATTGCAGCTTCACACAGCCATTAGCAACAATAGATTATTCAGATAAACTCTAAATGACTCCCTTTCAATCTCAAGGTTGCTGAGAAAGCCCATTATGGTCTCTGATCAACTTGTTACCTGCATGGGGGGGGGGGGGCGGCGGCGGGGGACAAACACCTGTACCTGGTTTATAAAGAACATGCCTGTAAGTTTCACTCTTTGTCTGATGAAGTGGATTTGATCCACGAAAGCTAACAATAAAAATATAGCAGTTAGTCTTTAAAGTGCTACGGTGTTTTTTATTTTGTTTTGTTTTGTTTATTTTGTTTTGTTTTCTGATATGGCTGAACCACAGACTAACACGGCTATTATTCCAAAAAATTCCAGCTCTAGAGATCCTTTCGGAAGGGAGTCCAAAGAACTGGGGGAAATGGCTGGTATTTTGGTGGTGGTGTTATTCCTTTATCTCCTCTATTCCATTCAGGGACTGTTGTGGCATAGTAGCTATATTCTCAGGACAGTCTTCATGGCTGGTAACCATGAGGATCGCCAATAGCTGGATATGGCAGAAGAAGAAGATGCCTCTTTGTACTGTACGATGCAGTGTGTTTAGTTTTCTTTCTTCTGTATGTGAGGCATAAAGAAATGCAAAAAGAGAGGGAGTCCCACGAGTCACCAGTCATTTGAGCACCAACACATACAAAGGAAGCCTTTCACTCAGAAAGGCCAGCAAGACCCCTAAGCAGGAAACTCACAGTCCTGGTCTTTTGAGGCTCTTCAGCTCCTGGGGAAATGGCTTGGATTTGCCTCCTGCTTCCTGAAGGTGGAAGCAAAGGCCCTGCTGAAGAGCTAGGAGCAAGCTGGCCATTGCTCTGGGCCAGGATTGCAGCCGGAGGAGCCGGCAAGGAGGTGGCCCTGCTGGTGACCACATACGTTGGACATTGGGGCTTAGGTGACAAACCGATGTGCAAGAGAGGTCTCCTAGGATTCCCATGTGTTCTTTCTGAGAGCTTATAGCAGCGGTGGCGCGCCTTGGCACTCCAGCTCTTCTTGGACTCAGGCTTCTAGCTGTTCTGGAACTTCAGTTCCCAGAAGCCCTGATCGACAGGTGTGCTGACTTCCGCTTCTAGTAACTGAAGTCCAAGAACACCTGGAGTGCCAAGGTTCGCCATCACTGCATCAGACTTGTGATGGGGGACCTTACCACGCCAACTGTTCTCTGAATCTACACGAATGGGTTTGCTGTGAGTACATACAGTAAACTCATTTGTGTGGGTTCACATAGACTTGGGCTTCTGGCAATTGAAGTCCAAGAACACCTGGAGTGCCAAGGTTCGCCGTCACTGCTCTAGGCAAACAGATTTTCAGCAACTTGGTTCAGCTCTGGGATTGTTTCCTTCCTGTTTCCTCTTTCATTTGTAACTGTGTTTGTGAATAAATGTTAGAAGCCCAAACAAATCATTTAAACAGACATTTAATATGAGCAACAAATCTGATCTCGTCTTCAGATATTTGTCGCTTCTTTCCCTCCCTTTCTTTCCTATGTTTGTATTTTAATCCCTGGTTGGCTTTGCCATACCGAAAAGGAGAAGCGGAAGGTCTTAAGACGCTAGATCCAAAGAGTTTTAAGATTTTAAAGGAAGCCCTCAGCCCACTCTGGATTCTGTAGGATTTATTCCCACATTAGGTACAGAACTACTTTGTATGCATGCGTGCACACACCTACACGCAAACACACAGTGGAACTTCGTATTTAACCCAATGTCAGGGTTGCTTAAACCCCAAATAGGGTATCACAAACATAGAATTGAAAGAGATTCAACTCTCTGAAATGCAACAAAATGTAAATATTTGCTTTTTTTAAAGGGGGCTGTATAACACCCATCTTCAATAGTCAACCAGAACAACCTGTGTAAATAGAGATGTCCAAATCCACTTGCAGAAGACAAGCAAGCCTAAGGCTGGGAGCTGCCACTGGCGTGCCATCTCTCTTGTCATGACCAAAGATACCTGAAAAGGAACTGGAGCATGAATAAATAAATCAGGAGTTCTCAAACTTTTAAAGTTGGGGGCCATTGGGTCATGCTCCCTCAGACAGCTTCAGGGGCCGGTTGGCCATTTTGCCCTTCTTCCACCACATGGCACTTCCTGGTGTGGCGGAGGTGGTGGTGGGCCACATGAAATTGTACAAAATGTGTAGCAGCGAATGTGTGCACCAATTCCTAACCTGGTGAAATTTCTTTTCATAATTTATTAAACGTAAAACACTCCTTTGGACTAATCATAGAAGTGTTGTGGGAAAGGGGAGAAGAGCAAGACTCATAAATGCAGTAGTAATTGGGTTTTCCCCCTCCCTCCCTTTCTTCTTTGTGGATTCTCAATTTCCCTATAAAAGAGGAAATTCATTTCCAGACACTAATGTAATGTCAGTGTGCAGGGTATTCAGCATGGATGATGTATAGGAGGACACTGCTGCGAGAGGACTACTTAATGATGCATAGAATTAAATCTGGCCCGCCTCAGCTGAGCCTTGTGCCTGCCTCCTGCCTTGTTCCCATAGCCATCGTGCGGTCAGAAGGCAGAGCTTTGTTTATGGGTCTAGGGAAGCGCCTCACTTGCTCCCGCCCCATGTTCCTTCCTAAGGATCTCAATCCTATATCCCCACTCAACATCTTTCCAGGGTGCTTGAAAATCATGTAAGACAGATGAGTTTTGGACAGCATGTTCTGAATACAATCCTGTTCTTTAAAGGGGCAACTCTACAGGCGTTGTGTCCCAGGATCAGCTAGAGACAGACGTTGACTGGACAGACAGACAGTCTCACGTGTATGGATAAATGTCTTCTTGCCACCTGATGCTAGCTACTTCTCCAGTTCTCCCCAGTGCTGCATTGTCTAATCATGCTACAGGGGGGAGAAACTGTATACAGTATTCTAGACCAGGGGTTCCCAATGTTTTCAAGCCAGGGGCCGGATCACACACTCTTGGTCAACTTCAAGGGCCGGAGGGCCATTTTGCCCTGCCTGCACGATGGGTATGTGTGTGTGTGGCCATTTTGACCCAACAGCATTAAAGGGGTGGTCATTTTGTTTCTTGGAAGCCCTTAGTGGGGTGGGGCCCCAAATCTTTCTGTGAGCACTTCGACTGTCACTAATTTTCCTGTGCACGAGATTTACAGCTGAAGATCCCAGGGGCTGCATCATAACAATGAAGCAACATGAATAGAACAGAATAGGATAATACATCTTTCCAGACTCCATCTTCTCATAAGTCAGGCTGAATCCCTTCCTTCAGAAGGCAGATTGGGGGAAAGTGGGGGTTAGGGCAGCAGTTTGCAATGCTGTAGTTCGTTTTCGTGGAAAGGACTAAAAAACAGAAGGGAGAGGGGAGTCAGTGGTGGGATGTCAAAATTTTTACTACCCCACTGTGATGTCATCACAGTGTGGGCAGATCTGACATCATGACATCATGGGCGGGGCCAAAGAAAAAAATAAACACACACACACACCTCTCAACCCACCCACCCACCCACCCACCCACCCACAACACAAACCTGTAAATAAATAAATAAATAAATAAAATAGAAATTACATTAAAATACACCCACCCACCCCAAACATAAATCAACCCACCCACCCCAAACACAAACCTGTCACTTACCTGTTAGTATATGTGCCTGGGCAGTACCATGTTGCAAGATGGATATGGTCATTATACCAGTTTTCTAGGATAATATGCCTTAATGTAAATGCAAAACAGCTGTACCTCCTTAAGGGTTCTCCAATTGCTTAAAAACCCCAAGCCAGGCCTGCCGGCCACCAGGCCTTTTTAGGAACTGTGGTAGTATGTCAGTATAGGTAAAGGTATTAAATAGACATTAAAATACACACAGACACACCACATCCAAAGGTGAGTCACTTACCCTGGGGAGCAGGCTATAGGGAGCTTCAGGCTAGCAGGTTCTCTTCCTCCTCCCCACTTAGGAGGACAGCAAGGAGGCCGTGCATACGTGCCAAGCACTGTAGGCGTGCATGCACACCAAGTGCTTGGCGCGCATGCGCAGTGGGGGAACAAGTGAAAAGGTAAGCCCTGAAGGTGGTTTCCCCCAAAAGCTGCTACCGGTTCTCCGGGACACTGGGAAAAGTTACTACCGGTTCTGGCGAACTGGTGAGAACCTGTTACATCCATCGCTGGGTGTAATCCAGGAAAACAGGCCAAATTTGTCTTTTACAAATGACATTTTGTTTCCTTTGGCTCCGTTTAGGGATCTTTGCCATTCATTCATTCATTCATTCAACCTCAATCTCCCAAAATAACTGATTGTCATGAACAAACTTTGTTTTTGGATAAATCTGTGTCCTGTTAAACTGGCATCACAATGAAGTTGTGGGGCTTTAACTGAGACATTCCTTCCTCTTTTGTCTCTAAACTCATTTACAAGCTGCCAAGTGTAAGGCTAAACTAGCAACTGTTGACTTTTGCCTTCTCATGCAGCATTTGTACTCAAGCTTTTTATCGCGCTGATAAGTTATGCTTTAACCACCAAGTATGAAGGCTAATGGCCTGATTATGCACTCTTGCTTTGGCATTTTAAACTATGTTAAGGGAGAAAGGGGAACTTGGGATTTAAAAATTAAACCACACAAGGTCTCCCTTGCTCAAAAGCCAGTCATATCTGACTCTAGGGTGCAGTGCTCATCTCCATTTACAGCCAGTGCTGCCTGTGTTTGCAGATGTATACATGGCCATAGGGCAGACATGACTAGATCGCCCATGACATAGGCTCTGCCCCATGACATAGGCTCTGCCCATGACATAGGCGCCGCCTACAGTATGGTAGTGAAATTTTTTGCTGCCCACCACTGTATAAAATACAATTAAAAATCCTAAAACAGTTTAAAACCACATCTCGTGTCTTTACATAAAGGAGAGAGAGGGCAGGTATTAGATGTTAAATAAGCCAGCGGGGAGGGGTCAGTGAACCATCATTACCCCCACAGCCGTCCAACCACCCAAGTCTTCGCTCCCTTCCTAGAAGCCAGCAGCTTCCCTTGGTGTTGCTGAGTCATAGAGCATAATTCATCAACCCAGATTTCCTGCCTGCACAGACTTAGCATTTAAACATTAACATCTCTTGAAAGATGTCCAAAGAACTATTTGGATCCATCCACAGTTCTGTTGCTATTCAGTAATTGGCAAAGGAGCCTGATATTCCAGGCTAAATGCCACCCCATCTTGCCTTGACTACCAGTTTTGCCTAGAGCAGGGATTCTCAACCTGCGGCCTGTGGGCCAGATGTGGCCCACTGGAGGAACAGACCCCCCAGAACAGGGATTCTCAACCTGTGGCCCATGGGCCAGATGTGGGTCACAACACCATTTCATGTGCCCCCATCTCACCTCCACCACACCAGGAAGTGCCATGTGGTGGAGGAAGGGCAAAATGGCCATCTGGCCCCCGAAGCTGAGGCGGTGTGACCTGGCCCTCGGCTTTAAAAGGTTGAGAACTCCTGGCCTATAGGATCTGGGAATAAAAGGGGAATTTCAAAGACATGGCCAAAGGGACTTGGAAGCATAACGGCTTGTAGCCAATATGTCCGCAACTGGCCAGTCTGCAACCCCATTTACGTTTTCATCCCCCACCCCCATCCCAATATAATAAACTGTGTCTCAGCCCTGCATCTTCACAAAGTGAAACAGTTTTTTTTCCTTTTTACATTTTGTCAGTTATATAACCCCAGAACCTGAGTCATTCAATGTCTGTGTTATATAGCCGGGACCCAGATGTGAAATGATGACTCTAGGCTGGGTCCAATTACATCTGGACCAAGATTTCACACACCTGAGATGTAGAAAAGAGGAACATTTGGCATCACTTCAAGTCGGGGATTCTAAAAACTGGATTTTGAGCAGGAAATGGCTTCCTCCGAAGAATAACAAAGGGTTTGCTAGAGATACAGTTTGTGCCGAAATGTGTTGTAAATCTTCCAGAAAAGCCTCTGTGGGTTTTATTGCTGCCTGTGAGGCAGAACCGCATGACAGAATGAGTGCCCATCTCTGTCTCAGCTCCTGCCAACTTAGCAGTTCGAAAGCAAGAAATTGCAAGTAGATAAACAGGGACCACTTCCGCGGGAAAGGAAACAGCATTTCGGTGTCTAGAGATGTCACATGTCCACGGAAACGTCTACAGATGCAGACAGCGCTGGCTCTTCGGCTATAAACAGAGATGAGCACTGCGCCCTAGAGTCAGATATGACTGCCTTTTGAGCAAGGGGCCTTTACCTGATTTTACACAGCCCACTTTCTTCTGACAAGCTTCTACGCAGAAGAGCTCCACAAAACTAGAGCCACGACGGCTTCCCCCCAGCTTTTGTTGCTTAGAAGAGGCCCAGTCTAGCCAGTGGGCCGTCAGGTTGCCCTTCTTCCGCAGGTATGACTGTTCGAAGCAGTCAACCAGGGCGGCCCCCTTAAAGGAAGCGATAGAGACCTTCCCTCCTGCTGTTACAAAAGCATCTCTTCTTTTTCACTCTTGAAGGCGCTCAGCCGTGACCCCCTGTTCTCCCCACCGCCACTGCCACCGCCACCATCCTCCAAGGCCCCCAGCAGCCAATCCAGAGCGACTTTGCTCTACTGGGCACAGTGGAGTGAGAGGAGGGCAGGAAATAAAGCCGCTCCCCAGGTCTCTCGGCAGACTGAGGACAAAACTTCTCCTTCCTCCTGGACGTTTGAGGTGGCCCAGCTGATGATGACTCCAGGCCAGTGGATTTAGCTACAAGACCAAAGACCCTACCCACATCTGGGTGGGAATCTGCCTTTCCTGGAGGATTCCTGGCCCACATCATAAGCCTCCAGGCCAGTTCCCTTCTCAGGGGGACTCTCACTTCTTTCCATAGCTGCAAGAACTGCAGGCCTGGCCGCCCTTTGCGCCCCAGGAGGGGGAACCTGCCTGCCTGCCTCCTCCTCCTCTTCCTCTCGCTTTTTCATCGCTAGAAGTCTAGGCGTCAGGGGGACCACCATGCCCCACAACTCCCTCCGTTCAGGTAAGGACCTCAGGGATGTCTCTAGGGCAAGAGTTCTCAACCTTTTCAACTTGGGGGCCATTGGGTCATGGGGTCAGGTGGTCATTTTGCCCCTTCTCCACCACATGGCACTTCCTGGTGTGGTGGAGAGGAGGGGAACAATATGAAATGGTGCTGTGGGCCGCATCTGGCACACAAGCTGCAGGTTGATAATCCCTGGTCTAGGGGGTTGGTTCCTCCAGTAGGCCTCCCTAATGGACCTAAGTGGAGCCCTTCTCACCACCCCTTCCCCTCTTGGTGTGTGTGTGTGTGTGTGTGTGTGTGTGTGTGTGTGTGTGTGTGTGTGTGTGTGTGTGTGTGTGTGTGTGTCCATGGCGTTGGGGAGAGGTGGCGGGGAGGGGCTGCTCCTGGCCCAGAGGCTCCTTGGAGTGGGAAGTGCCCGCCTCCCACCTGGCCTGGGGAAAGGGGCCTCCGAACTCATCAATGGGCTCAACCTCTTCTTATTGTGCCGTATCTGATTCCGAATATTGGTGAACATCTTGGTGATTGCCCATGAAGACTGTCCTGAGAATATAAGGCCGTGGCCTTTCATCTGCCTCCCACATCGCAACGTGGCACCCATAGTACCACTGATCTGGCTCTGTGAGTCCCTTTCTGGTCCTGAGCCCTTTTGGCACACAAAGTCCTCCACCTTAGCCCCAGGCCAGGATGGCTGAAGCTGCTGCCCTCCATCAAGAAAGATTCAAATGGTATTTCATCCACTTGGGGACCATCACCCTTCCCTGTGGACTTCGGCACCCAAGGTCACTAGTCCTCAGGGTGGTCAGGTGAGTTAAATGCAGCTGGCAGTAGGGTCTACTGGATAATCTGGCCGGTCTGAAAGGTGGTCAGTGACCGGGTTTCATGTCCCAGGGCGCTGGGATGGGACCCATGATGGTGGGGGTCCTCTGCCCAGATGCCACGCAACCCCCTCTTTACGTTTCGGGGTGGTGGCAGCAGAGCCCGGTCTTGTCTTGTTTAAAGCTGTCTTCCAACATTCCCAGGAAGGCATGGATGCCAAGACCGCCAAGTGCTTCTAAGGACAAGGCAGGTCTATTGATTGCGGTCAATAAAGCGAGACAAAAGCCAATATTTCACCTTCATCACCTTAGTCAGCTTTCTTAACCCGCTGGTGGAAAGAAAAGAAATCTTCATTAGCAAAGCTAGCCATTGAAAATTAAGTTTTCTCCTACACGTGAAAACAGGTGACCCTGAGAGAGATTGAGAGAGAGAAGGAAGGAATTAGATTGAATTTAATTAAAATAATCTCTCTTATCCAGTGCCTTGAAATTTCTTGCGTGGTGTTGCAGTCTAATGGTCATCAGTTGTGACTGTTAATTGCAAATTGTACATTTTAAAACAAGTCTCCAAGTCATCCACTGGCTTTGCTCCTCCTTTAGTTTAGCTTTTTTTTTGCCTTTTTCACTAGAGCAGCTCTGCTTCCTCCGGGGTTCCTTAGAGCATCTTTTGCTCACCAAGGGCCTGAATATTAATATTGCTTTCGAATATTTCAAAGAACGCATTACTTTTAAAAATAATTAATGGAACCTTTTCGATTACAAAGTCGCCACAGATGGCTTTATATGCCCTTAAGTTATTTGACATTTATGGAGACACTGCAAACTGGGGATCTGCTGAGTTCTTGCAACCCGAAGGCCGTGGTTTCTTTATTGAGTCAACACCTCTCATCTTTGACGAAATGGACTTGACCCACGAAAGCTCACACTTAAATACAAGGGTTATTCTTTAAGGAACCGCAATGTTTTGGGACTTTTCTCCTTGTTTTGTTTACTCTCTGAAAGGTCTCTTAGCTAGCGGTAATCTCTTCTTTTTCCGCTGTCTGCTATTTTCTCCAACATTATTACTCTCCTCTCTTCTCCTACTACGTCCGAATAGTTTCTCGAGAGGCGCTTTTGTAAGAGAGAAGGAAGGAAGGGATATCTGTTTCCCAAGCACAACATTCGTTCACTTGCGAACCCTGTTCAATGCCGGAAAGTAGTCCAGAAATGCACCGGTACCGAAACGAATCAAAACGAATGTAAATCTTAATGTGGATCGAGTCCACTTCCATAGGCATCAGAGGGAGACGGGTGTACTCTTTCTTTTTAAAATATAGCAGTTAGTCTCTAAGGTGCCACAAGTTTTTTGTCCTTGATGATGATGGATGATGATGATGATGATTTTACTTTTGTTTTGATTTGTTCCTTATCTGATATGCCTACACAGACTGACAGTGCGAACCCTTCGAAAACTACGTTCTCCTTTGAGGCATCCATCAATGTTGCGATTGCAAGTAAACGGATCTTTCTTTCTCTAGTTAGGTATACTCGGAAGCAAGTCCCGCGTGGTTCTGGCACTCTTTCATGGCTCATGATGCCCTTCCACACGTAGAAGAAGAGCGCGCAACAACCACGCCGTAGAGAGGAGGATTCTTCCTCTATTTCTCTGCTTTCTTTCTGGTTTGAGTATGGCAAAATTCAAGTCTCCTGTTCTAAGATTGTTATTTCTTCCGGTTCTAATTTTTAAAAACAGTTAACTTGTGGCGCAGGGGTTAAACTGCTGTCCTGCAACCCAAAGGTGCTGAATTCGATCCTAACCAGGACTCAAGATTGACTCACCCTCCCATCCTTCCGAGGTCGGAGCAATTCTTCCACGGACCTTCCACACCAGTCTCTTGCGTAAAGGCTTGGAGTATTCCGTATTTCAGGTCGTTCCTCGCGAAATGCCCAAGATCTTTGGAGCTTTCTTTGCTTAATGGTCTTAAACAGCTCTGTAAACAGAATCGAATTACAAGGCCCTAATTTATAATACTGTATGGACTGCAGCGGCTCAAGGGGTTAAAAGACGCTGACTGGGAAGGCGGCAGGTCAGCCGTTCGAGACCCGAGTACTGCGCGACGGTTTGAGCGCCCGCCTCTGTCCCAGCTCCGGCCAACCTCGAAAGCAAGAAACTGCAAGGAGATCAACAGGGACCACTTCGGTGGGAAGGTAGACAGCGTTCTGTGCACCCCGGTGTCGAGGCATGCCTGCCACACGTCCACGGAAAACGTCTGCAGACACAGACAGCGGTGGCTCTTCGGCTGTAAACAGAGATGAGTACTGAACCCTCGCGTCGGATACGACTGGCTTTCGAGCAAGGGTGACCTTCTTGCTGCCCTCCTTGCGGGAGAAAGGAATTAAAAAACGGCCCTTTTCGCTCCCGTCGGTTGCTTTAAAGCACGGAAGGAAGGGAGGGGGGAGGAAGAGGAGGAGGAGGAGAAGAAGAAGAAGAAGAAGAAGAAGCGGCGACTTCTTCCTCAACAGAGTGATCGCAATTCCCCGGAGAGAAAGGAAGGGAAAGGTGTGGGTCGGACTGGCTGAAAATCACCAGGATGTCAAAACTCGATTCCCCACGATCCAGGTTGGTCTGAGCCCCCTCCCCCTTGTGGGTGTGGGTCTGTGGGTCCATTTCTTCTTCCACCACAAAGCAAGCATCCCAAGAAGAGTCTGACTTGCCCATGGCAGGCTCTCTACCAAGATGCTCGACGTGGCATTGAACAGGTTTGGGGAAGAGCCGCCTCGCCAACCTGGGCAGGCGAAACGGCTGCGTTTCCTTTTCGGGTGGGCCAGATACGGCCCGAATGAGACGCTGGACCAGAAGCGCTTTGGACGGACGTCGGTCCTCGCCGGGCTGTGACTTGGAGGGGGACTCGCGTGCCCATCTGGCGGTGGGGCCCCTGGGGCGCTGAGAAGGTCTCGCTGTCACAAGATGTGGCAGACTGCGCCGCCGCCCTTGCCAGACGTCCAGGAAACTTTGCGTGCAAATCACGCTTGCTAACGTCTAAGATGCCGCCACTGGCTTTGGGTTGGTGCCTTTCCAGTCTCTGGGCTACTCGCTCAAGAACAGGAGCGCTCCGGGAGCAAACAAGGACTGGCCCAAGAAGCGGGGAAAGGAAACCGGACAGCTTCTCCCTGGCAAGGTGGGGCGTGGAAATCCCACCGCCCTTGTAGGGAGATCTCCCTGGATCTCTCTCGCTTCGTCCTTCCTTCACACGAGAGGCTTTGCAACTTAGGGCTTATTCACAAGATCAGGGGTGCCCAAACTAAGTCTGTAGGCCAGATCTGGCCCCAATGCCAATTCTTCTGGCCCACAGTGACCTCCTTGCTCCTGGAAACAGAAGTAAAATGCGCCCCTACGTGTTTTGCTTCTGTTTCCGGGAGCAATGAGAATGATGAAGGCCAGATGAAGTCAGGGGCTGGATCTGGCTCACAGGTCATAGTTTGGGCACCCCTTATTTAAGCAGAGAAAGTGGCAGCTTAAAACCTATCTCATCCTGTTGCAAAACAAATCGCAAGGCATGTTTTACTTCCGCTTCTGGTGGGAAAGGGACTACGTGACTGGCCCACTGAACCATGGCCCGCAGCCCGAAAAGTTTGCACACCCCTGCACTAGAGGCAAGCAGGCTGCATAGGTTTCTGTTCCCTTCATTTCTCTTTTCCACAGGACAATTTGAAATGATTACTGGGGGCGGTTAAGGAAAATAAATTCAAAAGCAGAACGGCAATTAACTTAAATAAAGGCAAAACTAATGACTATTTTAGGACTATTGCTGTTCAAAATGGAACTTGTAGCTAAGAAATCAGAAGAGTGAGACTTGGGAAAGTACAGATGGAGGAATTAAGATACACATCTACACATACCAAGTGATCTTAGCTAAGCTGTCGATGGGGAGGCACAGTGAGATCCGAACTCCTGTCCCCCTGGATCCACCCTCCCAGGTGCCCCTCCCCCAATTAGGCTATAAAACAGCTGCTATTATTTGGGTGCTACTGTAAAAGAGAATGTCTTGTATACTTGTGGATAGCCCCATGGTAATAAGAGTTAAGGTCAAGTTGAGATATAGAAAAAGTGACACCGCTTTGATAACAGGTAATTGGTTCCATTTTCGTAGTTAAGAAGTTTTTCCTGAGTATCAGCTGCAATCAGGGCTCCTATAATTTGAGCCCATTATGCCAAGTCCTAAATTCTGAGATGACTGACAGCAAATCCAGCCTCTCTTCTGCTTGGTTATCTTTCAAGTACAGTAATACCTCATATAACATTAGTATCGAATAACACTAAAATCGCATAACATCAAGGAATCTGGGGGGAAGAATTGCATCAGATAACATTAAGATCCTATGGGATGCTTCAGATAACAACCGCGAAAGCCTGTGTGGTTACAATGTATCTCTATGGATCCCATAGAGGATCAGATAACACTAAAAATCATATAACACGAAGACTTGTGGAACCAGGTTTTAGTGTTATATGAGGTTTTACTGTATTGGAAAAGTAGGATCCTCTTTCCACACACCCTTCTTTTCTCAAGACTAAGAAGAACTCCTGACCTAACTTATTCTTCGTCATTAAACAAAACTGATGTATAGTTGCCTTGTCATACATGTCTCTTTATACCAGGAGTTCTCAACCTTTTAAAGCCGTGGCCGAGTCACGCTCCCTCAGACAGCTTTGGGGGCCTGATGGCCATTTTGCCCTTCCTCTACCACATGGCATTTCTGGGTGTGGTGGAGATGGGGGGGGGGGACATAAAATGGCGCCACAGGTGCATTCAACCCACAGGCCACAGGTTGAGAATCCCTGCACTAAGGGGTTGAATTGTGTCTTTGCAGGACACGGAGGACTCAACCAGCTGGGTGGGGCCTTTGTGAATGGGAGGCCCCTTCCAGAATTGATACGGCAGCGGATTGTGGATCTGGCGCACCAGGGGGTGAGGCCGTGTGACATCTCCCGACAGCTGCGCGTCAGTCACGGCTGTGTCAGCAAAATCCTTGGCAGGTAAGCCTGGATGTGGCCACTTGTGACTGCCCAAGAAGAGCCACCGTGTCAGCCTTCGTCTTGCCAGAAGCCGGTCTGATTTTCTCTCTCAAAGTCCAATGTGACATTTTGCCAAATGTACAGAGTGGGGTGGGTCAACTCGCTAAGATGCTGACTGGTAGGAGGCAGGTCAGCAGTTTGATACCCGAATACTGCAGGACAAAGTGAGCTCCCCTCTCTGTCCCAACTCCTGCCAACCTAGCAGTTCAAAAGCAAGAAATTGCAAGTAGATAAATAGGGACCACTTTGGTGGGAAGGTAAACAGCATTTCGTGTGCTCTGGTGTCTAGTCTTGCCTGCCACATGACCACGGAAACGTCTGCAAACGCCGACAGCGCTGGCTCTTCGGCTATGAAACAGAGATGAGCACTGAACCCTAGAGTCAGATACAGCTGGCTATTGAGCAAGGGAGACCTTTACAGAGGGCCAAGCTAAGATATAAAATAAATTCACAAATAGTGGAGATTACCTCTCTCTTAGTAAGCGAGATCTAGTAAGAGAGATTATCTTTTTTTTTTTTTTTTGGGGGGGGGGGAATGGAAACAAACCAAAACAGAAATAATAGGGGCATTCTAAAGATTTATTTTACAATGATATTTTGTGGACCACAGTCTTTTATTCTGATCTATGTGGATTGCAACTCACAGATACTCAGCCCGAAATAAACCTTTTAGTCTTAAATTGGCCACAATACTCTTGCAGAGTTACCTTGTCCTGTTTTGCCTTCATTCTGTTTTTATTCTTGCTGCAACAGGCCTGTCTCTTTGACAACTGTTTTCTAGACAGTTGCTTCTCTAGCTGAACATTTGTTTCGGTGGGTGTCTTCCTTTTGAATGTTACTGGCTTTTAGGAACATAAAAACAATCAAACTTGCATGAACTTTGCTCTAGGATGTCCCAAATGGACAGTACAGTATATCTTTAATCTCTTGAAGGGAGTCATTTGGGGCAGGTAAGGGGTGAAGTGATCACATTGAAATCATATATATTGGCTTGTAAGCTTGCAGTTGGCCTCCAACCAACCATCCAAGGTCCTTTCTTCTCCTGGATGCTAGTTGGTAACCCTAATACTTTGTCTACTGGAGTAGGTACTACGAGACAGGAAGCATCCGCCCAGGGGTGATTGGAGGCTCCAAGCCCAAGGTAGCTACACCTAAGGTGGTGGAGAAGATTGGAGATTACAAGCGGCAAAACCCGACCATGTTTGCTTGGGAAATCCGGGACCGTCTCTTGGCAGAAGGTGTCTGTGACAACGAGAGTGTCCCCAGTGTCAGCTCCATCAACCGGTGAGATAAAGGTTCTTCTCGGGTGATCCTTCGTACAACTGGCCAGGAGAACTAGCTTTTGGGTCTCTGTTGACAGAATGGTGACACAAATACCGTGAGCTTTGCCTTTCTCCATGCTTGCTTCCAGGATCATTCGCACCAAAGTTCAGCAGCCGTTCAACCTCCCGATGGACAGCTGTGGGGTGTCTAAAGTGCTGAGCCCCAGCCACGACCTCAGTAAGTACCTTTTGGTGGCTCTACCTTCAGTCCAGCATCCAAGTCTCCCTTCCTTGAAGGCCCCACTGTGGGCTGTCTCTGCTGTTGTTCCTTGAGAGAGCAGACCAAGCTCATGTCTTCATAGGGGAAGGGAGCTAGAGTGGAGGGGACCAGTCAGTCTTTCACTGGGTCTTCTTGACCTTGGGGATGATGGGGATTGTGATAGTTTGACTGACTGGCTGGCCTTCCTAGTCTGTGTAAGGTCCTGATGGCTCCCAAACATCCAATTATTGGTGTTGACACTTCCCTCCATGCCTCTAGTCCCCAGTTCAGCTGTGACACCACCAGAGTCCCCCCAGTCTGATTCCCTGGGCTCCACCTACTCCATCAATGGCATTCTGGGAATTGGTGACCACAAGAGGAAAATCCAGGACAGTAAGTGTGATACTCATGGCTTGTGGATGTGGGTGGGTTGTGGGTAGGAGGGTGCTATCATACACGGCTTGCTTGCTGTGCTTTCTTCACGACTTGCTTACTTGTAGGTTGAGATGGTCATATTTTGAAAACACTTCGGTTAGAGATAATGCTTTTCCATGTGGCAAAATGTATGGAAATTGTACAACACATGTTCAAATTCTACATTAAGGCTAATGGGCAAACATTTATGCTGAGCTATAGTTGACATGACAATTTCAAGCATATAGTATATACTCGACTATAAAAGTCGAGGTACCTAATTAGGAAAATAGATTGGCCTACGTATAAGTTGTGGGTGGGAAATGCAGCAGATGCTAGTGAGTTTCAATAATAAAAATACATGAAAATATGGTGAAATTAATTAATTTAGATATTTGTGTGGGTATGTTTTTTGAGTTTTTATGGTAATGATAGTGCTTTTTCTTTTAAACGGTATTTTTGAATTTGCACCACCATGGTTTTGGGACCCTCGGGGTTGTTGACCCGAGTATAAGTTGAGTCCCCATTTTGGACCTCATTTTGGGGACTAAAAAATTAGACTTATACTCAAGTATATACAGTACAGTAGGATTTTAGCTGTTGGGTTGGTTATCTCTCTTTTTTTAAAGGTAAAGCAGCTTTAGTGTTTTAATTAAGAGATTTTAAGGTGTTTTACTATTGCATTTTAATAATATAATGAATTTAATTCTATTTTAATATATTGATGTTATTGTATTTTACTTCTCTTTTTCTTGAAGCACCCTCGGTGCTTAAGTTTGGGTGAAAGGACAGAGAAAGACTTTCTCTTTCCTTACGTGGGGTTTGTGTCGCATGCTCTCTGGACTCGGGGGCTAGTGCAGAATGCTGCAATCCAGTGGCTTCTGAGAGCAGCTAGGAGTATTTATTAATATCAGCGTATTGCAGTGGCTCCCAAGCTTGGATCCCCAGATGTTCCTGAACTACAGCTCACAGAAATCTTGCCAAGAACAGCCAGCATGAAGGCTTTTGGGAACAGTAGTCCAAGAACATCTGGGGACCCAAGGATGGAAACCATGGGGTATATTATGTCAGTTCTGTAGACCTAGCGTGTCCAGGCCAGGCCACGCTGGAAGATCAATATTGCCAACTATTATGTGCTTCTGTTTTAGAAAGAGAGGGGTTTTTAGAACTATAAAAATTACAGTGCTTTGAACTTAAATTCTTGAAAGGTACTCTATTTTTTTTTAAAAGAAAGCATTTGTCAACATCTTTCATAAAGGCCTTTTGGGCCATTTTCAAAATCCACAAATGCTTCTCCGCATGATCCACTCTACAGTTGTAGTGTGCTGATGCCCTATAAATACCATTTTGCCTGGGGCTGTGTGCACACCCAGACAAATAAGCCATCCTCTTAGACCAGGGGTGTCCAATCTATGGCCTGTGGGCCACATCCAGCCCCTAATGCCAATTCATCCAGTCCACACCTCCCTCATTGCTCCTTGAAGTGGAAGTAAAACATCCCCATATGGGGGATGCTTCCTGGAGCTATGAGGGCGGTGCGGCCCAGATGAATTGGTGTTGGGGGCTGGATATGTCCCACGGGCTGTACGTTGGGCACCCCTGGTTTAAGCAGAGAAAATGGCAGCTTAAAATCTATCTCATCCTGTTGTAAAACAGATTGCAAGGTACGTTTTACTTCCGCTTCCGGTGGCCGGCCCGCTGAACCATGTGACCGGCCTGTAGCCTGAAACGTTTGGACACCCCTGTCTTAGACAAAAGCCTTTTAGAACAACTGAAATGGTCCAACAAACTATTGCATCACATTGCATTTTTTTTTTTAGAAGAACAGAGGCAGCAAGATTTCCTTTGGGCATGAATGAGCACGGATGCTCTCTTGTTCTGTTTCAGCCAAAGCCCTATGAAAATCTTGGCAGCGCACTGAAGACCGGTCACTTTCAAGGTTGCTGGTCATGCGTGCTAGAACTCAAGGGAGAGGGGAGTGGCCCTTAAGGTGCTAGAAGAGTTCCCCTTCTACCCACAGATGCTGGCCATGCTCAACCAGAGTGCACAGAGGTTGACACACAGTGAGACGCAGCGCAAGGCAGGTTCCTGGACACACCTCAAGGCAGGGTGGAGACACCAAGCAAAGAATGGCCTCGCGTGTGGCTGCTCTTGTGCTGCTTTGATAAACTGGGGTGCCCATAGGCATCGTCCCCAGGTAGACCGGAAAGAGAGGCAACTCTGCCTGGGGCTCACTGCAGTTTCCCTCCCTCAGCAGGTGACCCAGACAGCTGCCACCTCAGCACAGGTCCACAAGGCCCCGCCCACAAGTACCTGCACAGCGAGAGCTACGGGCAGCACCTGCTGGAGTGTCCCTTTGAGAGACAGCAGCTGTTTGCCTCCCCCGGGCCCCACAGCAAGGCAGAACAGGTAGGGAGGGCCCTCACGCTTCATCCCAGGTCCCTGGAGTGGGGAGGTGGCAGGGGCCTGTGTGTGTAAGGAGGGGTCTGTCTTCTTGGGGTGGGGTGGGGTGGGAGGGGCAGAAGATTCCTGGCATCCATCTTCAGGGGAGATCCTGGGCTTGGCTTCTGCTGATATGAGCCAGGGGTCCTTCCCCCCTCTTTAGGTTCACCAAGAACCAACTGCGGGAGGTAGGGAGGTTCGGCTGCCTCTTTGGAGTCTATAGACCAGTGATGGTGAACCTTGTTGGCACCCCAGGTGTGCTTGGACTTCAATTCCCAGAATCCCAAGTCCCTGTGAATCTAAATGAATGGGTTTACTGCATGTATAATAACACTCATCTCCATTTACAAGCCAAAGAGCAGTGTTGTCTGTGTCTGCAGGCTGTCTGTGTCTGCAGACATTTCCACGGTCATGTGGCAGGCATGACTAGACACTAGAGTGCACAGAGCGCTGTTTACCTTCCCACTGAAGCGGCCCCTATTTACCTACTTGCACTTCCTTGCTTTTGAACTGCTAGGTTGGCAGGAGCAGGGACAAAGACAGGAGCTCATTCCGTCTTGCAGTACTCAGATGGGGAGTGGGGGGAGAAGAGAAGGGCAGTAAGTGGAGGAGCAAGAGGCCCTGAGCTGCTGTCCCTTTGTCTCTCAGGCAAATGTTTACACGTTACCTTTCCTGAACACCTCCATGGATGAAGGCAAAGCCATCCTGACCCCTTCCCACACGCCGCTTGGCCGCAACCTGGTTCCTCATCAACCGCCCTACTCTGGTGCCATGACAGGTAAGGATCAGGCCCATGCTGGCCATTTGGCACCCCAGTGACTGCCCCCCCCGCCAGGTGGGCAGAAGTATGTCACCTGGTAGCTACAATCCATGACGTCATGCAGTACCCTCCATAGGCAGCACCCCCTCCCTCCCTGTCCAGCGCCCTTTTAGCATAGCCCTGGTAAGGATTGCTGAGCTAAAGCTGGACCTGATGCTTTGAAAGAGCCCACCTGGAAACAGAGCATGGCTTGCGCTTTTCCTCAACACCTTGAAACAAAGGCAATTTCCCGCCAACTGCAAAAGTTCCATCTTGGCCGATCTCTGAGTTTCATAGCTTTGGTTCGAGTCACTCTTGGTTTGTTCATTTGTCCATCTCACAAAATAGGGCACAGGCTGCCCTTGGCCACGTGAGGTCAAAGCAAGTCCCTTTCCTTCCAGGGCGTGACATGGTGGGCTCCACGCTTCCCGGCTACCCTCCCCACATCCCCACCAGTGGTCAAGGAACCTACAGCTCTTCTGCCATTGCTGGCATGGTGGGAGCAGCAGGTAAGGCTCTCTGGCGGGGGTGGGTAGGAGGGGTCAAACAGCCCAAGGGCTGCCTGGGAAGGAGCTCTACTTGTTTGTTTGCTTCCTTGTTAGTTAGTTAGTTTGTTTGTTTGTTTTAATCATATTTCTACCACCACCCCGTCGCCGAGGTGACTCTGGGCGGCTTACCCATCTAAATATAACATAAAATTCTACAAAAATATTAAGCTAAAAAAACAACAACCAACAACAATGTTAAAATATTAAATTCTTGAAGTTTAAAAATTTTAAGAAATTAAAAAGCCCACCCCACGTCACCAGAGAGAGACGTTTTAGTGGCACCCCTTGAACATGGGCCTTGGGTTTCGATGATGATGATGATGATGATGATGATGATGATGATGATGATGATGATGATGATGATGATAAATCGCCCTGGGTCACCAGTGATGAGGGCGATAAAAAAGTTTGACTAATAACTAAATAAATAACTAAATTGATGATGATGATGATGATGATGATGATGATGATGATGATGATGATGATGATGATGATGATGAAGGAGGAGGAGGAGGAGGAGGAGGAGGAGGAGGAATTGATACTAAACCATCTCATTGCAAACACTTTTGGACAGGAGGGTAGATGGTTTCAGGTGCCCCAGGCTTAGTTTGGAGACCCTGCAGATCTTTCCTGGCAAATTGTATTTTAATTATTAGTGGGTGCAATTTACTGGGCGTATTTTGACCCACGCTGCCTAAAGAGTCCACGATACTGGAGAAAAGGCCAGGAGCAGGATCCACCTTTGAAAGTGTGTGTGTTTCTGCCGCATCCCCATGTGAGGCCGAGGGGAGTGAATGAGACCAGGTAGGTTAAAAGCATTTCTCAGAATGCATGGAACCTCGGTGAATGTAATTCATGCGTTCTCCAGGACGTTTCTTACAGCGAAAATTACTTTAACCAAATTTCCCATAGCAATGAATTAAATGCAATTTCCCATAGGAATGCATTGAAAACCAAAATACTTTAACCGAAACGTGGTTTCCCATAGGAATGCTTTGAAAACCAATCAATCCGTTCCAAGAAAATTTCCGTAAACCGAGCCACTATTTTCTATGGATTTCTTTTTGTAATGCAATTTTTGTTAACCGAGCTGTTTGTTAACCAAGGTTCAACTGTATACTCGATGTGGCATGACACATTCACAAGAGAGAGAGGCAGCAACTGGCCTGGAGAAAACCCAAGGTTTTACGGAAGTTCACAAGCTATATTTTTTTTAAAGGAAAAATAACCCACAGAAGGACACACAGCAGGAGGGGAGAGAGATGGGGACATGGAAACCGATTCAATGATTAACAAACATGCTCAAAGGCTGTGAACTCTTGGGAAACCTATGGGAGTGGGGGCGGTGGAGGAGAGCATTAGAAGGGGCTGTTCTGGAACTGGGCTAGCTATGCCCTTGCTTGAAAGCTAGTCGTTCAGGGCTCATCTCTGTTTATAGCGAAACATCCAGTTCTGCCTGTGTCTGCAAACATTTCCGTGGACATGTGGCAGGCATGCCTAGACACCAGAGTGCACGGAAAGCTGTTTACCTTCTCACCAAAGTAGTACCTATTTATTTACTTGCAATTTCTTGCTTTCAAACTGCTAGGTTGGCAGGAAGCTATCCCTACATTGTATTATTATTATTATTATTATTATTATTATTATTATTATTATTATTATTATTATTATTATTATTATTATTATTATTATTATTATTATTATTATTATTATTTCATAAATTCTCTTGGGTTGGAAGGATTTTTGCTGGCGAATCCAAAGTGGTCGTCGTTGATCTACTTGCAGTTTCTTGCTTTCGAACTGCTAGGTTGGCAGGAGCTGGGACAGAGACGGGTGCTCACTCTGTCATGAAGTACCCGGGTCTCAAACTGCTGACTTGCCAGCCTTCCCGCTAGCAATGTTAACTTCTTAACCCCTGAGCCACTGCAGCTCCTTTACATTGCAGTACTTGAAGGGTTCAGGTTCAGTAACTTGTAATGCAGCTGTAAACACTGCCTTAGTCACTGGAGTGTCTCCACATCTGGCATTTGCTCCAAGTTCTCTTCTTTCTGAGCCCATCGAGGGATGGTGGAAGCATACCTAGCTATACAACTATACAACTCTCCAAGCAGCCTCTAGCATCTGCTGTTGGACTGTACCTGTTGGTTATCTTTAGATCCCAGCAGTTTGCCCCCTTTAAACTTAGGGCAGGATACAAAATCTCCCCTCCCAACACAACTTTGCCAAAGTCACCCAGGGAGTTTTGCTGCTCAGTGAGAAGTTGGCTCTGGATTTCCTGAGCCACAGTCCAACCTTTGAGCTGCCAACTGGCCCTCCAGCCCATTGTCATGGTGCAAACACTGCATGCTCCCTGCCTCCGTACAAAATGTTCATTGCATTGGACATGCTCAATAACGATCCCTCTTTCCTGGTTTTGCCTTCCTGACTGCAGTGGCTCAAGTGGTTAAGACACTGACTGGAAGGTCAGCAGTTCAAAACCCAAGTACTGCATGACAGAATGAGCTCCCGTCTCTGTCCCAGCTCCGGCCAACCTAGCCATTCAAAAGCAAGAAATTGCAAGTAGACAAATAGGTGGGACGGTAAACAGTGTGACCTTGACCTAGTCAGCCTTACTTTGTTTTATTCTTCTTATTAATTTTTGCAATCCTACTAGAAATAATTCAGTCTTCCTTAATATCATGTCCAATTCATTTCTTATGTCATGGCATGTGAGAACAGAGCATTCTGCCCACTGGTGCCACTGTGACATTGGCAGCAATTCCTGTCTCCCAGCAGCCCCTTTGGGCCAGCATTGCCAATGGAAGTGCCCAATCTCTCCTCTCCACTTTTCACTGGCGGTTGACCTGCTTTGGTATACACTGCCCTTCCGAGATGACTTTTGGACCTTGAGGCCCTACAAAACAGCCAGAGAGTCAAGCATCCTCTTGGACAGGTGGGCGTGAAGTCATGCAAGCGGACTCACCATTATTTCCTCACCTGCCCATAGGCCTGTTTGCCATAGATTCATGCAGTGGCACCTACTCCCTCTCCCCTGCTCCCCACAATCAAGGGATTCCTTCCTGTTGTAAATACAGTAAAGGTTTCCCTTGGTGCCTTGCTCGAAAGCCAGTCATAATCCGACTCTAGGGTTCAGTGCTCTTCTCTGTTTCAAAGCCAAAGAGCCATCGCTGTCTGCTTCTGCAGACGTTTCCGTGCAGGCATAACTAGACACCGGAGCGCATGGAATGCTGTTTACCTTCCCATCGAAGTGGTCCCTATTTATCTACTTGCAATTTCTTGCTTTATTGAGAATGTGACATTCAAAGCAGCAAAACCTATGCCCTAATCCCAACCCAACAGAGGTGCGTTTGGGGAGGGCAGATGCTGAAGGAGAGTCAGGATTCCCGGTCCTTCCTGAAACAGAAGAGAAACAACAGAGAGCGAGAGAGTTTGCATGTGCAGGAGGAGATTCTCCCCAAGGACAAAAGAAAAGGGGAAGATGTTTGAGGTTATGGGTAGGGATGGGGTTGGGGAGAAAACTGATGCTCTCTCAATGTACAGCTTTAGCATGAAGGCAAAGATTGCAGCTCATGCTGGTGAAAGTGCCTTCTTTGCGTTGCTGAAAATTGCACAAACATGTTAAAAGAGAAAATGCTTGCCTTTGAATGCGCTAACACTTTCCCGCATGGCTAGAGAGTCAACTTGCACACTGGGTGTCCAAGGCTAGGAAGGCAGAGAACAGGACTCTAATTTGAAAGTGGAAGGAAGGAACTGACGGATGGAAGGAACTGACGGATGGAAGGAACTAATGGAAGGAAGGAAGAAGCTGATGGATGGATGGAAAGAAGAAAGGAAGGAAGGAACTGGTGGATGGAAGGAACTAATGGATGGAAGGAAGAAACTGATGGATGGATGGAAAGAAGAAAGGAAGGAAGGAACTGGTGGATGGAAAGAATTAATGGAAGGAAGGAAGGAACTGATGGATGGATGGAAAGAAGGAAGGAAGGAAGGAAGGAAGGAACTGATGGATGGAAGGAACTAATGGATAGATGGAAGGAAGGAAGGAACTGACTGATGGAAGAAACTAATTGATGGAAGGAACTAATGGAAGGAAGGAAGGAAGGAAACTGGAGGGTTACTGGTTGAGTTGCAAGGACTGAGGGAGTTCCCTGGGCAAAGGCAAGTTTCCACCTGCTGCCTTTGAAGGATGTAGAATTCAATGGCCTCTGTTGAAACTCTGTCCAGACGTGAAAGGTGGCCAAATTCCACTGGCTTGGGATGGGTGCCATTGGGTCTGCTCCGCCATGGCCTCTGGACCTTCCTCTGAGCAGAAAATGAACACGGAAGAGACCCAGCTCCTCCGGAAAGGACCGGCCGTGCCATAGCGTCTCTGGTGAGCTGGTAACGGCGTGATGCAAGCCTTCTCCACTCCCAGGGGGTGGGTGGGTGGGGAAGGAAATGTGCTGACCTGGCGTGTTGCTATGTTACCTTGGAGATGTGTTTAATGCAGCATTAAGAATACAGAATCTTCTCCTCTGCCTGATTCTTCCCTTCAAGCATGAAATGAGATTAGTCAGGAGAAGAAAGGAGCAACCCTGGGGAGGGGAGGGGGGTGCTGAGTGGGGGGTGAATTTTACACCCCGTGTAATGAGAACACTCGATCATTCTTCCACACACAAAGGCACTCACACATACCTTGTCACATCAAGGAAGGCAGCTAATTGCAGCAATGGCACCTGTGTTTGCACCTCAGGCGCATCCTCCTAGCTTCTAGCAAGGGTTCAAATGCCCTTTGCCTCCCATTGAAAGCAATGGGCCCCATGCATACACTCTCTCTCTCCCCAAGAGCAGAAAGAGAGAGAGGTCCATGGGAACCCTGAGGCCACCTCCGTGGGAATGGGGCAGCCACTCTGGGTCCAGGGTGGTTCCCATCCCACCAGGTAACACTGTTCTTCCTCCTCTAGTCTTTCCTTTTGGGAAGTCCAGGCCACAGGACGGGGGCTGGGGGGAGAGATGATCCAAGTGCTGGGACTCAGAAAGATCAGAAAACAAAAACAGAAATTAAAATAAAAACTGCTTGATTACTCTTTACCTCGTAACCTCTTTACCTCGTAACCTCTTTACCTCTTTACCTCGTAACCTCTTTACCTCGTAACCTCTTTACCTCGTAACCTCTTTACCTCGTACCGCTACGTCTTTAGCTTTGTATCTGGTGTATATAAACCATGCCTAGAAACTTCACTCCTATATTTGAAGAAGTAGACTTGATCCATGAAAGCTCACAGTAAAAATATAGCAGTTAGTCTTTAAAGTGCTGCAGTGCTTTTATTTTATTTTATTGTTTCTGTTTTCTGATATGCCTGAACCACAGACTAGCATGGCTACTATTTTTTTTTTAAATCAACATTTTCAGAAAGTGTTTGTGTAATTACACAAGAAATCCTCCAAGAGTTAATAAATAATTCTGTCATTTTTGGGGTGGCCCCATTTCTCTCTCTCTCTCTTTCTCTCAGCCCATAAAAAGCACAGTTCAGTAGAGGAGGAGAGGGGTGGGAATAGCGACAGAGTTGGTCCCATGGCTTGGGCATGACATGTCACATCCAGACCGGTGGCTTTGAGAAAATGACCATATGTTTGGCCCATCCTTTGTTTGGGGCTGTCTTATGGTCAGGCCCGTTTTAGTCATTTGGGTCTTCCAAGTGGTTAAGACGTTGGACTCGGCTACTGGAAGGTCAGCAGTTCGAGACCCGACTGCTGAGTGACAGAATGACCTCCCATCTTTGTCCCAACTCCTGCCAACCTAGCAGTTTGAAAGCAAGATATTGCAAGTAGACAAATGGGTACCACTTCAGTGGGAAGGTAAACAGTGCTCCGTGCACTTTGGTGTCTAGGCATGCCTGCCACATATCTACAGAAATGTCTGCCGATGCAGACAGTGCTGGCTCTTTGGCTATAAACAGGGACGAGCACTGAACCCTAGAGTCGGATATGACAGGCTATCAAGCAAGGGTGACCTTGACATTTTCCATCTTTCTGTGTCTTCTGCAGGCAGCGATTATTCCGGAAATGCTTATAGCTATGGAGAAAACTGGCGGTTCCCCAGTTCCACCCTCCTAGGTAAGCAGGGGTCGTGCCTTCAAGTCCACAAGAGGGGGCTTGATTCAAGCCCTCCCCCCTCCCCATTCCCTCGGCAATGCTGGCGACTGAGGCTGTGAGGTATGTGTGCAGCTGGGGAAGAACCACCAAGGGCTCCCTCCTCTCCCCTGTTTTCCACTGACACAAGAGTTAATCCATGGATTCCCAACCTCTGGCCTGTGGCCCAGATGTGGCCCATGGCACCATTTCATGTGGGCCCCCATGCTTCCAGCACACCAAGAAGTGCCGTGAAGGACTGCTGCTTTGTGCCATTCTCAGGTAGAGAAAAACCACGTTACATTCCAGCCGGGGGGGGGGGGCAAAGGCAAGCGGCTCTCCCCGCTGGGACTGATCTGGGGCCAGATCCAAAGGAAGCCCAGATTTGGGCCGAAGGAAAGCTTCATCCTGGCAGCAGCTTTTGCTCATCGTTCCCCCCCTTTCTTTGCCCAGGTTCTCCCTACTATTACTGTTCATCTTCCCGGGGCACCACAGCACCCCCCACGACGACCTATGACCACTTGTAGAGGCCTGGCCAGTTCCCCTTGTGGGTCAGAAGAGATGCAGCTGGGGAGGAAGAGCCCCTGGGGTTAGGGCACAGCACCACCACGTGGCCGGGGCGCATGAACAGAGAATGGCCAGGTCAGATGGAAACGCTGATGCTGATGCCCAGAGACTGTGCACCTGCCTGGGTCATTCAGCCACCCACCCACCCCAGTGCTGTGAAGAATGGGAAGAGAAAGAGGAGGAAGAGGATGGCTTCCTTTGGGACTTAGGAGGGAGGGGCCCCGGGGATCTGTGGGGTTCTGTGAGAGTTAAAAACCAATGACACGAAGGGGGGCGTTTTATCTCTCTTCTTTCTTACATCAGGACAGGGTTTAACTATGTTGCTGACTTAAGAATGGGAGTGCATGTGTGCGTGCATGCGTGCGCACAGGCTCATTTTACTCCACTGCTGTGTGGAGTTGGATTATCCCATAGACATATTAGATTCAGATGGAGGAGAGGCAAAAACGGGTGGTGGAAACAGTAAGCGTGCAAATGATGCCATTTTATGGTTAAAAAGAAGCAATGACCACAAATAACTTTCAGTTCAAGTTGAAGGACTGAAGTGCCAAAGCAGGATTGCCGTCGAATATTAAGAAGACAAAAATCATGACTTCAGAAGAACTAGACAGCGAAAAAAAATCAAATACAGTAAAACCTCGGGTTACAATGGAGGTCCGTTCCAACAGCCTCCGTTGTAACCCAAAAAAAATTGTACACTGAAACATCCATACGGATGCATTGAAATATTTTTTAAAGGTCCTGAATTGATCGTTGGAAACCAAAAATAGAAATACATTAAAACTTTGTAAACTGGGGTGGCATTTCCATAGGATTTGCCATTGTAAACCACAGCACACTTAAACCGAGGCGGTTGTGACCTGGGGTTTTACTGTACAGTGGAACTTTGGTTAACATGTTCTCCAGGACGTTTCTTACAGCGATAATTCCTTTAACCGAATTTCCCATAGGAATGCATTCAATGCAATTTCCCATAGGAATGCATCGAAACCCAAAATACTTTAACTGAAATGTGGTTTCCCATAGGAATGCATTGAAAACCAATTAATACATGGGGGGGGGGGGATTCCGTTAACCGAGCTACTATTTTCTATGGATTTCCTTTTGTTATGTGATTTTTATGTTAACCCAGCCATTCGTTAACTGAGGTTCCCCTGTAGTTGAAATTGGATCAGTTCATCAAAACGGAGACAAATCGGAAGACGCCTGAGACAGTCGAATAGTGTCAGGAAAGATCATTAGGTGTAAATATGTATTATGGGGAAACCAACACCAAGATCATCCACACCCCTGTATTTGCAATCGCCAGTGTGACCGACGGACAGTAAAGGCAGCTGTTTATATCTGGACTGGGACTGATTCCTTTCCCTCCTGGTGTTGAAGGAGCTGCTGGATCAATACCTTGGATGGCCAGAAATAGACAAACCAGGGGGTCCTCCAGCGAGTCAACCCTCAGCTGTCTCTGCAGGGCAAGGCTGTAGCCAGGGTGGGATGGGGTGGGGACAGGGGGCAAAAACCCTCCTGAGCTAACAGCCTCCCCCCCTGCCAATATTCTCTGTGTGTGTATGTGACATTGTTGCCCCTGCTGAAAAAAAATTCAACACCCCCCCCCCCCCAGAATACTGGCTACAGCCTTGCTACAGGTGAAAATGAGAGAAAGGCAAGTTTTTTTTGGGGGGGGGGGATCCCTGGACCCTCTTTGAGCAAGAGGTAGGGTCAGGGGGGCGAGAACCTTCCGAGCTAACAGCCCCCCCCAAAAAAACCCATGCCAATGTTATATATGTGAATGTGACATTGTTGCTCCTCCTGAAAAAAATTTCACCCCCCCCCATCTAGAATCTTGGCTACAGCCTTGGCAAGAGGGGGGGGAGGACCCCACCTTCAGTGCCCACCCATGTCTTGCCAGGTCCGTGGATCAAAGGGAGCCACCTGGCAAGCCCCCCCCCCCGAAGCGCCTCCTGCCGTGCCCAGCAAGGGCCGACCAGGCTAGCTCAGAGTGCAGGGGAGGAAGCAAGCCCTTGGCCGGAGGGTCCGCCTCGGCTTCAGCCCCCTGGGCTCCTGCCAAGAGGTTTCCAGAAGTGGCCTCCTGCTAGCAGCCAGAATGGCGACTGACCGTGCCAAAGGGCACCTTCCTTCTCCTCCCCTTGGCCACTGGACTTGGGCCCACTATGTGGGTCAGCAATCTGTCCTCCCCCCACTGGTCAGGAGGCCAGAGGAAGAGGGGAGGTGCCCTTGGGTGGGCCAGAGTCCCGAATCTGGCCCAAGCAAAGGACATCAGCCTGAATCTAGGGATGGGGGGGGGGGGTGCAGAGCCACAGAATCGGATGGACGGACTCCAGAGCAATTCACGTCCGAACCAGGCAGCAATAGCTCGCTTTCCTCGGCGGCCTCCCCCCCCCCACAGTGCCCCATCCCCACCGCCCCTCCGAGTCCAGCGGGAGGGCGGAGGATAAATAATAGGAAATAAAAGTTCATGGAGCAGAAAATAAAAGGCAGATTATACAGATGTGGCAATTTGCAGGGCTATTGCCTCCGTCCTCGCCCCACCGGCTGCTGCCGCCTGTGTTCCCTCCTCCCCTCCCGGTCACCCTCCCCAGGTGTTCGCTGCTTCGTCCACGAGGGGGGCAACCCATTCCCAAGGCAAGGAAGGGGATATTGTAACTGTCATGGGGGAGGGGGTGTTTTCTGGGCTGGGGTCGCCCTACCAGCAGAGGCCACCTTCTTTCTGGGGTCAGCAAGGAGTCCGCTCAAGGCCCATTGGGAGGGGGGGAGGCAATAGAGGGTTAACGAGGCTCTGCCCTTTTGTCCCCCCCCCCCCAAAAGGAGGTGGAGGCTGGTTGGCAGCCCCCAAAAGTGGAGTAGCATCCAGAAGCCCCCCCCCCCTTTCACCAGGACTTTTGGGCTGAAAGGAGAGGTCAAGAAAGCAGGATGAAGTCAAGGGGGGGGGGGAGAGACAGAGAGCCTATTTCTTCCTTGTAAACCCCCCCTTCCATGGCCCCAGAAAAGGCAGTTCGTTCCCCCTGAGACCCCTTACCTTTGCGAAGCCAAAATGTGCTGAAGAAGGGACTGCAACTGCCCCCTACCATCTGCCCCCCGCCCCGCAATCCAGCTGTCTCAAGATAGCTGTCTCTATATAGTGCTATGATTATAGATTACTATGATGGTAATTTATGCTGTAAGCCGCCCAGAGTTGGGTCTACCCGATTGGGGCGGGGTACTAAATGTGAACAATAAATAAATAAATAAATGCCCCCTCTTTTCCATGGGGTGGAACCAGCAGGGCATGGATGGAAGAAGGGGGGGGGACCCTCAGAGGCTGTGTCTTGAACAAAGCAAAAAATAATAATCCCAGTAAAGGCCAAGTTCTCCTCCATCTCCCTTTATTGCACAAAGGTCCTGCTTGTCTGCAAGGGCTGCTTGCAAAGGCTGAAAGACACTGAGACCCCCACCCCACACCATCCCACCCCAAAGCCCAATACACGGAGGGAGGGGCCATTTCCCTGAGTTTCAAGCTGGTCTGGTCCTTGAGAGAGCTCCCTCCCCTTTTGACCGGAGGGCCAAGTCTCCCGGATTTCTTGGCATGATGGGGGGGGGGAGGCACCAGGTGACTCAGTACTGCCACTGGTCCTTTTTCCCCCCAACGGCAGAAACCAGGGACCCCCAGAGGGCACAGGCAGGCAGCGGCGGTCACAGCAAGTGCTTGTTGCGTTTAGGGATGATTTTGCGCACAGTCCTGCGCTCCGAGATGTTCCGCTTGACTTTGACCGTGGTGGTGGTGGGCGGTGGTCCCTCTGCATTCAGGGAAGGGCTGGAGTGAGACTTCTGGAGGCCCATGGAACTCTGGTCTGCCTCCGCCGCCTCCCCCAGCCGAGCCTCCCATTGGTCCAGGTCTTCCTTCCCGGGGCAGCCGCTGCTGAGCTTAACCTCCAGGAGCCGCACATAGGTTTCGTACCGGCGCTTCTGCAGGGGGAAGAAGGAAAGGCTGGCACGGGTGGGAAGGATTGAAGCCCCCCACCCCTCCATGCTGCCTTGCAAGCAGAGGAGAGGTCGTCACTTCAGGAGTGGGGGGGGGCTGCTGCTGAGACTTTGGTCCAATGATTTCCATCAGAAGGATGCCATTTTAACAGCAACATAGCAAAGCGAGATAGGCTTTAGGGCAGTAGTTCCTCACATGGGGCCCAGGCCCCACAGGAAGACTTCAAATCCCAGAAGCCCCAGTCAGTCCACTGGCTGATCAGTGCTTTTGGGGGATTGACTTAAAACCAAAGGTTGGGAAAACGCAGCTTTAGGCCATTTTCATTTGAACGCAAGTCTCCCAGTTCACCCCCTTTAATTATTTATTATATTTATTTATTCTTCAAATTTATACCCCGCCTCGCTCAGGCAAGCCTGACTCTAGGCGGCATTATACAAAAACAAAACAATATCCCACCAACCCCCCCCCCCATCGAGTCCTCCACAGCCGCCCCAAGACACCCAAATTCTCTCCCCTCGGGGCCAAATGGCCGAGAGAGGCCCCCCCATCCTCCTCCCGGCCTTTGGACTAGATACTTGAGAGGAAGAAAAATATTGATGACTCACGAAATGAGGTCAGAAAATAACACATTGGTGAAGCTGTTTTAGAGAGAAGTAAAGACTTTCTTCCAGCCCTATGGCTTGGAAGATGGAGGAGCTGAAAAGGATATATTTCCTCTTCACAAGGCAGAAAAAGCAAGAGAGAGGAGGCAAAGCAAACCAAGACATGCAAATAGGGCTGAAGCAGGAAACAACCTTTCTATAATGGTAATTACAGGCAAACAATGCAAAAGAGCTTCCTGTAGATCAGGCTAGTCTTTCCTGCCTATACTCAACAGCCATGAAGAGCCATGGTTTGCATGGGGGGGGGGGGAGATAGGTGAGGCACTCATAACTTAGGTGCCTTTTCAGGTTTATGAGCAGGTACAGCTGCTGAGAAGAAAGAACAGAGGTTGCATAAAACAGGGATTCTCAACCTGCGGCCCACGGCACCATTTCATGTGCCATCCTACTGCCTCCACCACACCCAGAAGTGCCATGTGGTGGAGAAAGGACAAAATGGTCGTCCAGCCCTCAAGCTGTCTGAGGGAGCGTGACCCAATGGCTCCTGGCTTTCAAAGATCTCTCTTCCACCCCATAAGCAGGAGTTGCAGCTGTTGATCTTCCAGGCAGTGGCGTAGGGTAGGGGGGCCAGGGGACTGGTCTGCCCCGGGTGGCACTTTATGGGCTATGGATGTTTTTGGACTACAATTCCCAGAAGCCCTAGCGGGAGTGGGCACCGGCATCCACCAGGGGATTACAATTTGGCTGAAGCCTCGGGCGGCTGAAATCCATGTGACGGCTGAAATCCACCCGATGTTACTGGTTCCAGGTGACCACCTCCAGAGGGAGAGAGCAGATGAAAGGAGACCCAGATGCCCCTCCCACACCAACACCCCCTCCCAAAAGTACCTCATACAGCAAATACTCCTTCCTGAGCCGATACTCCTCCAGGTCTCGCCCCCGACTCCCCCGCCGGTCTGGGAGGTTCCGCTGGAGCTCCAGGAGGTCATCCGAGGCCTTGTCCAGGCAGCTCTCGTGAGCCTCGTACTGCTCCTCCTGCCAGAGGAGAACAAGGTGTTACTCCCTGGGTAGGCCAGGGCTTGGCCAGCACCGAGGGGTGGGAGTTTGCCAAGGGTTGTCACCACCTCCCCATTGTGTGTGTGTGTGTGTCAGTGTTTCATCTCACCAGAGGGTTCTTGCAGGGGGCCGTTGGGAGAATGGGCCGGATGAACTTCCGCTGGGATCCCACGGCCGCTGGGAAGGGCGGGGAGGAGAACATGGCGGCCACAAGGTTGATGCGAGAGATCCATGAGCTCATCTCCTCTGCGCTCCTTGGGGGAAGAAAGGCAACGTTGCACCTCCGTTATGAGCCCACCTGGCCGACATGTGAGCATGGGTTGTCTCAGAAGAGGGGGGGAGCCGAGTTCTGATCCAGTTGTCCCTGGCTCTGATCTGAGGCTGCTCTTTGACCAGCCACTTTGGGCAGTTCTCAATACAGCTCGTTGTTTGGTACTTAGCAGATAGAGTGGCAGACAAGGACTCTGCAGACCAGGGTTCAAATCCCCGCTCTGCCATGGAAAACTTTGAAAGTCCAAGTAGGGTAACCTGTTATGACTTGATGGCCCAGAAGAACAGCAACCTCAAAGGTGTTAAATTTGAGGGATCCTCTGGGTTATTTACATGGCCAGGTAAATGTTATGAGAGCCAAGAGGAGTCTGTACGGTATTTCCAGTTTTGTTGTGGTGTTTACCCCTGTCCTACACGAAAGGAGGACATGGATGAGGGACTCAACCTCCCCTACATCACTTGGATGAGCTTCAATAGCCTGAGAGTGGGAGTTCCTCCAAGATGATGGGCAGAGGAGGAGGAGGAGGAGGGACTCAGCTGGCAGCCGGAGGGAAGGTTCTTGCGCCCAGCCTCACGGGGATACTCACGGGGCCTGGAAGAGGAAGACGCGCCAGTCAGCAGTCTGGAGCCGGAAGACGTGAGGCCGCTTGGTGTACTTGCTGGCTCGCTCGGCCAGGGCGTGGTGGACCCCCAGGGGCTCTTCTGTGCCCAGGCCATCTGGCCGGCTCTCCTCCTGGAAGAAGAGTAAAGGTTTCCCTTGCTGGAAAGCCAGTCGTATCCAACTCTAGGGTTCAGTGCTCATCTCTGTTTCAAAGCCAAAGAGCCAGCGCTGTCTGCTTCTGCATGACTAGACACTGGAGCGCACGGAACGCTGTTACCTTCCCACCAAAGTGGTCCCTATTTATCTCCTTGCAATGTCTTGCTTTCGAAATGCTAGGTTGGCAGGAGCTGGGACAGAGACAGGAGCTCATTCCATCCTGCAGTACTCGGAAATCGAACTGCAATACTCTATCTCCAAGACTTGTCTCTGGGGCTTCTTCTGTGACCCTCTGCCCCCAATGATCATGCTGCAGCTCTGGTTGGGTGTCCTGAGGATGGGAAGCCCTTTGGTTTGGGGGGGGGCAGGGGGGAGGCCTCAGCTGCCCTTGCAAGACCTTCTCTTACCTTGAAGAAGTACATCACCATCCCCTTCAGCACCGTATGGAAGACCTTCCAGCCCCTCTTGCCCCAGGGGGCTGCAGGAGAGGAGGGGGAGGAGGAGGAAGGCGGGCAGTGGGGGGGGAGAGGGAAAGAGAGAGAAAGAGGATGGTCATGCCAGCTCCCAGCCACCCCTACCACCACCCCTCCCTCCTAGAAAGGGGCCCAGATCTGCAGGGCCAGTGGGGGGTGTCCAAAGGGCCAACTAGCCACTCACTCTTCTTGCCATCTGCCTCTGCCAGCACCTTGCGAGCCAGGAGGCCCTTCCGGTAGGTCTGCGCCCCCGGATCATGCACCAGGGACAGGAAGGGGTTGCTCTTCTTCGGGCTGGGAAAACTGCCGCTGCCACCGGAGACTGCGGAGGGCTGGTCCTGCGGGGGGGCCTCCCCGCCCCCCTTGTCCTCATCTCTGCAAGGAAAGAGGCAGCCTGAATTTCCCTCCAGCTCAGCCACTTTGAAACTGAGCACCACCGAGGCCTCAGCAGACAACCTGACCCCTTCTTTCCTCCCTTCTCCTCCTCCATTCCCTGCCTTCCTTCTCTTGCCTCCCTTCCTTCTGTTCTCCTCCTTCCCTTCCTTCTCTTTTGCTCCTTCCTTCCCTTCTCTTTCTTTCCTTCCTTTCCCTCCTTCCTTCCTTCTCTTCTCCTTCCTTCCTTCTCCTCTCCTTCCTTCCCTTCTCTTTCCTTCCATCCTACATTCCTTTCCTTCTCTTTCCTTCCTTCCTTCTCTTCCCTTCCTTTTTCTTCCTTCCTTTTTCTTCCCTTCCCTTCCTTTCCTTCTCCTTCCTTCTCCTCCTCCCTTCCCTTCCCTTCCTTCCTTCCACCTGACCTGTCAGCCAGGGCCCAGAACTCTCCTTGTTGCACTCACAGGTCGGCAGAGAGGCCCCTCTTAAGGACCCAATCCTGACTTGACTCTGGGCAAGTGCAAGGGCAGTTCTTGGCAGGGGAGATCTTGCAGCTGAGGGTGGGGTGGGGGCTCAGCTCTGATGCTTCCACCATGTCTCCCTCTCCACCCCCAATTCATGCCTCTTGTTTACTCACTCCAACCCAGGCTCCTCGTGTCCATTACTTACACGGCCCACTCCAGCTTCTCATGGCGGATGGAGTAATACAGTGCCTGGAGAGAGAGAGACAAAGAACGATGGAGAGGTTAGGTATTTCTCTTGACCCCACCACCACCGCTGCCACCATACCACGGGAAATGCGCTTCAAGATATAGAACGGCCCATGATGCTCCATCTCAATTCTAGAGTCAAACCTCAGCCTTTCCCTCCTTCCCACCCAAGAGCAGCCAGGATTTATTTTATTAATCTGTTTCCTCCATAGAGGAAAAGCCTTATTGTTTCCAGGAAACCATGCCTTTTTGCTATCATTGTTTGGAAGACTCACATCTCGGGGGCCCTCGCTCTCTCTGGCCAGGACTCCCCACAGCCACCGATGACCCCTCCTCAATTTCTTTCTTCCCTCCGGCCCGAGAGGCTCCCACGGAAGGACCATTTTGATGGGGTGGGTGGGTGGGCCAGAAGGAGGCCTGGAGCCAAACCAGCCTCGACTCTCCTTCCTAGAGCTTTCTCTCTAGTCCTGACTGGCCGCCTAAAGAGCAGTTTGGTACTTTTGTCACTTTGAAACCTGTTTTAGTTACACATCGGTCTGTTTAATACAATGTTTTGTTCTTTTAGTTTACTGTTTTCTAAGTTTCAATGGTGCTTTTTTTTTTTAATGAGGCAATCTACTGTGGGTGGGGTGGGGGTTAAAAAAAGGGAAAGGTGAGATTAAAAAACACTTAAAAGGAAATAAGTAATGAACAAGAGGTACTACCCATCAGGGTGGGGGTGGGGTGGGGGTTTGAGGCTGGGGGGGGCCCTTCATACCTTCAAGAGCTCCTTCGGGTAATTCTGCCCATCGTTCAGGCCCTCCAGGTTGGCTACGAAGGCCTGGCAGCTCATGCTCCGCCCGATGTTCTGATCCCATGGGGGCAACGCAGAAGGGGAAGAAAGGGGAGGCACATACAATGGGGGGGAGGGCAGGGGAGGAGAGAGGGGGGCATGTCAGCATCCAGCTTTCATGTTATTCTGCCCCAAAGAAGACCTGACAGCCCCCCTCCCCCCTCTCTTCCGGCCTTCCACACAGCTGTAGATGCTAAGGCAGGGCTGGGTCATGCTCCCTCAGACAGCTTCGGGGGGCCGGGCAGCCATTTTGCCCTTCCTCCACCACATGGCACTTCCAGGTGGAGGCGGTGGGGCCCCCCACATGAAATGGTTCCATGGGCCACATCCGGCCCACAGGTTGAGAATCCCTGTGCTAAAGTGAGCTCTCTCTCTCTCCCCCCCCTCTTTAGCACCCTCCCCTCCTCTCCTCCCCCCCCCAACCTGGGAGCAGCACAGCTCCCTGCCCAGGCTGCCCTTTGCATCTACCACAAGCCCCTCCCCTTCCAGGGCCAAATGGCTTTACCTGTCCATGCAGGTCGGTGTGGAGCAGCATAAGAGCGCAGGTGAGGGTGTGAACAGCCCCTGCAGAGGAAGAAGAGGGGGGGAGAAAGGGGTGAACTGCAGTGATTTCCTGCTGCCTCCCCACCCCAGCTGGGGACCTTCTCCAGAGTCCCTTTCCTAACCTACAACCCCACCACATCTCTTCCCTCAGAGGACCTTTCAGAGTTCAAGATGGGCAAAGAGGCCACCGCGGGGGGGGGGGGGGAGGAGGAAGGGTAATCTGGGCCAAATTAATTTGTTTTGGGGCCTGATCCGGCCCACGGGCTGTAGTTTGGACACCCCCTGCTCTAAAGCCCTGCAAAAAGGGCCAGGTAACCCAGTGGTCTCCAGGACAAAACACAGGAGGAGGGGATGTCCCCTCCCCCCAGCGTGCGAAAGGCACCTCTCTGCTATCTGACTCGGGGCAGGGGTGGGGGTGTACCTGGAGAGGACTCCAGATGGAGACACGTACCTGGGCTCTGGAAGGCCTCTGGGTTGCAGGTGTGGTAGCGCTGGGAGAAGTGCTGGAGGATCCGCTCTCGCTCCTGGGTCTCCCCTGTGAGCACAAATACCTGCAGGAAGGATCTGCCCAGAGGGAGGGGGAGGGGAAGAGATGTGGTGGGGTTGTAGGTTAGGAAAGGGACTCTAGAGAAGGGCCCCAGCTGGGGTGGGGAGGCAGCAGGAAATCACTGCAGCCCCTATGGCTGAGCCCAAGTCACAGGCAGAGAAGACGGACTCCTCATCCCTCCCTCCCTGTCCCACCCATGGCAAAAAGGCCAGAATGCAGCCCCAAAAGGTCACCACCCTTTCCCAGGTTGCAACAAAGGGGGCGGCATGGTCACTCCCCCCCCCCACAGTTCTACCCATCAGCTGACCACTCCACTTGCTGTTCTTAAATCAACCCATCTCTGAGCACATATTCTTTTACGAAGGGAGGCTGGGGGGTCCCGATGGGGGGGCACTCAATCCCTCTGCCCCCCCCTTCTCTCCTACCTCAAGGCTTGGTCCAGAGTCTTGCCCTTGAACTCAAAGAAAGAGAGGTACGCTTCTGCCACCTTCTGGCTGAACTCGTTGCTGCAGACAAATACACAGAACATGCTCAGGTGGTCCAAAAGCCTCCCCCACTTTTCAAGGCATAGGGGGGGAGGGGAGTTGAGATGGCACCCCCCCCCCTTAAGAGCCCAGCCCGGGGTCTTGCCCAAGCTGTCCTCTGAAGCTCATCCTGTTGCCTTCATGGGCAGGACAGAATGAAGTTGCTCAGAAGGGGTGGGGGAATGGGGGGGGTCCTCTAGTGTCTGTTCTGCCCCCCCTCCTTTGCCCACAGAAGCCTCACAGCAACAGAGCTGCAGGGAAGGAATCTCTGAATCTAGGCATGGGAGACGGTGGGGTGGGGTTGAGGGGGGTCATTGGGGTCTCTTTCTTCTTCCCCGGGTAGAAAAGGAAGGTGCCCCTCCTCTCCTGCTTGCTGGCAGGCACGAAGTGTGTGCAAAGCAAAGAACAGCCAGAGTAGGAATTGTTCATGGGTGGGTGGGTGACTTTTAAGGTGGAGGGGCAGCACATGTAACAACCCCCCCCCCCCATGCTGGACCACATACAGGGAGGGAGAATTAGGGCCGGTGTGAAGCTCCAAGCTCAAACGCCTGCCCCGGGGGGGGGGGGGGAGGAACAGGAAACACCCCCTCCGCCACCACCACTTACTTTTTTTGAAGAAAAGCAGCCACTTGTGACCTCCGAAAGCCATCCAGGTGGTAGAGGCGCGTGGCCAGCCTCTGGGCCGCATCCTGGTCACCCGCCGTGCCATTGGCGCAGAGGGGGGGCCCTTCCGGATCACCTGGGTCCATGGCCTTCAGGGCACCTGCTGGCAGGGCAGGAACGTCAGAGACGGGCTTTTCTTCCTCTGGGATGCTGTGGGGGCAGAGGAGAGGAAGGAGGCGAAATTGCAAACTGAAGGCAGGGCCTTGGCCTTCTCGGGTGTCCCATCTGCCCTCTTCAACCCTAACCTACAGAGGCTCATAGGCCAGGAAGGGAAACTCCAGGGAGTCCCTCCTTCTGGCCCACCCAAAGGAGCTGCGGCTTCTCCTTTGCTTTGCAAGACATACACACCCCACCCACCCACTCCATATATCCCTGCCTAGGTCACGTCCCTCCCAGCCACAGCCTGCCCTGCTGGCTCTCCTGGGGGAGGAGCTCAGAGGTCCCACAAGCCGCAACCCTTGAACCCACAGAGGGGTGGAGGGGGTCTTCTCTCATTCAGGAAGTGGGGGGCTGTTCAGGCCTAGGGAACCCCTCCCTCGGAGTTTTCCAGGTGAGAATTGCTCAGCAGGGCTTTCCCTTTCCCCTCCTCTGGGGGGGGGGGACACAACCATGGGATTGGGCAAACATTGCCCAAGGCCACCCAGGCTGGTCCACTGCTGGGGACCCCGTGGCCTCCTCTGGCTCCAGGGCCAGAGTCTTTGCCCACCCAGCCCTCCAGTTGGCAGAGGCTTCAAAGCTTCCCTGCATGTTGGGTCTTTGGAGCCCAGAAAACCCACCCACCCTCCTACCCTCGATTTCCCATGGGTTCCCTGCCTGTGGCTTCAACTTTCTTGACATTTCTCATCTTCTAGATCCCCTTCGGCCACACTTTCCCTGCAGGGCTTCTGACTCGGTCCCTCCTGGGCCAAAGTCCCTCCCCAGAGGACAGCCAGGATGGGGGGAACTGGCAGCAGCTCCAGGGCATGGAGGCTTCTCAAAGCTCCTCAGATGCCTCCTCCTCCTCTTCCTCCTCAGCCTCCCTCCCCCACCCCACCCTGCCTCAAGCGCAGCTGCTCCTAACCACAGCAGGAGGATGTTGTGGGTAAACTGAAAGCAGAAAAGCAGCTTACTTACCCCTGTAGAGATGGTATGACCTCCTCCTCCTCCTCATGGTCCAAGACCTCCTCCACCTGGCCAGACACCCCAGGGAAGGCCATCCTCTCCGAACCTTCTGCCGAAGCCCCTGGCTTCCTTCCTACCCCGTGGATGGAGGAGCTCAGCTCCAGCCCAACCACTTCCTTCTGCCAAGGGGAAGTTCCACTGGGCTGCGCTGCCCATGCGCAGGAAGGCACATGGCAGCCTGGGCTCAGAGCGTGGCCCCTCGGCCCATCAGGCCCCGGGCTCTGTTCCATCCCGGCTGGGCCTGGGAGGGCTTGAGCAATGGGGAGGCCCCCTCTGGCCTTGGGAGGAGGCAGGGGGGGCTTGCCAGGGGAGGCCCCCTCAGGCGGCGTCTGCAGCAGCCAAGCTGAAGCTGGGGAAGTCCTGGAGGGCGAAAGGAGCAGGCCTTGCGTTGGTGGGCCGAGGCCATAGGAGGCACCTGGGGAGGAGGAGAACTCGGTCAATGGGGGAAATCTGTGTGTCTGCATTCTCTGGAGCCCATGGAAGGGCAGGGCCAATGCTTGGAGCCTTGTGGGGCCAGAATGACCCCTGGAAACTCAGTGGGAGGAATAAGCTGCCCCCATCCCCACAGCCTATTCTTCTCCTGGTAATCAACTCATTCATACTTGGGGAGACCCACTCCACCACCAAAAAAATATCCAGCAAGGTTGTTGTAACAGGGACCTACAAAAGACAGCAGAGACAGTTCCACTCCAGCTGTTTCAGTAGGCCAGTGATGGCCAACCTTGGCAGTCCAGGTGTTCTTGGACTTCAATTCCCAGAAGCCCAAGTCAGCACTCCTGCTGATCAGGGCTTCTGGAAATTGAAGTTCTAGGAAATCTTGAGTGCCAAGGTTGGCCATCACTGCCGTCGGGCCTGGGAGGGCGCACACACCAAAAACACAGAGGCCTGATCTTCACCTGGGACTACCTGAGCAGCCAACATGATCATGGGTTGCCCTTGAACTGCTTCCCAAGGGACCCCCCAGTTCCAAAGATGGGAGTGATGGGTGGGGAGGAGGAGAGACCAGGCGGTCCCTGTGGATGCATGCCAGGCTCCAGGAAGGCCACATCAGAGCTACACCTGGATACGAAGGCAGGTTGCCCTGAACTGCCTTTTCACAGGCAGGGCAATGGATTCCTTTGGGCTGCCCAATGTACCTGCCCAGAGGACAGGAGCACACAGGGGGGAACTCACCTGGCGTCAAGCTTTCCAGAAGACTGGATGAGGGGCTGTGGGGTTGTCGCTCTGGCAAGCATCCCTGAGTCTGGAAGATAAATTGTGGGAGATTGATTGAGGCCATCTAGGGCAGGGATCCTCAACCTTTTCAAGTCAGGGGCCGGGTCATGCACCCTCAAACAGTTGAGGGGGCTGGACTGGTTGTTGCCCCCCTGCCATTTATGGCTGCCATAAGTGTGTTTACGACGGCCGTAAATGAGTCTGCAGCCGGTTCTGGTGGTGCCTGGAGCAAGGGCAGGGACCAGATTATTAGATGCTGCGGGCTGGATCTGGCCCACAGGCTGTAGGTTGAGAACCTCTGGTCTAGGGTGTTTGTGTGATTTGTATGTGGGAGGCAGTGGCTCTGACCGGTGCTCTCAGGTGACCTGCAAGGGATGTGATGACCCCCTCCATCCCTCCCCTCCAGTCTCTAGCCAGTAAGCAAGGCTCCTTCGTGACCTTCAAGGCTTGCTAGACAAGTCTACCAAGGTCACTCTGGCTCCTGGTCACTGTCCGTCTGCCTTCACCTGCAGTCCCTGTGAAGCAACAGCAGCAAACCAACCAACCAAGGGGCAATGGGACAGGCCTCTTACCTCTCTGTCCATCCCTGGGGAGCCTGGTTCATCCGGATCCCCCTCCGTGATCACCAAGGGAGACCAGGAACGGCAGTGGGGCACGTAGCTCGGGAAAGGGCACGGCGTCTCCCCAGCAGGCGGCTCAGGCAGCGGAGAAGGCCTTGAGCTCATGGGACTCCCCGGAACGCTCGTCTGACGAAATGGCCTGCCATCCTCCAAGCCCATGGCATGGCCCGAGGGTCCCTCCTCACCACACCCAGGGGCTTCTCCCTTCGGAGGGTCAACAAGAGCAAGGCCTTCAAACCCAACGATGGCTCTTTCTGGACGTGAGCTCTCCTGAAAGAGTGGGTTGTTGTAGAACAAGTATTCCATCTCCTCTTCCTCCTCCTCTTCCCAGGAGGCCGGCTCTTCCTCCTGCCGCCCTGAGCTCTCCTCCTCTTCCTCCCCACTGTCATTGCCCAGCTGGGAAGGATCAAAGGTGTTGGCCCAGTCCATCGGTGGGGCCTCCTCTGGAGCCTGGGAGGAGAAGGCAGAGGGTTCTTCCTTCCTGTCCATCTCACCTTGGAGGTCCAGGAGACACTGTTGGACTCGGCAGATGCTGGCCCAGAAGAGGGCCTGGGTGTCCTCATGTCTGCTCTGGTCCAGCAGGGGATTTGGGCTCTCAGCGGAGGATGGCACAAGAACATCTCTGAGGCAAAACGTCTCAGAAGAAGAGGCGACCAGGTTCTCTGGCTCCGGGTGCAGAGGAGGAGATGGAGAAGGAGGTGGAGGTGGAGGTGGAGGAAGCTCCACGTGGAATGTTCTGTCTTCTTCCTGAGGTACTTCTGGAACGGCCTCCTCAGAGGATACTCTGGTCTTGGAGCAAAAACTCTCTAAGCTCTCTGATAAGAGATCTAAGACTTCCAGGTTTGGGAAGGCAGGTGGTGTTGAGCTGGCGGCTGGCACAGCTATTCCAGAGGGTGTGAAGAGGTCCCAGCCCCCTTCTGAGCCCCCAAATCCGGCATCCCAGCCCACATGTTTTCTCTCCGAACCAGGCGGCGGGGGCCCGAGGTCAGAATCCCTGCCGGGTGCAGAGCGCTCCATGAGGCTGTTCACCATGGAAGCATCCAGCAAAGATCCCGAGGGAACAGGCCCAAGATCTGCCTTTCTCTCATCCTTCCGGCGCGGGAGGCTGAACTACACCAAGGTCTTCCACAGCCAAGCCTGGGAAAATGCAAGCAGAGTCAAACATAGGAGTTGACCTTCCGTGAAACAAAGGCTGACCCCTTTGCCTGCTTCTGCCCCAATGGAAGAAACCTGGAGCTCATAGCTGGGGGGGGGGGGTGGTTAACACAACAGGAAAGACTCGTTCCACCAAGGCAAAATGTCAGAGGAGGCCCTGATCCCACAAGAATGCTCAGCACCCTGTGGAAAGCTGGGCTCCTTCTTCTTCCCTGGGATGGTGGTGATGGTGGGGGACACACCCATCAGAAAACTGGAATAAATGCCCAGCAACCCATGGACAGAAGCCCCCCCCCCCCAAGAAAACCCATGTCCTCCTGGGTTCCCATCTCAGCACAGCAATGCTTCACACACTTGCAAGTTGGGGAGGGGGGATTTTCCATGGCCATGAGCCAACCGTAAAGACCCCCCTTCCTCTGGGGCAGAAGGGCACCTCCCCTTGAAAGAGGGACCATTTGAGGCCAGGGTCTTGGTGGTTTACTTTTCTTGGGGGAGGGGAGAGGCTGGTGGTGGTGGGGAATTTGTGTTTTATTATATTTTGTGATACTGTACAGTATTTTGACATACGGTGCTGTATTTTGCTACCCCGTGTTATGTTAAATTCTGAGTCCCTCTCGCCAGTGGGGCGGCATAGAAATGTGAAAATTAAAAATTAAATTAAAATGTAATCAAACCCGAGGGGTGCAGCCCCCAAAACCACCCCTCCTCAAAGCTTCAGTTGTGCAAAGGGGAGGGGAGACGTGTTTTCTTAGCACACCGAGCGTGTCAGCTGCTGCCCCCTCGCCCCGGGGGAAGAGGAGGCTGACCGTGACGTCTCTCCAACACTCCATGATGAGTGGCCTCCCCAAACACAAGAAGGGGGCCTTTGGACTTTAGGGGGGGAGGCAGAGAGAGAGGCGGGTCTTTCTCCGCTCCGCGTCCCCAAATGCCCTCCCGGCTCCCTCCCTCCCTCCTTGGGGAGCCGCGGGTGAGAGGAGGGCTTCTTTCTCTGCCTCCCCCCCCCCCGTCCTCGCCTTCCTCCTCCTCCTCCTCGAGGGTCAACCAGAGGCGTCACCAGCAGCCGACTGGGCCGGAGGAAGGTGGGAGCCCCCCAGCCAGGTGGCCATGGGTCCGGCAGAGAGAGAGAGAGAGCCCGGACTCGCGAAAGAAGCCTCGACGCCGGCCGGAAGGGAGGACTTCGAGGGGCGACAAGGAGGGCGAGCCTGGATCTGGCCGGGGCAAGGGGGGCTAGATAGAACCGTCTCCGCGGGCAGGAGCGGCCGGCCGGAGGGGCCGGAGGTCGCTGACCTCTGCCTGCCTGCTTGACTCCCACCCACCCCTCTTCCCCGGGACCCTCGGCCCGTCCGTCCCTCCGCCTGCGTGAGTTGCCCGGGGACCTCCCGCGCCCTCCGCCCGCCCTTACCGCGCGTCCTTTTCCGGCCAACTTTCTGGCCCGCCGCGTCTCCGCCTCCTCCCCGGGCCCGCCAACTCACGCGATCCTGGGCCGTTGCCGTGACTGAGCCGCGCCCCCTCCTCCTCCTCTGCCTGCCCGTGGGCCGGGCCGAGCAGGCGCTCCGAAGGCGGAAGGAGGCGGCGGCGGCGGCTATCCGGCCTCGGGGTCATCGCCCCGACGCGGGGGTCGGCAGGGCCCGGTCCTTTCTCCGGCGAGGAGCCGGCGGAGGCTCCCGGGACTCCCCTCTTGGGGTCCGGCCGCCGCCGGAGGCTGCCGTTGGACGGCCCCCGTTTCTCTTGCCTGCCCGTTCTGCGACGGGGCGGCGGGATCCCTGGCGGCCTTTCCCGGCGCGGTCCCAGATCGGAGCCGCCGCCCCCCCGCAGCTGGCGCAGCTGCAATCCAGCCCCCCTCCCACCACCGCCCTGGACGTTTCCGTCGGGGGAAGGGGGGGGGACGCCGGCATTCCCATCGCACCGACACACTCAGCAGACTTTTCCTGCCACGGACCCGGACGGGGCACTGAAGGCCCCGCTAGTCGGTCCCTCCCCGGCCAGCGGCTCCAACCGGGCAGCTTGGTAGGCCAGGGAGAAATCGGTCTCCTCGGGGGGGTCCTACACCCTCCCCCCCCCCCGTCCAGCCGCAGCGCCAGTGCAGGAAACGGAACGCCTTCTCCCCCCCCTTCCCTGCTCTTGGGGGTCTCCGGGCAAACTCAGGGGGGCAGCGCTTGTCCCCGTCCCGTCAAGCCTCTTGGTCCCTCACACCGTCGGGGCGAATCCCCCAGACTGAGCCGGGCTAGACGGCGAATGTGCCCCCCTTCTCCCCCCCCCCCCGCAGGTGTCCCGGCGCTGGAGCAGCGGGTCTGCCTGTCCGGCACCCTGGGAGGGAGGCGCGGAGGGGCCGGTGGCCTTTGGGGCCACCCCGGGTGGGACGGAGTCCTTCTAGGCAAGGCGAGGGAAGGGGCAGCGGTGTCCCACGGGGCCTCCTTACCCGGCGGTGGCGGCCCCGGCAGAGGGAAGTGAGCGAGGCAGCCGCGGGTCTCCTCTCCGCCCCTCCTGCCCGGGAAGCCCTCCTTGGGCCCCAGGGCAGCTCCCAGGAGGCCCGAGGGCAAAGGGGTGGCCTCCGGAGGGGAGGGAGGACGGGCCGCCTGATTCAACCCAAAGCTGCCCTCTCTCTCTCTCTCTCCACCCACCCCCCTTTGCTTCTGCCACTGCTCCAGGGGAGAAGAAGGGCCAACCCAGGCAGGCAGCCACCCTGAGCAAGGCAGGAGAGCTGGCAGGGGGTGGGTTGCCCCAGGAGAAAGAGGGCCAGAAATGGCCACACTCTTCTTGGAGACAAAGACCCTGCCCAGCCCTGAGGAAAGAGGAGAAGGGGGATGTCGTACCCCATGGTGGAAGAATTATGAGAGCCTCCCCCAAGTAGTGACAGCAGCAAAACCAGATATATTGGGGGGGCTGGATGCATCTCTGCCCATCCAGTGTGTGTCCATGTGCTTCCTGAGTTCCACTAGCAGAGCAGTGAGACAGGGAAGGTTGGTGGGGGGTCCCACATTGGGGCCTTCTCACGCCTTCGTTAGCCAACTTGGGTGGGGGTTACAACCAGGCCCCAGGGCTTCTTCCCCCCCCCCAGCATACAGAGATCAAGGTCAGCCCCCCCCCCAGGAAAGAGGTACCCCCCAGGTGGCCTCCTCCAGCCCTTCCACAAGATCTGGCGAGGCTTACCTGGAGACAGCCGTTGCCAAGACACCTTGCCTGGTTCCTCAGGGCCAGCAGAGCTTGGGACCCACCAGAATCTGTGGGCCCTGCGGAAATGGGGCTCCTTTCCTGGGTGCTTTGAAGCGGGTGGCAATTCTCCCTGCTCCCCCCCCGCCAGAGAAAACCATCCCCCCCCCCCGGGCGTGGGCACTGCTCTTGCTGTATGAAGAGGAAAATGCTGGTCACCTGCAGCTGCTGTAGGAGGGACCCGGGTCTTTCTACAGGAAGCCACAGCTTTGGAAGAGGAAGAAGGCACCGCACCGGCCCTGTGGCAATGTGTCACCTGTTTTCTCTCCCCCCCCCCCCGGCAGTGAGGCAGAACCACTGCCAGCCCTACAGAAGGGGGGGAAGAGGAGTTATCAAGTGTGGGGTGCGGGCCAGACGGTCAGCTCGGTCTGCTGGCTACTTTGAACATCCCACTTCTCCCTGTTGTGGTTTTTAACTTTTAAATCTTTTAAATTTTTGCTGTAGATGTTGTGTTTTACCTGTTTTGAACTGTAAGCCACCCTGAGTCTTTGGATGAAGGCGGGGTAGAAATGTAAATAAATAAATAATAATAATAAATATCACTCTGACAGCAATGCTGAGGCATCCAAGGCCGATTTCAGCCCCTGCCACCCTTCCTTGCCCCATCAAAGACAAGGGCCTCCTCTCCACCAGTGACAGCTGTCCTTGGGGACAGTGATGGCGGAGGGGGGCACTGGAGCTGGATTCTCTCCCCCCACTAAATCTGGCACAAATAGGACCTTGAACAAGTCCTGGGCGGACACTGGCATGTTTGTCCGGTGGCAGAAGGAGCTGCCCTCTTTGTGTCCCTAACAGTCTTGGGTGGTTTCTTCCGCCAGGAGAAGCCACTGCCTGTTGACCATGCACAAGGGTGGGTGGAAGGTGGGTGTGAAGGGAACGAAGCAATTCTGGAAGATGTGAGCTAGTTTCTGTTTTCTAGCCACTCTTTGCCACATCGGTTCACTTCCTTCCCTGCCAGGAGGATTTCCCCTTTCCCCACAGACAACCACAGAGAGAAGAACCCCAGAGAACGCAAATGGGTGTGTGTGTGAGAGAGAGAAACGCAAGGCGATTTCAACATGGGGAGGGAGGGAGGGAGAATTCACCACACAGCAATTGGCTCTCCATCCAGACTGTGCTGGCAGCCTACCATTGGGCAGAGCGCTTCTGCTTTCCCAAAGACCTCACCTGGAAGCAGGTCGACCAGAGAGCCCAGGAGGATGTTTTAGGGAAAAGGGGCACCAGAGGCCCAGCTTTGCCTTCCAAATTCACCACCCCAAGTGGGGAGAGTGGAGGCAAAACAGCCCCCTTTCCCTGGACAAGGGCCATCTGTGGCACCAGAGGCAAAGAGATGCTGACCTCTCTCTCCCTTTTCCTCTGGAGGAGAGAAATCTCAGACTGCTGTCCCTGCCCTACGCCATCAAACACAGACTTTGCTTTCCCAAAGACCACTGGGGGCCTCCCTTTATTTCTCACCATTTAAAGATACTTTCTAAAATGATTTGTACTTCCATCTGGCTAGGTAGAAATGCAAAGTGGCGCCTAAAACAAGCAAAAGAGTTTATAAGGAAAAAATGTGAATGTTCCATTTTTTGTAACTCTCCCATGGCAAGCAAAAGCAGTGCAGGAAACACAAAAGTTGGGACAATGTTTGAAAAAAGAACCCGGAGTCAATACAATCCCTAAGGCAGCAGGAGGGGGAAAAGCCTTAAATACCTGTAGAAGAAGGTCTGTAAAATATGACTATAAAAGAGAGGGAACTAGGCAGGCCTCTGAAGGAAGGGGGATCCCGCTTAGTTGGGGGCGAGGCGGCTGTCACTGGAACACTCCTCTCCCTAGTTGGATTTCAGGGGCAGAAAGAAGGACCCCTTAACCTTGTTCTTGGAAGCATGTCTGAAAGCAATTCACTGACAGATGTGACTCACAGTCTAGCCACTGTGAATGGGCTCCTGGCATTAAATCTGGACTGACTACAGGTTCCAAACTATTTTAAAGGCACCCACCCCACACATAATCAGTTTGGAAATGCACTGAGAATTAATAATGCCAGATTCCAGGCTGAGCTGCATGAGGAAGATCCGCCCAACTAACAGCCCAGGTATACATCTGATTATGGCGATCTGCTGCATCTCTCATCAAAGCTTGACATTCTGGCTGGTCTCCCTGGCTAAGGGCTGGGAGTGCCCAAAGGGGACACTTGTCTCCTTCCATCCCTGTAAATAAGGCCAAGCAATTGAGTCATAAGCAACCTGGAAGTCCCGCAGCAGGAGGCCCGCACCAAATGGCGCTAGACCACTTTAGCACCAGGAGTGCTGTAAATGTCTCTGCTCAGTTCGGCACAGCAATGGTTGGTGGTGCATGGAAGGTCACCAGAGGCTGGATCCGGCCTCTTCTTCATAGCCATCCTTCAAGAAGACGGGCAGCTTTTATGGCAGAGATGTTGGTTGGGCTGTTGCTTTGGGCTGAGTTACACTGGAGCTTTGAGAATTGGGAGGAAAGATGCGTAGTAAAGATCTGGGCACTGGTGCCACTTCAGGAGGCCTGGACAGGCTCCGAAGCCACAGGAAACAACACGGCAGGCTCAGCGGGTTGGAAGTAGAAGTCGACCACGTGGGACGGCCCTGGCTGCCGAGTAAGGCTGACCGGCTCGTTGGTTCTGGAAGAGGTCGAGAGGAACCAGCCTGGATGGGCAGCCGACTCAAATCGCCAGATCCCATCTTTGTTGGATAGGAAGAAGGTGAAGCGAGTCGACTCCTCTCGGTTGCCTTTGAGGAGGTCTGTGATGTAGATGTTCTGAGGAGGAAGAGAGGGGTGGGTGGGTGCAGAGGAGGGGTTCAGCCACATTTCTGGGGTTTAAGGGCAGGTCTGGCCATGTTGTCATTTGAGACCCCTTCCCACTGCCCGGGGGGTGGTGGTCGGGAGGGAGGGGGGGTCCACCTTCCCTCTGCTGATGTGAAGGGATTTGTGGCACAAATCTGTGTGACAAAGTGACACACTTCTACCCACAAGACCTTTCGGTGGACCTGAAAGCTTCATAAACCCAGTGGCTAGTGATTTGCATGCCTCTGTGAGCTGGGGTGGGGGAATGTGGGCACACGCACGCATGCACACACGCAGCTCAAGGTTCCTGCATATGCACCCATCACCTAACAACAGCATCCTCCCTTACCTCCAACTGCAAGTGGGGCAAAAGGCCTGCCGAGGAGGCACAAGCCAGGCACCGCCTCCCGTCCTGGATGCTCAAGATGACAGACAATTTCTCATGGCCAAACGCATGGCTGCGAACCCAGCAAATCCTCTCTGGGGGTGATGAGGCAGAGGAGGCAAGCATAGAGAAGCTGTCAGCAACCCTCAAAGCTCACCAGGTGCCCCTGTTTATTCAGCTCCACTCCTACCCTGCCTTTCCTCCCTTGGGCTGGCATGACAATGCGCCTTCTCCCTTCCCAAAGCCCTCCAGGGAATTCAGAGTGATGTGTCCAGGGCCGCCCACTGAGCTTCAAAGTGGGGAGGGGGTATTTTATCCTCGCCAGTCTGGTATAAGACAGCTCTTGGGACTGTTAACTGTGAAATAATAATAATAATAATAATAGACCCCCTCCAGGCAGCCGATGGCCAGGCTAGGGGGATCTGGAGAGTCACAGCTTAAACTCCTTGGGGAGAGGGTTGAGGGCCAGTGGCCGAGAGAAAAGCAGAGAAAAGTCCCAGTGGCTCCTTCAAGAGGATGAGGATGTGAGAAGCCCAACTGCTCCAGCACAGAAAGAGACATGGGGGTCTTATGCATGGTGGGCTAGGCAGCCTCTTCCAGGGACAGAGATAAGGCTGGTTCCTTCACAGGGTCCAGCCAGTGGTTGCCACAACGTCTTCAGTGGAGCTGGGTTGGGGGAAAGACTCACAGAATAGAAAGACCTGCTGAGGAGGAGATAAAGGGAGAGAGAAGAAACAGGAGCACTGCTGAGAGGATCAGGGCCTCACCTGCCCAGGGAACAGGCAGGCCACAAGGCCCAGGGGCTCAAGAGCAGGTGTGCTATGAGAGACCAGAACCGATGGACCTCTGGAGCACATGCTGTAGCTGGCACAAGGCTCAGAAAGGAGAAAAGGGATTGGCCAAGGGAGCACAACCATAGCACAACTGCCACACCAAGTCAAAGGCTTTCCAGAGAGACTTGGCTGAGGAAGGTCTACCTGCAGCACCTGTGAATGGGAGGAGGTCCAGCCTGCTGGAACTGCCCACCTCAGGAAAAGCAAGAGACTCACCTTCCATTGCAGAGTTAGGGCCTTGCAGGTAGCCAGCAACAAGCTGATTGTTCTGTAGGTAAAGGGATTTCTGGTTGACATCCCAGATTCTGAAAGAGCAAAGACAGGCTTTTGGGAAAGAAGGTGACCTTCCCTCTCGCTCCAGCCGCCAACCTGCCAGTATCCTACATCACTATCCAGAGTATCCTTACCAGCAGTCAAGACTCCACAACCCCAGTGCTAACAATCAATAGGAAGTGTTTTCCCATTGGTGTGTGCTTCCAGGCCGAGTGCAGGTTCTCCTACTACTACTAGCAACCAACCAACCAACCTTTTGGTCATCATTTCCTCAAGGCTCTGAGGAATCCTATGAAATACATGGGGTTTTCTCCACCCACCCACCCACCCACCCGGCTTTCCCTTATGGCTTCACTGCCAAATGTCGCGCAGCCTTCAACTTTGTCCACCACAGTAAGAAGTCACTTACCGGTACCGGAAAATGGCTGTCTGGGCCGCTGCCTTCTCGCCATCTGAACAGAAAAGAGCAAGGAGAAAAAGGACAAAGTTACTCCCCGAAGACCACCAAGATGCCATTGCATCCAGAAACTGGGCTGCTCTATGGGATCAGCAGGGCTGATGTATTACAGGTCTTTCATCGACTGGTGGGTGGGAATGTACATTTTTCCAGAGAACACTGTGAGGTGGCTGTGATACAAGGCCCCAAATTCCCAGCAACAGTTTTGTATGTTGCAATTCATGTTGCAACTTTTGATGCTGAAACTTCACTTCTCTAAAAGGTTGGCTTAGATTCCTTTTGCTACATACAAAACAATAATATTAATTGGGGAAGGAAACAGTAGCACAGAGTCACAGAGGTGGTGGAAAGACACACAAGTTACATCAGCAACAATCAACACCAGGCATCCGAAAAGCATTACTTCCCAAAAGTCAACAGGAGGCACCTCTAGTCTTAACAGAAACGGGAGCCTCTGGTGCTGTTTTAGCAAAGCAACATGAAAGCCACACACCAAGAGCCAGACTTTCTCACACACACCCACATGGACTTCCTTCGGCTCCAGTCTCCACCCACACCCGCCAAGACCGTTCTCTAAACAAACTACTCTGCCCTGACATTGCCACTGATAATTTGCAAAGATTCACCACATTAAGGCAACCAACCGAAAGATTTTTGCCTTGCTCAGCTAACGGGGCTGTAAATGAGAAAAGTTAAAGGACAGGCAAGCCATGAGTTCTGGAGTTCTACTGCATTAACATACCAGGACAAGCTGGCAGCTCCTCCATTTGTGAGCAAAACATTGTTCGGACCTGGTGGGTTCAGACTGGGCTGTCTACAGACTCTCTCAGCTCTTTATGGGGAAGCCAGAAGAGTTTTAGAAGGCGTGGCCACATTGGGGGGGGGGAGGGCACAAAGGAACATTTTGTGCAATCTTAAGGCAAAAGCAACTTTCTGCCAATTAGAGAAAACAGTTACTGGCTGATAGTGATCAGGTGGATGGCCTGGGTCAGAAGCTAGTAATGCCAGAATCCTGATTCCTATGAATCTAATTAGTAGTACAGTACTACTATTTGCATTCTTTTTAAACATGTGGGGTTTCTGCCCATCGGCACCTGACACTACGCTTCAGACAAAAGAGGCGGGGGGGGGGAACCACCTGGAGATGGGGTTTCTGGTCCCTTACACAAGTTTTTGCTCCTACTCATAATTAGCAAAACTTTGTAAATTCCTATTAAAGCCACAAAATAAAGCAAGTATAGCCAAGATGTATAAGCAAAATAAAACCTGAACTCTTTGCTTTGGGAATGGAAGATCAGGGTAAAGATCTTTTCTCCAACACACAAACTTCCAGAACACACTTAATCTCCTCTGATTATTGAGAATAAGCACGGTTAGGCCTCATTAGTATTTAGGTGAGAGAGCCACAGATAACAGGTAGATCTGGAAGTCGCCGCATAAAAGCATGGACAGCATCTCTGATGACTGCCAGAGTTGCCAGGGTTAGGCTAGAGCAGTAATTCTCAACCTACAGCCTAAGGGGCCAGATGTGGCCCACAGCACCATTTCATGTGTTCCACCACCACCTCTGGAAGTGCCACGTGGAGGAAGGGCAAAATGGCTGTCCGGCCCGTGAAGCTGTCTGAGGGAGCGTGACCCAATGGCCCCGGCTTACAAAGGTTGAGAATTCCTGGGCTAGAGGGACAAAGGGTCTGACTCAGGAGAAGGCACACAGACGCAGTGTTTTGTACTTGTTTGCATCACGGAAATGGGCATTTCGAAAATGTCCTTTTTCAATGCCAGGATCTCCCAGAACGTCAATGAGACATGTTTACCCAGCAGCCGACAACCTGAGGGCAGCAAAGAGGAACTCACACCTCTAAGCGTTGAGGAACTTGCGATGAGCTCATTGTGGCTGGGCAGCCCAGTGACACTCTATGTGAATTAATTAGCATATTTTAGTATGTTGACATATTCCCTTTACAAAGCCATGTATGCAATTAAAATAAGGTTGTAACATGAGCAGAGCCATCTTGGAATTATGAAGTTAAAGAGTTGTTTACAGCTAGCTTTTTGAGGAACACACCCCAAAGAGTCCTATCCGAAGTAAGCAGACATGTTTATCACTGAACATGTTAGAATAAGTAAGATAAAGTGTGAAACACCCACCGTCCATGGGGGGGCCCTCTGGACTGTGTGAGAAGCTTTGTGAAGGGTACAAAAGGCTGGCTAAACATTTATGGGGGTCCTTGGATCTAAGTATGGATCAATGACCATGTATGCATGCATGGTGATAGACCAGGATCATGTGTTATTGTGTAATGTTATGCTATGGTTGGAAAAGTTAGATGAAATTCTCTTTTTCCATTGCAAAACCTCTCTGGCTGATTTTATTTACCTAAAAGCTGTTCATCTTTTGGAGAGTTTAAGGGACACCAGGCTGTGTCTGCTCTGGAAAGTCATTCACCATCATGGCTCATTATCGGCTGAGACTCTCCCCAGCCCACGAAGAGCCACCAGTCGTGGCTCAATGGAGTCTGTGGCCACCAGGGGAGACAACCTTGCAATGCTCGGCCCTCAAACCAACACCACCGCCTTCTTAGGAGGCCAAACAGCTTTTAACGTGCAACCGATGATGTCGCTTCGCTTCCAATGGAAGCTGGCAGAGCTGACACGCGTTTGGCCGTATCCACACGTGCCCAGGGAGACCTCCTCTCTCTCTCCCTCCTCCGGGGATCCGAGTTCGCTTCGGCCTCCCGTCTTTACCCAGGCACGCAAGTGGCTTATTTATATACAGTCAAACCTCATATAACACTAAAACCTGGTTCCACAAGTCTTGGTGTTATATGATTTTTAGTATTATCTGATCCTCTATGGGATCCATAGAGATACATTGTAACCACACAGGCTTTAGCGGTTGTTATCTGAAGCATCCCATAGGATCTTAATGTTATCCGATGCAATTCTTCCCCCCAGATTGCTTAATGTTATGCGATTTTCGTGTTATTCGATACTAATGTTATATGAGGTATTACTCAGTCAAACCTCATATAACACTAAAACCTGGTTCCACAAGTCTTGGTGTTATATGATTTTTAGTATTATCTGATCCTCTATGGGATCCATAGAGATACATTGTAACCACACAGGCTTTAGCGGTTGTTATCTGAAGCATCCCATAGGATCTTAATGTTATCCGATGCAATTCTTCCCCCCAGATTGCTTAATGTTATGCGATTTTCGTGTTATTCGATACTAATGTTATATGAGGTATTACTCAGTCAAACCTCATATAACACTAAAACCTGGTTCAACAAGTCTTGGTGTTATATGATTTTTAGTATTATCTGATCCTCTATGGGATCCATAGAGATACATTGTAACCACACAGGCTTTAGCGGTTGTTATCTGAAGCATCCCATAGGATCTTAATGTTATCCGATGCAATTCTTCTCCCCAGATTCCTTAATGTTATGCGATTTTAGTGTTATTCGATACTAATGTTATATGAGGTATTACTGTACTCTCCCGCCCCTTCCGGTGTAAACATGACGCCGCTGGCGTTTCCAAGGCGACAGGCGCTTCCGGGGTCGGCCGGCGCTTTTCTGGCTCTGCGATTGGCCCTCCCTCCGGAAGTCCCGCCCCACCGTGCCCTCGGCGCCCAATGCGCAGGCGCGGGACCTTGATTCCGGGCAAAGGGCGATTCCCCAGCGAGGGGGAGCGCATGCGCAGAGCGCGCCGGTGCCGGAAGCGAGTGAGAAGGCGACGGCAGCAGCGTCGATGGCCGGGCCGCGGCTGCTGCTCCTGCTGCTGGCGGCGTTGCTGCTGTCGGGCCGCAGGGCGCTGGCGCTCTACTTCCACATCGGGGAGACGGAGAAGCGCTGCTTCATCGAGGAGATCCCCGAAGAGACCATGGTCATCGGTGCGCCACAAAAAGGGGTCCCCCTCTCGCCCCCTCTGCCTCGGTTTAATCCAGGAGCTCTCAGTCTTTTTAAGCCGGGGGCCATTGGGTCACGCTCCCTCAGACAGCTTTGGGGGCCGGACGGCCGTTTCGCCCTTCCTCCACCACATGGCACTTCCGGGTGTGGTGGAGGCGGTTGTGGGCCACATGAAATGGCACCGGGGGCCGCATCCGGCCCACGGGCCGCGGGTTGAGAATCCCTGGCCTAATCCCTTGCACCCTCCGCTCCACTGCAGGGAATTACCGGACGCAGCTTTGGGACAAGCAGTCGGAGTCCTTCCTGCCCTCCACGCCGGGGCTGGGCATGTTCGTCGAGGTCAAGGACCCCTATGGGAAGGTGAGGAGGAAGAGGAAGGCCTGGCCATCCCCTCTGGAGTCCTGAGGCCCTTCGCTGGGTGTCTTGGGTCTCTGGTTGGGGTGGGGAGGGGAACGCCCTCACCTTGAGAAAAGGGGACCCCTTTCCCCAGACCTTGGCGGGTGTGTGGGTGGGCAGGTCTCCCCTCTGTCTCAGGCACCCTTCTTGGGCATTTGCTGTTCCAGGTCTTCGTCTCCCGACAGTACGGCTCTGAGGGCCGCTTCACGTTCACGTCTCACACGCCAGGCGAATACCAGATCTGCCTTCACTCCAACTCCACCCGCATGGCTCTCTTTGCTGGAGGCAAACTGGTAAGCCAGCACTAACGTGAGGGGGGGGGATTCACCCCTCAGTTTCAGGTGTCCCACGTCCCTTGGAAAGGCAGCTTTTCTTGTATCCTGTCCTTATGGGTTTCCTGGCTGAAGCAAGAGGGAACCTGATAGGGTCACAAAAGGCAGCTGGTGCAGAAGCCCAAATGTCCATTTTAGCCTCGTTGGCTTGTTTTCTGCTTCCTTTTCTGTCCCAGTGGCAGGTTCTGGCTCCTTAATCTGGAGTATCATTTGCCACCAGGTGTGGGAGAAGAAATGCCCAGAAACAGTGAGGTGACCTGGGCCTATTGCAGTGATGACAAACCTTTTAGAGACCAAGTGCCCAAACTGCAACCCAAAACCCACTTATTTATTGCAAAGTGTCAACACAGTAACAGGGGCAGAGGGGAACACTCCCATTGGGCTGCTGGACAGAGGGGTGGGGCACACTGCTTGGGGAAGGAGGAAGCGCTCCCATTGGGCTGCTGGGCAGAGGGACAGAGCAAACTGTGCTGGGGTGACTGCATGGATGCCCACAGAGAGGGCTCCAAGTGCCACCTCTGGCACACATGCCATAGATTCATCACCACTGACCTAGTGGCTTCTGTCTTGCTGAATGTTTACTGTTCTGTCTTCAGCGTGTGCATCTGGATATCCAAGTTGGAGAGCATGCCAACAACTACCCAGAGATTGCAGCCAAGGACAAGCTGACGGAGCTGCAGTTAAGAGCCAGGCAACTTCTGGACCAAGTGGAGCAGATCCGGAAGGAGCAAAATTATCAAAGGGTGAGAGGTTTCTGGGGGAATTCAGTATAATCTGGGTGGCCACAATGGTGGTAGCAGCATCGGACGGTAGAAGGATACTATCCCTCTTAGGACGAGGCTCATCTCACAGGTTGTGGGGGAGCTTTGGGTTGTTTTTTTATAATCAGTACCATATCTGAAAAGTCTTCACCAGTTTGAAACCCAGAAGTTTACCAAATGCCACACAGGTGTTTTAGTTACAGAGAGACTTGTTTGAGGTAAACAGGGAAGTGCATCCTGGATGCAACTGCCAAAGGTGAGTTTGGCAGATGTTGCTGTGGTGGGGTAGGTTGGTGTTATCAGCAGACTTGTTGGAGACAGTCTTTTACTCTGAGGGTGAATGAAGCAGCATTTTATTGCTTTAATGAGGTCATGGTGTCTTATCAAGAAGGCACAGTTAAGCTGTAGATAAGTTGACCTTTTATTCTCTACCACATGAACATACGAAACCAAAATCATGGTCACATGATCCTTACCTTCCAAATATAGACATCATTTATTTATTTATGGTAACCCAGGTGAGGGTTCAAATCTAAGCTACTCTTATCTTTAGCATTTCTTTTGGAGTGTACTTATTAGAGGGTTTTTATCAAGAGATCAAAATACTTGACATTCAGAAAGACAGCTAGACTCATTAATGTTTGGAAGTTTCCCAACTCTTTTGATTGTTTTAAATTAATGCCAAGCCATCTGTTCTGGGTCATGACCTTTCTTTGTTCCTACAAACCTGTTACTATACGCCAGTGGTGCCGGACCTATGGCACGTGTGCCGGAAGTGGCACTTGTCCAGCAGCCCAATGAGAGCGCTTCCTCCCTCCCCCAGCACAGAGTTTGCCCCACCCCTCTGTCCAGCAGCCCAATGCGAGTGTTTCCTTTCGCCCCTATTATTTTGTTGACTCCTTTCTCTATGTTGGTTTTGCAGTTCCGAGAGGAGAGGTTCCGCATGACGAGCGAGAGCACCAACCAACGAGTGTTATGGTGGTCCATTGCTCAGACTGTCATCCTCATTCTTACCGGCATTTGGCAGATGAAACACCTGAAGAGCTTCTTTGAAGCAAAAAAATTGGTTTAACCTCTCAGGTGACACAGGCACCCACCACAATGCAAGACTGTCCTCTTTTGAACTTCCACTGTATACCTCCCGGCCCTTCTGGATGGCCTAGAATCACACTAAATTATGAAGGAGACAAAGCACACAGAGCATCTGTAGTTCTGCATTCAAAGTCGCCCTTCTCCAAAGCTGCTTTTGTGAAAACTTTTCTCGTGCACCCCTCTCCCTCTCTTTTTGCACTGTGTTATAACAGAAGAAACCTGGGTTGAAGGAGGCAGAAGTCAGGGTCAGTTTGGTCTTTTACAAGACCCTGTTTTTGCCAGCCATTGACCCCCTAACCAGTTGTACAGAGAAGAGGATGTCTACCTGTTGGGCAGTCAATGTTACTGCAAACTTTGCAGAACTAGCCTCCAGAACTTCTTAATCTGAGGCAAGCCTCATTTAGAATGACAGGTTGAGAGACAGGAGATGTTCCTTTATGGGCCAGAAGGTAGCTGTCATGGATGTATTTGGCTAATATGAGGTTGTTTTTTCTGGGTGGGAGGCAGCTATGGTAGCAATTGTACCCCTCAGAGCTCAGGAAGAGAGGCCTGCTGGAGGCCAACTTTGTGACTGTTGTTTGGAGTTCCAGCCAAAATGGGATTTTAAATGAGGTGAGGAAATTGGAAACCCCATTTTTGCCTTCTTCTCTGGCTATGGTGCAGAAATAATGGATCCTTCCCTGCATGGTAGGGTAAATTTTTGGTGTCAATTCTTGTTGCAGTTTTGAAGCAAAATAAAAGTTTTGCTGCAAGATATGTTTCTTGTGTGTTAGGAAGAGAGAGCAGGTCAACCTGTCCTAAGAACACAAGAAAAATGAGCCTGGCCTTCCGCTTCTACTTGAGCCAGGCACATTCCATCACAAGCAGAACAAAAGATGGGCAGCTGTAAAGAGGCTGTGGTATTGCCTTGATGGCTTTCCTTTTTCAGGGGAGGAGATGTACTGCTGAGCTGGGATGCAAAGCCCTCCTTGCCTTGGTGGGGACACGGATGCCTCAAAATTCATGGCCACACATTGAACAGATACCCCCATCCTTCAGAAGAGAAAAGGGTGTCTAAAAGTGGGCCTAAAGGGATTATTCCTCAGGTGAATGGAGAGAACTGTGTAGTTTTAGGTGAACATGGTTTACGTACCCAGAGGGGTATCTACAATATAAATATATATATTTGTTGTCCTGGTATGTGTGTCTAACCGCTATGTTAAAATCATAATGACATATATAAGCAGGGAAGAGCCTTCATAATGCTGGATTCATTAGCATTAGTACTAGCATCATGAATCCCCAATTTAGAAAGTAACAGGGAGAACCAAAAGAAAATTGGGGTGGGTGGGAGAATAAGATAATTGTTCCAGAAGATTCAAGAAACCAAAGGAAAATTAAGTCTCAATTAGGAATGCTGAATGATTAATTATCTGACCAGGAGAAAATATAAAGACCAGAGAAACAGTCAATGGAAGATTTGGAGATACAGTAAAACCTCGGATGACGTTAAAACCTGGTTCCACAAGTCTTGGTGTTATCCGATTTTTAGTGTTATCCGATGCATGTTAAAATCCTATGGGATCCATAGAGATACATTGTAACCACACAGGCTTTAGCGGTTGTTATCCGATGCATCCCATAGGATCTTAATGTTATCCGATGCAATTCTCCCCCCCCCCCCAGATTACTTAATGTTATGCGATTTTAGTGTTATTCGATACTAATGTTATATGAGGTATTACTGTTACTTTGGTTCAATCATCCATACAAATGAGGGAAATGCAGCCAAGAGATCAGGAGAAGATTCATCCTTGGAAGAGCAGCAATGAAGGCATCAGGAAAGATCATTCCGTGTCAAGATCTTCCAGGATCCTCCTGTTTGGCTATAATAATAATAATTTCGTGTCAGAAATTATTCTGGGTTGAAAGGAATTTTGCACAGGAAACTGCTCAGGGAAGGTCCAAATGAGGCTCCTTTCATGTCCCCAAGAGCTGGGACAGAGAGAGGTGCTCGATCTGTCATGCGGTACCCTGGTCTTGAACTGCAGACTTGCCAGCCTTCCAGCTAACAAGGCGAGCTTCTTAACCACTGCGCCACCGTGCCCCTGCCTGGCTATGTAAAGGGGCAGTAAAGACATCAGACAAGGGCAGGTGGAAGGAGGGGCTCTGCGCATGGGCGGCCAGGATGCCAGGCAACTGGCGCGGAGCATCCTGGGAGTTGTAGTCCGCTTGTCTAGTCTTCCCACTCGGCGCAGGCGCACTGCCTCACTTCCGGCCCAGGGGCGGAAGCGGTAGTAGGAGGAGAGGCAGCATGGCCGACGGGGAGCCCAGCTTTGCCCACCTGGGCCTGGACGACCGGCTGTTGCGGGTGAGGGCGGAGGGGCCGGGTTGGGGGGCAAGTGGGGCCTGCGGGGGGGCACCCAATGACCTCCTCTTCGTCCTCCTCGCAGGCGGTGGTGGAGCTGGGCTGGGCCCGGCCGACGCTGATCCAGGCCGAGGCCATCCCGCTGGCGCTGGAGGGGAAGGACCTGCTGGCGCGGGCCAAGACCGGCTCCGGGAAGACCGGCGCCTACGCCCTGCCGCTTCTCCAGCACCTGCTCCGGAGCAAGGCGGTGAGTGGGGTTGGCTGGGCTCCTTCCTTCCTTCCCTCCCAGGAAGGGGGGTGGGGAGCTTGAGTTTGGCCAAGGCCAAGACAGTGGCATCATTGGGGCAGTCCCCGGTTTTATCAGGAGGTCGTAGTGATGTGGCATAATTAAATAATAGAAATAAAATGTGAATAAAATGGAAATCAAAACCCTGCTAAAGAAACTAAGGCGACGTGGCAATTTAGAAATTCTGCTTACAAAGGGCAACTGCAATGCTTACGTGGACCAGAATGAGGTCTTGGTGAGTAATGTTTGCTAAATAACCCATGATCAGAAATGGTGAGGTTGACCTGGACTTGGGTCATAAGAAGTATATGTTCCCTGATTGCAAATAGAATACAGTAATACCTCATATAACATTAGTATCGAATAACACGAAAATCGCATAACATCAAGGAATCTGGGGGGAAGAATTGCATCAGATAACATTAAGATCCTATGGGATGCTTCAGATAACAACCGCGAAAGCCTGTGTGGTTACAATGTATCTCTATGGATCCCATAGAGGATCAGATAACACGAAAAATCATATAACACGAAGACTTGTGGAACCAGGTTTTAGTATTATATGAGGTTTTACTGTACAGTAATACCTCATATAACATTAGTATCGAATAACACTAAAATCGCATAACATTAAGCAATCTGGGGGGAAGAATTGCATCGGATAACATTAAGATCCTATGGGATGCATCAGATAACAACCGCTAAAGCCTGTGTGGTTACAATGTATCTCTATGGCTCCCATAGGATTTTAACATGCATCAGATAACACTAAAAATCGTATAACATCAAGACTTGTGGAACCAGGTTTTAGTGTTATATGAGGTTTGACTTTGTATGTTGCTTAAGTTTCCTTTGAGACCCCTGTAATGGGTAAACAGATGTTATGATGAAAGTATGAAATAATAATTTGTATGACCTGACACTAACATGTCACAGCAATAAGGTCAAGAATGTTTTGAGTAAACAGAAATGAGGGGGAAAACTGTATAAAATGTTCTGTCTTTCACTGTTCAATATTCTCATCTTTGGAGTGACAACACTCATGAGAATCATTATTATGCATAATAAACTCTTCTCTATAAACCAAAGGAATGCTGTTTTGTCCTACCTTTAAATGCTATAACAGTAGTAGTGGGGTCAGAGGCAGGCAGGATGTGTGTGTGTCAGTATCTGTCTGTTCCTCTGCCTCTGACTGGGCCTTTTGCCTCTCCTCTGCACAGACGGCGCAGGCGGTGTTCGAGCAGGCGGTTCGTGGGCTGGTCCTGGTGCCCACCCGGGAGTTAGGCCAGCAGGTGCTGCAGATGTTCCGGCAACTGGCCGCCTTCTGTGCCCGGGATGTGCGCGTCGTCGACCTCTCTGGCCAGACCGACTTGGCCACCCAAAGGTGAGCGGATGCTGTTGGTGGTCTCTGCCTTCTCTTACAGAGCTTGGAGGAGTGTGGCAGGCCTTAGGGTGGGTGGGTGGGTGGATGCTTCTTAGAGAATCAGGTGTGTGTGTGTTTTGTTGGTGGGGAGGAGTCAAATGGAAGGTTGCTGCCACCGTTGGAGTGCCTTCATGCGGTTTGGTGGCAGGAAGGGAGCGGGTGCAGGGCCCAGGCTTCGATCCCCTGGCAACTGTTGGAAGACACCTGGCTTTTTATTTGTTATTATTATTACTAGAAACAGGTGTCCACAGGTAGACTGGGATCTTGGGAGTGAGTAGGCTGGGCCTCAAGGATAAACGATGCCCGTGGCTTTCACGGCAGGGCAATAAAAGTTCCCTTGGAAAGGAGGGTCAACAGCAGTGGTTCTCAAAACTGCAGCCCATGCGCCAGATGCGGCCTGTGACACCATTTCATGCTGCCCCCGCTACCTCCACCACGCTAGGAAGTGCCATGTGGTGAAGGAAGGGCAAAATGGCCATCCAGCTCCCAAAGCTGTCTGAGGAAGCCTGACCAGACCCCAGACTTTAAAAGGTTGAAAACTCCTAGTCTACATCATGAACCCTCCCTGTTGTCCATTTTGCTCCCAGGCCCCTGTTGATGGAAAAGCCCGATGTGGTGGTAGGGACCCCCTCCCGGGTCCTGGCTCACCTGCAAGCACATAACCTGAGCCTGCAGGATTCCTTGGAGGTCCTGGTGGTCGATGAGGCTGATCTGCTCTTCTCTTTTGGCTTTGAGGAAGACCTGAAGAGTCTTCTCTGGTGAGTGTGGGCCATCTTTGAAGACAGGGGTCTTGAATGGCTGTGGAGGCTCATCTCATCAGGTAGAGAACTCAGCAGGCTATTCCACTCTTAAATAAGAAGTACAGTAATACCTCATATAACATTAGTATCGAATAACACGAAAATCGCATAACATTAAGGAATCTGGGGGGAAGAATTGCATCAGATAACATTAAGATCCTATGGGATGCTTCAGATAACAACCGCAAAAGCCTGTGTGGTTACAATGTATCTCTGTGGATCCCATAGAGGATCAGATAACACTAAAAATCATATAACACCAAGACTTGTGGAACCAGGTTTTAGTGTTATATGAGGTTTTACTGTACTTCTAGAGGTTGCATCGCACACGTAGTGTTAGTGGTTCGGATGCGAAATGCCATGTGGCGGAGGAGGAGTGGGTTTGTGCTGCAGATCCATCACTCTCCTCAATATTCAGGAAATAGTGTTGGCTTGTCATGATCGCTGCCTGGGTGAGTGCCTGGTATCTGCTCTCTCAGTAGCATTCTGTCATTTGATGGCATGGTAGAAATCGGAAGAACGGGGGAGAGAAACAACCCAGATAAAGATTCCTACGTTGTATGTGTCTCTTTCCTGGGTTACGTTTTTTGAAAATCTTTTTAGTGGAAGAGAGCAGAAATACAGCTTTGAACTCAGAGCTGTAGGCCAGGAAAGGCATAATACCAACAGAAATCATTTTGCCAAATTAAGCAGAGGAAGGAGGAGGGACTATAGAAAAGCAGTTGAGTGCATTTTTCCCCATACCGGGCCTTTTGTGGTTACAATACATGTTGGAGTTACCTTGGGAACATTTTACTGGGTGGGCTGGTGGTGGCCAGGAGGGGTTTTTGTTCTTGCCTGCAAAGCACGTCTTTTTCTGAGGTCTCTGGTTTGGTTTCCAGCCATTTGCCCAAGATTTACCAGGCCTTCATCATGTCGGCTACCTTCAATGAGGATGTCCAAACGCTCAAGGAACTGGTGCTGCACAACCCAGTAAGAAGAGTGTGGGGTTGTTTGGGCTAGGCATGGACAAGGCTGGGCTTAGGAATCCTCCCTCCCTCCCTTCCTTGCTGCTGGAGGGGAAAGAGAGGCTGTTGACCCTGCAGAGGTTGTTCTTCCTGGACAGGAAGGGGCCTGAGCCTCTGTTCTTAATGCCAATGCCGTGTGTCTCCTTTCGCTCTTTCTCCTCCCGAATCAGGTGATACTCAAGCTGCAAGAGTCGCAGCTCCCTGACAGCTCCCAGCTGACTCAGTTCCAGATCCGGTGTGAGACGGAGGAGGATAAGTTCCTGCTGCTGTATGTCCTGCTAAAGCTCTCGCTGGTGCGAGGCAAAGCTATCCTCTTCGTCGGGACGATCGAGCGGTGCTATCGCCTCAAGCTTTTCCTGGAGCAGTTCAGCATCCCTGCCTGCGTCCTGAACTCCGAGCTGCCGGTGAAGTCCAGGTGAGGTTTCCTGGTGGGACGGGGAGGGTCAGCACGGGGCAGGGGACAGGCAAGAACCGTAACCCTGGGGCACGCGCTCTGTCCTGGGGCAGCAGGCTGGTTAGCAGTGTGGTGGTGAACTGGGACTGCTGGGGTCCTCCCCAGAAAAGGGTCCGCCCCAAAGTGAGAAGAGGGTGAGATCTGGGGCCTTCTGGACTGTGTTGGAAACCCATTGCTATGCTTGTCTCCCTCATCAGGTGCCACATTATTGCTCAGTTCAACCGGGGCTTCTACGATTACCTCATCGCAACAGACGAGCAATACTTGGCTGAAGCAGAACGTCCAAAGGAACGGAAAAAGCGGAAAGGAGGCCCCAAGGCCGAGAGGTGGGTTAGACTGGCCTCTTCCAAGCACTGATGGCCCCAGTGCTGGTCACGTTCAGCCCAGGTGGGCATAGGAGGGTGTGGTTGGAGGGCAGGTCAGGTGAGAGATGGTAGTGGGAAAGGCTTGGGTTCTATGGGGCAGGAGAGGCCAGGCCTTGGCCAAAGGAGAACGGGAGGCTCAGACTTCAGGGCTCTCACAGAAGAGCTTTACGCAGGGCGCTCTGGGGCAGCAGCCCATCCCCTCCTCTATTTCCAGGTCGCTTGGGTAGCCCTGTGGGTTGGAGGACCAGGATACTCAGGCTGTCTGTCTTCGAAGGTCGGCTTTTAGGCATGGGCCGTGAGAGAGAGAGAGAGGTCTTCTCCTCCTCCTCCTCCTCCTCCTGCCTTGCCCTCAGTAGGCATTTCTGTTGGGTTTTCAGAGGCAAGGACCAAGAGTACGGCGTCTCCCGTGGCATCGATTTCCAGAATGTCTCGGCTGTCCTGAACTTTGACTTCCCTCCCTCCGTTGAGTCTTACATCCACCGTGCGGGAAGGTCAGTCTCTGGGACGGTGTGTGTGTGTGTTATCAGGGGCCGTATCTCTCCTTTTCAAAGTGTAATGCTTGATCACGCTCTAAGCAGGCAGGTGTGGGACCAAGGCATAGGTCGGGGGTGTCCAAACTATAGCCTGAATTATGGCATGGTTTTCTCTAATATCAAGGAGATTGAAACATTTTGTGTTTGTCTATATGCTTTTCAGAGCATAAACCTTCCATACATCTTTAGTTCTTAGGAAAGACTTCTGCTCCAAGAAGCAGGTTGACGCACAAAAAAATCTTGTTTTAATCTCTCTGATACAAAAGAAAACTAAACTATCGTCCCGAGGAAGACACTTTGAAAATTGGCAGTTCCTGGAGCCAGTTTGGTTTATAGTTTTTGATTTCTCTACAATTCCTATTAGAGTTACTTGAAGAAAATAAAATAAATTTGTCTGTCAAAGAAGATAATTGGATTTATTTGTTGCCTGAAAAGGTCCCCCCGCCACACACACACACCTCTACCTTTGTACCGACTGACCCCTGCCTGTGGTCGCTTTGTTCTCCGCGTGCAGAAATCTGGCCAGCATCCCTTTTCCCTTGCTGGAGGTGGATGGGGGTGGGGTTTCGGTGTCCCCCTCCAATCTTCTTCCTGACCCCCTCCCTGCAGGACTGCCCGTGCCAACAACCCGGGGGCTGCCCTGACTTTTGTCCTGCCTGCTGAGCGGGACCTGCTGTCCAGGATTGAAGAGGCCCTTGGAGGAGGTGAGGAGGGTGGGTGGATGTTCCTGCCAGAGAGATGGGGAGAAGGTCTGTCCACTGTTGGCTGAGCTGTGGGTGGGGGCCAGGTGCCCCCCCCATGGCCCCTCTGGAGAGAGGTTTCTGGGGTGGGACCCGAGGGCTTTCTCCCCCTTCCCTCCCTCCCTGAGCTGCCCTTTCTCCCCCAGAGAGCCAGAAAGGCCCCCTGCAGCCCTACCAGTTCCGGATGGAGGAGGTGGAGGGCCTTCGTTACCGCTGCAAGGTCAGTGGGGCTGGCTGGGCAGGCACTGGTCAGTCCAGTCGTGGGGAGGGAAGGAGGGCCTGCCTGTCTAGGGAAAAGGGATTTCTTCTTCTGGAGGAGAAACCCACAGCCGTACGGAAGACGCTCTCGTGATCTTCAGAGGGTTCCTCCTAGGAGCGAAGGGTTTCTTATGAGGGCCACGGGCTCTCCCCCCAATGGACGGTGTTTCCCTTCCTGGCAGGGAGGGCGATGGTGAGCAGGTGGCCTGGACCAGAGACTGCTTTGGGCCTCTCCTCTGCCATGGCCAGCTCTCTGCCGCCTCCTGGCCGTGGGATAGTAGCATCGTGCCCTCTAGGGCTGGAGCCTCATGTGCCGCCTTTGCCTCCTCCCAGGATGCCATGCGCTCCGTCACCAAGCAGGCCATCAAAGAAGCCCGCCTGCGGGAGATCAAGGAAGAGCTGCTCAACTCCGAGAAGCTAAAGGTACCCATCGTGGCCGAGAGGGGAGGGTGGCATTTCCCCCACCGCTCCCTCCTCCCTCTTTCCTTGTCCCTCAGGAGGACCCTTTTTGGAAGCCCCCAAGACACTGAGGGGAGGGGGAGCAGGAGAGACGAGGGAGCCCCCCCCTTCTTACCTGGATACTTTTCCTCCATCAGACCTACTTTGAGGACAACCCCCGGGATTGGGACCTGCTACGCCACGACAAGCCCCTCCACCCAGCCAGCATCCAGCCCCACCTGCGCAACGTCCCGGAGTACCTGGGTAGGTAGGGCTGAGGGGGCCTGTGGGGTAGAGGTGGGGCTTGGGGCCAAGCAAGGCTCTGTGGGGCACAGGGTCTTGCCTGACCCCTCGTGGAGGGAAGGTCTCCCTCCTCCAGGCTGGGGCTGAAATGAGCCTCATCCCCACTCGAGTCCAAAGGTTGGGGAGGGAGGTGCTCTCCTAAGGGTGGGGGGCTCTGGAAACTGACCCTCACTGCCTCTCCCCTTCTCCCCCCTCCTCCAGTGCCTCCCACCCTCCGGGCTCTGGCTCGGCCCCTGCTGAGGAAGCGCAAGAGACAGAAGCGGCTGCCCTCGGCCCCCAAGGTCAGTGCCCTTTCCGACCCCTTGACTCAGATGGGGCCACAAGCTGAACCTTCTTCACCCCGTGGCCTTTTCCCTGGCAAGAACCACCACAGACCGCTCTGCCTCCTCCTGTGTAAACTGGGTTTCCCTCCTCTTGCTGCCCGTTGCTGCCCCTCCAGGGTGGAAAGTGTTCTCCTCGTCGGCTCTTTCGTGGCTTCTCTGGGGGTGGGAAGGAAAGGGGGGCCCTGGAAGAGACGTGCACGTGGCTTTCCCTCCTCTGCCTCGTGGCGGCTGAGGTACCAGTCAAGTCCTTTTTGCTACAAGCCGTGATGTGGCCTTGGGGGTCACTGCATTGAACTGGGAGACGTAGGCTGGAATCACAGGGATGGGTGGGAGGGTGGGGGTGGACGTGGGGCAGCCCTAGAAACACTTAGTCTGGCCTGTCTTATTGGACTGTTGATGGGGGAAGATGGGACACCTTGGAGGAAGGGGGAAAGTCAGAGTACGACACCTGTATGACAAGGGAAGGTGGGTGGAGAAGCCCTGCCTGGGCTGCAGGAAGTCCCGCCCCTCTGCGCTCACCCACTTCCTTTCTTCCCTTGACGCAGGGTCGGCAGAACCCGCTGCAGAGCTTCAAGTGCACCAAACAGAGGTTTTCCAAGCAGAGGAGGAAGACTCCGGGCAGACCCACAGCTGCCCCAGGAGGAGGAGGAAGGCCAGGCCCCTCACCCTAAAGACGGAGCCCTGCTTGGCAGAGACGGAGCCAAGGGACTGGAGAGAGAGAGAGAGAGAAAAGACATTTGCCCTGCCCGGGGTCAGGCCGGACTGTGCCTTTTGCCCAAAACAGACTTTGTAGGGACCTGTGAAGACCTGTGAAGTGCCCTTTGTGACTGAGTGACCATCTCAATTCCTGGGGAGTTTCACCTATACTTCAATACACACACACACCCCTCTCTGAGATCACAAAGCCGTCAGTATCCTACTGTGTTTGCTGGTGAGGCTGTTGGGATGATGACGGCTCTCCAAGCCTGGCGAGGGGAACACGTTCTTATGAAGGGATTTGCCCAAATGCTCCTGGCGTCGTCTTCGGCGTCTTCTCCCCTGGAGGGCTTCTTTCCCTCTTGCGGAAGGAGAGTCACAGCCACGCCTTGACGCTCTAAGCAGCCATTTCCCTCTTCCAGCAATCCAGAATAGAAATCCCTCCGGATTCCGGCCGTTCTTTAATGTCCCCAAAACGGAGCCCTGGGGCTTCCAAGGAAGCAAGGCCTTGTGCCTGAGGAGGCCTGAGTTAGCTTCCTGCGTCCTCAGTTGCTGATGCATCTCGAATAAAAGGGAACGTCACTAAGACCCATCAGTGCTCGCCGAGCGGACCCATCCATCTCTGTGGCTTGGAGAGTCTCTGGGGAGCAGCCACCGCTGCCATGATGGCACCAGGGCTTTGGCTGATGAGAGAGCCGTTCCCACTGCAGACTGGCCCTTTGGTGCCACCTGCTTCTTGGGCAGAAGCCCAGGGCCCCCTGGAAAGCCTTCCCCCCACCGCCAGAGCCCTCAAGGTGTGATCTCATCCCGTCACGGAGGAAGGAACTTCATGGCCCGTGTTGGCCTTGCAAATCTTTGGGCCGTGCCGGTCCTGCCATCCACTCATCTCTTTTCCGACAGTCCCAGTAGGGTTGGGGGATCCTGCCCTTTCCCAACCTTTGCCGGACATTCTCTTTTCGTGGTCTGATGCCTGGCTACGTTTATTTTAAAATCCCCCCCCCCCCCCACTGAGAGGGTTCTGCCAGTTCAGGGAGGACAGGATGGGAGGGGCAACCTCAACGATCTTCCAAGCAAGAAAGATAAGGATGTGATGTTGTCAAACTCACCTGGCCTTTTATTGGTTTCACTCTGATTAAAAACCACGCCATCCCTCTGCGGCCTTGATTCCTCCTTATCGATCGCTTTCCTTATCGCATGCTTGCTTTTTAACCTTCCCTGTGACCTTTGCTCGGCCTTCCAGGGCTGCCTCCTCCGCCTTTCTCTTACCGTCCCGAGACCTCAAATGACTTCCCGGCCGCTGAGAAAGTGCTTCCCCCCCTTTCTGCGTTCAAGGTCGTTTTCTGCAGCTCTTGGGGAAACCTCTTGGGTACCTTCAGCTCATAGCATTTAGTGTCCCTGTGCCGCTGAAACCAACCTCAGCCTGGGCGACCCTTGTTTGGGGACTTAGGCACTTCTTGTGCCTGTGCTGCGTACACAGCGGGGGTGGTAGTGGTGGTGAGAGGTCAGGTCTGTGTGGCCAGAGTGGAGTGGGACCCCCTTGTTTTCTTCCTGTCGGTGTTCCTCAGATGGGGGGGCAGTGGAAATGGACCTTTAGGTCCAAATCTCCATCCTCTCGGGTTTAAAGTGCAAGAAAGAACGGGTGCCTGTATGCACGGCTGCAGGTGACGGAGAGCAATATTAGGACAAACTCTCCTAGTGGAAGCTGCTTTAACAACCACCTGTGAAAGAGTGGTGTGCTGGGGGGGGGGGGATGTTTGTTAAGATGTTTTCCAGTGAAGGCTGATGGTTCCAATCGCAGCCACGCTGTGGTCTGGAGGCTCCTGCATCCTTTGCTTTGGGTTTTGTTTCCTATTTCTAGGTGGTCCAGGGAAGCCACAGAGATGTATAGCCCTGCTATTGATCGAGGAAACTTCCCAGAATGGCTTGCAAACATCGATTAAGGCAGCCTTGGCTATCAGACTTTTGAGATAAACCGTAAGAAGGAAAGGAATGGGCTGGGAGCAGGAAGTAGGTTTAAATTAGGGGTGCTCAAACTATGGCCAATGGGCCAGATCCGGCCCCCAATGCCAATTCATCTGGCCTGCACCACCCTTGTTGCTCCTGGAAGCAGAGGTAAAACACACCTGTATGGGTGTGTTTTACTTCTGGGAGCGACGAGGGCAGTGTGGGCCGGATGAATTGGCGTTGGGGCTGGATCCATCCCACAGGCCATAATTTGGACACCCCTGGTTTAAACAGTGAAAATGGCAGCTTGGAATCTATCTCATCCTGTTGCAAAATGGATTGTAAGGAATGTTTTACAGTACTTCCGTTTCTGTTGGGAGGAACCATGTGACCAGCCCGCTGAACCATGTGACCGGCCCACGGCCCGAAAAGTTTGGGCACCCCAGTTTACAACATTGTAAGGCAGCTTGGAGGATTCTCAAGGCTGAACATGCCACACGCATGGCTTAGTTTCCAAAAGCCATGATCTTCCCTCCCTGCTTTTCAGTTTGTTCAGACAAAAAGGGCAGGGGCCAGAAAGATGACCTTAGGAGGTCCATGGAACAGCCTGGCCCTGTTCTCTTATCAAGTGAGATCGACTTGTTCTGTTTTCTTTTCCCTGCTGTTTCGTTTACAAAAATGTGGCCCACCTCTAATCCTATTGGAACAGGAAAAGGCCAATTCATTGCAGAGGTATTTTGCCCAGCCACAGCGGCTGCAACTCGTATCCGAAAATGCATTTTCCCCTAAAGCAGGAAAAATGACATTGGTGTGAATTTGTTTATGGAGGATCCCAGCTTGCCATGAAGTGACCCACACACTATGATCACGGAGCCATTCCCTGCGGCACACATGAAATGAGACATGCAGGATTTAACTCCGGGACTGGGATGGACTGCTGCAGCCTTGAGGATATGGACAAGGTGTGCCTTCAGAGCCAGTCCGTCTGGCGTGGACTCTTCCGCCTCCATGACCGTTGGGGATCAGAGTTCCTCCTCCACTCATCTTGCAACTGGGCCCAATAGGATGGTTTCCAGTAGCATTTCCTCCACTGAGAGAGGGGGACCATCACCCCATCTGAAGGGACTCCTCTGCCTGTAGCCATTGGCCCCTTTAGGGAGTCGGGTTATTTACCACCACCCAACACTCGGCATTGAGTTGCTGGCTGTAAAATCAGATTAAAATCATACACTCATAACTAATAAACTAATAAAGACACAATGCAAATACATCGTCATCATTGACTGAAGAAGGAAAAATGTCACAGGCATGAATTTGTTTAAGGTGGATCCCACCTTAACCCACCTAAACCCTAGAGTCGGATACAACTGGCTTTCGAGCAAGGGAAACCTTTACCTATAAAATTCATAACATATATAATAAACATTGGAAAAAACAAGTAAAAAATAAAGATGGCACAAATACTTCAATACATCAGTATCTCTTGTTCCTTCTAGTGTTCATTCAACAAACTTTTCCTTCTTATATATTTTTATGCAATTACTACTTTCATTTCTACTTTTCTGTTTATTCCCTGATGTTAATGTCCATATTTTCACTCCAAGTGTTCAACATTAACCGCCCTTGTGCTATAATACAATGTCCTTGAATACATCAATTGTCTCTTATCTCTTTGCTTATTTTCCCCCCAAACTCATTACATCAGGTGCTGGTCTGTCTCCTTTATTATTTTCCAAGGTATATTTCAAGCTTAGCTTCCAAATACCCCAAAATTTATTTTGTTTCACAAAACCCTTTTTAAAAATTTAATTCCCATGTAAGTTTGTCGCTTAGTGCCGTTTTCCATACCTCCTTGTACCAATCGCTCAATTCTAATTTCAAACCATTTTCCCAATGTTGTTGCAATTTGTTGCCTTGCTAAGAATAAAAAAAGACAATAAATCATGTTTATTTGCATTTAATTCCAGCTGCTCCAAATCTGTCAGCAAGGCAATTTTTCTATTTAGTTTCGAACGCCTGGCTTTCTAGCAAGGGAAACGTTTACCTTTCCACCTGTGTAGATACTGAGAAAAGTTGCTAAGCTTCAAGAGACTGGAAGTCTGTACTTCCAAGGGGTGCTAGACAGTGGTGGGCAGCAAAAACTTTCGCTACCAGACCGTGGGTGGAGCCTACATCGTGGGCAGAGCCTATGTCATGGGCAATCTAGTCATGCCTGCCATATGGCCATGTAGACATCTGCAAACACAGGCTCTTTGGCTGTAAATGGAGATGAGCACTGCACCCTAGAGTCAGATATGACTGGCTTTTGAGCAAGGGAGACCTTGAACCATTTGCAGGGACAAAACCTGATGGGGCAGGGCAGGGAGGTCGGCGTGGTCACCCGATTTCACTACCTCCCTCTGGCCAAAGGCGACCCAATTTCGCCACCCCCCTGCCCAGAGGCCACCCAATTTTGCTACCCCCATTCCTAGGTGTGTGTGCAAACCTGTTGCTGCCCACCACTGGCACTAGAGATGGACTGGTGACAGATGAGGCACACACAGACACCTTTTACCACCAGAAGGTAGAGGCATCAAAGGTGCCTCTACCTGTCCTACTGAAAGTCCCGGAGTGAGAAGCATTGCTTGGCACACCGGGCAGAGTGGATGGGAGGGAGGGAGGTGGTGGGGGGTCCCCCGAGGTGGAGAAATCCCAGAGAATCCCCCAGGCCCCTGTTAATGATTCACTCTTGTGGGGCTGCCTGATTGGCTCCCCTGCTCTTACCTCAGGACGCCTGATCCCCGGGAGGCAGGTGGAGGCAAAGGTGCATCTTGGCCAACTCAGGTGTGCCTTTGCCCTGAAGGAAGTTGCCACTGTTGCTGCTGCATTGCCACCACCACCACCAGGATGTTCCAATGGCCCCTTTTCTTGGCCCTCCTGGTCCTCAGAGTCAGACACGGGCAGGTGAGTCTTGGGGGGGGGGGGGACACACACTCTGGAGCATCAAACTGCAGTGATGCAGCAGGGGAGGCTAGCAGACAGGTGGTGGTGGCAGACAGGTCTCAGAGATCCCTCGTTCTCTCAGGTCTCAGCAGGCAGGTAGGCTGGTTGGCCTCTGGCACAGTCACAAGAGCTGTCCAGCGGGAAGAGAGTGGGACACATCTGGACAGGCACATTCACGCTGGCTTCAAAGGGCTGTGGGGTGTGGTCAATTGAAAGATTAAAACCTTTGAGAGAGAGAGAGAGTGGTCCAGGAAAGGTATCTCACAGGGGTTCTTACTGGCATGCTGACCCCTCCGCCCTGGCACTGGAGGAGACACTGTGTTGGCGATGGACCGGCTGGCCTTTGGAGAACTCAGTTTGGCCTTTCTGCAACAAAAGGGCATCATTTTGACCCCCATAGACCAGGGGTGCCCAAACTTTTCAGGCTGAAGGCTGGTCAGGTGGTTCAGGGAGCCGGTCACTATGGCCCAGGGGCCGGAGCAGTCCCCAACATCAATTCAACTGGCCCACAAACCCCTCGTCGCTCCTGGAAGCAGAAGTAAAACGCTCACCTACGGGTGCATTTTACTTCCGCTGGCAGGAGTGACGAGGGCTTCGTGGACCGGGTGAATTGATGTTGGGGGCTGCATCCGGCCCACGGGCCATAGTTCGAGCACCTCTGCTCTAGACATAAGATGGCCAGAATTGCAGGCCTAAGAGGGGATGTCAGTATCTGCAGTAAAGTGTTGAAGGGGACGCACTCTCTCAGGTGGCTTGGGGTGAGGCAGAGCCTGAAACCGAATTTAAGAAGGGGAAGGAACCAAACACTGCAACATTTTTGTTGCAGAAAGGCCAAACTGAGCTCTCCAAAGGCCAGCCGGTCCATACACCACACAGCATCTCCTCCAGTGCTAGGGCGGTGGGGTCGGCATGCCAGTGAGAACCCCTGGTTTGCCTGAGGAAAGAAGAAGGGGCAGTTCTGTGCCCCTCTCAGCCAGGCTGTGAAACGAGCCTTGCCTCGATAAGAGTTAGACCAAGGATTCTCAACCTACGGCCTGTGGGCAGGATGCGACCCAGAGCACCATTTTATGTGGCCCCTCACTGTCTTCACCACGTCTGGAAGTGCCATGTGGTGGAGGCAGGGCAAAATGGCTGCCTGGCCCCTGAAGCGGCCTGAGGGAGCGTGAATGACCCAATGGCCCCCAGCTTTAAAAGGTTGAGAACTTCTAAGTTGGACGCTTGGACAGAGAGAGGTGTCTCAGTTTGGAAGGCCGAGGCCAACCCCAAAGTCTCCCCCACATAGGTTTGCGACGGGCAGCCTTTAGGAGGCAGCTACCCTGGGTGGCAGAGGAGATTGGGGGTCCGGGGGGTGGTGGAGAATGGTGCCCCCTCCAGTCACTCGGGGTCTCTGGGTGGGAGAAAGACACACACACAGCAGTTGCCCGACTGATGGGAATCCCGCTCTCCCTCCGCCCAGGCTTCGGCTCCGCTGACGGCCATCCACCGGGCGGGCTACTGCGCCTCCTACGACGAGTGCGGGAAGAACCCAGAGGTGTCAGGAGGCCTGCTCAGCTCCAACGTGCCCTGCCTGTCCAACACCCCGGCACGGCAGGTTTCGGGCTCCCACCTGGCCCTCCTGGCCTCCGTCTGCCCCATGCTGGTGGCGGAGGAGGCGGCGGCCACCTACACCTGCTGCTCGGAGGCCCAGCTGCGGGCACTGCAGGCCAGCCTGGCGCTCTCACAGTCAATCCTGTCCCGCTGCCCGGCCTGCGCCGAGAACTTCGCCAGCCTCCATTGCCACAACATTTGCAGCCCAGACCAGAGCCTCTTCATCAACGTCACCCGTGCCTTCAACCGCACTGACGCCTCTTCCTCCACGGAGGCGCAGCCGGCCGTGCTGGAGTACCAGTGCTACTACGGGCAGCGCTTTGCCGAGGCCCTCTTCGACTCATGCAAGGGCGTCCGGCTGCCGGCCACGGGGGGCTTCGCCATCGCCGCCATGTGCGGCCTCTACGGAGCCAGCCTGTGCAACGCCCAGCGCTGGCTCGACTACCAGGGCGACACCAGCAATGGCCTGGCCCCACTGGCCATCGACTTCCGGTTGGTGCCGCCCGGCTCGGCACCCCTCGGCGGCGGCCTGGAGCCCCTCGATGCCCAGGTGTGGAAATGCAGTGAGGCCGTGGGCAACGGCACCGGTGAGCCCTGCTCCTGCCCAGACTGCCCACTGGCCTGCCCAGCCAGCTTGCCCCCCCAGCAGGGCCCGGGACCCTTCCGGCTGGGCAAAGCTGACGGGGCGGCCGTGCTCTGTGCCCTGCTCTTCTGTCTCTTGGTCGGGCTCTTTGGGCTCTTCCTCGTGTGGCGGAGCAGCCGCGCCCGAAGGAAGCGCCCGGGCCCCCAGACAGCCCGTCCGAGCTGTGCCCAGCGGAGCAGCCACGCCACCCACCGCACCCTGGGCTGGGCCTTTTGCTGGTGGGGAACACAGGTGGCCTCCTACCCAGTAGCGTTCCTGGTCCTCTCGGCGGTGGCGGTGATCTTCCTGTCCAATGGTCTGGTGCTGATCCAGCTGACAACTGACCCGGTGGAGCTGTGGTCGGCCCCGGACAGCCAGGCCCGCCTGGAGAAGGCCTTCTACGATGAGCAGTTCGGGCCCTTCTTCCGGACCAACCAGGTCTTCCTGGCGGCCAAGGGCCTCCCGGGTTACACCTACGACTCAGTCCTGCTGGGCCAGCAGAACTTCAGCGGCGTCCTGGCCCTGCCCGTGCTGCGAGACCTCCTGGCGCTGCAGACCCGCTTGCGCGACGCCGAGGTCTGGTCTGAGAAGCACCAGCGGAACATCTCGCTGCAGGACGTCTGCTACGCCCCGCTCAACCCGGACAGCCCGGCCCTCACCGACTGTGCTGTCAACAGCCTCGTCCAGTACTTCCAGAGCAACGCCACCCGCCTCGAGATGAACGCCACGCAGGTTGTTGGTGGACGGAATGGCACCGTCGACTGGCACGACCACTTCCTCTACTGCATCAAGTGAGGGCCCCGGTGGGGACGGGGCGGCCCACGAGCCAGAGATTGGGAACCCCTGCCCTAGAGTCTGATGCGGCTGGCCTTCTTTGTTCTTTAATAATTTTTATTGAGTTTTAAAATCCATAAATTCAGCCCTGCCCCCCGTCTTCAGGGAATGGGTGTCCCGGCAGGCCAGAGGCTGGACGGGTTGTGTGCGCTCACCTCGGCGTGCCTCGTGTCTAGGTCACAGCATGGCCCTCCCCAGCCCCTTTCCTCTCTTGGGCCGATTTGCACCACTGGAACCTCCTCCACTCACCCATCAGGGAGGTTCTTCTTCGGCTCCCGATATCCCTCCGGGATGCATGCTTGGAGAGAGGCAGAGAACCGGCCAGGAGAGTGAGACTTGGGAACCAGGGGGAACAGTGATGTGCTGGCCCACAGGGATACAGGGACGCATCCCGGTGTGCCCCGGCAACTGGTATCCCCCAGAGGCAGGCAGAATTATTTCACCAGGTGACATAATTCACCCAGGCACCAGATTTCTCCTCCCAAACCCCCAATAGATGCCTCCTTCACTCCCTGTCCGCCACCCTCCCAAGGTGCCCAGCACACCCCTGGGGGGAGTGTGTGAATGGGTGTGCACGCATGTGCAGTGGCGGCTTCCTGAAGTGGCAGGATGCTCGTGGGTCCAGCCCAACCCTGGCAACAGCGGCCTGGGGTTGCTAATCTTTCTCACACTAGGTCAGGTGAGAGGAACTGCAGAATGAATGCACCCCAAGGTGCCTCGATTTTGGCAGTTTCCCGCATCAGGGACAGGTGGGGAGGGGGAGGCTGGCAGGCAGTGGAAGATGTGCTACAGGCACTTTCCTTTCCCTGGAGAGGATGGGAGGGTGTGATCTTGGGGTGGGTGGGGCGCAAGAGGGGTAGTTTCTCACCCCTCACCAGGGCCATAGCCAGGAATCTAGATGTGGGGGAGTTTGAGGGTGGGTGAGCTGGTAACTCAGGGTGGGAGACGTCACCCCCTGGCTATGTCGCCCCCCCCCCCGCAGCGCTTCACCGGCGTGTCCTTCCCTTGCCTTTGCCCCTTTCCAGTTCGCCGCTCTCATTCCAAGATATCACCGCCCTGGAGATGAGCTGCATGGCAGACTACGGAGGGCCTGTCTTCCCCTTCCTGGCCGTGGGGGGCTATTCAGGTAGGAGACCCACCAGCCATGACCTGTGGAAGCTGAGAGGGAACCGAGTCCCCACCACAGGAACAAGAATTTCGTGTCAGAAATTATTCGGGGTTAAAATGAGTTTTGTGGGAAGAAACTCCACTCAGGGAACGCCCGAATAAGTTGCCCCAAGAGCTGGGGCAGAGACGGGTTGCCGGACAGCCGTTTTGCCCTGCCTGTCACACATGGCACTTCCGAGTGTGGCGGAGGCGGGTGGGCCCCCCCCACATAAAATGGTGTTGTGGGCCACATCTGGCCCCTGGGCCACAGGTTGAGGGCCACCAGCCTAAGGCCTATCTAGATGAAGAGTGACCCCGACGAGATGCTATTCGGCTCATAGAGAACCAGGCGTGGAAGAGAAGCCTGGAGAAGGAGAAGGAGGAGGCAGCCAAAGGGCTTCCAGGGCCCCTTGTCCCCCTGGGTGACCTCTGGGTCTCCCGCCCTGCCCACTCCACAGGGGAAGCGTACACGGAGGCAGAAGCCCTCATCCTGACCATCTCCCTGAACAACTTCAACTCCAGTGACCCCCGGCATGACTTTGCTCTCTTGTGGGAGAAGCACTTCCTCGAGATTGTGCAGGAATTCCAGCAGGAACACAGGGACCGCTACGAGGTCACCTATATGGCCGAGGTAGGCAACCTCCCCCGGGGTGGGCAGGCGGGAGGGCGGGCGGGCGGCGCTGCTTCTCTTGTGGGAAAGGCCACAGCTAAGCTAAGCAATCACACTTCTGTACCACCCCATAGTGCTTAGTCAGTGGTGGGCAGCAAAAAAGTTCACTACCACACTGTGGGCGGAGCCTATGTGGTAGGTGGAGCCTAAGTCACGGGCAGAGCCTACGTCGTGGCCGACCTAGTCATGCCTGCCCTTTGGCCATGTATACCTCTGAAAACACAGGCAGCACTGGCTGGTTGGCTGTAAATGGAGATGAGCACTACACCCTAGGGTCAGATATGACTGGCTTTTGAGCAAGGGAGACCTTGGAACACTTGCAGGGACAAAACCTGATGGGGCCAGGTAGGGAGGTGGGTGTGGCCAATCAATTTTGGTACCCCCCCCCCCGGCCGAAGGCCACCCAATTTTGCTCCCCCCCTTCCTGGTGTGTGCGTGTGCGTGTGTGCGAACCTGTTGCTGCCCACCACTGTGCTTAGTGCACTCCCTAGAGCAGGGGCCAGCAAATGTGGCTCTCCAGATGTTCTTGGACTTCAATTACCAGAAGCCCAAGTCAGTACACCTGCTGATCAGGGCTTCTGGGAATTGAAGTCCAAGAACATCTGGAGAGCCACATTTGCTGGCCCCTGCCCTAGAGGGTTCACAAGTTAACATTTTGCCCCCAACAACATGCTGGGTCTTCATTTTTAGTTATTTATTTATTTATTGGATTTCTATACAGCCCTGCTTGCTGCAACCAACTCAGGGCGGTGTACAAAACAAGTAGAACACAATCACCAATACAATACAACCATAGGGCATAACAATGCTGTGATAGAACACCACACAGCAGAATAGCAATAATGTGGCAATACAGTCAAGCAATACTATAACTGTACAATCCAACAATACAATGTAGAGATATAATCCAACAATATAATATAGCATACAATATAACAATATAATGATTCTCCTCTGGGTGAGATGGTGGGCCCGGAGGCAGGGCGGGAGCAACCTTGGAAGGCTGAGTCAAACTTGAGACCTGGTTAGGATCGAACCCACAACCTTTTGGTGTCAGCCTGAATCTCATCCCAAGGAAAACCCTCTTGCCTAGTTGACCAGTGGGGCTCAAGCCGCCCTCTGCTGACCGCCTCTCCCATGCCTCTCCCCCACCCCCACCCTGGCCCTATTGCTATCCTAGCGTTCCCTGGAGGATGAGATCAACCGGACCACCTGGGAGGATCTCCCCATCTTTGCTATCAGTTTCCTGGTCATCTTTGCCTACATCGTCTTTGCCTTGGGCGAGTACTCGGGATGCAAACGCAGCTTGGTAAGTACTGGCCGGCCTTTCTTGCTGTGGGTGGGGGGAAATGTGGGGGGTCAGGAATACCCCAAAGGGAGGGGGCCCATTTTCAGGCTTCCGGCTTGATTTCTGAGATGGAGACATTACACTTCACAGGGCAAAGGCAGACTCTGTGCTTGGGCCCGCCTGAGGACGGGGGCTCTGCTCCTCCCTGTGGCCCTGCCAGCACTCAGAGGGAGGTGGGGGGAGACATCCCATCTTACAGAAAGGCCATCCCCCATCTCCTGGGGCTCTGAAGGGGTGCCCTTGGAGGGGTTCCTCAAGCCCATTTGCCCTCTCTCACCTGCTGCTGCCTCCTCAGGTGAACTCCAAGGTGACCCTGGGCTTGGGGGGCATCCTGGTGGTGTTGGGGGCCGTGACGGCATCGATGGGCTTCTGTGCCTTCATGGGGCTCTCCTCCTCCCTCATCATCCTGGAAGTGGTGCCGTTCCTGGTCCTGGCAGTGGGTGCAGACAACATCTTCATCTTCATTCTGGAGTACCAGGTGCGAGACACGCCACTCTGTCTGTCTGAGGGCACAGAGGTTGGGGTGGAAGAGGAGGAGGAGGAAGATAGAACCTTGGGGGTTGTTTGGGCCTTTTCTGACACCACCGCCTTTCCAAGCTGGCGTTTGGATCCGCTTTGGCCCAGCGAGTTCCCTGGGTCTCCTCACAAGCTTGGGGTGGGGCTTGTCCTGGGTCTCTCCCTCACCCCCTTTCTTCCTCTGCCCCCCCAACAGCAGTCTGAGCCCCTGGCCGGTGAAACCATAGAGCAGCACATCGGGCGAGTCTTGGGAGAGGTGGCGCCAAGCATGCTCCTCTGTAGCGTCTCCGAAATCATCTGCTTCTCTTTGGGTGAGTCTGGGCTCTGGGGAAGGGTCCTGGGGGCTGGGGCGGGGGGCTTTTTACCCTCACCATGTCCACCTCCCTGCCTTGGGATGCTTTGGCTTGGGGGCAAAACCCATAGAGGTTGGCTCGGGTCTGCCAAGACCACAGGCCATTGGGGTGGGTGAGGGTTTCCTGCCCTTGGTTGGAAGAAGATGGGAAGGCCAAGCCCTCTGTGTCCCCCCAAAAAGGGAAAGTCTCTCTAGGGCAGGGGTGCCCAAACTATGGCCCATGGGTCAAATCCCATATGGGCACATTTTACGTCCAGGAGTGGCAAGGGTGGTGTGGGTCACATAAATTGGTTTCAGGGGCTTGATCTGGCCCTCGGGCCATAATCTGGGCACCCCAGTTTAAGGAGCAAAAATATCAGCCTAAAAATCTATCTCACTCCTTGCAGACCGCAAGGAGTGTTTTGCTTCCACTTCCAGTTGGAGGAACCCCATGACCCAAAAAGTTTGGGCACCCTGCACTTAAGAAGTGCAGACTTGGGCTGCTGGGAATTGAAGTCCGAGATGACCTGGAGTGCCAAGGTTGGCCATCACGGCTTTAGGGCAGAGCCTTCTCCCTCTTCAGCCTGGGGCTCAAAGGAGCCCGGTGGAAGTTCCCCCCCTGCTATGGCCCTCTTGCTCTTTCTCGGCCTGCCTGGCCTCCTAGGGTTCCTGTGAGAACTGCGTGGGGTGGAGGGTGGCCAGGCCCATCGCCTCCGGCTGTTTGGAGGAAATGCAGGCGGGACATAAAGTCCAGGGTAAGAAACACCCCATGGAAAGCAAGCTCCACATGGCCCTCCAGTGAGCCACAAAGTGAGAGGCCACGCCTGCCCAAGGCTCCAACCCCTCTGTTTCCCCTCCAGGTGCCTTGTCCCCCATGCCGGCCATCCGGACCTTTGCCCTCAACACCACGGTGGCCTTGCTCTTCGACTTCCTGCTCCAGATGTCGGCTTTCGTAGCCTTAGTCGCCCTTGACTCCCGCAGACAGAAGGTCAGGAGATGCGACCTTTCGGCAATGGGGGTGGAGGGCAGGCAGTAAAGGGCAAAGGTCAAGGTCACCCTTGCTCGAAAGCCAGTCGTATCCAACTCTAGGCTTCAGTGCTCATCTCTGTTTAGTGTCAAAGAACCAGCATTGTCTGTGTTTGCAGATGTTTCCGTGGTCATGCGGCAGGCATGATTAGACACCGGAGCACACGGAACGCTGTTTACCTTCCCACCGAAGTGGTCCCTATATATATTTGCTTGCAATTTCTTGCTTTCAAACTGCTTGGTTGGCAGGAGCTGGGACAGAGACGGGAACTCACTCCATCCTGCAGTACTCGGGTCTCGAACTGCTGACCTGCTGCCTTCTAGCCAGCGTCTTAGCCACTTGAGCCACTGCTGTCCCTGTGGGCAGGCAGATGAGGAGCCAAAGGGATGGTCCTGGGTAACCTCCACCCACTGCCGCCAACCTAACCCACCCATGCTTGCTGTGCTCCCCCAGTCCTCCCGCTGCGACCTTTGCTGCTGCATCCGCCTGAAGACAGGGGGTCCAAAGAAGAGGCGTGAGGGGCTCCTGGGCACCTTCATGCGCCGATACTATGCCCCTTTCCTCCTCAGTAGCCCCATCCGGATCCTGGTGGTGAGTCGTGGCCCTATGGGTCCAAGGCTGGGGGTGGGTGGGTTATGAGGGAGGGGCTTTGGGGCTGGTGTGTGTGTGTGTGGGTGTCCCACATGGCTCTCAGCACCCCTTCCTGCTCCCCCCAGGTCTTGCTCTTCACCTTCATGTTTTGTGGGAGCCTCTTCCTCATGGTCAACGTCCCAGTGGGGCTGGAACAGGAGCTGTCCGTGCCAGGGGTGAGAGATGTCGATGCAGGGGGTGGTCGCGGGCCTGGAGAGGAATATCCCAAGGCTGGGGCGGGGGGGGGGAGATGACCAACCCTCCAAAAAAAAATCCCAGCTCCCTTCCCGATGTTAAAGGGAATCGGGAGCTCCACCTCGGGGGGGTGGGGGGGGGCACGAGGCAGCCCTGATCTGGGCCCAGCTTGGGAAGGGGCAGAACTTGTCCCCCCTTCTTCGGCCTCTTCTTGGCCCCTCCAAGGGCAGGACCCTCTTGAGCTCTCCCTCCGGCCCACTCCCCAGGACTCCTACATGCTCGAGTATTTCCAGTCCCTGAGCCAGTACCTCATGGTGGGGCCGCCCGTCTACTTCGTCACCACCGGCGGCTACAACTTCTCCACCGTGCCCGGCATGAACGGCGTCTGCTCCAGCTCTGGATGCGACGACAATTCCTTGACACAGAAGATCCAGTACGCCACGCAGTTCCCGGAGCAGTAAGTCCCGACGACGGCTCTGCATCTACTGCGGGCGGAGGGGAGGAGGGTCCCCCATCCCGGGACCCCAGGCTATGTCCATGGTCCGCTCCACCAGGCCTCCGGAGGTCCTTGCTGCCAGCTGGCCTCCAGGCGTGACCTGGCTGGTCAGCTCCTCTTCGGCGTCGCTGGCCAGGCGGTCAGCCGGACTCCCCATGCCAGGGGGGCGGCGGGAGGAGGGTGACGACCTCTGCGGCTGCCAGACTCTCTCTCTGCCCCCGGCAGGTCCTACCTTGCCATCCCGGCCTCCTCCTGGGTGGACGACTTCATCGACTGGCTCAGCCCCTTGTCCAGCTGCTGCCGGACCTACACCTTTGGCCAACACAAGGGCGAGTTCTGCCCCTCCACCGACTGTAAGTGGGGTAGGGAGGGAGCAGGGGTCTAGGTACCCCCACCCCCAGAGTCCTTAGAGGGCCCCCCGCTGACCCGCCTCTCGCCCTGGCAGCCTCCCTCGCCTGCCTCTTGGGCCAATGCATGCCCGTGTCCAGCGGGGCCCTCCGACCGAACCAGGACCAGTTCCACCGCTTCCTGCCTTGGTTCCTCTCCGACAGGCCCAACCTGAAATGTGCCAAGGGGTGAGTGAGGAGGGGGTCTTGCAGGGAGGGGGGAGCCGGGGGAAGAAAAACGTCCACATGCACCCCCGCATCTGCATACCAGGGACCAGCCAACTCCCCGTCCAGTTGTCTCAGGGGCAATACGGATGGGCCCAGGGGTCAAGGGGGAGGTAGGGATGCAGAGGACGCCCCCCCCCCCCTCAGCAGGAGGACAGCTGCTTCGAAGAGGGATCCAGCCTCCTGCATTCATTCCACACATACACGCACAATCCCGTGTTTCTTTCTCTCTCCAGGGGCCTGGGGGCTTATGACACCGCTGTGAAGTTGGGGCCTGGGGGAGAAATTGAAGGTGAGCAGGGAGGTGGGCCAGCTGGACCCACGATAGGGGGGCAGGAGGAGAAGGCGCTGCTTCTCTCCTGATTCACTGTGGGGTAGGGGGTGGGCCAGTGGTGGGCAGCAAAAACTTTTGCTACCACACCATGGGCGGAGCCTACATCATGGGTGGCGCCTACGTCGTGGGTGATCTAGTCATGCCTGCCCTATGGCCATGTATACATATGCAAACACAGGCAGCCCTGGCTCTTTGGCTGTAAATGGAGATGAGCACTGCACCCTAGAGTCAGATAGGACTGGCTTTTGAGCAAGGGAGACCTTGAACCACTTGCAGGGACAAAACCTGATGGGGCAGGGCAGGGAGGTGGGCGTGGCCACCCAATTTCGCTAGCCCCCCCCCCCCCCCGAAGGCTGCGAAGAGGCTTCACAAGGTCTTGTGCCCGAGTCTGGGTGGGGGTCGGGTGAAGGGGGTGGGGGATGATGGGGTTCCTTCTGGCCAGCCCACTGACACCCACACTCCACCTCCCTCCCTCCCGCAGCCTCCCGCTTCATGGCTTACCACCAGCCGCTGAAGAACTCGGCGGAGTACACGGCGGCACTGAAGGCAACGAGGGAGCTGGCAGCCAACATCACCGCCACCATGCGGCAGGTGCCCGGCACCGATCCTGACTTCCAGGTCTTCCCCTACACGTAAGCTAGGCTAGGCTGGGAAGCAGTGGCAGCAGCAGGATGGGATTCAGAGTCCACTAGGGCAGCCCCACCGCCCCTCCTGGCCTTTTCTCCCGCTTCCTCAGGGTGGGATTCTGACCCTGTTGAAAGAGCCCCTCGAAGCACCTGCCTGAACCATCAGGAAAATCCTCACGCCTAAGACCCTCCTCAAAAGCCACCCACCCATCACTCTCACAGCCTCCATCAAAGAGCCTGGTTTTGCAGGGGTTAAACTGCTGTACTTTAGCCAAAGCGCTGCGAGTCTGATCCTGACGGGGATCAAGATCGACTCAGCCTCTTCGATCCTCAGCCTTCCTTCCAGGCTTCCGAGGTCGTTCCAATGAATACCCTGAATATTGGGAGCAAAATGTGAATTGACTTGTGAACCGCCCAGAAAGGGCACTAAGCACTATGGGGAGGGGTGGTGGTCTAGAAGTGGAGGAATTGCTATACTGTATTGTGATACTTCAAATGTAACTTTCCTCAGACTTTGGTATCAGAAAAAGTAACTTCTTAAGGGCGGCTGCCTTCCTTGCAATCTGTTGCTTCTCAGTCCCTGCCAGTAGCAGGTGGATGCTCAGGAAGGGGTGGGGGCAAAAGACAGGATCTTTTGGGAGTCCCCCCCCCTCTTTAAGTGTTCATGGCAGATGACCATGTGAGCAAAGGGGGGCCCTGATCCCCCCTTCTCACCCCCCCCGGTACTCCTTTGGCAGGATCACCTATGTGTTTTATGAGCAGTACCTGGACATCGCCTTTGTGGGCTTCTTCAACGTGGCCGTCTGCCTAATGCCCACCTTCATGGTCAGCTGCGTCCTGCTGGGCATGGACCTGCGCTCGGGTTTCATCAACCTGGTCACTATCATCATGATTGTGGTGGACACGGTGGGTGCCATGACGCTCTGGGGCATCTCCTTCAACGCCCTTTCCCTCGTCAACCTGGTCTCGGTAAGTCTGCGGGGAGGGGGGGATCTGGGGGGCAGAAGGTATGGAGAGGGGTGGGAGGGCATCCCAGCAGCTCCCCAGGTCCTGGGGCTTTAAGGGACTCGCCCCACTGGGGAAGGGTGGGTGGGTAAGTGGTGTAGAGAGGGTCCCTTGCTAACCCCCACTACCCCCTTCTCCTCCCGGCAGGCAGTGGGTCTCTCGGTGGAGTTTGTGTCCCATATCACTCGTTCCTTTGCCGTCAATGAAGGGCCCAACAAGTTGACCCGGGCTAAAGAGGCCACGATCCGGATGGGCAGTGCCGTGAGTAGGCTGAGGGGGGAGAGAGACCGAACCGTGGCTGGACTAAGGGTGTGTCTTCCACCCCCACCCCAGCTCCATAGGATCTCTTTAGTAGGTCCCCCTTATGTGGCTCTGGGCTGCTCAGATCCTGGTCCTTCTTGGTCCCTCCCTTCCTTATGTTCCTTATTCCATCCATCCATCCTTCCTTCCTCAGGTGTTCTCTGGAGTGGCCATGACCAACCTGCCTGGCATCGTGGTCTTGGCGTTTGCCAAAGCCCAGCTGGTCCAAATCTTCTTCTTCCGCCTCAACCTCATCATCACTCTCTTGGGGACACTCCATGGCCTCATCCTGCTGCCGGTTCTGCTCAGCTATTTCGGTACATCTTGGGCTCCCCCCCCCCCCACACACAAATGATAACCAGGCTGCTGGTCCTGGTCCAACCCGCCCTGTCCCCCTTCTGCTCAATTCCCTGTGCTGCTAGCCCAGCCCTCTTCCAAAAGGGGGTTTAGGTAAAGGTTTCTCTTGCTCAAAAGCCAGTTGTATCCAACTCTAAGGTTCAGTGCTCATCGCTGTTTCAAAGGTGAAGAACCAGTGCTGTCTGCTTCTGCAGACGTTTCTGTGGTCATGTGGCAGGCATGACTAGGCACTGGAGTGCATGGAACGCTGTTACCTTCCCACTGAAGTGGTCCCTATTTATCTACTTGCAATTTCTTGCTTTCAAACGGCTAGGTTGGCCTGCAGCTGAGACAGAGATGGGAGCTCATTCTGTCCTGCAGTACTCGGGAATTGAACTGCTGACTTTCCGCCTCCCAGTCAGCATCTTAGCCACTTGAGCCACTGCAGTCCCTAAAAGGGGGTTTATTCAAAGGATATTTATTCGAGAAGGGATTTATTTATTTATCCATCCACTCATTCATTCAGTCATTCCATTTGTACCCAACCCATCTGGGGGGGTCTTCCCCATTCCGGGCGGCTAACAACAACATATTTAAAAGCATATTAAAATCATAAAATAAAATAAAAATAAAATACCAGACCTAATTAGCGGTGAGAAAGGGCCCTTCAACAAATCTTACACTAGACAGAGGACAATACCTTCTCGAAAGCCTCCCTAAACAGAAGTGATTTAAACTAAATGTCAACAAGGATGTAGCCTGATGTAACCCCACCAGAAAGGAGTTCCATAGGGTTGGCACCACCATCGAAAAGGCCCTTCTCCAGGCTGTAGCCTTCCTTGCCAATTTTACCATCGGCACCAAGAGCTGAGCCGTCTGGGAAGATCGGGTGATGCGGGATGATATTCTAAGAGGGAGACGCTCTGCGGCTCTAAAAGTTAAAACTCCCTCCGGCCCTTTGGCCTTAGTGACCAGCTCTTTCTCCTCTCGCAGGGCCTGATTTCCGGCAGGCAATGAAGCTTCCAGAAGAATCACCACCACAGAAGGGCAGCCTAGCCACCATCCAGAGCCCCCCTGCCCCCAAGGGAGGCCAAGTGTCTCCCGTCTATGAATAGATCTTTCCGGATCGCAGCCAGTTCCCGACCACCGGCTCAGAGGAGGCCCAAGCCCAGCCACTGTGAGGAGGGGGTGGGGGTCAGAAGCTGCTGCCTAACCCCCTCCTCCCTTCTGTGGCACCTGCCGGAGGCAAAGGTGTGAGAAGTGCAGGAAAAAGACCCTCCGCAGCAGCAGCATCTGCAGAAGCAGCATCGGGGGCCAAGAGAGAGGGGGCGAATGGGACACCCCAGTGCATGTGGGCAAGGAGAGAATCGAGGCCAAGCCCACACCGGGTGCTCTGGGCTGCATGGCTGGGGGTTCGCCTCCCTCCCCAGCTGCCAAGCGAGGCGGACTCAGGGGCCCACGTGCTGGAGGAGGGGAAGCACCCGGTGCGCTTTGCTGGCTTCTGGGGGACACCTGGCGAAGGAGAACTAAAACATGGTGAAACCAAGATGAGGCAGCCCGGGTGCGTTTGTTTCTCTTGCGGAAATGGCCCATCGGACAGCCCCTGGTCACAACTGACCCCCCACCCCTTTCCCTGACCCTGGCATTTGAATAGCCACCCCTACTAAAGAAGGACTTTAGTTTGAGCACTGATGATCGTGTCAAAAGTGTCATTTCTTTTATTATTAGTAGGAATAGGGATGTATTGTCCCCTAGAGGAGCGGGATACAAGTGTAAAATTCAATTCTTATTACTGTACAGTACAGTAATACCTCATATAACATTAGTATCGAATAACACTAAAATCGCATAACATTAAGGAATCTGGGGGGAAGAATTGCATCGGATAACATTAAGATCCTATGGGATGCATCGGATAACAACCGCTAAAGCCTGTGTGGTTACAATGTATCTCTATGGATCCCATAGGATTTTAACATGCATCGGATAACACTAAAAATCGGATAACACCAAGACTTGTGGAACCAGGTTTTAACGTTATCCGAGGTTTTACTTGTATTACTCTTTCCTCTTCTGTCCTGCCTCTGGGTGGCTCACAAAATCGTGATGCAAACTGTAAGCGTCGGGGATGGTTTGGTTGGAATAACGGTAGGAAAAAGGACCGACAAGGCCATGTGGCAGGCAAGGAGGATGGAGGTCCTGGCCTGCATCCCGGGCACACGCACGGGGCACAAGAACACAGAAGCGCACGGGGCGGCGGGGTGGTGGTGAGGCTTGGACTCCCATCGGTCTTAGCTAGGGTTGAGGAATGATGGGCTCCAGTCCGGAGTCCGATGCCATCATGCGGGCAACGTGTCCCTCCTGGGGACCCCCAAACCCGGATCTGCGGTACACACCGCCCCTCCCCGGCTGCCATGGGGAAAGGGGCGGGGGGGGGCTTGTAGGGAAAGCATCACCCTCTTCAAGCCCATCGCCCACTCTGCAGGGAAGTGAGACCCTAGTTTTCGAGGCCATGCCTCCCCGCTCGCAGGACCCCCGACCGAAGGGAGGGCCATCTCTCGGCTTGCCCATCACCTCCCCCCCCCCCGACTCTCCATTAGACTCCATGGCGAGGAAACGGGAATCCGGGGAGCCACAGCGCGGGGGGGGCAAAGGCGGGCTGTGACTCCGAGTCCCGCAGCGACCTCCGCGAAGGACCCCGAACGACGACTTCCCCGCCGCCCCCGTCGAGACAGAGGCTCGAAGGACCAAATCAGCCAAGCCACGGGGCCCGGGGCGAGGCCAAGACCCCCCAAATCCTTTAGTTGACTTTAGGGCAGGAATGGCGAACCTCTTAGTGCCCAAGAAGAGGGACGGAGCGAACTCTGTGCTGGGGGGCGGGAGAGAGGAAGAAGGGCTCCCACGGAGCGGATGGGCAGAAGAGCAGGGCGAACTCTTTGCTGGGGGGGAGGAAAGAGAAGAAGGGCTCCCATTGGGCGGCTAGGCAGAGAGACGGGGGGGGGCATCCTGTGCTGGGGCCACGGCGCACATGCCAACAGAGAGGGCGGGTGCCCCCTCTGGCATGCGTGCCATAGGTTCACCACCACTGGTGCAGGGCGACCGGCGAGGCTTAGTTAGAAGAGGGACGGAGCGAACTCTTGTGCTGGGGGGCGGGAGAGAGGAAGAAGGGCTCCCATGGAGCGGATGGGCAGAAGAGCAGGGCGAACTCTTTGCTGGGGGGGGAGGAAGGAAGAAGGGCTCCCATTGGGCGGCTAGGCAGACAGACGGGGGGGCGCATCCTGTGCTGGGGCCACGGCGCACATGCCAACAGAGAGGGCTGGTGGTGCCCCCTATGCGTGCCATAGGTTCGCCACCACTGGTGCAAGGGCGACCGGCGAGGCTTAGTTAGTGAAGCCCCCTGCAAGGCTTAGCGCCCCTGCCTAGTAGTCCCCCCGACGCCCCTGTCCCGCAGGCTGAGATCAAGGCAGGGAAGGCACCGCGGAGTCCTCTTCAGGCATCAAATGGTCTCTTCCCCCCTAACTGCCCCCCCAGCGCCAGTTCCGCAAGGAAGAGCGAGCGAGCGAGCCTCCGTGGCCAGGAGCAGGCTACCTCTCCGACGGGGGATGCCCGGAGGAGCGCACTGGAGCCAGGCAGGCAGGAAGGCACCCCGTCCGCAATGGTCACCGTGCCGGGCGCGGGGGGGCTGCTGCTCCCCGTGTAGAGCGCCCGAGCCCGCCCCGTCTGTCCCGCCTGCCTGCCTTCTTTGCACCTCCCGAGCGACTCCCCCCCTCCCGGCCGCACGGGGGCGCCCGCCGCTCGCGAACGCCCACTCTCCGACGCTCCTCTCGCGAGATCTGCGCCCTGGCGGAAAGGACGCTTCCCAAGATGGCGGCGCCGTGGTGGCGAGTGGTGTGGCCGGGCCTGGAGGTGAGTGAGTCCGGGGGGGGGGGGCGCCCGGTCTGTTGAGCGGAAGCCTGACTCTCTTCTCCTTCCAGGCCTTGGCGGGGAAGCCTGGCGGCGGCCTCCTGGCGTGGCCTCCGGGCGCCCGGCAGGCCTTCCACACTAGCGCCGCCTGCAGCAAGGTAAGCCTCGGCGTTCCTTCACCGGAGGTGGGAAGGGCGGGGTTCGGGACTCCCGGCTGGCCGAAGGCCCCCCCGGGCGGTATCTCCCCGGTGCCGGGGCTTTCGGTGTCTCAAGGGGCGCCTCTCCCTCCCTGTGCTTGTCTTTGCAGGCGAGGGCGGCGCGCGTCCGCGTTGCCAAAGGAACCAAGCCTGTGACCTACGAGGAGGCCCATCCGCCCCACTACATATTCCATCGCAAGGGCTGGCTCTCCCAGCACACGAGTGAGTAAAGAAGGGCGATATATAGGGGCCTGGAGGGAGGGGGCCGGGGCAGGTTTATTTTTATTTATTTATAATTCATATTTATATAGCCGGCCCCACTCACCACATCGTGGCGACTCTGGGCGGCTCACATACAAAATATGGAACTAGAAAATCACAAAGCAAGGGCACATATATATCCTTATGTATGGGTTGTTCCAATGCAGTGGTGCCCAAACTTCGCCGCCCCATCAACATATTGTAATGCAATGTATTGTTTTGCAAGCCGTTCTGAGTCACTACGGAGAGTAGGCAGCAATATATAACAACAACAACAACAACAACAACAACAACAACAACAACAACAACAATTCTGTCCTGAGAGACAAACGGCCAAGGAGGCTGTCCCTGCAGAACCTCCTGCTTGGCAGGAGATTTGGCATGGGTGCATCTCAAGGGTGCTCAAACGTTTCTGGTCACGGGCTGGTCATGTCCCACTAGAAGCGAAATGTGCCTTGCACTCTGTTTTGCTGCCATTTTCTTTGCTTAATTCGGGGGTGCCCAGACTATGGCCCACGGACCGGATTCTGCCCCATTCCCAATTCATCTGGCCCATGCCACCCTCGTCACTCCTAGAAGTTGGAGTAAAACTTAATGAATTGGTTTTGGTGGACGGATCTGGCCCATGGGCTATAGTTTGGGCACCCCTGGTGTATCTGGTGGGCAGAAGGTGGGACTTGTAGGTCTCCCCACCCCCAGATGGGTGTTATTTTGTCTTGCTCTATTCTGGCCAGTTGCTCTTGGTGAGAATGTAAGTTTCCCAAGGGTGAGGACAGAGGTACAGAGACCTATTTTCTCTGCAATTGGGGTAGACGGCAGGTTCCCCCAAATCCAGCCTCAAACCCATCTCTGAGTCTTCCTGAGCTGACTCTGGGGTTGAACTTACTCCTGTGTGTCCTGCACAGAGAAATCATCCTATGTTGGTCCTTTTTTAGGGAACTGTTTACCCCAAGGGGCTTCCTGATGCCACAACCACGCAGAATTGGGTCCTTCTTTGATCCCGCCTTGTGTGCCTGCCGTTTGTCTCTCTAGGTCATCTCAATGGTGAGGAAGGGGCAGCTGAGCGAGCTGTGGAGGACGTCTTCATCCGCAAATTCATTTATGGCACCTTCCACGGCTGTTTGGCCAATGAGATCGTGTTGAAGCGCCGGGCCAACATGCTGATCATTTGTGCCATTTTTCTCCAAAAGATGCCTCCTCATAAGTTTTACTTTCTGATTGGCTACACGGAAGTACTGCTTTCATTCCTGTACAAATGTCCTGTCAAAATGGAGGTGCAGACATTACCTGAAAAGGTGATCTACAAGTACCTGTAGTCCCAGCTGGCATCTCCCTGGTACCTTTTCTGCCCCTCAGCGCTCAGGAGAACTTTGTGTGTTGTTTCTCTATCAGCAGGAGGGCTGCCTCCAACCAAGACTGGGGAGGATGGGACTGGACTGGCATTCAGAGAAGCTGTTTGATGGCTGTTCTCTCTTTGCAGCTGGAGTGTGATCTTGTGTTTTGCAGTGGAATTAGTTGGTCATAGGTCGAGGTGTTGCTGCTATCCAAACAAGAATGCATACCATTCCCTGTTACTGCCTGGTTTCGGATTCTTTTCTTCTGACCTCATAGAATGTTTCACCTGCACAGCTGACCCAAACATTTTTTTCTTTACTGCAAATGAGAATTTATAGGGCAGGGGTTTGGAGCATCCGCCTTGTTTTGTGGAATTCCCCAAGTTGCATCCTGCCTTGTTCCATAGTTCCATCAGTGCCTGTATAGCAATAGGAAAGGAGTGTTTTTCACATTCAGGGAGACAGGAGGGAGGATTCTCTGCTGCTGAAGGGGTTGCTAAGTGGTGCTGGTTGCTTGTCCACTGTTCTGTCTCCTTTCCTTTAGTTAAGGATTGCAGGGGGTGTGCTTTATGGGTTGAGAAGTGTGTGTGTGTGTCTTGTCACTGCAAAAGGGAAAGGACTTTCTGCCTGATCACAGGGCAAGTGGTGGCTCATTTCCTCTTAGAGCAGTGGCACTTCAAAGCCATGGTGTGGGGAGAGTTCTTGCCCAGGCTAATCACCAATAATAACACAGTGATTCAATGTTATTTAGTTAGGTTTTCGAATGGGGCTGCTTGCTGCTAGGGGAAAATGTCAGGTTTTTATAATACAACAGCGTGTGTATGCTGAATAAACATTCCCTGAAAAAAGGAAATGCTCCTAGATTTCTACTAAAAAGGATAGGACTTAAAAGTCAGTTCCCTTGTTTTCATTGTTATTTGGAGAAAGTTAAGAGACTACATGAATAGGTTTCTCGGGTTTACTTCCATCTTAGCTGCTTTCTTATTTCTACATCTTTGTACCTAGACAGTTTTTTCTTTCCCACAAGTTTTGCTCCTTACATGTGCTTCAGTTCTTGCTCTCACTGGGGTCAGTGAGACAGGATGAGTGAGAGAGAGAGGCTTCTTTTTCTGAAGAAAGTGTCTTCCACTTAGACCCTCAGGATAGCTTGCTAGTATGTGTGCAATCTTTTACACTGCTTCTCAGTTGTATAGCTCCTTAAGCAGTTTACAACATGACCATAAAACAATAAACCAATTCACTGGAAGCAGAGTGCTGCTATATATAGATGTTGAAACCAGTTCAAAGGTAGAGAAGAGCCAGGGTGAAAGGATAAATTTTAAATAAACCTAAAGCATGCAGGCACTAGAGCCTAACTTGCTGCAGAGGGAAGGGTCATTCCAGAGGTATAATTTAGGAGCAGACCAGAGCAAGGGTGCTAGGCAACACCATTGGAACCTTCCACTGTGTACACTTTAGCTTGCAACACTTTTTTGCCCTTCCCATATTATAATCTTTGTTTTGATACAGAATAGTATTTGAACATTGCTTTCTTAATATGCAATTTTCACACACAGACCCTGACTAAATAATATTTTCAAATGCATGAATTGTAATTGCTGTATTTGAGAGGGAGGAAGAGGAAGGACCCTCTGCTGCTTTTTGTGGATTGATTTTATCTTTCACTGCCAAGGGAAATCGATGGATGCTTGTGGGATTCTCTTCTTCCACTGGCAAAATATCCAGCCACGCAGCTTGACTAGCAGAGGGGAAATCAATGGCTGCTCTGCCTCAGGCAGCACAATGTCCTGGGCTTAGCCTTACAGTTGTGCCAAGAGTTTCTTCAGAGTTGGCAGGACGGCGTTTCTTCACCCTCCACTTCCTGGCAACAGATCACTGACATTCTGCAGAAAATCCTAAGAGTGATGGCACTCCTGCTGATCAAGCCTTCTTGATCAGGATTTCTAGGAATTGAAGTTCAAGAACAGCTGGAGTGCCAAGGTTCGCCATCACAGTCCTAAGAGATGGCTATGACTGATTTATTTATTTATTTATTTATTTATTGTTCATACTTGATATCCCGGTATCATACTTGATACCAGGGTAGCAAATTTATTTATTTATTTATTTATTTAGATTTATTATCCCGCCCTAATCAGGCGAACCTGACTAGGCGGCTTACAGAAATTCATAAATTAAAACCTTAAGGTTCATAAATTACTTAAAAGTCAATTAAAAAAGAATTAAACAATGAATTTACAAAAATCTAAAAGATTTAAAAAGGTTAAAAGGTTTAAAAAGATTTTAAAAGTTTAAAAGAGTGAGGGAGGGGTGGCTGTCCCATCATATCAGTGGAAGAAGAAATGCTTTGTGGTCACTCCTACTTGGTGGGGTTAGGTTTATGCACAGCTGCTCAAGACATTATGCAACTAGAACAGAGATAATGACTTGCCTGGGGCCATGCAAACTTTCCAAGGCTATATTTCCAAGGCTATAATTGTATGTCAGAAATTATTCCGAGTTAAGAAATACATTTCACATCAGAATTTACTAGGGGTTGAAAAGATTTTTGCTGGAGAAACTCCACTCGGGATGTTCGAATGAGGTTCCTTTCATGTCCCCAAGAGCTTTTCCCACAGAAGTGGTCCCTATTTATCTACTTGTAATTTTTTCCTTTGAGCTGCTAGGTTGACAGGCACTGTGACAGACAGGCGATGAAGCTGTCATGCAGTACCCAGGTCTCCGAACTGCCGACAGCTTCTTAACCACTGAGTCACCACAGCCCATTTGTCCAAAACTAAGGTAGACAGAAAGGGTGTGTCTTTGTGTGGAATCAACCCCAGCTGTAAAAACAAGAAAGACCAAAGAAAGGCCGCCGGAAGCCACATTCTGATTCTCCTTGAGAAAGATGGGGAGCTCTGGAATTAATTCTCTGCTTCATTTAGGAGGAGGTGGGGTGAGCAAGTTAAGGAGGATGGTGGAGGACAGAAGTGCCTGGTGGACAGTGGTCCATGGAGTCAGAGAGGGTCGGAATCAACTGTGCGACGACAACAACAAAATTTAGATATAAAATCTAGAGCCCTCTACAGACCCCCTCCTCCCCCTTTCTCTTAAAGCAGTGGTGCCCAAACTAAGGCCTGGGGGCCAGGTGCGGCCCCCGATGCCAATTCATCCGGCCTGCGAAGCCCTTGTTGCTCCTGGAAGTGGAAGTAAAACACTCCCGTATGGGTGCGTATGGGCTTCACGGGCCGGATGAATTGGTGTTGGGGGCCGCACCTGGCCCCCGGGCTTTAGTGACAGGCTCCCTGAACCACATGTTCGGCCCACAGCCCAAAAGGGTTGGGCACCCCTGTCTTAAAGCATAGCAGCCATCAATTCTCAAAATGACCAGCCTGTGAACCTGCTGCCTTGCTGGTCCCATGGATATGACCCAAACCACTGCAAATTGAGCTGGGAAGGGGTTACACACAGGCATTCAGCGCAGTGGGGCTGCATATGTAAGTGTAATTGCTATTGCCATTCCTTGTTGCCAGGAAGCCAAGTTCTGACCCAGACACCAACACTGTCTCGCAGTTCAGGAAGCAACATAACAGTACTCTCAGCCAGGAAGCCAAATACATTGCCTCACAGGCCTCCGGGGAAATGTGTCACATCCCCCAGGAGTCAACCTTTCCAGATGTGCGTGTGACCATGGCTGGCTGGCTCCTACTGGCCAACAAAACCCCAGTTGGCTGGCGGCTTCTGGACAAGGAGCCCTTTCATGGCCGCAAAGGATGATCCCTTGGCCAAGCGTGGTTTAGGCACCTCCGGTCCCTGGGCGGCTTCCTCCCCTCTTGATGCTGCACCAGGACTGCGTGGGAGAACCCATGCGACATCCTGGCGCCGGACAGGGCCAGCCTGAGCCCCCTTCTTTCCAGGGGGGAGGGGTGGAAGGCAGTCAGTCCAAACAACCCCCCCCCCAAAGTTTCTTGCCCCCTCCTGCTATGCTCCACATGAACCACCGTGTGTGTGTGTGTGTGTGTGTGTGTGTGTGTGTGTGTGTGTGTGTGTGTGTGTGTGTGTGTGTGTGTGTGTGTGTTTGGCTTTGGACAGTGAGAAGAGCTCACCTGGCCGACGCCCCCTCACAGGATGAGCACCTGTTAGGGAGGGGGGCGGCAGTGGCCAAGGAGGAGAGCCTGGATCTACTGTGGGGGGGAGGGAGAGGCTCAAGAGGGTCCCATTCTTCCATATTGGCCCCTCCTAGCAGAGGCTGGACGCCATTGATGGGGGGCGCTCTGCCCCCCCAATGAAGCCCCTCTCCCAAGCCCTAATGGGGGGGGCTTGGCCTTGGCCCATAGCCCGGCTTTTTTTCTCTCCAGCTCCAGAAGGGGGCGGAAGCGTCTCAGAGTGGGCGCCCCCCCCCCCGAAGAAGCTCTTCCGCCCTGCCCTCGGCGTGGGCGCCTCTCCAGCCCTTCCTCCGGGCACGAGGCCCCCGCGTGACCACAGAGGGGCGTGACCAACGGCCGGTCTCTAACCTTCCCTCGGCCTTGCCCCCCTCCCCCGCCCACTCTTAGAGAGGAGGGGGCGGGGCCCGGGTCACGTGGCGGGAGCCTATAAGAGCGCCGCCTGCGCGCGCGTGGTCTCCTCAGAGCTGGCTGAGGGAGGGAGAGAGAGAGGCCGTTTGCGCGTGCGCAGTCTGTCTTTTCCTTCTTTACCCCCCAGACGGGAAAGAGGCGGCGGCGCCGGGCGAAGCGTGTGGCGTTTTAGAAAGGAGGAGAGAGGCCGAGGCCGCTCTTCGAGGGAAGGAGGCGACCACGGGCCGGAACAGAAGCAGCGGCGGCGCCGCGGAGGCGGTGAGTGGCGACACGCGGGGCCGGCCCTGGGTCAGAGCCGGGCCTTCCTCCTTCCCTTCGGGCGGGAAAGAGAGGAAGGAAGGAAGGCCGTTGGGGCGGAAGGCGGGAAACCCTCCCCCCACCCTCGGACTCACCGCCCAGGAGACCCGCTTGACCTTGGGAGGGAGGGAGGGCCCCCCCGTCTCCCTCTTGCCCCCCCCCGTCTCCCTCTTGCCCCCCCCCCAGTCGGAGAAAGGCCTCTGCCAAAGTCCAAAGCAGCCACGCCATGGCGTGGCTCTAAATCAGGGGTGTGCCCAAACTACAGCTCGGGGGCCAGATCCAGCCCCCTGATGCCAATTCATCCGGCCCACAAAGCCCTCATCACTCCCGGAAGTGGAATGGCCTCATGGGCCAGGTGAATTGGCATCAGGGGTCAGATCCAGGCCATAGCGACCAGCCCCCCCTGAACCACGCGAAGGGCCCATGGACCAAAAAGTTTGGGCACCCCTCTTCTAAATGGTGTGTGTGTGTGTGTGTGTGTGTGTGTGTGTGTGTGTGTGTGTGTGTGTGTGTGTGTGTGTGTCAATCCTTGATCAGAAGAGTGGAAAGGGGGGGGCAGTAAAGGGAGAATGCGGGCCTTTCCCTCTTTTAGCCTGGGACTCTTGGCGGGCTTTCTTTTGGGGAGGGGCCAGAAATCTCCGGAGAGCATCAGGAAGCCACCCATGAAACCACAGGAAGGGGCAGAGCCAGCCCCCCCTTTTTTTGGTAGGGCCAGGCAGGCAGGGTGGGGCTGACTTTATGGAGAGGCACATTTCTACCCCAGGAGTCTTCCAGGAGTTTCTTTTTTTTCTGGGCAAAAAAAAGGATGGAGCCCCTCAACCCACCTGTTCTCAATGCCCAGGTTTCCTCCAGGTGGGCCCTGAAGTCTTGGGGCTCCATCCAGAAGCAGAGCCCCTTCCTTGATAACAAGGATGGGGAGGGGGGGAGAGAGGGAAGCAAGCAGGTTTGAAATGGGATGGAAAAGTGGTGGGATGAGAGACAGGGGAAGGTGTGTAAGGGCTGTAAAGGTTTAGTAGGGTGACTCGGCAAAGGCCGCTCTGACCTCCCCGCTTCTCCTGCGGCTTCTGTGGAAGGTTGGAGTGCTTGTTTCTGAGCCTCGGCCACATGGATGCAGGGCTGTCCTTTGGTTTTCACTAGATCTCTCCTATTCAGAGAAATTGCGCTAAGGGCTGGGAGCTGTGCTGCGGCTGGTTGGGAGTTCTGCTCTTATAATTTAATTGCTCAGAGTGCGTATGGACTGTAGAGGCAGGCACCCATTTCTGTTCTTTCAAATGTCTTCAGAGTGCTTCAACCTTAAAAGCCCCCCACCCCCTCTGAACTTCGGCCTCTGGGCTTATAGGCAGGAGACGTTGTTGTGGGGCTCATTGGTTTGTCCGTCTGTCTTCTGGTTTCAGGATGAAGGATCTGTGTTCCCTTCTGTGTCCAGCATCATGGCGCTTGGGTCAGCTTTTCTAACTCTGCAGAGCCAAAGGAAATTGAGCAAAGAGACTGCCATATCTATTGTATAGCAATAACTTTATAGGCTGAAAGCAAATTAGCCTACACAGTATTTAAATTTTGTAACGCTATTTATTAGATCATTTTCATACCTCATATTTTTGTTTACACATTGAAGTAACAAATTGTTAATTTAAAACCACCGTGAATAAAACCATGGAAACGATTTTGATGGATGTGACGACAGCCCCCGCGGGGATCACAACCGCGATTGTGGGGAGTGGAGCCTCGGGCCCCTTGGTGGCTTTCCTGTGGATGCTGATCCTGGGCTTCATCATTGCCTTCGTTTTGGCTTTCTCTGTGGGGGCCAATGACGTGGCCAACTCCTTTGGCACTGCTGTGGGCTCTGGTGTGGTAACTCTCCGTCAGGCGTGCATCCTGGCCTCGATCTTTGAGACGGTGGGCTCGGTTCTGCTGGGTGCCAAAGTGAGTGAGACGATCCGGAAGGGACTGATTGACGTCGAGATGTACAACTCCACCCAAGAGCTGCTTATGGCCGGCTCCATCAGTGCCATGTTCGGTGAGTCTGTTCTGCTTGGTACATTCTTGACCCGGCCTGGAAGCTTTGAAGGCGTCACTCTGGCCATAAGCATTATTTGCTCATTCCTGTGGGCTTGTTCTTAATGAAAAATTAAGCCTTATGACAGGGTCAAGATCTCGGGTAACTGTGTAGTGGTTTGATGTTCCCATAATGGTTTTACTTTCCTCCTTTAGGCTCGGCTGTGTGGCAGCTAGCAGCTTCGTTTTTGAAGCTTCCCATTTCTGGTACACATTGTATTGTCGGGGCAACCATTGGTTTCTCGTTGGTGGCCAAAGGACAGGCGGGAGTCAAGTGGTCGGAGCTGCTTAAAGTTGGTGAGAATTTTATCCCTGCTTCTAACAAAAAGGCCAGAACCTGAATAAAACTGTGCCTTTGGTGACAAAGTGGTGGTGGTAGTGTCGATGCACTCTTCTCTCCTTGGAACAAAGGACAAACAAAAGGGATTTCTCTCTTTTTTTAGTGTTGTCCTGGTTCATTTCTCCTCTCCTCTCTGGCATCATGTCTGCAGTGCTGTTCTTCCTAGTCCGCATGTTCATTCTTTCCAAGGTAAGGTGTTCCTCATGTTTTGGTGTAGATGTGAGATGAACAGGTGGAGACCGCTTGTTTATCTAAACTGACTTTAGGATTCTTATATAAGCCCTGGAAGCATCTAAGCAGAAAAAGCTGCAATTATCTCACCGCAGGTTATTGGCTGCCTTCCACATAACTATGATCTGCAGGCAAATTACATGTTTTTTTATGACTATCTTCCAGCTTTATGCCAAATCTCAGTCCTTTTTTAAATTATGTTTTGGGTCCTGAGTGTTCTTTATGAACTCTCTCTTAAATGACCTACATCTCATTAGAATGGGTGCTCCATGATGAGAGAGTTTCAGATCTTGGCCATAAGAGTCAACTGACTCCAGAGAAAGGGAGAGTTATGTACCTTTGAAGGGTGAATCTAGTCATTGTAGGTCTTTATTTACGAGGAGAAGGGCTTGGTGTGGTCTGGTGCCCTCTGCTCTGCACACACGCACAAGCCTGGGGCTCTTGAACATCAAGGGTGGAGAACAGAATGAACCTCCTCATCTTGATCCGAGTGTGTAGGCGTGCAAGGGCTCAAGAGCACACACACACAGTGAGATACCAGGCTTATGTGTTTATCGCATTGGTGCCAGTTCTACTTCAACAAGCAGCCGGGTGGATTTTCTAGAAAACATTGAATTGCCCTGTTTCAGGAAGTTTCCCTACTGCTGCGAATATATGACAGTCTGGTTTCTTTGCATTATCTCAATAGTTCTGAAAGTATATTATGCTGGTTTTGTGTTTTGTACGTAGAAATACTCTTCAAATGTCCAATGGTTCTGTTCAGGATTTAGCTGTATCTTTTCCATAGGTTGCGTAGATTATTAAGGGAAGGAGGACTTACAGCAAAAGGCCTAAAACACTGGTTTTAAGGGTGAGACTAGACCATGTTGGCGTAAAGGTGTCCTAGTTAGGGATAGTCTCGTACTCCAGCCGTGGAAATTGCAACCTTTTAAGTGTTGCCATTTTTGTACCTGTCCCAGCTTGCTGTTTTGTTATTAAATTGTGTTGAGTTTTGAACCTGTGCAGTTCTAAGGTGATAACGTTTTCTCTGGGGAATATTTTTGTGTCACTGTGAGCAAAGGACGTGGCTCTCTACATACATTACAAGTCACATGTTTTTGTAGGTAGATCCTGTTCCCAATGGATTGCGTGCCTTGCCTCTCTTTTACGCCTGCACTGTTGGCATCAACCTCTTCTCTATCATGTACAGTGGCGCCCCTTGTAAGTATATGCAGAAAGAAGCTTTAATTTTACAGTTTATTTACTTCTCAACCAAACACAGAATTTTACCCCTTTTGCTTTACAGGACTGAATCCTCCTAGAAGGCGGCTGGCCTGGGCCAGTTAAAGAAGGCTGCAGGCCAGCTTATGCTGCGCTCGGGCCCTAGATAATGACCCTTCCTGGCCCAAGGCAAATGACTAGACCCTTCCCCCCCCCCCTTAGTCCTTGCAGGAGGAACTGCCGATTCTGACGCCCATTCCTCTGCTGCGACCCTTCCTTCCCCCATTTCTTTATCTGCAACCCTGGGGAGGCTGAATTGTCCTTTTCTCTCTTGTTTCCATCTCCTGTTAAAGTCCAGCGATGCCACCTCCTGCTGCTGCAAAACTTGTACTTCTCCATGTCCTACTAATCCAATGGAGGCAATTGGGCGTTAGGGGAGGCCCTTGTGGTGGAGTTCTCCCTCTGCCCTCTTTCAACCCCCTGAGGATGTTTGGGCCTTCCCTTCTCTTTCCCCAAGAAGAGCCGAGAGCTGTGCTTTGAAGAGGAATTCTGCCCTGCTGGCTGAGAACCCTCTGGGAGTTTCTGGAGTGAAATGTTAAAAGTGTGGGCTGGGGGAGGGGAGGGGGCTGGCCGTGTTTTTCTTTTGTGGCAAGTGCTTCATCTGCCAGTGGCACGGGTGGTGCTGGGCTTGACTTTCCATTCACGAGGGAGCTGGAGTCTGGTTGCTGCAGGCGGGGGAAGCGCCAGACCAGAGACCTGCTGGGTTTCTCCTCCTCCGGTGCTGCCACGCCTGGGCTGCTTCCTTTGCGCAGGCTCCGGCTGTGGGGTGTTGAAGGTGCATTGTTTTGTTTCCTAGTGCTGGGCTTTGACAAGCTCCCCCTCTGGGGAATGATCCTCATTTCGGTGGGGAGTGCGGTTGTCTGCGCTCTCGTCGTCTGGTTCTTTGTCTGTCCAAGAATGAAGAAGAAAATTGAAAGTAAGTCGCCCCTTGCTTTAAGTTAAACGTGGTTTGTCTGTCTGTGGTTGTTGGGGATGTGTGAGCTTGACTCTAGCAGTAGCATTTGCTCTAGCACAGTGTTTCCCAAATGCTGGTGTTTGGACTTCAATTCCCAGAAGCCTAAGTCAATTTCCCCTAAAGCACTGATCAGTCAATATACTGGCTTAGGCTTCTGGGAACTGAAGTCCAAACACCAGCATTTGGGAAACACTGCTCTAGCACTTGCTCGCCTAGAGGGCCCGCTTTGTTATGAACTCCCTCCCTGGTGGTGAGCTTTGAGTGTAGCATGTGTGTGTGTGTGTGGCTGATGGAGTTGCCTGTGTGTCTGCCTTGGCATTTCTTGGGGCTTAGCAACTTGGCCTGCACCACCTTCTCAACTCTGTGATTTCCTTTAGTGAGTACAGAAGGGGTGAGGGAGGAAGCATCCCCAGGCCTTGCCTTGGCAGCGGGGCCGGGGGGGGGGGGGAGGAGTCTGGAAGAGTGACCAGGGAAAGGGTGGGGGGTCTTCCCTCTTGCTCTAGTGAGCATTCTGTATCCCTTTTGCTGCTTGGCATCTTTCTGGCTCTATTTTAATATGCCATGCATAAAGCATGGCACCGCCCCCTCTCCTTAGGTCAGTGATGGCGAATCTTTTAGAGACCAAACTGCAACCCGAAACCCACTTATTTATCCCAGAGTGACAACATAACAACAGGGGAGGGAGGAAGTGCTCCCATTAGACTGCTGGGCAGAGGGGTGGGTTGAACTCTGTGCTGGGGAGGAGGGAGGAAGCGCTCCCATTGGGCTGCTGGGCAGAGGGGTGGGTCAAACTCTGCTGGGGAGGAGGGAGGAATCACTCCCATTGGGCTGCTGGGCAGAGGGGCGGGGTGAACTCTGACTGCATGGGTGCCGACAGAGAGGGTTCTGAGCACCACCTCTAGCATGGGTGCCATAGGTTTGCCATCACTGCCTTAGGTGCTCTGTGTGCAAGTCTTGTCACTTGAAGCAAGTCTCCATTGGTTCTGCCATAAAGCAAGGCCTCACATGGACCATGAAGGGCAGCTTCATGGAAGAGAGATTTCCTCTGGGAGATATCCCTGGGAACGTGGGGTCTCTGCGTCCCCTTTCTCGATGGAGGAGAAGGAAGGGTGTGTGTGCTTCCGTCTCTCACACTCTCTTTCACACACACCTCTTTACCTGTGGGTCCCTTGTAGCTTTCTGTCTCCAAGCTGTGGCTTTAATGGGAGGGAACGTGCGGCCGTTCTGTCCGGGGTGAGGATGCGAAGATAGGCTCACCTTTAGGCTCTGTAGCCCAGCCTCCTCTTCTTCTTTTGCAGAAGAGATCCAGTCGAGTCCTTCCGAAAGCCCCTTAATGAAGAAAAAGGAAAGCCCTAAAGAGCCAGAGGAAGTGAAGGAGAAACAGGGGGAGGAGGAGGATGCGGCGGCGGAGAGGAGGAGCCCCCTGGAGAAACCCTGTGGGCCTCCCCAGAAGCCAGCCATGGAGGAGAGGGGGGTCACCTTCAACCTGGGGGACTTGGAGGAGATCCCTGAGCGGAGCAGGAAGGAAACACACCTGGATGGAGGTGAGTGAGTTGGTCTTGGAGCCGGAGGAGGAGGATGGGAGCGCCCCCCCCCCGGGTAGGGGGCTGAGCCAGGGGCCGGTGGGCCAGCGGGCCTTGGTGCCTAACCCTGAGCTTTTCTCTGCCCACAGGAGGTGGCATGCAGCTCCTCAACGGCAACCTGGTCCAGTTCAACCATGCAGTGAGCAGCCAGATGGCCTCCAACGGGCACTACCACACCGTCCACAAGGACTCTGGCCTCTACAAAGAGCTCCTGCACAAGCTGCACCTGGCCAAGGTGGGTGACTGCATGGGGGACTCAGGGGAGAAGCCCCTGCGGCGGAACAACAGCTACACCTCCTACACCATGGCCATCTGCGGGATGCCACTGGACTCCTTCCGGCCTAGGGAAGCTGAGCCCAGGGGCTGCGGGGAGGAGGCCGAGAAGCTGACCTGGCCGGGAGCAGCAGCAGCAGCAGAGTCCAAGAAGAGGATCCGGATGGACAGCTACACCAGCTACTGCAATGCCGTGGCGGACACCCACCCGGCCGACGTGGACCTGCGGACGGCAGAGATGGGCCTGGGCCACCGGGAGGGCAGCCGTGGTTCCCTGGACGAGTGGCACGATCAGGACAAGCCGGAGGTCTCCCTCCTCTTCCAGTTCCTGCAGATTCTGACCGCCTGCTTTGGATCCTTTGCCCACGGGGGGAACGACGTCAGGTCAGTGACACCACGGATCCTGTTGGGGGGGGAGGGGGACAGACAGCAGAGCCTGGCCGAGAAGGAAGGCTCCCCCACACTCAAGTGTGCACGTGCTGCTCTTTGGCACTCCAAGGAGAATTCCTGGCTGACTCCATTTCTCTTTCTCTCGGCAGCAATGCCATTGGTCCTTTGGTGGCCCTCTACCTGGTCTACCAGACGGGCGACGTGTCCTCGAAGGTGGCGACTCCCATCTGGCTGCTGCTCTACGGCGGAGTTGGCATCTGCACCGGCCTCTGGGTCTGGGGCAGGAGGGTCATACAGACCATGGGAAAAGATCTGACCCCCATCACCCCCTCTAGGTAAGGGTTGAGGGGTTTGTGCGAGTTCATTCTGCCCACCTGGAAAACAGCCTAGAAAGAGTGAGAAGCTGTGAAGAGAGAGAGAGAGAGGAACTTCTGGGAAGGGGAGGGAAGTCACGCTGTCTTCCCACATTATTAGCCCCTGGCTAGTCAAGGGGTGGAACCATGTGCTACAGCCTGCACACTCCAGGAGGGGCTGCTGAGATCTCGGGGTCTCCACTGGAGTTCTGGACACCCCCGCCCTCCCCTGGGATTGCTTCCATCTAGAATGGGTTTCTGAGGTTCAGCCAAGAGATGGGTGCAGGTCCTTTCATTGGCAGCCTGGCAGAGGATGGATGGAGGGCCTCTGAGAAACCCTGCCCTGGGCCCTCACGGTGCAGGGGCTAAACTGCTCTACTGCAGCCAAAAACCGCTTACGTTGTGAGTGTGATCCTGACGGGGATCCAGGTTGACTCAGCTTTCAATCCTTCTGAGGGTGGTCACATGCGTTCCCAGCATGTAGGGGCCAAAATGCAAATTGCCATATGAATGGCCCAGAGGGCCCATTAAACCCTATGGAGGGGGGGCGGCGATAGAAGTGTAACTCCGATTGCTTCGTCTGCAGTGGCTTCAGCATTGAACTGGCGTCTGCTTTGACGGTGATCATCGCCTCCAACATTGGCTTGCCTATCAGCACAACTCACTGCAAAGTAAGTGGGGGGGGGGCTTACCTGTTCTTCCTCACCTGCGCACTGGACCGCGGGCAGGGTGGGATCTGCCTGGGATGTTGTAGCCCGAGCGCCGCCTGGGAGTGCTTCAGCTCCTTCTGCCCTGTCTCTGGCTCCAGGTGGGCTCGGTGGTCTCCGTGGGCTGGCTGCGTTCCAAGAAGGCCGTGGACTGGCGGCTCTTCCGCAATATCTTCATGGCCTGGTTCGTCACAGTCCCCATCTCTGGCCTCATCAGTGCCGCCATTATGGCCCTGCTCAAGTATCCCATCCTGGGCGCATGAAGACGGACGCTCCGCTCCCAGCTGCTTTGCTGTGCCTGCACCCGGCTGCATATCTTGGTCCTCCCACGTGGCTGCGGCAACAGTATTAGGGCGCTTCCACCAGTGGCTGCGAGAGGTGGGGCCGGTGTGTGTGTGTGTTTGTGTGTCTCTGTCTCCCTCCGTTGTGTGGTGCCTGCCTGCTTCTTTGTGTGATCTCTCTCTTCCCGGAACCAGGCGAGGCCCACCACCTTTCCTGGGCTGTGAATTCTTGTGCGGTCCATTTCTGTACTTGATTTTGTTTGTACTGGGCTTGAACTTCACAATTAATATCATCATGTCTATCATTTGTGCTTTCTGAGCCGAAACTCAAACTCTGGCAAGCACAATCAGGAGAGTGGCAGGAACGCGTGTGGTGCTGAGGGGCCACTTTTATAAATAAAACCTTTTTAAGTAAAGACAAAAGGCTGGGTGAGTTCTTGGCATGGGGGTGGGGGGTGGGGGAGCGAAACGCTGACCTGGCGCTGGGTGGACTTTGATTACTACTGTTCCCACACCAGGCCGGTGGCAAGTGTGCGTCTGCAGGTGCAGCCACAGGTAAGTGAGAGCTGTATGGAGCGACTTCCACATCCCAGTGAGTTTCTGTGGCTGAGTTCGGATTTGGAGGCCGGCCTCCCATCACTCTCTCCATCGCAACCACATGTCGTATAGATGGTGTGTGGTGTAAAGTATCGCCTACCAGGTCTACTGCTGTTCCAGAGCATCTCACGTTCCCCCAAGTGGCCTTAGCAGTGAGGCCCATTCTCCTTCACTGCGTGTGTGAGAGAGAAGGTAGCATCATCACTTTACCTCTGGAGCATCTTGGCATCCTTGGGGACCAACTGAAAGGTAGCTGAGCTGCCCCTCACAACTGCATTTTTCCAGTCCAGATGTGACTCCCCAAATCCCCCACACCTGTTGGAACCCCATCCGGCATGCTTGGTGTAGGGAGCTGGGGAGGCATCTGAACTAGGCCAGGCTCAACACACTCCAAGGCTGCTCTTCAGTTGGTCTTAGGTAGCAGCAGCTGCACCCTCGAGGTCAGGGATTGGGCCCAGGCAGGAGGGATGAAGGTGTAGGGGGGCGGGAGGGGAGGGACATTTGCCACTGGCATCTGCTGTGCTGCCTCTGCCCATGCAGTTCCTGGCTGGTCCTTAATGTGCCAGAAGAACCCCATGAACCACTCCCCGTCCCGTGTCTTTAGGCAGGTCAGGCTGTGCCTTTAGAGGGGGAGGCAAAGTCATGTTTGTTGAGAGCATGCACTGCTTGTTTGAGTTTCTGAAGTCTACCCTGTGCTTTAGAGCAAGGGGTGCCCAAACTTTTTGGGCCGCAGGCCGGTCACATGGTTCAGTGGGGCTGGTCATGTGGTTCCTCCCACCAGAAGTGGAAGTAAAACACACCTTGCGGTCTTGTTTTGCAACAGGATGAGATAGGTTTTTAGTTTGTCATTTTTTCTGCTTAAAGCGGGGGTGCCCACATTTCATCCTGTGGGCCGGCTCCGGACAGCAATTGTATTTTGTGAGGTTATATCTTATAATTTTTATTGTACTGTTGCTGTTTTAACTGTAAGCCGCTCTGAGTTGCCTTGGCGAGGGGGCGGCAATATAAATCTGAATAAATAAATAAATTCATCTGACCCTTGGCACTCCTAGAAGCGAAAGTAAAATGTGCCCATATGGAGCAGCAAGGACGGCATGGGCTGGATGATTTGATGTTGGGCCGGATCCAGCCTTTGGGCTGTAGTTTGGACACTCCAGCTCGAGAGAGAGAGGAAAAGATATGCCTGATAGTTGGGACCGGTGTGTAATTTTCAGAGTTTTTCTTGGACGAGGAGATGACCCCTAGAGTTGATTCTTCTCTCCAAAGAGCAGAGCCGGCCTCGGCTGCCTTCCAGCACAACCTGATGGGAAGGCAGACGTGATGGAGTCATCTTTAAAGTAAAGGTTTCCCTTGCTCGAAAGCCAGTTGTATCCGACTCTATGGGTCAGTGCTCATCTCTGTTTCTAAGCCGAAGAGCCAGTGCTGTCTGTTTCTGCAGACGTTTCCATGGTCATGTGGCAGACATGACTAGACACCGGAGTGCACGGAACGCTGTTACCTTCCCACCTAAGTGGTCCCTATTTATCTACTTGCAATTTCTTGCTTTCGAACTGCTAGGTTGGCAGGAGCTGGGACAACAAGTTTCAGAGAGGGCTGGCCTCAGCAAGGGATGGTTCGGGAGGTAATAACACACACACCCCCGGCTCTACTTGGCAGCTGCCTCAGTTTACCCTTTCACCAACAAGCCCTGCTTCCATAACTGAGCCAGAAGAACATTTTCCTTCTCCCCGTCTAAAATGGCAGGAAGGAGAAGTGTGTGTGTGTGTGTGTGAGAGAGAGAGAGAGAGAGAGAGAAGATGAGGATGGGCTTGGTTGGTTGGTTGGTAGGGCAGGCAGAGTTCTGATTGTTTCTTAATTCAGCTGCTTTAAATCTTGTATTTGGGATACCGAGAAAGACAATCATACATAATATAGTTGCAAGACCTTTCTACTAGACTGAACTTATGTGAGATTCTGCCAGGCTGCTTTTTGCCACCTGCCAACCTGTTCCTGTATGGCAGGAGATGACCTCCTACCGAACTGCAGAGGTTTTCTCAGAATTAGGGCCCCCGCCTGGGAGGGCCTTTATCTCCCTGAGGTCACCGAGGCTTCCTCTCCTGCAAGGCCTGTGGGAGGAACAGGCTCTGCCCTGATAAACTGGGTAGAAAAGGCTCGCCTCTGTAGGGCCTGCAGTGGTGAAGAAGAAAGACCCATGGCTCGCTCGGGTGGGGGACAAAGGGCAAAGAAGACCCCCTGCCCTGTGCCGGGCGAGATGGCAGTCCTCGGGGCTCTAGTCTAGCTGCTGCCCCCAGAAGATCTCCCGTCTGAGCCAAGAGGAGCAACCGGGGCTTTGTCTTGGCTCCCTGGAGTGGCTCTGTTTCGGCCCTCCTTGGAAACGGGAAGCAGTAGCCTCCCGGCCCTTCTTATCAGTGGGAAGCAGCCGTGAATGAACACCACCTGCCTCCCTCCAGAGCACATGGGCTGCAGCCTGGGGAAAGGGAAGTGAGCCTGGCAGGGGGTCTGGCTTCCCCCTCCCTGAGAAGGGCAAGGGTCCTCTGCTTCCCATGGGCTCCTGGGCGGAGCCAGAGCTGTCCCTAGAAGCTCCACAGCAGCCCCCCCCCCGCACTTTGACCTTAGGAGCCCTGGGAACTCAATGTTCCTTTGCGGTTGATGCGCCTCCAGCTCTGACTTGACCCCAGTGCTCAAGGGAGGTCAGAGGGGGTGATGGGGGTAGTCTTTATCTCCCCTGCATTTGGTGCATTTCTAAACACACCCTTCTCACAAAAGAAGGGCAATCCATTTTCCTACCCTTCCTGGAGCAGAGGCAGGGGAAGTGGAGCCAGCCCAATACTTTCCCTGGCAGGTCAAGCCTCCTGTTCTCCAGGGGAAGCGGCCTTGGCCAAGGCTTCTGAAGGCCTCTTCCAGGGGAGGTTTCAGCCTTTCCACACAGGACATGCAGGACTGGGAGCCCCAGGAAGTGACCAGATCTCCTTAATTCTGGGCCCGGGGAGAGATAGAACTTCTCCGCCAGCTTCTTTCCCAAAGCCTTTGGAGATGGCCTCAGGGCCGAAATGACTTAGCCAAGGCCCTTGTGCAAAAGGAGGTGTGCGTGCGTTGGACGGGGGGGGGGGGGAGGACAGATCTCTTGCGCAAGGATGCACGCTGGGGCAACATGGCTTTGAAAACCAGCCTGTGGATGACGTAGGTTAGTTGACCAGGGTTGGTTGGCTGGGCTCCCAAAGTGACTCACTGCAGGGCAAGTGGTGGGTTCAAGGCCTGCCAGGCAACTTTCCCCCCTGTTGCAAGAGAAGTGGAGAGTTGCATGGCTGATTTGTGGCTAGTAATGCCATGGGCAGCTTCTTAATGTGAGAATTTGCCTCTTATGATGTGTGTCAGTGCACTTAATAGTGGTAAATAGTCCTACAATGGAAATGCCAGACCGCAAAATAGAAGTAATTTCTAATCCTGGTGTGGCCAGATTTCACTTCTTGATTGAAGGGAGGGTTTTTTCCTTCCCTCTGGCTCCCCATCCCTGCTGTAGAGTTCTATCAGGCTTTTTTTTTAGGGGGGGGGGAGGTTTGCATTTTTAAAGTCTGTTTATCTTTTAAAAAGTTAAATAGCCTATTCGGTCTGTGTTTCAAGCATATCGGACACAAAACAAGACCGAAAAACAAGACGAACGGCTGTCTTGTAATGTTTGCTTTCTTGGACCAAGGCCCGCTTCGTCAGACCTAAGAGTGAGACTTCATGGCATCAATTTAATTATACGCGTTCTGATACAGAGGTACACAATGGTGAGCCCACCTTGGCCACAGGGTGGGTGGAAACCCTTGCAAGGGACGCCTCACCTGCCTGCCTGCCAGTCGGCCAAACTCCGGGGAGCCTGATCCCGCAGAAACCAAAAAGACGCACATTTCAAGCGGGGACCCCTTCAGTCTTCAGTCTCCCAAAGAACCCGTTTGGTGAAGTGAGATCTTTTGTGTGTGTGTGTGGGCTCCGCTTGTGCCTCCTTTACAATCTGGTTGGGGAGGGGGGTTGGCGCCACCGCTGCCAGTCCCTGCCTGTGCATGCCCTGCTGAAAACCCACTTTGTCCTTGGATCCTCAAGTGGGTTGTGTATCCTGTTGTTAGATTTTGTTGTTGCATAAATCAATTAAGCCTTTAATCCCTCTGTCAAATCTCCTTAGAGCCTCAATTAGTATTCCCCCGAGTAACTCTGCACAGCCAGGCCTTTGATGGGAAGGATTTGGAGTTTGAGGTCTCAATTGTGCAGCTGGCCTGGAGCAGGTTCCAGCCAAGCAAGTCCTGGGAGTCTTGGGGAGGAGGAGGAAGGGGGGGGGACTGTCGTGGCTGGTCCTGGGCTTGACCCTTGCCTCAATCAGGCACTGTCAGAGGCCAGCCCTGAGATTAGGTCCATAGGTTACCTGACCAGGGGGGAAGGCATTTTTGTAGGGGGTGCCCCAGTGCAGCTCCTTCATGTTCCCCCATCACGCAGCTCTCGGGAATCGAACCCATCTTTCCAGTCTCCAAGCCTAGCACCTTCACCACTAAGCCACACATCAAACACTGGGGAACAGGAAGCCTGTGGACCACCCCTCCCCTCCAAACCCCACCCCACAGATTTGCTCTCTGGGCCAGGTGGAGACCTCTCCCTCTTTTATTTCTGGCTCTTTAACTTCGTAAACTCAGTTGTTCTAATCTAGTACAGTAAAACCCCTACTTAGTCTGTTCTGTAGGCTTTTATGTAAATTGGGATTTTTAAAAACTTAACTCGAAGCAAACCCATAGGAAAATGACACTTATGTAAATCGAAGCAACCCCGTTGGAAAAATGATTTTTTTAAAAACATAACTCAAAGCAAACCCATAGGAAAATGATATTTATGTAACTGGAAGCAAACCCATAGGGAATGGTGTTATGTAAGTTGGAACATTTATGTAAACCAGGACGTGGTTTTAGCGCAAAAACCCTTATGTAAGTCGAATTTTATGTAACTCGAGGCATATGTAAATCGGGATTTTACAGTATTCCTAATTGCTCATTGGCTCGGTTTTTTCCCCATTAAAAAAAAAGACAGCTTAAAAAAAAAACATTTTGTTGATGCCCAAAAGGCATCCCACGAAATTGGGGAAACATTCTGACGGAGGACATAGGCGGCAGGGGGTGGTCGCCTCTCTCCGTCCTGGGAGTCGACAAAGGATTGGCGACAGGCGGCTCTGGTAATTCCAGGGCGGCTTCCTCAGATGTTACTGTTTGTTGAATTTTTTGTTACTGTAATGATATTTATGCTTTGGTATTCTGTAATGTTGATATCGACTATTATGATTTATTGATATGTTGTGTCTAGGAACTTGTAACTGTAATTTTTATATGTGCTGTAAACCGCCCTGAGTTGGCTCTGCCAAGTAGGGCGGTATAGAAATTGAATAATAATAATAATAATAATAATAATAATAATAATAATAATAATAATAATGATGATGATGATGATGATGATGATGATGATGATGATGATGATGATGATGATGATGATGATGATGTAAACCCCACCGCTGCTAGCGTTGACGCCCTGCTGGACGGACCCCCTTTGCGCCAGATCCTTCGCTCTCCTCCGCGCAGGCCGAGGGCGCCCCCTGGCGGAGCATCCTGGTCGCTGTGGCGGCGCTTCTCCGGGCCGTGTGCGGGGGGGGGAGGAGGTCATCATCCTTCCTGCAGCCCCCCCCCCAGCAGCCCCGCCCACCGATCCCCTCCGGTGCCCGGGGATTCTGGAGTCCAGAAAGTCCGGAGGGCCAAAAAGGCTGCTGGCCAGGGGAGTGGGCGCGGGGGGGGTCTATTGGGCTCCCCACCCCACCCCACCCTTGACTGATCGTGGCTCCAGAAAGCAGGGGAGGATGATTCAACCCGGGACGGCTCTGCCTGCGCAGCTGCTTGGGAGGGGGGGGGGGGATAGAAGATATCCGCGGGGCTGTTTGCGGTGGGCGACCGAGGGGTCTCCGGGTCTTCCCCACCGCTTTCCCCCCCGGGGGGGGGGAGGCGCGGACACCCCCCCCCAAAAAAATAAAATAAATAAATTCTAGTATCCTGGCTTTGGCCCTGAGAGGGGTGTACGTGGCTGTTTCTTGGCCAGACGTCCCAGCTGGAAAAAAAAGGGGGGGCGGTGGTTCAGGGATGTTTTAATAGGCTGCCATCATTCAGCCCCAGGACAATTTTTTTTTTTTGGGGGGGTGTGTGTTAGAGAAGTTTCCTTCCCTCCACTTCAACCAATCCATGTGGCGCTAGAGATGGACGTTCCCTCCCCCCCCCCGAAAAGTCCAGCCTTCGGATCTCCCCCCCCCCCCCAAACTCTTTCCCGTGCCGCAACCTTTGGACCGACCCCCCCACTTTCTCTCCCCATCGTGGGTGACTCAATATTTGCTATTTCCATGGCTGTAATAATAACCAGCCCGGGGTCCAGTTGGGGGGGGGGAGCTGGGGGGGAAGAATGGGTGTCTTCAAGGACCCCCCCCCCCTTTTCAGTCCAGTCTGACAAACGAAGAGGCTCGTCTTTAAAAGAGTGGAATTAAAAGCACCAGCCAGCAATGTCTGCCGAATATTCGTCAACTCTAGCCTTGTCCTCTCTCCTTCATTTCATTTTTCATTTCATTTTCATTTCATTTCATTTATTCGATTTGTATACCGCCCTACTCGGTACAACCAACTCAGGGCGGTTTACAGAAACCATACAAATAACACAATCAAAAGTAATATAACATAATCTAAGGTCACACAGTATAATACAATAAATATAAATATAGCAATGCAGTACAGCAGTGCAATAAACAAAACCACACTGCAAAATAAGGTTACAAAATACAGTGCAATAAACAAAACCACACTGCAAAGTAAGGTTACAAAATACAATTCCAGTTACATATACATGACATAGTCTCAGTAATGCAATACAATATAAAAATACAGTACATGATCCAACAATGTCAGGGCTCTCACCCAAACCACAAGCATGCTCTGGAAGCCATGGCAGCATCCCACCGCAGGGGCTATTGTAGCCCGGTGGGGGGGGGGGAGGCTCGGGAGCACCAGCACCCTCCCTAAGATCTCTGTTTACCTGTCAGCATCTTCACGTGTTGGCCCCGGGGCCTTTAATCTACCTGGATTATTATTATTATTATTATTATTATTATTATTATTATTATTATTATTATTAATTGCATTTGTTACCCCGCCCCAATCGGGAGAACCCGACTCTGAGCGGCTTACATCAAGATAAAAAGTAGAAACATAAAGCACTCTATATCAATAAAAAACATCAAAAGTTAAAAAATCATCAAGTTAAAAAACAATACACAAATCCCAGAGGATAGCCAGAGGTCTTGTGGGATGCCACCAATGAGGGGCCCCCCCCGATAGTAAACAGGTTATTCTTTCATAATTGAATTTTTTAAAAATAGACGCCGTGTTAGTCTGTGGTTCAGGCACATCAGAAAACAAAAATAATAATAACAACAACTGCAGCACTTTAAAGACCCACTGCTCTATTTTTACTTTTGTAGAAGTGGACTTGACCCACGAAAGCGAACAGTTAAAATATAGCCGTGGGTCTTTAAAGTGCTGCAGTCGTTTTTGTTTTATTATATTATTATTTTTGTTTTCTCTTATTCTTTCAGTTTCACTAAGTTGCTGAAACACACAAAGATGCTGATAATGTTAATGATATGTTGGGTCTTTTTATACAGGTTCATCTGCAATTGGATCGTGAGCCGCTCGGAGTTGCTTGGGTGATGGGTCAGCTATACAAATCTAAATAAATAAATACCAAGCATTTCCGTTTATTTTCCAGTGTCTGCTTTGTCATCTTGGAGAGCTTTGCTTTCCACATTCCCTTTGGTCTCCTGAGAATGCTTATTTGCCTTGTGCAAACCTACCCTGCATGATACGCACAGTTTATGAAAGGTATCAGAAAGAGGCAAAGGGGGGGGGGGGAGGAATCTTAAGCCACTGAGTTTGGAAGACGGGCTTCCCAGGAGGCAATCCAGCCCCGCCCCAGGATCAACGCAGGAATCTAGATCTACAGGGTTGCTTTCCACCTTTCCAATCCACATAAAACTAATATAAAATGATATACAGGAACAATGTAAACAAAAATGGACAGAAGGTGTTTTTCCTGATCTTCTGCCTATATCTGTGGCTTCCTGTAACTTGATGCGTCCTGCACACTGGGATGATGGGAGAACAGATCCTGCCCCCCCCCTCTTTATGACTCCTTTCCTCAAGGCTAGACCTGCCCAGTTTCTACTTACAGAGCTTGGTGTCCAGTCCACTCCTCATCCTGTTTCCCTCTGAACATGTTCCAGTTTGGGTCAACAGCATCCTTAAAGTGGGGTGCCCAGAACTGGTTCTGGTGCGCTAGTGTCCAGTGCAGCATCTTAACAGTGTTTTTGTAGAAATTACACAAGACCTTTCTTGCCCCTCAGCAGGGAAGGGGAGGGGGGCAATGGTCCGGCCACCCCTTGCGTCCAGTGAAGGGGTCCCATGGAGGTCAGAAACCTCTGCCCCCCCCTCCAGAGTTCTCTGTTGTTCTTTCCACACTCGTTTGGCAACTTTGCAAATGGTGTGTGTGTGTGAGGAAGAGATTCCGCCTCCCCCAAAATGCCTCCATCCCGGCTCCTCTTTGGGAAGGGTGTGTTTGTATCTGGCTGGGCTGCCCGGGAGTAGGGCCAGCCGAGCAAAGTCCAAAGCTGAGCAGCCAGGGATTCACACAGGCTAGAGTGCATGTGTGTTTTGGGGTTGCGCGCACTCGTCCGGGATTGCTGAGCGGGGCAGCGCTCCAAGCTTGGGGCTGAGTCAGTGGGGCTGGTCCAGGCTAGGCCGTGGGTTGGCTGCTCGAGGGGGCGGCAGAGGCCAACCCGGGGCCTGGGACAGGGTGGGAGGGCTCTGTCCTCCGCTGGGCCGGGCTGAGAGCCTCTCTCCCGAGTAAAAAGGGGGCCCAGGGCCAGAAGGAAACGGCGGCGGCTCCCCTCCAGACCCTCCTCGCCAAGGATGGGCAGCATCTCTGGAGATCCCCCCCACCGCCAGGCCATGGACCAGCTCAGCTCACGGCAAGACCCCAAGGAATGGGCCCACCTGGAACACCGTCCCCCCATCAAACGGGACTTCCATCACAGGTAAGGAAGTCCTGAAGGAACAGAGGCTGGGAGGTTGTGCACATGTGGATGCCAGACCGGGGTGGGTGGGTGGATGGGGGTCTTCCCTAGAGCCAGGAGATGCCTTTGCTGCTGCTGAGGAAGGGGAGCTGAAGTCTGAGCCCCTTCCTCCCAGTCTACCCCTGTGGCCTCTAAAGAAGTGCTCTTTGGGGAGTCCCCACCCCCATTTGGGGAGCTTGGGAGGGACCCCTGCCCCACCTCAGCTTGTGAAACAGGAGTCAGCTGTGATGGTCCAGGCATTTCCTCCTGGCTGCCAGGATGTCTGGGCCCATCTCCAGTGGAAGGGGGGTTGGGGGTGGCTGGGAACTGGGAGGCAGTAAGAGTAAGACAATGGGGTGCATTGCAGGAGAAGGAAGGAAGTCTTTGCCTTTTGCCCCTTTCTCTCTAGCCCTTGTGCCCCAGTTTGGGGTGGGGGGTCACCAGGGCTTGGCTGCCAATGTAGCCTCACTGATGTTCTGGGGGGCAAAATCCAGTGTCTGTTTTGGACATGGGACTCCGGTGCTTGCCTTTCATGCTCAGAGGATTGGAGGTGGGTGTGGGTGGGAGAGAGGAATGCCGCCCTTTCCCTCTGCAGAAGCCCAGAGGGATTTTGCCCTTCAGAACAGGGCTTTTGCTTTGGAAATCTCCCTTCCCTTCTGGCTCCTTGCCTGCCTGCCCTCCCATCGGTCCTGGAAACTGAACTGTAACATGATTTTGGGATTCCTCGAGAGCCCAACTTTTGCAGTTGTTTTGCAATCCCAGGCTGTGCTGTGGAAGGGCTGCAAAGCTTTTGAGTGGAAAGGTCAGTCCTGCTTTGGGCCCACTGGCAGGACCCCTCCCTCTCTTGGCAGGCCAAAGGTTGCCCTAAAGTACACACCACCTAGGTGTGTAGAGCTGGGCCAGTTAGCAGCCCCTCCTCACACAGTGACCTTCCTCTCCTTTCAGGATCTTTGTGAACCGAAGCCTGGAGTTGGAGAAGATCAAATGCTTTGGCTTTGATATGGATTATACCTTAGCAAGTATGTGCAGCAAGTGGCCTAGAGGAGGGATGGGGCGGGTGGGTGAATGGGGTGTGTGCATGTGTGCTGGTAGGAGGGGCTCTTGGCAGTTGTGGCTTCCTTGCCCACAAAGGAACCCACTGCTTACCTACAAGCCAGGGACTGTGGTGGCTCAATGGTTAAGAAGCTCCCCTTGTTAGCTGGAAGGTTGGCAAGCCGGCAGTTCAAGACCCAAGTACTGCATAATGGAATGAGTGTCCATCTCTGTCCCAGCTCCTGCCAACCTAGCAGTTCAAAAGCAAGAAGTTGCAAGTAGATGAATAGGGACCGCTTTGGCGGGAAAAGATCTTGGGGCATGAAAGGAGCCATCCTGCCGTGCCCGGATGGTCTTCTCATTCTAGGCTGGAAGAGTCACGGCCTCCCTTCCACCTATAGAGAGAGTCCTGGCTTGGCTTCCTTCGGACGCTGCCTGGCTTCGTCTTCCTGGCCCTCCAGGGCATCTGCTGGCCTCAGACCCAGCCCCATATCCAGATCAGATCCACTCAACCCAAACCACCCTTTGGGTGCCTCTTTCTCCCTGGCCCCTGCTCTCGTCTGCCATCTGGGGATTCCTTGGTCTCCAGAGACAAAACCTTTGCTGCTGAGGACCAGACCTCTCCTCTTCCTCCTCCTCTTGTCTCTGACCGTCTTCTGATCTCTTGGTTGAGGTCTCCACTTAGACTCAGGGCTGAACTGCAGTGGAGACAAGTCTTGAACTCTTTTTTGATTAAATCCTTCTGCAGCCACTACTCTTCCCTTCTCAAGGTCCAGCCAGTATATGGCAGGTGGTCCCAAAGATGTCCTGATTTTCTCTTGCCCTTGAGCTACCTGGTGGTGAGTGTGGTGGGTTGCCTGCTTGCCCAGGGATCTGTGGGGCCCACAATGCGCTCTCTCTCTCTCTTTGCTTCTACAGTGTACAAGTCTCCTGATTATGAGGAGTTGGCCTTTGAGCTCCTGCTGGAGCGGCTGGTCTCCATTGGGTACCCCCATGAGATCTTGGCCTACAAGTACGACCCCACCTTCCCAACCAGGTGAGCAAAACCTAGACCCAAGTGGCTGTGGCCTTGGGGGAACAGCCTTGCGGGGCCATTACTGGAGTGGCATCAGACAGTAATGAGGGGGGGGGGGAAGGTGGAAGGGGGGAGGAATAATCTTGGGAACCCTACTCCCCACCCCACATTTCTTTCTCCTCCTCAGGGGTCTGGTCTTTGATGCTCTCTATGGGAATTTGCTGAAGGTGGACTCCCATGGGAACCTTCTGGTGTGCGCCCATGGCTTCTGCTTCCTCAAGGGGTAGGTGCTAGTTTGGGAACACCTCTCTTCCCCTTTTCTATGCCCACCCTTGGGGGCTTCTGAGGCTCCTTTTGGAACCCCCACCCCATCCCTGAACCTGTGAGAGTCCCACCATCAGAGACTCCTAGGATTGCTGAGTTGGAAGGGGTCCATGAGGTCGTCAAACCCACTGTAGCTGTGGGTGAGGGTGGTTGGAGGGGGGGAGCATGTGGGGCATGGCTTCTGAGGGCCCAGTCTCTCTCTGAGAGTGGGAACCCCAAAGCAGAGGGGCTGTCACGGGGACCACCACCTCCCAGATGAACTGGGGTGGTGGGAGGGGAATGCCCCCCCCCAAATAGCATCTCCCTTCCCCTTGACGTTTTCCCACTTCCACAGGGCTGACATCTGGAATTACTACCCAAACAAGTTCATCCAGAGGGACGACACAAAGAGATTCCATATCCTCAACACTTTGTTTAACTTGACAGGTACTGGTAGGGGAGAAAAGATTCGCTCACAAAGGTGTATGTGTGTTGTTGGGTACCTGAGACGTTTCCTTGGGGTATCCTGGTCCAGTCCTGCTGGCTGCTTCCTTTTCCCCTTCAGGAAGTAATGGAGAGCATCAGCCAGGCACTGGAAGTAACTCCCAGGAGGTTCCTCAGAGGTTCCCAAGGGTGCTCCTGCTTCCCACCTCAATCCGTCTCCCCAGGAGATGTTTAACCCCATTGCAAGGCTCAAAGTCGATCAGAGGGACTTAGAGGGGGATTGAACCTCCTGAGTCACACACCGTCTCCTTGGGTGGGGCTTGGCTTACAAGCTGTGGCTCCTGCCTGCCTTACCTGCCTTACCATTGGGACTTTCTACAACTAAACTCCCCCCTCCCCAAACATCAACAAAGCAGAGACCGAAGGGGAAGATGAAACTCCACAGCCCAGCCCAGTCAGACCAAGGCCCATCAAAGCCCCCCCAAGCCCAAAGCGTTGTTGAGAGGAACCTGGATCAGAGTTTGGGGTGAGGGCCCCTTCACACACACAATGGGCCCCCTCTCTCGTGTATGTGCGTGCTCTCTGACCTCTTCCCCCCCCCCCAACAGAGACCTACCTCTTTGCCTGCCTGGTGGATTTCTTCAGTCACTGTTCCCGATATGGCAAGTGAGTCCACTCAGAGGGGCTGCCTTTTGGGGGCCGGGGGTGGTGGTGTTTGAGGGGCAGTTTTGGGGGGAGTGAGAGAGGAGGATGCCCCCAATCAGGCTTCCCCTGGCTGGGCTTACCATCCCACCTCCAGTCTCAGTTGTGATGAAAGTCGTTTTCTCCTCCTTTCCTTCCTCAGCTGCGACACGGGCTACAAGCACGGCAACCTCTTCATGTCTTTCCGCAGCATCTTCCAAGATGTCCGGGAAGCCATGGACCATGTCCATCTCACGGTAAGGGAGGGGGCAGCATTGGGAGGGGAAACAGACCTGGCCCGAAGGATCTGCCCCTGCATTGGCCACGCTGAACCAGGTGTGGACCAGAACGCCCCAGTGGACAAACTCCTCTAAGTGCCCCCCTCCCTGCTCTCGGGGGTCCAAGACTGCAGGTGCCCCCCAACCCAGTGTTTGTCCCAATGCCAGTCCTGGGGGAGCTCTCATCTCTCCTCCTTCTGGCTTGGCTCCTCTCTTAGGGCTGCCTCAAAGAGAAGACCCTGGAGAATCTGGAGAAGTATGTGTTGAAGGACGTGAGTATTTTCCTTGTAGTGGCTTTTCACACATGCCCCCCCCCCCCGGGGCCTGGAGTGAGTTGGGGGTGGGGGTGTCCTGAAAAGACTCAGAAGCCCTTTGAAAGAGAAGTCTTCCTCCTTCTCCTTTTGGGCATCAGTGGCCTTTTAGAGAACAAGAATTGGAGAGGCAAAAGAAATGGGCACTTCCCACAGTGGTGGTGGTGATGGCTAGGAGTGGATGAGGCCCCCACCTCCCCACCCTGGTCTTTGCCCATGGATGGTCAGAACAAGTGGCCATTGGTGGGTAGGAACAGGGCATGCCAAGGATGCTGGGTGGACCAAGCAGGCATCCCCCTCAAGGGGCTTCCTGGCTTCCCACTTGCACTGGGCTAGGCAGCTGCTCCCCCTCCGGCCGAGCCTGGATGAAGCCCCTTCCCCTCCCACTCTCTTATCTGGACCAGGCACGGATCCCTCTCCTGCTGAGCCGCATGAAGGATGCTGGGAAGGTGTTTCTGGCTACCAACAGTGACTACAACTACACAGATGTAAGTCGGCCTTTCTGCCGAGGGTCACGGTGGCCACCGTGGCCAGGGGCATCAGCAGAGGGGGCTTCCCCCCCCCCCCAATCTGGCTGTCCTGCCTCTCAGGGGCACCCAGGAGAGGTTCATGGAGGCTGGTGCCAGCTTTGCAACTCTCTAAGGCAGGGGTGCCCAAACTACAGCCCAGACCTGGCCCTCAATACCCAGCCCAGACCTGGCCCTCAATACCAATTCATCCGGCCCACGAAGCCCTCATCGCTCCTGGAAGTGGAAGTAAAATGTGCCCATATGGGTGTGTTTTATTTCTGCTTCTGGGAGCAACAAGGGCTTTGTGGACTGGATGAATTGACATTGGGCACCGGATCTGGGTCCCGGGCCACAATGACCACCCTCCTGAACCACGTGACCAGCCTACTCTAAGGGTTGCCCATGGTTGGCACTACCACTTGTCCTTTCTCTCTCTCCCTGCAGGCAATTATGAGCTACTTGTTTGACTTCAAGGAAGGAGATGGAGTGAGTTCCTGGCACGGGTGGGTGGGTGGACTCCCATGTGGCCCCTCTGGCCCCTGCTGCCCATAAAGTCACCCTGTGCTTGGGACCTGGGCCAGGGGGGTCTCATTCTGTGCCAGTGGGTCCCTGGGCAGCTTCTCCTGACCAGCGGTGCCTCCTGTCTTCCCCTCTCTTGGCCAGGAGGCCCCCCCTCCACGTCCCTGGCGCACCTACTTTGACCTGATTGTCGTTGACACTCGCAAGCCACTCTTCTTCGCAGAGGGGACGGTGCTACGCCAAGTTGACACAGTAAGTGCCCTATGTGTGTATTGGGGGGGGCGGGAGGGGAGAGAGGCTGGGAGGTTGTATCTGTATAATTGCCTGTATTATTGTGTATTGTATTGTATATCTGCATTATTATTTGTGTTAGTATTTATATATGACTGCAAACCACCCTGAGTCGGGTCCCCCTGATCGGGCGGCCTATAAATTGAATTATTAAATTAAAATTAAATTAAAACTTCCTGTCCAGGGAGAGGCAGGAAGAAGGATGCTTTGCTCAAGGGAGGGGCAGAGATGATGATGCTTAACTTGTTAGATCCAAGCATGAAGACTTCTGAGCTCATAACTCTCCTTGCCTTTGGCTACTGCAGGACACGGGGAAGCTGCGGATTGGCACCTACACAGGCCCTCTCCAGCACTGTGCGGTCTACTCTGGAGGTAAAGCAGGCCTGTTGCTTCCTACAGGTTGCCCTCGTTGGCACAAACGGCCAGCCTCCTCCTCCCCCTTTTCCTGGCCTGCTTGGCATGGGCGGGGTGGGGGGGAGGCAAGCTAATGCGCGTGCGCATGCGTGGCCTTTCCTTCCAGGCTCCTCGGACCTGGTGTGTGACCTTCTGGACGTCAAGGGCAAAGACATCCTCTACATGGGCGACCACATCTTTGGGGACATCCTCAAGTCCAAGAAGAGGCAGGGCTGGCGCACCTTCCTGGTGGTGCCGGAACTGGCCAAGGAGCTCCAGGTCTGGACGGAGAAAAGCGGTGAGTGGGACAGAAGGGGTTGTGTGTGTGTGACCCCAAAGGGCCAGTGGCCAAAGGGGTTCTTCTTCCACAGGGGAGTTGGGAGCCTGATCCTGGCAACTCCATGGGCCAGACAGCTGCCTCCCCCCCCGCCCCCGAGGGATAAAGTAGTGGCTCCCTTTCCGGACCGTCTGGTCTCTTCTTCTGCCCACAGAACTCTTTGAGGAACTGAGGAGCCTGGATGTGTTTCTGGCCCAGCTGTACCAGTAAGCAAGTCCCCAAGGCCCCTTTGCCCCTCCATCCATTGACCTGCCCCCCCCCTTTGGCCTCAAGCCTCCTTCCAGCAGGCCCAGTGTGGGGAGGGTCCTGCTGGCAGGCTGGTGGCCCTTGTCCCCTGCCCCACAACCAGGCAGCTGGCCCCGTGCGTTCAGTCTGAAGTCTCATTCTGGCCGGCTGGGCAGGAGTTGCCGTGCAGGCTGACCATGGGGCAATTTCCGAGGGAAGCTTTTCTCTCTCTCTTTTCCAGACCCCTGGACAGCGGGAGTAGTGAGCGGCCGGACATCAGCTCCATCAAGAAACGCATCCAGGTCTCAGTCCCTCTGAACATGCCCCCCTCCCTTGCTGCATTTCCCTTCCTTCCAGCTGGGGTGGCCTTGGGCTTCCTTCCATGCTGCCCTGGCAGAAGACTGGGAGCCTCTTCAGGTGGCTGTCCAACTGGTGCACTCTCCTGCCTGTGTTGAGCTTGTGGCCAGCAAGAGGTCAAACAGAAATGGGTACCCCCTCCCCACAGCAAGTTAGAGCCCCCACCCCAGATGACTGTCCCTTCGTCCGGTCTTCCTTGCAGGTGGTCACCCACGAGATGGACATGTGCTACGGGAAGATGGGCAGCCTCTTCCGCTGCGGCTCCCGCCAGACTCTCTTTGCCAGCCAACTCATGCGCTACGCGGACCTCTACGCCGCCTCCTTCCTCAACTTCCTCTACTACCCCTTCAGCTACCTCTTCCGGGCATCGCCCGCCCTGGTACGTGGGTGGGTGGATGGGAGGGCATGGCAGAACTCCAGGCTTCCGGTGGGGGTGCGTGTCCCTTCCTTGGGTGGCTGGACATTGGCCTTCTTCCACTGAGAGGGCTGCTGGCACAAGGGCCAAGGACAAGATCCATACCTGGCTTCCCCTTGACCCTTCTTCGTTTGCCCCCCCCCCCCAGATGCCCCATGAGTCTACGGTGGAGCACGGGCGAATGGAGCTCAGTGTGGGGGGCCTTCTCCCAGGGCCCCTGCTCAGAAAGCAGGTGAGTGGGGAGAGGAATGGGGTGGTGGTGGTCTCCATGGGTCCTCTTGGCCCTTCCCCAATTTGACCTGGGCAACTTTTACCCCTCCCTGCCTCTCCCTTCCCTCTCCACATGCACAGACAGTTGGAACAAAGGTCGCCTTGAGGTCTCTAACCAAGCCAAATGGGGGGCGGAGGCGGAGGGGAGGCAGCAATGCATTGATCTCCGTTGGCCCCAACAAGGTCCTTCCAACCAAGTTGGCTCCGAAGAAGGGTCTTGAAAGGCAGAAGTGAAGCATAAGGAATTTTTAATATTAGAAAGTAAAAACAAACAATTAAATACAATTAAGCATCGCAGGAGACTCAGAAGGGCATCATATGCACTTGGGACATTTGGGTTCTGACCAGCCTCTCATGTAAGGGAAGTTTGTGCCAGAGAAGAAGGAGGCCCTCCTGCAGACGCCCCAAGGGGCTCTTCTGTTGCAAAGCCCCCTCCCCTGATCGCACCGACCAAGCTATGGCTGTGCTTTGGTGGGAGCCAAGAGGTAGGGCTTATGAGGTCTCTTAGTGGCTCCTTCGGACCCCCATTGTTTCTGCTTCTTTTCCCTTGCAGGCAGCTGGAAGCCTTTCCCAAGAGACTCACCCCAAGGCGGAAGAAGAGAAGGACTGACTCAAGCGCCCCACAAAGGAGGCCCCCCAAAAGACTCCGGCCTCCACTTGCCCTGCACCTCCCTCCTGTCCTGCCTCCAACTGGACCCCAGAGCGGGGGGCTTTCCAGAGGGAGGGGGCAGGCCTTACCCCAGCCATGTCCTTTATCCACACCCACCCGCCCTCAAAAGAGCCAGCGTCCAGCCAACCTGCGGAGGAGACCCAGGAGTAAAAGGGGGATGGAGGTGGAGTCCTTCACCTGGACTGGGCTCACCAGTCTCAGGGCCTTTGGACCTGGCCGGGCCGGCCACCTCCGAGGGGGTCAAAAGAGGAGACCAGGATCTCCCAGTGAGCTCAGGAAGGAGGCAGGACAGAAGTGAGTCTGGGTGAGGCCCAGCAGAGACAGGAAGGAGGCAGCAATGGACCCTGAAGGGAGACCTCAGGCAGCGTTGGGGGCAGGGATGGCCCCTTCCGCCCAGGCCGACCATCCGCTCCAGAGGAAGGCTGAAGGGGGCCGGAAGGAAGTGTCTCACCTGTCAAGCAGGACAAGACGGTCGAAGCAGCTGGGACTCCTGCTGTGGGGAGCTGCCAGCAGCAGAAGGATGATGAAGATGATGAGAGGAGAGGGAGGCCCTCCTAGGGTCCTCCTCAACTTGGCCTCCTGGGGTGGTGGTGGTGGTGTCATCCTTCTCCAAGGGAAAAGAGCCCCCCGGTGACCAGCCCCCCAAGGTCCACCTCCTCTGTCAAAGCCTCGTTCTTGCGGAAAACAAACTGGCTGTTCCTCTCGGAGGTGGAAATTTCCTCCAGGGAAGCGACGACCCAGTGGTGGTCCTTCAGCATCTCTGGGTAGCCGGCTGACACCCTTTCGATCCGCCGGGAGCGCCGCACGGGGGTCAAGAGCACCACGTCCAGCCTGGCGCTGCCTTCTCTGGCCCTGAAAGGCCAGAAGGCAACGTCCATCAGGGAGCCGGGCTGGACACCTCCCCCCCCCCCCCCGGATGGCAATGGGAGCCTCGGCTGGTTTCCCAGGAGCCCTTCCTCTGCAATCTCCCCCCCTCCCGGTCTATAGGTAAGAGAAAGCCCCAAAGCTAGGGATGGGGGAGGAGGCCTTACCTGAACAGGGGGGCCACGTGGATCTTGATGGCTGAAGCAGGATCCGGCGCCCGTCCTGGAGTCCTAACCTCTGCTCTGCCACTCGGAAGACTGGCTAGAGTGGGCACCACTGGGGAGACTGAAAGGGAGGCCACATAAGCAAAGAGGGGCCACGTGAAGAGCCCCCGCCCCCATGGTCTCAGAGCAGGAAAAAGGCCTCACCCTGTATAGCAATGACCAGGACTCAGAACTTAACCACTAAGGTCTGACGGGATGGCAAGGCTTCGTCCCATCCTGTTTTAGACCCCCCCCCCATGGCCTTTTCTCCAGGAATGAGAGAGGGCGGATACTTGGCAGCTGATGACCTATGACCTCAGGCCAAGTGAAGCCAGGAAGTTTGCCCACAGTTCAAATCGGAAAACAAGACCGGCCAATGCTGTTCCCAATGAGGCAGACAATGAGAGGAGAGCACCCAGGAAAGGTTGGAAGAGAATGGGTGGTGGTGGTTTACTTCTGAAGAGGCCTTGCTGTTGTTGATGATGATGAAGGGGGGAGGGGGCTGGGCGTGAGACGGTTCTGCTGAGGTGAAATCCCCCCCCAAGGGCGCTACTTACCTGAGAGCGTCTTCCTTGCGTCCTTCGAAATCTCAGTCATGCTCTCCAACAATCCCTCCTGTGGCTGGAATAAAAGAAGCGAAAGACAAGGCTGAGCACTTATTACATGCACAGAGGTAGCCTTGCATAGGCCACATCCACACACTTCTGTAGCTGTGCGGGGTGGGTGGGTGGGAGGCTAACAGGGGTCTTGCACTTCCTTTTGGGTGAGCCAGGAGGAGTTTGGACCCCTGGCTTGAACGTGTGTAAGCATGTTCTGCAGGGCCCACCAGCCCTCTCTTCCTCCTCCTCCCTGGCCGCCCACCCACACTCACCACAGCGCTGGCGCCCACGGCTGCTTGGTAGAGCCCGGCCACATCGAAAGGCCCTTCTCGTGCCAGGAGTTTCGCCTTGCAGAGCCAGAACTGGGCAAACCGTTCCGCTTCCGGGATGCGGGAAAGGGTGGCAAGCAGCTCCGCGGAAGGAACGCCCTGAGACGAAACAGGAGGGGGAACGCCGGTCATTTTTTTGCGCCTGCTGGCCCTTGCATGAGTTCGATCCTGACGGGACTCAAGGTTGACTCGGCTTCTTCCACCCTTCCAAAGTTGGTAAAACGAGTCCCCAGCATGTATTTTGGGGACAAAATGCTGATTGCTTGTAAACTACCCTGAGAGAACACTAATTAGGATGGTATAAAAATCTAATTGCTATTGCTGTATCCTTGAATATAACACCGTTCTAATTCTGAGCTGTCTACAAGGTCAATTTCTGCCCCAATGCTCTATCGAGTTCTTCTTCATGGTCTTCTGTGAAGCCACACAAATGGGTTTACTGCACGTACACGGAGGGTTCACAGGTGACCCCAAAGAACCATAGTTACAGGTAAGCAGTGTGTCATTATAGAGCTCTGGTTTAACTGCTGTACTGCAGCCAAAACATTGTGACTTCGATCCTGACCGGGGCTCCAGGTTGACTCAGCCCCGTCCTTCCAAGGTCAGTTAAATGAATCCCCAGCATGTTGGGGCCAAAATGCAAGTGACCTTGTGAACCGCCCAGAGAGGATACAAAGTGCTTATTTGGGGTTGGAAAGCTGCCTCCTGAAGTTGAAACTGAACGAAGGCCACGGCCGGGTGGCCCCTCCTGCCCTGCCCCCCCCCTCCGACCCACCTCTTCCACCAGCCTCAGGCAGTCGGTCAGCGTGCTGTCAATCTCTCCGGCCAGGGCGAGGCACTGCCCGGCCTCTTCCTTCTCCTCCTCCAGCCGGCGCCAGAAGGAGAGGTTCAGGCTGCCCTTTCCCTTGGGCGTCCGTTTCGCCTTCGGGGCCAGGAGGGTCATGGATGGCCTTTTGTAGGACTTCCCCCGCGACGCCAACCACTCTGCCAGCAGCTTCCTAAGGGCGGGAGGAAGGGAGATCACGAGACAGGCATGTGGCTCTCACGGTGCCATGGCACTGGGCAGGTAAGGATCCTGCCCCCCCCCCCATCGCAAAGGCTACTTGGCACCGCCCCACACTTGCCTCCGGTCCTGAGGAGAGGGAGTCAGGGGTCTCCCGTTGGGCAGATGCCTTGACTGTGGCAAGGCCCCTGCCTTCGCTGGCAGTGGTGGGTGGTGGGCGGCTGTGGGTCTGGCTCTTGCCCCCGGAGCATTCTTCTGGCGCTCTCTTCTCCTGCCTGGACTCCTCTTCTGGGCGATGCCACCGCAGGCTCCCAAACGCCCCTCCTGGGGTGCTCCCTGCGGCACTTTCCTTTTGTCCTCCTGCTTTGTGGGACACCTCTGGGTCTCTGGCTGAGGTGCCCTCCTGTGTCCACCATATTGGGCTTTGTGGTCTCCTCGTGGAGCCACAAGAACAGGTCTGGAAGGCTTCCCAACCCTGGGATTGGGGCCTTGGTTGCGGGCGCCCGGTGTAGAAACAATGGAAGGCCGCCCAGGGCAAAGGGGCGGCCGTGCCAATGAAGCCCCTCGGCAGCCTCCCAGCAGGTCTCTGAGCCTCCCTTGGGACGGTGCCTCTGCCGGCCGCTTGGTCCGGGCTTGGCTGCTTCCAGGGGCGAAGCTTCCTACGGCACAGCGGTTCTTCTCCACTGGTGGCCCCTGGGAGGTTCCTCTCTTGTTCTCACGAGGTGGCACAGCCTTGGCCTCTCGGTTCTCCTTCTTGCCTTCTCTCTCTGTCCGGTGGGTCAAGGAGCTCCGTCCGCCTGTGGCCGCTGCCCTCCTTGGGGCCCTAGGGGCCTTGCTGCCCACCGGACGGCTCCCTGGCCCATTTTTCTGGGTCCCTGCAGGCACGGGAAAGCCCAGCCTCCTCCCTGGCAGGGGCGAGGAGGGCACAGAGGCCTTGGCACGGGGTTTGCGAGCACCTGGGATTGGGGCCGCAAGCGGCCTGCTCTGACCTTTGCTGGACGTTCCTGGAGCAGCGCTTTTCCTGGCAGCCTGGAAAGAGAAGAGAACATGGGGGCGAGCCTGGGCATGCCTTCCCTTCCTCCCCCCTCCTGCAGGGAGACCCACAGCCCCTCCTGGGGCTACTCACCGTGGGGTCTGCCCTGGGAGGGGCTGCCTTCTGTGGGTTGGTACGGTCCTGTAAGCAAAGCCTGGAAAGGGGGGCACAAAAGAGAAGGTAGGGGGAAGAGGTTGGAAGCAGTGGTGGGTGTCAAAAATTTTACTACCCCACCGTGACGTCATCACAGTGTGGGCAGAGCTAACATCATGATGTCATGATGTGGGTGGGGCCAAAGAAAAAATAAGCGTGCACACACACCCTCAACCCACCCACCCACCCACCCACAAATCCGTAAATAAAATAAAATATAAAATACACCCAAACACCCACCCACCTGCTTCAGGCTAGCAGCTTCTCTTCCTCCTCCCCGCTTGGGAGGACAGCAAGGAGGCCATGCACTGTAGGCGTGCATGCACTCAAGTGCTTGGCCCGCATGCGCAGTGGGGGAACCAGTGAAAAGGTAAGCCCTGAAGGTGGTTCCCCACAAAAGCTGCTACCGGTTCTCCGGGACACTGGGAAAAGTTACTACCGGTTCTGGAGAACTGGTGAGAACCTGTTACATCCCATCACTGGTTGGAAGGCAGGAGAAAAGTTACAGGGTGGGGGCTGCTCCCAAGTTAACCCCAAAATGGAGGGAGGGAAGGAAGGAGGGGAAGGAGGGAAGGGGCTGTCATCGGGCTTGCTTGGTGGGGGTCGTTTTGGAGAAGGGATGGGGGCCAGGGGCCCCCCCGGTTGGAGGGAGGGGGTGCAAAGACTCGCCTTCCTCCTGCTCCTGGCCTTTGGGGCTTGCCCAGTTTCCCCTTGGCCGCCAGGAACTCCTGCAGCTGCCTCCGCCGCTCCTCCTGCTCTGCAAGGGAAAGAGAAGGGAAATGCCCTCTGCACATGCTCTGCCGCAGTCTCTCCCTCCCTCCCCCCCCCCTTTTTGGGTCGCTCCTTCGCTCACCGGCCTCCCTGCGCGCAGCCATCCCCGGCAGGACCTTCCCGGGGCTCGGGATCCTCCTGGGCGTCGGCGCCGTCGGACAATCCTTCCCTCCGTTGGTCCGTTTAAAGCGGCCAATGAGGATCGAGGGGGCGAGGCCGGCGGAGGCACGGGCGCGCCCGGTTGGCCTGCCGCGGTTCCTCCCACGTGGGGCGGGGGGCCCCCGCTCCTTCCCCCACGGTTGGGCTCTGCAGGGATGGCGGGTGGAAAGGAGGGGAGGCCCGAATGGGGCTCCTTTTCATGCCCCCAAGATCTTTTTCCCACCGAACTGGTCCCACTTGCAATTTCTTGCTTTTGATCTGCTAGGTTGCCAGGGGGCGGGGACAGAGGACGGGCGCTCATTCCGTCATGCAGTACCCGGGTCTCGAACTGTCGACTTATTGCCGGCCTTCCAGCCCGGCTCGCATCTCCTCGTGGATCCGCATGATTTGGACAACAAGCAACCGGAACCGCCCCCTTGGCAGGACGGGACCCCCCCCCCCGTCCCAAGTGGGGCAGGTGCCCCCCTCGTTGGAGGGAGGGCAAAAAAAAAGAGATTAATCTCCCCTCCTCCTGGCCTTTCCTGCTCTGCGAGGGAAAGAGAAGGGAAAAGGGGGAGGGGGGAGTCAAGGCCAGTGGAGCCCCTTCCTCCTCCCGCGCCCCTCTGCCCTCTGCACATGCTCTGCCGCAGTCTCTCCTCGCGTCGGGTTGCTCCTTCGTCCACCGGCCTCCCTGCGCGTTGCCACCCCCGCGGTGGTGGGGAGCAAAAATTTTCGCGACCACACCGTGGCGGAGCTCATGTTGTGGGCGGAGCAGTGGTGGGATGTCAAAATTTTTTACTACCCCCACCGTGACATCATCACGGTGTGGGTGGAGCTAATGTCATGACATCATGAAGTGGGTGGGACCAAAGGAAAAAATAAAAAATAATTAAAAATAATTGAAAATAAAATACTAGGTCGGAAGGAACTACAGAATGAACTCACCACAAGATGGCTTCATTTTGGCACCTTTCAACTTTTCAACAGTTAAAGAAGTTAGGTACTAAGTCTTTGCCTAACCAGTTCTCTAGGATAATATCCCTTAATCAGTGGTGGGATGTCAAAAAATTTACTACCCCACTGTGATGTCATCACAGTGTGGGCGGAGCTAACATCATGACATCATGATGTCATGGGCAGGGCCAATTTTTTTAAAAAACTAATAAAATAAAATAAAAATAAGCATACACACACACCTCAACCCACCAACCCACCCACAACACAAACCCATAAAATAAACAAACAAACAAACAAACAAACAAACAAACAAACATTAAAATACACCCACCCACCCACCCCAAACACAAATCAAACAGAGCTTTTAAGCCAGAGCTTAAAGCTTATTCTGGCTAATCTGTCTCACACTAGGTCAGATGGAAGGAACTACAGAATGAACTCACCACAAGATGGCTTCATTTTGGCACTTTTCAACAGTTAAAGAAGTTAGGTACTAAGTCTTTGCCTAACCAGTTCTCTAGGATAATATGCCTTAATGTAAATGTAAAACAGCTGTACCTCCTTAAAGGTTCTCCAATTGGAACAGCAATTGGAACAGCACATGTATTGATGAGGTAACTCCAAGACTTGGCTTCAAAATCCCAAGCCAGGCTGCTAGGCCTTTTTAGGAACTGTGGTAGCATGTCAATATAGGTAAAGGTATTAAATACACATTAAAATACACACAGACACACCACATCGAAAGGTGAGTCACCCTGGGGAGCAGGCTATAGGGAGCTTCAGGCTAGCAGCTTCTCTTTCTCCTCCCCACTTGGGAGGACAGCAAGAAGGCCATGCATATGCGCCAAGCATTGTAGGCGTGCATACACACCAAGTGCTTGGCATGCATGCACAGTGGGGGAACCAGTGAAAAGGTAAGCCCCAAAGGTGGTTCCCCCAAAAAAACTGCTACCGGTTCTCCGGAACACTGGGAAAAGTTACTGCCGGTTCTGGAGAACTGGTGAGAACCTGTTACATCCCATCACTGGGGCAGAGCCTACATCGTGGGCGATCTAGTCATACCTGCCATATGGCCACGTATACATCCGCAAACACAGGCAGCACTGGCTCTTTGGCTGTAAATGGAGATGAGCACTGCACCCTAGAGCCGGATATGACTGGCTTTTGAGCAAGGGAGACCTTGAACCACTTGCAGGGACAAAACCTGATGGGGCAGGGCAGGGAGGTGGGCGTGGCCACCCACTTTCACTACCCCCCCTGCCCAGAGGCCACCCAAGGGGGGGGTGCAAACCTGTTGCTGCCCACCGCTGCACCCCGACTGGACTCCTTGGCGGGGGCTTCGACGGTGGAGACCCCCGCACTGCCTCCGTTGGTCCCGGGTCCGTCTAAATAGGCCAATCAGGATCGGGGCGGGGAGGCAGAACCGGGCCCGTGGGCTCCACCCGCCCCTTCCCCCGGTTCGGCTCGGCTGGGAACGCGGGGATGATTGATGGTGGGGCTGAGCCCGAGGGCGGTACTTCGGCCCGGAGTCACAAAGCACGGTGGATTTTATTCATTTAAAGGTAAAGGTAAAGGTTTCCCTTGCTCAAAAGCCAGTCGTATCCGACTCTAGGGGTCAGTGCTCATCTGTTTCTAAGCCGAAGAGCCAGCGCTGTCTGCTTCTGCAGACGTTCCCATGGTCACGTGGCAGGCATGACTAGACACCGGAGCGCACGGATCGCTGTTACCTTCCCACCAAAGTGGTCCCTATTTATCTACTTGCAATTTCTTGCTTTCGAACTTAGATTTATACCCCCGAACCACTCAGGGCAAGGCTGGCAAGACAGAAAACACTCAAGACAACATCATATAAATTTTTTTTAAAAAATCAGAAGAATAATAGTCAGCAACGGTTTATTGTTCAGAATAATTTATTCCAGCCTTCCGGCCACATAATTTATTAAATTAGGGTGGGTGGGTGGGTGGGGCCATGAAATTAAAACCAAACAAACGGAGCTTCATCATGTCACGTGATTGCTGCGCGGGATCCAGTCGCCAAGGCATCGATCCGAGACCAGGCATCGATCCGAGACCAGGCATCGATCCGAGACCTTCCCACGGACGATGACACGTGGATCGCGGGATCGCGGGCACGGATCTCCTCGTGGATGCAAATGATTTTGACAAGCAACCGGAGCCGCCCTTAGATCCAAATTTTGGGACCCACAGAGAGCAGAGCACAGAAAGCTGCACCTTCGCCCTTGCGCAAAACGCTGGATCCGGCCGTGCCCGTCGACTCGGCCCTCCGTTCTCTCGGTGCCCTTTTCAACCAGACCCCGCGGTGAAAAGGGGGTGGGGGGCGTTTGCGAGGGCCTCTGCGTCCTTCCCGAGGCAGGAAAAGCAGCGCGATAAATAAATAAATAAATTAATAAATAATCAAGTTGACCGAGACATAAATAAACGCCGTCTCCGTTTCCGCTGCGTTCCGAGGCGAGAGGGACCCGCGGGAAGACCCTTCCCTCCCTCCCTATCTCCCTCGTTAGTGCCGCCTCTACTCGCTGAGCTGATAGTCCACGATGCGGTCCTCGCCGACCTGGTTGGTGATGCCCACGGGCTGGTCGGAGCGGACGCAGGTGCAGATGAACCAGCCCGGGAAGGCGGCCGACTCGAAACGCGTGTGGACCCCGGTGATCCGGTAGAAGAGGAAGCGGCCCAGCGTGGCTTGGTCCAGATCTCCAGAGAGGCTGGCCTCCTGCGGGGGGGGGGGGGAGGAGGAGGAGGGGGCGGTCAGAGGGTGGGGGCAGGGGTGTGCTGGGCACCTCGGGAGGGAGGTGGTCAGGAAGTGATGGGGGGGGGGAGGGAAATCCCCATACAGTCCCATTGCCTCTGGGGGGGGCGCCCCGGGATGAGTCCCTGTATCCCCGTGGGCCAGCAAACCACTGGGTGGGTGGGGGAGCCCAGAAACCAGCCTGTCCCGCAGGAAGCCTGGCACAGGGAGGGGGGGAGCTTGGTAGTCCACGAGAAGTGGGAGAGTCCCACCCACCCTCACCCCCACCCAGCGTGGCTCACCTCCAGCTGCAGGACCGGCTGCTTGTCTTTCATCACGCAGGACAGGTAGAATTTGCTCCCCTTGACGTTGAGGGCGGTGGGGATTTTCCCCCCTCGCGTGCCAGGTTTGGGCCGGTAGATGGACATTTGCAATTTCACTGCGGGGTAGAGAAAATGGAGAGAGGCTTCTCTTAGCGGGCACGAACTTCCTTCACTGGCCGGAGGAGGAGGAGGGGGGGCGGCAGCAGCAGGGGATGGGGTGGTCAACGGGGTGGGTTGGGTTTGGGTTGGGCGGCAGAGGTCCGCGGGCTTTACCTGCGTGGCTGCCGTTGGCCTCTTGCAGGTAGACGGCCGTGAGCTGCGGAGGCTCTCGCAGGACGAAGGACTTGTGGGCGATGTCTTGGATGGCGTAGCAGACGTCCTCGGTGAAGCGGAAGACCGAGTGCGTCGCGTAGGTGAAGCCACTGGTCTCAAAATCTACTGGTTCTGGAAGGGAAAGTCGGTCCCGGGTCAAAGGCCGTCCCGTCAAAGGCCGCCCCATCCCCAAAGCTTTGCTGGCCACTTTGGGCTTGGGCTGGGGAGACACAACCTCACCCCCCTCAGGGTCAGGGAGAGGCCAGCCAAGGGCACTGTGTTTGGGAGAGGGGAAAAGAGGCCGGAGACAGTGGCCCATCGTCTGCTTCTGACTGGAGGGTGGGCTTCTCCCAAGGGGTGGGCTCTAAATTCTTTTACTGCCCCACTGTGGGCGTGGTATGGTGGGCGTGGCCAGGGGAAAGCCCTGCGTTGCATCAGAATTAGGGCTACTGTACTTTAGTTCAAAACTCGGATGGGCAGAGGGGCCAGCCGGGATTTCTGCTACCGGTTCTGGCGAAGTGGCGCAAAGCTGCTGATGCCCCCTCCACTGGCTTCTCCCCAGGGCAGGCGGCAGAAGGGAAGCCTTTCTCAGGGCTCAGTGGGTTTTGCAAAGGTGGGACGACTCTGGCCCGCTGGATTCAGGGCAGCCTAGGGCAGGGTGGCCGCCTCTGGGATTGGACTGGGCAAAGGACTGCACACGGTGTGTTTGGGTGGAGCAGCCCTGGTGGCAAGCAGGGGTCAAGCTGCAGGACTGCAGCCGAAACGTTGTGAGTTTGATCCTGTTGGGGATCAAGGTTGACTCGGCCTCTTTCATCCGGAGCAAAACTCTCATGAGCTTGTGCCCCAACCAGAGAGGGCACTAAGCGCCTCCATGGGGCAGGTATAGAAGTCTCATTGTTGCAGCTATAGTAGTGTGTACCTGAAAAAGGGTGGGGGGGCTCAAGAAGCAAATTGAGTGGCAATGGTCTGAGGAAACCCGCCTGGGAGGGGGATGGAGGGAAGGAGGGGCTCCATCCGGTTACCTAGGACCACGTTGAGGATGTCCATCAGGTCCTGGTCAGTGAAGAGCCTGGCTGGGCAGGGTTTCTTCCTCCTCCTTGTGGCCACCACGATGATGGCGGCCTTCCGGAAGCCCCTGGCGGAAGCATTCTGGCTGATCCTCACCTCAATGTCCAACTCACTGGCCTCTGAGTGAGCCAACTCTGGGAAGGCCGCCTGTGGGGGAAACAGACTCCAGCTGAAGGCTCCTGATAAGGCATGGCTTCCTGAGAGACGTGCCAATTATGCCACCAACATAGCCACCACCCTCGCCATCTCTGTCAGTCTCAGGGCTCCCAAACCCATTCCGGTGGAAGTCCAGCTGCCCTGACTTTCCCTGAACTGCAAGAAGGTCCCCTAGAAGAAGCGTTCAGGTCCCCCTGTGGCCAAATAGTAACATCCTTTCTCCATGGAGCAGGTCAAGCTTAAAGGCCACCTTTCACCTCCCTTGATTTGGCTCTTGAGGCGAGGCGACTCCCCTTGTCTCCCCCTTCCCGCCTAAGGGATTCCTCCCTTCGGACCCCTCAAGATTGCAGTCCGGCTTTGAGGGGAACCATGGAGCAGAGCATGTGGGACTGAACCCAAGTCCAGCTGTCCTGGCTACAGGAGAAGGAGGACTTGGCCATGGATGCATCATCCTTCCATCTGGCAGGGGACCTCAGCCCTAGGTGACCTTTGGAACGGCCTGACGTGGCTGGGTCAGAAAGGTCAGCTGCCGAAGCTGTGTGGAGGAGCGCTAGGCCTGCCTCAGGGTCTCCCCCAGAAACCTTGTGCCTTGGCTGAAGTCCCTCACCCTAGAGAAGACCCCCAGAAGGAAGGGCCCTGAAGGCCTCCAGCTCTTTGGGTCTTGGGGGCACGGCTGGTGGGCCAGGATCTGGCCAAGAGAGCTGCTCTTTGCAGTCAAAGGAAGAGGAGGAGGAGGAAGGTCTTCTCTGAGCCCCCAAAGTGAGGCTTGGTCTTACCTTGCCCAAGCCAGGGTGGTCCTCTTCATAGAAGTGGATCTCGTTCTCACTGCAAAGGAGAAGCAGGGAGAGGGAGTCAGGAGAGGAGGCAGGAGAAAGACCAGGCCGCCTTCCACCAGGCTTTCTCCCAGGTCAGCAGCAGCAGCAGCAGCACGGAGTGGCCCACAGGGAGGTCCGGCGTCTACAGGGCTGCCTTACCTGCAGAAGTCCATCCTCTCGTCTTGGCTCTCGGGGACTCTGGCCATGAGGTTCTTGGCTGGGATCCTGTGGAAGAGGGAAGGGGAAGTTAGAAGCTGGTCAGCCTTGCCAGAGATTTTGCCACCAACTGGGCAGCCCAATGGTCAGAACTGCTCCCGGACCCTGAGAGCCCCAGCCGGTGGCCCAGCACAGAGAAAACACCAGGAAGAGACCCTGGTTATGCCAAACTACAGAAAGGAGAGCCACTGGCCAGGGGTGTGGGCATCATGGGAAGGCACTGGACAGGGAGTGGCGGGGGCACCTATTTGGGGGGGGGCTTGAGGGGAATCCCATACATTGCTATTGGTGCCCCGGGGCGGGGCGGGAGAAAGCCAGATTGCCTGATATACCAGCACACTGCCTCCCACTGGCAAGTCTCTAAGGAGGTTGCAAGAGGAGCAATTGCAGCCACTGTTTCAGCAGAGAGGGAATAAAGTGGTGGTGGTGGTGGTGGTGGTGGTGGTGGTGGTGGTGGTGGGGGACCGGCGGCTAAACAACCCCCTGAGCTGAGGTTTGGCTGGTCATTAGGCTGCTTGTCCCTCCTTCTTGTGGGTCATTCTCCAGCCCCTCTGCCTGCCTCGTCCTCCTTGCCTGTCCCAGACCAAAGCCAAAAGAAAGGCAAGGAAGTTTGGAGGGAGACCCATCCGGCCCAGGGCCCCACAGGACAGGTGGGGAAGTCCAGAGCAAGAACCGTCTTGTCGAGAGATGGGGGTGTCGTAAGCCTTGTGCTGCTGGGCTGGTGGTCCTTTCCTCTAATCCACCGCCAGGAGACACCCAGAGGGGATTTTCATCTAACCCAGATCATTTTGATTTGTGGGGGAACCTCTCTGCAGATGCCTGAAAAGGAGGTGGCAAAGAAGCCAGGCTGCCCCCCCAACCCACTCGCCCTCTTCCCGCCCCAAGTGTGCATAAGTGTTACCTGCACGGGGTGCACTGCTGCTGTCCAGAACAGAGGACCACCGTCTCAGCCTCTTCCAAGCAGCGGGGGTGTGAGTGGTTGGGCGGCGGGGTTGGCACTTATGTAGCCTGCCAAGGTGGGGGGGGGGGCGTGTGCGTTGGCTCAGACTTCCTCTTTGGACCTGTGGGTTTCACAAGCAGTGACGGTGCGCAATTTGCCCCGCTTCAGGGATGGGATGTGGTCACGCCGCTGGGCTTACTTGCAGATTGTGAAAAGAAAGAATTTTTTGGGCGAGCGTCAATGGATGAAGGAGCACTGGGGAGGGGGGGGAATTTCACAGGGCAAGGTCAACAGGAAGGTTTCAGGTGGCAGGTTTTCAGAGGGGGGTTGGAAGGCCGAGGGCCCTGGTCACGGCTGTGCTTCCAAATGGCTAGTGAAAAGCTCCCTAGCAGGTCTCTAGAGATTTGGGTGGGGATGAGCCCCCCTCTCCAGTAACCAGTGGTGGGCTGCTACCGGTTCGGCCCGGTTCGGCCGAACCAGTAGAAATCCAGAGGGGTTCGCCGGGGGTTAGTAAACCCCCAGGTGACTGGTTCGGTCACCTTTCCAGCTGCCCTCCGGATTCCTTTTCTGGGCAGTCCAAAATGGCTGCTTGGGAGTGCGCATGTGTCAAAACACCATTTGATGCATGTGCACTGAAAAATAGAAGTGTGCATGCATCAAATGGTATTTTGACACATGCGCACTTCTGAGCAGCCATTTTTGGCTGCCCAGAAAGGGCGCAGTGGCGTCCTTGGAGCAGTGGCGGCGGCCTTTCCTTCACTGCTGACCACCAAAGCTGTTCCCAAGGAGGCACCACCTGGCCTGGCTAGGCCACGCCACTGCGCTGCTGCCACCTACCTGCTGCTCCCCAAGTCCCCGACCCCAGCAAAGGTAAGGAACTAGGGTTTGTTTTCTTTGTGTTTCAGGTGTGTGTGGGTATTTTATGTAGTGTGTTTTTATTTTATTTTTATGTATACTGATTAATTTTTTTACTTTGGCTCCGCCAACAATGTCATGACATTGGCTCTGCCCATGACGTCGGCTCTGCCCACAGCGCCGACCCTGCTCACAGTGCGGTAGTAACAATTTTGGCTGCCCACCACTGCCAGTAACCCCACAGGAGGGAGAGAGGCCACTCTCTATCACACATCCCTCTCTGAATAGGCCCAGTCGGAGACCTGGCCCTCTTTGGACGCAGGGTGGGCCCACCTCCTCCTCCTCTTCCTTGTGTTGGCTTCCAATTTAATATTTTCTATACAGTCAAACCTCGCATAAAGAGCGTTTCGCTTAAAGAGTAACTCACTTAAAGAGCAGAATTTTCTCTGAATGGTCGCTTCACTTAACAAATAAAACCAACAAAAAACTCACTTAACAAATAAATCAGGGTTTGCAATTCCCCTCCCCCCCCCCGGGGCCAGAAGTGACAATGGGTCACTTACTGTATATCCAAACCCTTATACCCAAGCAGGTTTGAATGCAGAAGTTTTAGGTTCTAGATACTTATACCCAATTATGCTTAGATAAAGGTCTTTTTAGTTCCCAAGGACTTATGCCCAATGTCCCCAGGAGAACGTTTTAGGTTCTCTGAGTCCCGTTTTACTCACCTGCCGTTTGCTCGTGTGCCAATTGCCAACGGCACTTTCTCCGCTGTTCAAACCCTCATAAGTCAATTGAGTTGGAAGCAACCAAGGAGAACAGTTCTTTCCAATCTGAGCTCTTTATTACTGATCAATATTAAGGATGCCCTTTCTTGGTGTACACTCCGTGAAGCCTGGGTGTCAGAGTGGCACCACCCTACAGAGAAAAAGTAGAAGTTCTTATACGTTCCTTTTCTTTTCCTCCTCCCAAATCTCCCTTTGAAACTCAAAAAAGTGTCTTGTTAGTAAACAATTAATGTTCTTTTTGACCCAAAAGGTTACAAGCGTCCCGACAACTTTCCTGTTTTCTAAATGGCTCTGCTAAGTTTCTCGCCTGTCACTAAGCGAGGATCGAAACTAAGGGAGCTGGGAGTTTATAAGATTTAATGCTGTTCTCGGTCATCCTAACCTATTATTATTATTATTATTATTATTATTATTATTATTATTATTATTATTATTATTATTATTATTATTATTATTATTATTATTATTATTATCATCATCATCATCATCATCATCATCATCATCATCATCATCATCATCATCATCATCATCATCATCATCATCATCATCATCATCTTTCAACTTGTATGCCGCCCCACTCGCAATGCGTCTCTGGGCAGCTAACAAAGAAACAGAGCATTACAAATTATACTTTTAAAATGTAACATCAATACAATATGAAAAACATTTCAAAAATACATATTTCAAAGTAATACACATTTCAACGCATGACCTAGCCTAGCTTGTCTTCCTGTCATAAAGCCTTTTAACAAGGCTGTTGGGTGATTTGTGGATATAAATGAAAGAGATAGGTAACCATCTTTTACCAACTTCTTAACGACCCAATCTCTTAACGACCCCCCCCCCAAAAAAAAAAAAAACAACCCGCTTACAAAGGGCTTATTTGGTTCCTACATGTGTAATTAACTGTTAGTGAGTGAGTGAATAAACATGGTTACCATTGCGGGAGTGTGCTAAGTAAAACATAAGAATAAAGAAATAAAGTCATTGGAATTACACATAAGAACAATATAACTTCTTTGTGCTTAAGTATATAGGCTAAGATGTGCAAACTAACATGTGCATAAACTTGCTATTATAAGGATGAATGCAATCTGAGTGTTAGATACAGTGCATTTCTATGTAACTATCATAGATTTATATTTAATAAAAATCAGTCCTCATCACTTGCATTATATTCTCAGGACAATCTTCATGGCTGATCGCCATTATGATGGCTAATATTTGGAATCGGCTATTATACAAGAAGAAGAAGACGACGGCTTCTGGAAAACATTTGGGGTCCGCCTGCAAGCCTTCAGGTTCCTTTGAGAATACCTGGCATTCTAGCAACGACCCTGCTGACTTTTGTGGCTAGAAGGAGAGGTTGAAAGCAGTGGCCTTCCTGGAAAGAAGGAGGGAAGGAAGGAAGGCGGAGGAAGGGAGGCCGCCCACGTCAGAAGCCACGAAGGACCCCCTTCTTCCAGGAGGCTGGCTGGCCCGCCGGCCCAGTTCTCAGTAGTTGCTACATCTTTATACAGCGGTGCTTTTTCTTTTTTTGCCTCTGACAGTTTAGTCGTTGTTCAATCGACTGACGGGAAAGGGACGAGTTTGTCTTCCTGTAGGTTCTGTGCTTGACTTTCCTGTTTTCAGAGCATTTGAAGAAGGAGGGGTTGGAGCCCAAAGGCAACAGTCCTGGCGGAGCATCTTCCTCTCAGGGCATCAGCCCACATCACTCCATCCTCCCAGACAGCACAGCTCCAAGTGCCCGACCCTGAGATTGGCAAGGAAGGCCATGACTCAGAGAAGAGACTTCTCGGTGGCGGCACCAACTTTATGGAACTCCCTCCTAGTTGAACTGCACCAGGCCCCGTTCCTGCCTATATTTTAAAAGCAGCTTAAATCGTTTCTTTTTAAAGAGGCCTTTGAAAATGTTTCGACAATGGCTCAGTGCTAGGTTTTCTATTGTGTCTCTCCCAGCTGTTGATCGGGCTTTTGTATTTTTAAAATGTGTTTTTAATGTGTTTTTAATATGCGAGCTTCATCATGTCAGCCGCCCGGTGTAGGAAAACCTCCTAGATGAGTGGGGTATAAATGTGATCAACAACAACAACTAACCAACCAGTGTGGCACATGTACCATCTTAAAAGTAGAGACATCACCTTACAAACAAAAGTCTGCATAATCAAAGCAGTGGTATTCCTAGTGGTAATGTATGGTTGTGAGAGCTGGACCATAAGGAAAGCTGAGCGCAGAAGAATAGATGCCTTTGAAATGTGGTGCTGGAGGAGAGTTTTGAGAGTCCCCTGGACAGCGAGGAGAACAAATAGGTCAATCTTAGAAGAAATCAACCCTGAATGCTCCTTAGAAGGTAAAATAGTAAAGATGAAGCTAAAGTACTTTGGACATCAAATGAGAAGACAGGACTCACTTGAGAAAGCCTTGAAGCTGGGAAAGGTCGAGGGCAAGAGAAGAAGGGGATGGCAGAAAATGAGATGGCTAGATGGTATTGTAGATGCAATGGGCACAGAGCTGGGTCGGTTGAGGAGGATGGTGTAGAATAGAGGTGCCTGGTGGACAGTGGTCCATGGGGTTGCAAAGGGTCGGAATTGACTGTGCAACTGAACAACAAAAATGAGCTATGATCAACTTCGGATCAATTAGCCAGCGATTCCGCAAGGAATCCATAGATGGCAACCAAACCCCAAATTCATTTCAGCAGAGGACAAGTCAGTCCAGGGGCAGAATTGGAAAGAAAACCTCCTTAAGCAGCTCAGTTTTGAAAAGCTGATGGAAAACTTTAAGCATCGGGGCCAGGGGAACGTGGCAAGGTCAGCTGTTCCACAGTGTTGGAACCACAACTGAAAAGGACCACACTCTTATGGAGGCCTTCGGTGCTTCCCTTGGGATGGGCACTCTCGGCCCACAGGTCTGGGAAAGGCCTGTTGCCTGGGAAAGGTGCTCGTTGGGCATCAGGCACCGGAACCATTTGGGACATTGTATGTTAAGACTAAGGGACTGCAGTGGCTCAGTGGTTAAGATGCTGGACTTGACGACTGGAAGGTTGGCAGGTCAGCAGTTTGAGATTCAAGTGCTGCATGATGTTAAGTGCTGTATGATGGAGTGAGCTCCTGTCCCTGTCCCAGCTCCTGCCAAACTAGCAGTTTGAAAGCAAGCAATTGCAAGTAGATAAATAGGCCCTGCTTTGGTGGGAAAGGTAACAGCATTCTGTGCATTCCAGCATTTAGTCATGCCGCCACACGACCACAGAAACGTCTGCAGACTAGACAGTGCTGGCTCTTTGTCAATAAACAGGGCACCTGCCTCTACAGTTGTACCATGGCTGGCTTCCGAGCGAGGGTGGCCTATGCTAAGACCAGGTCCTTCCTCCAGGTAGCCAGTGCAGGTGAGACAGGGTAGGTGAGGTGAGGTGATCCCCGCCACCCCGACCCCAGGTTTGCTGTGGCCTTCTTCCCCTGCTGCATCTTCTGTGACAACATAGCAGTAACCAATTCTCGATATGTCCAACGCCTGGACCAGTGTTGGGAGGGATTTCCTATGCCAGATCAGGTGATCTACCTGAGATCTGCCTGGCAAGAGTTCGCTTAAAAGCCCGCAGACTTCTGGTGGCTCTACTCAAAGTGTTCCTCCAGGTGGGTTTTGGAAAGCCTCATGCCAATGTGGCATGGTCTCTGACACAAGCATCCTCTTCTTTGAGGTGACTCATCTATGGCGGGGAAATTGCACTTTTCACCTCTAGCCCCGTTAGGCCTGTGAATTCCCAGGGCCACATCTTTCGCAGAACTGGCCGGCCAAGAGGGAAGTTGGATGCGGTAGAAACTCTGAGCCAACAACAGGCCTCTGAATGCTCAAAGGCAGGATCCTGTCCCTCCCTGGGCTGCGGCTGTGACGGCAAGAGGATTTCCTGCGTGCTCTCTCTCTCTTGCTCTGTGACTTCACCACTTCCTTCCGCCCAGGGTCTTGCACTGGCTTTGGTTCCACCGGCAGGGCCTGTAATTTACATAATGGTGAACTTGTGAAAGTGGGGCTGGCCCCTTCTCGGCCCCCACCTGGTCACAGATCAGCCACACCAGTGACTCAAGGGGAGTTCCTCTGGGGGTGGCCGCAGAGGATGATAGGGATGTGGGGAGAAACAGAATTGCATGGGAGGAATTTTTTTTTTCAGCAGGTGGAGTTTCTCTAAGAGCTGTCTTTTTTCTCAGCTGATGTGCATGAATTTGCAGGGAGATTGGCTCTTTTGAAAAGGATCAATTTATTTATTATTTTATTTATTATTTACACTTATATTCCGCCCCTCTAGGGAAAAAAATTATCCCTACTCAGGGATCAAACATGCCAAGGTCTAGAACAGGGGTGCCCAAAACTTTTTGGGCCATGGGCTGGCCACGTAGTTCAGTGGGCCGGTCATGTGGTTCCTCCCACCCCAGAAGCGGAAGTAAAACACACCTTGCAATTTGTTTTGCAACAGGATGAGATAGATTTTAGGCTGCCATTTTCTCTGGTTAAACCAGGGGTGCCCAAACTATGGCCTGTGAGCCAGATCCGGCCCCAATGCCAATTCGTCCGGCCTGCACCGCCCTTGTCGCTCCTGTTTTGTTGTTCAGTCGCACAGTCGATTCCGACCCTCTGCGACCCCATGGACCACTGTCCGCCAGGCACTTCTGTCCTCCACCCTCCTCCTCAACTCGCTCAGCTCTGTGCCCATTGCGTCCACAATACCATCTAGCCATCTCATTTTTGGCTGCCCCCTTCTTCTTTTGCCCTCCACCCTTCCCAGCATCAAGGCCTTCTCAAGTGAATCTTCTCTTCTCATTTGCTCCTGTACAGGCGCATTTTACTTCCACTTCTGGGAGTGATGAGGTAGGACAGATGAATTGGCATTGGAGCCAGATCCAGCCCACTGGCCTTAATTTGGGCACCCCTGGTCTAGATTGTAGGCAGGTGACTCTGTAGGGGCCGTGGGCAAGTTTGTCCAGATAGCAAAAGCAAAACAATCACACATATCAAAGTCACAAACTTTTAGCTACAGGATAGCGGTTGAACCCTTGCCCCCAGCAGGGCTCCATAAGGACAGGTTGCATACCTATAATTATTGTTGTTCTTCATAGTCCCCTGTGAATCCACACAAATGGGTTTACTGCCAGTGGTGGGATGTCAAAAATTTTACTACCCCACCGTGATGTCATCACAGTGTGGGCGGAGCTAACATCATGATGTCATGGGCAGGGCCAAATAAAAAAATACAAAATAATAATATAATAAAATAAAAATAAGCACACATACACACCTCGGGCCTTTTTAGGAACTGTGGTAGTACGTCAATATAGGTAAAGGTATTAAATACACATTCAAATACACACAGACACACCACATCCAAAGGTGAGTCACTTACCCTGGGGAGCAGGCTTTGGGAGCTTCAGGCTAGCAGCTTCTCTTCCTCCTCCCCGCTTGGGAGGACAGCAAGGAGGCCGTGCATACACACCAAGGACCGTAGGCATGCATGCACACCAAGTGCTTGGCACGCATGCGCAGTGAAAAGGTAAGCCCTGAAGGTGGTTCCCCCCAAAAGCTGCTATCGGTTCTCCAGGACACTGGGAAAAGTTACTACCGGTTCTGGAGAACTGGTGAGAACCTGTTACATCCCATCACTGTTTACTGCGCACACACCTGGTTGGCGTCTCTTGTGTTCACTAAAGGATGGCGGCTGGACCACCTCCACGCCTCCTCTTCATCCAGGCTGAACTGGCGACGCTCCCTTGGGGATTTTTACAGCATCACTGCTGTCAATTGTGATTAAGGTTTACGACTTTGAGGCTGGTCCCTCCGAAAAGCCTCCCTGAATAGACTTAGAAGCTATTCTTCATATGAAAGCTACACAAGGAATAAGACTGTACAAGGGGAAAAGTATATTGAAAGTCAAATTAAGTTGACTGAAGAAGAGATGAAAAAAAAAATACTGGCAACATCCTTTTCTCTAGCCTCTTTGCGACTCCTTGGGTACCCGTGAGAACCGCGCCAGCTTGATAGCTCGACCTGTTGAACGACAGGTGAGTCTGACAGCTTGACCTGTTGTGTTGAATGATGGCAGGTGAGAGAACGAGCGAAGGAGGAGAAACCGCCGGGCGTGAGTTTGCAGGTTGCGTGGCGAAACCGCGGCGTCGAGAGCGATGCGAAAAAAGGCTTCGTGGTCCGTCTCCCTGTTGGAGGTTTTAAGAGGTTTCCGATCGCGGGAAAGGTGGCGGAGGGCAGGGGAGCAGGTGCCGTCCCCCAGCTCAGCCACAAGGGGGCAGTAGTTAGACGCGCACGGCGCCGGCCGAGTGTAGGGGGATAGCCTGGGGTTGGGGGTCCCAAGCAGTGATGGGATGTAACAGGTGCTCACCAGTTCGCCAGAACCGGTAGTAACTGTTCCCAGTGTCCAGGAGAACCGGTAGCATTTTTTTTGGGGGAAAAAAAAACCCACCTTCGGGACTTACCTTTTCACTGTGCATGCGCATCAAGCACTTGGTGTACATGCATGCCTACAGTGCTTGTTGCGTATGCACGGCCTCCTTGCTGCCCTCCTTGCTGTCCTTGTGTTGTGGGTGGGTGGGTGGGTTGAGAGGGGTGTGTGTGTGTGTGCTTATTTTTATTTTATTTTATTATTTTTTATTATTATTATTCTTTGGCTCCGCCCATGGTGCCATGACATCATGATGTTAGCTCCGCCCACACTGTGATGACGTCACACGGTGGGGTAGTAAAATTTTTGACATCCCACCACTGAAATCCCAGGTGGGGAGGGGTCAGGGTCCACCGGGCAGGCTCCCCAGGGGCCTCATTTCGCTCCCCGTCTGTGCTCATCCCACCTTTGAGAACATCTGTACCTTCAAGGGGGGGCTGGGTGGAAGAGGGGGGGTGTTTAGAGAAAGCGGGAGAACACATGCACACGTTACATTATTGCTGGTGCACATTTGCAAAGAGAGGTGCCCCCCTCCTTTCTTCAACCAAGTTGGGGGGGGGAGTTTTCTTGGGGGGGGGAGACCACGAGGGACCACAGCCATGGGGTAGGAGGGTTGGGGGTCCTGTCCCACAGCAGAAAGGCCAGCCCTGAATCCCAGGGAGAGCTTAGCTTGGGGAAAGGGGCCCTTCTTGGACCTACAGGATACTGCCCTCCCACACCCCCTTGGAGGTCTTTCCCTTCTCAAAAATCGTGGGATTACCCCCCCCATCCCACTACCCCTCTAATAACAGAGAAGGCAAAGAGGCCCTTGAGGCGTGGCAGGGAGATGTGGATGGTATGAATATTGGGGTAGGGTTGGAGTGGAGCAGGGGTGCTTAAACTACAGCTCGTGGGCCAGCTCTGGCCCGGCACCAATTCATCAGGCCTGCACCACTCTCGTTGCTCCCACAAGCAGAAGTAAAATGTGCCCGTGCAGTGCAGGCTGGATGAATTGACATCAGGGGCCAGATCTGGTCCATGGGCCGTAGTTTAGGCACCCCTGTTTTAAGCAGAGAAAACGGCAGCTTAAAATCTATCTTCTGTTGCAAAACAGATTGCAGGGCACGGTTTACTTCTGCCTCTGGTGGGAGGAACCACGCGACCACTGTGCTGAACCACGTGACCGGCCCACTGAGCCACCCGTTGGTGATGCTTGTTGGGGCCCAGGAGTTCCTCTTGCTCTTCTGTGCCTGCTCAGCTGCTCGGGAGCCACTTCCGCTGCTTCTGTGTGCTCAGCTGGGACCTGGGATTGATTGGAAGTCAAGGGTCTCTTTAACCACTGCAAATCAATGCTCAGCTGGCTTCTTGGGAGAAGGTGAGTCTCTATCTTTAAAAAACAAAGAGCCATGAGGTCCAATTCCCCCTTCTGGGAAACTGAGCTACACTTAATAGGTCAATTGATTAGGCTCCATGGTGAGTGTTTTCCACCCTCTTGTGAGCTGTGGCGTATCCAGGACGTGATCTGTCCTATCTAGCTGTTGGTGTGTTTTACATTTTCTTCTTTAAGTGCTGTATCCGATTCCGAATATTGGTTATCCTCCGGGTTGGTGGTGGTGGTCGTCTATGATGACCATCCTGTGGATAATATAATCCACTGGCCTTCTGCACTGCAGGTTGACACCCATAATACCACCACGGAGCCAGTTCCATGAGTCAGTTTCTGGTACTGAGCCCTTCTGGCACATCAAGTCCTCATCATCAGCCCCAGGCCAGGATGGATGAAGCTGCTGCCCACCATCCAGAGGGAGCCAAGTGGGACCATTTCATCCACTTCGGTACCATCACCCTTCCTTCCCTCTGTCACTTGGTTAGGTTCTTGCATTGACCATGCAGGGTGTATTTGCCACGCGTGTAGCAGAAATTGTCGGGTTTATTAACACAGCTGCACCTACTTATCTTGACCTCAAAACAGACTCACTATGGCCCAGCTGTACTCCAATAAGATGGTTTCTCACTAGAGACAAGCCCTTGCTCCATGTCTGATGTCAGCTCACTGAGTTGCCCAGACATGCCCGGCTGCTGCTGGAACATGCATGCCACTAGGGGACGTAATTCAGCCAAGGTGGCAGCAGGCCTAGTGGTAGCTCCAGCTGTTATAATGTTCCCATGTAAAAACACATTACCCATTTACTGATCATTTGAACAGCTATAGCATGGCTATAGCTTACAATCTGTACACGATAGGCAAATTCTGAGTTCAGATTTGGAATCAGCACACTCGATATCATGTAAATCGCATGTGTTATTATTCCCAGTAGCAAAATCGTGGTTGTATTGCGGGTGCTTTGCTTTCCATGGCGGCGCTCTTGAGAAAGACTGGAATATCATAGAGCCAGGTCTATAGGGCAAAATATGTCTCTCAAATGCTCCTCATGCCTTTCAACTCCATATGCTTCTCTCCCCTCCCCTCTTCTCTCTCTAAGCCACTCTGGCCAAATACATAAATAAATAAGCATCATAAAAGTTTTAAAGTAAAGCTATTCTTTGGTTAATGTGGGGAGTTTATGGCCAGCTGCTCTGATTTAATGGCTGTATAGCCATTCAGTTGTTAACAAATCAATATTTTCCTAAGAAACCGTCGGGGCCTGCCATAAATATCCCGTTAGTTGTAGGAAGATCAGCCACATAATTCATGTGCTGGAGCAGCCCTAATGGGTTACATGATGGCTGTGTCACAAAGCATATTTATTAGGGGGTAATGAAAGTTGAATGAACTGGGTTGATAAAGGCAAACCCACAAACCTGTTCATTAATTATCCACTCTCTCTCTTTTCTTCCTTTCTTCCTTCCTTTATTTTCTTTCTTTCTTTTCTTCCTTTCCTTTCCTTTCTTTCTCTTCTTTGCTTCTCTTCCTTCCTTCTTTCTTTTCTTCTCTTCCTTGCTTCCCTTCCCTTCCTTCCTTCTCTTCCTTCCTTCTTTCTTTCTCTCTCTCCTTTCTTTCTTCTCTTCCTTCCTTCCTTCCCTTCTTTTCCTTCTTTCTCTCTCTCCTTTCTTTCTTTCCTTCTCTTCCTTGCTTTCCTTCCTTCCTTTCTTCCCTTCTCTTCCTTCTTTCTCTCTCTCCTTTCTTCCCTTCTCTTCCTTGCTTTCCTTCCTTCCCTTCTTCCCTTCTTTCTCTCTCTCTCTTTTCTTTCTTTCCTTCTCTTCCTTGCTTCCATTCCTTCCCTTCTTCCCTTCTCTTCCTTCTTTCTCTCTCTCCTTTCTTCCCTTCTCTTCCTTGCTTTCCTTCCTTCCTTCTTTTTCCCTTTTATTCCTTCCTTTTCTTCCTTCCTTCTTTCCTTTATTTCATTCCTTCCTTCCTTCCTCTGCTTATTGTGAAGAGGCCAATGACAAAGTAACAGGTAACACACAGGATTTATTTGGGCTTGCAGTACATAAAGTGTATGCCCTAATCATATGTGTACAAATTCACAGCTCACCACAAGCGGCTGGGGTCAGTTCCCTTCCCACGCAGCCTGTTTCCCACTGAGAAGTTCTGGCTCATGTTCATCCCCAGGTTCTTTGCTTCCCATTCCCATGCACCCTTTTGTCCCAGCGCTCAGGAGCCACAGAAACGCGGCTGCATATTCCACATGGCAGTCCTTTGCACATGTGCAGGTGGTGGTTGTACAACTCCTCTCTTTCTTCTCTTCTTGAGACTGAACGTGTCCTCAAGAGAATGGAGCCGAAGGGATGCCCCCACAGGCTTCAGGAGAAACAGGGCAGTGGATTACGTCAAACAAATCCACTTTGGTTTGAATTCCTGCCTTGAGCAGGCGGTTCTCATGGGACACCCCGTTCCAACTCGGCCATTCAGTGATTTTATGATAAATACCCCTGTCTGAGCCTAGACTAAACTTCGTGCACATTTAGGCTACTTGCTCTATCCCAGGGGTTCTCAACCTGTGGCCCATGGGCCGGACGTGGCCCACAGTCCCATTTCATGTGGTCTCCCACTGCCTCCACCACATCTGGAAGTGCCATGTCATGGAGGAAGGACAAAATGGCTGTCTAGCCCCCAAAACTGTTTGAGGGAGCGTGACCCAATGGTCCCTAGCTTAAAAAAGGTTGAGAATGCATGCTCCATGAGACCTTCACTCCAAGCAGCGCAGTCTAGCATTTGGTGTGTGAATAGAAAGACATACATAATGTATTTAATAAACCAGTAATGCCAGAATAGCTAATTTTATGCTTAGCAGAATTTATTGTCTAAATAATAATCTAAGGGACAGGATTGTGAGGCTCTGGGGTCTCCGGCCTGAAACCCCAGACTCCCTTATTCTTAGCCTGCTCCATGGATTTCTTATTTCTCTTGTGAAGAATTATTGCACTCACTTATTGAGTTCTGCAGAGGCTGGGAATTCTGGCCCCCTTTATTTGCTGACCATGGCATGTATATCCTGGGATGAGGAGGGGAAGCCCTGGGCATTTCACAGGTCATGCTCAGTTGGTAGCCACCAAGGGCTTAGATTGGGGGTGCCCAAACTATGGCCTGGGGGGGAGGCGGATACGGTCCCAAAACCAATTCATCCAGCCCATGCTGCCCTTGCCACACCAGGAAGCGGAAGTAAAACATGCTGTACGGGGAGATTTTACTTCCGCTTCCTGGAGCAGCAAGGGCAGCACGGGCCGGATGAATTGGTGCAGGGGCTGGATCCAGCACCCAGGCCATAGTATGGGCAACCCTAGTTTAAACAGAGAACATAGCAGCCTAAAAATTTATCTCATCCTGTTGTGAAACAGACTGCAAGGCACGTTTTGCTTCCACTTCCGGCAGGAGGAACCACGTGACCGGCCCACTGAACCACATGACTGGCCCACGGATCGAAAAGTTTGGGCACCCCTGGCTGATCTAGACTATCTGTAAAAGTGTGGAGCTGGATGAGAAGCAGATTTTGCAAAGGGGAGGGGAGGGGATCTCTGCCTCTGGTTTCAATGCAATATGTGGGGCTCCCCTCCTTGCTAGTTTGGCTCTGCCATAGGGAAATGCCACCAGCAGCCTTCGGACGGTGCCTGTTCAGCGCATCTGCTTTGATCTTACACCCGACCTCCACTTTATGGGCATTTATTAATGATCCGTATGATATGGATTAATAAGCAAACCCACGTGCCCTTGTATTTTGCAGATTTATTGTCGTGTTAATAATTTACCAGAATAAACTCATTTATGGGAAGGCGTTCATTTCTCCAGCAAGCTGGTTATTAACTGTGTTCGGGCCTGCAACCTGGCAGGGAAATTCTGTTCATTAAGAAATATTAAAATATTGATCCAGCCGCTTGTAATTAACTGTGCCCATGAATTATTACTCATTTGCACAAAAGGAAGAAGGAACGTGCCGCTGGTTAGCATCAAAATGAGGATGCAACCTGACAGGTGAAGTCTTGTTCTTCTATGGTGGGATGAGGAGTCAAACAGATGCCTGGGTTGGGGAGCAGCCCAGATGCAGATCCCCCCCTCCAAGGCAAAAAACATCTGGATGGTCGAGGCCACCTCTGACCCATGGAGGTCATGAGTGAGAACCTGGCTTGATTTATTGACTAGTATCCAGGAACTAATGACTTCCGAGGCTCTCCAAGCAGCAGCCAGCCATCATAAAACACCTAACCCAGGGTGCCCAAACTGCAGCCTGTGGGCCAGATCTGGCCCCACATGTCAATTCATCTGGCCCGTGCCGCCCTCGTCGCTGCTAGAAGTGAAAGTAAAGCGTGTGTTTTACTTTTGCTTCCAAGATCGACGAGGGCAGCACGGGCTGGATGAATTGGTGTTGGGGGCTGGATCTGGCCCACAGGCCAAAGTTTGGGCACCCCTGGTTTTAAGCAGAGAAAGTGGCAGCTTAAAATCGATCTCATCCTGTTGCAAAACAGATTGCAAGGCGCGTTTTGCTTCCGCTTCTGGTGGGAGGAACCACGCGACCGGCCCTCTGAACCACTTGATCGGCCCACTGGATCACACGACCGGCCCTTGGCCTCAAATGGTTGAGCACCCCTGACCTAAACGCAGGTCTTCCCAGCTTCCAAACCCCATTCCCTTTGCCATTGGACCCCCTCTTCTCCTCCTTGAGTAGGGGCAGAGGCTTTTTGCCTCACTTCATGGACTGTTCAGGGCGTCTGTGCGAGAGAAGCCACGTTAAGACCTGGAAGGAACTTGAGCCAACCTCTCCTGCTCTGCTCTGGCCCATCTGTGGTGACCTGGTCCCTCCTTGCCTTGTGGGGAAGAAGCCTCGCAATTCCTTGCAACAGGAGGCAATTGACAAGGAAGCCTTGCTGACGTCCTGCGTTCACCCAAGATGGAGGCAAATATCAGGCTCTTCATTAAATTAAAGGGATTTGTAGAGCTTTGACTTGCGTGCTCAGAATGAGATGCTAATTAATGAACAGAGCAGCTGAAGAGGGATCCAATCTGCATAAAACGTGCCTTGTCAAAGTGTTAGGTAAACAGCAGCCTCATAATAGCGGCACCAGGTGGATGTATTTTTTTTACTCTACTACGGGTCCCTGTGCGGCTGTTGGGTGGAGAGTTTCCACTCTTGGCAATTGTAGACCTTGTTGATGGCTAATCTCTCCCTCCCTCCTCCTTCAATGCAAAATCCAGGCTTGTAAAGACAAGCTGCAAGCAAGGGCAAAAGATGCGGAGGAGGGAGAATTCTGGCTGGCCTGGGATGTGGGTGGCAGGTTTGTAGACCCACCCTAAACTGTGAGGTTCCTGTGAGGGTGAAATGGAGCCGTTACCTTGAGAGGAATCCTCTGCTGTGCCTGCAACTGAATGGTTTAGTCAAGCTGGCCTTTCAGCCACCCGAGGCTAGAGAGAACAGCCCCTTCCAAGGGCAAACCAGAAAGGCTCCTGGAATGCAACTCTGAATCTCTACGTCTTGCAAGAAGTCACCCTCTGAGACCAGGCTACAGCAGGGGTGCCCAAACTATGGCCTGTGGGCTGGATCTGGGCCCCAATGGTGATTCGTCTGGCCCACGCCACCCTCATCGCTCCCGGAAGCGGAAGTAAAATGCCCCCGTACGGGTGTGTTTTACTTCTGCTTCCAGGAGCGATGAGGATGAATTGGTGTTGGGGGACAGATCCAGGCCATGGGCCGTAGTTTGGGCACCCCTGGTTGAAGTAGAGAAAATAGCAGCTTAAAATCTATCTCATCCTCTCGTAAAACAGATTGCAAGGCATATTTTACCCCCACTTTCAGTGGAACCTCGTGACCGGCCCTCTGAACTATGTGCCTGGCCTACGGCCTGAAAAGATTTGGCACTCCTGGCCTACAGAACCTCTGACTTCCTTCACCACCCTTTGGGAAATGACCCACTGGGTTGGGTTAAGAATGTACAGGGTGGAACACACCTCTGTATGTGGTTTCATGGGCATCTTGACACCAGCAGAGTGAGTGCCACAAGCACAGAAGGAAGCAGCACATCACGTGGTCCCCTACCTGTCAGTACCGTTCTTCCGAGGGCAATTTAACATGTCAAGGTTAACCACTGGGAAGAAACGCCCTGAATTGCGCTCAGCAGACCTCCACCCCCCTCCGCCCCATAGAAGCCATGTTTAGAGAAGCCGTGTGCTCCTGAGCATGTGCAACGAGGCAGAAGCAGCCCTTCCATCTGTGGAAGAGAAAGGTGTAAGCAGCTAAAGATGATCCTCGTAAGAACAGGGCATGGGACGGAAGTCGGCATAGGTGCCGAAGGATGGCATGGAGAGCCAGCCTCCGCCTGAAACCGTCCTGCCTATGCCAAGCGTTCTGGGTGACCTTTTGGGTGTGGGAGGAGGGGAGGTGCGAAGCTTCATGAAACACACAACACTAAGTCCGGTCCAGCGGAGAACACACCGGAACTCACGTTCGAACCTTTTTATTGTTACAATCATATAAGGAAATGTTTACATAGAAAATCACAGATTGGCTATCAGGCTCATGCGTCTATGGCCATGATTGGATGGATATAGCTATACCCTAATTTGGCTAATACATTGCATGCTTGCCTCTTAGTAGTCAGTCTCATGGCTTAGATGTGTAACATACAACCCAAAAGCAGGAGACCTTTGAACCCAAATCAAGCTGATGGGCGCTGGCTGTTTTCCTAGGCTAGACAAAAGGTTGAAGTGCTGCACCAGGAGCCTTTTGACTCACTGCAACCGGGCATCTTCATCAGTTTCCCACATCTGGGTAATGAGGAGTCTCTTGTTTCAAAATCACGGCCACTGCCTCCTCTGTTGCGCCCCCTCCTCCAGCCCAACCGCTGGTCTATTTATAAGGTTTAATTGGTTCGGAGAGTCCATAATGTCCCTGCGTCACGGCAGCTTAGCTTAGGAATATGGATCCTCTATTTAAGGAGACAAAGCAGTATATCAACGTGTTTAACTGCCTCTTCTCAGCAGCCTTCTGGTTGGGTCGGTCTGGGCCACACGCCAAGAGAAACGGCACATTTCCCTGCAGGACTCTTCCTACAACCGTCTGGGGAGCAAGTCGAGTGCTGTAAAATTCAGGGAGAGAAACGGATGAACAGCTGGATTTCCATAGGAAAAGGTAGAGAAGCTAGAATAATGCCAACCAAACATCTGGATTCCTAGCAGCAATGGTCTCCAAAGCTGTAGCAAACCCCCTCTTTTGTCAAACCAGCCCAAAGGGTGGGAACAGCCCACCCCACCCCCATCCCCATCAGTGCTCACTCTTTCTTCATCTGAATCTTGTCTGGCTTCCCTTATGATGTGTTCTGCGTCCAGATGGAACAGATGCTTTAACCACTGGTGGTGCAGTGGTTAAAACTGCTGTACTGCAACCAAAAAGTTGTGAGTTCGATCTGGACCAGTGTGCAAGGTTGATTCGGCCTTCCAAGGTCAGTAAAATGAGTACCCAGCATGTTTGGGGTGAAATGTTAATTAATTTATGAACCACCCAGAAAGTGCACTAACAAGCGCTATGGGTGATGGTGGTGGGTTGACATAGAAGTGTGATTGTTCCTGCTACCCTGCTCTGACACATCTGCCTACAGGAAAACCATTCTGTTCCATCTTCTGTTTTAACCATCGCTTCTTGTCCACAATTCAGGCCATGCTTCGTGGCAATCAAATGTTGAGCTCTTGCCTCATTTCTTTCAGAAATGCCCGAAATTTCTCACGATCTCTACTGTCAAAGGCTTTGCTGTCATAGAGCCTGTCACGATCCAGCCGGCCCCCACACGTCTGGAAAACCCCTGGAAACCAAAACAAACCTACACAGGGCGAGCTGGACGGCTAATTAGAACAGAGATCCAACTCTCAGCTGCTTATCAGCTCTTAAGGGGTTTTTATTTGGTAGCGTGTTCAAAGATTTGTGTGTGTGAAAGGCAGCTCTTACCCTTTTTAGTCCAATGAAGACACGTTGTTCAGAAAAATGATGAAGATTTATTGATCAGGTTCATAAAGCATAAAAGTCAGAAGCACAGGTCAGTCCAATAAAGTCCACAGGCAAATCTAGGTAACCATTTTTAAGGAGCAAAAATGCATACTCCTAGGCTAAAGATTGCTAGCCCATTGAGATTCAAAAACAAAAGCTCTCTAATCAAAAACAGGTCTTAATCCATGAAGAAACAGAGACGAACTCCTTCTTCTCTCCAAAATGGAGAATTTGCAGTCAGGTGGGACTGCTTACCCAATCAGGTAACAGCAAGCAAAATGAGAAAACTTTCTCACAACAATGGTTGTTTACACACGTGCACGCAGAGTTTTCTGGGACTAGTCATAACATGGCTCTGCTAAAGAGATAAGACGGGTACACTGACACTAAAAACATGGTGGAAAAACATGCTGTTACACAGCCTTGAGGCTCAGAGAGAGAAAAATGGATTTTTCTGAGGCCTATTTGAAAATTGGCAATTTCAAGTCTTAGGAAATAGGTTCATTTCCTGACACGCCCTCCTTTCTGGAAAGGCAAACCGGGGGTTTGACTTTACCAAAAGGCATTATTTACTAATGTGAGCAAAGCAATTGAGCAAACAAGCTATCCCTTATATATGTAGGATATCAAGCGTTAAAGCTTCTTCCAGTTTTAGCTACTGGAGGTACACGTTACATAAGTTACATTCTGCATTGCAAGCAAACTCAGGTATAAAACCTTGCTGGAACAAAAGACTTGGGCATTTTCAGGTACCAAAGGTTTCCCCTTTCCAAAACACATTTTGCCCAAACAGAACAACCTTTAAATCAGAAAACAGGTCAGTAACACCACACATGTCACAGAGGCCGCTTGTACGAGCCTCTGGAAAAATAAACAGATGATTAGCAAGAAACAATAACATTTCCCCCCCTTCTTCGTCTTTGATGTTGCACCTGCAAACAGTTAAACCAGCCAGTTGAACAAAGTCCATTTAGAGTTCCGTTATCAGCACTTCTTTCAGACGTCAGGAACATGTGCATCTCCTAGTAAACAAACTCAAGAAACAACCTTTAAGGTATTTATCAGAACACAGCCCAAAGGAATCAATCAAACAACCCATCACTCTCATCCCTGTGAGGTTTGGGAACTAAACAGGCAACAGAATTGATGGCTTGACTAACGTCTCAACTCAAGAGCGCGCAGAATTCCATTCACTCTCCTCAGTACGTCGGGAATCTGGATCTGGATCTGGCCTCTGCTATTGCTGGAACCGCTAGTTGGGCTCCCACAGCCATCTTTACTTATTACTCCCACACTTCAGCTCTTGGCTTTCGGAGGGTAGTAAAACTCAGGGAAACACTGCATCCGGCAATTATTTCCCACTTCCCACTAGCTGACCAAAACAGCGTAGTGTAACAGCCTGTAGATAACACTTTTCAGAGTGGTGGATCTGGCCCACCCACTCTAGCAAAACTTCTTCCTTGGACACGTGGAGGAGTCCGTTGGAGCTCTTCCACCTTTAAGCTGGTATCTCAAACACAATGAGGCAATCAGCAACTTCTCCAGGTCTTCAAAGACCAAACAGCACATGTAATCAGCAACTAGGAACTTCAATGCAGGAAAATAAATCTTATCTGAAGGGTTCCACTCCTTCTTCCTGGCTTTGGGGAAAAATTAACTTCAAGGAACTGCTTCTGAGTGAAAATAGGCACTCTGTGGAGTTTTGACTCCAATTCAACACAAAAGAGTCTTATTTAGGGCTTGGGGCTTGCTGGGCGTCTGGGGAAGTCTCAGAAGTCATCTGGACAAGCTTCACCCACCCTGGGCCCTTCCTTCTGGCTAAACATCATCTGGGCACCTTCTCCAAGATCCCATCTGGAATGGAGTCTGTCTTGGGGTGCTAACTGTGGTGAGGGGGTACATTCATCAGCCACTGGCTTACCTTCCATCTTGTAGGCTTGGAAGACGTCTCAGTCCCTCTGGACTTGCCAGCACTGGAAACGGCCCTCGGCCCACGGCCCTCGGGTCTGGGAGTTTGAGAATCCGACTCAAAACTCAAAACGAAGAAGCAAACAGCTGCGATCCTGCTTTCCTTTCAGCACCCTTATCTCAGGAAAACGCAAGCAGTCCAAGGAGGCACTTTCTCAGCTTCTGCTGCAGGCTTTCAGCCAAAAACAAACAAAGGCTGCTGCTTCTTGCCGGGCAGAGACACATGCACACACACACAAAAAAAACGTCGTCAAGAGGCGCGCCGTGTCACCGCTGCCACCATGTCACGATCCAGCCGGCCCCCACACGTCTGGAAAACCCCTGGAAACCAAAACAAACCTACACAGGGCGAGCTGGACGGCTAATTAGAACAGAGATCCAACTCTCAGCTGCTTATCAGCTCTTAAGGGGTTTTTATTTGGTAGCGTGTTCAAAGATTTGTGTGTGTGAAAGGCAGCTCTTACCCTTTTTAGTCCAATGAAGACACGTTGTTCAGAAAAATGATGAAGATTTATTGATCAGGTTCATAAAGCATAAAAGTCAGAAGCACAGGTCAGTCCAATAAAGTCCACAGGCAAATCTAGGTAACCATTTTTAAGGAGCAAAAATGCATACTCCTAGGCTAAAGATTGCTAGCCCATTGAGAACCAGAAACAAAAGCTCTCTAATCAAAAACAGGTCTTAATCCATGAAGAAACAGAGACGAACTCCTTCTTCTCTCCAAAATGGAGAATTTGCAGTCAGGTGGGACTGCTTACCCAATCAGGTAACAGCAAGCAAAATGAGAAAACTTTCTCACAACAATGGTTGTTTACACACGTGCACGCAGAGTTTTCTGGGACTAGTCATAACATGGCTCTGCTAAAGAGATAAGACGGGTACACTGACACTAAAAACATGGTGGAAAAACATGCTGTTACACAGCCTTGAGGCTCAGAGAGAGAAAAATGGATTTTTCTGAGGCCTATTTGAAAATTGGCAATTTCAAGTCTTAGGAAATAGGTTCATTTCCTGACAGAGCCGTGCATCCCTTCTGTGTGGATGAGGGGTTCTCAACCTTTTTAAGTCAGGGGGCAGGTCATGCTCCCTCAAACAGTTTGTGGGCCAGACTGGTGCTCCAGGCGTCGCCACCACTGGTGGTGGAATCGGCCACAGACTCATTTATGGTTTTTAACAACAGTCATAAATGAGTCCATGGCTGATTCTGGCAGTGGCGGCTGGAGCAAGAACTGGGGCCAAATTATTTGGTGCCATGAGCCAGATTCGGCCTATGGGTCATAGGTTGAGAACCCCTGGCGTAGGACTATAGTCTACTGTTGCCACCTTCTCTTTATTTTCTCCGGGTCAGACAACGTCCTTCAGATAGTTCTACCTTCCTAATCTAGGCTTAACTTTCTCTTTGGTCTGTTGGATTTTCTGAAAAAAGACCTCTTGTTCTCTCTCTCGTTGTCTTAAAGAACATCGTTCTGTAAATACCCCCCAAACAATGATGTTAAAGTTATTGGGTTATCACAGATAGAGCATTCATGCTCCAGGCTTTTAAACACCCCAGGCTTCCCCATAGCTTCCGCGTTGTCCTTTATGCAATGTGGTTTTTGAAGACAATGTCCCCCACTCTCCCTAAATTCACCCCACCTGTAAAAGCTGCATGGATCTGATTGTTTGGCCAGGAGGAAGGCCCCCCCCCCCAAGACTCACCTGTGCTTCCAAAGCAGCTGATAAAGCAGATGTCTTCTGATCCCATGGCGAGGTTGTGAAATGTGCTCCCCTCTCCTAAAGCGAGTGGGGGTTTAAGTCAGCTCACCAGGAAGACGTGGGATGCTGGCAGGGGACTCATCCTGCAGGGCCCCTCATTTTGTGGTCCCTGCACACAAGCACTTTTCTACCTGGGAGGTGGGGATGCTTTGGAGGTGGCTGTGGCCGAGGGGGGCACTGGCCTCTTTCCATGCCTCCCCTGCTGAGAGCCACTCCGCCAGTGGTCTCTATCCAGAAAGCGATCCAAAGTCATCCTTGGAGTTCCCAGGCGGGCAGGGAGGAGGCAGCAGAGAACCAAATAAACAGCACAAGGACAACTAACAAACAAACAGGCAAGGCGGCGGGTCTCCTCAGTGCAAACATCTGGCCCACAAAAGGCCTGCTGGAGCAGTTGTAAGTGGGTTGCGAGTGAGGTCCCACAGGTGCGTGGAATATGCCAAGAAGTAAGGAAATGGGCACACAGCTGCCTAGTAGATGGGCAGGGGCATCTCGGTTCTTCCTGGAGACAAGGCATGGGCTTCTCTCCTGTAGCCCTAACCCCGGCCACCTATGCCAAGGTGCCATGGGTAGAGGTGGGAACCAGGCCCTCCCTCCCATGTGCCAGCCCACGGGGGTGGGCCAACGCCTAAACTTCTCTTTGGTGGCTGAGAGCCAGATGGAACCGAGTGGTCAAAGTTTTTGGTCTTACCGCTTCGTTGTCCGAGGGATGTTCCAAAGCACAGCAGCAGGGCAATCCTCTTGACGGCCGGTCTCTCCAAACCTGTCCCAGCCCTGGATGCCCTTCTCTCTGGCCAGGTTGACCGGTGGATGCTTTGCCTCGCCCGGCGGCCTCCCCAAGAAGCTGCTGGCTTTATCTTCTTTGTAGCAGAAAGGGGGGAAGCAAGAAAAGGCTTCGCTTCCGAGGCGTTTGGAAAAGCCACGAACGTTGCCTGCCTGGGTGTCTGAAAGCGATAAAGGCAAGCCTGCGATGTTTCTGTCATGTTGGTTTCATGGTCTAAAAGCCACAAGGATTAGCAAGTCATTTGGCTGCCAAGAGCCACACGGTAGCAAAGCCCATGCAGCCATGCACACACATACACATGCACACACACACAGACACACAACTCTGCTGTTGTTATTTCTTCTGCCTCTTCCGACATCCAGAGGTTTAATTCTGGCATACTTTCAGGAAATACACTTTCTGGGTTCGACTCTTCTTGCGTCACCCAAAAGCCTGCTCAGCATTCAAGCTTGTGTCCAATGGCTCCTGGTGAGTTTCAGGGGCAGCCGGAGCCTCCCGGGGTGTGCACGCATGCGTGTGTGTGCCCCCTGAAAACGTAGACTCCCCAGTCCCTCCTGCCTGGTCCACCCACACTACAGCTGTCATGAAGGATGGTCCACAGCGCTCCACACCAACCCAGGTTTAAGTTGAGAAGTTAGGGGGCTGAGGTTAGGGGGACTTTGTCTCATGGCATCTGCTTGGAATAAATCCAGTGGTGGGCAGCAGCAGGTTCACACACACCCGGGCAGGGGGTTAGCAAAATTGGGGGGTCTTTGAGCAGGGGGTTAGCAAAATTGGGGGCCCACACCCACCTCCCTGCTCTGCCCCGCCCTGCCCACCACCTTCTCCACATCCTCCTCCTCCAAGTCCGGGCAGCCTTGTGCAGGGGAGTCAATTGGTATTCAAATTTGACATCAGGTTTTGTCCCTGCAAGTGGTTCAAGGTCTCCCTTGCTCAAAAGCAGTCCTATCTGACTCTAGGGTGCAGTGCTCATCTCCATTAAAGCCCAAGAGCCAGGGCTGCCTGCATTGGCCATAGGGCAGGCATGACTAGATCGCCCATGACATAGGCTCCACCCATGACGTAGGTTCCTCCCATGACATAAGCTCTGGCCATGACATAGGCTCTGCCAATGGTGTGTGGTAGGGAAATTTTTTGCTGCCCACCACTGAATAAATCCCTGGGGTTTCCAAGCACCATAAAGTGCAATTCGGGGGAGAATTTGAAGCTGCCTCTTCCTGCTTTAGTGCGTTGTTGCAATGGTTCAGCTTTTTGTGATCTCTCTCTCCCCAGCTCCCTCTTTTGTGTGGCATTCAGAGGAAGGCGCTGAGCAATGGGGAGGTGACCTGTGGGTCCAGATCTCTTGGCTGTGTGAGCGTGTGTCTCATGTGTCCTTCCACCTTTAATAGAGCTGTCCTCAAGGGTGCCAAGCCAGTCGCTATTCAGGGACTCTCTTCCGCCACCGCAGTCAGCTTAGAAGATCAAACGGTGGTTCGGAAAAGGCTGGGAATGGGAGGTTTTTCTCACTGCGCTGCAAGATTGCTAATCTGAAATGAGCATCTCGGAGGAAATCTGCCTCCTTTTTCAAAGGGATGTTTTGAAGACTGGGCGAAAGGAGAGACTTTCTCCCTCCTGCCCTTCCAGGTGTAACCAAGAAAAAGCCTATTCAGTGGCGGCATTTATCTCCAGCAGCAATCAGCTTCAACGTGGCCTATTATCCAGTCACTTGCTGCCGTACATTAAGGGACTTTGCTGCTGCTGCTGTTTCCAACGTGCAGCCGAGGGTGGATAACGGGCCAGTAATTGCTTGTCTTGTCAAAGGAAAACAAGCCAAGCCGTGAGCTGCCGATGCCAGCCTTTAACCGCTCGGCAGAGGCAACAGAGGCAGGCAAGGCGATGCCTAGGGTAGATCCGTACTCTCCTGGTTGACCTCCCAGTCTCCAGACACGGTGGGCACAGTCCAGGCGAAAGCCACTGGTAAGCTTTCCCTCCCCTGTCCAGAGAGTCTGCATCAAACCTGGGTGCCTGTAAAACAGGCTAAATCCAGATCTCTACATCCCAATCTGGAGCTGAAAGGAGAGCGAGGAGGTACCGACCGTCCCGTCCCCCTCCCCCCTCTTTCCCTAGAAGGAAACCACCAGGATGAGAAGATGAGGAAGGCGCACTTGGGGCTGTCATTCAGCTTCCAAATACAGCAGGGGTACCCAAACTATGACCCATGGGCCAGATCTGGCCCCCCAATGCCAATTCATCCCACCCGCGCCGCCCTCATTGCTCCTGGAAGCAGAAGTAAAATGTGCTCTACTTTCGGGAGTGATGAGGACAGTGTGGGTCAGATGAATTGGCATTTAGGGCCAGAACTGGCCTGTGGACTGTAATTTTGGCACCCCTGGTTTAAGCAGAGAAAATGGCAACTTAAAATCTGTTCCATCTTGTTGCAAAACAGATTGCAAGGTGCCTATTATTTCCACTTTCGGTGGGGGGAAACCACGTGACTGGCCCTCTGAACCACACGACTAGTCCATGGCCTGAAAAGTTTGGGTACCCCTGAATTACAGGGATGCCAATCAGCCTGTTCCTTTGCCATGTACACACGCATGTGCCACCTGCCCCCATGGGATCCGGCGGGGATCCTGCACTTGCCTGTGGAAATGCCCTCCTCAAGCACACGTGGCCGGAAGATGTGCTGCCTTCTTCTGAGGCCACCCACCAAGCCACGTCTCCTGGGGCTCCAGGGGCCTCCCAGGCCACCTGAAAGTCTCCTGCACAGCCGAAGTAATTACGCTGGAGTACAAACGAGAGGAGATTAATTCCTAGGCTGGAAATGACTTCGTGACACATCATCATCGCGGTGCCTTTGCCGGTCCCGAAGTCTATTAATTTAGGATGCTGTGCTGCTACGGCTGAATTCATGGCCTTGAAGGAGGTCTGCTTCTCTGGCCGGCCGGTGGAGACCCGCGTGGCATTTATGGCAGCAAAGACTCCAATCTCATAAGAGGGCCTAAAAAATGGCCCATGCCACCTGGAGTAATCGGAAAGCACAGCAAAATGAAACACTTAAAACCACCCAATAAAGTGTTAGTGCTCCGTCACCATAACTAATGAAAATATATGGCTGACTCATAAAAACCTCTTGGAACAGTCTTTGTGAAACAACCGCTCTTTTATGAACACATTAAATGACAGTAATTGATGGACATGGCAAACATTCCCCCCCCCCACCGGCCCCTCCAAGAGGCGGCATGAAGGACGGAATGGGAGGCCTGTGCCAGGAGGGATTACTGGAAGCAACTGGAGGGACTGGGGTGGGTGTGGGTCATGGGTGCCCAAACTACGGCTGGTGGGCCAGATCCAGCCCATGATGCCAATTCATCCAGCCTGCTCCACCCTGGTTGCTCCCAGAAGCAGAAGTAAAACTCGCCTGACTTCCACTTCTGGGAGCGATGAGTGTGGCATGGGCTGGATGAATTGGCATTGTAGGCTGGATCTGGCCCACAGGGAGTAGTTTGGGCACCCATGGTGTGGGTGGACATCTCAAAACCAGGATGCACCCTAACTTTATTGGATTCCTAACATACCATAAACAAGGGATTTTCAACCTGTTACCCACGGGCCAGATGTGGCCCACACTGCGTAGTCACCCTCCAAACTCCGAGTTCAGCCAAGGAATGCTAGGCATGGACCTAGCAGAGACGGAGGGACCCCCGGGACTTGTCAAACAAGCACCAATGGAAGGGATGGAGAATGTTAAAAGTAAAGGTTTCCCTTGCTCGAAAGCCAGTTGTATCCGACTCTAGGGGTCAGTGCTCATCTCTGTTTCAAAGCCGAAGAGCCAGCGCTGTCTGCTTCTGCAGACATTTCTGTGGTCATGTGGCAGGCATGACTAGACACCGGAGCACACAGAACGCTGTTACCTTCCCACTGAAGTGGTCCCTATTTATCTACTTGCAATTACTTGCTTTCAAACTGCTAGGTTGGCAGGAGCTGGGACAGAGACGGGAGCTCATTCCGTCCTGCAGTACTCGGGAATTGAACTGCTGACCTTCCACCTCCAAGTCAGCGTCTTAGTGACTTGAGCCACTGCAGTCCCTTAAAGAATGTTACTCAAGGGAAAATCATTGCCTGAATCAAGCCCCCCCCCCCCGCACAAACACATAAAGCACACACACACACACTGCTCCAATCTCCTTTGGTGTGGGCTGGCTTTGGACCCATTTTTTCGGGTGCAAATGACAAACAACCAGAGACAAAGTCTGTCTCACCCGATGGCGATGAGCAACAAAACGACCTTCCCAGATCAAAGACTTCTTTCTAAATCCCTGGATCAGACCCACTCTCCACAAAAGGCAGAAGCCAGCGACCCAGTTCTCGGGGTGGGGGTGGGGGGTGGAAACCGTGTGACTCTTTCGCTGATTAGAATGTGCATAAACAAATTAGCTTGGCCTGCTTCATAGGGCGGGGGGAGGGGGGGAGAGATAGGACGACTGCAGCCAGCCTGGCTCCACAGATCCATAATTGACAAGATGAGGAGGCCACATTGCTTTCCTTTGGCTCGGCAATCCATGAATCATTTTGCTCCGTCCTGACGTGGGCCGTGATGTGACTTGGGGTGGGGGAGAAGGAAGGCCACCTTTCCAAGCGGCACAAAAGTGAACAAGTGTGTCAGCCACAAACAGTCATAGTCCTTTAGTCCTTCTTCCACATCCATGGGCTATTGAGTCTAGAGCATCTTTGTCAGTGATCAAGTGTCAGTGTATGAAAGGTACAAGCTCTTCAACAGGCTAAAATGACCACGGGGAAAATCAGGGGTTCCCAACCTTTCCACACCATGGGCCTGACCACGTCCCCTGGATAGCTGAGTGGGCCAGACCAGCCCCCCCCCCCGAAGCAGAAGTGGGCACATTTATGGCTGTTGTAAATGTGGCCACATCCACATTTACGAGTCGCAGGCGTTTTTGCGCAGGTGCATTTTACGGCTGATGTAAACTTGTCCATTTCCACTTTTTGGATGTGGGGGCAGTGTAGGCCACATGAAATGATGCTGCACACAGGGTCCAGCCCACGGGCCGTAGGCTGGGAACCTCTGGGTAAAATAATGGGGTAGGAGGCAGCGGCGGCGGCAAAGAAGTCCAAACATAGGGCTTTGGCCATGGGAGGGTCAGGTGATCTCTGCATTCATCTCTCAGACTTTTCAGCCCTGGGGCTTTTACTGCCTCCTCCATGGCTTAAAACATCTTAGACACACATTTGGAGCTCCATGTCAGTCTTAACTGAGGTTGTATCAGAAATGATGCCCCTCCCCACACACAAGACCTTTATTTGTTACGAGGAGGAGGAGGAGGAGAAGAAGAAGAAGAAGATGATGAAGTAATAATAGTAGTCGTTGTTGTTGTCGTCGTCATTGGTGTCTTTCCAGGAAGAGACCTTCAGCCACCTGGCTGGGAACTGAACTGGGTTTCCTAGTCTGCTTCAACCAGTTAACCAAGAGCTGTTGAACGGAAGCCTTCTTGAGTCGGTTCCTCCTCTGTTGGCCACAAGAGTTGAGATGCACCTCCTTGCAATGCCAGGCGGAAAGGGCAACTGTCTGGTTTTGTGTCCCACAGAGGTGGAGGCAGTTGGCAGAGCAGAACCTCCGTCTGTCCGCTGGGATTCGGCTTCTGCTGCTCATTGGAGGCTGGCAAGCATTTTGGTCACACTTTCTGATCGGCAGCCAAGGGCTTCTTGTGTTGGTTCCTGGGCAGGGCAGGCTCCGCATGGGATGGGACGGAGGCACTGAGGATCTGCTTTCTGGGTCAGACAGAGGAGGAAGGAATGAGTGAATGAGTGAGATTTGCCTGGGCAAACTTTGCATCTGGAGCAGCAGAGCCTTCTCTGTCTCTCTCACGTTCCTCCTTGCCCTGCAGGCACAGACAGAAAAAGCTGGAGGAGCAGATATCGCCCAGAATCACCGTCAAGGCTGCCTCTCCTGGGCAATTGTATCCCAGTCCAAAAATAGCCACCCGTGAGATGGAGCTGCCAAGGAAATGGGAAGTGCCCTGAGCTGGCCCAGCCGCCAAGGCGATGTCAACCAGAGGAAAACCAGCGGCAGGACAGATGTGGGCAGATCAGCTCTACAGAGGGTCACCAGAGGTCCCAGGGAGTGGCGGAGCCTCTTGGGCTTGCCATTTCCCTGGCAAAGAAATGCCAGGATGGCTGAATGGGAAGAGCATGTGGCCATTGGGTGGGAGCATTGTACAAACCTGTGGGGGCTATTTCTGCTGTGGGGTATAACCTCCCCCTTTGCCCGTCTTGTAAACTGTGAGCCATGATTATGTCCCTGGCCATCGGAAGGAGAGCTTCCCTGGCCATCATAGGCCACCAGTGTAGAGAAGGGCCAGGGGTGAATTATGACCCGCAGGGAACTCAGGCAAGCTGAAGGGACTTGGCTCTCCCACGTGAGAGATGGGACGCAATTGCTTTCGTTATAAAGGAATCATTTGGTGTTCCTTGATGGGCAAGTGGAGTGTATTCCATTCTTTTGGCAGCCCCAAGCCAAGAGCTGGAAGGAAAGATCCTCCCAAGAGGACAAACGATGAAGGCCAGGGAGCCACCCTGGCAAATGCCACCAGGGCTTCAGGACAAGCGAGCTTCCTCCATCGCAGGGACCAGGAGATTCCTCTTAAGACATGAGTGCCCAAACTGTTCGGTCACTTGGTTCCTCCCCCCAGAAGTGGAAGTAAAACATGCCTTCCAATCTGTTTTGCAAAAGGGTGAGATAGAATTTAGGCTGCCATCACAATCAGGAGTACTGTGGTAACGGCAGCCTCATGTTGCCAGCTGATCTTTCTCACACTAGGTCAAGTGAAAGGAACTGCAGAATGAACTCACCAATGGTCTTCTATGAACCGCCCTGAGTCGGTTTTACTGAGTAGGGCGGTATACAAATTTAATAATAATAATAATAATAATAATGATAATAATAATGATAATAATAATAATAATAATAATAATAATAATAATAATAATAATAATAATAATAATAATAATAATAATCTCTGCTTAAACCAGGGGTGCCCAAACTACGGCCCATGGGCCAAATCTGGCCCCAATGCCAATTCATCCAGCCCGCATTACCCTGGTCACATACAGGTGCATTTTACTTCCACTTCTGGGAGTGATGAGAGCAGTGTGGGACAGACGAATTGGCATCGCGGGCTGGATATGGCCCACAGGCTGTACTTTGAGCACCCCTGACATTCTGAACTACATACCCTTCCGATGGAAAAGCCACCACCACCACCACCCCATTTTAAAAGAGCTATTCCTGGTGTGGGAAAGGTGCAGAAAAAGAGAACCTTTGCAAGAGACTGGATCCACTTAGAGAGAGAGAGAGAGAGAGAGATTACAATCAACGGGTGTTTGTTCAGTGGATAGAGTGACAGCTCATTTTTCTGGAGACGTGGCTTCATAATTGCTTGTCCAGGAAGAAATTTGAGAAAAAAGAAGGGGCTGGTTTTTGAGGGGCTTCAAACTGCTGCATTCTAATTGCAACATCTGTCACTGTTGGTATATATGCCTCTATTTTCGCGTATTGATTGCCCTTTCCCTACACTCTCCATTCCATGACAAAACCAGGCGCAAACAGTCCCGAGCACCAGCAGCTCATTTCTAATGTTTCCATGGCTTGAAACTTTGGAGAAGGGAAGGTCTTTCTTCCTAAGAAGGCCTTCCTCAGAGACCAAGACCCACCTTGCCCATCCAATGGAGTTCCCGATGGATGGCTTATGGGGGTAATAATAATAATTTTGTGTCAGAAATTATTCTGGGTTGAGAGGATTTTTGCTGGGGAAACTCCACGCAGGGGATGACTGAATGAGGCTCCTTTCATGTCCTCAAGAACTGAGACATAGACAGGCACTCAGTCCGTCATGCAGTACCCGGGTCTTGAACTGCCGACTTGCCAGCCTTCCAGCTAATGAGGTGAGCTTCTTAACCACAGGCACCACTTATGGAGGTTAAAGGAGGATGGAGAGGAAAGCAGACGGGGGTGGGAGGGAGAGGGGAAGCCCTGGTCCTTCCGCCAAAGAAAACCCACACCTTTTCTTCCACCATTTCAAGCCCATCCAGCCATGCAATATTTGCACAGTCCAATTAAATGGCAAAACAAAGCAAAGCATTACAAGTCACATTTTGCTGTGTTACAGACCCATTGCTTTGCAAATGCCAGTTGTTCCACTGTAACATCCACAACCAATTCTCAAAGGTGTCGGGTGACTCTGTCAGAGAAAAGGGAGCTGAGTTTGCCTTTTAACGGGATTTATTGCACAGAAAGCCACCACAACGGCACAACTCAAACCCTCCTGGGCGTGTTGGTTTGCAAGCAAGCACCAAAAAGAGCTGCTCTTGAATGAGTTATGGACCACACCTGAGATGCAGGTACTGCATTACTCCGGCGGCTCTGATGTATTGAATGAACTCTGGCTTTAAGGCCTTGAGTTTCAGGGAGCTCTCCACGGTGCTGAACCTTCTCAGCCGAACAGGATCAGCACCTCTGATGACTCCCTTTCCAGTCGACCGTGGGACCTGGGTAGAGATTCATCCCACTGAAGCTGCTGGTCTCTGTTGGCGCTGCTACAGGTGGCCTCTATCCAGGAGGCAGACTTTGCATCCTAGAAAGATCGTCTCATACTTGCCCACTTGGGTATAAGTCCTTCGGAGCGGTGTGGAATTGATGGCGCCCTTAACTTAGAACCTTGGCTCTCCAAGTGTTCTTGGACCTCAATTCCCAGAAGTCCAAGTCTCTGTGAATCCACACAAATGGGTTTACTGTGTGCGTTTTTGGACCTTAATTCCCAGAAGTCCAAGTCTCTGTGAATCCACATAAATGGGTTTACTGTGCGTGTTTTTCCACCTCAATTTCCAGAAGTCCAAGTCTCTGTGAATCCACACAAATGGGTTTACTGTGTGTGTTCTTGGACCTCAATTCCCAGAAGCCCAAGTCTCTGTGAATCCACACAAATGGGTATACTGTGCGTGTTCTTGGACTTCAATTCCCAGAAGTCCAAGTCTCTGTGAATCCACATTAATGGGTTTACTGTGCGTATTCGTGGACTTCAATTCCCAGAAGCCTAAGTCTCTGTGAATCCACATGAATCCACATTTGTGTGGATTCACAGAGACGTGAGCATCTGGAAATTGAAGTTCAAGAACACACCTGGCGTGCCAAGGTTCGTCATCACTGCCCGAGGGTGTCCTTTTTTTTAGTTCAGTACTTCTTCCCTTCTCAAAAACCACCCAGGATTTTTACTCTGCTTCCTGCAGTGGCTTCCCTGGGAAGATGGAAGGGGAATTTCCCCAGAGAGAAAGAAGCGCTTTGCTCCATGGTTGAACTCCCTGCGGAGCCGCTTAGGTTGGGGACCTCGGCTTAGAACGGGGAGCTGAAAGAGAACAAGGCTCTGAAATCCAAATCCGCACCAGAAGGGGAGGAAATCTGTGCTTATAGAAAAGAAACCTACCTTGGAAGACTGCAAAAATTGACACTTTGTGTGTTTGTTTGTGTGTGTGCCTGTAATCAGTTAGTCGTATTTTGGAGCCGAGGCTGAGGGCCTGGCGTGGCTCTTGTTTCTTTCGATCTCTCTCTCTCTCCCTTCCTCTGGATCCTTCTTGATATGAAGGAAGCCCTTGGGGAGAAGATTTAACTCCAGGTCTTCTCTGGGGCATTCATTGAAGCACAGGCAGGCAGGCAGGCAGAGGAAGTTATAGCGTGGAAGAAGATGTGGCAGCACTACAGAAGTTGTAGCTTCTCCTCCATCTCTTTGCCCTGGAGTTCAAGGAAGCCTCTCCCCCAACCTGAGATTTTTCATCAACCTTTTCTTCTTCTACAACAAGAGTTCCCAACCTTTTCAAGCCGGGGACTGGGTCACGCTCTCTCAGTCAGCTTCGAGGGTTGGACGGCCATTTTACCTTGCCTGCATGATGGAGGTGGCCATTTTGTCCCATGGGCCTTAGGTTGGGAACCCCTGTTTTTCAACATGCATTGAATGGGACTTCCATTTTGTCAGGCTGAATGAGAGTTGGAAGCAGGAACAGCTTCCTTCTTTTCATCCATCAGTTCCTTCCTTCCTTCCTTCCTTCCTTCAATCCATCCATCCATCCATCCATCCATCCATCCATCCATCCATCCATCCATCCATCTTGTTACTTCCATCCACCCATCCTTTCCTTCCTTCCTTCCATCCATCCATTTCTCTCCCTCCCTCCATCCATTTCTCTCCCTTCCTTCCTTCCTTCCTTCCTTCCTTCCTTCCTTCCTTCCTTCCTTCCTTCCTTCCTTCCTTCCTTCCTTCCTTCCTTCCTTCAGAAAGGAGGCCAGCCAGTCTCTTTTCACCTCCGCGCCATGAAATTCTGGAAGGGAAAAAAGGCAGTGAGCTTATCCCAGGCTCTTTGTTTTGAATCCTGCTGTGACTCACTGACCTTCACAAGACTCTCTGCCGGAGTGTTTGTTGAAAACACATTGCGCAGATTTTCCATCCTCAGAGATGCCTCAACCATTCTGGGACGAATCGGAGCACAACCACATGAGGCATCTCAGAAAGCATTTCCCGAAAACATGTGTGGGGGGGACATGAGCTGGCTGGGCCATGGATTTCCACCCGAGTGGCAAGAGGGAACTTGGGTGGTGCTTCAACCAGCCTTTTAAGCTCCCTCCAAAAAGCAGAGCCATTGGTCCCCTTTCCCTGCCATCAGAAGGTTTTTCTCTTCCCGATGGACTGTTGAAGCTAGAGTTGCCCAAGACCTGCCAGTTTCTGTACTGTACATTTTCTCTTGCAAAACCAGCATCGTCTGGAGCCACCCTTGGAGACTAGAATGTTTCTGATGGACAAAAGCTTCTATGATTGGAGGGATGTGGGGGACAATACTTTCTCAGTCAGCTTTTAGGGACAGATAACTATTTTGCCCTGCCTGCATGATGGGTTTTTTTTTGACCATTTTGTCCCAATAGCTTCAAAGGGGTGGCCATTTTGTTTGGAGTTGTGGCAGGGGCACATGAAATGGCACTGTGGGCCAGATCCAGACCACAGGCCTTAGGCTGGGAACCCTTGCTTTAGGGCTTTGTTCTATTTCTTGCAACAGCTTAAAGTCCTATAAGGCTGGACGAATCTTTTCTCTGTTACTTTTAGGAGAGTATTGCACTAACTGGTAACACTGTGCCAGGCACTGTAGTGGCTTAGTGTGTAAGAACACTGAACTTGAGGACTGGAAAGTCAGCGGTTCGAGACCAGAGTGGTGTGTGACAGAGTGAGTTCGCTTCCTCTGTCCCAGCTCCTGCTAATCTAGCGGTTCGAAAGCAAGAAATTACAAGTAGATAAATAGGTACCTCATCAGTGGGAAAAGTAACAGTGTTCCATGCAGTGGTGGGCTCCCAAAAAATTTACTACCACACTGTGGGTGTGGTATGGTGGGCGTAGCCAGGGGGAAAGCCATGCATTGCACCCGAATTAGGACTACTTTATTTCAAAACTTGGATGGGCAGAGGGGCCAGCCAGAATTTCTGCTACTGGTTCTGGCAAACTGGTGCGAACCTATTGATACCCACCACCGGTCCCTAGTGTCTAGTCATGCCTGCCACATGACCACGGAAACAACTGCAGATGCAGACAGTGCTGGTTGTTTGGCTGCAAACAGAGATGAGCACTGAACTCTAGAGTCAGATACAATCACCTTTTGAGGAAGGGGCAGCCTTTATCTTTACCACGGTGTCAACTTTATTATTATTATTGCTAAGGTTTCAAATCGTCTTGTTCTTTTCTTTTAATAGAAGACGGTGATCCTCAAAAGATATCGAACAGTTCCAGAACTGGCTGTACCTCGATCTGATCCATTTGGTCAAAGAGGGAGTGACTTTGAATCCTCAAACAGCAAATTCACACCAGAAAAACCATGCGCAGGAAGGGGGGGGGGAAGGAAAGGAAAAGGATATGGAAACAGACTGTGATAATCCGCTGGAGTTAATAGCCTTGCAAAGCCCCAATCCACTATGTCTTTTGCTTGAAATAAACTGTGTCCCTGATCAGAATAAAATCAGGTATTTAGTGGCATTAAAGGACTTCTAAATATCCCGTTTATAATGGAGTGGAGAGATATTTACCACCAGGCTGCTTGAGCCATAAGATGCTTCTTGAGAAGAGATTTGCTTACCTTTAAATTTTTTTTTTGGGGGGGGGGAAACAGGATGGGGGGGGGGAGACTCCTGGGAGGTTGTAGTGCTTAAAATTGTGTTATATTAGAAGTTAGAGTAATCATCTGAATTTAAGTGTGTCTTACCTGCCTGGTGATGATGCTTGACGATAAGCACTGTGTGATACAGGGAGGGTAACGGCTCTGTCAAGGATGCTCCAGGTGGGCACTGGAGTCAGAACCTGAGATGCCAGGGCTTCACCTGCACCCTCCTCCCTGTAGCAGGACACTCTCTGGCCACCGGCATCTATTGGAGCCCAAAGGTCCTGACCTTCCCTTCCCTGTGGGGGAGGCAGCCCAGTGGTCCATCCTATACAGAGAAGCCGGTACTTTCACCTTGTTCTGGGCCAATGGTTCCCTACCTTTCCCAGTCAGTCAGGTCACACTCTTTCACTCAGCTTCGAGGGCTGGATGGCCATTTTGCCCTGCCTGCACAAGGGCCCCCGGCCATTTTGTCCCAACAGATTCAAGGGGGCGGCCAATTTGTGTCTCGAATGCCCTTGGAGGGGGAGGGGGCTACATGAAATGGTGCTGTGGGCCGGATCTGGCCCACAGGCCTTAGGTTGGGAGCCCTTGCTCTGGACTGAGGGCATCCTGGCAGCACCCCAAAAGGGGTGGCATGAAGGAAGGCCCTCTGGGGCTGGCCTTGGAGAGGCAAAGCCAAGACAAGAATCCGGGCAGTCTGGGGCTTTCTGGAGGGGCTCAAGGGTCAGAGGATGGCCAACCAACCCTGTGAAATCAGATGGGGCAGATTTATGGGGCTCTGTAAGGTGGCTTACCTATAACTGTTCTTCTTCTTTGTGGGCACCTGTGAATCCACACAAATCCATTCGTGTGGATTCACAGAGACCACGAAGAAGAAGAACTTGATAGAATATAGGGGCAGAAATAGACATTGTAGGTAGCCCATAACTAGAACATTGTTATATTTAACAAGGAAATAGTAATTACACTTCTCTAACCCCCACCCCACCCCCCTCCATAGCCGTTTAGTGCAATCTCTGAGCAATTCACGAGTTAATCAGCATTTTGCCCCTCAACAAGCTGGAGACTCATTTAACTGACCTCAGAAGGACGGAAGAGGCCGAGTCAACCTCGTTCCATCGCGATCGAACTCACAACCTTTTGGCTGCAGGACAGCAGTTTAACCGCTGCGCCTCCAGGGCTCTTTCCTGCACATTTCAACTGTGCTTCATGCCACTGTTCCTTTAATCTGGTCAACCACATTTTAGGTCCCATTTTACCACGTTTTTAGCTGTACCCATTCTGCAGCTGTCTTAGCCCCAGCTTTGAAGGGAGGGGGGGGGGATATAAATGAAATAAATAATTAAACCTGGAACGAAACATGTTAGACTATGGCCTAGAAATCACAGAAGGAGCTGAGGCCAAACAGATTACAGAAACAAGCGGCAAGATTTGCCCATTGACACTAACAAAATAAACCAATAACGTGAGGATTTTTTTAAAAACCTACAATTATATTCTGTTGAGCGCATGGGATTTATTGGGCCCCCACGGAGTCTTCCTAAAAGCAGGCATACTTAAATTTAATTCTTACTAAAGCAAACAACAGCAGTAGCAATAAATGGGATGTTAAGATTATCTCAAGGATAAACCCACAAATCTCAGGGCTTAGAAGGTGTCATGTGTACATTTTGCCTCCCGTGAGATTTTCTTTGGTGGGTGACTTTAGGGGTTGTGACGGGGGGGGGGAACACACCCCATTTTGGAGGGGCCATAGAAATTGCTTAGAATGTGACATCGTTAGAAGAGAAATGGTCAAGGTTATCTTGTAGAGCAAGGGTGTCCAGACTATGGCTGGTGGGCCAGATCTGGCCTTTGATGCCGGTTCATCTGGCCCATGAAGCCCTTGTCACTCCAGGAAGCGGAAGTAAAATCAGACACAACCTCAGACACACACCTCTGCATCACTAGACTGTCAGAAGACAGCATCAGCACATGAAACAAGAGAACCTGGATCAGTAAGGGAGAAGAGCAATGGCCAGGCTGGCAGTGTTTCTCCTTTCTAGATCTACAGATAGATTGGTATTCTTAGGCTTCCTTCATTCCTCCTTCCCTGTTTGCTCCAGTGCAAGGGCTGAACACTTCGTATTTGGATTTCATACCAAAACAAGGAAAGGAAACTTGCTTTACAAGGTGTTTTTCTTCTTGTGAAGTCCACAGAGAGGCTGGGGAGGGGGCCTTCCTACCCACCCACCCACCCACAGAGAGAGAGGGTCGGTGGGTTCTGCCTTCAGAGTTTGAACAGCTGACTTACAGGCTGGCGAAGCAGTGGCCTCCCAGGGGGAAACAACCTTTCTCTCATAGTCTCACAAAGGCAATTCTCCGCCGTTGAGATCAAAAGGTGTCAAATGCTGTATTACCAGCCAAGATTTATCTGCGTCAAAGTCCGCCTTCGCTGCTACCCAGGGAATCGGCAGTCCGGCTCCTTATCACTTTCTCACAGGTCTCTGCATTTTCTCTCGGGCTGCCTTTCATCTTGCGCATGGACCCTGCCTTCTCTTGGGCCTCTGGGGGTACAGTACTTTAAAGCACGGGGAGGATGCGTCTTGCCTGGGTCATAACCCCACAGGTTGAGCTGGGGCAGGGAAGGCTCACAAAGAACACACACGGGCATACGGGCACGTTTTACTTCCATTTCAAGGAGCAATGAGGGCTTCGTGGGCCGGATGAATTGGCATTGGGGGCCGCATCCAGCCCCTAGGCTATAGTGACTGGTTCCCTGAACCACATGACTGGCCCGTGGCCTAAAAAGTATGGGCAGCCCCTCCTAAAGCGGGCTCCTATTTCAGGAGCTGCAGGATGTATTGCTGTGTTTGTGCTGCTCGTGGGGAAAGTGCTCCAGATCTGGCTGGCCCAAGTCATCCGTCTTCATGCCAGCAGAGGAACCTACGCCAGGAACTCAAAGCCAACGGGAAGCCACTGGGAACATGAAGCGCCAGGTTGGGCAGCCCAGGCTAGCTGGCAAAGCACCTGTGGATCACCGGTTTAACCTCAGCACTCTTGGCCCTCAGGTTTGAGTCACTAAGGATTCGGGGTGGCCAGGCAGCCGGCCTACACCCAGTGGCCGTGAATACTGCATGGATGAGAGCCAGTGACAAAGGGACTAGTGACAGAGGCCAGAGAAGGTGAGGTGGTTTTATGTAGAGCAGGGGTTCCCAAACTAAGGCCCGTGGGCCGGATCCATCCCACAGCACCATTTCATGTGACTGCCACCCTCCCCTCTCCCCTGTGAGTTTTTAATTTGTGATTTTTAAAAAAATCTTTTCTCTTTTTAAATCTTTTAATCCTTAAATTTTAACTTTTAACTCTTCTTAGATGGGTGGGTATTTTATTATGGGTTTTATTGATGATTTTTTAAAATTGTTGTTAGCTGCCCTGGGTCATTCGTGAGAAGGGCGGCGTAGAAATAGGATTAATAAATAAAGTCAAGAAACAAAATGCTACCCCTTTAAAACTACTGGGCCCAAACGGACACACCTCTCTCTTGCAGACAGGGCAAAATGGCCGTCCGGCCCTTGAAGCTGGCTGAGAGAGCATGACCCGGCCCCCGGCTTGAAAAGTTTGGGAACCCTTGATTTAGAGAACGGCTCAAGGAAAGGTCCCTCCAGCCTCAAAGACTTGAGAGAGATTAAGTGGCTTTTAAAAAGCACACATTTCGCTGCCGGTCGACAGGAAGAGATTATTGTATCCTCAGCAACCCATTTCTTGAGAGGCGCTTTGTGCGCTCCAAAGATTAAGTTCTCAAACAACCTGAGGAATTATATGAAATGTTGGCCTTACAGGCAATTTTCCTCCTAAGGTTTCTCCACACATTGTCTCTACTTCAGATCACTTTGCAAAGAGAGGAAAAGTGGACTTCCTAAGTAAAGCTACGAAACCCAGCTACAAAACCCTCCAGCTACAAAACTATCCTGGTTGACACAACCTTTCATTCTTCCAAGGTGGTCAATTGGGAAACCTGTATGTTGGGGACAAAATGCTAATTGCTCTGTGAACAGCCTAGAGAGTGGAGTAAACACTACAGGCGCAATTGCTTGGCATGAATAGATGTGTATCTTTCAACATCTGCTGAAGGATGCTGGCAGTCGGCTCAAAGGGGTCACAACTCCGACTACATCTGTCCAAAATGGTTCTGCATAAATAAAGAGGGTTGAGTTGAGTGCAGTGTCGAGCTGAGATTGCTGAAAGAGGAATTCGGGAAACTACTGCTAGAGGAAGTCAACCCTTCACTACAGACAACAAGTGCTTTCATTTTGGCTGAAGCTTGCCGGAACGCTAGTACCAAAACCACAGCAAAACCCAGAAATACCTTCTACAAAAGAATGGCTTCTAAGAACCAGTAGCGGACATGACAACATGAAACAAACAATGGTAGAATCAAAGGAGCATTATTGGATTTGGCGACACCCCCTCCCGAATCCGTAAGAGGCGGCCATTCCAAGTGGGTCTAGAGAAGAGTCCATCACCTTCCAAGGGAAGACCGTTCTGACCGTTGACCGGCACTTGCCTTCTGGCGAGGCCTCCTGAGGGTTGAGAAGGTTCGTCTTTCTGGTCACTGGAATCCATGGCTTAAATGGCTCCGTTTTGCGTCAGTTGTAATTTCTCAATATTTTCCACGCTACTCTCACACGGAGTGCATAGATGTTGCAAAGATGGCAAAGCTGGTGCCCTCAGGGAGGGCTACAGCAAAAGGACTCCTGGCCACTATGGCCCAGCTGGAGGAGTCCAGAAGACAGGGCTGCAGGACCAGGGACAGCTCCCTGTGGAACGGAGGAGGAGGAGGAGGAGGAGGAGGAGGAAGGAAGGCGCTCCGGATAGATGGAGATGGAGTTGGGGCAACAGAGGCCTTGCCTACTGTGCTTGACCGGCCTGGAGGCAGGGGTGGTTTCCTTAAGTAATGGGGGGTGGGGAGAATGGAATATCACTCTCCTTCCTTCATCCTGCTACGGTAATGGAGTAGACCGTACAGCCAGTGGCTCAACACCGAGTGCCAGGTAGGGGTTAACTAACCTGACTCCCTAAAGGGGCCAATGGCTACGGGTGGATGAGTCTCTTTAGTTGGGGTGAGGGTCCCCCTCAGTGGAGGAAATGCCACTGGAAACCATCATGTTCGGTCCAACAGCAAAATGAGCAGAGGAGGAACTCTGATCCCTGGGTCGCCCCGGTGAGAAGGGCAGTATAAAAATGTAAATAAATAAATAAATAAATCCCCAACGGTCATGGAGGCCATGCCAGATGAACTGGCTGTGAAGGTGCACCTTGTCCATATCCTTAAGGCTGTGGCAGTCCATTGCAGTCCCGGCGTCAAATCCTGCACGTCACGTTTTGTGTGTGCTGCAGGGGATGGCTCTCCGATCATAGTGTGTGGGTTGCTTCATGGCAAGCTGGGATCCACCTTAAACAAATCTACACCAATGGCATTTTTTCTTGCTGGGGGGGGGGGGAGAGGCATTTTCGGATACAAATTGCAGTCGATGATGCTCTTCCTACCTTTTAAAAGCCAGACCCATGCCTCGGTTTTCTTGTTGTGAGCTTGAAGCCACAGGTTTACTTTAAAGCCGCTATTCTTCAGAAGGAAGGTCTCGTAAAGGAACTGAAGCACCCTATAAATGTTAATCAAATGCCTCTTCTAATGTAATCAAATGGCAACTTTTCAAAATGATGCTGACACCGTCTTCTCCAAAGGTATTTCTCTCCGTGTGTCTCCAGCTGGGAAGATCAGAGGCCTCGTGCACTTGCATGGCGCGTTTTCATGAAGTCCTTTTTAAGAAGGGGAAAAAAGGGGAGCAGGAATTATCGTTTCCTTTAGAACTGCAGGCATCTTCTTGGCAAAGAGAGAACAAGCTGGCCTTTCTTCTTCCCCTTTTTCCCGATGAAGGGAGGGTTATCTGGCCAGGGAGGGGAGGGGGGCTGGTGGAGCCATTTGACTCTTTGAAGCACTTCCTCAAGGGCCCCCCCCCCCCATTATAAGGCACAAAGTCAAGTGTGAAAAACGTAGCCTTGTCATTTCCTTATCACCCAAACGAGTTTGGATTCTGTGGCTTGGAGGCTTTTGGTATCAAGATGGACAAAGAGATGAATGTCTTTCTACCACCTCGGGGTGCCCAAAATTTTTGGGCAGTGGGCCGGTCACATGGCTCAGTGGGCCAGTCACGTGGTTCCTCCCATCGGAAGCGGAAGTAAAGCGCACCTCGCAATCTGCTTTGCAACAGGATGAGCTAGATTTTAAGCTGTCATTTTCTTTGCTTAAACCAGGGGTGTCCAAACTATGTCCTGTGAGCCAGATCTGGCCCCCAAGGCCAATTCATCTGGCCTATGCCGCCCTCATTGCCCCTTGAAGCAAGTAAAACATGCATGTACGAGGGCAGTGTGGGCCAGATGACTTGGCATTGAGAACCAGATCTGGCCCACAGGACATAGTTTGGGCATCCCTGGAACAGAGAAGGGAAAGGGACAATGCTGAGAGGACTGGAGGCTAACAACGAAATGCCATGTCCAAACCATCCTGCTGTTGACAGAAGAAGACAGTCCAAACCTCTTAACTTAATTTTTAGGAATGACAAAACAGGAGCGGCAAGGGCGGCATGGGATGGATGAAGTGGTGTCAGGGGCCGGATACGGCCTGCAGGCCATAGTTTGGGGACCCCTGGTTTAAACAGAGAAAATGGCAGCCTGAAAATCTATCTCATCCTGTTGCAAAACAGATTGCGAGGCAGCTTTTACTTCCACTTCCGGTGGGAGGAACCACGTGGCTGGCCCGCTGAACCATGTAACTGGCCCGTGGCCCAAAAGGTTTGGGCACACCTGTCTTAACTGCTGGAGAGGCCTTGATGGAGCCAAACGCCCACCTCATGCCAGACAGTCAGAAAATGTGGCTGTGCCAATTTGTGCCAGAGGGAGGCAACTGGAAGCTGTTGTGACTCAGGTGGATCTTGACCTTCAACGTCTCTTTGGAAATGGCTTCATATTTGGCCAAGGCCCTTTGCTTGCAGAAGGACATTTCAGAACTCCTCTTTCTTTCCCCCTGTAAAGTCCACATCTGGAGGACTTCTGCCTTTCTCTCCAGCAGCTGTTGAGCATAAAGAGCCTCAAGGGGAGGGGAAGAGGTGGGGATGGGGACGACGACAACCCAAATGCAGACCTGAGCTGCTGCATTAGTTCATTTTTGCTGTATTAGTTCATTTTTGCTGCATTAGTTCATTTTTGACAAAATGTATAAATTTATAATCAACATTTCTAAACAACTCTGTCTTCAGAAGAGAAGCTCTTTTTTTTTTAAGTGCCTACGGGCTGAATTTCTCAGTCCTGTCCAGTCCTGGCCTGGGGCTCCACTTCGGCCGGAAGCCTTGGATGAATCCACCGGATCCTTTGGTACAAGAAGGAGCAAGTGGGACATTTACAGCCTCACCTTCTCATAGCAGGGAGAGATGGACACCTCTTGCGCTACCCCAGCCCAGAAGCAGATGGCGCATCAAACACTGATGGGGGGGGGGTCGAGGGGAAAAAGAGAGAGAAAATGAAAGTGTGCATATATGCGCAGCCACTTTCCTCTTTGTGCTTGTTTGCAATAAATTTGCAGCCCCTTTCAATCTATGAAACCAAGCCTTCTCTGGGGAAGGGCCGATGGAAGCGGAATATTAGGGAAGGTGGTGGAGTGGAGGGAAGGAGGAGGAGAGGGTGTGTTCATGTTGATCTATGTACAAGTGCTTAAGTGATTCATCCCTTTGCTTGACAGCCATGCCCTTCTGCTTGACTTTGCAAGGAAAGGGAGGGGGGCCTGAGGATCCGTTTTCCCGGAGGCTCCTTTCAGGCGTTGCCACAGTGGAGCATGAAAGGCAGGGAGATGCCTCCGATGTGCCTCGTCTCTCCTCCTGGGCTTGTCTCTTTCTCCTTCATCTGTGGGCGGCAGCTGTGGTCCTGAAGGAGAGCCCACCCCTCCTTAGCTCAGACATCCGGCACCTTCCTTTCCCAAAGGGTAGCCTTTCCCACACGAATTGCCACAAGCCAAGGTGACCGTCTCAGTCTGGCCAGGTTCTCATGCAATGGACATAGAGTAGACCCTACTGCCAGTGACTCCAATGGGGTTAACTAACCTGACCCCCCCTGAGTACTAACAGCTTTGGGTGCTGAAGTCCACAGGGGAGGGTGATGGTCCCCAAGTGGATTGAATGGTCCCACTTGGACCCATCTTGATGGAAGGCATCGATTCCATCCATATTGGCCTGGGGCTGAAGAGGAGTAGAAAGTAACTTGAGGAACTGCACCAGTGATATCGGTGTCATGCTGAAATGCAGAAGGCAAACGGAAGGCCACTACATTATGTAGTTCCCAGATAATCTTCACGGCTGAGCGCCATGAGGAGAGCCAATATTTGGAATCAGATACGGCACAAGGAAGAGGAAGAGGAAGAGGAAGAGAAGCACCCCTTGCCTTACCTGCGGCTTCCGCTTCCTTTTGGGATGGTCTCTCCCAATGGAGGGATTATGGATTGGGGCCTCCTCTAAGAAATGCTTTACCTTAACTGGAAAGCAGGGCAAGCTGTAAGAGAGATAAAAGATTGAATAGAAGATATATTAGTCTATTACCCGGTCTTGCAGTTGGCAGGGATTTACAGCTTCTTATAGTCCACATCAAAACTGATTTTCCTTCGCTGATGGGGGCCAGAGGCTCAGTCCATGAATCGGTTGCGCCCCACTGTTTTTATGACCTAACCCTTTGAACTGGCCAGAATCCTTTTGGGTTATATTGCCATCTAAGAGCAATCATGAAAGTGATTTGACCGTCCCATGGTCTCTCTAGTCCCTCAGGTGTGCAGATGGGCACAGGGCTGGCTTTGTGAAGAGGTGCATGAACACTGACCGACGTACCGACCGACCGACCGACCGTCCAGGACATGGAGAAAGCTGTGCCATTGTGCAGGGTGGCACATTGCAAACCTGAAAGTGAGGAGATGTCTCCATTACACTGACTTGCTGGAGACCCATCCCAGCTCCCCCATCCCATGGGGGCCAGGATCAGACCGTGGGAGCTGCTATTTCATCGCAGGATGCTCAGGAGGTGAGGCTGCCCTTGGCTTTCTCAGCAAAAGCCCTCCTTTTTCCTGCCTGCCTGCCATCCATCGCGCCCCCTCCTTTCCCTGCCTGGCTCTGGTTATCTTGCCCCCATGAAGCCCCGCCAAGCGCCACCAGACCAAGACCTTCCCTTAGGTATCATGAACAAATGGTGTGGTGGCCTTTGGGTGGCCCCAGTGGTGGGCAGCAAAAATTTTCGCTACCACGCTATGAGCGGAGCCTACATCATGGGTGGAGCCTATGTCATGGGTGGAGCCTACATCATGGGCGATCTAGTCATGCCTGCCCTATGGCCATGTAGACATCTGCAAACACAGGCAGCACTGGCTCTTTGGCTGTAAATTGAGATGAGCACTGCACCCTAGAGTCAGACAGGATTGGCTTTTGAGCAAGGGAGACCTTGAACCACTTGCAGGGACAAAACTTGACAGGGCAGGGAGGTGAGCATCTCCACCCAATTTTGCCACCCCCCTGCCCAGAGGCCACCCAATTTTGCCCTGTGTGTGTGTGTGTGTGTGTGTGTGTGTGTGTGTGTGTGTGTGTGTGTGTGAACCTGTTGCTGCCCACCGCTGGATGTGGCCCTCTGTTTATTCCAGCTCTTCTGCGATTGATTTTGGGGCTATGAAAAATGGTCCCTTCTTCCTGTGCGGCAGAGTATTTTAGCTATCTCGGGGTCTGCGTCTAGGTTTTCATTTTTAGAAAATCAATTTCTGTCTGCAGCCTTATTTATTCATCACCAGGATGAGTTGTAAAAAGCGCAAGAGCACGGGGTGGGTGGGGACATATCAAGATCCAGCAAGGCAATGGGACTGTAGTGTGCCTTGGTCAACCATTCAATGGCCATGGGGTGGAAGTGGGGAGAGGAACTGACCCTTTGCTTTCAAACAGATGCAGGCAGCCCTTGGGGGTGGGGGCTGGATTGTTCCACAGCCCCTGCAACCAAAGCCACTGGGGAGACTGGACCAAGCCTTCTATTATGATGCAACAGAAGGGTCACAACTATTTTAACTGTCAACAGTGCGCAGGCAAGCCATTGGTTTTGGGCTTCCGGCACCTCCCTGGTAAGCCCCTGCCTCAGACCATGGAGCTCTCCAGTCACACCCAACCTGCCAGGTGGAAAAGGATACCTGGCAGGAGGGAGGGAGTGGGAGGAGTTTGAGCAGGAGCCCCAGAGAAGTTTTATCATGCCCAAAACGCAGGTGCTGCCACGCTCTGAGACGAGGGAGGGGGGCTTCCAAGGACAGGGCTCGGGTGGGAGGTTTGTGCAGCGAATGACCTTTTTGGGGCCATGATATGATAACGGATTTTGTTGGGAAAATTGATTCGGTGACCCAGGAAGCCAGACTTGAGGCTCTCTGCCCCAGGGAGCCCAAAGGGAAGACGGAGGGGAGGGAAAGAATAGGAGACGGCGCTGTCTTTGCAGAGAGAGAGAAAGAAAGAAACAAGAATGATAAGAAGAAAGAGGGATAATTTCAGGGATGAAACAAAGTGGACAACACAGCGGTCTTGGCAGGAGCATGGCTGTCTTTGTCACCCCTCGCTTGGGCCCTTCCGACTGGAGCATCATCATCATAATTAAAGCCATCATTCTCACGATCCTCCAGGTTCCCTATCAGAGCCACCCTCTCCTCTGCAAACTCCGTCCCTGCCTTCCTGGCTGAATTCGTCCTCGTATTGAGGGGATATTTAAACGCTTGGCCATGAAGTGCAGGAAAAGGAGCTTTTGGAGCTCTTCTGTCTTTGCCTCCCCAAAACAAACCTTTGTTCTGCCTCCTCTTTGTTTTCTCTTCTTGTTCATCCAGGTGGAAAACATAACTTTTATTTCTCTCTCTCTCTCTCTCTCTCTCTCTCTCTCTCTCTCTCTCACACACACACACACACACACACACACACACACACACGGTGCGCCTGTGTGTAGCTGGGCTTTTATGCTGTGCTGTGCTGTTTATTTAAGTGCGTCCCTTCCTATCAAACCCTTTGAAAACTAATTTCACAAATCTGGGAACACTTGATACTTTTAATTAACCTGCTGCCTGGGGAGATACACGTTGCATCGCAAGCGTTTCACTCTCCCCCGACGTTGTGATCAGCTGGGTTTCTTCCTTCTTTGGAGGAAGGAAGGTGTGTGTGTGCATGCGCGTGTGTGCACGCGTGTGCGTGAGTGTTTTATCTCCCCAGGCCAAATGGCCAAGCATTCCCTGTGGTGTGGGTTTCTGTCGCCATGCCTTTCTCCGCCGACACTGAATGCGTCACTGCAGAGACACACTCCGAGTCCACTTTCAAAGGCAAACACCACAGATGCGCAGTGGCTTGGCTGTCGCTGGTCTCACCTAGGTTTCCAATTTCATGCTTGTGTTGTTCCCCCTTTTTTATGGTCCTAACTTTCGCTGTAAATCTCCCAGGGACGGCCGGCACAAGGTGGCACCGAAGAGTGCAAGCAAGTGAGTCGGGGGATAAATGAAGTATCAGGGAGGTAAGCGAGGAGGAGGACGACGAAGAGGAGGAGAGCCACAGACAACCAAAGGTCAAGCGTCCGACCAGGAATGACTTACAATCCCTTTGACCAATGGAGAAAGCCCAGTGTTTAAACTGGTTCTGCTTTCTTTAGAGACTTCTGGCTCTTTTTATCTGGTTGTTGGGAGAGGTTGTCTGTCTGTCTGTCTGTCTGTCTGCTGCCTCTGCCTCCAGCCCTCTACCATCCCCATCCTCAGAACCAACCCAGCCTCACCAGGCCCTGTTTCTTCTCCACACAGGAAACACCCCCCCCCCCGTAAACCTCATTAGCATGCTGCTTGCTTGCACGGATCATGTGCAGGGTGTGTGCTTGCACCAATTAAAGCAAATGAGCCACATGCACACACAAAATAAAGGCGGCCCCTCTTCCTCGTCCTGGCGATGGGCCCTGCTCCCCAGCAAAGTCAAGGTGCTGCCAGCGCATCTCCCCTCCCGCCAGAAAGACCTGCCCCAGGTGGGCAGGAGGTTCTGGTCCCAGCCTTGGACTCTCTCTCCCTTGGAGGTTAAGCCCAGCTGGGTCTCTGGGTCAGGGGATGGACTCCACCCTTGCAAACGTGGGCCACTTCAGTGCCAGGCGGCTGAGGCTGGCATTTAGAAATGACATTTAAAGGTTACTGCCAATCTTCCTGTTCACAGAATATGGACAGGAAGGGAGGAAAAGGGGTTTGGGAACACACACATCACTGCCTAATGAGCTCTTGGCGGGCCCCCCAGCTCGACGTGGCGGGGTCCAAGGGGGAGGCAGTGAGAGAGAAAGAGAGAGAGAGAGATGGTTCTGCCTTCAGAGTTTGGGTCCAAGAGAGGGGCAGTGAGCTGTCCTGGTCCTCCTAGAAGACTTACTAGAGAGGTGTGCGTTTTATTTGCAGACGACACGCGTGCAGTATGAAAACCTGGTGATAACATTATCAGACCAGGAAAGACTCAAACCCTCCGTGAGCTTTTGTGATTCAAATCACTTCTTCCGGCCATACATTATTATCAACGAGAGTCCAGACGTCCCTGCTCCAGGCATGCTGGTGAAAGAGGGGTCGTTCGGACAAGGGCAGGCGGGCAGCATGAAGGTTTTCATCCTGCAGGCTTGGTAGCTCCTGGCTAGATTTCTCCTCCTGCCAACTTCTCAGACAACCCCAAAATACCTGCATTTACCTTCCCCCCCCCCAAAAAAAAAATTGCCTTGTTTGGAAACTCAACAGTTCCTACTCAGCTGGGGGAAAGGTGGCACAGAAAAGGAGCAAGCCCCCCCCCATCAGAGAAATGGGAATACAATGAAATTTACTCACAAGGTGTAGTCAATGGAAGCCAAATTAAAGTCTGTACAGTATAATAGTATTGTCTAGGCAAGGTTTGCCTTGCTCAAAAGCCAGTCGTATCCAACTCTAGGGATTGGTGCTCATCTCTGTTTACAGCCAAAGTGCCAGTGTTGTCTGTGTCATGTGGCTGGCCGGACTAAGGACTGGAGTGCACAGAACACTGTTACCTTTCCTGCTCAAATGGTACCTATGTATCTACCGGCAAATGCCGACTTCAGTCTGAGGTCCTGCAATAGGGCTGTGTGTGTGTGTGTGTGTGTGTGCACACGTGTGTGTGTGTGTGTGTGTGTGTGTGTGTGTGTGTGTGTGTGTGTGTGTGTGTGTGTGTGTGCGCGCGCGCGCGCATGCGCGTGTGCGTGTGCTGAGGTGGTCCTGCTGTGAATGCATCAGGCCCTGCCCTTCTCAGAAGGAGGCAAGTGTGGTGGTGGTGGTGGTGGTGATGGTGATGGAGGAGGAGGAGGAGGAGGAAGAAGGCAAAGCCCTTGAGCTGAGGGAGCCCCAGGATTATTGCCAGGATGTGAAGTGATATGTCAAAGACAACATTAGCACAAAAGCTGGCCATGCGCATTCTCTCGATTACTGCAGAATTATAATTACACCCGCCCTTAATATGCCCACATCCAAGTAATTACTGCCGGCTTATTGCTTCCAGCCATGATCTGATATTAACTTTTAATCACCTTGCCTTTCTTCTGGGGGAAAGGAGGGCGGAAGCTCCGGGGAAGGGGAAGCCTCGTGAATCTGCTTTGCCTTGGCTATAATCAGCTTTGGCTTTCTTAGGTGAGATCTGTTCTCTGTCCCCCATCAGCTTTTGAGGCTGAGGACCCCTTCCCCTCCCCCCTCCTCTTCCTGCAGGCAGGGAAGCCCCCACCCCACCCTTTAGTCTGTACTTTTGCTTGACTCTCGTGGGGTCACCCACTGTATTACCAGAAACATCTACCAACGCTGATTTCATTTTTTGGCCAATGGGGGAACCAAGAAGTGGCTTCATTATGGCAGAGTAATGCACGGATCTGCCAAACCCCAAAGTCATGGGTGGATCCCCAAGTCCTGGGGCTGCTTTCTTTGGTGTGGGGGAAAGAATAAGAGGTTGAGCACCCAATGCCGTAGAGAGGCTCTAATCCACAGAAAGGCCCCTCGTTTCATTGGGATGGCTTCCAAAGCGAAGGCACTGCAAAGCCAGGGAAAGGGCGCATAGAAACTAAGCTGGGCCATGGGTGGGAATTACCCAACCCAATTCCTTTCCACTTTGGCTCCCCACCCCTCCCACCAGAACCACATAAAGGGTCTGGATCCCAATCACTCCATGTCACCAGCCTGGAGAGTGAAATGCTTCCCAGAGAAACCAGCAGCCAGGGAAGATGATGATGAGTGTGTAAGTGTGTGTGTGTTGGGGAATCAATTTCAGATTGTACGATTGCTCCCTGCCTTGAAGAACAATTGCTAAGACAAATCTAATTAGCGGTGCTTTTCACGGTGGCTCTGCAGCCGAGGGTTTGTACATTGCGCAAGCAGTGGGGGGATGATTAAAACCGGCTCACTCAGTGGCCACAGACCTTTCTTCCTGGGAGGTGCATTTGCTTGGAAGCCATTCATTATTTTCTGAGCATTGTGGAAATAACTTCACTGAATCTCCGCAGCCTCCATTTGGCTGAACTATTCCCAAGCACTGGCTTATGTGTGGTTCTTCCCTGGCCAAAGCACACCCTCCCCCGAGATTAAACCTTGGCAAAGGCCTCTTCATGGGGGGGGGGGGTGTCGAGGTTCTTTGCCCACCTTGCCCGCCTGTGGGTTCTTCTTGCCTCAGTAGAAGTAGTAGGTGATATCTTTTCTGGATCACTTATTGTAAAAAATAAATAAATCACTGCAAGCTTTCGTGACTTATGGCCACTTCTTCAGGCGAGGCATTCCAATGTTCATGGCACGGTGGCCTGCCAGGATCTGTCTTTCCAAAGCAGCAGTTTGCTTTGGCTTGTTACAGTGTTGCACGACTTATATGTCACTTGTTGCACCGCTTGTTACTTTCCCGTGACTTTGTTAATTGTTTGAAGGGGCCGGTAGGAGACAGGCAAACAAACAGTGTCCCCAAATACCTTTGAAGGTTCCTAAGGAAGGCCTTTAAACTGAGCCTATGGAAGCCACCAGAAAAAGCTTGGGCTTCTGTTCTGCTAAAATCATGGGGTTCCTCCTTGCCGCTTGGATGGCACACTGCTATCTTATCTTATTTATTTATTTAATCAAACTTTTATGCCGCCCTCCTCACAAAAACCCAGAGTGGCTAACAGATTTTTAAAAATACTTAAAACACAATAAAAACATGGTATAAAACCATAATTAAACAGGATTAAAAAGTTACAAAAATTAAAAGAGATTAAACAAGTCACACAGAGAGAGGGAGGGGTTAGATGAGCCAACAAACTGAGGCAACCGTCTGGCCCATACCCCACACATGGCCCGCCAGCCGGGTCTTAACCCCCTTCCTAAATGGCAGCAGCTCTGTCTGGAGACGCCACTCACTTGGCAGGAGGTTCCATAGGGCCGGAGCAGACGCGGAGAAGGCCCTCCTCGTGCTAGAGAGGTGCACCTCTCTAGCCGATGGTACAACCAGAGAGCCTGTCTTGTCCGCCTGATGGGATGGACAAATGTCCTTAGGGTGCTGTGGTCTCTTCCCCAAAAGGAATAAGTTACACCTAACTGCTTTACCTGATTTCCAAACTCTGTGCTGAAAGGTAAGTAGGACGATTTCTGCCCTGGCTGAAGCTCAATCCAGTTTTGGCTCTCTGTGTGATTTTTACTGACCTATTTTTATGTTAAAAGGGCCGAAAAAAGAGTCCCTCGCGACAGGAAGCGCGGCTTTTATTCCACTGAGGCCTCATTTTCTGTCAGTGGCAAATGGTGGAGTTGAGCCGGCTCTGGAGCGGCACGGTTCTTGATTGGACAAGGTCCCTTTAAAGTGGAAAGAGAAGCACCAGCTGGAAAAAGGAGGAACGGAATAAACTTGGGAAGCCAAAGCAAACAGGGGGAAAGATGTGGCAGCCACAGATTTAGAAAAGAAAAGAAAATACTTCTTTGATCAAGAAAGTTTCCTGCAACCCCCATCTCCACGCCCATTCTCATCCCAAAACCACCACCGTGGACTTAATAAAGGTAAAGGTTTCCCTTTCTTGAAAGCCAGTCACATCCAACTCTAGGGTTCAGTGCTCATCTCTGTTTCAAAGCCAAAGAGCCAGTGCTGTCTGCTTCTGCAGACGTTTCTGTGGTCATGTGGCAGGCATGCATAGACACCGGAATGCACGGAACACTGTTCACCTTCCCACCAAAGTGGTCCTTATTTATCTACTTGCAACTTCTTGCTTCTGGTGGAAGGAACCACGGGGCCGGCCCGCTGAACCACGTGACTGGCCTGCAGCCCAAAAATTTTGGGCACCCCTGTTCTAGAGGGATCAGATAGATTTGTGCTTTATAGCATTTTTCCAGTGGAATGCACAGAAATGCATTGTTTACTGTACTGTGACCATTCCAATCACGCTTTTGCTTTTAATGTTTCCCCCCTCACAATTACACCCTTTTGGCCTCTGGAGGGAGCACTCCTTCTAGATACAAGACCAGCCTTTTACCTGGGAGGCCCTGCAACATCTATAGCTCCTTGACCAGGGAATTGTGTCTACCTGGCAATCATTCCCCCTTCTCTGAGAAAGAAGTTTTTCAGTACCACTTGACACTTCACATGTTTTGGCAACATCCACTGGGGAAATGCTATCTGATCCCTCTAGAACAGGAGTGCCCAAACATTTTGGGCTGTGGGCCAGTCATGTGGTTCAGCGGGCCGGTCCCGTGGTTCCTTCCACCAGAAGCAGAAGTAAAACATGCCTTGCAATCTGTTTTGCAACAGGATGAGATAGATTTTTAGGCTGCCACTTTCTCTGCTTAAACCAGGGGTGCCCAAACTATGGCCTGTGGGCTGGATCCGGCCCTCAACACCAATTCATCCAGTCCACACTGCCGTTGCTGCTCCTGGGACAGGAAGTAAAATGCACCCATACAGGCATGTTTTACTTCCACTTCTCTCTCTCTTAGTTGCTACTTTCTTTGATCTCTTTTTGTTTATCATTCTTAAAGTATTAATACACCAATCAAATATATTAAAAGAAAGAGTACTCAAGTATGTCTTGATTTACTACAAAAGAACGTGTTACCAAAGGCAGCCTCTTTGATTTCTTTCTTTCTTCTTCTTGCTTTAGGTCTGCAGAGGAATTCATCCCTCCCCACCAGCTCTTTATTTTTGTAACTGAATAAAACGGGTACTTTCCCTACCTCATTGCAGGTTTATCCTGATGTCTCATGGAATCAGACGGATAATCCGGCGATTGCATAACGGCTGCCGTATTCACATCCTGGGAGTCCCCCACCCCCCCAAGTAGGTGAAGGATTCAGCCCTATGTCTGAATTTTCTGCCTGGATATATCCACCTCCCAGGGAACTTAAAAAGGCAGGAAGCATAAAAGGCACTAGTTTCGCAGGACCTGAGAGGACCCGGTTCGGATTGAGATGCGACATCTTGTCTAACCTCTTTCAATTCGCTTTTTAGTTTGTGTGTGATTTCACTCTGCTTTTGGGTCATTTGTTTTCTTCTTTGGGTTCTAATGCATCTCATTTCATCTAGAAGTTTAGTTGACAGTTCTAGATGTTGAGATGGTTTGGCTGCAAGTGGTCTGGTTGTGTGTTTCAGCCTGGATCTTCTGCCTCTCTGTTCTTGAGTCACTTCCTTCCATAACAACAAGAACAACAACTGCCGAATTGCCAGACTTCCAGCTAACAAGGCGAGCTTCTTAACCACTGAGCCTTCTAGAAATCATCTTTGTAATGTTGGAATCTCACAGGACCCTGCGCACAATGTGGGATCATTCAGGAGCTCGAAGCTTTGGGGTCGGTTGTTGAGCCTGCGGGAGGTCATTCCTTCACTGTTAGCCTCAGAAGCTGTGGGTTCCAGTGAGATAGTGCCAGATGCCCTTCTAGTCAATGGCCTGTAAAGCCCTGCCAGATGTTTTTTGAACTTTATCCACTCGGCTGGGTGACCACTGGGCTAGCTACAGGAGGGAGTGAAAGAAAGAAAGAAAGAAAGAAAGAAAAAAGAAAGAAAGAAAGAAAAGGGAAAGAATTGCTTTCCTCCACTCTGCCTGATGTTTATATGTATATATATATATATATTTGTGCGTATTTACTGAAGCCATAATAAATGAAGGTTCAGCTTCTCCTCGCCATGATGGATAGACAAGGGGATCAGTTTAAGCATGAAGAGAAGCTCCGTGGTCGGGTTTGGTCGCAGGACCATCCATCAACCCGACAGGCAGGGCCGGAGCCTTCTTGCTTCAGCACCAGCCCTCCCTCCCCACTGGCTCTCGCCTTCCCTCTCCTTAAAGGTGGTGCTGGTTTTGTAAGGGTGAGTCCAGACAGAGAAGGAGCAAATTCAGACAACTGCCGAAACGGTTGTACAGGAACAGGTCCAAAGCATTGACCCACATCCCACAGGAGTTCATGTTAAGAAACCGCGGCTGGGATCCCCCAGGCAGGCAGAGGGAGGTGGACTTGTACCAGAAAGGTGGTGTGAAGGATGCCAAGCTTTCAGATTTTGGAGACCAGGGTGACGTTCTCATGGCAACCTCAAAAAACAAAGCCACCAAGGTGGGCTCCATCATGCTTCTGCTTCAGGCTGGAATTCTGCCTCCGCCAAGAGCGGCTGGTGGTTCTTTCCTGGATGTCCGACTTCCATCTCTTCCTTGGCTTCAGTTCGGAGTCTCGTTTTGCCAAATGTTTCCCTTCTCTTTCTTTTGCCTTCCTCAGAGGGCTCATTCATGCACTTAGGGCAGGGGTCCCCAAACTATGATCGGGGGCTTGGATCCAGCCCCTGATGCCAATTCATCCAGCCTGCAAAGCCCTCATCGCTCCCAGAAGCGGAAGTAAAACGCGCCCATATGGGCATGTTTTACTTCCTCTTCCGGGAGTGATGAGGGCTTTGTGGGCTGGATGAATTGACTTTGTGGGCCGGATCCAGCCCCTAGGCCATAGTGACCAGTCCCTTAAACCATGTGACCAGCCCATGGCCAAAAAAGTTTGGGCATCCCTGACTTAGGGTGACTAGTTCATACATCAGAGAAAGGGAGTTCTCACTCAGGAGAAAATTCACCACAATAAGTTTGTTGATCCTTAAGGATTCTGGGTTCTTTGTTTCTGAAAAATGAGAAACAGCAACGTATCTTGTTTGTAAAGTGCCCTGGGTTATTAAATATTCAACAGAATGGAGCCCTAATGCATATAATCGTTCTCTCTATCCCATTGCTGAAGAAACACGGTCCTCCTCGGATGGAAGGAGGGATGGATCCTGTCCTCTGGCAAAGGATGGAGAATGAAAGGGACAAACCATGTCACCATTGTTAGAAATGTATTTTTCTCCGATTTTGGCGTTGGAGCCAAATAACTAGAAGAAAGAAATCCATTGATACAAGGCAGGGGGTGGGTGGTGGGTGGGACATGAGCTGGTCTTGGAAGACATTCATGCTCAGCTCGCTTCTATATTAGAAGAAAAGAAATCTATGGATAATAGTTCTCTTTAGAAGAGAAGCGATAAATTAGAGCTGCCCATGAGGTTATGGGTGACGCCATCTCCAAAACCAGCCACATCTAGGGACTCTAGGGATCTGTGCTCATCTCCAATTACAGCCCAAGAGCCAGATGTTTCCATGGTCATGTGGCAGGCATGACTAGGCATGGAACACTGTTACCTTTCCCACCAAAGGGGGACCTATTTATCTACTTGCAAATGTCTTGCTTTCATACTTCTAGGTTGGCAGGAGCTGGGACAGAGACGATGGGCATTCACTCTGTTGTACAGCACTTGGGTCTTGAACTGCTGACCTACTGACCTTTTGATCATCAAGTCCAGCATCTTAACCACTAAGCCACTGCGGTCCCTAAGTCAGGGATTCTCAACCTGCGTCCTGTGGGCCGGATGTAGCCCACGGCACCATTTTATGTGGGGGCCCCCACTGCCTCCACCACCTTTCCACACCTCCTCCTCACCCCCCACCCCTGACAGGCTGTCAAATCGGGCTGGATCATCGTTTCAGCCTGAATTACTTTCCTCCCAGCGTTTGCCTGGAAAATGAGATGGAGGTGATTGTGTAGCCAAAGTGGTGCCGATTGAAGCTTTCAGCGGTCATAAATACCACCAGTCACATCCAACCACTGACAGCTCGGAAATAGCGGCAGGACCTGGACGTGACCATCAGTGCGGGGGTGGGAATGGGGAAGGCTGGTGGTGGGGAGGGATGCCTGTTGGCCAGCAATGCTCAGCACCTCTTGACAGCCTTGCCAGTGTGGGGCATTTACGGGGGGGGGGGGGGTTCCACCTGGAGGGAATTAATTTCCAATCGTAGCTGGCCATATCTGGCTAGTTAAGCTTCTCAAGTGGCAGCACCCAGGCTTCTGGCCACTGTGGGTCCCCCCCCCCCACCAAGAGAATGGGAAGTTGCTCCATATGGGCTTCAGGATGGCTTCATTTTAGACTGCCTCTGCACTAGGTTTCATTTACTAACCTTTCCCTTTGATGCAGGATGATGGCCCTAAAGGGGATAGAGTCACCACCGGTATTTTCAGCCTCGCCCCACTTTGGGAGGGCCAAAGTCAGGGATGGCCAACCTTGGCACTCCAGGTGTTCTTGGACAATTCCCAGAAGCCCAAGTCAACACTCCTGCTGATCAGGGCTTCTGGGAATTGAAGTTCATTCACCTCTGGAGTGCCAAGGTGGGCCATCCCTGGTCCAGGCTGCCAGCTGGTCTCCATTCCAAAGCAAGTGGGCTCAGATGCCACCGGTGCTCAGACCAACATCTGGAGGGACAGAAGAAAGCAATGGGTGGGACTTCTCGTGTCCCTGGATTTTGAATTCAACCTCATACAAACTGGGTTGCATCAGACGGGTTTGTGGTTTGGAATCAAGAGATGTCCAAATCCAATCCATAGCTTAAGTGAGCAGACGATAACCAAGTAAACCAGGGGTGCCCAAACTTTTTGGGCTGTGGGCCAGTCCCGTGGTTCAGCGGGCCAGTCACATGGTTCCTCCCACCGGAAGCGGAAGTAAAATACGCCTTGCAATCTGTTTTGCAACAGGACGAGATAGATTCCATGCTGCCATTTTCTCTGCTTAAACCAGAGGTCCCCAAACTACAGCCCATGGGCCAGATATGGCCCCTGATGCCAATTCATCCAGCCCACGCCGCCCTCATTGCTCCCGGAAGTGGAAGTAAAACGCACCTGTATGGAGTTTGGCTGTAGTTTGGGTACCCCTGGAGTAAACGGAGCTTCTTCGATACAGGGAGACAGATGTTGGGCCTGGTGTAGGAAAGTCTCCTCAAACTCACAGACTGAGCTTTGCCTAGTGCTAATCTCTCTCTCTTTCTCTGCAGTGAGGGGTTTTTTGTTTGTGTGGGGGGAGCAATGGGGGAAGAAAGGCAGACTTTGACCTATTTAGTGGGAAGTGGAATCTCCTGCCTCCCCTGTATTTTGCTTTTTTACAAATACATATTCATTTCCGAAATCTGCTCAAGGCAGTAAGAAGGAATCCAAGATCAATGTCTTCCCAAGAGGCCTGCCTGTTAGTATAAATGCATATAAATCAAGCTAATTAAAGAGGAAGGTGTGTTTAATCTAATCTCTCTTACTCTCTCCCTCTAGCAAGCAGGCAGAGCCGCGTCCCTATATTATGGGGTGGGGATGTTGTTGTCTTTGGACTCCCCACAATTTGGAAGTATTGCGCAAAGGAAAAGATCAGGGGGAGGGGGAGGCGAGAAGGCCAAATGGAATTGGTATGCCTTGCAGAGGACGACTGAGGCACCCGGGATTTATTTTAATCCAGTCCATTAATCAATTTCTCTGTTGAAATTGAATTAACTGTCTTTCATCAACATGGCCTCCTGGGTCTTGAAAATAGTAGCCCCCACTTACGGATGCAAACCAAACCTGCTCCCTCCATCTCTTGCTCTCTCTCTCTCTCTCACACACACACACCCAAACACCCTCCCCAACTGCCTCCATCCTTCCCTGGATCACATTTACCTCCATGGATTGGGCCCAAGAGGGGAACAGCCAGGTTTACGCCAATTGGAAAAGGCATGTTCTCTCCCCCCCCCCCAAAAAAAATAGCATTGCCATTTTCTTTCCCATAATTCCACAATTAGGCAGTCAAAGCCACAACTGAATCCCACTACTCTGCAATTATTCTATCCTATGACTGGTCAAGTGGTTAAGACGCAGAGCTCACTGACTGGAAGGTTGGAGTCCGATTCCTGGGTACTGCATGAGAGAGTGAGCTCCCGCCTTTGTCCCAGCTCCTGCCACCCTAGCAGTTCGAAAGCAAGAAACTGTAAGTGGATAAATAGGTTCCGCTTCGGTGGGAAGGTAAACGGCGTTCCGTGCACGCTGGTGTTTAAGCATGCCTGCCACATGTCCATGGGAATGTCTGCAGACACAGACAGCGGTGGCTCTTTGGCTATAAAGAGATGAGCACTGAACCCTAGAGTCAGATATGACTGGCTTTTGACCTTGACCTATGACAACTACCTGGCTCTGGACCAAGAAAGCCTTCTAGGAGGGCAGAAGGGGCCCTAAAGGTCCTCTTTTAAAACTTTTAATTTTTTGAATTGGTTTTAAATTGTTGTCGATGCTGATGTGTTGTGAATCGCCCTGGGTCCCTTTGGGGAGGAGGGTGATAAACAAATTTAAATAAATAAATAAATCTAGGTCAACCCCTGTGGGTGTTGAGCATAGACACCAGACAGTGCAGCCCTGCCTCTTGTGTCACTCACACCAAGGAGGAACCCGAACTTCATAGCTGGCAAAACTTGGGTGAGTCATGAATAAGCAGGCATCTTGTGGAAGGAAACGGATTAATAAATTCCACCATGAAGACAATAAATAATTGAAGAGCCACCTGAAGCCTCAGGGGGACGGAGCCATTGGCAGGTCCCTTTGTAAATCTCCAGCCCTGGAAGGCAGCAGTGGGACTCTTCTCGGAAGGTGGGGAAGAACCGTAATTGTGTTCCGTCACACAATTGGTTATGGCTCTGTTTTGGTTATGGCTCTGTTTTGGGTTTGAAGGGTCCTTGGGAGCAGGAGAATTAAAGCTCCATGAAGTGAGTCCTAGGCTTGAGCACCTGGACTTAATTGAGCACCTGAACCATGTGACTGGCCCACTGAACCATGTGACCAGCCCATGGCCTGAAAAGTTTGGGCACTGCCACTTTAGCCCTCTGACTGACTCTAGGAAGGGAGGCAGCCCCTCTGGATGGGCCCAATCCAGCAGAGGGAAGGCTTAGGGTTCAGACAAGGAGGAAGCCCTGCTGGGGCAGATCCAGCTAATTTGGCATCAGATCTCTGATGGTGGCAGGGCAGGCAGCTGATGAGATTGAGGGACTGTCTTTGAAGAAGCCATTGCTCTTGATCTTAAACATTACAGCATCCCACTTTCCGGGTCTTTGGCTAAAATTCCTGTTATTACCTTCATTCTGCAGTCGCCTTTATGCTCCTTCCCTCCGCAGACCTTCAGCTTGGGTTTGTTTGACTCTCCTTCCTCCTTTTCAGTTCCTCTCCTCATTAACAATCTGAAGATCACTTTGGATCTGCTGGTCGCTTTCCTGTTCTGAGTTATACATTCTGCGAGCAGAGTCTCTATTAACGCTGTTTAAAATAATAGCCTAGACAGTGGGTCTTTCCCATGATAGGCAAGTTTAGCCCAGCTCGAAGGGACTGGAGTTTCTATAGTTCATTAGTAAGTAAAAAGTGATGGAGGAACTTGACCTGCAGGGGGAAAAAATACTTCCGAGGACAGATTTGGAGGAGGAGGAGAAATTACCATTTTGCTTTAGCAGAAACATGGTGTGCAGCCATGGAAGAGAACCATTGAATCAGGTGAAGATAAGGAGGTCAACCAGACCCTTATAGGCCATGAGTAAGAACTCACAGACAGATGTCAGACAAGAAGGTTTTGGATGTGTCCAGGTTTCTCTGGGTCAATTTGTAATGGAGATAATGCATAAATATCTCTGAAATGCATTTGCAAAGTGTTGTTACACCGCTTTTCAGGGCCAGGACTGCAAAGGAAACCCGCGCCCCAGAGAAGACAGAAAGGCAGCAGGAGGACAAGGAAGTTTTTCCCCTTCCACATCTCCTTTCCCCTTTCCTCTTCCTCATGCATGCAACATCCATGCACAGCAGCGCCCAAGTGCATCGGAGCGATAAGGCCCCCATCTCAAGAGCACCAATTCATCAGCCCAGATGGAATTTGTAATTTATGTCTGCTGCATCTGGGGGAAACGGCAGCCTTCCCTTCCTGACAGGAGATGGTGAATTGATACGAGGTGGGGAAAGAGCACAAGAGCGCACAGGAACCCAGCGCCAAAAGTTTTTATTCTCTGGCTACAGAAGCACAAGCAAGGACTCAAGGAAAGGAAGGCGAGAGAGAGGCAGAAGCCACAGGACAGTCAGAACTGCAGGTGGTCTACAGAGGTGGTTGATGGAGAGGGGATGGTGTGGAAATGCTGCCTTGACAGAGGCACTGGAGAGATGCAGACCCTCATTACAAAGTTGGAAAAATACCTGCTTGGGTTACTTCTTGCTTCGTTGATTTCTCCCTTGCCATTTCCCTGTGACTTGCATTGCCACAAAACCTAGGAAATTGCCTCCCAAAATGCCGTGAGTAAGTACGAGTTGAAAGTAACGAGAAAAGGTGTCTTGATGCACCAGCCGGCCCTATTTTCCAGCCCTCTCTTTCTGCTCCCGGCGCACATTATTTTGCTGGCTCGAAAAGCTAATTAATTGCAGGTAACTCGGAGAGCCTCAGTCCCAAGGGTGGGAGCCAAGAAGGGACGGCGGGCCAGGAGGACTCTCTTTCCATCCAGCGCTCCGGATTCCACAAATAGTATAATTGTCCTTGCCCAGGTTCCGAGCAAGTAGGGAAAAGAAGGCTAATTAGCCCTCGTGCAAAACAAAAATAAGCAAGGAGGAGGAACAGGGGGGAAAAAAGGTAGTAATTGGATCCCAATAATGAATATTTAACTCTCCTAAGTAAGGTTTAATTAAGTTCCCCGTTGCCGAGGCTTTTTGCTCTATCGCTGTGGCTTTTGAGCACATTAAGACAAGCTGGAAATAACTTTAGTGGAGGGGGGGGGAGAGAAGAGAAGAGCTGCCTGTCTCCTCTCTGGTCTCTCTCTCTCTCTGTGTGTGTATCTCCGAGGAGCTGTTTTTTCTGCATTGCACTTTAGCCTGTAGGTTTCATTAACAATAAAGTGGAATTAATTTGGAGATTCGAGTTCTCTCCCCCTGCCACTCCCTGGATAGGAATAAGAAGCCATTTAGTTGTGTTAGACTTAATTAGGGACAGGTCTTGGCCAAACAGGTCCTGTTAATTGGGATCGCAGTATCGGGGCCGGGGTCCTTCCCCAAGGCTCAGCTGCTCTGCCTCTAGAAGCAGGGAGGCCAAGAAGAAGGAGGAGGAGGCGGCAGCCGACATCTGCAGAGCAGAGGAGAGACAATTTCCCTCTCTTTGGCACTCATGGCTTCTGTGTGGTCCTCATCCCCCTGAAGGCATCTCTTGGGACAGTTGGAGAAGATGGATGGAGAAACCTGGGTTCGAATCCAGCCTCAGCCCTCCGTGAGAGACCCTTCCTCCACTCTCTGGGAGGTGTCCCCCACTTTGTCATCCTCAGGGGCGTCAGGGGAGAAGGACCCCCAAAGTTGGAGATGTTTGCTGACCACTGGGGTGGATGAAAGACCAGGGACGTCTGTGATCGAAGGGCTTCCCCTCTCCCTTTTCCAGGTGCATTTGGATCAGAGCAGCGCATTCAGTACTGCTGGTAGCAAAAACAGTTTGTCTGAGCCGTGGTGACACGGGTTAAACCAGAACAGTGTGAGTTCGATCCTGACTCAAGGATCAAGGTTGACTCAGCCTCTTCCATCCATCCGAGGTCAGCAAAATGAATCCCCAGCGTGTTGCCCCCCCCCCAATGCTAATTAACTTGTGAACCACCCAGAGAGTGCACTAAATGCTATGGGGCAGTATATAAGTGTGATTGCTATTGCTCTATCCTTGCTAAATACAGTGGGACCTTGGGTAACATAATTAATGCATCCTCTAGGATGTTTCTTACAGCAAAAATTACTTTAACCGAATTTCCCATAGGAATGCATTGGATGTGATTTCCCATGGGAAGGCATTGAAAGCCAAAATACATTAACCAAAATGTGTTTTCCCATAGGAATGCATTGAGAACCAGTTAATCCATTCTGAAAAAGAAATTCTGTAAACTGAGACACTATTTTGTGGATTTCCTTTTGCTGCGTGATATTTATGTTAACCGAGGTTCCACTGTATAATAATTTTCGCATATAACAATCCTTGTTAAGCGTAACAATGTTCTAATTATGGGCTAGCTGACCAAAAGAAGGCTTGTGCTCAATGGGGCCCTCCATCCCCCGCGGCCTCTTTCCAAAACGCCTCCGTCTGACAATGAGTGATTGGTCCCCACCTCCAATCAGGGGCTCCTCGTCCCTTCCTGTAATCGCTTGTCCTTTCTAGGGCTCTTAAAAGCTTTCCTGGGGGGAGAGAAAAGAAGCGCCTTGTCAGAACCTGCCCATTAAGTCCGTGGAAAGAGCCGGCTTTTCCCACCCCTTTCATGCCGGGTCCCCCTCCTGGGTTGTAATGGGGCTGCTTGATTTTGGGACATCTTGAAGATGAGAAAAGGAACCGAAGCCTGAGGACCCAAGACTTTGTTCAAGTGCCAAAACTCTGTTCCTTGCCGACTTCCTCCCCTGTGAAACAGGCCTTCTGGCCCACTTGCCTCTTCTGATCTTCCGGTCCTGCTGGGGAACGGCTCTTAACAGGCTCCCCTGCCGGTCCTGGTTAGATCAATGGGCTGCATTTGTCATCAGTGCCAATGGACCAAATGCCACTGTGAGCTCCGCTCTAGGGTCCTCTCCTTCACTCTTGCTTGTGCAGGTGGGAGACTTCAGCCAGGGGCTCTCAAAGACACCCTGCGTGCAAGTATGCGGTGGAGGTCACAGGACCCTTATTTTGCCAGGGGTTTTGTAGCCTGACCTTGACAGGACCTCTCCAGGGTCCTGAACTCTGTCCCTGGAAGAGGAACAGCCAGCAGGAGACCTCCAGCCAAATGCACAGACTCCAGCCACGAAGGGGTTCGCGGCTTCCACCAAAACAGGTTTGGTGCTGAGAGGATTCCTGGACTGGCCTCACAGTGGTCCCAGTGAAGGAGGCATGAATGTTTTATTTCCTTCCATAACCATTCAAGAATCACACAGCAAATATAGTGATACCTCAGTTAACAAATTTAATGCATTCTCTAGGACCTTTTTGTACAGTACTATGAAAAATTTGTAAAGCAAATTTCCCATAGGAATGCATTGAATGCAATTTCTCATAGGAATGCATTGAAAACCCAAAATTGTTAACCAAAATGCAATTTTCCCATAGGAATACACTGAAAACCAATTAATCCGTTCCAAAAAAATAAAATAAAAAAATGTTAACTGAGCCACTATTTTTTATGGATTTCCTTTTGTTATGCGATTTTTGTTTTAAGTAAGCCATTTGTTAAGCGAGGTTCCACTGTATAAAAACATTGGATAGCTTGGTCTTGGTCTTGGTCATCTTTGTCTTTGTCTTCATCGTCTTCTTGTTCCTTGTCCTCCTCCTCCTCTTCTTCTTCTTCCTCCTCTTCTTCTTCTTCCTCCTCCTCTTCTTCTTCACTGAACTGACTCTCAAAACCAAAACTTCTCAAGGTTTCTTGCCGTGCTTTCCTTGGCCAAGACCTTATGCTGAATGACACCGCGCCTTCACCCCATGGCTATTTTGGATGGTGACCTGTCCTTCCATTTGCACAGAAAGCTGCAATGTACATTCTAGAAAGAGGATTCAACTCAGAGATGACCTCCTTGTTCTTTGTCTCTTCTAACTATATAAATCTGTTGCTTATTCTTTGCTCAGTAGCTCAGAAATTTCTAGTTATCTTTGAAACCACTTTGATACCATCTGGAGCTGAGCACAGAATAAGCAGTGCATTTATCCCCATGGCGGCACAAATTGGAACCCACAAAGGGGTATGGAAAAGACTGTCCCTTGGAAGGAAGGAGTGGCTGGGGAATGGGCTCCCTCCTCCTCCCCCCAGCCTTTGGGACATCAGAGAAACTTCAAAACAAACCCACGGAGAGCCTTTCAAACAACTCGTGAAGTGTCTCCAAAAGATCAAACTCCTCGCCCAGAATAGCTCCTCTGATCGGCAAGGCTTCCTTAGGAATTGTCTAGCAATTCATTCCTTTGATGGAGACATCCAGTCAGTTTACACCAGGGCCCCCCAGACTATGGCCTGTGGGCCAGATCTGGCCCAAACGCCAATTCATCCAGCTCATGCCACCCTTGCCGCTCCTGGAAGCGGAAGTACAGGCACATTTTACTTACACTTCCAGGAGCAGCAAGGGCGGTGTGGGCCAGATGAATTGGTGTCAGGGGCCAGATCCAGCCCACAGGCCGTAGTTTGAGTGCCCCTGGTTGAAGCAGAGAAAATGGCAGCTAAAAATCTATCTCATCCTGTTGCAAAATAGATTGCAAGGGGCATTTTACTTCTGCTTCCGGTGGGAGGAACCATGTGACTGACCCACTGAACCATGTAACTGGCCTGTGGCCCAAAAAAATTGGGCACCCTGGTTTACACACTGGGGTGGGTGCGGGTTGGTGGTGGTGGGGGCGCCATCATCTTCCAACAAAGGGGGAAACATTTTCTTCCAGACAACATTGGAGCTGCATCGTGCATCACAGGGAAGTCACCAAGCCAGCCCTGGATGCCTTCCGCCAACATCTGCACACCTTCCCCCCTCTAAGTCAATGGGGGGGAACCTTGTCACCCACCAGTGCATTTGAGACCACCCCTTGCCTCTGCCGCTGCGATGCCTCATGACTTTGCAGTTCAAGGGCTCTCGTCTCCAGCACTTGGGAAGCTTATGTGTCTCGCAGGAGCCCATCAGTCTCCGGTCCCCCCGCCTCCGTCTTTCCACTTGTCCTTCTGCAGGTTCTGTTATTGTTTTTCCTACTTCTCAAAAACAGCACTCAAGCCAATTGAGGCTTGTACATAATTGTGTGGCAAAAATGACTTTTGAATGGAGGGTGGAATAAATAGATGAATGGAAAGGAGGCCTTTGCATTCCTGGCATGGTAAATTTAACAGGGGAAGGGGAAGGGTGTGTGTGTGTGTGTGTGTGAGAGAGAGAGAGAGAGAGAGAGAGAGAGAGAGAGACGGGTTCATGCCTGGCTTTGCCAGCAGCATAAAAACTGGACACCCTCCCTCCAGGCCCTCCTCTCACTTCTCCTCCCTGGGAATTAAGAGAATTTCAATCAAGGCCCCATTCATCTCTCTTGCCGTTCTGCAAAGCCCTTCCTTTGAAAGCCACTAATCGCTTCTCTTATCTTTGGGTAAAGAACAGTGTCTGCCATGCAGGATTTACAGAGCATTGTCCAGAGCAGAGGAACAGCCGTCTCTCTGTCCAGCCCAGGGGAGGGAAGGACAGATGGATGGACCAGACAGATGAGTCTTACTGGAAGAGGAGGAGGAAGAGGCCGCCAGAGTGGAGGTGGCCAAATTCTGCCAGAAGAGAGAGGGAGCACCATTTTCATTCTCCTTTCCAGATTCCAAGCTCCACACTCGGTTTTTCCACTCTGTTTCCTTTTTCTTCTCAACTGCAATGTTTTTTTAAAAACATCATTGGAGGTAAAGGTTTCCCTTGCTTGAAGGCCAGTTGTATCTGACTCTATGGTCCAGTGCTCATCTCTATTTCAAAGCCGAAGAGCTAGCGTTGTCTGCTTCTGCAGATGTTTCCGTGGTCATGTGGCAGGCATGACTAGACACTGGAGTGCACGGAACGCTGTCACCTTCCCACCCAAGTGGTCCCTATTTAACTACTTGCAATTTCTTGCTTTTGGAACTGCCAGGTTGGCAGGAGCTGGGACAGAGACAGGAGCTCATTCCGTCCTGCAGTACTCGAGTTCTGTGACACTGACTACGACGTTGTCTTCCCATTCCCCCCCCCCTCGTCCTGCCCACCCAAGTTTGCTTCTCAACTTGCATGACAGCCTTTGAAGTGTTATGAGGACCAGCTGGAACAAACCATGAAGGTGTCAGGTATAGACCCACAAACTCAGGAGGCAGCGACCGAAGACCACCCACTTTGGTGTCAAACCATGCTCTGTGGCAGATATGAAGAGGCAAAGGGAGAAGCACGGAAGCTTCGTCAAGCCCAACTAAGCCCTCCACCATCTCTGTTCAGTGTACTGTGTGTGGTCACATGTTCCATGCCAGGATCAGTTTATGGAGTCACCAGAGACACATCCATCAATGGCGAAAATGACATCCAGGAATAATGCATGCTTGGATATGAGTAGCAACCAACAATGGCACACACACACACACACACATATATATATTTGGTGAGAAATAAATGTTATTTTCTAGACCATGCAGGTCTAATTCGTCTTCCTGTCAGGGCGAATCACACAGAGAGAAGCAAAAGGCCACTCACTGCTTACCTGCTGGCAAAAGGGATGGCATTTCACACTCCCTTCTTCCCTCTCTCTCTCACACACACACCACACACCTGTTCCCTTCTCTAATGAACTTAAAGCAGGGATTACACCAGGTGGAGAAACTGCTGCCTTGTTCCTCCTCGTTGTGCCTTTGTTCCGTCCAAGCCTGTTGTGCTTATTCTCTCTTTCATAAACTGTTGTTGAGTTTCATGTTTTGAGGGCTGTGGAATCCCATCCAATTAAACATCCCCGTAATCCCATTCTTGACTCCAGTGAGCTTCACTAATGGGGAGATTAAAAGATGATAAAGATGATAAATGGAAGCAGGCAAGGGAAGCTGTCTGGAGACCAGAGGTGGGAAGGAGCCCCAATTGGGGGGGGGGAAATCAAAGACCCTCCATTCCACCCATGGGGATCAGAGCATCAGCCCCCATGGCAAGAGAGAGACCCCCACATTCACTTCTTGGTGCCCTTCTGCCTGGGGGGGGGGTGTCAGTGTGGATTTGCCCCAAGGGAAGGAAAAGAAAGAATAAACTATGTTTAGCCCGTGGCTCAGTTTTCCCTGGGGGAGGAAAGAAGCGAAGCCTTATTCTAGGGAACAGCCCCCCCCCCCGCATTTCTTCAGGGCTACCAAAAAAAAAGACTTTTTATTTCTTTTCTTTTCCTAGCATCGTTATTATGGCTTTCAGTGAAGATCGAGGCAGAGAAATAAGGAGTCATAAATCTAACGAGAGAGAATTAAACTTCTTGGTCAAGTCTCTCTACCAAACAGAATTAATAATTTCCTTCGGTCCCCATTAAAATGTATGTGTGTGCTTGTGTGTGTCTGTCTCTGTCTTGGTGTGCTTGTGTGTGTACACATGCAAATGCGTGTATAACATCTGCAGGACAGATGGATGCGGCTTCCCAGTTTGCGGCTCTCTGGGAATGACTTTCTAGGAAGGATCTGGTCAGGGCCAGACATAATTCCCCCCAGTTTTGACGTCTCCCCAGCCCAGTCCAATCTCAACATACCAAGCACAACAAAGTCCTTTCTGGGCAGGCCTCCTCATGAGTAAGCCCCAGCGTAAGCACTTCCAAGGCGAACCAGTCTCTGGAAACCAGCTTTTTCTGGGTGGCCTTTACAGCACCACAAAGGAGCCCACAGTGATGCTAGAAACGGAGGGCAAGTGTTTCTATTAAAGGATAATTGTTGTTTCGTTTTATTCCTCTGCCTTCCCATCACCTTAGCAACTGTTATGCAAACGCATTAGAGAAATATGCCAAACAAGTGAAGTTCGTACCATTTCCCATGAAATCAAAGCAGTGACACACAGGACATCGGGATGAGTCCACAGCCCTTGTCACATTCTCCAACATTGTGGGTCGGATTCATGCATCAAATGTCCCGTTCTCCCAGGTCCCCACCTGTGGCCACAGCACGTTTGACGCAAGGACCAGAAGTGAAATGAAACTCCTCTCTTCATCTCCCCAAGAGCAAACTCTCCTCCACAGAGAGCTGGACCAAGCCAGCCATTTCATGCGCAAGGCCAGTCCTTCTCCTCCCCCCCCCCTCCCTGGCAGAATCCTTCTCCTCTTCCCTGGCGCCCCGGTCTCTGGGTGCTTGCCAAATGGTGAGCCAATTAAACAAAGCCGTTTTGATGCACTAATTAAATGGCAATTGACGGCTGTTTTGGAAAGCATGCCAGAGAAAGAGAGAGGCAGTGGCAGGGCTGTGGGTCAGCGGTGAAAGGTGGCCTTTGTTTGAGCAAATGCCCCTGGAAAACACGTGTACTTGGCAGGTGTGCTGGTCCTTTGGAGGCACTGCTGTGCTACACCCCAGCCTCCCCCCACCCACTGCTAGGGTGCCAGCAGGGCTCCCCCCCCCCCAGCCAGCCCCGTCCTGCCCCATCTGCTGCAAAGGTTATTGGCTAGCTCAACTGAGACCCACCCTGGTTCACCCCGGCAGACCCATAAGGCTGGACATTAGAAGCCGTGGCAGAAGTGGCTTGGGGGGGGGTTGGATTCCCCCAGCAGAGGAAACGTGTGTTTCATGGGTGGGGCAGGAATAGAAGAGTAGCGTGCCTTGGCGGGGCCCCGTATAAAAATTTGTTTGGGGGCCCTTAGGAAGGGTAAAGATTTGTTTTGCTTACACACGTTGGGGGCCCCCATGGCCCGGGGCCCCCGTATAATTGATACGGCAGATACGGCGGTAGCTACGCCTCTGGGCAGGAAGAAGTGGCTGGATTTGAGTCTAAGGCAACTTGCCTTCTAAGGGCAGAGCCAAGGAGAAGAGACAAGGCCCTTCTAAGACCTCCCAAATGACCTCAAAGAGAGAGAGAGAGAGGAGAAGACCCCTCTTTCTTCCTCCATCTCCACAGCTAGATTCAGGGATGCACAGTTTCCCCTGGAGCGTCGCATCTCCTCTTATGCACAAATGACCCCACCATCCCGTCAAAGTCTCTGGCTGGCCACATCTGACCCCTCCTGCCCTGGGGTCTCCGGAGTGGGTTTTTTGTCTCAAAAGGCCTTTCTCCTCCCGGGCTTCTTCCTTCGGCTGCTGAGGCAGCAGAGACCCTCCTCGGGGCTGCCTCTTCCTGCAGCAAAGAAATGGCCCTTTGAGCTGCCAGAAGCTGTTTTCTGTCTCCCCCCACCCTGACCCCCTGCCATCACTCTTTCAGCTGGGCTTTCAAGAGGACCACTTCCGCTGGCTGCGGCTGGCCTGCTGGCCTGGCCCTCAGGCGAGGTCCCTGGCTGACTTCTCCGAGCCGTTGGCCTCTGAAGGGCCTCTGTGCTCTTCCCAGGCCCTTTGGCCACAAACATGAACTCCTTGCACACACACGCACACATGCACACACGCACACACACACGCACACGCGCACACACACACACACACACGCGCGCGCACACACACACGCACACGCACGCACGCGCGCGCACACACACACACACACACACACACACACACACACACACACACACAGAGGCCTTCCCCAGACAGAAGGAGCTTGTCCAGAGAGGCTCCCGGTTCCAAAAGACCTCTTTCTCCAGGCCGGAGGAGGGGACGGAAGACCCGGCATGAGTCTCTGGACAACATCTCCGCCAATGCATAAAAGCAGCGACTCAAACAGGAGGAACATGGGACTGTGTGGCCACGTGTTGCAAAGTGCGTAGGAGCTGTGGCTGAAATGCAGCCACGGAGCTTGAGGCTGGAAGGCCACCTCATGGCTACAGGGTGGAGTGGGTCCCATTAGGGGACCCCCCTCTCCTCCCTTAAAAGGACTGTGGTGGCTTAGTGGCTAAGACCCTGAACTTGACAAGTGACAGGTCAGCAGGTCAACAGTTTGAGACCCGAGGGAGCTCCCGTTATCTATCCCAGCTCCTTCCAACCTAGCAGTTCGAAAGCAAAAAATTGCAAGTAGATAAATGGGTATCACTTTGGCAGGAAAGGTTACAGTGTTCCATGTGCCTGCCACATGACCATGGAAAACATCTGCAGGCACAGAGAGCGCTGGCTCTTTGGCTATAAATGGAGATGAGGACCAAACCCTAGAGTAGGATACGACTGGCCTTGGAGCAAGGGGGACCTTGACATGCTCCCATACAAGCAAGGCCACCGGTCAAGCCATGGATCCTCCCTTGGAAGTGTTTAAACCAAGCTGAGAACCTGTCTCATGGGGTGGGATGTGGGATTCATGCTAGAGTCCCCATGGCATCCCTTCCCACTGGGTAGGTCTAGAACTCTGGGAGCGAAAACAGCAGCATGAGCCAGATGAATTGGCATCGGGGCCGGATATGGCCCACAGAACATAGTTTGGGCACCCCTGGTTTAAGCAGAGAAAATCGCAGCCTATTTCATCCTGTTTCAAAACATGTTTGTTGCAAAACAGATTGCAAGGTGCATTATTTTACTTCCGCTTCCGGCGGGAGGAACCATGTGACCGGCCCAGTGGGCCACGTGACTGGCTGGCAGCCTGCCTTAAATGGAGTGTTGTGGTCTTTTGGTTTCCTTCCTGGTTTACAAGTTCACAAACCAGGACCGGCCTTTTTTTAGAATCAGAGGAGGAGGAGGAAGAGGAAGAAGGAGTAGGAGGGAGAATTGTGCTGAACTCACTGACTGGAAGGTCAGAGTTCGATTCCCAAGTACTGCACAACGGAACGAGCTCCCGTCTCTGTCCCAGCTCCTGCCAACCTAGAAGTCTGAAAGCAAGAAATTGCAAGTAGATAAATAAGGACCACTTTGGTGGGAAGGTAAACAGCGCCCTGTGTTGAGGCATGTTTGGCACATGTCCATGGAAACGTCTGCAAACGCAGACAGTGCTGGCTCTTTGGCTGTAAACAGAGATGAGCACTGAACCTGAGAGTCAGATACGACTGGCTTTCAACCAAGGGTGACCTCTCAGACCTTTTATACTTTACATCAGGAGTTCTCAACCTTTTGAAGCCATGGGCCAGGTCACGCTCCCTCAGATACCTTCGGGGGCCAGATGGCCATTTTGCCCTTCCTCCACCCCATGGCACTTCATGGTGTGGTGGAGGTGGGGGGGGACACATGAAATGGTGCTGTGGGCCACATCCTGCTCATGGGCTGCAGGTTGAGAATCCCCGCTTCACATCCAGCATGAGTAAAGGTTAGAGGGACTCCCAAGTCCGGCTCATGACATTGCAATGTCTCCATGAATCCGGACAGAGATATCATCATATCAAAGATCAACCCCCTCCCAAGTCAAATTTGCATGACTGCAAAGCGGGTATCACTGGAAAGGGCAGAGTTTTCTTCAACATTAAACAGAGGGAGCAATTTTAGCATCTTCACAAAAAGTCAAAAAGCAAGACTTGGGCTTCCCGGGGGAAATTGCAGACACGAAATATCGCACGTGGCCAATTTTTTCTTTCTTTTGGAATTTGTAAATTGCATTCTGAATGTAGCCTCTTCCCTGAAAACGCGCCTCTCTTTCTGCTTTGCCCAGCAAATTAATGAACTGACCATGGATGTCCCTCATGGCTGCGCCCGTGCAACTGCCAAGCATCAAAGGCTGCACATCAGAGGTTGTGTCAATTGCTGAATGGTCACGAGAAACATCGCTGGGAAGCATCTGCCACTTGCATGGCAGCTATCAGTTGCCGTTACATGCCCCAGAGTCCCCCGATGTCAAATGCAGCCAGGGTGCCAAACATTGGTGGGAAAGGCAGGGAGCCTCCCTCCGTCGGCCCGCCTGCTGGCCTGGGGCATATCCAGCAACAGCCCTCTCGGCAGAGGAGAAGAGGGCGAGGCCAAACTCTTCCATCTCCATCAGGAGATCAAATCTGGCTTCTTGCAGAGGTGGAGAAGAACAAGAAACGCTCATTCCTGGCCAAGAGAGAAAGAACTCTAGGCTAAGATCTCCCCACTAGGCTGAGCTTCCAGCTGCCCTCTCCTCCTCCTTGCCATTTCTCCAGCGGCTGCGTTAATAATTCATTTCAAGGATTTCTACACTGCCTTTCAAGCAACCCAAGGTTTCTCCAGGAGGCACAGAACAGCGACACAATTCTGCACCATCTGTTGACTTGCAAGAACTTTACCAGAACCAGATAGCCATGGGAGGCCAATGTTGATTTTCTGGAGACAGAGCAGATAAGCCAGGCACATGGGGACACAGATCATTAGCTCCTTCCTTCTTTCCTTTCATTTTCCTTCCTTCCTTCCATTTTCCTTCCTTCCTTTAATTTTCTGTCCTTCCTTCCTTCTTTCTCTTGTCTTTTATTTCCTTTCATTTTTCTTCCTTCCTTCATGTTCCTTCCTTCCTTCCTTCCTTCATCCCTCCTCTTGTCTTTTATTCCTTCCTTCCTTTCATTTTTCTTCCTTCCTTCCTTTCATTTTTCTTCCTTCCTTCATCCCTCCTCTTGTCTTTTATTCCTTCCTTCCTTTCATTTTCCTTCCTTCCTTCATCCCTCCTCTTGTCTTTTATTCCTTCCTTCCTTTCATTTTCCTTCCTTCCTTCCTTCCTTCCATGTCCCAACAGGCGCAGGGCAACTTGCCCAATTAGTTTTTGCTGTGAGCGTCTCTGAACCGGATAACGTCTCCTTCATCCGAGACTAGTTTTTTTAAACCATCTTGGTATCTTGCACCCAGTTTTTAAATATCCGAGAGTAAGTAAAACAGAACAGAAAAAAAAGAAAAGAAAGAAAGAAAAAAGAAAAGGCATAAAAAAACTCCTGTATTGAGCTGTGAGCATTGGTGGACCAAGTCCACTTCATCAGACATAAGAGTGAGGCCTCGTGGCACCAATTTAAATACAATAAAACCTCGCATAAAGAGTCCCTCGCTTAGAGACTAACTCGCTTAAAGAGCAGAATCTTCTCTGAATGGTTGCCCTCGCTTAACAACTAAAAACAACCTTGCTTAACAGCTGCCAGAAGTCACAATTGGTCACTTACAATGGAAGCAGTGACGCTTTTTCCAAGTGCTTCACTTAAAGAGCAACACGCTTAAAGAGCAATCCCGTGGAACGCATGATGCTCTTTAAGTGAGGTACCCCTGTACATGGCGCTCAGGATGGGGCATTTAAAGCTCAAGGCACTCCTGCTGGTTTGCAAGTAATCTAAAGGACATGTTGAGCTCTTGGAAGTCTTTCATGCGAGAGCCAGTGCTTGTGAGGACCCCATAACCAACATGATACAGTAGTCTTCTCTGTGGTGGTGGGATGACTCCCCACATTTTGAAGGATTCCATCCTTTCCAGGCCTGGGTTGATGCCCCCACGTTAGGGGCCGAAGTCCTGAGATGGGAGAGGGTTCAAGACATGAGAGGCACACCAGAGGCATGAAGTGACGCCCGCATGAACCGGGGGGGGGGGGGGGAATTGGACAGCTTTCGTGAAAGGGCTTCCTTCGTTGCTGGAAGGAGTCCCACCTTTGGCCCCAGAGGAGGTTCCTTGCCTGCTCAGCTCTCTTCATGAGGCTCCTCAGAGGACGGAGCGCCAGTTATTATGAAATCATTAAATTAATAACTTGGCAATATACAGGCAGATCAAGAAAGCAATCGGTTCCTTGAACAAAAGGAATTACCCACAGTCCAAACATTCGGCGTTTAATTGAAGAATGAATTAGAATGGGAGACAGGATTTCTGCCTCCCATTGTCAACAGAGTTATGTAAATATGTCATCCCGGTGTGTGTGTGTGTGTGTGTGTGTGTGTGTGTGTGTGTGTGTGTGTGTGTGTGTGTGTGTGTGTGTGTGTGTGTGTGTGTGTGTGTGTGTGTGTGTGTGAAAGAGAGAGAGAGAGAGAGGAGTCAAGAGAAGGGATGGGCCTGTGAACCATTTTTGAAGTCATCTTCAAGGTCACCTTTACTTGAAAGCCAGTTGTGTCTGACTCTAGGGTGCGGTGCTCATCTTTGTTTACAGCCAAATAGCCAGCGCTGCCTGCAGACATTTCTATGGTCATGTGGCAGGCAGAAGTAGACACCAGAGAACACAGGACACAGTTACCTTTCCTGCCAAAGCAGTACCTACTTATCTACTTATTATTTCTTGCTTTTGAGCTTGGACAGGAGCTCACTCTGTCATGGAGCACTCAGGTCTTGAACTGCTGACCTGCCGACCTTCAGTTTGCAAAGCTCAGCGTCTTAACCATTAAGCTGCCATCTGGCCCTCTAAGTTGACTGAGAGGGCATGACCCGGTCCCCGGCTTGGAAAGGTCGGGAACTCGACCCTCAGCCAATGCAGGGTCCTCCAAGTAATGTAGGGAAAGTTGAGATCTTCAGTCATGGTCTCTTCCTCCTTTCATGTCGTTCCTTGTCTAGTGACCTCCTTCCTCCACCTTCTGATTTGGGTTTGCTCGTGTACCCGAAGCCTAGAAGGAAAGTTGTGATTTTGGGTGTGGGTGTGTGTTGAGAGTATGGAGATAAACCCTCTTGTGTTGCAACCTAAAGGGCACCTTCTGGAGGTGTCAGATACTGGCCCCTTGGTGCTGCCTTGGTGCTCCCCCATCCCACACCCAGCCTGTCAAATCCTTGGGAACATCCTATTTTCAGGCCCACCAGTTATTATTTTCCACCCCTGCCTTTTGATTTCCACGTGAACTATCTCGCTTCCCATTTGCTTGGAATTAATTTGGCCTAATCTATGTGCGTGCATACTTTGATTGCTTTTGATTAAGTTTAACAAGCTGGGGGGGAAATCTGCTGTTTTGAGCATCAGAGTAAACAAAACCCGTTTTCTGGATTTGCTTGTATATAATTAATACAGGCTGTCATTATTTTTTTTCCAGTGCAGTGAAAATGTCTCTTATGTTACACTAAAATGTGTGTTGCTGTAATTACTGCTACATGCAACCCAAATACGCTCCGGATGGATGTGCAGCCATCGCTAGACAGGCGCGTCATGCCAGCCACTTTCCACGTTGCATAAAAACAGAATCGTAACAGCCATTAGGCTTCTATGCCTCCTTCTCCACTGCAGCTTAGAGCAGGCGCTGGGCCGATCCCGAGTTAATTAGCATTTTGCCCCCAACACGCTGGGGAGTAATTTTGCTGCTCTCTGAAGGGTGGAAGAGGCTGAGCCAATTTTGATCCCCATCAGGACTGAACTCACAACATTTTGGCTGCAGTACAGTACCTTTAACCCCTGCGCCACAAGGGTGGCAGAGCAGAGAGATGTAATGAAAGATGGTGGGCAATTCAATCCTGGAAGGTCCCAGTGCTGTGTTTCAGGGAATGTTTTAAAGGCCTAGTAAAGGTCAAGGTCAAGGTCACCCAGTTGTATCTGACTCTAGGGTTCAGTGCTCATCTCTGTTTACAGCCAAAGGGCAGAGAGAAGGGGAGGCAACAAGCAGACTTTGACACCTCCTAACATATATTTCTGAATTGCTCTATTTATTTTTTAAAAAGATGCTCAAGACAATTTGCAATAAAAGGTTTCCTTTGCTCAAAAGCCAGTTGTATCTGACTCTAGGGTTCAGTGCTCATCTCTGTTTCAAAGCCGAAGAGCCAGCGCTGTCTGCTTCTGCAGACGTTTCCGTGGTCATGTGGCAGGCATGACTAGACACCGGAGCGCACGGAACGCTGTTTACTTTCCCACCAAAGTGGTCCCTATTTATCTACTTGCAATTTCTTATTTGCAATAAAACAATGCAAGAAAGCCAGGCATTCAAGCAGCGGCTAAAGCAAAACTACTGACACGCACGTTTCACTCTTGAGGATCCAGGGACGCCCCCCCCCCCCCCAGGGCTCAAAGTATATGTAGCTGTGTCTCTTGGGAGGAAAATGGGAAGGGGGGAAGCCTAGCCTCCCCCCACCCCTGTGCAACCAACCAAGGTCTATTTCAGCATCTTTTCCCCACGGTTATCAACAGGTGGAGGTGGAGAGAGAGGGTGGGTGGGGGTGGATTTAGGAGGAAATTAGCCAATTCCCTTCCTTTCTCCCAAACCCCCCTTCCTCCCCTACCCCTGTACTGTCTAATGACACTACAGTAATTGCAAACAGCTTCAAAGAATGGGAGAATTAATGACTAGAAATGGAGGCAGTTAACGGCGAAGGAAACCAGGCCATTTGGGGGCAACGCCCATTGTGCTGGCATTTAATATTTATAGCAAAACACGTCCAACGAGTTGTAAATCAGAGGCGGTGGTTTGCCAAGTAATTAAAACAAGAGGCAAGGCAGGGGGTGGAAGGGTGCCCGGCGGGGAAGCCAGCCACGGAGCGGCTGCCCAGGGTCGGAGCCCTGCAGCAGGGGTGGGGGTCAGAGACAACCCCACACTGGAGGGTTGTTGTTGTTGTTTTGGGGCTGGAGGCACTTCTATAGACCCCCTTCCTCTCCATAGTGTTCTCTTGGGACGGTTCACAAGTGAATTAGCATTTTTGCCCCCAATATTCTGGGGACTTCCTTGGCCGACCTTGGGAGGGCGGAAGAGGCGGGGTCAATGTTGGGCCACCTCCCTGCCCTGCCCCATCAGGGTTTTGTCCCTGCAAGTGGTTCAAGGTCTCCCTTGCTCAAAAGCCAGTCCTATCCGACTCTAGGGCGCAGTGCTCGTCTCCATTTACAGCCAAAGAGCCGGTGCTGACTGTGTTTGTAGATGTATACATGGCCACGTGGCAGGCATGACTAGATCACCCACGACATAGGCTCCGTCCTATGTCGTGGGTGGGGGGATGGCAATTCTGGTTTTCCCTTGCAAATCCAGCCCCCTCCCCTTTTGCTAAGAGCCCTTTCCCAGCCTTCAGCGAAGCCTCATTAAGTTTCCCTCCTCAGCAAGGCTCCTGTTCAGACGGTTATTAATGGCAGCCTTGAGCCACAGCCTTTTCTTCTTCAGATTAATCCTGCACACAAGCCGGTGTGTCATGCGCACACACAAAGCACACAATGGCACAGGGAGTGACAGGGAGGGCTGGAAAATGGGGGTGGAGTGGGGGGGGGGAGAGAAGATATCTTGCATTTGAGCCCAGGATGAGACCACAGCTGGAGCAGGAGAGGAACTCTATTTTGCTCCCAGTCAAAGAACCTTCCTGTAAGGTGGGGGAGAAGGACCAGGCCCTCCCCATCCTGACTACACCCCAAAATGGGAGCCATGTCCCCCCCCTCCCAGTCATGGCCCACTTGAAAGCAGAATTACCCCCCCCCCCTCACTCCTTTCTACATCAACCATTTCATTTTTCCTCTTCCCCTGGAAAATGTGGGTTGAGGGAGGGGGGGTTGTCTAGTGACTATGAGCCAAGGCAAGTAGTGATATATCACCCCCCAAAAAAATCATTATTCTGTAGAAACAATCATTTATTACATTTCTAAGGGCTTCCGTTTGGAAAAGGAAACCCCAATGAAAAGACTTGCAGAACATTCTTAGGAAGAAGGATGGCCAGTTTTTGGGCCACTTTTTGGGTCACGTGGTTCCTCCCACTGGAAACGGAAGTAAAACGCGCCTTGCGTTCTGTTTCACAACAGGACGAGATAGATTTGTAGGCTGCCGTTTTCTCTGCTTAAACCAGGGGTGCCCAAACTATGGACCATGGGCCAGAGCTGGCCCTCAACACCAATTCATCTGGCCCACACCGCCCTTGCCGCTCCTGGAAACAGAAGTAAAACATGCCTGTATGGACACATTTTACTTCCACTTCCAGGAGCGGCAAGGGCGGTGCTGGCCAGCTGAATTGGTGTCAGGGGCCAGATCTGGCCTATGAGCCATAGTTTGGGCACCCCATATTAGAAGGTGGTAGTAGACATAATGTGAAGGGAAGCAACTTTGCTTTCCACTTTCAGAGAGAGAGAGAGAAAGAGATTCACAAAGTTGCCCATTGTTGAAAGGCCTCGTTTATGTGACTCCCTTTTGCTCCATTCATTTCCACACACCCATCTTTCCCACCTGTCATCCAAATTAACTCTGTCTAATCCAGTGGTTCCCAATGTGGGGCCCAGGCCCCACAGGGGGATTTCAGTTCAGTCAATAAATTGGCTGGTCAATTCTTTGGGGGGAATTGACTTAGGCTTCTGGGAATTAAAGTCCATAAACCCCCCAAATGTTGGAAAACTCTGGGACTCTAATTGAAGGAGGCAGAGAAGGCCATTAAAAGCATGTTGGATTTTAATAAACATACTAGGGATTCTTTTGGCTGAGCTGGAGAAAATGAAAGAGGCTGAGTCAACCTTGACCCCTGACAGGACTGAACTCACAATGTTTTGGCTGCAGACAGGGACTCCATGATGACAGGTTGCTTACCTGTAACTCTTCTTCTTTGTGGTCCCCGATGTGGATTCGCAGAGGCCATGAAGAAGAACTTGAGAGAGCGTAAGGCAGGGATACTCAACCTGTGAGCCAGATGTGGCCCACAGCACCATTCTACATGCCCTGCCACACTCGGAAGTGCCTTGTGGTGGAGGAAGGGCAAAATGGCCATCCCCCGGCTTAAAAAAGGTTGAGAACTCCTGGCGTAGGGGCAGAAATAGACATTGTAGACAGCATGGCAATTGAACTTCCGCGCCCCCAGGGCTCTACATGACAGCTTGCTTACCTGTCGCTGTTGCCCTTCTCCGTGGTTCCCCCTGTGAATCGAAGTCACATCGTGAGTAGAGTTTTAGTGCTGCAGTTCAGCCTCCGCACCCAATATCTTTTCTGCCTTCTCCTTCGCTGTCTGTTGGAAGTCCCAGGGCCAGCCTTTCTAGGCCAAGTTTATTATTATTTTTTACAGGGAGAGACCCAACCCTTTCTGAGGGCGCCAGACCACGTGCCAGGCCACTGTTCTGCCCCTGCCCTTTCCATTGTGGGACCTGGTGCCTGTGAGTCTCCAGCCAAGCCAAATCTGCGCACCTGCAAACCTCTGGCTTCGATTCATTGCTTGGGGCATTGTCGGGTGTTCCTGGATATACACGCGCACACACACACCCCGGTTGCCTTCCTGGACGCAGGCTCTCAAGACACACGCTGGCAATTTGTCTCGAGCAATTTGGTCAGCTAAGAGCAGCGGCAGTCCTTGGGGTTATCAAAGCTTCAGGACGAATGGGCTGAAATTTTCACACTGGCAATTTCCCTGCCAGACAATATGATTTCTCTGCAAGATTCCAGTGGAAAATGTCAATTAAGATGAAGTGTTTCAGTGGAGAGTGTGGTGGAGGGAGGGGGAAAAATGCAGTTGTTTCACCAGATTAAATCAATTGAAAAGCTGGTTGAGACCAACAAATCTTGGTTGCCTTTTAATATTCTGGCATCTTGTGTTTTTACTGTTTACTTTACTGGAAAAGGATGACTTTTATTGAAGTTTTTTTTTTTTTACTAGAGGTGAATAGTTTTCTGGGGTGAAAGGGTTTTTTGTTTGTTTGTTTTTTTGCATAAAAGACAGAATATCCTATGAGAAGTATAAAATATCTCCGGTGAAATTTGTGTTTTTCCTCTGGTGTTTTTATTCCTTTTGAGTAATAAAGTGTACATACAAGAAAGACAGAAGGCATGAGTGATAGTTAAGAAAGATCCAAACAACCCTTCTAATACCTTAAATCCATACATTTAAAGCACTAGATGGGTTGTTTGTATCTGAGTTTGCGATTTGCACTCACGCAAATTGTCAGTTTTGTGCAGAACAAGTAGGCAGTTGTGTGCACAAAATGAGTAACTCTGCACAACACCAGGATCAGTTTTTGTGGGAGGAAATGCCACAGTTGCCAAAGTGAGATTTTTTTATGGGAGCGTTTGGAAATTCCTTGCCAGTCAGAAGAAGAAGGTTACAGTTCTTCTCCCTCGCCTGCAAGGATTTACAATGCCGGCCAGTGGTTCAAAACCTGAGCACTGCGTGATGGAATGAGCTTCTGTCTCTGTCCCAGCTCCTGCCAACCTAACAGTTCGAAATTGCAAGTAGATAAATAGGTACCACATCAGTGGGAAGGTAAACAGTGTTCCGTGCACGCCTGCCACATGTCCATGGAAATATTTGCAGACGCAGACAGTGCTGGCTCCTTGGCTATAAACAGAGATGAGCACTGAACCCTAGAGTCAGATATGGCTGGCTTTCAAGCAAGGGTGGCCTTTACCTGCCATGCATCCGGTTTAGGCCAGCTCTCTGGCTGTCCATTGAAAAACATCTGGATGAGAGGACCAGATGTGGCATTAGCCCAGGAGCCAGGAGGGCGACGGTGGTGCTTCAGGACCAAGGACAGCAGCCAGGGCTGCAGGTGAACTAATAATAATGTCGTGTTGGAAATGATTCTGGGTTAACAGGAGTTTTGCTGGAGGAACTCTGTTCAGGGGACGCCCGAATGAGGTGCCTTTCATGTCCCCAAGATCTTTTCCCACTGAAGTGGTCCCTATTGATACTCTACTTACAATTTCGAGCTGCTAGGTTGGCTGGAGCTGGGACAGAGACAGGCACTCACTCCATCATGCAGTACCCAGGTCCAGAACTGCCGACTTGCCAGCCTTCCAGCTAAGGAGGTGAGCTTCTTAACCCCTGAGCTACCTGAGGAGGCCTTTTGTACTGCCATCCCCAGATGAATCCTTTGGGCTCTTGGGACCAAGCGTGACCAAAAGAGGGAGAGAAAGATGTCCCCAACAACCATCCCTTGTTTGGAGAAGACAGTGGTGGGTCTGCAAGGTCTTTGCTTCGGGGAAAAAGTGATGATGGCCCAAAGCTGGACCTTCTGAGAGGCTGTTTGCTTGTGGGCCTTTTCAAACTTCAGAGAAAGAGGAAGGAAAGCGGGCCATAAATCATACCTTCTTTCCTGTTCGACTTCCAGGACGATGGAGAACAAGCCAGAAGACCTGGAGATCTTGTATTGTATTCTATATTTCGCCTTATATGCCGCCCCATTCGCACAGCGACTCTGGGCGACTCTTTCAGGAGGGTAAATACGGGACAATGGAGACGTCATGAGATCTCTGTCACAACTGGAATATGGCTATTGTAAATAAGGGATAAGTTGTCGAAACAGAACCAAAACAGGAGAAAAGGGTGTGTGTGTGTGTGTGTGTGTGGAGTAACAGTTTATGTCAAAACCACACACATCCCTGTGAGGAACTGGGCAGGTTTTGCCTGGAGAAAAGGAGGCCAAAAGGGCTTGTGAGTCTCCACATGCCTGAAAGATGGTCATAAACAGGAAGGGCAGGATCTGCTCTCCATCGTTCCAGAGTGCAGGACGTGTAATAATGGGTTCCAATTACAGCCTATTATTTAATATTTCTTCCCTCTTCCCAGATAATTTGCTTTCCTGCCGTCTGGGGAGGCTCGGAGGCTGATCCTCCCTGCCTTTCATTCTGCACATGAATGTTGTGTCATCTCTCATCCCAGTGTGCGTGCAGATCTGGCGAGACAACCTTCAGCAGCCAGCCCTGACAAAATTCTCTCCCCCCCCCCCAGCTGACATGATTTGCCCTGGATAGAGTGGCAAAGCCAGACACGACCTTATCAGACAGTTGGAATCAAAGCGCAGAATGACCAAAGAAGGCTTGGATTCATCAAGGACCTACCCCCCACCAAAAAAAAATTGGAGAAGCGCATCCCATCACCCGCCCCTTCGAAGGGGGATAAAAATAGCCTTCCCTGCACATCGCTCATCCTTTTTACAAATGTTCTAGGAGGTTACGGCAAAATATTATTTGGCTTCCCTGTCTCGTATTGGAGGAATTATTGAGTGAGAATGGGAGCAAAAATATCAACAATCTTCAATAATTTAGTAGCTCCTATTCTTTACAGTCTTAGCTGCTTTTTTATTTTTTTAAAAAAAGAAAAAGAAACTCTTTGCAATTTAAAGCAATTCTCCATGTAGGGATACATTTCTCCTCCTTGTAATCAATTTACTGGATGTATGTTAAAGCAGGAGTGCCCAAACTATAGCCTGTGGGCCAGATTTGGCCCCTGACACCAAATCATCCAGCCTGCGCCACCCTTGCCACTCCTGGAAGAGGATGTAAAACCCCACTACGGGTGTGTTTTACTTCTGCTTCCAGGATCAGCAAGGGCCAGATGAATTGGTGTCAGGGGTCAGATCTGGCCCACGAGTCATAGTTTGGGCACCCCTGTGTTAAAGAAACCACCGCTGCCTTCTGTTGGTTAAAAAAAATGCATCAATGTGTGATAGAGTCATAAAGTGTTCCTGCTACCAAGCAAGAAAGAAAGCAACAGAATGCCAGAATCTCCCCAAAGAGCTGTGGGATTATGGAGATGGAATTCCCACCTGCTGGGAGATGTTCTGAATCGCCTTTCTTGGCACTCACATTGTCTTTCGTATTTTTGGCTGGAGTTTCACGCACACCCAGGGTTTTTCAGTGTCCATTAAGCAGAGCAATGGTGTGCTGGGCGGCCGTGATGTCATGGGCAGGAGCAGTTCTCATCCATCTCAAAGGAGCTTCCTCAGCAGACCTTCCTCCTGAGAGGGAGGACTACACCAGGGGTGCTCAAACCTTTTGGGGCATGGGCCTGATCACACACACACCCCAGACAGTTGATCGGGCTGGTCATGTGGTTCCTCCCACTGGAAGTGGAAGTAAAACACGTGCCCATGCATGCACAGAACACATTTATGGCAGTGTTCTGCACCTGCACAGGCACATTTTACTTCACTTTCTGGGAGTGACGAGGACATTGGGGGCTGGATGAATTGGCATTGGGGGCTGGTTCCGGCCCACGGGCCATAATTTGGTCACCCCTGGAGTGCACACTGGACTCTAAATAGACTCAATGCTTAGGCAACTCTACTTGACCCAAACAACTTTTAAAAGCATAAGACGGCTCGTTGCCAGGCCTCATGGAAGCCTCACATCACAAGTATTGGAAGGAACCTTAGAGAAAGATCATCTGTTCCCTTCTTTGGCATATGGGGTGCAGGTGCCTCTCTCCTGCCTGGGACCCCCAGGGCATGTGTCCCTCTCTGTAGGGTGAACTGCCTCCACAGTGAAATCCTAGATCCCGTTCATGCCATGGGCTGGGTAATAAAAATCACAAGCCTCACACTTCGCTACATTAGCCCTGCACACCAACAGGGGTGGGTGGCTCGTTGCAGGCTCTTCCCCCAAATCCCTGGCCTTTGGCTTGAAGCCAATATCGGAGGAGCCCCATCAAAACATGGGGAGTTCTTTGCAAATCCCAAAGAGAAATCTCAGGGCGCAGAAGAAGAAGAAGAAGCCTTTTGGAAGGCCAGAGTGCTCCGTTCCTCTGAAGGAGGTGCAACCAGGGGCACAAAGCAAGCTTGAGGGTATCGTGGCTGCCCCCCTCTCCTCATAGCAGTGAGGTGTGCGAAATGGGGGGGGGGGACCCTTGAGAGTCCTATGTGGTGTGTGTGCAAAATAGACTCTGTCCCTGAGGAGAGACAGGGGTAGAGAAGGGATTCCAGTGCCTGCCCAGAGCTTCACTTCTCCTTCACCAGCCCCAGGTCTTAACCATCGCCTCGGGGAGTGCTTCCCTATAGGTTTGTTCTCCCACACGTCCCATGTGCCACTGAGCAAACCACTGCCTGTCCTGAAGGATGCTGCTCAGGCTGCAGGAAGTCACAGGTGGCTGCCTTGGGTTGCTTGGCTCCCCAGAAGGGGCCTCATCCTGCCAGGGCCTGGGCTGGCTTTCCCCCTGGACACTTCCCTCCGCCATGCTCTTTCCTCCAGGCTGAGCCTCTGGCCTGGCCCAGGGCAAGTGCCACGGAGTCTTCCCCAGGGGAAGGTGGACTTCAGAGTCCTGCAGCTGAACTAACCCACCCGTGGCCTTGCCTGCCCTCCACTCTGGCTGCCTGAGCCTAGTAGAGGGTCTTCAGAGCCTGGACTACTGACGGGTCCTGTTCCTCACCTCTCCTTCCTTCCAAACTCTGGTGCAGAGATGGCTGCTAGCTCTGGGCCAACGTGTCACCTGTGATTCCTTACACACAACCACACATGCACTTTTGGCCTCGCCCAGAGTTTAGTTTGCCACCCTCAACATTCCAGGGTAAAAAGATTTCCCTGGATTTTTCCCCACCGAGGCCAAGAACTTGAGGGTCGTGAGCCGTCAACTGCCAGGGACTTGACAAAATTCCTTTCCTATCCCTGTTGAGACAGCCAGGTGCAGCTGATGGCACTGGGGATGGGGTGGGGGGTGGGTCTCACCTTGGTCTGGAGCCAGGATGACCCCCTCGGACACCAGCTCTGATCCCAGCTGGGCACGTTTCCTGGGCCGGAAGGGCCAAGAACCAAGGCAGAAACCCATTGCTTCTCGGTAAGTTTATTCTACTGAACAGTTAAGCATTCTCACTCTCTCCCCATGGGGCATCTGGGAGGGAGGAGGGGTTCCCCCCCCAAACCCTGGACTGGGGCTGCTTTGCCCCCCCCCCAACAAATACAATTTCTTTAATACCTCCGCCATTTCCCACCTGCCCAGAACCCAAAGGTGGCCATGGGGAAACCTGGTCATGGGGTAGCTTCACTTTCTCTGCCACGGGTGGGGAAAGGGAGGGGTGGGGTTGGGGGGAACAGGATGACCCACTTACCAAAGATGCTTCTCCCCCCCCACACACACACACATACCCCACCCCACCCCAGCTGCAAAGGTCTTTTCAGGTAGAGAAGATTAAGGGATTTCTGTGGGTCCTTTAAGATACTTAGGGGGGAAATTACACAGGATCCATAAGGGGCAGAAAGGATCGTTGTTGGGGGTCACCATGACCCTTACGCTCTGTGGCAGCAGCGGACATGGCAACGTGGGGCTTGTGGGGCTCGCTCCACTTTCCTGCCCTGGATCAGCCTCTGACAGAGTATTTGCTGCTTTCCTCCCAAACGCCTGCCTGGGCTCAGGTGAGTCTGGTACAGGTGAGTCTGGTACAGGTGAGTCTGGTACAGGTGAGTCTGGAGGTGAGGGGAGGTTTGGCTTTGGCGTGGGTCTCTGGAGACAAAGCACAGACCCCAAAAGGAGGAGGAGGAGGAAGAAGAAGAAAGGCAGGAAGGAAGGAAGGACTCATGGCTTCCTCAGATCTGCTTTCATGGCACAGTGGAAAGTGTCCGCATGGGTGTTCCGGCCACGGCGGCTGCTCAGAAGGAGAGACTCCGGAGGGAAACTCTGAAGGAGGGGAAAGAGTCCTGGCCATCTGTCTGTCCATCCTTCCCTTGGTCCCTGTGGCAGAGGGTTTGCGTGGCCCTCCCTCCCTCTCTCTGCCGTCCGGTCCACTGGGCTCCTATAAGGCCACTTTGGCCAGGAAGAAGGAGATAGCCACCAAGGGGGCCAGGAAGGGGCTTGAGCCGTCTGAGGCCTGGGGGCCCACGAAGGTCTTCTGTTCCGGCATGAGGGCCGTCGTCAGGGATTTCTGGAGGAGGGAAAGGGAGAAAGAGGGGTTCAGGTGGGCTGTGAGGCGGACACGGGCAGCTGTGCCCCCCTCCCAAGCCAAAAAAGGGAGGGCACGTGAGCCCACCAGTGGACATGGGGTGGTAGGAAGATGTGGTAGGTGAAGTTTTGGAGAGCCTCTTGAAAGAGGGCCTGGGGGGGGATTAGGGTTATCCCTGGGGTGGCAATGGTCCCCCCAACTGGCCACACGGGGGGGGGGGGGGGCTGGGGGGCATGCAGAACCCTAAGCAGCTCCAGAAGGAAACTCCTTCTGGACACACCCATGTGGCCGAAGCTTAGCCTGGGGTCCAAACAGTCACTGACCTCCGAGAGGCAGAGACTCCGCTGGCGAGACGTGTTCACCTGCAGCCCACCTTCCTGCGAAGGCAAAATGGAAACCACCTTTAGGGGTCTGGCTGGAGGGGCAAACAGAGTCGGGGGGAGGGGTTCTATACTTGAGGGTCACCTTCAACTCCCTGGGAAACCTTCTCATCCCCCTGTCCCAGACCCCTGTGCTGCTTCCACCACTGCCGCCCAGCCACCTGGATACACTACATCAGTGGTGGTGAACCTATGGCACGGATGCCAGAGGTGGCACTCGGAGGCCTCTCTGTGGGCACCCGTGCGGTCGCCCCAGCACAGAGTTTGCCCCACCCTTCTGCCCAGCAACCCAATGGGAGTGCTTCCTCCCCCCCAGCACAAAGTTCACCCTGCCCCTCTGCCCAGCAGTCCAATGGGAGCGCTTCCTCCCTCCCCTGTTGCTGTGTTGGCACGTTGTGATAAATAAGTGGGTTTTGGGTTTGCAGTTTGGGCACTCGGTCTCTGGAAGGTTCGCCATCACTACACTACATGCACAAAGAGTGTGTGTGCTTCAAGTGGCTTTGCTCTGATGTGCAGGTAACCTAGGAAGTGTCCCAAAGGGCTTGGACAGGAAATAATTGAGGTTTGGGGACCTGATCGGAGGAAGAGGTTCAGGGCGCTCTTCCCAGACTGCCGCCCTGCCGCCTCCTGCTTCGGAAAGGACCGATTCTGGCCTCGGATGCGACGCAAGCCTAGCATGAAATTGAGCCGCTGATTGTCTCACGCAGAGGTAACAAGGAACAGGAGACGGAGCTCCTCAGCCATGCCGGGTCTCATTAGCAGCTGCCCATGGGTGACTCCTTGGCTGCCTCTGCAGCTGCTCCCCAGGCGGAGGATGAGGATGATGAATCTTCCTTCTTCTCCTGCAGCGGCAGCAGCAACAGCAGAGGAGAGCAGCCCAATGGACAGGCGAGAAGAAGGGACCACACATCTTTAAGATCCACACCTCTTTAAGACCCAACCACTTGCACTAGCCATGGGAAATGGCATTTGTGTCAACCGATTTCTTTTTTCACAAACAAATCCCATGGGGAGGCTGCTAAGCAATTGACAACATTGGCAGTATGCCCCCCCCTCGGTTCATTGAGGGGGAAATCTCAGGTTCATACAAGAAAGGCACACAATTCATTGTGTAATATGTTGGGGGGGGGGGAATCTCATAAAAATGTTCTCGTTGTGGAGGAAAAGGCATCAATAGGCACACCTTTATCAAAAGGCACCGGCTAAAGAATGAGGAAGTTAATGGGATTCTGAGAAGCCCAGAAAAAAACCCCAATAGCAGATTTCCATGCCTGCTTCACCCGGGCAGCCCGACAGGTGAGGGGGAGGAGGGACCACCTGAAGGAGTGCAGCGCTCTCCCTGGATAGGGGCCGTACCTGGACCGAGGTGCAAGTGGTGATCATACTGGTGTCGTAGAGGGCATTGCTGTCGTTGATGTCAGACGGCAAAGAAGGGCCTTTCTCCATCTTGGGGGCCAGGGTGACTGGGGGCAGGGGAGGGGGCTTGGGGTGGAAACTGATGTCTGTGCCGTTGCCAAAGGCCTGGATGGCATTTCCTGGGCAAAGGAGAGAGAGAGAGAGAAATGGGCTTGGACTGGGTGAAGAAACACACCATTAGAACATGGGGATAGTATTTAACAAGGATATAGTAATAGGAATTAAACTTAGATACTGTATACAGCGGACCCTCACTTAACAAGCAGCTCTCTTAACACAACATTTGTATGACAAAAGGAAACCCATAGAAAATAGTGGGCCAGTTAACAACTTTTTCCAGAATGGATAAATTGGTTTTCAATGTATTCCTATGGGAAATTTCAGTCAATGCACACCTATGGGAAATTCGCTTTACAATTTTTCTGTAGTACAAAAGGTCCCAGAGAACACATTAAATTTGTTAAGCGAGGCTCCACTGTATGTACTGCTTCTCCATAGCGCTTAATGTTATCTCTGGGAGGTTCACAAAGTCCCTACGACGACGACCACCACCACCACCACCACCACCACCACCACGTCGCTTCTTACGCAGACAGGGGTTTTCCGTGAAGTCCCCCAGAAACCTCTCACACTCCTCCTCCATGTTACTGCTGCCCCGGCAGGTGCACGACGGGGACACCTTGAGGCGGGTGGGGCTCGCGTCGACGTAGTTGGGCGTCATGTCAAACCCTGGGACAGAAGAAACAAAAGAGGGATGCACAGCGCAAGGTAACCCGTGGCAGTGGTGCAGAATCAGGGGAAGCCACGGGCCACCCCCCAGGGGCCAGGTAGGTCGGCGTCATCCTGTTGCCTGAGGGATTCTGTGGCCAAAGGCTGGGGGGGATGAGTGGGGCTACCGGGGGGGGGGCACCGTCTGATGCCACGGAGGTGGCAACGAAACCAAGGGCTTTCTGTTGAGTGGATGTGGGCACCTGTGCCAGGTGTGGGGGCTCATCCCCAGCCGGAAGGGCGTATCCTGCCTACCATGAGATCAGTTTCCTCCTTCTAAAGATGACACTCCCTTGCAAAGCCTTGGCAAGGCTTTGATGGCACTGACTGTGCATTCCTTTCTATGGGAAAGAGCAGCACGTGGTGTTACCCTCCCAATAAGAGGGGAAGGTGCCTGACTTATCACACTTTGCCCTCCTTTCCGGCCTCTCTGCCCCCTACGTGTTGGGCCATCCTATGGCCACCAAGTCATCTGGGCCCCCTCCCCCAGAAGGACATAGCAAAACCTCTCACCTATCAGGCCTGTGTAGGAGGCCAGGCAGGCCTGGAAATTCTCCCCTGGGCAGCCGGTCATGGACCGGAAGGAGGCCTGGCAATTGGTCTGGAAATCGGCCAGCCTTGACCTGGTCATCATGGAAAGAGAGAGAAATATAGAAAGTGAGATTTGCCCCCTCGGAAGGAGGAAGCCAGGAGTCAGAAAGTGGCACATGAGAGGAACATCTGTGGCAGGTCACAGCTCTCATTTCACACCCTCTCATGTCCCTCCCATGGTTAAGAAGCTGAGCTTGGTGACTGGAAGTTTGGCAGGTCAGCAGTTTGAGACACAAGTGTTATATACCAGAGTGAACTCCCGTCTCTGTCCCAGTTCCTGCCAACCTAGCCGTTTGAAAGTAAGAAATCCCAATTAGATAATCAGGGACTGCTTCAGCAGGAAAGGTAACAGTGTTCTGTACTTTCTGGCATCTAGTCCTGCCTACCACGTGACCATGGAAACATCTGGAGACACAGACCGTGCTGGCTCTTTGGCTGTAAACGGAGATGAGCACTGAATCCTAGAGTCAGATACAACTGGCTTTCGAGCACGGGAGACCTTGAGTTTTGTCCCTTCTGGCTTGTCGTGGGGCTCACAGCCTGAGCAAGAGGGCAAAGGAAGAGCTACCAGGAGTGGAACCCATCACCGGGAGTCACATGAAGCGAAGCCAGGCTGCAAACCCTTACAGGTCTTCACGCTCCCCCTTCGATCATCTCTCAGCGTCACTTGTGAACATGTTTGCTCATTTCTGACCCCGACTGCCCTCCAATTAGCCTCTGTTGCCCTCCCTGCCAGCCCGACACGGCCACCCCATCCTGGGACGGGTCATGATCCCCTCCACCTCCTGCGTCCAGGTTCACCCCAGAAACCCACCAGCGTGCTCAAGAAAGAGAGCAGATCCAGCTCCTCATCCCTGAAAAGGGTCCTGAAGAGACCAGCCAAGAAGGCACGGAAGATGATGATGTTCGCTTTACCTACAGCAGAGGCATCCCGTGACAGGGGGATGACCTTGCCAAAGCCCGGCACTGCCAGGTGGACTGAATGATGAATGACGATTGATTTCCCTAAGACCACCACAGGCCTTCTTCAGTGGAAGGTTGTGCGGAATGAATAAAGAGGGTGCCAGATGGAACGAGGACTTCTCCGGCATGAATCATATCTTCCAGGACAGGAATGCGTCTCCGCAGAGCATCTCTCTCTCTCTCTGCCTGATTTATCCATCAGACAGGTAGAGAAAGGCAAGCAGGCGTCTGACTCCCCCATCCACCCTGGAGGCCTTGATCATCATCATCATCATCATTTCAATGGCCCAGAGTCGGCGGGGCAGGTTCCTACCTGGCCGGCTCAGGTGGGCGTTTGTCACTGTCAGCCTTCGCTCCTGGCATCTTCCAAGGCGAATGTTATTCTTTCCACACGACACGGCCTGCCAGCTGGAAACCGGCTCTTGATATCCTAACCAGATGTTGTGCTCTTTCTCCACGAGGCACCAGGAATCCGCAGTGACTGGAGGAAACGTTTACCTGCCAGCCAGCCAGGAAACATCTTTCTGTGGATCAGATGTCTCCTTGCAGTGCCTCGTGGAGGGGGAGCCAGGGAGCAGGGGGGGGGGGGGCGACGACAGATGAACCAGGCCCATAGAGAGCCCTGGATGCGCAGTGGGGAAATTACTGTACTGCAGCCAGAACTTTGTGAGTTTGATCTTGACCAGGGCTCAAGGTTGACTCAGTCTTCCATCCTTCCTCAGTCGGTAAAATAAGGACCCAGCATGTTTGGGGACTAAATCAGTGGTGCCCAAACTAAGGCCCAGGAGCTGGGTACGGCCCCCAACACCAATTCATCCGGCCCACGAAGTCCTCGTCGCTCCTGGAAGCGGAAGTGAAACGCGCCCATACGGGCGCGTTTCAGTTCCGCTTCCAGGAGCGACGAGGGCTTTGCGGGCCGGATGAATTGGCGTCAGGGGCCGCACCCGGCCCCTGGGCCTTAGTGACCGGCTCCCTGAACCACATGATCGACCCACGGCCCAAAAAGTTTGGGCACCCCTGAATTAGACTTATATACCCGCCCCCACAGCGCTTAGCACCCTCTCTGGGAAGTTCACAGGTCAATTAGCATTTTGCCCCCAACTTGCTTGGTCCTCATTTCACTGATCTCAGGAGGAGGGAAGAGGCTGAGTCAACCTTGATCCCCATCAGGATGGAACTCACAAGGCTTGGGCTGCAGTACAGCAGTTTAGCCCCTGTGTTACCAGGGCTGTTCCCACACCAGCCTGTTTGGCAGACAACCTTCTCCCCCCGTGCCCACACCCCATCTTGTGACAGATTTGTTTTGCTTTCTTGTGGCTACCTGTACTAGGAGGTGTGCCCCAACCTGCCCCATGGGGATCCGGTCTCCTCACCTGCACTCAATATCATGCTAGGCTTGTGTCGCATCCGAAGCCAGAGAAGGGGAGACTTAGAGGCAGGCACTACTGGGTCGGTTCATGGGAGGAACGTTCTGTCCCGTCGAACTGTTAACGAAGCTGAAAAGGCACAGATGTTCCTCTAAGGCAGCCCTGGACCTGCTATAGACTTCCTGCCACATGAAGTCAATACTTATGAAAGGTCTCTCTTTAATTATTCAGCCTGACATGACTTATTAGGGGGAGCTACGCTGGTGGCTGGCCTTGCGCAGGGCAGCCAGAGGAGTGAATGGGCTTCTCTCCCCGCTTGGCTCAGAGAAACCTTTGGAAGCACATTGGCCTCATGGGGTGGGGAGCCTTGCGGGCAGAGCCACACAACAGCACCTCCACAAAAAGCTACCACTGTGACATAAATGGCACCTTCCCTGGAATGGCACCCTGCTTACAACAATAAAAAAAAACCAATCATCAATAAAACCCACAATAAGATACCCACCCATCTAAGAAGAGTTAAAAGTTAAAATGTAAGGATAATGAATTAAACAAAAGTATCCCAAGGGGAAAGTGTTTGCCAACAAAGGGGGAGGGAAAATGTCTTTTCCTGCCTGCCCAAAAGCAACAGAGAAAAGTACCATCCAGGGCTCAAGTGGCAGAGAGTTCCACAGTCTAGGGGAAACACCCCCCCCCCCCCAAGGGCCCTCTCTGTCTTGTGTCCTCACCAAACATGCCTCTACAGGGGCCAAGAGGAGACCCTTCCTGGAAAGCCTTAAAATCCGGTGAGGGGATGTAGCTCTTCAGGCTGCCTAGATCAGGGGTGCCCAAACGACAGCCCATGGGCTGGATCCAGCCCCTGACACCAATTCATCTGGCCCATACTGCCATTCCTGGAAGCAGAAGTAAAATGCGTCCGTACGGGCATGTTTTATTTCCACTTCCAGGAGCGGCAAGGGTGGCATAGGCTGGATGAATTGGTGCCAGGAGCCAGATCTGGCCCATGGGCCATCGTTTGGGCACCCCTGGCCTAGCCCCAAACTCTACGTTAGCTCTACGTTAGCTTCCGATCTAGACCAGAGAAGTGACCTTCGGGAAGCAGGGCCTTCGGCGCTTTTCAGAGTGCAGGCAGGGCAACGAAAAACCTGAATTATTCTTTTGCTGCACCAGAAGAACATCCATTATGGATGACGGTTTTGCTCAGCACAGAACCATGGGGGTGGGGTGGGGGAGTGAGGCTGGGGGTGCAGGTCCAAAACTCCCCACCTTTGCAAGCATCTACCTGCCCTCCTCCTCCTCTTCCTCTTCCTCCTCTTTCTCCACAGCTGTTTTCTTTCTTCAGTTTCTCTTGGCAGGAAAAAGGCCCAGAGGTGAAGTGAAGGGAAAAGTCAATGAAAAATGAAGGTCTCTTTTTCTTTTCTTTTCTTTTCTTTCTTTCTTTCTTTCTTTCTTTCTTTCTTTCTTTCTTTCTTTCTTTCTTTCTTTCTTTCTTTCTTTCTGTCTTCCTTCCTTCCTTCCTTCCTTCCTTCTTCCATCCATCCTTCCTTTCTTCCATCCTTCCATCCTTTCTTCCTTCCATCCTTCCATCCTTCCTTCTTCCTTCCTTCTTTCATCCTTCCTTCCTTCTTTCATCCTTCCTTCCTTCCTTCTTTCTTTCTTCCATCCTCCCTCCCTCCCTCCTTCTTCCTTCCTTCTTTCCCTTTTCTCTTTCTTTCTCTCTTTCTTTCTCTCAATCCAGCCCAGCCCAGCCCTGCCTCTGGTAGAAATACATCTTTTTGCAGAAGACGGGAAATGCTTGGGAGGCAGCCTCAGCCAAGCATGTGAAGAGCAGATTATTTGCGGGCCTGATTTGCTGATGCAAGATGAACAAAACACACAGAGAGAGAGAGAGCCAAGGCCAGGCTGCTGAAATCAGCTCTTCCTTCCCTGCCTTTCCCTCCTCGTTTTCCTCAGCTGAGGTTACAGTTTTGCACAAGGCTTTCTGTTCTGGGGGCTCAAAGCTGTCAGCTGCCATCAGAGCAGCGGCGCTAAAAACCTTGTCAGAAGCCTCCGCCGCCGCCGCCACTGCAGGAAAGGCAGGCTGGGAGCCGCCAAGCAAAGGGTAACAAGGAGCCCCCCAGCCCTGTTTGCGGGGGAAGCCGGATTGCTCATCCTCTTTTTCCCCCACCGACCTTGTGCCATTTGCCCCTCTGGGAAGAAGAAGGCATTGGCGGAGGGGGGGGGGTGACTGGAGCCCTGGACCAGAGCTAGGCTGGTGCAGCTGGAAAGAAGCAACAGAGACCACCGGGAGCAACGGCTTGACTCGAGAAGGCTTGACTGAATCCTCATCTACAAACAGGCCCTCCGTCAACTGTACGAATGAATTGCAGCTCCAGGGACGGCCCGACCATTAGGCACTGGCCTCGGAGGGAAGAGGTTGGAAGGACTGCCACTTGCCTTCCCACTGGAGTCTGCCAGCCCCCCCTTCCTGTCCGTGGGGAGGCAGAGAGCTCAGCATGGCAGCCTCACAGCTGTGGGGATGAGCATCCTTGGGCCCAGGGAGGGAGGGAAGCAACCTCCTTCTCTTTCCAAGGGTCTGGCCCTCGTTCCGTAGTAGGGCTCACACCATCATCGGCCAGTTCCCCTGCCTGGCACGAAATGGACCGCTTTTGTGCAGAGCTGCACAGTATGGGGTGGCAGCGACTTTTTACATAAGATTGTTCTGCACTGGGTTAATTGTTTCTGAGCAATCAGCCACACCTTCTGTGCTTCCAATCTCTCTCTCTCTCTGTGAGATAGATAGATAGATAGCTGGATGGATGGATGGATGGATGGATGGATGGATAGATAGATAGATAGATAGATAGATAGATAGATAGATAGATAGATAGATAGATAGATAGACAGATAGATAGATAGATAGATAGATAGATAGATGGATAAAGAGAAAGAGAGAGAGCCTGCAGAAGGACACCTGCCTTGTTTGTTTCTCCAGCAGAAACAACACTTGAGATTTTAAGGGAAATTACAGTTTTAAAGGAAATTGCAGTCAAAAGCAAGAAATTGCAAGTAGATAAATAGGGACCACTTGGGTGCTAAGGTAATAGCGTACTGTGCGCTCTGGTGTCTAGTCATGCCTGCCACATGACCACGGAAACGTCTGCAGAACCAGACAGCAGTAGCTCTTTAACTTTGAAACAGAGATGAGCACTGAACCCTAGAGTCAGATAGGACTGGCTTTTGAGCAAGGGTGACCTTTACCATAACCTTAACCTTTACGGAGACTATGGAGGGAAAGGAAAGACCTCCTTGTCTCATTCTTGCCCAGATGCAAGACAAGCATTAAGGGTCTACATTTCCATTGCCCAAGGCAATTAGGAGGAATCTGTCCAGGTCAGCTTCCCCTGCCTCTCCACCAGCCCAGTCCTGGTCCCACGTTCAGTCCAGAACTGACCCTGGCTGGTCCTTTTCTGCCCCTCCGCCCACTTGAGCATCATTCCAGACCTGCTGCTTTCCCCATCTCTTCTGGCTCATCAGAGATAGCGGCAGGAGGAAAAAAAATCTCTCCTTAAATGTTTCTAATTACAGCTCATTTTTTACCCATTAGCTCTCTTGCTGGAGGCTTAATTACCTCCTGTCCTTGTGCAGGCGTTGCCGCTGCTCTCCGTCTATCACTACAACATTACCGCAGCGGCAGGGTACCGATGGCTGGAGGGAGGGAGAGAGGGGGGTCTTTCAAGGAGCCCAATCTCTAAACTATCAGGATGGGCAGCTCTAAACCTGTGTGTTATTTGGATGGGGAAGGATGAAAACAAGGCTTGGAAGCCCTTGGCCAAGGCAGTCTAAACCAGGGGTGCCCAAATGCCATACAGGCGTGTTTTACGTCCGCTTCTGGGAGCAACGAGGGTGGCATGGGCCGGATGAATTGGTGCCAGGGGCCGGACCTGGCCTGTGGGATTTAGTTTGGGCACTCCTGGTCTAAATCCACAAGGACTCCAGGAGGAATCCCTTCCACCCCAAGGCCCATGGCAGATGCAGGTGCCCTGGACTTTTGAAGGGCTCCTGGTCCAGAGGACACTTCTAGGCTTCTTTGATAGCCCTTAGCAGGGTCCTTTTGGTGACGGAGGAAGGGAGGGCAGGCGGGGTGGGCGGGATGACCGTCCTAAAGAGACTTGGCAGAAGCCATGGCTGTCCCTTCTCTGCCAGCTCTCAGCAGCCACTGCAGGTGGAAACAATTCCCTTGACTTCCTTCAAAAGAACACAGCAAGAAAATAGGAGCTTTCCAGCCAAATTGAGGCATTATTAAGCTCCTGGAGCCAATCGTTCAAGCGGCCAATATGGGAAGAGGGGAAAAGCAAAGACACTCTTCAGCCAATGTAGGCAAAGAGGACCTGCTGTAACCTCACCTGCAACTGAATCAAGGCACCCGGGGTTAAGCTTACAGAGATGGCCTTTAGCCCTCAGCCAGAGCAGAGAGACTCAAAACCAGAGTTGGCCAACCTTGGGGCCAATTCCCAGAAGCCCTGACCAGCAGGAGGGCCGGATTGGGCTTCTGGGAATTGAAGTCCCAAGAACACCTGGTGTGCGAAGGTTGACCAGTCAAGGTAAAGGTCGCCCTTGCTCGAAAGCCATGCCTATCTGACTCTAGGGTTCAGTGCTCATCTTGGTTTCATAGCCAAAGAGCCAGTGCTGTCTGCTTCTGCAGGCGTTTCCGTGGCCATGCGTCGCCGGCTGATCTTTCTCGCACGAGGTCAGGCACGAGGAACTGCGGGAATGAACTCGCTCAAAGGTGTCTTCAATTTGGCCCAGCCGCGAAAGAAGACAACGGGGAACCCAAAGCGACGGGCAGACTTTGGTTACTATTCTCACAGACCCTTAGTTGAATTAAGCTGCTAAATAGGCAGAAGGGAAAGGGGGTGGGTGGGGGGTGGAAGGGAATGCTAATTTCTTTTCCTTCCCTGAAAGAAACCATCTCATGCCCTGCCTTGCCTGTCTTCAGACGGTCGAGGGCTGGGGGGCACCTGGGCGTTGGCTGCGACTGCCAGCCGGGCAGCTCGTGAGGCAGCGGGGAAGTTCTGGCCACTGGAGCGACAGGCCGGCAGGCAAGCAGGCGGGGAGAGGAAGCGGAGCCAGAGAGCCAAACGCAGGCAGACAGGCCTGTCCGCGATGACAGCTCCCCTTCGGCCCGGGTGCTTGACACTTCCTCTTCCTCCTCTTAACATCACTCTGATCTCTCTCGCTCTGATCTCCTCTGACACCGCAGGCATCCCGGGGTCCAGCTGTGACACACAAACACACACACCTCCTTCCCTCTCTCCTTCCTGGCAACCCGGCTGGCGTTTCTTGTCAAGCAGACACCTTTTCTCACCTGCCGTCAGTGTCCCAAAATGTCCCTCTAAGCCTGTGGTGCCCAAAGTAAGGCCTGGGGGCTGGGAGCGGCCCCCGACGCCAATTCATCCGGCCCGAGAAGCCCTCATCGCTCCTTGAAGCGGAAGTAAAATGCACCCATACGGAGGAGCGACGAGGGCTTTGTGGGCCGGATGAATTGGCATTGGGGCCGTGTCCGGCCCCCAGGCCTTAGTGACGGGCTCCCTGAACCACATGATCGGCCAACGGCCCAAAAAGCTTGGGCACCCCTGCTCTAAGCTCATGGGAAGAACACAAGAAATCGAAAGAGTGGATACAATTGTCCATTTGGGGAGTATGTTAAAAGAAAAGTCGGGTCCTAAAGCAGAGATTAAAATGCAAATAGAAAAAGCAAGGCCCACCTTTATAAAAAGGCATCATTTGTTATACAGGAGAGACCTAACTCTCGATACGATGAGACGATATGGATTACCAGTGTTGATCTATACCAGGAGAGTTCTCAACCTTTTTAAGCCAGGGGGCCATTGGGTCACGGTCGCTCAGACAGCTTCAGGGGCCAAACGGTCATTTTGCCCTTCTTCCACCACACGGCACGCCCAGATGTGGTAGAGGAGGGGGGCACATGAAATGGTGCCACGGGCCACATCTGGCAAGAAATTGCAAGGAGATCAACAGGGACCACTTCCGTTGGAAGGTAAACAGCATTCCATGTCTAGTCGTGCCTGCCACATGACCATGGAAACATACACAGAAGCAGACAGCGCTGCCTCTTCGGCTATGTATGAAACAGAGATGAGCACTGAACCCTAGAGTCGGATACGACTGCCTTTCGAACAAGGGTGGCCTTGACCTATATTTGGGAAAGACTTAAGAACCCTTGACAAGTATTTTAACCCAGGAGTTTTCAACCTTTTAAAGCCAGGGGCCCATTGGGTCACGCTCCCTCAGATGGCTTCGGGGGGGGGGGGGCAGGCGGTCATGGCACTTCCGGGTGTGGTGGAGGCAGTGGGGGGCACATGAAATGATGCTGTGGGCCGCATCTGGCCCAGGGGCTGCAGGTTAAGAATCCCTGATTTAACCCATTGAAATGGGTACTCAACCAATGGGTCTATTTTCATCTCAGCTTTTTCTCTCTCTCTTTGCCCTGTAATTTTTCTCCCCCAATAAAAGGCCACTTTCCAGGGGTCTCCACAGTTCTGTCTTGGGCCCTTTTTGTGCTGTTGGGTTCCTTCCTTGATGTGGTTCACAGACTTACACGGCCAACTGCTTTGAAAAAGACCTGAGATGACTCTCTTTTTCCCTGCCTAACATGAAGAGGCCTTTTCTGATTCCACATTCAGAGCCAAAGAGATCCCCCCCCCCCCCGCCGCCGCCGCCCAAACTTCCTGCCTTCCTTCTGGATTTTCTTTTGAAGCCGTATCTGACTCCCAAACCAACTTTTCCAGCCAAGAGTGGAGTTGAGGCTCCTCCTCACTGAGGTTTGACTCCATGAAGCGCTTTTTCCTTTTTTAGCTTTTCTTCTTGGAAAACAAAAGGGATCGTTGACAAGAATGGAAACAAATGAAATCCTCATTTCCACAGGCCGCTACTTTCACAACCAAACAGTGTGTTCTAGTTGTCACTAGTTCCTGCCCCCCCCCCAAAAAAAAACCATCAAACAATAAACAGAACTGGTTCACCCTTTGCATGGCAGACCACAAACACAGAAAGCCTTGATTTGGTTTTGACCACAAACACAGAAAGTCTCTAACCCAAACTATGGCCCATGGGCCAGATCTGGCCTTCTGATGCCAATTCATCTGGCCCACGAAGCCCTCGCTCCTTCCGGAAGGGGGTTGGATCCGGCCTACAGGCCTTAAGTTGAGAACCTCTGCTCAAGAAGGTCAAGGCCACCCTTGTTCGAAAGCCAGCCACGTCCAGTTCTAGGGTTGAGTGCTCATCTCTGTTTACAGCCAAAGAGCCAGTGCTGTCTTCCTCTGCAGACATTTCCGTGCTCAAGTGGCAGGCAGGACTAGACTGCTTCAGTGCATGGAACGCTGTTACCTTTCCCATCAAAGCAGTATCTCTTTAACTACTTGCAATTTCTTGCTTTCAAGCTGCAAGGTTGGCAGGAGCCAGGACAGAGGGCAGGAACTGATTCCATTGTGCATCACTCAGGTTTCAAACTGCTGACCTGCTGATCTTCCAGTCATCAAGTCCAGCATCTTAACCACCAAGCCACAGCAATCACTCAGGACCCCAAGAAGAAGGAGGGGAGAATAACCCCTTATTTCCACCCTTTGTTCCCTGGCATTCCAGCCCGAGGCAGCCAGTGGAAGTCCTCGGGCGTCACTTACCGGCAGAGCGGGTCTGAGCGGCACTGGTCGCGCAGCTCCAGGCAGTTGGGTGGCTCCTTCTCCTCCTCCTCCTGGTCGTAGGCGCAGTGGGGGACAATGGTCTGGCGCCTCCGCTCGGCGCAGGCCTGGTCCTTGCAGGAGCAGAAGAGCAGCCGGTAGGTGTACTCGCTGGGCACGCGGTCAAAAAACTGGCGCAGGGCTTTGTGGCACCGGCGGCGGTTGCAGCGCTCGGTGGCTGAGACCTCCTTGTTGCAGGTGGAGATGTACCCCGAGCGCAGCCGCTTGCAGTTATCGTTCAGGTTGCAGGCTTTGGCCGCGTCCAGGCAGTGGTTGACCTTGGGGTGGCCGGCAGAATCCGTCCCTGTCCAAGGAGAGGAAAAGGCAGGGCAGGGGTGAGGAGGGGTTACGCTGGGCAGCAGGGCCTGGGCAGGGCAAGGGCGGCTACAGAGAGAGCAGCCCAGAAGGCCAAAAGGATCGCTTGGGGGGTGGGGCAATGCCACTCACTCACAGGCCAAAGGGCAGCGATTTGATGCACGGACGTCTCCCAAATGATGACCTCTGCAAGGTCAAAGGGCTTCTGCCTGCCTCCCTTCCCTCCCAGCTCTGCTCAAGCATCCCAGGATGAGGCATTGCATGGCAGGAGGTGCAGCACAACCCCTGGCCGACATCTGGAAAAGGAGGGAGCCCTGCGCCTCCCATACCCATCGCCCATCGCGCTGCTGCCGCTGGTGGTCCCTCCAAAGCAGATCCGGATCTTTCCAGCTTCCCCAAAGGCCCTTTGGCCAAAACCCCAGGAACAAGGAGCCAAACAGCCTCCATGGCCAAGGCTGGCTCTCAGGAACGCCGGTCACTGGTCTTTTCCTGGCATCCAAACCCACTTGGCCTCAGGTCTATTCTTAAACACACACACACACAGACTCTCTCTCTCTGCATGTGAGATCGGTAAGCCTTTGCCATCCTCGGAAGTCTTCTCCAGGCAACAGAGGGCCATCCAGACGAGAGTGCAGGAGCCCACAGAGGGGGCCTCTGTGCATGTACCGAGGGCCAACCGGGGGGGGGGACTTCACGGCTGCCCCCCTAACTGAAGACACGCTTTATCGAGACACGTTTTATATAGAAATGAACAAACAACTTATGACAAAATAACATCCTCCACTCTTCCTCCCCCCCTTATTATATTCTCAACATGCGATAAGCGTTACACCTCAATCTGCTTTACTGAATCTTTATTCTGAGATGGCTAGTCTCACATCACACCCTCCCTCTGCAACAATGTCCTGTCTGCTCCCCCCCCCCCGCCATTCCCAGCTCTCGGGTTTTTCTGGTGCAGTTCACACGTGTCAAGGGTTAAGGAAGTCCCACCCAGGAAAGGAGGTTCCCACAACCCCTCGCTCTCCCCCCCCCCCCCAAACGAACGTGCTCATTAGCCACATGGTTTTGATTGAAAGCCTCTTTCAGTACAACCAAAGGCTGGGGCTTTCCCTGTCAAGTCCAGCCCAATCTCTGGGGAGGGGGGGGCAGCCCTTTGGATCCCAAAGTTGGGATCTGATCAGAAGCAGAAATTCAAATGAGTTCCTCTGGAAGGCAGGAAAACCCTTCCCAGGAAGGCTCAGCCCCTGCGATGTCCAAAAGGACCCAGCGAGGGTCCCTGGTCACAGAACGAGCCCCCCACCCCCGGAAAGGGTTGGGAAACCTTGCCTCTCCCCCCAAAGGGCCAGGGCGGCAGCAGCAGGAAGGGGGCTCTGGAGGGGGCCGGTGGTTCTCCACTCCTTGCCTTGGGCCCAAGGACATGAGATTCCGGCCGACCCCCTGGGATGGGACGATGCTCTTCCTCCCTACTTCCTCCCTGCTGGCATTGGGCTCGGGGCTGCAGTCAGACAGAGAGATGCTGGTTTTCCCTCCTCGATGTATTTTTAATGGAAAAGCATGTGGCAGGAGCAGTGAGACAGCAGGAGAACTGAACAGGGGAGGGAGAAGTTCTCTTCTTCTCAAAGCAAAGCAACCTCACTTCGATACCTTGCCTCGTGCAAGCGCTTCATCTACTCTCTGGGCAGTTCACAAAGAGCAGGGGGTCAACCTGCCAAGGGAGCCAGCATGGGTCCCCCCACCCCACTTCCCTGCTTCATGGCCAGCAAGAAGGCAGGCGTTGGGTACCAAGTCTGACGACTGATAAGCCGACTTTGAAGACGCCTTCGGTCTGGCACAAGGCGCAGGAAGATCAAAGCCCTTCTTCCCCATAGGGCTCCTGTTGACACGCTCAAGGAGGGAGAGATCAGCAAAGAATCCCTCTTTCTCCCCCGCACCCCGGCAATCCCCCTCCCCTTCTCTTTCAAGCGTGAATCCAGCAGCCTCCTAAGGGGGGCAGGATGTTTGAATGTCAAAGGCTTGGTTGTCTGATCCTCCTCCAGGACCTCCAGGAGCAACGAAGCCGCTGTGACTTCAAGGGAGACCCGGCTGGCTTTCTGGCTGGAGCGTGTGATCTGAGATTTGGATGGAGAACAACCACACGGCTGTGGATGCCACGCCAGCAAAGCACAGAGATTCCACTGGCTTGTTGCTTGAACACATGTTGACCCGGCTTCCCCAGCCTTTGGGTGTTTGGACTTCAATTCCCAGAAGCCTAAGTCAGAACACTGGCTGACCAGTGCTTTGGGGAATTGACTGAAGCTTCTGGGAACTGAAGTCCAAAGGTTGGGGAACTTGGCTCTTCTAAAAGGTATCCAGGGTAGCACTACATGCTCCAATCAAAATCTCTCACAGCTCAGAGGAAGGACGGAGGGAGGGCGAGCGAATGAGCTATGGCTACTGCAAAGGTCCCTTTAAATCAGGGGTCCCCAACCTTTTCAAGCCGAGGGCCGGATCATGCTCTCTCAGTCACCGTCGAGGGCCAGATGGCCATTTTGCCCTGCCTGCATGATAGGGTGGCCATTTTGTCCCAACAGTTTCAAAGGGGTGACCCATTTGCTTCTCGAATGCTCTTGGAGGGGGGCACATGAAATGGTGCTATGGGCCAGATCTGGCCTGCGGGCTTTAGGTTGGGAACCCATGCTTTAAAGGCAGACAGGGCAGGCCAAATTGGGATCGGTCACTCATCAGGGTCTCGGTCACTCATCAGGGTCTCCTTGGAATCGGTCAATCATCAGGGTCTCGGTCACTCATCAGGGTCTCCTTGGGATCGGTCACTCATCAGGGTCTCCTTGCCATTTTTGCTCCCAGTTCAATTCCCCCGGCTTATTTCTATGCCATATTTGTGGGGGAGAAAGGGCAGCTTCCAAACCTTGCTCAACCCCACGTGGACTTGCCAAGGACAAAGGGGGGGTCTCAGAACTCTCCTCCACATGATGACCACAACCTCCCGGCAGATCTCAACACTGAACCACACCCAGGGAATACAACCCACATTCACACGTTGCTTCTGGAAATGCACCATTATCAGAGAAGAAAGGCACCTCCTGGCGTATCAGGTGAGGGGGGGAAGCTTGGGAGGGAAGGAGGGAGGGAGGAAGTGATGGATGGAAGGAACCAATGGATGGATGGATGGATGCATGGATGGATGGATGGAAGGAAGGAAGGAAGGAAGGAAGGAAGGAAGGAAGGAAGGAAGGAAGGAAGGAAGGAAGGAAGGAAGGAAGGAAGGAAAGAAGGATGTGATGGCAGAAGGAACCGATGGATGGAAGGAAAGAAGGAAGGAAGAAAGGAAGGAAGAAACTGATGGATGGATGGGTGGATGGAAGGAACTGATGGATGGGTGGAAGGAAGGAAGGAAGGAAGGAAGGAAGGAAGGAAGGAAGGAAGGAAGGAAGGAAGGAAGGAAGGAAGGAAGGAAGGAAAGGTTGGCAGGGAGCAAAACTACTGGGCTCTGGATGCCACATGCCCGCCCGGCCACACCTGTCTCTGACCCACCCAGTCATGCTCAGCAGTGGGGCATCCAGTCTCTGCCCACCCTCCTGCCCCATCGCAGCCCAGTCACCCTCTGTGCATGCCAGCCTCTCTCCCATTTGGCTGGGCGCCTCCTGCTGTGCCAGTCCAGAGGCCACGCTGGCCCTTCCCCCACAGCCTCTTAGTGTCTCAAAACCAAAGCCGTGGGAGACAAAGCAGCCTCTCTAACCTATTTTCTGGTGAGACTCCTTGGCAGGCCTGACAGCGGAGGAAGGAAGGCGTGGAACTCCCTGAAATTTAAATAACATGTTTTCCTGCATCTGCCTTTCGATGCAACCTGCGGGTAATCGCTTTACATGCTTTCCCTGTGCCAAGACGCTGAAAAAATCAGACTCTTCCACACAGAACCCAATGCAGGGCTGACTCCTACACACACACAAACACACACACCCTATGCCTCTCCCCGGTCGATGCGTTCCCTGAAAGCATTTTTACTGTTGAGCTGTAGAATAAATACGCCCAATGAGCTCAAGCTTCACGATGCCAAACATGGCACGGTTCCTGTTTTCCACCAGCTAAATGGTTTATTGATGGTGGTTTAATTCAGAGCAGCAAAAAAGGGAAACTATTGTCAACTAGAACAGAGGCGCTCCATTTCTTGGAAGCGCGTTTTGCAGATATTAGCTTTGAAATGTCAAGCCGGGCTTCCTGTCCAAAAGAATGGGGACGATGAATGGGACCCACATTTCCTCTGCCCCGAAGGCAACACTCTCTATGGTGCATTCTTGGGATCAAGGGGTGGGTGGGGGGTCCGGCAGGCACTGACCTTCAACCTCTGTCCAGCGGGCAAGAGAAGGAGGGTCCTGACCCTGCTCAGGCTCACATACACACAGAGAGGGAGAGAGGGAGCTGCTCTCAGGGCCTGGAGATAGCAAAGAGTTCACCCAACACAGGATGGAGGACCATCTTCTCTAAAAGAGGACTTAAGGCCACCCTCCTGAACGGTCCTCTAAACTGCATCTGAGTGGCAATTAAACCCTCTTTCCCTTCCAGAGCAAATGTTCCCCCCACGAAGCCAGTGGTGCCATCTGTCCCCTTGAACCTATCCGCTCTATCCTCTCTCTTTTTCTCTGCCACACACCAAAGCCTCCCACATCACAGCAGCCCCTGCTTTAAAGCAAGCAAGGAAGAAAGGGCAGGTGGAAGCAACCCAGAACATAGAACGGCCAGCCCTCACCTACCCAGCCGCCCCTTCCAAAGGCTTGTTGAGGGGAAAGTGGCTGGCAGAAGCCAGGACTGAGAGGGAGATCAGCAGCAGCCCCCCCCCCCGCTCCACAAACCCACTCCCACAAGGCCACAGGTGCTGTCTCAAGAGAGACCGCCCGGCCTGGGAAGCCTCGCAATGTCCCACACACCCTGGAAGGGTTGGCTCCCCCATTCATAGAGTTCCCTAGTTGGAAGAAGGGTCCCCTTGAGTCCAGCCCTTCCCTGCTCAATGCAGGGACCCGAATCAGAGCAGATTTGACAGATAGGGTTGCTTCTCCAATTCTCTCCAGAAGGCTTCTAATGTTGGTGCGCTCTCAAGGGGTGTGGGTTCCACAGGAGTTTCCCCTCATATTCAGCCTATATCTCTGGCTTCCTGAGCCCATTATTATGCGCCCTGCACTCTGGGAGGATGGAGAACAGGCCCTTCCCTTCCTCTTGATGACCATTCTTCAGGCAGTTGAAGAGTGCTCTCATCATCATCCTCTCCCCTCTGAGTCTCCTTTTCTCAAGGCTAAACAGGCCCAGTGCCTTCTGCCTTTCCTTCCATAGGGCTTGGGTTCCAGTTTCCTCTGACCATCCTTTTTTGCCCTTCTCTGGACTTGCTCTAATTTGTTGACCTCTTTCTTAAACTATGAGGGACTGCAGTGGCTCAAGTGGTTAAGACACCGACTGGAAGGCGGCAGGCCAACAGTTCGATACCCGGGTACTGCCTGACGGAATGAGCTCCCATCTCTGCCCCAGCTCCTGCCAACCTAGCTGTTCGCAAGCAAGAAATTGTAAGTAGATAAATAGGGACCACTTCGGTGCAGAGGTAAACAGTGTTCTATGTGCTCTGGGTGTCTAGTCATGCCTGCCACATGACCACGGAAATGTCTGCAGACGCAGACAGCACTGGCTCTTCGGCTAAGAAACAGAGATGAGCACTGAACCCTAGAGTTGGATATGACTGGCTTTTGAGCAAGTGAGACCTTTACCTTTACCTTTTTAAACTACAGTGCCCAAAATTGGAAACAGGACTCCAGATGTGGCCTAACTAGTGCTGAATAGTTCCGCTTTGGCCAACTTCCCACAACACAGAGTTTCCAGCATGGAGTTGTGGCTTGCCAATTCATCTCCGGAGCCTTGGCCGGAGGTGGCGAGAGGAGGCCATTGTCTCAAGGGCAAGAGCCATCCAAAGTCCCGGGTGACTGACATTGGACCTGCTTTTTTGCCCTTTCGAGCACTTTTAAGGCCTTTTGGCTTAAAAGCCGGGACCAAATTTAACAGTCCCGTCCCGAAGGGAATGGAGGAGGCGACGATGCCTTCAGGCGCTTCTTCCCACCTCCTGGTTGGCTGAAGAAGACCAGCTCTCCTGCCAAAAAGCTAGGCCTGGAAAGGTTCTGGTTTCAGCTGGGAAGGGAAGGGAAGGGAAGGGGTGGGTGGGTGCCCCAAACCCACAAGCCAAAATTTGAGCTCAGCCAATGTTGCCTTCAGCACCTGCCAAAATGTTGAAATGGCCCTTTGGCTATGCCTTGGACTCTTGGGCGCCTGGAACTGCCAACCCAGAGGGTGCCCTATGACCACATCCTGCAAGAGCCCAGGGGAGGGCAGGGCAGTGGTACCTAGTCTTCTCCCACCCCCACCCACCACCCCATCTACCTGCCTGCTTCCCCTGCTCAGCATCTCCTGCTCCAGAGGAACGGTTGCCCTTCGGTCACTTGGATCTCACCAAGGAGCAGGGAAAACATCCCAGACATTTGCCCTCGTCCAGTGGGAGAGGTTGCAAGAGAGGGCCGAGGAGCCCTCTCCTCACGGGGCCCATTTGTGCAACATACAGGGTGGCCCTTTGGAGAGGGAGTTGCTTTGCCTTGTTTTGTTTTCCAGAGTAAACAAGACAAGGTTTTACAGACAGAGATTAGGGAGTGTTGGGGGGGGGGTAGAAAGAAGGGTCCTGCAGCAAAATTAGCAGTAAAACAGAAACAAAAATAAACATACACACACACACACCACTCTCTCTGGCAGGAACCCAAAACCGCCCAGCCTTGGGGAAAATTCTGGGCAGGGTGTTTCAATGTGTCTAGGGCTGCTTCTTCATCAACAACCACCACATCTGGAAGCATTTGTTGAAACTCTGCTCCCACGGGCAAGTCAGGGACACACAGACACACACATCAGGGCCAATAAGCCGGTGTCACCCGCAGCCCAGATGGAGCCTATACACAAAGAGGGTCTTTTCTCAGCCGCTGGGGAGAAAGAGTACCAGCTTTCACTGGGGCTTCTTGCAACCAAAGGGTTTTCACTTCATCTGGCCCTCCTCCCTGGGGATGGTGGGTGAGGGTGGAGGTGGGCTCCCAAAGTAGCAACCCAAGGGCCGGACCAGGAGGGTGGGGTAGGGTGCGGTGAAGTGACTCAAGACACCGACAACAGTCATGGAGACAACCGTTCTCCGAGACTGGGAGCAGAACCGGAGAGGCTCCAGATGTTCCCCCACAGGCAGGTGCCAGTTGACCCTCCAGCCAGGACCTGTGATGATCCCTGCTGTTCCCCCTCATACTTTCCAGTATGGGAGGCTGCTGGAGGAAAGCAGCCCCGATCCAGGGGGACGGAAAGGGAAGGGGCTCCCAAGGCTGGAGGAAGGAGCAAGCGGGCCAGGAGGGGGAGGGTGCCTGTGCTTTGGCTTTTATTACCTGAGACAATTGAAGCAAGCCTGAAGATGTCCGAGAGTCGGGAGGAGGCCACGGGCTCGTAGGGGGAGGCTTCGTAAAACTCTTCTCCTGCAGCAGGATGGAGGGTGGGAAGGAGGAAGAGAGGGACTGAGCAGCCTTGCCAAGCCAAACTCTGACCAAAGAGTCTATGGCACAACCCCTCTGACACTGCCTTTGGGGGGGGGGGATCTCTGCCAAATCACACATGGCAAGGGGGGGCAGGGAAATGGACACAGACCCCTTTCATCCAGAACCCCTACATGGGGACACAGCTGTGGGTTCTCAGCACACGGCCACCTAGGACTGTGATGGAGAACTTTGGCCCTCCAGCAGTTCCTGGACTTCAATTCCCAGAAGCCCAAGTCCCTGTGAATCCACACGAATGGCTTTACTGCGTGTATGCGCAGTAAACCCATTTGTGTTGATTCACAGGGACTTGGGCTTCTGGGAATTGAAGTCCAAGAACGGCTTGAGGGCCAAGGTTCGCCATCGCGGACCTAGAAGGACCCTTCCATGCCAGGTTTCCTCAAGAGCAACTGACTTGGCCAATGTTCATCTCATTTTTGAAGAACATCTTTGGGAGCCCTGGGATCATGGGGGTTAAAACAGCTGACCCGCAGCCAAAACATGGTGAGTTCAATCCTGATCAAGGTTGACTCAGCCTCTTCCATTCTTCTCAGGACAAACGAGTACCTGGATGTTAATGAGGGCAATTTGCACTTACATACTATCCAGAGAGCACACTAAGTACTATGGGACGGCATAGAAGTGTCATTGCTATTGTTATGTCCAGGGTGGAGTTTTGGGGGAGGGAGGGCACAATCTGGACCCTCGGTGGGGTCTCAAAGAAGCTCTGCAGAGGTGGCCCTGAGAAGCCAGGATCCGGCCCTTTCCCAGGAGATGTTCAGCATCCTTTCAGTCCCCTGTGTAGGGCAGAGGCCACAGAGGGAGGGCTGGCTCTCCACAGGCAACCCAAGGGAAGGAGAGAAGGTCCCCCTGGGATTTTCCCCTCTGGGGTTCCTCCTTGTGCTTGTGACCAAGAAGTCCAGCTGCAATCAGAACAGGAGCTGATGAGCAGGCTGGAAGCCACCGAGCCAGAGCCGGCCCACACTCTCCGCCATAGCAGATGCTCCTCCATGGACAATGACAAATGCATTTTGTTAGGAGAAGTCCTTCCCCACGGCCAGGCAGGACTGTCTTCCAGGGCACCTGGAGGGCCTCTCCTGGGCACTGGGCTCCCCCTTGACTCCTTCCCTGCCTGCCAGAGGCTGAGGCCAAGGAGCCGGGAGGGGAGTGGGCAAAACAGAGGGCAACATCCCCCCCCCCGCATGCCATACGCTCACCACCGGTCAATCCCAGGTGGAGGCTCCAGTAGATCTGGAGGCAGAGCAGCTCCTTCTTCATGCCGCGCTTGCAGCGGCAGTCGTAGAGCGGGCTCTCCTGCAGCACCTCCAGGGCTGCCTGGCACTCTTTGTTGGCCAGCATGGTGTTGCGGTCTCGCCCGGCCACACACTGGCGCAAGGTGCGGTACCGTGAGCTGCAGCTGGACTCGGCCGCGCACAGTTCATTGGCCCGGACGCAGTCCACGGGGGTCCGCCAGGCCAGGGGTCCATGGGCGGCTAAGGAGGATGGAGCGGTGGCCCAGGCGGAGAACATCTTGTCTGGAGGAAGATGGAGCGACCAGGGCAGGGCAGGTCAGAGGAGGAGGAGGAGAGGGAAGAGAGAGAAGAAAGAGGGGTGAGCATCCATCCATGAGGAGGGGGCAAATGATGTTCCCATTCCTCTGACCCCCCCCCATAGGCCTTCCCTCCAGGGTCAAAACCAAAGGGTCAGCTCAGCTCTAGGCCACCACAGCTGACCACATCATTGCAACCCTGCCCTGACCCATCTTGACCTCTCTGCCTAGCCCCCCCCTCCCCCCGCATCCCAGATGGTCCTGGGTGAGGAGAGAGGAGTAGGCTAGGACTGTTTGACCTCCCCCCACTTCACTAGCCCTGCCCCACACCCAAGAGAAGCCACACACCTCCACTGGAACCTTCCTCGACCACAGCAAAAGTGAGAAAAGTGGCCAGGAAAGAGCCAGAGAGCTGAGAGGGGTCCCAGGGCCCCCTTGGCCTCTGCCAGGCCCCACGGAGCCATTTTCCTGGCCATCGACCTGATGGCAGCGTTTTACCCACTGACCTATTAATGTCAAGTTTGCGTTAATCCCTTTCCCAACCCATGCCCAGATTCTCAGGAAAGGAATACGGACACGGACTGAAACCTTCTTCCAGAACAGATTTAAGTTCCTTTTGAAAACCCAGTCGCCAGAAGAAGTGGCTTGGAAACCTACAGCCCTGCGGCCTTTTGGGGCACCCACCAGAAGCACAACAGCTGAGATTTCCTTGGGACGTCGCCCCACCACCCCCAGCTCTGCATTTTGACAAGTGTGGCCTGGACAACCAAGCCTCTGTTGGGGAGCTGAAATCCCACACAGGGGGAGAATTTGGGGCTGCCCCATAGTGGATAAGATGCTGACTGGAAGGCGGGAGGTCAGCAGTTCAATTCCCGAGTACTGCAGGACAGAATGAGCTCCCGTCTCTGTCCCAGCTCCTGCCAACCTAGCAGTTTGAAAGCAAGAAATTGCAAGTTGATAAATAGGGACCACTTCGGTCGGAAGGTAACAGCGTTCTGTGCACTCCGGTGTCTAGTCATGCCTGCCACATGACCACGGAAGCATCTGCGGAAACAGACAGCGCTGGCTCTTCGGTTTTGAAACAGAGATGAGCACTGCACCCTAGAGTCAGATACAACTGGCTTTTGAGCAAGGGAAACCTTTACCTTTACGTGTTTGTGTTGTAGGTCAAACCTGCCCCCTTTCCCTGAACCAGGGGCTGTTGGTTTGAGACCCAAGACTCAGGGCCTCTCAAACACACACACAAGCACTGGCAGGGTGGGCCAGTCACGTAGCTCAGTGGGCCGGTCATAAATTCCTCCCACTGGAAGCGGAAGTAAAACACAACTTGCAATCTGTTCTGCAACAGGATGAGATAGACTTTGAGCTGCCATTTTCTCTGCTTAAACCAGGGGTGTACAAACTATGGCCTATGGTCCAGATCCGCCCCCCCAATGCCAATTCATACAGCCCATGCTGCCCTCGTTGCTCCTGGAAGTGGAAGTAAAATGTGCCCGGATGGTGTGGGTTGGATGAATTGGCATCGGGGGCTGGATCTGGCCCACAGGCCATAGTTTGGGCTCAGATGCCTTAACCGGTTCAGCCCCACTCCACCCTCACACCGGATCTACAGAACAGTTTCAAGGCTTGCTTTCCCCCTCCTTGAAAGAGCCCAAGAAAGAGAGACTCAAACGCCAGAGGAACTCCTTGGACAATTTCACCCCAAGGTCGTCATTTTAGAAAAGCCCAAGGCACAGCACTGTGCAAATACTGTACAACCTTTGTGCGCGTGGGCCACAGTTCAAGGATGTTCTTGTGAACTTGGGAACCTTGCAAAGTTCATGTCAGTTCGCGCATTTCCAGCCTGAGAGAGTCTGCCGAGAACATGTTGCTCTCATTAGAACCACATCAAAGGGAGAAAGTGTGACGAAGGGTTGGATGAACAAACCCCAAGTTCTCATCTGTTTTATGGGATTAAAGTCACGCAGATGAAGGAGGGGAGAGGGTTGGCCACGAGTGAAGAAGACAATGAGGATCCCCAGCCAGCTCCCTGGGCGTCCCGCCAGAAGGTACCAAGCGCCCCTCCCCAGAGCGCACAGCCTGTCATGGCCACGTAGACGGCAATGGGATGCTTCTGGTGCATGCTCCATGCCACCCCAGAAGCCATGGGCAAGGCCCCATGCCAGAGCCCAAGGATGGCATGGGTGAGGGACTGTGCAGAGTGGGACGGAAGGGAGGGTTCCTTCCTTCCTTCCATCCATCCATCCATCCATCCATCCATCCATCCATCCATCCATCCATCCATCCATCAGTTCCTCCCTTCCTTCCATCCATCAGTTCCTTCCTTCCTTCCATCCATCAGTTCCTTCCTTTCATCCATCCATCAGTTCCTTCCTTCTTCCTTGCTTCCTTCCTTCCATCCATCAGTTCCTCCTTCCCTTCCATCCATCAGTTCCTTCCTTCCTTCCTTCTACAGGAACTCAACCTGGCTTCTGCAAGGAACAGGACCAATAAATAGCACCTGTTCCGCCAAGGAAGCAGTACCTCCATCTAGGTACCATCTGACTGGCAGGGGTCAGGTGGCATTTACAGGGTGTAGGTGGCAGTGGGGGAGGCGTCCACTTGCTTGATAATATTTGCTTGGCCTGGTCTGGAAACCACCACTTTCCACCAAGATGGGCCAAGGGGGGGGGGGGTCTTTTCCCTGCCTGAATCACATCCACCCTGGCCTCAGTCAGCCCCACATGTGCACCCCGCTCCCCCCCCCCCCAAAAAAAGTGAGCTTTGCCATTGCTAGGGAAGAGCCCTGGTGGGCTGAGTCTTCTCTTTTTGCCCCTGCCTTCACCTGGTCCTCTCTACTGGACCCATGTCCACAGGAAGACCAGCCTGGAGGGCACCTGCTTTGTTGCAGGTTCTTCTCTAGCTCCGCAACGGTCTCCCACTGCATGGAGACCCTCTGGTCCAGGTGGGCTGCTCATAGCATCATCCTTGGGTCTATCCTCTCTTCCCATCGCTGGGCCCAAAGAAGCCCAAAAGAGCTGCCCAAAACCCCTCAGCTACGACTGCATCTCAAGAAACCTGGTGGTTTAACACACAACGGCTGGCCACCTTCAGAGGGCATGGCCAAACAGCTGGAGCCTGGGCCAACATCTGGCCAGGGAGGGACCGAGGCCAGCCTGCTTCTCCAGCAGGGAGGATCAGGGTGGTCCAGAACGACCATTGCCATCATTTGCAAAATGACAAGGGTGGACAAGGTTGATGAGGCAGAAAGCAGGCAGCAACCTGCGCAGGATGAGGCACAGACTAGGCTAAGTTTCCAGCACTGATCATGCCCACAAAGGACCCTACGACTGAAAGGGTTTGGAAGTTGGGTCTCCATGAGCATGGAACAAGCCTCCGCCAACGGCCACGATGGATCACGGGAGAAGTTACGAGCAGGCCATGTTTTGTTGTCTGGGTGCACAACATTGCAACCCCCCTCCCCTTGCCTACAACAACAAGCGCAAAGCACGAGTGCATGATGCATCATGCGCATGGTGTTCATCAGTTTAGCAACAGTTGTGTGCTTCTTCCCCTGGGCTACACAAGAACTGCCACAACCCCAACTCTGCCCCCACCAAAGGAGGGATTTCAGCAACCCCATCACAACCCCACATCTGGAGCATCTGCTCCATTAAGCAAAGGAGAGTGCCTTGCACGCCATCATCACCCGGCAAGTGTCGTGATGGGACGAAGCACTGCAGGCAACAACTGAAGCCCCAAGAGTGGCAGGTGCTCCTGTTCTCATGGGACGTTCAAGGGGAGGCTCCTAAAACGACACCCGTAAGGAGTCGTTCTCCAGATTTACTTCTCTGGCTGTCCAGTCTGGACAGTGCCGTAGCAAACCAGTGGTGGGCAGCAACAGGTTCACACACACACAGGAGGGGGGTAGAGAAATTGGGTGGCCATGCCCACCTCCCTGCCCTGCCCCATCAGGTTTTGTCCCTGCAAGTGGTTCAAGGGCTCCCTTGCTCAAAAGCCAGCCATATCTGACTCTAGGGTGCAGTGCTCATCTCCATTTGCAGCCAAAGAGCCAGTGCTGCCTGTATTTGCAGATGTATACGTGGCCATAGGGCAGGCATGAGTAGATCACCAATGACATAGGCTCCACCCATGACGTAGGCTCTGCCCATGACATAGCTCCACCCATGACATAGGCTCCACCCACAGTGTGGTAGCGAAACATTTTGCTGCCCACCACTGGCTTCAGCCACAAACCCTGATAGGGCACAATTTGCTTTGACCATCTCATCACAAAACTCCACTTTAAGAGGCACCAATGCTCACCACAGAAGACAGGAAAGTGTCCATCGCACAGCAAGAAGACCCTGCCTTTAAGCTGCAGAGTCTACAGAGCACCAACCACCAATTCCATGCCACTCACCGAACCACAGACAAACGTGGGGTGTGGAAAGCAAGCAAGGCACAAAAGAGAGAGACCTCGGCTGATCTAGCCAGACAAGGCAGTCCAGATCAAACTGCACTATCCGAAGGCAACGGGAGGCAACCACGTCTAGTGACATTACAGCAACCCAGCGACGTATTTCTACAGACAGCAGTAGGGGGTGGGGGGTGGGGGGAAGAGTCATTCTGCTTCAGAGACTCCAGTTGGTCAAGGCTGAACCAAAATTAGCCCGCCACCCCACCCCACCCTTCAGTTTCTGTTTCACTCTTGTCAAAGCACACTTCCATCCCTGGCAGAGGCGTGAGAGTGCGGTTTTGGATTCAAGTCCAGAACAAAAACTACCGCACGCCATTACGATGGGAATCCCCAGGGAGCGACTCTAATTCTGCAGAGATTGACAGATCACAAGCTGGATTTCTGCATAAAGCAGAGCGGAGTGGGTGGGAGGTTCTCCTTATTTCAAATCAAAAGTTGTGGAAAAATCTGCCGTACCTTTATGAAATGACTAGTCTCAATTCCATAAGCAGACAACAATAGACCATTTCGTTTCCTCTGTGCAAATTAGTTCCACTAGGACTGGAGCCTCCAGACTCAATTCCTCCCCAACAGCCACAGCTAAATGGCTCCCTATAACCAAGGACAGGGGGGCAGGCACTGTTTTAGGACCTCATTCTTCTCAGGCACTGGCAGGGAACATCAGCTGAGCCCTAGAATCCAGCACCTAGCAAAAGAAAAGATTGCTTGGGAATCCCTCCAGGGGGTGGTTGACCAACGTGGCACCTGGAACCCCTCCTATTTTGGGCAAAACCTCCCCAGGTGGAGAACACACCCCTTCTCTATTCTAAAGGCTCTACCTGTACCTGGTCTGCTCCTCCCTGATCACCTACTTCAACCAAGGCCAGAAATGATTTTGAGAAGGTAACCCATGAAAGTCATAGACTCTTGAGCGTGTGTGTGAATGTACTCCAGCTGTTAGCCCCATCTTTCTTCACTTGGCTCCCTGACAACCACCCCTCCCAACTCACATACAGGCCTTTCTGCCTCTAAGGCAGGGGTGCACAAACTTTTGAGGCCCTGGGCCGGTTACGTGGTTCAGCGGGCCGGTCACGTGATTCCTCCCACCGGAAGCAGAAGTAAAACATGCCGTACAATCTTTGCAACAGAATGAGATAGATTTTAAGCTGCCATTTTCTCTGCTTAAACCAGGGGCGCCCAAACTATGTCCTGTGGGCCATATCCGGCCCCTGACACCAATTCATCTGGCCCATGCCATCCTTGTTGCTCCCAGAAGTAAAACAGGCACGTTTCTCTTCCATTTCCAGGAGCGACAAGGACTGCACGGGCCAGATGAATTGGTGTTGTGGGCCAGATCTGGCCCACAAGCCATAGTTTGGTCAGCCCTGCTCTAAGGAACCCCAGGTGGCTTCATCAGAACTGTCCATGACACTGGCAAATAAAGAAGCCAAGAAGCCCCTGTTTCTGCCACAGAGGCACCTTTTGTGAAACTAACCACAGCCCAGTGTGTAGCTGTTTAAAATAAAATTAAAAATAAGAATACTGAGGGGATAAATGCCACGTTAGGCGTAACTGAACATGAACTAAAATGACCCCTTTCCATTGCCCTGATAGAAACCCATAGAAGAAATCCACCTCTGGGAGGTAGGAAATGGTTCTGCCCACAGTCCAGGAAGAAAGAATGAAATCTAAAGACAATGTGAAGTTAGGCATAGGTTGGTCAAGAAAAGATTTGCTTTCCTCGCTGATAGTACCAGAAATGAGAATTATTCTCTGAAGTTGAAGGGGGTGGGGAGGGGAAATTCAGGACAGAAAAAAGGAAGTCCTTCTCCACAGAGGGCACAGTTAAGGTGTGGAACTCACTGCCATGCGGTGGCTTGTAAAGGTCGCCCTTGATGGAAAGCCAGTTATATCCCACTCTAGGGTTCAGTGCTCATCTCTGTTTCATAGCCGAACAGCCAGCGCTGTCTGCTTTTTCAGACAGTTCCGTGGTCATGTGGCAGGCATGACAAGACACTGGAGTGCAGGGAGCACTAAATCCCGCCCTATCCTTCCATTCACAAACAACAGGCCTTCATGCGGCGCCATCAGGTATGTGCAAACAGCAGGTATTTTCAAAAAGGCACCAGGCTAAAGTCTTCCTGCGTTGGCTTCTGCCTTTAGTCCAGGCAGGGAGAGACACCTTCCGGCTGCCTGTCTCTCTTGAGAGGTGGAGCCCAGGCAGCTCTACCTGTGAGACAGCCCCGCCCTGTCCCACACCCTGGGCCACCCTCGGGGCACAAAGGTTACAGACCTCCCGCCACTAGCCGTCAGAGTGGGAGAAAGTGTGGCTTAGGCGGCCATCTAGTCCCTATCAAAGTCCCAAAGGAAAACCACGGAACAAGGAAATTCACTTTCAAAGTCCCTACTCGTTGTCAGCAGGAAAAGATCCCCCTTTGTTCAGCAATGGAGGAGCCTGTCTGGCTGCAGGTCCAGAAAAAGCAGGCAGCCGAAAGGAAAAGCCAGGAGAGATTAAAGTACGGCAGGCACCCTTAACCTCTCCAAGGGCCAGGAGGGAACAGAGGGGCCTGTCCTGGCTTCAAGGCAAATGAGTTTGCTTCGTTTCCCAGCTGGCCTTTGGCTCCGAAGCAGCCGGAGCCCTCTCAAGGTGGCATCCTGCCTTAATCATGTCTCTCCAACAGCAGTGGGCCACACCAGACCCAGTCCTGAAAGGTCAGGACAAAAGTGGGCCAAAAAGCTGGAACTGGGTGGGGGTGTCGCTCTTCTGTGAGGCTGAACAGACCTAAAGTTAGACACTTGCATGGTAAGGGACGGGGGAGGCAGGAAAAAAAAAAAAGGGGGGGTCTCTCTACCTTGCTTTCCACCACAGGGCTGTAGCCAGGAGTCTGGGGGTGGAAAACAATTTCAGGAGAGACAACCATGTCACATTCACATATACTGTAACATTGGCATCACAGGGTGGAGTGAGGTGCCCCCCCCCGCCCTGCTCCACCATATTTCCTGGGGATTCCCTAAGAACAAACACTTAGTGACCAGGAAGGAGCAGAAGGAAACCTGGGAGAAGAACCCTTTATCTCTCGCCCCCCCCCCCTCTTTTCAAGTTTCCTCTCCAGGGTTCCCTGCTGAGCCTGGAGTACGCCTCTATCCCCCACCCCACCCCCATGTCGAGAGATTGGCCCTGAGGCTCGGCTTCTTGGAGAGGGGCCGGTCCTGGGAAGTGTGTCTGCCCCTCTCGTGACAGGTAGCCTCTGCTACATGGAAAGCCTCCTCCGTCCCACCTGGCCAAGGACATCGACGGCGAGGGGGGGGGGGCCACGGAGCCCCGGCGGCGGCCCCTCCCGGGCCGGCAGGCGAGGGAAGCGCGCGGCTCCGGAGGGGTTCAGCGTCTGCGCCCACCCCGGCGCTCAGGCCGCCCGAGGTTTTTTTTTTGCTATCCACCCTCTAACACCCCCCCCCCCCCATCAGCACTCGCTTTTCCGGAGCCTGCGGTCCCGGCCCGCCCCAGGACTCCCCGAAAGAGCGCTCTTGTGCTCGCCCACCTGCTCGGCCCGAAACTGGTCCCGGGGCGCGCCGGGCTTTGGCTCCCGCAGCTCCGCAGGCAGAGGCGCCTTGTCCTGCCCGCACTCCGCCCCAGCCGCCTCAGGCAGGGAGAAAAGCGACGGCGGCGGCGGGGGGGGGGGACCTCCAAGGCGACCTTGACAGGGGAAGTCGCGCAGCCCGAGGCTCGCCGCCGCCGCCCCTCCCGTGCCACGCTGTTACTGCTCGTGGTAAAGTGGTGGTGGTGGTAGTCCCCCCCCTTCCCCGCGGCCCCCCCCCCCCAAGCGTCGCCCCCACTCACCCAGCGCCTGGAGGAGGAAGAGGAGGAGGCACCAGGCGCCGTTGGCCACCATGGCAGGGTCCGGGGAGGGGGCGGTCGGGCCAGTCCTTCCTCTCCGGCCGGCGGCGCAAAAGGGGCTCCCGCGGGCGCCTCTGCCCGGGCGCCCCTCCTGCGCCCCCCCCCCTCCCTCGCCGCCGCCGCTCCTCAGCTGCCGCGAGGCGGAGGCTGGGTCCCGGGCGCCGCGGGCAGCATCTTGCCCGGGGGAAGGAGGGCGAGCCAGCCGCGAGGGGAGCCCGGGCGGCGTTTGCTTCGTCCGGCGCGCTTTAGCTGCGCTCGCCCCCCAGGACCCGCCCGACGAAGACGACGCCCAGACCCGAGCAGCCGCCGCAGCTCCTGGAACCGCGAGCTGGACGGCGGAGGAGGAGGAGGAGGGGGAGGAAGAAGCGGGGGAGGGGGAGGAGTTGGCGTTGGTACCGGCCCCTGCCTCCCCTCCCCTCCCCTCCGCCACTGCTTTAGCCCCCGCTCGGCGGGTCCGGCGGCTGGGGGAGGCGGGGTGGGGTCTGCTCCCGATCTGCCCACCCGAGGGAGGACTGGGTGGGGAAGGGGCGCCTCCCCCCGCTTCCTCTCCCCCCCCCCCCCGGAACAGGACGAGTGACCGGGGCTCGATAATTCCTTGCCTCCGTCTCTCGTGCGCCCCGTCCAACTCGGGCCCCTTCGTGAGTTGTCGCCTCCCGGGGGGGGGCTCAGGGGAGGAAGGGCGCGGGTCAGGGGTGGGAAGAAGAAGGAGGCCCCTGGAGAACCCTTGGATTGGGGTCCCTGTTGGAGACCGGCCGGAGCTGACGTTCGAGGGGTGACGCCTGACGCGAACGGGCAAGTGGCGACCACGCCGGAGCCTCTGAGCGCGTGTAGAGTGCTTCTCGTCTTCCCCCACCACATACACACACGGTGCCAGTTCCTAACCTTAATGGTCAGGCCCTCCCGAGAGTCAGCAGTGAGGCCTCAGGCATGGCGCTTCTGGGGGCAGGCATAAAGGGGAACCCTGTCTCGGGCAGCAAAATGTCTTGGGCTGCCCCGGATTCAAAGCCGAGCTTTCCAGCCCTCGAAACCATTGGGGGGGGGGGGCCACCAAGGAAGCAAGGGAGGGGCCAGAGCGGGGGGGGGCTTGCCCTCCTCCGCTCCCCCTTCTTCGTGAGGCTAAACCTCTCCAGGAAGCGGAAAGGGTCAGATCCTGCCCGACGTGGGAAGAGAGACTTGTGATCCAAAACCGGGGTTCGGGTGCGGGGGGAGGGGGCTTCAGCGGCTCTGTGGGCGGCTGTTGGGGGGGCTGGCACTGGCTATGTCCTTCCCCCCCCCCATCCCCTGGGCAGCTGCTCAGAATCCATCCTCAGAATCCGCCCCCTACTCCTTGGGTGGCCTTAAAAGGAGCCTCCGGACAGCTCCATTTACTTGAGCCACTAGAAAGCCACCCTAGACAAGAGATGGGCCTGCCCCCCCCGCCCCCCACATCTCCTCCGGACCTCCTGCCTGGGTCAGTCCCTGGGCCCTTGGCTGGCCCTTCCTGGTCCACTCTGCTTCCCAGGCAGAGTGGAACAGAACCAGAGCGGGGGGGGGGGGCAGGACAGCACCCAGTAGTGTGTGTTGAGGCTTCAGTCGGCTCTCAAAGCCTCCTTCCCCATGGAAAACTGCTGGGGGGGGGGAGGGTGTCCTCAGACTGGCCGTCCTCCCCCCCCCTTTTCCCCCTTGCCCTGGGCAGAAGGAGGACGCTGGCGTTTCCCACTGATCCTGTGTCACAATCGCGTGTGTCCTTGCGTGTGCATTTATGAGTCACAAGTGTGGGTGGGAAGGAATGCCGAGTACAACTGACAGAGAGGGAGGGGCTCTCTGAAACTCAGCCCTGCCTCATGGATTCCTCCCCAAGGGGCCACCTCGGTGGGCTTCTTGGTCCCCCCAGTGAACCCTTCCTCCGGTTGCTCCATGGGTCACATCGGGACTCGCTGTGGGAGAATGGAGGGACGGCAAAAGATACTGGAAAGCCCACGAATTCAGGCTCAAACATGGAAGAAGAAGGGGAGGGAAGACTTTTGATCCGGGGAGGGTGTGGCTAATGGTCACAACTCTGACCACGCACACACACACACACACACATCTCTCTCTCTCTCCAGGAAGCCATTCCAAGTGTGGCTGAAGTTGACCACCTCAGAAGCCCAAAAAAGATTGGGGGCCTTTCCTGACCCAGTGTGAGACTCTTGAGGCTTCTCCAAAACAGCTTTTGGGAGGACCCCATAAAAATAGGTGGGTGAAGCAGATGGAGACCCTTTAGCCACCGGAGAGGGTCAGGCACATCTCCACCAGCTGACCAGCCCCCTTCGCCCGTTTGCAAAGGAAGGATCGGGCCCACGGCTTGCTGGGGTCGGGAACAAGCTTCACCCTGGACAGGGCCTTGTGGGAAGGGGCTGGTCTGGAGCCACGGCAGAAAGGAAACCCCGTCTTCTGTCCTGTTCCACTCCCTCTTCCTCCTAAGTCAGAAGTGCCCAAACTTTTCAAGCCGTGGGCTGGTCACATGGTTCAGGGATGTGCAAAGTACGGCCCAGGGACTGGATTCGGCACTTGACACCAATTCCTTTGGCCCACGCCACCCTTGTCGCTCCCAGAAGTGGAAGTAAAACACACCCATATGGCTGTGTTTTGCTTCTGGGAGTGACGAGGGTGGTGTGGGCTAGATGAATTGGCATTGGGGGCCAAATCCAGCCCCCAGGCCGTAGTTTGGGCACCCCTGTCCTAAGTAAATGTCCAGATTTGGTAGCCATGGCTGCTCTGGACTCCTTGACTGTGGACTTTTGGCTTCTCTCCATCCAAGGGAGCTCAGGCGAGGCTGCCTCTCTGAACCAGAGACTGGATTGGGGCGGTGGCTGGCTTTGAAACTCTGCTCCAAGACGCTTCTTTCAGGCAGACGATCCAGTTATTCACAAGACGGGCCGTTTGGAAATCTGTTGTGACTGGAGTGGAGACGCACAAGAGGCAGCTGTGCCCACATGCTGCTACACCCCAGTCTGTGTTCCAGATTTTGAACACGTTCCTGCAAATCCTGCACTGTCCTATGAGAAGCTGGCAGAGAAGACAATAGCTCCCCTTGGCTCTCTAACGAGATGTCTCTCTTTCGCTCTCTGGCCCAATTCTTTGCCACGGGAACTCCACGGGGGCTTATTTTTCTGACACCGAACCTCCGCTCTATGTGTGTGTGAGTGTGTGAGTGTGTGTGTGTGTGTGCATGTGCTCTCGCTCTCCTCTACCAGCCACCCTCTACGGTCAACCCTTCTGCTCCCACACTTGCAAGGGGTTTCCAGTCATGGGAAGAGCATTTCTCCTAATGGAGTCTTTTCCTGCCGGGAAAGCGAAGGAGGCAGTTCGGCCAAGGAAATGACAAAACAATCTCAGCCCAAATGCTTTATAAGGGAAGGGACCAAGGTTACTCTCTGGACCAGGGATGCCCAAACTTTCTGGGCTGTGGGCCAGCCAAGGCCAGTCACTTTGGCCCATGGGCTGGATCCGGCCTTGAAACCAATTCATCCGGCTCACGAAGCCCTCGTCACTCCTGGAATCAGAAGTAAAACGTGCCCATATGGATGCATTTTACTTCTGTGTCCAGGAGTGACCAGGGCTTCGTGAGCTGGATGAATTGGTTTCAGGGCCAGATCCGGCCCACAGGGCATAGTTTGGGCACCCCTGCTGTAGACCAAAGTCCCGGCCAGCTCTTCTCTGCTCCTGATGCTTGCCCTCAATCAAACAAGAAATCTGATTGAATTTCACTAAAAGCCAGGGAGGCCGCCCTCTTCTCTGGGGGGCTGCTCACAGTGGAGGGGGGGGCAGAATGACTTACATGAGGTGGATGCAACTGAGAAGGTTCATTGGGGCATTGGAGCATAATTAAATTAGAAACCTTCTCACCTCATTTAGAGAGGCCAATTGGTCGGCAAGGGACTCGGGGTATGGAAACAATGCTAAATGCACACATCCTTCTATGCAAACATCTTTCTTGTGCCCACCAGACGAGGTCTTTCCGTGGGTCGTTTATGGGGAGAGGTGAGGATGGGGCTTGGGAGTAGCAAGTCTTAGCAATGTGTGAGCAGAATTGGCAGGCAGCATTTGTGCCGCTCGGCTCACAGACCAGTGTGTCTGTCTGCAAGGATTCAAGGAACATGAGTCGTTGAAGACTCTGGGACAGGCAAGACCCCCTTCCGTTCCCCCCTGCCCGACATCCTAGTTCTCCAACCAACAGCCCACTATTCCCAGTCATGTAAGATGCCTGTGGTTCCCCCTAGAGTAGACCAGTGTTTCCCAACATGGGGCCCACACCCCACAGGGAGACTCCAATTCCCAGAAGCCTCAGTCAGTCCATTGGCTGGTCAGTGCTTTGGGAGAGTTGACTTAGGCTTCTGGGAATTGTAGTCCAAGAACCAAGGGTTGGGAGACACTGGTTTAGACAAGGCAGGTTAGGAAACCAGACAAAACTATTTGCAGCTTTGCCAAGACCCTGGCATGGATATTTCCTACACAGGCATAGATAAACTTAGATTTTGCTTCGAATAAATCCCCAGCCGGCTCTCTTGCCTATGCCAATATCAAGGCAGATCCTGCCCACTTACAATCTTGCTGGGCTTCCGTGCCTGGGCTTGGCCATTTTCCTGACCTCAGAAATCAATTATTTCTGCCTCTCCGGCAAAGCCCGGCTCGCTCTGTTTTATCTCTTTGCTTTCTTCAAACCAGTGCCCAGGCGCCGCTGCTCTTTTCCCTGAATGCCTTTCCCCTCCTCTTTTCAGGGTGGGTTTCTGTTGTGAATAAACAGTTGACAACGGCCAGCCCCCTCCCAACCCCACAAACCCCCACCCCAATCTCTTGAAGTCTCTGAAGGCTCTTCTTAAGAAGTGGTTTGCTTTGCCACATTTGAATATTTATGGAGCAGTCAGTCCTTTGTGTGTTTGCATTCCTGCCCTCTTGGTGTAAACCAGCCACCCTCGGTCTTCAAAGGAAGGGGCTCACCATTCATTCGTGGCCTGATGCTTCAGATTCTGCTCTCCTGGTTCTGACTGCCTTCTTTGAAACGGCCCTCGGGGACATTTGGTCCTTTGGCGGTGGCAGGTCAAAGAGCAACAGAGAAAGACAAGCAAGAGAGTGTTGGGTTGAGAGCAAGAGGACCATTAAAGAGTCGGGGCGGGCAGCTGTAATTGCTTCCTAATTGACAAAGGAAGTCTTTGCCTTTGAACAGCTGTGCTTGCCATGTCTCCTTCAGCTTTGAAGACAGAGAATGTCTTTGGTCCAGGAGCTCATGGCCACCTTCCCCAGTTGGGGTCATTGGGTTCCCTTTCCTTTCCAGAGTGTTTAAAGCCAGTGTGCCCTCCCGGCCCTTCTCAGCGACTCATGAGGCACCTGAGGCAGGTGAGGTTGGGGGAGTCTGAGCTTCACCCCTAGCTTAGAGCACCAGGCGGACTCTCCAAGAGGGAGGTGGACCCAGAGCAGGCTGAAGCTCTGCTGAACCCCAGCACTCCCTGCCAGAGATAACTGTGCCATTGGCCTCTGGCAGACTCCCCAACTATGCCCGCTTCGCCATAGCATAGCATTGGGTGGCATCCTGGGCATCCGCCTGTGGCACCCGATCCACTCGGGTGCCAGAAAGGAGGTGGTCGGCATCAAGGTAGGCAGAAGGCAAGGTCAGGAAAAAGAACACGGGGACCTACAGCCTCCTGGTCCCAGCCTAACTGAGCTCAGCTGTAACCACTTGTCCAACGAGCAAAGGAACTCACCTGCAGGGTGTGTCCTGTTGGGGAAGGGAAACCCCTACTCCTGAGGAGGCATCTTCTTGTCCATGATCCATTTCTTGCTGCCAACCACATTGCCTAGTTGGGTGGGTGGGAATCCCTTCCCTGGGAGGGTCCGATTAGCTTCCACCCTCCCTCCCTCCCTCTTCTGGTGTAGGACCAGTCCGGAGTGGTTTTCATTTTGTCAGCTACTTGGACCGTGTATTTTTCCTGTTTCTTCCTCTGGATGAGCAATTTTACTGTCACTTTTTAGCTTCCAGAATTCTCCTGGTATTTGTATTGCTTGTGTGTATGTGTTTTGCATATGTTTTATCCTACCTTGCCTCAAAGTGGCATACCATTTCCCCAAAGAAATGTTCCCATGTCTCTAGCACAGCTTGTGCTCTAAGGAGCTTAATGGCACCTCTACACATACTGTAGATCTTTCCCAGCCGGGAGGCAGGAGTAGGTGAGCTGAACCTGTCCACACCTGTCTTCCATCTCTGTTGCTGACCAAACTGTGCAGGAGGCCTCCTTGGCAGCCTCTAAAGCAGGGGTGCCCAAACTTTTCAGGACATGGGCCGGTCACGTGGTTCAGCGGGCCGGTCATGTGGCTTCTCCCACTGGTGGAGGAAGTAAAACACACCTTGCAATCTGTTTTGCGACGGGATGAGATAGATTTTAAGCTGCCACTTTCTCTGCTTAAACTGGGGTGCCCAAACTATGGCCTGCAGGCCAGATCCAGCCCCTGATGCCAATTCATCTGGCCCACACCACCCTTGTTGCTCCTGGAAGCGGAAGTAGAATGCACCCATCTGGGCGTGTTTTACTTCCTCTTCCTGGAGCGATGAGGGTGGTGTGGGCTGGGTGAATTGTTATCAGGAGGGTGAGATCTGGCCCACAGGCTGTGGTTTGGGCACCCCCGCTCTAAAGTTTTCCCCGGCTGCTGTCAGGGGCTACCCCACAGGAGCCCAGGAGCCCCCCTGAGTCCCTGGGTGGCTTGGATTGTCTCTCGCTTCCTCTGCAGTAAATCCCAGCTGCTTTGTCAACAGGAGTGTTTATATCTCCCTCCTGGCAGCCACAGGAGTTTGCCTTGCCGGTGGTTAGAAACCCTCCCCTGCCTAGGTTTAATCATCCCTTGGGGGGGGGGGCATCCCAGGCTTGCTGGGGCTGCAAAAGCTTCCCTGCATATGGTGGAGCCCCCTGAGACCCTCTTCCTCTTTGCAGATCCCCCCTCTTCCTCCTCTTCAAAAGGCTCTTCAGGGTCCCTGCTAGAGACACACCACAGTTTCCTTTGCAGTTCAGCATGAATTGGCCGAACTACAGGGAGGTCGCATGGGGTTCTGCTCTGGCATCCGAGTTGCCTTTTGGCCATGACCCCTGGCTCTTGGCACATGCACACCCCCAGTCCTTTGGCCAGGGTCAACCCACAGGAAAGGGTTTGAGCATCTTCAGAGGGAGCGCCTAGAAAGCCCTTGCTATGCCCATCAGGGCTGACTGGTCCACTCCTTTCCTCATCCGGTCTCTTCCGTTTACACAGGCAGACACAGCATCTCTTGTCTGGAGGAGGAGGAGGAGGAGGAGGGTCTCAATGCTCCCCCCCGCAACCCGAAAGCCCATCCTTCATTCCCATTGACCAAGCAGGAAGCAACATTTGCCACTTGGAGCATTTTAAAACCTTGCCATTGGACCAAGCAAGTGACCCATGTGTGCTCTCATTCCAAGGGCAACTTCACTCCCCCAGCCCAGGAGGGCCACTTTCTACCCAGCGGTTTGGCCAGAAAGGGCCGGAGAACTGTCCAGCACCCCAAGAAACAGCCTAGGAAAGAGAGATGCTGAAGCAGGCAGGGAGCTGTCCAGCCCACCAGACTAGGGCAGAACTGGCCAAACCAGGTAAAGGACAGGAAGGAAGGGAGAGGCAGGCCTTGCTTACCCAGTCCTCTGAGCCTTCCCTTCCTCCCTTCTGGATCCTCAGGGTCTCTCAGCTTCTTCTCCCTCTCAAAGAGGCCTGGCAAACATCTGTCTGAGTTCAGAAAGAGCCAAGCCCCACTGGGTTTCAGCCACCTACAGTGCTTATTATCTAGGGCAGGGGTGGGGAACGTGCAGCTCTGAGGGGAGAAGCCTGGCCTTCTGGGAATTGAAGACTTAGTCCTCCAGGTGTTCTGGAACTTCCCCACCCCTGGTCTAGGACAACCTAGGCTGGGCTACAGCCCCTTTCACCTCTGGGTCCAGAACTCTCCCCCCCCTTCTTTGGGTGGGAGCCCCTGGCCATGTAAGTCAACTCCTTTCAATAACACTGTTTGCCCCTTCCTCACTAACACACCAAGGGGTCAGCCTTGCCCACTCCCTCTTCCTGAGGCTTAGAGCAGGTTCCTTCAGCCACCTGTGCAAAGGAGACTGGGTGCCAAGAGCCCGAGTCTAAAGGAGACACCAGTGATGACCAGGGAGGATGGATCCAGTCCCCCCCCCCCCAGGACTCCTTCTGCTGAGCTGATGATATCAGAGCCCATCCTCTGGTCCAGACCATCTGCTTCCCCTTCTTTTTGATTTACCGCTTTCATTCTTGTTGGCAGTGGAAGATGAGCTTAATTAAATGTATTTTTATGTGCCTTTAATAACATTTGCAACCGCTACCAGCTAAGACAGTAGGAAGATGAGGGGGGGGGAAAGCAAAACCAGCAATTACTTCCAACGGTTTGCAAATGCTGGCGTGGAACTTTTCCCCCCTCCTACCTCTCAGCAAAGCAGGAGTTCTTTCTCCACCTTGATTAAGGGAGGAAGAAAGATGGAAAGGGCTCCTTCATTTTGATCATGAGAACAGACCCCGCTCTTGTGCAGACCCTGCAAATCTAACCACGTCTAATCTTATGGGACCCCTGGGGTGGTGGTGGTAGAAAAGAAAAGCTGAATACAAGATTTCTAGACCAGAGCCGGATCATAACCATGGCCAGGGTTTATCCATTCTAGGGCAATCAATAAAGAGAAAGGAAACCAGGTCTCTGATACAGGAGATCAATAGCAAATCTATCCTGCCTGGGAAGCCAGATAGATGGGATAACTTTCAGGAAAAGTTGAGAGACACAGAGAATCCACTGTCAACAAAGAATTAAGAACATTGGAACAGAGCCCTGGGGGGGAACCCCATTTTTGTGTGTCAGTGATGGAGAACCAATGTTTCAGGATGTTTTTGATGGGTGGCCGGATGGCCTCTTCCTCAGGTCATCTAGGGAAGGAGAGTCCACCTCATTTCCATTAGTCTTGGATCCTATAATCCCATGCCCTGGCTGGGAAGTTATGGGGCATCCCACCCATTGCTCCCTCTTTGCTGCTGAGAGAGGAAGAGGAGTTTTATGGTGGGGGGGAGGGACCAAAAGACACACCCCCCCCAAAGACACTGTTGGCAGAGGATGGAAGAGGAAGGGTGTCAAGACTGCAAATGGGGCAGAGGCCGTAGTATTGAAGCTCTAGGTCTACTTCATATTGTTTCTATATACCGCATATAAAAATGTATTGCACAGTCATAAAATTCTCCCTAGCTCAAAAGACATTCACGTCTGCCTCTAGGCTAGGGTGTGGGGCTCAATCCCCATTTACAACCAAAGAGACAGCACCGCCAGCATCTGCAGACATTTCCGTGGTCATGTGGCAGGCATGACTAGATGCTGGAATACATACAACGATGTTACCTTTCCCGCCGAAGCAGTGCCTATTGATCTACTTGCAATTTCTTGCTTTCAAACTGGCAGGAGCAAGGACAGGTGCTCGGTCTAGACCCAGGGTCCCCAACCTTTTTCTGGCCATGCCCCCACCTAAGATTCTCTAAAATCCTGATGCCACTCCGCCCCTGCTCCCCAGGGAGATATAATTCTTATCATTCAAAAAGTGAACTCCTATTCACACGGAGGAAGTCTAAAATGCCATTCACTTGGTCTAACTCATTCTCGAAATGCTGCCCTTAAAAATCAAATTGCCGTCCTGTGGGGCGTATGCCCCACGTTGGGAACCACGGCCCTAGACCAGGGCAAGATCCATCTTGTTCAGACCATTGTAGTGTGCCTTTATGACCCTCAGACAGCATTTATTGATGTGGCAAATTACCAGATTGGTAACATATACGCAGGGACCACGTCTCAGTCATCTCGAAGACACAAGGCCAAACTAGTCAAGGCAAAGCCAGCTTTCTGCCGTTGGTGGCTTCTTGCCAGTGTCACAATTTACAAGGCTTGTGATGTGTATCCCAGTAAAGTAAATTATATGAAGTGTAAAAATGTGTCTGATTCATACCCGAATCCACTCTTTCTGGGACAAACGCCAACGGTAACAAACACGGCTCCTGAGTGTTCCTTGTTAAGTCCTTTTTAAGCTCTCACAGAGATGTTCAGGCATTAAACTTTCTAACCCAGGGGTGCCCAAACTTTCCAGGCCTTTGCCTTCTGGGAATTGAAGTCCAAAACACCAAAGCTTGGGAATCACAGCTTCCATCAAAATCAGGACTGGAGCCTTATCTCTCCCACCCCACCCCACCCACCCTGGACCACAAGGCAGAGCAATGCAAAGGGTCGCAAAGCCCCCCCCATCCACTTTGCCTTCTTATTCCAAGCCCGCCACTCTCTGCAATCGATCCCTGAGTCCCTCAGCGCAGCACGGGAAGGATAATTGGGCTGCTGCTTCTGATGCGATTAATGCCACTGTAAATCGAGCCTCCTGCCATTAAACCTCCTCTCCCACTCGGTATGGGCAGGAAAGAGACAAGGAAGGAGCGTGCCCCCCCCCCATAACAACACAGCCTCAGGTGCTTTGCAGGTGGCCACGCCTAGCATCACCTGGCTACCTACTCTAGAGTAAGGTCCCAGCCCTGCATTTCTGCATCAGAGGAAATACTTTGTAAGCCGTCCAGAGTTGGGTTTACCTAATTGGGGCAGGATAACAAATTGGACAAATAAATAAATAATTAAATAAATAAATAAAATACTTTGGGGGGTTTGGGAGAAACTAACTTGCCTGAGTCTTCGGCTTGGATTGAAAGGGGAGGGGGGGGGGTTTCACCTCAGGTTGTTGCACTTCAGGCAGCAGAATAGCTTAGGCTGCTGTGCGGGGTGTCCCCCTGCAGCTGCCTCCTCCTATCTAAGCCCCCCTAGGACGCCTTCTCTCTGCCCTAGATTGGACTCAGCCCAGCTGTCTTTTCTCTCTGCCATTTCCTACCTAGACCATTTGCATCACATTATGCAGGCAATTTGCATGGGCCACCTTTGGGTCATAGTGATCAGTGGAAGCCACTTTGCTCCCCATTGGGCTCCTCCTTCATGTGAGCTTAATTTGATTATGCTGCAACCTGGCCATGCTGTGATGGAATAATTGGGAAGTTGTGCTCGACCGCCGTGGGTCACTGTGTTTGCCTTCTCTGAAACACAGGGTGGGAGAGGCCTAGATTGGACCACAGCAATATCGGCCATGGATACACTTCCTACTTTGGCAGATATGACCTCATGCTGGGCGTTGCAAAACTTTAAGGGGATGCAGGCAAAACAAAGGACAACCCATCCCACATTCCAAATCACCCCGACTTGGCGTGGGATGGTCAGCATTTCCCTTCGGACAGCCCTTCTCTCTCCTCCTCTTTCTCTTCCTTCACTGATCTCCAGAATGACCCTTTCACCTCTGCAGGGCTGCAGGGAAAGGGCCGGCCAGTTTGGCAGGCCTCAAGTCCTCTTGGGCCCTACAGCCCCACAACTGAAACAATAGAAACCCAAGGGCTTCAGTCAGTGGTGGGCTCCCAAAAAAAATTACTACCACACTGTGTGCGTGGTATGGTGGGTGTGGCCGGGGGGAAGCCCTACGTTACACCCAAATTAGGACTACTTTATTTCAAAACTTGGACAGGTGTGGCCAGCCAGAATTTCCGCTACTGGTTCTGGCAAACATGTGCGAACCTGCTGATGCCCACCACTGGGTTGGGATGGGATGGGACGGGTTGGGTTGGGTTGGGATGGGATGGGATGGGGTGGGGTGGGGTGGGGTGGGATCGGTTGGGTTGGGTTGGGTTGGGATGGGATGGGATGGGATTTGATGGGTTGGGTTGGGGAGCTTTCTGTCCATGAAGGACATCATGAAGGGAATGGTGTCAACGCAATGAACAGGCAGGCGATCGATACCCCTGGGGATCATACCTTTAACACAAGACAGAGAGAAAAATTTATGCAGGGGGAAATGGATCCCACTGAGATCATTTTCCTGATGTTTGGAGAAGAAAGCCATGAAGCGAATTGTTTTTGACATTCTACTAAATGTCAGTTTTATATGGGACCCAACTCAGAAGATGAATCCTCTGAACGCTAATTGGAGACATGAGGCTCCCATTAGCTGGGACAAAACATGGCATCCTTCTGCTTCAGATGCCTTGATTGATAAAACTGTTCTTTTTATGGGCTAATTAATTGGAATGTCATTCTGCCTGCTGGAATTTGTTCTTCAGCTTCAGGGAGCTCCAGGGTTATTTCAGCAGCAGGGCAGGCGAATAATAGGCCACGGCGTGTCCGCTGGGAAGAGGGCAGAATGAAGGCCAGGCCCAGAAATGGACAAAATGAGCGTGTTAGACACAGAGAGGAGACGTGCTCGCACACTTTCTCATGCTTGTCATCTTTTATAGGGGGAAAGTAGTTGCCAGAGTAGGAGAGAATAAAAACCTGAGATAATTTAATATTTCAGAAGACAGAGACAGAATTCAAGATGACCTAAAGCCGTGATGGCCAACCTTGGCACTCCAGCTGCTCTTGAACTTCAATTCCCAGAAGCCCAAGTCCCTGTGAATCCACACAAATGGCATTTGTGTGAATTCACAGGGACTTGGGCTTCTGGGAATTGAAGTCCAAGAACAGCTGGAGTGCCACGGTTGGCCACCCCTGAAAAGAGATTGGAGACCCAGGCCAAACAAGTTTTAAGAGGGAAGCAAATGGAGTCCTTCTCTACTTGAAGTTTCTGTGAATTTTTGGATCCTGGCAGATTATATTATTTTTACATAGTGACCAGTGTATTAACTTTCCAACTCTGCTTGTCTGTCTGTCTGTCTTGATTGCCTGCGTGCCTATCTATCTATCTATCTATCTATCTATCTATCTATCTATCTATCTATCTATCTATCTATCTATCTATCTATCTATCTATCTATCTATTCTGAACCATCATTCTATTTATCTATCTATTCTGAACCTATCTATCTATCTATCTATCTATCTATCTATCTATCTATCTATCTATCTATCTATCTATCTATCTATCTATCTATCTATCTATCTATCTATCTATCTATCTATCTATCTGAGAAGGAGAGGCTGTAAAAACGGAGCCCCTTTACAAAGTGTCACATTTTAAAATAATCTGTGTTGAGCATAGGAAGAGGGTAAAGGGAGGGTTGAGCCTGAGGCCAGAGGTTGTCATATGCAATCGCATCAGTCTTTGCTGGGGACATATGACTGCTAAACTGATGTGCCCCCAATGGGTGATGGCTGTGCTGGGGGAAGAAGAGGGTCCTCCTCTCCAGACCACTCTCTCCCCAGCCCAGACTCTCCTCTGGGCAGCCTTAGCATCTGTCATTCTGTCCCTTTGCAGACAAGCTGTCTAGTCAGGATGGACAGAGAGAGAGAGAGAGAGACCCAGGAGCTGCCTTGCCTGCTTAAGCCTTCCATGTGCCTGCAGAAGAGAAGAGGTGGATGGAGATGGCCATCTATCCACCCAGAGGGAGGGGAGACAATCAAGTTGGCACACAAAGACTGAACCCACACACACACACATGCCTGTCCTGTGCATGCTCACACACAAACACCATCTGCAAGTTGATGAGGGAGTAAGAACCACAAGGAGCGCAAAGCAGCCATGACCACCCCGGAGGCCTCGAACATGAGCTGTTCTCACCTGAAGGTCAGAGGGGTTGTGGCTCACGCCTGCCCCTGCGGTGGGCAAACCCCTTGCTTACCAGTGCATCCTGAGTGGAGAGACACTGGAGCCAACTGTGAAGCCCAACCCTGAGACACCATGTTCCAACCCTTCTGGCCCTCAGCCCTCCCCCCCCCCCCGGGACTGAATGACCCATGGGGAGAGACTCTCATGCTCTTGGTGATGGCAGCTGTCTTTGCTGACAGGGACACCCCAAAGTGTATGGTTGAGAAGATCCAAAGGGCACCTCCTTAGGTTCTGGGGGCTTTCTCCAGCTCCTCATCCTCTTCTTGTTTGCCCCAAAAATCCAGAGTAATCCAAGCTCAAAGTCTCCAAAATGCCCAGGAGAGGGTGAGGCCCCTTGATTCGGACCATAGAAAACATATAGGAGAGGAGCAACAGCGATATAATAATAATTTCATATCAGAAATTATTCTGGGTTGAAAGGATTTTTGCTGGAGAAACTGTGCTCGGGGGACGCCCGAATGAGGCTCCTTTCATGTCCCCAAGATCTTCTCCCGCTGAAGTGGTTCCTATTTATCCACTTGCAATTTCTTGCTTTTGAACTGCTAAGTTGGCAGGAGCTGGGACAGATGACGACAGCTCACTCCATTATCCAGCACTCAGTTCTCCAACTGCCAACTTGCTGGCCTTCCAGCTAACAAGGCGAGCTTCTTAGCCACTGAGTCACCGCAGCCCCAGCATGCCCCACCCATGCCCCATAGTACTTAGGGCCCTCTCTGGGAGGTTCACAAGTTAATTAGCATTTTGCCCCCAACATGCTAGGTCCTCATTTAAGGATGGAAGAGGCTGAGTCAACCTTGTGCCCTGGTCAGAGTTGAACTCACAACATTCTGGCTTCAGGACAGCAGTATGAACCCTTGTGTCACCCATGCCTCTGTGGACCCATACCTTTCTCACGGTGTGTGATGTATTCCTAGAACAGGGTGCCCAAAAGTTTTGGACCGTGGGCCAGCCATGTGGTTCAGTGAGCCAGTCATGTGGTTCAGCCTACCGAAAGCAGAAGTAAAATGTGCCTTGTTTTGCAACAGGATGAGACAGATTTTAAGCTGCCATTTTCTCTGCCCAAACTATGGTCCGTGGGCTGGATCCGGCCCCCAAAGCCAATTCATCCAGCCCACACTGCCCTCATCACTCATGGAAGCAGAAGTAAAATGCGCCCGTACAGTTAACCTTGCTGTCCCCACTCAGCATGCTCTGCACTGAAGCTATCAAGAAGCATCAATGCGGCCTGGCAAGTGGCCTTCCCTCCCTCCCTCCCTCCCTCCCTCCCTCCGAGTAGAGTTGGCCTTTTGGCTGCAGCAGGCCATGTCCACGGAGGGCCTGCGAGACTCCTTTTGCTGCTTTCTCCTCCTGGGAGTGACTGGGGCCATTGCCATGCAAGCATCAGGGAAGCGCCACATAGGGCAGCCCCCCAAAAACCCATGCTTGGGGTCGCCCTACGTGGGCCAGGTCCAGGGGCCCCCATGTCAATTCATCTGGCCCACGCCGCCCGCATCACTCCCGTGCTTTACTTCCAGGAGTGACGATGGTGGCATGGGCCTGATGAATTTGTGTTAGGGGCCGGATCTGGCCCACAGGCCATAGTTTAGGTGCACCCCTGGTCTAAGTGGCCTTGGGGAGTCCGTCCAACTCCATCAGGGTCTGCTTTGGAAGGCAGGATGGGAAGAAAAAGAGGGGCTTGGCCAAAACTGTGTCCGTGGGGAACCGTGGGGAACCGTGGGAGGGGAGGTGGGCGGGGGTCTGCCTGGGCGGCAGGAGGAGTTCTAGAAGCCCCACAAAGCCAGAGTCAGCGGCCGCTCCTGAAACCTTGTGTCCATCTGGGTTTGGACTCTCGCCTCAAGGCCAGGCCAGGGAGGGGCTGACCAGACCGGGGGAGGGCGGAGGAATAAAGGGACCACAGAACTCCCCCGCCAGCGGGCTGCTCGGGACCGAACGCTTAATCCAGGGCCCTCCACTCCAGGGGTACCCAGGATTCTTCCTGCCTGTTTGGCCTGGGGGGCTGGGGCGGGGGGGGCACTGGCACACAATCTCGGCCCCCCCCCCCCCAGCCGCGAGGCTCCCGCAAAGAGGCAACGAACCCCGCACAAGCGCGCTTCTGTTTTGCCGGCCGGAGGGAGCAGGAGCCTCAGGCGGATCTGTGGATAAGGAGATTTGGGGGGGGGGGTTTGTTCGTCTGGGGCAGCCTTTGCTTTTTCTCCCCGGCCCCCACTTCTCTCTCACTCTCTCGCCTTGGGGTTCAAAGCCACTTCGCCTCCCCGGAAGGCTGAGCAGCGGCAGGGACGCGCGGCCGGATCGCGGGAGCCGAGACCTTTGAGATTCGTTGGGTGGGTTGGTTTCCCTCGGACTCCGAGCCAGATCCTGGCTCGTTCGATGCCAAGACAGAGGTGCCTGGAGCCGGCGGCCCCTGAGGAGCCCCCGAAGAGAGAAGGCACTTCTCTCCGTTCCGGTTTGGGCCCCATCCCTGGCCGACGGACAAGCCGGTTTCCCGGGACATTATCTTATTGTGGACCATATTGTGGATTGTATTGTGGATTACACTGTGTTTATATTTATTTTGTTGCACTGTATTTTATGATATTATGATATTGTATTGAACTGTTATATTGTATTCGATTGTATGTTGTGAGCCGCCCTGAGTTGGTTTCACCAAGTAGGGCGGCATATAAATCGAATAAATCAAATCAATCAATCAAATCAAATCTTGTGCCTGGAAAGGGCGTGGGGGGGGGATATACAGCCTTGCTGAAACAGCCATCTCCCCCCTTCTGAACATGAATCAGTGGACTTTCCCTCCCCCCCTCATCCTTTGACCCCCCCCCCCTGGATTCCACTCAGCGTCGGGCGAGGCTAGAAAGGCGCGTCTGCCTGGGTCATGCGAATCCTGGGTCATGCGAGGGCAGGAAAGCCGCCCGGGCGGCTCCCCCAGGAAGGGCCTGCCTTTCCCTTCTCCCAGGACGGCTCTGCTTCGATGCCCTTGGCTGCCCCCCCCCCTCCCCGTCCCAGGACGGGTGCCCCGCAAAGTACCCATTGCTGGCCGGGGAAGATGCCCGCTTTCCTTCTACATAAGCTCTGCCAAAAGAATTCACATACAGTAATACCTCATATAACATTAGTATCGAATAACACGAAAATCGCATAACATTAAGGAATCTGGGGGGAAGAATTGCATCAGATAACATTAAGATCCTATGGGATGCTTCAGATAACAACCGCTAAAGCCTGTGTGGTTACAATGTATCTCTATGGATCCCATAGGATTTTAACATGCATCAGATAACACTAAAAATCATATAACACCAAGACTTGTGGAACCAGGTTTTAGTGTTATATGAGGTTGTAATAGGTTTGGCAGGGAACTGGGGTCGGGCGAGAGGGAGAGGAACTGGGGTTGCCGGAAAACCAGAAGCAGCAGACTTGCAAGCAGGCAAATTACCAAGAACCCTCTCGGAGCGAACTACGAACCTTGAAACGGAGAGGAGGGCCAGAGGTATTCTCACGGGGAGACCACAAAGGTTCCTACCTGGGGGGGGGGCCTTCCTGGAAAAGCCTGCCCCATAACAATAGTGGCCACTGCCCCACCCTAACCCCCATGAGTGGCCCAGCTGACGCCAGTCTTTCAGATCAGGACTTCAGCCAGTAGCTTCTCAGGCTCAACTACCCCAGAGACGACAGTCTTCAACCCACCCTGTTCCCAAACAGCTCAAAGCATCCTGTGAGAGCGATTCCCAAATCCCAGGCAGGCATCCTGTGGCCCCATCGCCTTGGAGCAATCGTGGGCCTTTTCATTTCATGTCTTTATTTGTTTAACTGATCATCTCAGTTTTAAAATGGGTTTTAATTTTACTTTGTTCTTTTTGTGTTTTTAGGGGTTTATTTCTCCTGCCAACCTAGCAGTTCGAAGGCAAGAAATTGCAAGTAGATAAATAGGGACCACTTCGGTGGGAAGGTAACAGCGTTCCATGCGCTCCGGTGTCTAGTCATGCCTGCCACATGACCATGGAAACGTCTGCAGAAGCAGACAGCGTTGGCTCTTCGACTTAGAAACAGAGATGAGCACTGACCCCTAGAGTCGGATACGACTGGCTTTCGAGCAAGAGAAACATTTACCTTTACCTAGGGGTTTATTTTATGTCTGTTGTGCTCCGCCCTGAGTCACTTGTGCGAGTAGGGTGGAATATAAATTTGACTAATAAATAAATAAATAAATAAAATCTCCCCCCCCCCCCCAGCACCACTCTGGGAGGCTCACAAGACATAGATAAGCAACCGGGGGGGGGGGGAGAGAAAGACAAACGGTGACAAACCAAGTAAAATATTTTGGACCACTTCTTTATTTCAAACCGTTCGGAAACGCTGTCACAGAAGTCCACGGGAGCATAGAGGAGTCTTTTCAACAAGGGCAAGGAGCAGAAATGAGGAGACATCTTCTTCTGCACGAAAGAGAATCTATTGGTTTGGTTCTTCTTCGCTCAAATAATTCCCCCCCCCCCCATCTCCCACCAAGTGCCCAGGAGGAAAGCAGGGAGATATCCCTAGGTTGAAGCAGGAGGGGCTTCCTTTGCTCACCTTGTTTGTTTACCATCTTTCCATGCTGGGGCTGCCCTGGATCAGGGGGTTAAGAGGCTCGCCTTGTTAGCTGGCAAGTCGGCAGTTCAAGACCCGGGCACTGCATGACTGCACTCCCATCTCTGTCCCGGCTCTTGGGGGCAAGAAAGGAGCCTCATTTAGGTACCCCCTGAGCGGAGTGTCTCCAGCAAAAATCCTTTCAACCCAGAATAATTTCTGACATGAAATCATTATTATTATTATTATCATCATCATCTTTGCATGCTGCCCTTGGTGCAACCTATTGACTGAGCTTAACGAGCCCAGATATGGATCGCAACTAGAACATGCATGGGAAGCTCCGGAGGAGCAGCAGCTAATGGCAGAAAGGTATGAATAATGAAGTAGAACCAAAGAGTGGCAAAGAGCCCCGTTTAATCACAGGTTGCCATTGATGCGAAGGAGCGGGCGAGGAGGAAGCCTTATTCCACCCTCCTTAACGGCACCATCTCTGAGCCAGAAAGAGGTTTGCAGGTCATGTTGTTTGTTTGCTCTGCATTTCCAGAGGAAAGATGCCCTTGCCTGGGCACAGGAGCCGAGAGCCCTGGCCCACCAGGGAAAGAGCCAGCCCAGCCCAGCCCAGCCCAGCCCAGCCCAGCCAGGCTCTCTACCTCGGCCCCTCAGAATCTGATGCAAGCAAGGCTCCATCAGTGACCAGGCTTGGCCCAGCCAACAGGCCCTTAATCTGGGACGCAACCAGTACAATCCTCCCTTTGCAGCTTTTCTGTGTCCTGGGGGGCAGCCGTTGCTCATCCAGAATGAATCCACAGGCAATCTATTCTCGGCCCAGGACACTTGCAGTGGGGATCGGGAGAGAGGTACCACTTCACTGGGAAAGGTAACAGCATTCCATGCACTCTGGTGGCTAGTCACCACCAAAAAAACATAATGTCTGCAGACGTAGACAAAGCTGGCTCTATGGCTACAAACAGAGATGAGCACTGTACCCTAGAGTCGGACACAACTGGTTTTAGAGCAAGGGAGCCCCATTGTTGACCTTTACTAGACACTGCTGGGTGTGCAGGGGCCAAAACTCCTCAGGCTCTGACTCTTTCCCCTTGGGGGCCTGGTGGGGCTCCCTGCAGCCCAACCCGAGGTGAATTCGGTGGGTGTCTGCTGGGAAGAAGGAGCCCAGGGCAGAAGAGAGGAGGCAGGAGCATATGGGGGGGGGGGGGTGCGGCGAGAAGGGCCAGGACCTGCCCAGTTGGAAAGCCATCAGAGAGGCCATTTAGGAGCTGGTTCTTCCCAGCAAAGTGCGGCTGTGAATTGTGGATGAGAACTATGAGCAGAAAAGGCATCTCTTTTCTTGCTGACCCAACCAGGAAACCTGATTCATCGCCTCGTCAATACCAAGCATTTATTGTACCTAAGGAGGTCGTAATGGAGACGCAGCTGAGAGGCCTTTTCCGGGACATCTTCCACCCACTAAGTGGCCAAATGTCCTTGGGCCCCAAGTGACTTGGGGGGGGGGGTCACATGGACAGCTTACTCTCTCCCTAACTGCTGCCTAGCTATCTGTCCACAGATAACCACATCTTGCACACCTCCAAGGAACCACAACTGACAGCATCCACACAACACCCTGACAGCCATGGGGTCCATCCTGGAGAATCCTGGGCTCTGTCATTTGGGCTGGGAATCCTGGTCTGGAGTTCAGGAGGCAACAATGTCACCTTTTTAACCTCTAGAAAGTTGAATTCAAGCCTCTAACCAAGCACCAATAGGTGGGACAGGAAATCTGGCTTCTACGTTTGACCTCAAGGGACCTCGGAAAATGTGATCTTCTTTCTCTTGGTCCTTCTCTCTTTCAGAAAATTATTTCAGACCCCATCAGAGGAGCAGACTGTTCCTAGAAGCCAAATGGGAACCCACTCATTTGTCGTCCAGGGCCCATTGAATTGGGGTCCACTGTTCTGGTTCAAAAGCTGCTAAAACTGGCCTAGACCCTTGTCAAGTGAACCACCTTGGGCCTCTGTCTGAGTCTTCCCCTGCTTCCTAATTCCCCTGGACAGCAACTTTGGAGCCCTGCTGAAAGAGTCTTCCATAACAGGAGGCCTGTTGAATCATGCCCTTGGGGTTCTCTCGTTTTGGTGTACTGCTTCCTACTCTGCACTTCTGAGAAGCAGAGTGGAAGGTCAAGGACCATGGCAGGGGCTGTCACCTGGGAAAATAGACCCTCTTGTTAGTATCACCCCACCTAAGATCACAGGAGAGAAGTAGCAGTGGATGCTCAAGGAATTAAGCAAGAAATGGACCCTCGACATCCTCTGAATGAAGATGAGCTTCAGATCCAGGAAGAGCTGTATGGCAAGAACAAACATTCTTGAGGTTACACAAGAGCAAGACCAAAATAGAAAATGGAGGATGGAGCTCCCTGGACAAGGAAGGACATTAAAGAAGGAGATGTCTGAGGAACTCAGGTGAGGAGGGCGGTATATAAATATGAATGAATGAATAAATAAATAAATAAATAAACTCCACCTCTCCTACATCACTTGGAAGACCCTGAATAGGTTGAGAGTCGGAGTCTCTAAATGCACGACTGACATGCTCAAATGGGGACTGCTGGAAGACAACAACACACAGTGAGAAGGCGGAGAGACACAGAATCCATTGGGTCATTTACTGGTATGGTGATGACTGCCAGAAACAGGCACCAATGAGGAATTAGGTTTGGCCAGTGACCAAAGCCAAGGAAGTGGCTTATTTTGGCAGTCCAAAATGGGAGAGGAAAGGAGAACCTAGGAGGGGTTCGCCTGGCTCGGTCGACCAGAGAAAGGATGACGGCGGCAGCAACTTCTTCCAGTTCTGTGTAGCCTCCTCCGCCTTCCTCCTCTGCCGCCTTCCTCCCATCATCTCTGAGATTCACCTTCTGAGCGGAGAGATTTATGGTCCGAGGGCGTTCTGCCAGGGGGAAGAGCACCACGGTGCATCTTCTCAGCCGCCCGCCGAAAGAGGCTCTGCTCTACTTTAATGCACCAATATTTCTTCTAGATTACATTCAGTCACTTCTTGGCCTGAGATCATTTCGCAGCATGTTTTATGTGGCCATAACAAAACCAGCCCTTCCCAGTCTCCACTGGGCAGCCACAGAGAGACAAACCAGCAAGAAACCCGGGTGTCCCAGATGTGTATGAATGGGCCTCTACACAGTGGGCCAAGTGGCTAAGAGGCTGACTGGAACGTGGCAGGTCAGCAGTTCGGGCCCTGAATCCTGCAGGACAGAATGAGCCTCCGTCTTTGTCCTGTTCCTGCCAATCTAGTGGTTCAAAAGCAAGACATTGCAAGTAGATAAACTGGGACCACATCGGTGGGAAGGTAAACAGTGTTCTGTGTTTAGTCATGCCTGCCACATGACCACGGATACATCTACAGAAGCAGACAGCGTGGCTCTTTGGCTATGAAACAGAGATGAGCACTGAACCCTAGAGTCGGATACGGCTGGCTTTAGAGCAAGGGTGACCTTTACAGCTGTCCTACACCGCAGACTTCCGGTGTAAATGTTCACTGGCCTACCACCAATTTGCAATTTCATCCACTGAGATTTGCTGAATGGTCAGTTTGTGTTCATTTGAGCACGCAAAAAAGTTGCACAAATCAGCTCTCTGGCAGGTAAGGCAGCAAAGTCAGGCCCCCAAGGATGTTGAGATCTGGCCACCATCTGTAGAAGAGCCAGCTGTTGGGTCAAAAGCCAAGAGACTTCCTGCACAAAGCAACAAGGGCCCTTCCCCGCCCCATTCCATGGCAGGGACGCAAGAGCAATTCCACTTCTATAACACACACACACCCATCATTGCACTTCGTGCACTCTCTGGACCAAGGGTGCCCAAACTATGGCCTGTGGGCCGTATCTGGCCCCTGACACCAATTCATCGGGGCCCCACCATCCTCATCACTCCTGGAACTGGAAGTAAAATGCACTCATACAGGCACATTTTACTTCCGCTTCTGGGAGTGATGAGAGTGGAATAGGCTGGATGAATTGGTGTCAGGGGCCGGATCTGGCCCTGGCCCAGAGGCCATGGTTTGGGCACTCCTGCTCTGGACGGTTCACGTTAATTTGCATATTTGCTTCCAACATGGTGGAGACTCATTTCACCAACCTCAGAAGGATGGAAGAGGCTTGTGTCAACCATGACACCCCTCTGGATTGAGCTCACAACACTCTGGCTGCAGTACAGCAGCTTAACTCCTGCACCACCCGGGTCTCTTGGGTGCACCCAAACTTCCTGACAGGGAGAGGGCCCTTCCTGGGTGGTGGCTGCCCTCTGCTCTCTGTGCTTACCACTTCCCCCTACTTGCAAAACTTCCATCATCGGTGGAGGTGGTAGTGATGGTGATGGGGGTGGAAGGCAGTGGCGGTAGCAGTGGCAGTAGCACATGAATCATTCCCCACAGAAGCAAAGCCATCTGGTTGAGCTTGGCCCTCCTGCCACACCACAGGGGGCTGTTAACACAAACCATATGCTGTGCTTGAAATTAATAATAATTTTCACTCCTACCAGCTGCTGGTAATTGGTTTTCCCTTCCCTCGGATGATGGAGAGTAGCAGGGCGGAAAGGCAGCTGCCCCCACTGTTGCCGAACCCTCACGAGGGCAGAGCATGTTTGTTTTGGGAAAGGCAAGACCTTTGCCTAGCCAGGCAGCAGCGGTGCCCCATGCGCATGATGGGCTGCAGTGGTGCCCATTGAACATCAGGGCCGGCCTTCCAGGTCCCCTGGTAGCACACCATGGGCTGATAATGGCTCAAACCCTTTCTCTATCCAAACAGTGCCTGGAGCACTGCAGCAGGATCACAGGGGGATGGAGTTGGAAGGGGCCCCATGAGGGCTTCCAGTCGGACCCCCTGCTCAGTGCAGGAATCCAAATCAAAAGAAGAGCTGACAGATGGAGGAGGCTTTGCAAGGAAACACGCACACCCAATGGTGTCCATGGGAGTCACACAATGGCCACAGCAGTGGAAAATGGCTTGGGACACATCGGTCACTTCCGGCAGCATCTGCTTGTCCTTTCAGTGGCCAAAGCCCCAGACCTTCTAGAGATCAGATCCTGGCCATGGTTACTGGAAGGCCATAGGAGAGCCTGTGTTTAATATAGACAGGGATAGCCACGTACACCGCACCTTTAGCCATCGGTGTCATGAGCATGGCATCCCTTTTGCTTATCTGTGATGTGTTGGCTGTGCTACCTGAAAAGGACATGCCTGCACAGGTGGCTGGTAATCCTTGCCCCACTTCCTCCAAGCAAGCTTCATTGGTTGGTTGGTTGGTTGGTTGGGTTTGAGGTGGGTGGGTGGGTTGGTTGGGTTTGATTGGTGGGTGGGTGGGTTGGTTGGTTGGTTGGATTTAATTGGGTGGGTTGGTTGGTTGGGTTTGATTGGTTGGTTGGTTGGGTTGGTTGGGTTTGATTGATTGGGTTGGTGGGTTGTGTTGGTTGTGTTAGTTAGTTACTTGGTTGATTTATATTTATATCCTGACCATCTGGAATATTCTCCCACTCTGAGTGGCATACAACAATTAGGAAAAAACCCATACAATACAAACCAAATGTAAAACAATGTAAATCAGGAATTCTCGACCTTATTAAGCCAGGGGGCGGGTCACGCTCCCTCAGAGGGCTTTCGGGGGCTGGATGGCCATTTTGCCCTTCCTCCACCACATGGCACTTCCTGGTGTGGTAGAGGCAGTGGGGGACACATGAAATGTTGCCATGGGCTGCATCCACCCCACAGGCCGTAGGTTAAGAATCCCTGATGTAAGGTCTTCATGCTTTCCAAGCCTTGCCCACTTCCACCGAGCTTTGCTGTGGCAAAGGAAGGCTCAAGCCGTCTATGGCCGGTGGGTTTAAGGTGCGCCGTTTTGCCCTCCGCAGCAGCAGGGGGAGGGGGAGCATCTTTTTTCCAAGGACAGTGCGTTGTTGCGAAGAATTTTCCCTCGCAGCTGCATTGCCGCCCGTGCAGGTGGGTGGTTGTGGAGGCTGCTGAGCCCTATGCATGTGATGTGGCTGACAGGTTGTGTACGCGGAAGTCTTTTCCATTTACATAATTTGCCTTAGTTTTGTAAAACACCACAGAACAAGGGAAGGGAAGCGTGGAAAAGACACTCCCGTTCTTCTGCACAGAAGCCACCAGGCAGCTTCCGCTTCCTAGAAGATGCCGCCTGTGTTCCTCCCACCCCTGAACTTGCTGAACTGGGGTGCCCAAACTTTTCTGGCTGTGGGCTGGTCATGTGGTTCAGGAACTGGTCACTATGGCCCGGGGGCCGGATGCAGCCCCCGCCGCTAATTCATCCAGCCCGCAAAGCCCTCATCTCTCCTGAAAGTGGAAGTAAAACATACCTATATGGGCGTGTTTTACGTCTGCTTCCAGGAGCGACGAGGGCTTCACGGGCCAGATGAATTGTCATTGGTCCTGATGGGGATCCAGGTTGACTGAGCCTTCCATCCTTCAGAGAGCCATCAAATGAGGACCCAGCAAGTTGGGGGCAAAATGCTAATTAACTTGTGAACCATCCAGAGCAGGGGTGCCCAAACTTTTCGGGCCATGTGCCGGTCATGTGGTTCAGCGGGCCAGTCATGTGGTTCCGGGGGCCAGTAACGTGATTCCTCCCACTGGAATCGGAAGTAAAATGTGCCTTGTAATCTGTTTTGCAACAGGACGGGATAGATTTTAGGCTGCCATTTTCTCTGCCTAAACCAGGGGTGCCCAAATTACAGCCCATGGGCCGGATCTGGCCCCTGATGCCCTCGTTGCTCCCAGAAGCAGAAGTATTTACTTCCTCTTTTGGGAGCAATGAGGAAGGCATGGGCCAGATGAATTGGTGTCGGGGGCTGGATCCGGCCCACAGGCCATAGTTTGGGCACCCCTGGTCCAGAGAGTGCACTAAGTGTTATGAGGCCATGGTGTAGAATCGTAATTGCTAACTGCAAATTGCTACATATGTTATAAGGGCTCCCTCTGCACTGCTGGGAACCAAAACCAACAACCAAAATCCAAAACAAAGAAAAGTCCTCATTATGGGAAACTGGAACGAGGCTTTTAGCTGCTTGTTTTCTTTCGTTTTGGTTTTCTTGTTTGTTTTTGCACTTTGGGAAGGGGAGCCCTCAGGAGATCCTGAGCAAAGACCCTGGGAAACCGGATGTGAGGAAGGGGAGAGCAGGGAGGGAAGGGCCACCCCACCCTCCCCTTTTTCTCTGCTGGGTCTCCTCTTCCTCCTGGCCCACCCCTTGCGCTCCCGCTCAATACCTTCCAGCCGTTCCTGCGTTTCCCTCTTAGTCATCATTAGGGCCAGGCTGATACCGTTAATGGTATTTCCATAATTGAACAAAGAGGATGGCTGCACAATCTCTCCAGCGCTGAAATACTCTCCAGGGCTCCATCAGCTCAACTTTAATGCAGTTTATTGTTATTTTAGCCCTCGTCAAATATTTAGCAATAGCTGGGGAAAATACACACACAAGCTATCAGCCAGTGGCGAAAGCGAAGGACTCAACCCAGATAGCTCTGGGGCTGCTGCCCATAAGCCCAGCAAGACCAGCTTCCCCGTCTCCAGAAAGAAGGAAAGGAATGGCCAATATCCGCCTGTGGTGGATGCCAGCGATGACTTTGCCATGCCAGGGATCCCATGGATCATGGAAGAGCCACTGCTTGGCCAGCACACTCACAGCCGGACCTTCATCTGATGCAACCCCAGGATTTGTAATCTCAAAAGGATGGAGATTTCTCTCACTAAGGAACGAGAGCAGGGGATTCAAAGCCGGTCACCAAAGAAAGGGTCTCAACGAACTTTAGAATGGAGCTATTGTGTAAATCAGGGGTGGCCAAACTATGGCTCAGAGGCCGGATCCACACACATCCCAACACCAGTTCATCTGGCCCACACCGCCCTTGCCACTCCAGCATGGGCTGGATGAATTGGTGGTGGGGTGGATCTGGCCCACAGCCCAGAGTTTGGGTACCCCTGGTTTAAGAAGAGAACACGGCAGCCTAAAAATCTATCCTGTCCTGTTGCAAAAAAAAAATTGCAAGGCACTTTTTCCCCCACTTCTGGGGGGAGGAACCACATGACCGGCCCACTGAACCACATGACTGGCCCACTGAACCACCTGAATGGTCCATAGCCTGAAAAGTTTGGACACCCCTGGTGTAAATGAAGGAGAGTGCACAGATTCCTGCAGGGTCCGTGGGTTTGACATCCTCCATGGTTCTCCGCTTCCCCTCTCAGGGTTCCTGGGCTCGACCATTGGGACTCTGGTCCTGGTGACGGTGGTTTCCCCCTCCTGTAGCCCAGGGTGTCGGAGAGCCTGTTTCCCTGGTTCTCTCTCCTAGGAGACAATTTGCATTTGCCAACGACTCCATCTCTGGCGAGGATGTTTGTGTGTACACTCAACACAATAAAAAGCGTGTTCCCGTCTCCATCCTGGCCTCCTGTTGAGTTTGTCCTACTCACCAGACACGCAATTCCACCAGGAAGTGTATGAAATACCACATGACAAGATCACCTTGGGGGCAGGGGGGTCACTTTTGGTGTGGTGGGTGAATCCTTCAGGGTGTGGTGGAGGCAGGGGGGACTTGAAATGGCACCATGGGCCACATCCGGCCCATGGTCCGCAGGTTGAGAATCCCTGGTTTGAAGGGTTGTCCCCTTCCGAAAGCTCCAGCAGGGCAGGCAGGAAGATTGATTGATTGATTGATTGATTGATTGATTGATTGATTGATTGATTGATTGATTGACATTTCTATACCGCCCTCCTCACCAAGGCGACCCAGGATGGTTTAACACATCATAAAACATCAGAACAATACAAATTAAAAATTTAAAAGTTCTTAAAATCTATAATTAAAATCAATTAAAAATTACAACTAAATCTTGTTTTGATTTAAAACTGAAGGGAGCAGAGGAAGTGTCATGTGGTGGAGGAAGGGCAAAATTGCCCGTCTGGCCCCTGAAGCTGTCTGAGGGAGCGTGACCCGACCCCCGGCTTAATAAGGTCGAGAACTCCCGGTTTACATTGAGAAAGAGAGAGAAGGAGCTCTTATCGGAAAAGAGCAAAAAAAAACCTGCAAAGGACCAGAGGACGCCTCAGATCAATCAGCACGTAGGGTGGCCACTAATGAACCGGAGGTGTTAAACGAGCCGAGGAGGCCAAGAGATCAATGAACAGGGAAGGAGGCAACAGCGGGCCTTTAGCAACAGCCACCCTCAGGAAAACACTTGCCCGGGTGTTTATGGGCCTGTGGTAATTGCCAATTAATTTCAATTCAAGACACTATAAAGCAAAGGCAGGAAATTGCTGCTTTCAGCAAAGACCTGGGCAGGAGACCCTGAGCCCTGCTGACAACTGGGAGGTTTCCTACCCACTCCCTGCCTGGCGGAGGTGGTCAAGCCACGACTGTTGTCTTTAAATACACCAAAATGTGGCGTCCAGGCAGCTGTGAGGACGGAATTCCCTGCTGGGGAAGAACCAGGTTGTCCTGCCATGGATACAGGAGGAGGAGGAGGAGGAGGAGGAGGAGGAAGAGGAAGAGGAAGAGGAAGAGGAAGAGGAAGAGGAAGAGGAAGAGGAAGAGGAAGAGGAAGAGGAAGAGGAAGAGGAAGAGGAAGAGGAAGAGGAAGAGGAAGAGGAAGAAGAAGAAGAAGAAGAAGAAGAAGAAGAAGAAGAAGAAGAAGAAGAAGAAGAAGAAGAAGAAGAAGAAGAAGAAGAAGAAGAAGAAGAAGAAGAAGAAGAAGAAGAAGAAGAAGAAGAAGAAGAAGAAGAAGAAGAAGAAGAAGAAGAAGAAGAAGAAGAAGAAGAAGAAGAAGAAGAACCACCACCCTTGCTTCCAGGGCAGGTACTGGAAGACAAAAGAGGTCTGTTTTTGGAAGAGCATCATATGAAAAAGCTATGAGCCCACAGAAGTCTTAGGTGGCTTTGCGCAGACAGATGGTACCAATGCCAGAAACCCTTGGCTAGCCATGGATCCTCTTTCTTTGCCAAGGGTGTCCAGGGGCAGGGACCAAGTGACTCTCCTTCCACTGGACAAAGGCACCACAGGTCAGAAAACCTGACATCCAAGAAGGCTTGCCCATCATTTGGGTTTTGCTACCACAGTCGAATGCTGCCCTGGCTGGGTCACCTGGGAGTGTCTCCGCTGTGCCTCTTGGCTGATCAAACCCAAGAGATGCTGGCTGGATTCTCTGTCTCACCTGTTGAACTAACACACACACACATGTGCACATTCCCTCCACCACCACCCATCTCCTTCTTCACCCTCAGAGAGTTTGAGCCAATGTGTCAAGGAGGGAGGAGGAGAAGATGAAAGCCAGGCCTGCCCAATTGTGCCATTCTGGGTATAGAAGCCTCTGCCCCCTCCCCCCCACGCAGTCAGGTTGATTGACATAAATCCGGGTGTCAGGGAGGGGGGTCCTGTCATTTAGCACCTCTAATACTTCCCGGTAATGTCATTACGCCCTCCCCACCGAGCCACTAATGTGGTTTGGAACTGAGCTGTGGCGGCGCGCGAGACTCAGCCGCCGCCATCCAGAGCACATGTGGTAAAGGAGGAGGCTCTTAATCCGAGGAGACATTGGCAGGGGAGGGGGACCTGAAGCAATGGGGAAGGTGTGAGGCACAGGGAGGGTCCCTGCTCAAGGGGGGCTGTTGTTGCATCTCCCAAAAGAGAGACTTCTGAGTAGGTATTGCACAATTCTGTTTTAATCCTTGCCAAACTTTAACCTGTAAGAAAGGCGTCACTATGTCGAACCAGGGCTTCTCATACCATCCACCTTAGCTATTTGTCCAGTAACTTTCCCACAGAAACTACAAACAGAAGTAGCAACAAACCAACAAGTTTAATCAAACTGTTTCCCACGCAAAAGAAAAGCCAGAGTCCAATCAATCCCAGTTTTCAAGAGCAACTACTGGATTATGAAATCTTGCTTAACCACAGAGAATGTTTACTGAACCTGCGTCTTTGCTGAACAGATTATGAACAGTGGGATGGGATTGCTATGTAAGCAAGGAACACTTTCAGGTAAGTCTCCATATATTGCACTTTTGGTGGCATTTTTGCAGCAACACCCAACTGTATTTTGCTTTCTTGCTTCCTAGTTAAACATGCTTACTCTTATCTCCGGGCAGGGCGGCCCTGTGGCGTGATTGTTCTTGTGCCAGGAATCAAAGGCAGAGCGGACAAATGCAGGGTGAGGCTAAAGCAGGAGGCACAGAAAGCAGGATGCACGGCCAAATTTCCAGTTTATAAACAACTGCAGCCCTGCTCCCATTTACAGTAAATGAACAGAAGCACCAGAAGGACTGGAATCCTCTACCTGCTGAGTGGGGAGTGAGACCAACTGATTTCAGCAGGCATACAGAATCTACTGTGATGTGATGGTATGGTGGGGTGGGTTGGGTTGGGTTGGGTTGGGTTTTTGAGTTGAGTTGAGTTGGGTTCAATGGTGGGATATCAAACATTTTACTACCCCACCGTGATGTCATCATAGTGTGGGCGGAGCTAACGTCATGATGTCATGGGCGGAACCGAATAAAAAATAAAATAAAAATAAGCACACACACACACACCTACAACACAAACCCATAAAATAAATAAATAAATAAATAAATAAATAAATGAAATAAAAAATACATTAAAATAAACCCACCCACCCCCCAAACTACAGAATGAACTGACCACAAGATGGCTTCATTTTGGCACTTTTCAACAGCTAAAGAAGTTAGGTACTAAATCTTTGCCTAACCAGTTCTCTAAGATAATATGCCTTAATGTAAATGTAAAGCAGCTGTACCTCCTTAAGGGTTCTCCAATTGGAACAACAATTGGAACAGCACAGGTTTAGCTATTGATGAGGTAACTCCAAGACTTTGCTTAAAACCCCCAAGCCAGGCCACCAGGCCTTTTTAGGAACTGTGGTAGTACATCAATATAGGTAAAGGTATTAAATACACATTAAAATACACACAGACACACCACATCCAATGGTGAGTCACTTACCCTGGGGAGCAGGCTATAGGGAGCTTCAAGCTAGCAGTTTCTCTTCCTCCTCCCCGCTTGGGAGGACAGCAAGGAAGCCATGCATACGCGCCAAGCACTGTAGGCATGCATGCACACCAAGTGCTTGGTGCGCATGCGCAGTGGGGGAACCAGTGAAAAGGTAAGCCCCGAAGGTGGTCCCCCCTCCCCCCCAAAAAAGCTGCTAGTGGTTCTACTGGACACTGAGAAAAGTTACTACCAGTTCTGGAGAACTGGTGCGAACCTGTTACATCCCATCACTGGCTGGGTTGGGTTGGTGGGTTGGTTGGTTGGCTGGCTGGCTGGCTGGCTGGCTGGCTGGCTGGCTGGCTGGCTGGCTGGTTGGTTGGTTGGCTGGCTGGCTGGCTGGCTGGCTGGCTGGCTGGCTGGCTGGCTGGCTGGTTGGTTGGTTGGTTGGTTGGTTGGTTGGTTGGTTGGTTGGGCTCCCAAGGAGCACAGAAGTTGGAAGTGAAGAATGTAGGGTGGAGGAATAAAAGCAACTCAGACCCAAAAAATCCAGGCCTGAATGTGAATTGGGTTCTGCTTCCAGGTTCTTGGGTGAAAGGTTCTAGTGTGCATCTTACCCATCACTCTCCATCAGCATCAGAATCACTTCTTCTCCCCCTCCTTCTCCTCTATACCCTGCCCCAAATCATGTGAGGTGGGTTTCCCTGGCATGCTTCCCTCTGATCTTCCCCCATGTGTGGCCGCCCATGCCCAGTGTACCCCTCAGGATGAATCCAGCCCAAGGGACTTACTGAAGGAGGCCCACCAGCAATAGGATCAAAGCAGTCTCCCCCCCCACACACACTCCTGTTTGCCTCCCCCACCCCACCCTACCCCACCTTCTTTGTTTCCAGGCTGTGCCGTGCCTGGAAAATAACAGCACAGAGTGTGGAGCTTAGCTAAATCTATGTTTGGATTAGCCAGGCTCTAAAATGCATTAATCAGGGTAACTCAATCACGGTGGGAACTCTCTAATCAGGTTAGATGGCAGAGGCAAGGCAGGCAGGCTGGGCCTCTGCTCAGCCTTTTCATTGTCAGGCTGGTGTTTGTTTGCTCCCCGAGAGGGGAGGGGAGTGTCTTTCTGCCCACCAGCCTGGGGGCTTCCAGGCAGCCTCTGGGGCGTCTCCGCAGCAGTAATAACCCCCCCCCCGGGGGGGGGGTCAAGAGGCCAGAGCGAAGGGATGCCAGGACTTGGCATGACGGGAGAGACACACACCAGAGAGCCAAGCCAGTAAACGTGATTCTTTCCCTGACCCTCGGATGGCACGGAAACGAACCCAAACGTTGCGTAAGGTATGGTCAGTTCTGGTGGGAACGGTTGGCGCCACTGTGGTACTTTTTGTTAATTCTGCCCTTTGTCTTCTTTTTTTATGCCAAAAAAGGTTAAACCAAGGATGCCCAAACTGTGGTCCATGGGCTGAATCCAGCCCCTGAAACATTTTACTTCCACTTCAGGGAGCGACGAGAGCTTCATGGGCCGGATGAATTGGTGTCGGGGGCCAGATCTAGCCCATGGGCCATAGTGACCGGCCCCCTGAACTACATGACAGGCCCGTGGTCCGTTGTTTGGGGCCCCCTGGGTTAAACAAGCAAACAAATAAATAAACAACTAGCTAAATTCACCAGTTTCACGATGCACATGAGGCACCAGAAGAAATGGATGCAGGGGGGGCACTTCCCCCCCAAACAGCCCTGCCCTGTTTTGGGGGGACACACTATCTCTATGTCTTTTGCTAACAAAGGAGAGCATTTTCTGGCAAGACTGGGAGAGGGGTGTTAGCCCCCCCATCCCCCTTAGAGCTTTACAGCCCACTTGGGTAGGGGGTGGCAAAGCTGAGCTCAGAAGGGGCTAGCAGGACATGCAGAAAAAGATCTCAAAGTGGACAGCATCTCCTCGTTACTGCCAATAATTAATTAGCCATGCAGCGTCTGGCACGGAATGGTGTTTGGGGCTGAGCCATGTGGGGCTGTGGTCTGTTTTTACGAGGCTGAATTACTTCTTCTCTACGGGGTTGCTTGGCTTGTAATTGTTGTAAATTGCGAATGCACCCCTCCCCCGAAGGGTGGGGTATAGGGCTTCTTAATTAATTGATTGGTTAATTATTGATAACAAGACTTGATTCATAATTGATGATAAAGGGTGAAAACAAAGAAACCAGGCTTTCCGTCAGAGAGCTGGCCGTGGGGGAGACGGAGGGCAGAGGGAGAGGCTTGATCTTCCTCACAACAGGTAAACTACAGGCCAGCCTTGACAGACGTACCTGGTGGGACATCAAGTGCTTCCCTTGGGAGTGCTGGATGGGACCAGAGGATTGGTTGGTGGGACATCAGCATCAGCCCTGGGAGGGCCAATGGAATTGGGGTCGTAGGGTCTCCATCACTCCCTCCACCCGGAGTTGGTTCCCTCACAGAGGGGTCCCTGCCTCCTTTCTCGGCACCATAGACTCCCGTTCTGTAGATCCCAGGCCAGTTGGGCACGCATGAGATTCATAACAGTCGTTTTTTATGTACCTGGCCTATAGAATAACCTGGGGAGGTAATTAGCATGGATTAGCCATGTTACTATAGAAACAGAATCATTTAACTGGAGCATGGGTGGGGCGGGAAGTATTTTGAGGGAAAGAGACATATTTTTCCAACATTAGCCTCTTTTACCAACACAGACACTGCACAAACCTTGTGGGGGGGGGGGGGACAGCTCTCCAGTACCAAGACTTCATCTAACCAGCCCTTGGCTTCATCTAACCAATGGTGTCCTATGGCAGATTGAAACCACTCTCCAAACCCAAGGGGTGGGGTGGGGTGGAGGGGGTGGACAGGCCCAGCCTGGAACTTTGGCCCCAAAGATGGGGATGCCCTGGATTGAACCTGAGACCTGCTAAATGCAAAGCGCAGCCTCCCCTCCACATAACGGAGCCTTCCCCTTTTCTGTGGACAGAGAAACCGGTGTGTTTTATCCAGCACGCACTTTCCCGGGGCTAATACTGCAGCCATGGGACTAGCCCAGGTTTTACCTCCAGAAGGTGAGCAGAGCCCTGCCTGCTTTTGGTCCTGTGAAGAAATGGCAAAGGTAAATCAGAGTAAGGGGAGGCAGAGTGGATGTTGGCATTGGCTATTGCATGACAAGTGTTCCCTTATGGCTGGGAGAACTGGTGTCTTCTCCTCAACAGTGAACGGCCTGTGCTAATTGTGTGTCATGGTCTTCTTCTTTGGGTGCTGAATCTGATCTGAATATTGGCTACCATTGTAGTGGTCAGCTATGGACATTGTCCTGAGAATATCATGCAGTGGCCTTCCATTGGCCTTCTTCATCACAGCATGACACCCCCATAGTACCACGAATCCAGTTCCGTGAGTCACTTTCTGGTCCTGAGATCTTTTGGCACACAAAGTCCTCATCATTAGCCTCAGACCAGGATGGAAGAAGCTGCTCCCCTCCATCAAGATGGATTCCATTGGAGCTTAATCCACTTAGGGACCCTCACCCAAGGTCGCGAGTCTTCAGGGTGGTCAGGCTAGTTAATCGCCGCCGGACACTCAGCGTGGAGTCACTAACAGTAGGGTCTACTCTATGACAACAGCACGATAACCTGGTCAGACTGGACTCCATGGACTCCACCTACCATTCTTCCTCTCTCCGTTTGCCTGGTCTCAGGAGACGTGGTTGGGATTCATTCATTCATTCATTCATATTTCTATACCACTCTCCTCGCCAGGGCAACCCAGGGCGGTTTACATATCACAAAAAAGCAACACAATACAACCCAAAAACCATCATCCCAGAACTTCAAATCCCAACTATAAAAATTTTTCAAGATTTTTAAATTTTTAAAATCAGCCGATTCCCATCATAATTAAAAAGATTAAAAACTACATCCCAGAGATAAAAGATTGAAAGACCAGGGGAGAGGGGGAGCTCAAACTAACCAGTGAGCTGGGGTCATGGTACCGCCAGGACCCCATACCTGTCCCGCCAGCCATGTTTTTAAGTTCTTCCTAAAAGACAGCAAGTCCACCGGTAGACGTAGCTCCGTTGGTAGGAGGTTCCATAGGGCCGGAGCCATGTGGCAAAGCAGCACATTCATGAACCCCAACACACCACCCAGATTTTGTTGTTCAGTCGCACAGTCGATTTTGACCCTTTGCAACCCCATGGACCACTGTCCGCCAGGTGCCTCTGTCCTCCACCATCCTCCTCAACTCGCTCAGCTTTGTGCCCATTGTGTCCACAATACCATCCAGCCATCTCATTTTTGGCCGCCCCCTTCTTCTTTTGCCCTCCACCTTTCTGAGCATCAAGGCTTTCTCAAGCGAATCCTCTCTTCTCATTTGATGTCCAAAGTCCTTTAGCTTCATCTTTACTATTTGATCTTCTAAGGAGCAGTCAGGGTTGAATTCTTCTAAGATTGACCTATTTGTTCTCCTCGCTGTCTAGGGGACTCTCAAAACTCTCCTCCAACACCACATCTCAAAGGCGTCTATTCTTCTGCGCTCAGCTTTCCTAATGGTCCAGCTCTCACAACTATACCCAGATAGTCACCCCCAAAGCTGAGCTGAGCACCATCTCGGGGACCTTCCGTACAGACACATTTCTCCCCCTGCCCCAACTCACAAGACACTTTAGGGCTGCCACAGAATCCGGACCCAGGTCTCCCTAGCCCAGCACAACAAGGATGGGGCAGGATAGCCGATACCTGCAGCTTTTCCAACCACAGCAGAAACCAAAATCCCCAAAGAGCTGTTGCGTTTTATGGTGAAAGCCTTCGGCTCCAGGAAGGAAACTCAAGATCGTGGCATGACAGAAGCCCCTCGGCTCCTCTCCCTACTGATGCTTCTGCTGCACTGATGGCTGAAAACAAAACAAAAAACCCTCAAACGCTACAGGCCCCTCTTTAAAGTGGGGTGGGAAGGGGTGGGAGTGAATCCTGCTTCTGAACAAGCCCTGGATGCTGAGCTGCCTGGCCTAGAAAGAAAGAGGGCCTGGCGGTGGTCCCTCCTCCTCCCCCTCTCTGTGAAGGAAGCCACTGAAGTATTGACAACAATAAAGCAAAGCATTTCATTTATAATTCAGAGGCAGCTGGAAAGTGAGGGTTGTGCTTTTTTTTTTTAATTGCTGAGGTAGTCACAGCACAGGACTGCAGCAGCTCAAGTGGCTAAAAAGATGCTGACTGGGAGGCAGAAGGTCAGCAGTTCGATTCCCGAGTACTGCAGGACGGAATGAGCGCCCGTCTGTGTCCCAGCTCCTGCCAACCTAGCAGTTGGAAAGCAAGAAATTGCAAGTAGATAAATAGGGACCACTTGGGTGGGAAGGTAACAGCATTCCGTGCACTCCGGTGACTAGTCATGCCTGCCACATGACCACGGAAATGTCTGCAGAAGCAGACAGCACTGGCTCTTTGGCTTTGAAACAGAGATGAGCACTGAACCCTAGAGTCGGATACGACTGGCTTTTGAGCAAGGGAAACCTTTACTTTACTAGCCACGTCATGGCCTCCTGATATAGATCCACTCTTCAGCAGAGGATGCCATCTGCTCACCCCACACTTTCCAAGGGCCCCGGTCTCTGTGGGGTCCTCTGCAACAGGATCCCACCCCAGATGGCCCAGCGGCACTCAAGCCGTGCTGGCTGGGATGGAAAGGGCCGCAGGTGACACCCTGTTTGTTTGTTTGTTTGCTTATGAGGATATCAATGCATTTACCTTAAATCAGATGTCTGTAACTGCTGCTGCTTCTTTCGTGTCCAGATCAAACCCTGGACAGTCAAAATGAAGCAACTCTCTTGGCTTCGTGGTTGGCCAAATCTCATCAGTGTGTGTTTCTGGCAGTAATTGGCACACCAATAAATGGGCCAATGGAGTCTGTATCTTTCCACATTCATACAGCGTGTTGTTATCTGCCAGTAGCCTCCACTTGAGCCTGTTGCTCTTGCATTTAGGGACTCCGACCTTCAGCCTATTCAGGGTCCTCCAAGTGACATAGAGGAGGTTGAGTTCCTCAACCAGATCTTCCTTTAATACTATCCCTTGTACCAATGAAGATTTAATTACGGCCAACGACAAAGCCAAGAAGATGGTTTCATTTTGGCACGAAAGAAGAAGTGGGCAAAAGCAAAAAAAGCTTCTCAACCAATCCCCGTTTCGATTTCATACTTTGCAAAATGAGATAAAACACAAATAGCAAAAGAAAAGACCATATAGATTGAATTGCAAAGGCCTTCCTAGTTTAAAGGTCTCCTCAGCTGCCATAAAAAAAGTAAATTTATCCTTAGTACATTTTTGTAGCTTTCACATGCCAGAGCTGCTTTTTACTGCAAAAGACTCACACACAAGCACACAAACACCATATGGCAGGGGTGCCCAAACAATGCCCCATGGGCCAGATCTGGCCCCAGACACCAATTCATGGTGTCTGGGGCTAGATGAATTTCACCTGTAGCCCGTGGGCCAGTAAAATGCACCCGTAGCCCGTGGGCCAGCTCTGCCCCTGACACCAATTCATTCGCCCCACGTCGCCCTGGTTGCTCATGGAAGTGGAAGTAAAATGCGTCCATGGGTTTTACCTTCACTTCCAGGAGCGACAAGGGCGGATCTGGCCCACGGGCCGTAGTTTGGGCACCCTTGGTTTAAGCAGAGAAAATGGCAGCTTAAAATCTATCTCATCCTGTTGCAAAACAGATTGCAAAGGCACGTTTTACTTCCGCTTCCATTGGGAGGAACCACATGACCTGCCCACTAAAACACATGAATGGCCCGCTGAACCACGTGACCCAAAAGGTTTGGGCACCCCTGCCCTATGGAAAGTGTGATCCCCAGAGGCTTCAGGCCATGCCTGGCCATCCAGTCCTTCTTGCCTCTGGAATGTCTTCTGATCCACATCTGGAATCCGGCTCAGTCCCGGGTAGGGAGACATTGTGGGTGTTCCGCCAGGTGCCCAACGGAGGCCACCTCTTTGAAAAGTGTGCAAGGGGAAACTGGGGCACGATTCCTGACACATGTCTCGGCTGGGCTCCTTCTGGCCTCTTGCCCTGGATTGCGGCTGGGGATGCCTGGTTGGGCGACCAGCGACTGCCGTCTCTGCCCTGGGCGAGTGGCGGCCCAGCGCAAGCGAGTGAGCCAAGCCAAGCGTGGGGCACGGCTGCCCCCCAGTGGTGCCCTAGCACCGGCCACACAACCTCCTGGCTCCGTTTTGGCCAGGCCAGCCCAGCACAGCTGCAAGTTATTTTGCAAAGCAGGGTGATTTTTCAAAATGCAAAATATTACATCTGTGATGGAGGCCCTTTTGTTAGCAAAGAGCAGGCCGTCCCCCGTCCCCCCCATAAGCACTTAAGCCCACTTTATTGGTCTCTCCTCTGGAGCCATAAACCAAGCAGAAGCTGCAAAAGGGATTCTTAAGCTTTACTGAGAAAGTAAAGCTTTTTTTTTTTTGGGGGGGGGGGGGGGTGTCAGCAGGGAAGAAAGGGGTAAACCTCCCTTTTTTAACAGGGTCAGTAGGGCAGCCCATAGAAAGACAGAGACAGACTGCACTTACCTCTTGAGTGCCTCTAGGCTGCAGTGATGGCCAACCTTGGCCCTCCAGCTGTTGTTGAACTTCAACTCCCAGAAGCCCTGATCAGCAGGAGTGCTGACTTGGGCTTCTGGGAACTGAAGTCCAAGAACACCTGGAGCGCCAACAAGGTTCGCCATCACGCCCTTTGGAGGCATTTGTGGGGACAAAAACATGGTTCCCAAAAAGACCTCAAACCCAAGGTTGATGGGACAGGAGAAGTTCCTGCTAAGGCAGGTGTACCCAAACTAGAGGATGAGATAGATTTTAGCCTGCCATTTTCTCTGCTTACACCAGGTGTGCCTAAACTATGGCCTGTTGCCACTTGTCGCTCCTGGAAGTGGAAGTAAAAGGCACCTATCAGGGCACATTTTATTTCTGGGAGCGGCAAGGGCAGCTTGAGCCAGATGAATTGGTGTCAGGTCTGGCCCACAGGCCGTAGTTTGGGCACACCTGGTGTAAGCAGAGAAAACCGGTAGGCTACAAACTATCTCATCCTGTTGCGAAACACAGACTGCAAGGCACATTTTACTTCCACTTCTAGTGGGAGGAACCACATGACCAGCCCACTGAACCACTTGACCGGCCCACGGCTTGAAAAGTTTGGGCACCCCTAAGCTAAGGAATGCTCGCTTCTAATGATGGGCTATTTTGAACTTCTGTCTCTGCTTTAATACTGCTGTATTTATAACGAAAGGTAGGAATTGCAAAAAAACAATGACACTTCTATGGAGTCCCCCTAATGCTCAGTGCTCTGGGTGGGTTCACATGTTAATGAAGGGGAAGGGGATGATCCGTCCTCCATCATCCCAGAGTCCAGGGTGCATAATAACAGGCTAACACTGAAGGAAGCCAGAGATAGGGTGAATATCAAGGGAAACATCTGAACTGTTAAGAGCAGTACAACAGTGGAACCCACACGCCGTGAGAGGTGGCCAGCGCTCCAGCCCTGGAAGCTTTCGAGAGAGAATTGGAGAAGCAACCCTATCTGTCAGATCTGCTTTGTTTCAGATCCCTGCCTTGAACAGCGATGGGTTGGACTGGATGGTCTCAAGAGGACCCTTCTTGCAGCTCAGGGATCCCATGATCCTTCTGATCCTTGAACCTTGGGATCACATCTTCACAGCCGGTTCCTGCCAGGCCATTTGTCCCTGGCCTGGGCAGCTGAGTTGAATGTCAGCATCCTGGGCACAGAGTAGTCATCCAAGCCTGGACTGTAGGGGTACTCGTAGCCCACGACGTCCTCCGCCTGCAGCTTCCAGGCCTCCCCTTTCAGCTCCTGGGGCTCATCGTAAATCTCCGGCAGCAGGACCTCTGGGGTGTCATAGATATGGTCCTGCCCAGCACCAGAGGGCTCCAGGGCAGACCCAGGAGCTCCTCCATAAGAGGCAGGAGGGCTGGGTAAGGGCAAGGGGCATCTGCTCCCCTCGGCACCCCTGAATGGCCTGGAGATGGCATCAAACGGTTCTGAATATACGTACTCGGGTCCCACTGGGCCAAGCGAGACGGATGTCTTACTTGACCCTTCCGCTGCCCAGAGATTTTGCCTGGGGTGGGAATCAGACAAGTGAAGGCAGTCGGCCCTGCGGGCGAGGCAGTCCCTGGTTGGCATCGTCTGCCCACTGGGCTCCGTGGAGAGGGTTTTGGCACCCAGGGTTTGGAAGGGGAGCTTCTGGTCCAGCACGGGCCCTTTGCCACCCAAGCTGCCCTGCTTGGTGATGGCCCCCGCAGGAAGGGTGGCAGCCCCGGAAGACGCCTCGCAAGACCCGGCTGGGCAGGCCTCCTTCTGGGCTCGGATGGCCTCTTCGATGGCTTGGAGGATCTCGCCGCCCTGCTTGGTGGCAAACTCAAAGGTGCCTTCCCCGGAATCGCACCTCCGCCCGGCTTCAAAGGAGAAAAGGACCTGGAGGAAGAAGAAGCACAAGGAGGCCGGGACTGTGAGCCAGAAGCTCAGAGGATGTGTGGGCCAGCATCTCCCAGGCTGACAATGGCCAGTGGAGAAGAGGTCAGGTTTGGGAGAGATGGGACATTGGCCGGGCAGCTGGCCAGCTCAGACCCAGGTGCCATGGGGAGTATCCTGTGCTTGGGAAGTGAATCCTGGCTTCCCTCAGCCTCCCTCACGCACCACCCCACCCCGGCTGCAGAGACCCTCTGGGGAGGGGCTACAAGGAGGAACAGAAGAAGGGCAGGGCAAGGATCCAGATCAGGGGTGTCCAAACTACTGCCCGTGGGCCAGATCCACCCCGATGCCAATTCATCCGGCCCGTGATGCCTTTGTTGCTCCAGGAAGCGGAAGTAAAACACACCCATATGGGTGCGTTTTGCTTCCACTTCCAGGACGACAAGGGCGTCGTGGGCCAGATGAATCGGCATCGGGGCAGATCCGGCCCACAAGCCTTAGTTTGGGCACCTCTGGTTTAAGCAGAGAAAATGGCAGCCCAAAATCTATCTCGTCCTGTTGCGAAACACAGATTGCAAGGCGCATTTTACTTCTGCTTCAGTTGGGAGGGACCACATGTGACCAGCCCGCAACCCAAAACTTTTGGGTACCCCTGATCCAGACCTTCCTTCCACTAAACCACTGCAGTCCCTCCCTACTAGCCTCCCTACTAGCCCTCCCCAGGGGGTGGACTGGACCCCAAAAGACCCTGTGGGTTTCCCACCCCCAGTACCTTGTCATGGCCAAACCTCCGCAGGAACTGGTACGGCCAGGAGTGCAGCACTGTCCCCTTCTGGCTCTCACACAGCACCAGGCCGTCAAGCCTGGCAGCAAGAAGGCACCGGCCCCAAATCCGGATGCGCTCAGAGGCCGGTGTGGCCACCACCACCACCGGGAAGTCGGACTTAGTGCCTGTGGGAGGAACAACAACACCCCGTTGGAAGGCAGAGCGGGGAAGGGCTCCAGGCAGGGGGCACAAGAAGGGTGCAAGGTTTAAACTGCAACCAAAACCTTGTGAGTTCAATCCTGACCGGGGCTCAAGGTTGACTCAACCTCTTCCATCCTTCCAAGGTCAGTGAAATGCATCCCCAGAATGTTGTTGGGGCCAAAATGCTCATTACCTGTAAACCACCCAGAGAGCGCACTAAGCGCTATGGGGCAGGGCATAGAAGTGTCATTGCTTAGGGCAGTGATGGCGAACCTTTTAGAGACCGAGGGCTCAAACTCCAACCCAGAATCCACTTATTTATTGCAAAGTGCCAACACTGCAACAGGGGAAGAAGGAAATGCTCCCATTGGGATGCTAGGCAGGGTGAACTCTGGGCTGGGGTGAGGGAGGAAATGCTCCCATTGGGCTACTGGGTAGAGGGGCAGGGCAAACTCTGTGCTGGGGTGACTGGCATGGGTGCCCACAGAGAGGTCTCCGAGTCCTACTTCTGGCACGCGTGCCATAGGTTCGCCATCACTGGCTTAGTGCTACCACCCTTCTTGGTGCTGGTGGCCAACCCAGGCCCACCTGGGGAAGGAACTGGCCCCAGCCAGATGAAGATAGCCCACCTCCCCAATTGCCACGATGAGGGGCTCAAACAGCAGGCACAAAACAGGAGCAGATCCCCCGGGTGGGTGGAGGGAAGGATGGACGGACAGAGAGGCAACTCATTGAGGAAGACTGTTTTGCCTTGCTTTGGACTGCATGCAACGCAAAGGGCTGGTGGAAGGCGCAAGCAGGGAGGAAACTGCATGGGAGAGGGTGTGGGTGTTGATAAGCAGCGGTGGAGCCTCACAAGCTGTGGAGAGCTGCCGGTTATCTGCGCCAGGAAAACCACCAGGCAGGAAGAGAGCAAGGCAGCCTTTCCATCCCAACGTTGGTCAGAACGGAGAAGGAGGAGGAGAGCGCAGGTTGCATTGGTGGCTCCAGGGGAGAAAAGGAAGCCCAGCTTCCCAAGGTCTCTCCTTGGCAACCAGGCTCTGGACATTCAGAGAGACAGATTCTCAAAGGAGAGAGAAGACCCCCGGCCAGAGATCCACCCGACCGGCCTCTTCTCTTGAGCAGAGGAACTCTAACCAGCCTTCTCCCAACCTTCCTGGCTCTCTCCTGGTTCAGGCCATCAATCAAGGTCTTGTCATGGCCGCCAGAATTGGTTGTCCTCTCAGAGGGTTGGCTTCACCTGCCCAAGGGTGGCTGATGAGCCATTCTAAGCATGGCTTGAGAGGACATCGACCTGCTGCCCCCCATAAACTGTGCATGCTTGGATCCTGACACATCCAGAGCTATTACAAAGGCCAGAGGCTGAAGCCCACCTCACCGCGGGGTTCCCTTGAAGAGCAGTCATGACAGCACTCCACCTGCTCATTTCCCCATGGCTGTTAACTCTTTTTCTGGGTCTGTCCAGCCCCCAGGTTGACCAGGGATTCGCACCTATGGCCCGTGGGCCGGATCCGGAACCCAATGCCATTATATCCGGCCCACGGTGGCGATCCCCGGAAGCAGAAGGAATGCATTTACGACAGCCGTAAATGAACCTGCAGATGTGCAAACACACCCACCACGGTTTACAGCCATGTTTACAACAGAGGGAACCCACATGTCTGGCCCGCTCACCTGAGTGGGCATGGTCCAGCCCATGGTGTGGAAATGTTGAGAGATGATCTCTGCCCTCCATCAATGGATGAGGACGAGACTGCCCAGCCCAGCCCAACCTACAGCCTTCTCTGCTTTCCTCTTACCTTTCCCAGCAGAGCTGTACAGGGGATTCTCTGCCATGGTGAGAGAGGAAGGCGGCTTGCCATCACCATCATTATCATCCTCTGGGAGTTTCTTCCCTGTCCTGCCCTGGCAGTCTTTGCTGTCCTTCTAGAACCCAGAAAGAAGAAGAGTCGCCCTGAGCAAAAGGCAAGCCCAGGGCCCTGCCTTGAGCTCAGCTTCATCCCTAATAATGATTTCGTGTCAGAGATTATAACCTGCTCTGGGCTTGGCCTAAGGATCCGAAGGGAAGGTGAGGCAAACTGGCCGTCCAGGTAGAGCCACACCTAGAGTCCAGGCCAACTGTTTCTCAGGAGGAAACACAGGCCCCTCTGAAGTATACCTGGGTGGGGGGGCAACCTAGAGCCTGGAGGGAAAGGTTCCGTTTTAGGACTCTCCGTGTTGTGACCCAGACCGATGCCATTGCTAGGCCCCCTAAACTCGAGGGACTGACAACAGCCACCATTGCAGGTCAGAAGGTGGGGTGGGGACTTTCCCTCACATCTGTGGCATCCTGAGGGGGGGGCATCTTTCCTAATCCCCTGTATCTTTTGAGCATTTCTCCTCTTCTGCACCTCTTCACCTTCTCCGTGTCCTCATCTCTTCCACAGATCCATGGCAGCTGGTGGTCTACTTTCCTTCTGCCACCCTGACCTTACACCCTTCCCACTGGGCAACATCTTCCCTTCACATCCTAAGGCTGGCACCTTTTCACCCCAAGCAGCAGGGACGGCATCTGCTGGCATTCCACCCCACTTGCCTTCCACTGGACCAAGCAATGACATGACTGCCAAATCCTCACCGGAAACGCCTGCTGGCAAAGGTCCTGGACCCAGTCTGCTGCCTCCGTGGTGGGGGCTGCCAGCAGGTACCCCTTTTCGGTGGTCTCCAGGAGGAAGGGTGAGGTCTCCTTGGGGCATGGGGCTTCGCCACAGGCCTCCGCCACGTGCACACAGTCCCTGAGGCTGATGGAGCATCTTCTGGTCTTCTCTGCTTTCCTGGCTTTCTCAGTGGATGCCGGTCGAGAGCCCTCTAGGAGATCCAGGCGTGCTGGGCCCCCGGTGCTCTCCCTGTACAAAATGCCCCAAAACTTCCTCCACTTCTGGGGGGGGGGGAAGAGGAATGCAAGAAAACATTCAGAACCCCCAGTGTCTTCAGCGTCAGCCCCAGCCAGAACCTCCAAGCCATTTGCACCCTCGGCCTGCTCCACACCCTTGGTTCACCTGCTGTGAATGAAACCATGTGCATAGTAACAGGGTGTCTCAAACCTACGCCAGTTGAGAAAATAGACTCTCTTGTTGGTATCGCTCCACCTAAGATCAGGAGAGAACTAGGAGCAGACGCAAAGAGAACTAAGAGAAGGACCCTCGACATCCTCTGAATGGAGATGGGCCTCAAGTCCACCATGGCTCAGAACCAGTAAGAGTCTTATGGCAAGAACAAACATTCTTGAGGGGATGCAAAACCAAATTAGAAGGTGGAGGAAGGAGCTCACTGGACAAGGAACGACATCAACGAGGATATGGCTGAGGATCTCAACCTTCCCTACGTCACTTTGAGGACCCTGAATAGACTGAAGGTTGAAGTCCCTCAATGCAAGACCAAGAGCCTCAAGGGGACGCTGCTGGCGGACAACAACGCACTGTGTGAATGTGGGGAGATACAGAATCCATGGGCTCATTTGCCAGTCTACCAATGACTGCCAGAAACATGCACCAATAATGAGGACAACAGCAAAGCCAAGAAAGTGGCTTCGTTTTGGCAGCTTAGGGTCTGATTTGGACATGGATGCATAAGAAGACTTGCTGTCTTATCCAGGGTTTGATTGGGACATGAAAGAAGAAGAGAAATCAGCAGGAAGTATTCCCACACACAGTATGAAAATGCACCCCCTTTGTGTTTTTTCATTGGGTAGATTCCATGCAGCTAGATTTTGCACGCGCAGAGGGAAGGGAGGCCTCCCTGGAGGCCAGAGGTCCTGAATTTCGGCCCTTCTGGCCTCCACTAGCAAGCCAACCAGCCATAAAGGACATCTTGCTGCTGCCGATCAGTCATTTGTCTCTCTTTTGAGCAAGGAAATACTGTTCTTTGCTAGCACAGTCATAACCCCATTAAAGTCCTTCTAAAAGGTGTCTCCTGGGCTAATGAATTCCTGACAATTCATGATACAGTATACTAGTGGTGGCGAACCTATGGCATGAGTGCCAGAGGTGGCACTTGGAGCCCTCTCTGTGGGTACCCATTTGGTCACCCCAGCACAGAGTTTGCCCCGCCCTTCTGCCCAGCAACCCAATGGGAGTGCTTCCTCCTTCCCCCCAGAACAAAGTTCACCCCGCCCATCTGTCCAGCAGCCCAATGGGAGCGCTTCCTCCCTCCCCTGTTGCTGTGTTGGCACTTTGTGATAAATAAGTGGGTTTTGGGTTTGCACTTTGGGCACTCGGTCTCCAAAAGGTATACTGTACTGCTGTCTCCTCCTCCCGTCCCACATTGACCTGGAGTTTCTCTTTCAATTTTGTTTCCACTTATATTTCAGTGCAACTCAAACTGTGTGCTACAACAATATTATATCCCTGAAACACTAAGATACTGTACATTTCTGCAGGCAAAAACTTACTGGCTGCTGCCTGGTGTGGTCGAAACTATTGAAAATAAGCAGAAACTATTGTTTACCTGCTTTGTCAATGGAGAAGAGCAGTCGGAAGAATGAATGACACTAAACTTTGTCATTCATAACGTATGAAGAATAGTTTCTGTTAGAGAAAGCACTGCAACAAGAACGGTTTTAAAATTTTGTTAAGAACAAGGGTCTTTTGTGGAGGTACAGTACAATCTATCCTTTGAACCAAAACAGGACTCTGGAAAGCTTTGGTCAAGGTCTCCCTAGCTAGAACACCAGTTGTATCAAAACTGTAGGGGTCAGTGGTCCTCTGCGTTTACAGCCAAAGGGCTGTCTGCGTCTGCATACATTTCCATGGTCATGTGTCAGGCAGGACTAGATGCCAGAGAGCACAACTCTGTTACCTTTTCCACCAAAGCAGTACCTATTAATCTACTTGCATTTTATTTTTGGCTTTCGAACTGCTAGATTGGCAGGAGCTGGGACAGACAGTGGACAGTCACTTTGAAACACAGCACTCGGGTCTCAAACTGCTGAACTGCCAACCTTACAGTCATCAAGCTCAGTGTCTTAACCACTAAGCTGCCACCATCCCTTGAAAAGCTTTAGAGACATCTCCAAATAGTGAGGTGTAAACACAGATCTGAGGCCCCCTGGGCCAAAAAGGCAGCTGCAGCCAGAAGTCCCATGGTGGTGGTGGGTCTCCAGTAAAAGGTAGAAGTCAAGCAGGCGCCCTCCTGGCCCTCCCCTTGAACCTTACCTTGCCAAAGGTCTGCTGCTGGTGCAAGTAGAGGAAGCCTTCCTTCACCACAGCCTCTTCCATCATGGTGCAACACACCAAATATCCCCACCGACACTCCTTAGCACTTTTTGCACAGTTTCCTCTCTCCGTCTTTCTTCCACACCCCTTTCTCCGCATGTGGGTTCGCATTGCCTCTCCACAACCCTTCCTTCCTCTCCTCGCCCCCGCCTTTCCTCTAAGCATGCTTCACAACTCCACTTCCTGGAGCTGCAGTCTTGCCCCAAAAGCTCCAGAAGAGGCACATGTGTGCAAGCAAGCGCACACACACACCATCTATAAATATGAGACACATACACACAAAGGGGGCTGACACCCAAAAAGCAGATTTCACAGCCAACAGACGGCAACCAATGCTCCAATACCAAATGCAAAAACATTTTAGGGTGGAGTTCAGACTCTGATAAGGCATCCATTTCTCTTGGACTTACTCAAAAAGCCAGTCCACTTCATCTTGGATTCTGAGTTTGGGTCAGACTTCTGAAATCAAATGTTTCTGCCTCTCAATTGATGCTAATCAGAAATGTGAAACACAGCTGCAATGTTTCTTCTCTGTCAGAACAGAACAAGATTAGAACGTACAGTGCCTCTTCAGAGAGTATTAAAGATGCTAAATTAGAAACAGATAGGTAATTTCATGCTATGTACCTTTGATGTTTTTAAATGGATCAGCTTTGTTTGTTTGTTTACTTACTTGAACTTATGTGCCACCCTTTATAACTTATATGCCGCCCTTAGGAACTTTATAATTCCTAAGCAAAATGGTAAATAATGTGTGAGCTTTGGGAGTGCTTCTGTGGACAAGCTTGTGAAGATAAAGACGAAGCAACAGTGACTAGCTTGTATCCTCCATTTTAATGCCCTCCTCTATGAAAATGACAGCAAGCACATCAAATGCTCCAGGTTTCCGTTTAGCAGCTGCAGCTTCTGTGAATGGGGAATCCAGATGAGGAGGGGAATTCGCTTCCTCCCTGTTACTTGGCGACAAGGCAGTTTGAACACATCTGAAGAGATGCTAAGACTTTAAAAATAATAATAATAATAACCAGACACACTGGTGTTATGGCGAAGGCGACAGTAGCAGCCACAGTTCCTTCTCTGGATCAGAGCAGTTGTAAAACATGTCTCAGGATTAGAAGACAGATGTACCTCTCCCTCCCTCCCTCCCTCCCTCGTAGAGCATTCTTCTCAGAGAAAAGATGTTAATTGCGGGAGCCAGCCTGGCTGTCCTTCGCATCAGTGAAGCTTGAGTTGTCACATAGCAATTCCTCTGCTGGCTGTCCAGAAAAGCCTGCCTGTGGCTACCGGCCATCTAGGAGACACCCAGCAGGACGGTCCGTTTCTGCCTCGGCCTCCTCTCCTGTGTGTCTTCCTGTTGTTGGGTCAGCTATTCCAGGAACCAGCCAAGAGGCCTCCGACGGGTCCTTACACACAGTACGTAGCATTCAACTGTATCCTCATCTCAAGCCAAGATGGGTCCTGGGTGCCACATTATTTAATATGAAAGCTCTTCCTTCCCAAAAGGTCTAGACGAGGGAGTTTAGAAGGGACTGCAGCAGTGGCTCGAGTAGCTAAGACGCTGACTAGAAGGCGGGGATGCAGCAGTTCAAGACCCGAATGCTGCACAAAGTCTGCCCCAGTTCCTGCCAACCTAGCAGTTTGAGAGCAAGGAGTTGCAAGTAGATAGATAGGTACCACTTAGGTGGGAAGGTAAATAGCGTTCTGTCTGTACACTCTGGTGTCTAGGCGTGCCTGCCACATGACCACGGAAACTTCTACAAAAACGCTGACAGCGCTGGCTCTTGGGCTATAAACGGAGATGAGCACTGAACCCTACAGTCAGATACGACTGGCTTTCTTGACCTTTAGCCATTTTAGTCTATGTTTTCAAGCATATCAGAGAGTAAACAAAACAAAAGGCGCCTTACAGAGTTAACTCCATGTGAGCTTTTAAATTTAACATTTTAATGTATGTAAAATGTCCCTTTTGGGTTGGTTGGGAGGGAGAGAGGGAAGTCCCCCCCCCAAGGAAGAACAGCGCGGGTCTCCCTCCGTCTGTCCCCCCCTTCTTCTTCCTCTTCGCAGATAGACTGCTCCTACCCGCGGGGAGCTCCACATTGCGCGCGGCCCCTTTAAGAGCCATGTCAACAAAAAGCCCCTCCCGCCCCTCCGCGACGTCGCTGCTGCGCGACCGCCAGGCTTTACGTCGCCGGAGCGGGCGGCGCCATTCTCCAAGCGCCGCGCGCCGCCGTAAGCTTGGCGGCTCCCGCTTCGGCCCCGGGTCGTAGCCTACGCCGGGTGCGTAAAGGGGGGGCTGCTGCTGCGCAGGCGCGGTAGGCCCTGCCTGGGTCGCGGCGGCGGCGGCGGCAGAAGCGGCAGAAGCGGCGGCGGCGGCAGGAGAGAGAGACCATGAATGGAGCAAAATGGCGGACCATGTGCAGGTGAGGGAGAGGCCAGGCTAGGCCAGGCTAGGCTAGGCCGGGGCGGGCGAGGAAGGGAGGGAGCGGGTAGGCCTCGCCTGCCCAGTCGCCTGGCTGGGCCTTCCCTGGAAGAAGCCCGAGGGAGGAGAAGGGGCAAAGGGCTCCGAAGGGAGGGAAGGGTTGAGGGTGGTCCTACCTTGGGCCCACTGGGGTGAAGCCCAGAGCCAGGCCTTGGGCCGGATCCAGGACCCTCGAGGGCCTTGGGATGGGGTGGAAGGAATGGGGGGGGGCCTCACATTCACAAAGCCTTATCTTGTGACCACATCAAACCCTGGACTGTCCAAAGGAAGCCACTTTGGTGGCTTTGGCCAGAATCAGATCTTCGTGGGTTCCTGGTAATCATAGACGAGCAAATGGATTCTATATATCTTCCCACAAATCGTAGCGAACTACCTTTTTCCTCCTTCGATTTCCCTCTGGTTCTGGAACTTCTGTGCCCACAGATTATTTATCAGCTCATTTTTGCAACCACCAGGACTAGTAGCGGAAGCCTTTGCCGGTTGACCCACCGCTTCCAAGAAGCCTGCGAGATGGGGATGGATCAAACCCTGGACTGCCAAAAATGAACCCACCTCCTTGGCTTGGCCATAATTAAATCTTCATTGGCGCATGTGTCTGGGAGCGGTCAGCAGACCAGGATTCTGTCACTCTCCACGTTCACACAGTGTGTTGTTACCCACCGGCAGCCCCCAGTTGAACATGTGGGTTTTACATTTAGGGACTCCGGCCCTCAACTTGTTCAGGGCCCTCTGAGTGATGTTAGGGGAGGTTGAGTTCCTCAGTCACATCCTTCTCCTTTAATGTTGGTTCCTTGACCAGTGAGCTCCTTCCTCCGTCTTCTGATTTGCTCTTGCCTGCTCTCAAGAGTGAAACACAGCAAGTGATTTGGCGTCTTTCCCCTGCAAAATGGCCAGATTCAAAACCTCTGGGTCAAAGTAGGATCTGTTCATTTGGTGGGCTGAGGTTTGGGCAGCTTCTGTTGCACTGTGAATGTAGAAGTGGATCGAAAGCTACTGGCAGTTAGCTGTCCAACGTGCATAAGCGTACATTAGTCTTTTGACGTCCTGAAAGAAGTAACTTTTCCTTTTAAAAAAAACTTTTCGGATTGAAGACCAGTTACATTTGAATATGAATATTCAGGTGGATACGTTCCATGCACTCCAGTGTCTAGTCATGCCTGCCACATGACCATGGGAATGTTTGCAGAAGCAGACAGCGCTTGCTCTTCGGCTTTGAAACAGATGAGCGCTGAACCCTAAAGTCGGATACGACTGACTTTTGAGCAAGGGAAACCTTTACTATGCAAGCACTGTACTGTAGTCCTTAGCAGGACTGATTTATTGGGGTTGCTTGACCTCTGACCTCCAACCCTGCCATAGTAATGCACAAATGCTTGCAAATTAAAAATCATTGCAGTATTTGTGACTGAGTGCCTAGATCTTAAGTCTGGCCTTGGATTGGATAATGGAACGGAAAATCCAGAAGGTTGGTTTGATCACTGTATGTGATGACTACATTTCACTTCTAGAGATAATATTGACTCTGGATGAAAGAATTAAGGATGCAAATAGGTATGAGAACTGACGTTTTTTCACTTCTCTTTTTAGCCGGTTTAGCTGGTGCATGCAGCTCAAAGCAGCTTCTGCTGAATTTAATTGGTAGCTGTTTCAATGCCCCATTCCTGTTTTCCTCAGTTGTCTTGGTATTCCTTTTCTTCATTATGGTATGTCATAAATTAATCATTTTATAAGAGGCTGGGTTTTTTTAAAAAAGGCATACGGTGTTATACTCAGTGGGATTTGGATCGGTGTGGAATTAATTCCTCAATAAAATTCTGTTTAGAGCAGCTTTTGTCAGTACTGGGTGTGTTGGGGAATGGGTAGTGATGTTGAAGTTCTTGCTCCTTCCTTTAGCTCAGGGGTGGTAAAACTTTTCGGGCCGCAGGCTAGTCCTGTGGTTCCTCCCACCGAAGCGGAAGTTAAATGTGCCCGTGTGTGTGCAAAACACTGCCATAAATGCACCTGCAGTTGCTGTAAATGCGTTTACAACAGCTGCGGGTGGATTTACAGCAGCATTTAATTTCCACTTCCGGGAGGGGTGAGGGCACACAGGCCAGATTATTAGGCACTGCAGGCTGGATCTGGCCCACGGGCCGTAGTTCGGTAGCCCCTGCTTTATCTCATATGGTTTGTTGTCTATGTCATTTTTGCTCTCTGGACATCTGCCATAATACAGATACAACTTGTACGACATCAAGCTGAATGCCTCCAGGTAACCCAAGCTTTTAGCAACAGGAGGGGAAAATGGGCCATGAGATACGCCAGACTCAAATAAAGGTTCTGGTCCATAGAACCTTGTTGTGCGCCAGCAGAAACAAGCAGGGCCGTGAAGTGCACTGTTCGTCTGCTACTCAGCAAGTGTGCTCTGTACTCGGGAGGAAAGTTAGAAGCACAAAAGGCTGACAGAAGTGCAAGGGATCTTCGGTGCCTCCTTCGCTGCTGGGTTTCAAGATAGCTCAGTACTTAATGAACTTGGGGCTGTTGGGTATTTTTTACTCAGAAGAAGTTCTAGCAAAGGAGGGATGGAATCCTTCATTTACCCACCCAGCGCATCCCATTATGAGAAAAAGATGGGCGGCTAAAAGTGCAGCAATTTGTAAAGTAAAAGCTCCCACTGTCTGTGGGAGAAACTTTGGTGTATTTTCTGGTGGCATTTATGGCTTGTCTTTTGAAAGTGAAATGCTTCTATAATACATGTGTAGAGCACATGTTACCCAGCGTAGCCTGAAGCAGCCATGCTTGTTAAGTCTTGCTCCTTTGTGTCGATTGATAGTTCTAGTCCCAAGCTTCACAACCCACCCTCCCCAATGTAGTGGTCAGTGTAGTCTTATGTGCTGCTGAATTGCCCTTCCTCCTAATCTTGCCACCCTCTAATTTCACTGTCTTTCCATCCAGTTTTGGGCTGAAGTACAGTAGCTTTTTGAAGTCATGCTGCATTGCCATCTGTGACTAATGCCTGTTTGATGGTGTTTGCATCACTGTGTTGACACAGCAACAGACAACAGCATCAGGAGGACTAGAAGTCATAAGTAATTAATGAAGTGATCATTTATTTTGTGGCAACTAGGGTTTGGGGAAGGAAAGATTGAGAAAAACATCCCTAGCAGTTTCAGCATTTCTGAAGAGGTTATTATCAATATCAGCGTATTTAAGAACAACAAGCAAAGACCACACCAAATTATTGTGGCACCTTAAAGACTAAGAGATGTATTTCTGTAAGATTAGGTCTTTCATTATTTGTACCAGGATGTGCACAATTTAAAAATTAGGGTTTATAGGAAATCTTAGTAGAAATCAAAACAAATTAAAATGTTAAATAATTATACAGTACTGTTTTTGACCAGAGGTGTGCTTCTTCAGTAGCATTTTCTCAACCGTTTTAGGGTGTTTGGAGGGGGGGGGTTACACAGAAAGAGTCTCCTTGGAGGCTGTGGTATTCTCGAACCACAGTCAGTTTCTTTCTTCTTTAAGTGGAAGGCACAGAACTGTGCTTTTAAAGAGTTTGATTTCAGCAGGCCGCTTTAATAATATAAGGGTTAAGACCTTCTAAGGTAGAGGATTCAACAGTTTTACCTCTAGATAGACCATCAGAGCAAGATTATCAGCATAGATGAAACTTCTGGAATATGAGGCCAGTTGATCATTTGTGTCAACGTGGGGTGGCAATGGTTCCAGGATGCTACCTTGTGCATCTTTCTTTGATTTCTCCAGCAATGTGGAGATTGGGTGAGCCTTGGCTGGAGGGAATTGTAATTCACAAAAGCTCACACTTCTAGAGAGTGCACTAAACGCTATGGGGTGGTATGTAAGTATAAGTGCTCCCCTTCTCTGGTCATGCCTTGTCAGAAAGACACCTTGGCTCTTTCTTCCAATCCAAAGATGGATAGGATTCCTTTGCTGGCTTCTCCATGAGGAGCTGCCACTGTCACTGTTTAGGCTATGAGTGCGTAGGAGCCTCCATGAACAAAGGACTGGATCAGGTAGACTTTGTAATGTGGTCAGCGGAAGGGGGTACCTGATACACCTCCTTTTGGAATGTGTTGCATTGGCAGCTGCAGCAAGCACTGGATGGCTTTCACACTGGCTGTCTCGTGGCCTTTTGGCCTTATCTGCTCTATACAGATATCCTTTGCTGCATAGTGAACTGGGTTCAGTCCTACTTTTATCTCTGTTCAAGAAACTGACATTGTTGAGCTACAGTAAGGAGTAATTACCTCTCTTTTCTTGCCCCAACTGTATATCTTCACTGGTTGGCCATTTGGAAAAGGCCACATATCTCTAATTCAGTGCCTGAGAGGAACGCTTAGAACACAAAACGAAGCCGAATTGTTCTGGGTTTTTTATTCCCTGGCAAATAAAATTGCCGTCCTTAAGAATACAGTGGAACCTCAGTTAACATAAAAACTGCATAACAAAAGGAAATCCATAAAAAATAGTGGCTCTGTTAACAGATTTTTTTTCGGAACAGATTACTTGGTTTCCAGTGCATTCCTATGGAAAACCGTGTTTCGGTTTATTCAGTGTATTTTGGTTTTCAATGCATTCCTATGGGAAATTGCATTCAATGCATTCCTGTGGGAAATTTGGTTAAGTAATTTTCGCTGTAAGAAACGTACCCGGAGAATGCATTATGTTAACCGAGGTTCTACTGTATTCAAAACAATCATGAAGAATATCTCAGAATAGTTATGTAATTATGGCTATGATTACCAGGAAGTCCCCCTGGACCAGATGGACTTTGTTATGAAAAGCAAAAGACTTCTGCTGATCCACTGATTCCAAAACTATATTATTTGTAGAAAAATAGCCTTTGAGTCTAGTTCTTTATTGAACAAGGTTTATTTTACTAATGTCCGTCCCTGAACCTAACGGGCCACGCTCAACAACCAAATTCTAGATGCTAATAATCTTCTAGTCTTGTTCATAGGCTTCAAGAGGGATTCCCCACTATTCGTGTAGACCTGGGTCCGGCAACCTTTTAAAGTCAGGGGCCGGGTCACACTCCGTCAGATAGTTGAGAGGGCTGGACTGGATATGGCAGCGGCAGTTGGTGCAAGGACGGGTGATGATGCCATATCATGTTTATCAAACATAGGTAGGAGTCTGATCATGTTCAACTAGCTGTTGACTTACCATCGTTGCTTGTGTGAATGTGGTCAGGCAGATGTGCCTTCAGTGACTACTGAAGAAGTCTTTCCACTGACAATTTAACTTTTTTACATTGGCTAAGTTTTCTTTTCCTTCGGTGCCCTGGTTAAACTGGCTGTAATTTTCAACACAAAGCATGTATGGGTAGGTGGGTTTGACCTCACAGCTTTAAGTGCTAGTTTTCTTCCCTTTGCAAGTGCTTGTTGGTCTCATAAAAAAAAGAGCCTGCAGTATTCATTTACAAATATGTATTGTTGATCATTATGTACTTTATGCAGCGTTTTATCAAGAAAAGGCACGGAGAATTAGGTTGTCCTGTGTTGGCCTAACCAGCAGGTGGTGGCATTGGCCTTTGCGACCCGTTGTACAATATCTGGATTTAAAACTATAAACCAGTGGTTCTCAACCTACGGCCCACAGGCCAGACCCTGCCCATGGCACCATTTCATATGGCCTGCATCACCGGTGCCAGCGGAAACGGACACATTGATGACAGCTGTAAATGTGCCTGCAGCTGTTGTAAACGTGTTTACAAAAGCTGTGGACACATTTTACGGCAGTGTTTACAGCAGGGGGTCCATCTGCTCAGCTGTCAGAGGGGTTGTGGTCCAGCCCGCGGCTTGAAAAGGTCGAGAACCCCAGCTATAAACCATACCTCCATGCCATGTATATTGAACCCCATAGCATACATTCAGTAAATGATTGAGCATATCAGCTCATTGCTAGCATTGTAATCCATGTCCTGATGTAGCTTACTTTTCATTTTGTTTTGAGTCAGTCTTTGAATTTCACAGGTTGTTCCCATGTCTTCAAAAATACTGTTTTGTCTGCAGAATTGAATTGTCTGTGTCCTTTTGGTGGCTCAAAGACTTCAGCAGCAAAAGTCCCTCTCCTTTCCATCGTAATGTTTTTAGCACTTGCACATACAGAGCATATAAAGGCCAACTCTTTTTGGATAGAGCATATAAAGGCCAGCTCTTATGGATATCTGGCCAAACATTTGGTCACCTTTCCTTCAAGCTTATTACAGTCAGTTTCTCATTGTTGTATTTTCAGTTTATTATCTCTGTATGTCTTTTGAAGCTTTCTTCTTAAAGATAGTGTTAATCTAGTGCAGTTTTTACAAATGCAAACAATATAACCATATGTTTGAGTTTTGGCTGGCTAGAATTTTGGTCTGGCCATTGATTCTTCTGTCTCTGGGACTCCCAACTTCCAGCCCTCTGTGTGAGTGGCTTTTGCTTCTTGCGTTGTCTGTTGCCCAGGATCTTTTGGGACAGTGTGGTTTTTCTCAGGATGTTCATGATGGGGTTTCTGTGCCAGAGGCATTAGTGGCCAGGGGTGCACTACGGAGCATTGGACGAATGGACGGAAGAAAGAGGGATTTTCTCTGAGGAGGAGAATTCCTCACCTCCTGACATGGTCTGGTTCCCTGTTGAACATCCCACCATGCCATTGCCAAGTTCTTCCTAACAGTAGTCAAGTCCTGTCTCTTGTAGTTTTAAAAATTTACTAGCATGATTTTAATAGTAGCAAGCATAACGTGGATTAGAATTCTTTCAAGTGTCAAGTATATACCGCAGTAGCTCAAGTGTTTAAGACACTGACTGGAAGACAGCAGGTCAACAGTTTGATACCCCAGTACTGCACAACAGACTGAGCTCCCTTCTCTGTCCCAGCTCCTGCCAACCTAGCAGTTGAAAAGCAAATAGATAAATAGGAACCACTTCGGTGTGAAGGTAAACAGCGTTCCTTGCATTTCGGTGTCTAGTCATGCCTGCCACATGTCCACAGAAACATCTGCAGATGCAGACAGTGCTAACTCTATAAACAGAGATGAGTACTGAACCCTAGAGTCAGATACGACTGGCTTTTGAGCAAGGGTGACCTTGCCTTTTACTGTACATAGGGCTGAATGCACTAGTCTAGCTCAGAAGGGCCAATTACTACAAGCTACCTAGATGAGAAGTGGACAGTTCCAACTACTGTGTGTATTTTTCTTATCTTACACGTTTGTTACAGTTAGTACAAATGCTTTGGCTTTCTTAGGTTCCTTATTAAGGTTTGGTATTTAGACATAAGCAGATTTTGGCAATACACTATGTAACTGGATTGAAGATAGTGGAAGTTTCTCAGCAACAGAAAGAGTCCTTGGTCTTCCAGTCATGGAGTGCTCCCCTTTGGGGTGTAAAATAGGGTTGGAGGAAGCGGGGAGACTTCTTCTAGACTGGCTTGCAAGGTCCTGCTCAGAATCATGTTGCTCATCATTCTCTTCTACGTCATGCTAAAGTAGACATTCGAATGAATGTTGCTTATGGAGGAGTTGACTAACCCAATCTGGTACAACTTGCAAGAGTAAACCATAGGATTTGGGTCTCTGTGACATCCAAAGGCTTAGAAGCAGAGGCTGGGCGCTCCCCTGGGAGAATGAGACGGCGCCGTTTTTTAGCAGAAGGGACCTTAGCCATTTTCAGGCAGAGCGTTGATGGTTCAGGATTTGTGCTGACAGCGGAAAATCTTTAGAGGTTAGCATTTCTCTCCCTCTCCCCCTCTCTCTCTCTCTCTGCATGGCTCCTGTGCCAGTCCCAAAGGGGCCAGTTCTGCAAGAATCCTCCTGACCGAGTTTCTTTGGTTTCTCCTTCCAGAGTCTGGCCCAGCTAGAGAACCTGTGCAAGCAGCTGTATGAGACGACTGACACCACAACGCGGCTCCAGGCGGAGAAAGCCTTGGTGGAGTTTACCAATAGCCCGGACTGCTTGAACAAGTGCCAGCTTCTCCTGGAAAGAGGGAGTGTACGTAGGCCAGGAGTCCTCAACCTTTTAAGCCAGGGCCCATTGGGTCATGCTCCCTCAGACAGCTTCGGGGGCAGGACGGCCATTCTGCCCTTCCTCCTCCACATGGCACTTACACACACACACACACACACACACACACACACACACACACACACACACACACACACACACACACACACACACACACACACACACACACACACACACACACACACACACACACACACACACACCAATGGCCACCCCACACACACACACACACACACACACACACACACACACACACACACACACACACACACACACACACACACACACACACACACACACACACCAATGGCCACCCCATCCTAGGCCTTTGCTTGTGAGGGCTCAGGAAAGCTGTGGGCCCAGAAGTTATGCCAGGCCTTCTGTCTGTGTGGCATCTTTCCCACAGTCATGCTTTTGGGGGTCTGCTGTTTTTGGGGATCCCAGGACGTGGAACACGTTGACCTTCAGCCTAAAGGCGTCTTTGGGAAGAAAGTGGAACTTTCTCCTGTCTCAGAGAGGCCAGTCTTGAGCGCAATTTCATTAACGTGTTGTTTCCCATTAAGGGGTGATGGGTAAACCTAGGAAGAGCATGCCAGAGTGGTGCACAACACTCGCTTGCGCATGTCCTGTTGTGCGCGGGAGAGAGGAACCTTGATTTCTCAGGAGGTTGAGTTTTCTGAGCTGTTGCCAGCGGAAGGCAGAACAATGGGCTCTTTGGTGCAGCAAAGCAACTGGGGCATTTTCCGTGGCCCTCCACAAGCCCCCTGCACTTTCAGCAGGAGGAGGTCTTCCTCACTGGTCTTGTGCTTCTGCGGGGAGGAATGGTCCCAGAGCAGACTGCAGAGTGGATCCTGAAGACGTCCCCCTTTGACTCAGGAATGCTTGGGTGGAAGTGGGCTGTCTTTATGCTAATGGGTTTTTTCAAGCCATGTCCTTTGAATGAATTTATTTACACTAGTACCTTGGATAACGATGATACTTGGTTCCACAAGTCTCATCGTTATCTGGTTTTTAACCTTGTGCGATGCATTGATCGCACAACGTTTTAAAAAAGCCCTGTTCCCCTGGAGGCTTCAGCAAGCCAAAACATGGGGATTTGAATCCTTACGTTTTGGCTTGCTGCACTGGCTGGGGAGGTGGGGGGACTCCAGAAAGAGCGCAGATCGGGTCCCCCGACCTCCCTGGAGCCAGCAGGGGGGTCTGAGAGCCCGAAATGGGTGGAAAAATGGACTCCCCCCCCCCATTTCCGGCTCTCTGACCTCCCTGCTGGCTGGGGGGGGGGGTCAGGGGACCTGATCCGCAGTTGCAGGGTGGCTGGGAGAACCCCGTTCAGCTTTCCAGCCCCCCTGCTGCTACGAACGATTGCATCAGATAACGCTAGCAGATCGTTATCCGATGCAAAATTTCTTTAGAAATTTTGCATCATTATCCAATTTTAGCGTTATACGATGCAGTCATTATCCGAGGTACTATTGTATTTAAAATATTCATGCCCCCTTCCCTTTCCTCCTTAAGAGGGACTGAGGCAGCCAGCAGTATTAAAACAAACAATATTCAAAGCTCTTTAAAACACAGAAGGACAACACTGGCATCCCCAGTAGACTCCCTGGATCTGTCTCCCTTCCAGAAGTTCTACTCTTCCATGCTGCTGCTCTTCTGCACAGGATGGCGTCTGGCTTGAGCAAGGCCTAACTCTTCTTGCCAGACTCAAAGAAAGTTGTGAACAAAATGATCTCCTTGCCCTGGACTGTCACTTTGGAGGGCGCCTCCCTTTGTCTGCTGGCTTGCCTATGAGCCTAACCCTTTGCCGCCTTCTCTTTGCAGTCTTCTTACTCCCAGTTGTTGGCAGCGACATGCCTTACGAAGCTGGTGTCACGCACAAACAACCCTTTGCCCTTGGAGCAACGGATAGATATACGTAAGTGAGAACAAGACACACACACACGCCCCAGTTAGTTGTTCAGCTCATTCTTTGGGGCAGCCTTGCACAAGGTTGAAAAAAATGCTTAAGAGGAGTCTAACAGAGGCAGAGGCCTTTGTGGTTCTTCTGCCTCTGTATCTCAGCTCTAACGAGCATCCATGTAGAACTCCCCAACTTGAGGAAGAGCTGGGTAGATTTATGGCTTTGGATCGCAGCTCCCAGAGTCCACCAAGCAGCACAGGATTTGGGGTGTTGTAGTCCAAAAGCACCAATCTGCACCCTTTGGCTGTGCGTTGTTTAATCATGAAACCACTAAGTTGCAGTTCTTTTCCCATCCCAGGGCAGGTTTTATCTGACATTGGTCTCAGAACAATGAATGCGTCTAAAGTGCTTTGCCAACGTTTCTCAAACAGTCGTAGTAAATCTGCCATGGTGTGTCAGCAAAATTGAAGGGAGAAAACTGAGAAAGGCAAAAATATCGTGCCACTTTGTAGACTAGCATCTGCTTCAGTCTGGGCTTTCTGAAGAGTTTAAAAGAAATGGAGTTTGATCCTTGAAGGTTCCCACTGAGATAAATCTCTTCGCCTTTCAAGTGCCACAATATATTTCCACTTTTCTCTTTAATTTCACCAATATGCTTTGAAAAAAGTGACTTGACAGATTAGAACAGGGGTGCCCAAACTTTTCAGACTGCGGGCCAGTCACTATGGCCCTGAGGCCAGATCCGCCCCTGAGGCCAATTCATCCCATACGGGCACACTTTGCTTCCGCTTCCAGGAGCAACGAGGGCTTTGCTGGCTGGATGAATTCTCATCAAGGACTGAATCCAGGCCCCGGGTCATAGTTTGGGCACCCCTGGATTAGAAAGAGTGGATTTTCTTCATCTCCTATTTCCCTTTCATCTCCCAAGTTCAAGTCAGCCGCTAGTGCAGGTCAAAAAAACAACTTAATCCTATAAGCGAAGTTTGCTAACAAGTCAATCATTCACAAACAAATGAAATAGTAGAGAAACTTTTCACTTCTTCATCAGGGTGCTTTTCTGTTTTGTCTTTCAGGAAACTATGTGCTCAACTATCTTGCTACCCGGCCCAAGCTGGCGACTTTTGTTACACAAGCACTAATTCAGTTGTATGCCAGGATCACCAAGCTGGGCTGGTTTGACTGCCAGAAGGATGAATATGTCTTCAGAAATGTAATCACGGATGTCACAAGGTTTCTACAGGTTGGTTGCCTCATCCATCTCCGTCAACTTTTATTTTACAGTTTTGCTTCCGCTTCCAGGAGCAACAAGGGTTTTGTGGGCCAGATGAATTGGTGTTGGGGGCCAGATACGGCCCACAGGCTGTAGTTTGAGCACCCTGGCTTAAAAATTAACATGAACCATTTTACTTCCTCTTTCTGATAGCTTTTCAGATATTTGAAGATTCTTATAGCTAGCAATAGCAATTCCACTTATATCTCCCCCCTCCATAGCGCTTAGTGCACTCTCTGGGCGGTTCACAAGTTAATTAACATTTTGCCTCCAGCATGATGGGTCATCATTTGATCAAGGATGGAAGCCTGAGTCAACCTTGATCCCTGGTTAGGATCAAACTGATAACCTTTTGGCTGCAGTACAGCAAGTTTATCCACTGTGACACCAGAACTTGCTTCTTAATCTTCCCTTTGAATTTGTCTAATCTACCTCAAAAGGTAGTAGCTAAATCAACACAGCCTCTTCTATCACCCTAAACAATGATCACCCTCAGTTGCTGGGGTTGTTTGTTTTGATGACTTAATTAGCTGCCCTGGCTTCCGCTATGTTGGAGGCGTTGAATTCCATGACTCAGCATGTTCTGGGTGGAGAAGGATGTCCCTGCCTTGTGTCTCCCTGCCTCAATGTTGTTCAGTCATCCAGAATCGTCGTATCTTGAGAGAGGGAGATTCGGGCGTTTTGTGAGGACGCAAGTGTGTTTTGAAAAGTGTCTGGGAAAGGAAATGCAGAATCGTGCTTTCACTCTCTCTGTCCCATCCCTGTGAAAGGATCGGCTTTGAGCTGGAAGCCTAGAAGTCCAGGGCAGCGTGAAAAGTGTTTAGGCTGAGTTGCAGAGAAAAAAGCTGTGATGAACAAAAGGAGAAGCTTTTTTAAATTAAACATGCAGCCCTTCAGTTAAGCCAAAGATTTTCTTTTTTAAAAACTGATTTATCTGCCTGCTCAGACCATGCTTTGCCACTCAGGCCGGCTTTCTCCATTCCCTCCCCAGGACACTGTGGAGCACTGTATCATTGGCGTGACAATCCTGTCCCAGCTCACAAACGAAATTAACCAAGTAAGTGTGGCAAAAGTCAGTCTCTATTTTTCTCATTCTTTTGTTCGCTGAGTGCCTGTGCACTGTGTGTCTTTGGCCTATACAGCCATATGCTTGGGTGGTAAAAGATTGATTCCTCCCCCTTCTCCTCTGGAGGTCAGCCTTGACCTCTCGGACCTCCATCCTTTGCAGGGACTCAGGAGCCCATCACTTGAATAGAGGTGCAGCCAGCGTGGTCATGGCCTGAAAGAGAGTTCCACTAGCAAAATTCCCCATTTTTTCTGTCAAGGGAGGGCAGGTGGGAGTTCTTACAGCCCCACTGCTTTGGAGGTATGTGTGGAATAAGCCACCCAAACCTCACCCCATTTCACCCTCCTCCATTACAAGGGGGAGTGCTGTGAAATCTCAAAAACTAGGAAGGAATCAGCAGCCAAAAGGGAACTACATTGGTACCTCGAGATACAAAATCAATCCATTCCTCAGGGTTCTTCATATCTCAATTTTTTTGTATCTTGATGCATGGTTTCCCATAGGAATGCATGGGAAACCAATTAATCCGTTCTGGAGGTCTGAAAAAAGCCATAATTTTTTCCCCTGGGTCCTGCGGTTCTCTCTATGTCAGCAGGAGGGTGTTCTGAGTGAATCCACTCCATTTTGGGGATTTTATGGGGTGTTTTCACCCTCTTTTTGCAACTTAAAACTGGAGGTTTGATACTTCTGGATTCTGTTGAACTTCAATTCCCAGAAGCCCATGGGAGGGGCTTCCTGTGCCTGAGTTATTGGGAGCTTCCAGAGGTCAGAAAAAAGCAAAAAAAAAAAAATCTGTTCAAAACTCTTTCTAAAGTGGCAAAAACACAGTGCACTTTAGAAAGAGTTTTAAACAGATAAAAGATGTGGGTTGTGAGCTGGACGTGTATTCCCAAAGCTGTGAATGTGAGGAACCGTTTTAAACAGGGCAAAGCAGTCTTTCTTGGGTCATTCTTGTGCAATTTAGGATCGGAATTCTTGTCTGAGAAGGAATGGGGGTGAGGCCAGTGTTGGGTGCAAATGAGGTCACGCACCTCATTAGAACGTCAAACCAGGCTTGGCTTTGCTAATCTGTGTGCAGCCATTTCAGTCTCCAAGGCTTGAAAGGAGAAAACGAGATTTTGTGAATTAATTGCAACCTACGGTGTTAGGCAGCAAATAATGTAGGTGGATTCTTTGGAGTTCTGGTCTCCAAAGGGGGGGGGGGTTCTTGGCCTTGCCATCTCTGCTGCCAGCCCTTGGGATTGAGGTGAGGGTCGCAGCTGTCAGCTCACTCTGTGCCCCCTTTCCCAGAAGATGGCCTTGAGTTGACTGGACTGCTTTGTCTGTCTGTCTGTCTGACAACTCAGGAGTGAGTGGCCTGGGCTGCTTCCAGCAGTGCTCAGGACTTTAGACAGTGTCTTTCAGGGCCTGGGAAGGGGAGGGAAGGGAAGGCCAGGAAAATCTCATCCTTGGAGAGGAATTCTCTCCAGACAGCCGGAGGTGCCTTTGCGGTCCACGGCTGGTCCTGACCTCCTTGTGCAAATTGTGGTCAGCAGGGCAACAGCCATGCTCAAGAGGAGGAGGAGGAGGGGGTCGTCTGTCTTGCTGGATAGGGAGCAGAAGGGCACCCAGGCAACAACCCGGGCAAGCACGCAGATGCTGCAGCTGGTGACTCACAGACGCTTCCAGTGGTGTCATCTGGATGCCTCCTGTCCCCCCCTTCTACACATGCATATGTCCAGGCAGACACTGCATACCTTCTGACCAATACTGGCCTCTTCAGCAGGACTTTGCTGGTAATGGCCAGTATTGTGTTGGTTCTTGGCTTGTTGGTTTGTAGAGCGTCGGGACCTCTTTCTGGATTGCTTTGTGAGTTGGTGCAGACAGAGAGTGACCCCCAAGCCTTTTGGCTTTTCTGTTCCAGACAGCAGAATTCCATCTAAACATCTGCTTCCCCCCCCCCCCTGGCATGTGCTTTCAAAGCACTTCTGACTTGCAGCTGCACTGTCACTCTCTCCAAATCCCATCGTTTAGTCACGAGGCTTAGCTGCCTTACAAATGGACTTTTCTTATGCTTCCTGGTTTAATCACGCATCCGTTCCTGCGCGTTACTTCTTTTCCCTGCCTCTAGATTCTAGAAGGCTGTGGATGTTGTTCCCTTTGTGCTTCTGTTTCTGGTCTAAATTCCTTGTCCTCTGTCGTTCTGTTGAAAATCAAAGTGTATGTAGACAGAGGTGGGTTCCAGGGTGGGGTTGTAGTGACCTTCTTCATGGTGTGTGTGTGTCTATTCTTCAGGGCAGTCAGATGGTAACTGTCTTTCATGATTGCCACTCTAGGCAATTAGCGTGGCTTTTATTGGCAATTTGAGAGAAATGTGACACCAGGATAGAGACCCCTCTCCTAAATTCATGCAGAACAAGAGAGAGAGCAGGAGGCCCCGTGCTGTGATTATCCTGGTTGGCATGGCTCTCATTGGACTCCTGGCGCTCATTCTCTAGAGCTCCGTTGACAACCCCTCTTTCTCTCCAGGCAGACACTACACACCCTCTGACCAAACACAGGAAGATTGCCTCGTCATTCCGCGATTCGTCTTTGTTTGATATTTTCACACTCTCATGCAATTTACTGAAGCAGGTAAGGAAGACGCAACCAAAGCTCCGGAATATTAAGGGGGGGGGTGTCATCGTTCCCAATTCTTTGGAAGGAAGGCAGTTGTTTCCTGGCTCAAAAAAGGATGGTTGTCGATTAAGAGACCCAAAACTGTGCCTGTGCCACCTGGTAGGTCTGGAAGCCTCTGCGCTTAACGAAGCTTAATTGCCTAGGAGGCTGTGTTGGCTACAAGAGAGGAGACGGAGACGGAATGTAAATGGGAGCGCTCAGAAGGGTCATTACTCTTGGATTGTCACAGTTATTGGTTTGGGGCAGTAAACGAGGAGACTGGGTTTTGAAGTACGTGGCCAATTAGAGTCATGCTAATTGCTCTGACCCCCGGGTACATTCTGGTTCCGAGACAACTGTACATATTCAGGCATTTCCAGTTACAGTAAGTCTTTCAGTAATTTTGCATGGGGTGGACGAGGCTTCATCCCAGGAGCCCTTTTGCCACATCCTCAGGGCCGCTTGGAGGGATTTGAAAGGCCAGAGTGTTGCCTGTCAGGGGAGGAAGGGTGGTGTGGGGAGAGGTTTTGGGTCAGGCCGAGTTCCACCTTCACTTTTGCCCCCGGGAGAATCCAGGCGCATGAGGAAGCTTCTGGCGGAGGAGCTTGGAGAGCGGGTCGCCGGCCTTCCACGCCGGGCGTTGGAGACTCCAGCCGTTGGGCTCAGGGTTGTCACGTTTCTTTGTAGGCATCGGGGAAAACCCTGAACTTGAACGACGAAAGCCAGCATGGCCTCCTCATGCAGCTCCTCAAGCTGACACACAATTGCCTGAACTTTGACTTCATTGGTACGTCAACGGACGAGTCCTCTGACGATCTCTGCACGGTGCAGATCCCCACCAGCTGGAGGTCAGGTAAGGGGAAGAGACGCTGCCTCGGTCTGGCTGAGAGAGAGAGAGAGAGAGTGTGTGTGTGTGTGTCATTTGCAGGCATAACTGGTGCATACAGTGCAACACACACATTGTCTGTAGACACACCCAGTGTCTGTAGTAAGACTGTGTTTGGGTCTCTTCTAGCTTTTCTGGATTCCTCGACGTTGCAGCTGTTTTTTGACCTGTACCATTCCATCCCTCCTACGTTTTCCCCTCTGGTAAGTGTGGCATTCCAGATGGATCAGCTGGGCGTTCCCATAACATGTCCTGGGGGGAACAGACAAAGGGTCAGAAGAATTCTCCCTGGTAGCCCCCGGCTGAAAGGCAGCCTTGGTTCAGTCCACCCTCTTCTGCACCCTTTCCCCTGCAAGTGAAGGATCGGCTTCCTCCCTAGCTATGCTTTTCTGGACACTTAATTCATGGTCTTCTCTCTCTTCCCCCCCCCCCATCTCCTTTTTCCTTCCCTTTTAGGTCTTATCGTGCCTCGTGCAAATTGCTTCTGTCCGTAGGTCCTTATTTAACAATGCAGAAAGAGCAAAGTTCCTCTCTCATCTCGTTGATGGTGTCAAGCGCATACTGGAAAACCCCCAGGTGTGTAGAGGTCAGAATTGGGGGTGGGAGAAAGCCGTTCTGAGCGTGGCCACAAAATGCCTCGGAAGAAGGCAGGAAGTAGGTTTCTTGGGACCCAGGATAGCCTGGGGGCTCTTGAGAGCGCCATTCAAAAGTCACCCCTTGCTCAAAAGCCAGTCATATCCAACTCTAGGGTTCAGTGCTCATCTCTGTTTATAGCCAGCGCTGTCTGCGTTTGCAGACGTTTCCGTGGACATGTGGCAGGCATGCCTATACACACGGAACGTTGTTTACCTCCCCACCAAAGTGGTACCTCTATATCTACTTGCAATTTCTTGCTTTTGAACTGCTAGCTTAGCAGGAGCTGGGACAGAGATGGGAGCTCATTCCATCATGCCGTACTGGGGTTTTGAATTGCTGACCTTCCACCTTCCAGCCAGCATCTTAACCACTTGTGCCACTGCAGTGGTACTACAGATATAGATGTGAGCAGTAGCTTGCATGCCTTGTCTGAGCTCTACCAAGCAGGCGAAAGGGTCTTGTTCTCCTTGTTTTGAGGGAGCTCTTCCCGTCTGGGGGTTGATTCCAATGTAGCCAACCTCGCAGGCAGGCAGGCTGGCTGGTCTGACCACATCTCCCTCGGGTTTTTTCTCAGAGCTTGTCAGATCCAAACAACTACCACGAGTTTTGTCGGCTTCTCGCTCGGCTGAAAAGCAATTACCAACTAGGAGAGCTGGTGAAAGTGGAAAACTACCCGGAGGTGATCCGACTCATCGCCAACTTCACGGTGACCAGCTTGCAGGTAGGAAGCTGGTCGACTCCCATTTGGTGGGGGAGATTGGGTGGTGCTTGCAACCCAGGGCAATTTCCCCCAAGGCGCCACAGGCTCCTCTTCTCCCAAGATGCACAGTCAGGAACCGAACTCCCATCCTGTGGCTCCACAGCCAGAGACCTAAACCCCTGAGGCCTCCAGCCGGCACAGCTATTCTCTATAGGACCCAGAATCCACTTTGTGTGTCGGTGGTCTTGGCCCACACCGTTTCCATCTCATCCAAGGGTTCATTTGCCCACTGGCTTCCCTTCTGTTTTTTTATGTACAGCACTGGGAGTTTGCCCCCAACAGCGTACACTACCTGCTGAGCTTGTGGCAACGGCTGGCGGCCTCCGTTCCTTACGTTAAAGCCACGGAGCCCCACATGCTCGAGACCTACACGCCCGAAGTGACCAAAGCTTACATCACGTCCAGACTGGAGTCTGTGCACATCATCCTCAGGTAACGAGGGCAGCGGGAAGGACTGGAATTGGAAGGAGACCCTGGGCTCTTGCCAGATGCTAGGCATGGCAGGCTGGACCAGCAGGGATTGTGGCCACGGCTCTTGGGGATTCCCCCTCCCCCGGGCTCCCAGTGACCCACCAACCCTCCCTCCCTCCTCTTCTTCCTTCCTTCTCCAACCTTTTTAATTTCTCACTGCCCATTGCCTGAACTCTCAAGCAGAGCTCGTGGCGCTGAAAGGCACCACCGATGTGTCCTCTTCCTTGACTATGACAGCAACTCTTGGGAGCACTCTACCTGTTGAACTGCTGCACCAGGCATCAACTTTACTTGTCTTTGGGAAACATGTAAAAACCTTTCTTTTAAAAAGAGGCTTTGAAAGACATCTTACCAACTGCCCAACTGTAATTCCCACTGTCCTATTCCATCACCAACATGTGCTGTTTTGGGGACATCGTTATTGGGTTTTTTTGTTGTCATTTATAATTTTATCTGGTGGGTTTATTGTTTACATTTAATTATGTCTTGCCATTGGTTTTTTTAAAAATCTGTTGTTTGCCACCTAGAATGGGAGAATTTCCTAAATAAAATGACAGGATGTGGGTGAGAAGAGGGACTAGAGCAGTAATGGCCAACCTTGGCACTCCAGCTGTTCTTGGACTTCATCTCCCAGAAGCCCAAGTTACTGCTTGTGCTGATTAGGACTTCTGGGATTTGAAGTCCAAGATCAGCTGGAGTGCCAAGACTCGCCATCACTGGACTAAATGTTCTTTCTCTTTTGGGAAAGCAGATACTGCCTGCCACGGGGCCATGTTCTAACCCATGGCTTCCTTTCTCTTGCTTCCTCCGTGGACAGAGACGGCCTGGAAGACCCGCTGGACGACACGGGTCTGGTGCAGCAGCAGCTTGACCAGCTCTCCACTATTGGCCGTTGCGAGTACGAGAAAACCTGCGCGCTCCTGGTGCAGCTCTTTGACCAGTCGGCCCAGTCTTACCAGGAGCTCTTGCAGAGCGCCACGGCAATCCCGGTGGACATTGCCGTGCAGGAAGGTGAGCGCTGGGAGAAGGGAGGGTGGGCCGGCTTTCTGGGGCGGTTGCAAAGCAAAAGCAATCACACTTCTAGGTCAGTGTTTCCCAAATGCTAGTTTTTGGACTTCAATTCCCAGAAGCCTAAGTCATTTCCCCAAAGCACTGATCAGCCAATGTACTGACTGAGGCTTCTGGGAATTGAAGTCCACTAGTGGGCTGTGTACCCCTTGTTGGGAACCACTGTTCTAGGTCATTGCTTAGTGCCCTGTTTGGGGGGTTCAGAGAATAATTAACATTTTGCACACAGACCCCAACATGCTGGGTTTCATTTGACTGACCTGGGAAGGATGCAAGAGGCCGAGTCATCCTTGATTCCCGTCAGGATTGAACTCACAACCTTTTGGCTGCAGGGCAGCAGTTTAACCCCTGTGCCACCAGGGCTCTGTAAGGAGAGGCTGCTTACCTGTAACTGTTGTTGTTCTTCGTGGTCCCCTGTGAATCCACACCAATGGGTTTACTGCGCTTACACACAGTCAACCCATTCATGTGGATTCATAAGGAACCACGAAGAAGAAGAACTTGATAGAGCATAGGGGTAGAAAGAGACATTGCAGATAGCCCATAATTAGAACATTGTTGTATTTAACAAGGATATAGCAATTACTCTTCTATACCCCTCCATAGCACTTAGTGCTCTCTCAGGGCAGTTCACAGAGTAATTAGTATTTATGCCCCTAACAAGCTGGGGACTCATTTGACTGACTAAAGGCTACGATGGCTCAGTAGTTAGGAAGTTTGCCTTGAAAGCTGGCAAGTTGGCAGTTCGAGACCCGGGCACTGCATGATGGATTGAGGGCCCATCTCTGTCCCAGCTCTTGGGGACATGAAAGGAGCCTCACTTGAGTGTAGTTTCTCCCACAAAAATTCTTTCAACCCAGAATAATTTCTGTCATTAAATTATTATTTTACTGGCTTCAGAAGGGTGGAAAAGTCTGAGCCAGCCCCTGCTCCACCTCCAGGGCCCATGTCAGTTTTGAAGGCATTCCTTTCCCTCTCCAGCAGCTGGGCTGCTGTCCTGATCTGGATGTCTTTCCCAGCTTCCAAGGCCTCTGCTTTTGGGAGGGATAACGTTTCTGTGGATTGAGATCTGGGTCTCTTCTGGTTTCAGGCCGCCTGACATGGCTTGTCTATATCATCGGGGCTGTGATTGGTGGCCGAGTATCGTTTGCCAGCACAGACGAGCAGGACGCCATGGATGGTGAATTGGTTTGTCGGTAGGAGCTGTTGCGTTTTTAAGCCTCTAAAGACATCCCTGGTTACACCAACAAGCCTCCGTGCCCCTTTCCTGCCGCACAGTCTTCCCTCTCGCGTTGGCAGTCATCGTATCAGAAAATGCTGGGAGGAAAATGTCCCTGGGTGGCTGGAGAGGGTGACAGGGAGAGCTTTTGGGTAGGTTCTGCTGCCGTACGAGACTTGAGCCTTCCGCTCCCTAGTATTGAAGTCCCGACAGAAACCTGGCTTGATTCCTCCCCAGGGTCCTTCAGCTCATGAACCTGACGGATTCACGCCTGGCGCAGGCAGGTAACGAGAAACTGGAGCTTGCCATGCTCAGCTTCTTTGAGCAGTTTCGGAAAATCTACATCGGAGACCAGGTGCAGAAATCTTCCAAGGTAACGGCTTCTTCTGGCAACCCCCCTCCCACGTTTCCCCCGGTTCACTTGTGGTTTTGTCCTTCCAGCCTTGGTCTGCTTCTGCCACAGACAGCCCACCCCTCTTTGTTCATGGGTTTCGGCAAGATGAGGCATGGTTGTAGTTGACCCTAAAAGCCACGGGTATCGTAAAGGTTTTGTGATGTGGCTTCTCCTCACTTATCCCCCTGACCCCAAACCAGAAGTTTGCTCGCTTGGGCCTCAATCTGTTTTGTTAGTCCCAGCTCAGTCAATCCAGTAAAGGTATATTGGTGAGCTGCTGTTTAAATAAACCCCACTTCTTCCGTGAGGGAGCCTAGTTGGGCTCAAGCCCCACGAGAGGCTGTTTTCGGAGCATTCTCCTCCTATGAGATGCATTGCTTAAAGCCTGTGGGCTGTGTGAGTCCTGGTCAAGGCAGCTGGGAAGACAGAGTTCATGGGCTAGACCAGGGATGGCGAATCTTGGCACTCCAGCTGTGGATTCACAGGGACTTGAGCTTCTGGGAATTGAAGTCCAAGAACATGCACAGTAAACACATTCATGTACATTCATAGGGATTTGGGCTTCTGGGAATTGAAGTCCAAAAACAGCTGGAGTGCCAAGGCTCGCCATCATGGGGTTAGACCAGGGGTGCCCAAACTAAGGCCCGGGGGCCAGATGCAGCCCCCGACACCAATTCATCCGGCCCACAAAGACCTCATTACTCCTGGAAGTGGAAGTAAAACACACCCAGATGAATTGGCATCAGGGGTTGTATCTGGCCCCCGGGCCTTGGTGACCGGCTCCTTGAACCACATGATCGGCCCACGGCCCAAAAAGTTTGGGCACCCTTGGGCTAGACTGAGGATCTAGTTCCAGGAAGGTTGTGTCTGGTGTTCTGAAGCCTGAGAGAGAAGCCACACACCACCCCTCTTAACAACCTATTATTATTATTATTATTATTATTATTATTATTATTATTATTATTATTATTATTATTATTATTATTATTATTATTATTATTATTATTATTATTAGCTACTAGGCAGTCCCAGATCCCAATGTTAACTATGCCTGCCCTACTGCAGGGTCTTCAGCAGGGTCCAGAAGTGCCTTCTTAAGCCATGGTAGCAATACAGGCCCTGCTGGCTTTTGACCGCTGGGGAAAGGGCAAGTTGACCATCGGTTCGGCTCCTTTGCCTTCAGGCGTCTCCTTTCAGGTGTTTTCTTGGCCAGTCCTACTCCAACCCCCCTGAGCGTGTTCCTTTCCCTCTCCTAGCTGTATCGCCGTCTCTCGGAGGTCCTGGGGCTGAATGACGAAACCATGGTCCTGAGTGTCTTCATCGGGAAAATGTAAGCTTTCCTCCATTGGTGCCTCTCCGCCTGACCCAAGAAAGCTCAGGGTTGGGTAGGAAAGAGCGGCTGGTTGCAAAAAAAAAAAAAAAGAAAGCCAGTTTTTACCTAAGCGAGGCCACAGTCTACGGCGGCTCCTCTGGTAGAGGTGGAGAGCAGCCAAATGCCAGTCGTTTTCCCCCTCCCACTGCTGTCTTTGGTGCTTTGACTCAAGGGGGAAATGGGCTTCTCTGGCCCTCCCTTACAAGCACCTGAGTTTGGGATCCAGGTAGCAAAAACAGGTACTGGTAGGATTTCCCAGTCAGCCCAGTGTGACTGGAGCGGTTTGGTGCTGTCAAGATTCCCTCCTTGTGCTTTTCAGGAGAGTGAACAGGTGAGTCTTGTGCATTTTAACCTGAGCGTCTTTCCCCCTCCTTGTAGCATCACCAACTTGAAGTACTGGGGCCGGTGTGAGCCGATCACCTCCAAGACCCTGCAGCTTCTCAACGACCTCTCCATTGGATATCCTTTGCCCCAGATTTGGCTAGGCTTGTGCATCCATGCGGGGGTGTCTCCCTCCTCCCACCCACCCCCAAGGCGACATGGCAATTCCTGGTCGGAAGAAGCCGCCTCTTCACCATGTCTTCCCCTAGTCTTGCCGAGGGGGCGTGCATGGCTCCCTGGGTCCTTTCCTTAACCTCCTTTCTACCTACAGCAGTGTTAGGAAACTGGTGAAACTGAGCGCTGTGCAGTTCATGCTGAACAATCACACTGTAAGTGTCTGGATGTGCTTTGGCTGTTGGGGAGGGAGGGAGGGTCAGTCCTGCGCAGTCCTTGGGCAGAGATGTTCCCAGCAAAGTCCCCTGAAAGACCCTGGTTTTATTTCCATTGCTTACCTTGAATGCTGACAGAGGGTCCCCACACCCCGATTCCTGTCTAGAAAGTTGGGCTCTTAGCTGGTTCCCCTGCTAAAGGCAGAGTATGAGGGCTCTCCTGCCTGCAGCCACGGCTGGGGGAACCATCTATGCCCTCGGCCGCCTGCCCTGCCTTTCCTGGGGTACCATCGGCTCCTCCTCCTGCCAGACCCGGTGCTCCCTGGCTAATGGCGCGTTTCTCCTTCTGCAGAGCGAACACTTTTCGTTTTTGGGGATCAATAATCAGTCCAACTTGAGCGACATGCGATGTCGGACAACTTTCTACACTGCACTGGGGCGCCTCCTCATGGTGGACCTAGGTATTGGACTACACCCACCCACCTCTGCTCTTGCATCTGTGTGGACCTTGTGGTGGTCACATGATCTAGTTAGGGTCAGGGGCAATTCTCCAGTCTAGAAAGAAGAAGGACCACCCACTTCCGTCGCTGAGACTCTAGTGCCAGAGCTGGCCTGTCCCTCCTGGTCTTATGTCGGTACCCAAAGCTCAGCCAGTGGGGTTATAGCGTTTCTCCTGCGTCGGTGGTGCCAGGCGGGGCAGACCCAGAGGGGCCCCTAGAAGGTAATGCTCTTTCTTCCAGGGGAGGATGAGGACCAGTATGAGCAGTTTATGCTGCCCCTCACGGCGGCCTTCGAGACGGTGGCCCAGATGTTCAGCACCAACACCTTCAACGAGCAGGAGGCCAAAGTAAGAAGGGCCTGGCTTTCAGCCCCTGGGGGGAGGGACCCTCCAAAGAGCCTCACTTGACCCAGGAATCCTGCAGTGGCCCCCAATCTTTGTGTTTTGGACTACAATTCCCAGAAGCCTCAGCCCAGCCCATTAGCTGGTCAGGGCTTTCGGGAACGGACTTGGGTCTCTAGGAATTGGAAGTCCAAGAACCCACGGTTGGGAAAACACTGCTCTGTGGATCCACATGAATGGGTTTTTTGCGCGTACGTGCAGTAAACCCATTTGTGTGGATCCACAGAGCAGTCTTTCCCAACCATCTGGTTCTTGGGCTTCAGTTCCCAGCAGCCCCAGCCAGTCCATTGGCTGATCAGTGCTTTGGGGGGGGGGGGTTGACTGAGGCTTCTGGGAATGGAAGTCCAAGACCCTGCGTTTGGGGCCAATTGCTCGGAGCCTCTCCTTCACAGTGACTGTTCCTTAGCCTCCTTCCACAGGCGCTGCTCAGGGGGGCAGACGGAGCCGTCTTTTGCCTCTACTCTAACCTGCCTCTCTCCCTCCACGCAGAGAACGCTGGTTGGCTTAGTGAGAGACCTGAGGGGAATCGCCTTTGCCTTCAACGCCAAGACCAGCTTCATGATGCTGTTTGAGTGGATGTATCCTTCTTCCCTCTTGTGCCTCAGTGCCCTCCCTCCCCAGCCCCACCTCCTGGCTGAGCCTTAGCCAGAGAAGGGAGGGGGGGCCTCCCTGGGCTTGCACGTCAATTCCCGGATCTCCAGGAACGGCCTTGAGCAGTGGCCATTGGGGCAGCTGCTGCTCCTCAGCTGAGCACCCTTCCAGGTGTGAGGCTTACCCTGGTCCCTCTCCCCCCCCCCCCCCAGTGTCTGGTCAAGGACCCACGGGCAGGGGCTAGACGGGAATGGTCTGAGGGAGAACCCTGTGGGGAACTGTCACGTGTGGGGTTCTCACCTGGGACTGAGGTGGCGGAAGGAGGGAGGGAGAAGGGCTTCCCTCTCCCTCTCTCTCTTGGGGGGGGGGGGGCTTGGGGGTTTAAAGCCACCCAGAACCCTGGTTCCGTCTCCTTAGCTTCTCCTCCACAGCTACCCTTCCTACATGCCCATCTTGCAGCGGGCGGTGGAGCTCTGGTACCACGACCCGGCCTGCACCACCCCTGTGCTCAAGTTGATGGCTGAGCTGGTACACAACAGGTAAGTGGGCTGGGGGCTTGGGAGTTGGCACCAGGCGACGTGGGCGGCAGAGATAGTAGGAACCACCCCCTGCTGTGCTAAGGAGATCTCTTTGTAGAGACAGGTTGACCAAGAGGAGGGAGGTTTTAAGCCAGGGATTCTCAACCTGCGGCAATGTTTCATGTGGCACCTCCACCACACCTGGAAGTGCTGTGGGGTGGAGGAAGGGCAAAATGGCCATCCAGCCCCTGAAGGTGTCTGAGGAGAGCGTGACCCAGTGCCCCCCCCCCCCCGGCTTAGAGAGGTTGAGAACTCCTGGTTTAAGTGATCAGATCTATAGAGCAGGAATGCTCAACCTTTTAAACCCAGGTCACACTCCCTCAGACAGCTTTGGGGGCCAGATGGCCATTTTGCCCTTCCTCACCACATGGCACTTCCTGGTGTGGTGGAGGCGGTGGGGGCCCACGTGGAATGGTGTCGTGGGCCGCATCTGGCCCATGGGCCGCAGGTTGAGCATCCCTGCTGCAGAGAAAAGGAAACTTACCTTTTCATGGGTTTGTTTCCAAACAGAAAGGTTTTTGCTTTAATAAAAGAAATATAGCGGCCTTCGATTGAACATTTCCAGAATGCCACTCGAGTGCACCTTTCTGTAGTCAAGGGTGGTGTTTTAAAAACGTCTCCAAAGCCTGATAGAAGTCATACTTCTCTTCCCTGCCCCATGGAAGTGCTGGCTGGGCAGTTCACTAGTGAACTGGCATTATTGCCCCCCACCCACCCATATGCTGGGCGCTTATTTTACCAACGTCAGAGGGATGGAAGAGGCTTGAGTCAAGCTTGAGCCCTGGTCAGGATCGAACTCCTGCTGCTCTTCCTCAAACGCCTGGGCCACGTTGAAACCTTGCTGCTTGCTCGCTTCTTTCCAGATCCCAGAGGCTTCAGTTCGATGTCTCTTCGCCCAACGGGATCCTGCTTTTCCGGGAGACCAGTAAAATGATCACGACTTACGGTAGGTATTGGGGGGAGGGGAACAGCCACACTCCACACACACACCCTGAGCAAGGTGGGGGCGATGGGCCACTGCTGAGTTTGTGGCTTCTGGATGTGGGTTTAGAGTTGCCATAATTCTCTCCCACGAAACCGAGACAAAAGTATACTTGACAAAAATGGGCGGGTTATCTACAAAATAGCCCTTTTTAAAAAACAAACATAATAGAATGACAGCTAAAGAACACTTTCAGATTAAATCTATCAATACATAAATCAATACATTTATTGCTGCTGTCTATTGTACTTCTGAGAAGTTGCATCACAGTCAACTCTTAAGGTGTCCTCAGTTCCAGGAAACACACTGGTCACAATGGGCGGTGGGGTGGGGTGAGGACTTTTAAGATTTGTCTCCAGGTACACTCCAGTGTGGCAGGAAATCGCTTGTTGGTGGTGAGAGTTTGATGTATTTTAATGGTGTGTTATAATGCACAATTGGTAAGTTTTAAAAATCCAGGACTTTAACATGATTTTTATTGAACTGGCTGGGAGAATTTTTCTGACTTTGAATCCAGGACGATCCCGGCTTTCCCGGACAAATGGCAGCCCTACGTGGGTTTGACTCTGCCAATCTCTCAACTATGATAAAGGGAAAGACTTGAAATTATTTATTTATTTTATTTTATTTGTATACCACCCTACTCGGTAAAACCAACTCAGGGCGGTTCACAGAATCCATATAACTAACATTCCATAATACAACAACACAATGGCACAGAAAAATGACACAGCACAATAACAATGAAATGTACCAATACAATCAAACAATACAGTGGGAAATGGAAAAGAGCATTTTAATTGTTTTAAGTGTTAGCAAGCACACCTGCCTTCCAAAACTTCTGTAGGTGGTTATGTTATTTGGGGGTGTCTTAACAGACAAGGGACTGCAGTGGCTTAGTGATGAAGACGCTAAACTTGATGAGGTGGAAGGTTGGCAGAGCAGGACCCGGAGATCCGAGTGCTATGCACCCGTCGCCTGTCCCCCAGCTCCTGCCAACCTAGCAGTTTGGAAGCAAGAAATTGCAAGTAGAGAAATAGCTACCACTTTGGTGGGGAAGGTAACATGCCTGCCACATGACTGAAAACATCTGCAGATGCAGACAGCGGTGGCTGTAAACAGAGATGAGCCCCTAGAATCAGACGCAACTGGCTTTTGAGGAAGGGCGGCCTTGAGCTATAACCCAACAGACCTCCCCTCTTCCCCAGCAATGGCCCAGACCCTTCCCTTGTAATTTATTGACTAAGATGGTGGAGCCTCCTTAAAGGCTGGAGTGCTGGCCTTTTAGGCAGTGACCTCTGACCCCCTGGGTTTCCTCGGAGCATCCCAAGAAGCAGCCAGGAGGCAAGGTTGCGTTGAGACCAGCTCCTTTTCCCCTCTGCCTTTGTAGGGAACCGTATCTTGACGCTGGGCGAACTCCCCAAGGACCGCGTGTACGCCTTGAAGCTGAAAGGGATCTCTGTCTGCTTCTCCATGCTCAAGGCAGCGCTGAGTGGCGGCTACGTCAACTTTGGCGTCTTCCGTCTCTATGGAGATGACGCCCTGGACAATGCCTTGCAGACCTTCATCAAGTTGCTCCTCTCCATCCCACACAGTGACCTCCTGGTAAGCCAGCAGGAGGCGGGCCAGTCAGCCCAGCTCGCGTGGCCCAGCCTCAGCAGCCCTGTTCCGGTCCAGATTCTGTCTGCATGGCCATGGGAGGACACTTGGCCTTCAGCCCTGCCAAAGGGGATCATTGCGTGGGCTGCCAGAGGGATTGGGCAGGCCGTGAGCAGATGGGAGGCTGGAGACCTCTCTGGCCTGGGGACCACCCGCAGCGCCTGAGCGCCATCTTTCCAAAGATGTGCAGCCAGTGAGAGGAGAAACAGAGCCATTGGTTCAAAACCAAGAGGCAGCGCCAAGAGCTCAGGGGGTCTGCATTTGGGGTGCTTTGAAATCCACTGCCTCTGGCACTTGAGGCTGCCACAGGTTGTGTTTGAATGGGGTGGCTGATCCCAGGGTTTGGGCCTTCCTCCGGTCCCCCTGCCTCCTCCTCCTCCTCCTATACCAAAGGGGGCCTCTCTTTCTCTTTCACGCTTTCCTTTCTGTCTTGGTTACAGGACTACCCCAAACTCAGCCAGTCCTATTACTCGTTACTGGAAGTCCTGACCCAGGATCACATGAGTTTTATCGCCAGCCTGGAGCCCCACGTCGTCATGTACATCCTGTCCTCCATTTCGGAGGGTCTCACTGCCCTGGGTGAGTCTCAGCTCTCTCGGTCCCAACAGGCTTCAATGAGAAGAGAGCAGTCCTTCTGCTCACGGGGCGAGTTCCACGGGGCTCTGGGAAGGGGCTAGAGTAGGGGTGCCCAAACTTTTTGGGCTGTGGGCCAGTCACGTGGCTCAGCGGGCCAGTCCAGAGATTTCTCCCACCGGAAGTAAAATGCGCCTTGCAGTCTGTTTTGCAACAGGCTGAGATAGGTTTTAGACTGCCATATTTTCTGCTTAAACCAGGCATGCCCGAACTATGGTCCGTGGGCCGGCTCCGGCTCCTGATGCCAATTCATTCAACCTGTGCCACCCTTGTCGCTCCTGGAAGTGGAAGTAAAACACACCCCATAAAATAGTGCTGCGGGCCAGATTTGGCCCACAGGCCATAAATTGAGAACCCCTGCTCTAGGGCTTCATCTCTGTTTACAGCCAAAGAGCCAGCGCTATCGGCCTCTGGGCACATTTTACTTCCACTTCCGGGAGCAACGAGGGCAGGGCGGGCTGGATGAATTGCTGTCAGGAGATGGGCCATGGGCCATAATTTTTTTTAATCTCTGTAATTTTTAACCTTGATTTGTATCCTGTGTTTTTATTGTGTTTTAAATATTTTTAAAGTCTGTTAGCCGCCCTGAGTTCTTGTGAGGAGGGCGGCATAAAAGTTTGATCAAACAAATAAATAAATAATTTGGGCACCCCTGGGCTGGAAGCAGGTTAGCAAACGGCCACGAACTGCAGCCGAAGCATAGCATTCCAAGTCCCGCTTGAGTTGTCTCTGCAAGATGGCTGGGTGTTGTGCCGTGATGGGGGGGGGGGGGGAGGCAGCCAGCCAGCTGTCCTTCAGTGCCCGTCTGGACTCCAGCCACTCAGCCCCTTTTTCCTGTCCTTCTAGACACCATGGTGTGCACGGGCTGCTGTTCCTGCCTGGACCACATTGTCACCTATCTCTTCAAGCAGCTCTCGCGCAGTACCAAGAAGAGAGCACCGCCTTTAGCCCAGGAGAGCGACCGTTTCCTGCACATCATGCAGCAGCACCCAGAGATGATCCAGCAGGTGAGGGGTAGAGCTGTCGGTTGTGACGGTCTCCTCGGATAAGCGCAGACCCTTACCTGGGAAAGACCTGCGCATCAGGGCCCTCCTCGGCCTGAGTTCTCTCACTGTCTCAAGGCCTTCACTTCATTAGCCCACTGTAGAGAAAACTCGGCTCTCTGAGCTGACCAGTAGCACAGGGGGGTACACAGGAAGAGACTCCTCAAAGAGGGGGTTATTTCTGAACCACCATCCAGTGTTAAAACCCCTGGTCACGGCACCCTTGCATTGCCACTAACCTTTCTCACACTAGGTCAGGCCAAAGGAACTATGGAATGAACTCCCCCAAAAGTGCCTTCATTATGGCACTTTCGGATCTGGCCTAGACATGGAAGAAGAGTTCAAAAGCTTGCTGTGCGCTTTGGAAAAAAGCAGCCTTTGGCTTAATCATCTTGCTGGTTCCTCCTAGATGCTGTCCACCGTGCTGAATATCATCATCTTTGAGGACTGCCGGAACCAGTGGTCCATGTCCAGGCCTCTCCTTGGTTTGATACTCTTGAATGAAAAGGTGAGGAAGGCTCCCCCACAGGGGCCTCGTGCGGACCCTGTGGGCCAAGATGGCTTTTGAAAAGGGGGAAGGAGGGGCACTGGGAGCTCGGCAGCTAGCGCCTCAGTCGCTGACTTCTGGCTCTCTTTCCTCCGTCTTCCTTGCCCTCCACCACCACCACCCCAACCGCCCCCCAGTATTTCTCCGACTTAAGGAATAGTATCGTGAACAGCCAGCCGCCAGAGAAACAGCAAGCCATGCACCTCTGCTTTGAAAACCTCATGGAAGGCATTGAGCGGAACCTGCTCACCAAGAATCGCGATAGGTCAGTCTCTCCCAGGCGGGACCCCTTGGGAGGGGAGGGAGGGAGGGGTGCCTCCTCGACCAGTTCTTGAACCTGCCTTGGGAAAGGTCCCTTCTCCCCTCCTTGAACAGCACCCAGGGGGCGGGGGGGGGCACATACATCCTCCGCCGTCAATTGTATGTGGCAACCATGTTTGGTAAAGAGACCCAAGAGTGGGCGGGATCTCTCTGGGCCACAAGAAGTCTTCTTCCTCCCTCCTTCAACATCCTTTTGTCCTGCATCCTTGCCAGATTTACACAGAACCTGTCTGCATTCCGGCGGGAGGTGAACGACTCTATGAAGAACTCCTCCACCTACGGGGTAAACAGCAACGACATGATGAGCTGACGTCTCGTGCGAAGCCTCTCTCTGGCCTAGGCCCGGGAGGTTAACTTTTCCGATGGAAAGACAAAAGGGCATTTCTGAACCCTAATGCTGGTCCCTGGGGCTAGGCTGCAGGAGGAGGAGGAGGAGGTGGGTGAGATGTTCGCCAGGGAGAGAGGGAGGGCGGGCAGGGAGGGGGCTTTTCCCCTTGGGGGCGGGGGCAGAGACCGGCGTCTCCCTGGGGGGGAACGTCCGAGAGGAGGAAACTCCCCCCCCTCCCCATGGCCTGCCTCAGCCTGCCTTGTATAAACATGTACATTTTTCATAACATTTTGAACAAGGTTTATATTGACTCAAGTTTAAAAAAGTGTGACTGAAATTTTTACAGAGTTTAGTGCACCAATGCTGAAGTGAGGGTTGTATGCAAGAGTGCGGAAGCGGCGTCTCCTGGCCACCTGCCATGTTCCTGGGTAAGGGGTGTGTGTGTGCGTGTGTGCGTGAAAGTACAGAGTTATATTTAGTAACAAGTGTAGAGAGGGGCACAAGAAATGTAAAGTTCCAAATGTATATTTTTCTGAGACCTCCCTTTGCCCTGCCCAAACCTCCCCTTGTTAGGAACTCAAAGCCATGCTGTGCGCCGTCCTGTTCCACAAGTGTCTGTCCCTTGCCCCGTCTCACGGCGCAACCTTTCTAGCTTGGTCCCGACATCCAGGCGCAGAAAGCCCGAGCCGTACATCTATCTACGGCCGTTTCTTCCTTAGTGCATCACTCCAGACGCTCCTTCATGTGTGAATCTCCTTCCTAGCTGGCGGGAAATGTGTGGAGAAGTGGCAGATGATGGGCCATGTGCTCTCGCCTCCTTCCCAAGACACACAACCATGGGGGTGGGGGGAATGCCTCCCTTGGGTTTCCCTCTGGAGCTGCAATGGCAAACCGTGGCACTCCAGATGTTCTTGGACTTCAATTCCCAGAAACCCAAGCCCCCTGTGAATGAACACGAATGGGTTTGCTGCGATTCATCTGGCACGCACCGCCCTCGTCACTCCCGGAAGTGGAAGTAAAATGTGCCCATACGGAGGAAGGATTAACCTGGAAAAGCCTTAACCGTATGGGGACGTTTTATGTCCGCTTCCAGTAGCGGCGACGGCAGCGCAGCCCGGATGAATCACAGTAAACCTATTTGTGTGGATTCACAGGGTGCTTGGGCTTCTGGGAATTGAAGTCCAAGAACATTTGGAGTGGCAAGGTTCGCCATCACGGCTCTGGAGCCTTGCCACTATTTGGCTTCCGCCACGGAGGCCTGGATATAGGCAGCAGCTACCAGGGAAGGTTCTTAAAAACCTTTTGGAAGTGTAAATTGCCCTTGAGGGAATGCTGGGGTGGGGGAAGGAGATGAGAACCTGTTTGCCATGTATTCTTCCCCACCCTCCTCGCTGCTAATTCTGTGCCCCACCCCACCCCTGACATAGCCCAGCTCTTAACCTGTCTTGGTTTCTTTTCCCAGATAGCAGCACCACCCCCTCCTCCTCCGTTTTGTGTTCTTTCCTCTGGCGATTGTGTGTTGGGTCTTTTCTTTTTTTTTGCGTGAGCAGATTGCTGGATGACTTGTAAGGGTGTTTGCTGCATACAGTGTAAGCGTTGTGGCTGCAAATAAACTTCAGTGGTTTCTACTGAGATGTGTGCAACCAGGCCAGAGTGTTACTCTTGTGTAATGCAAAAGACAAGTGTGTGGACAATGCAGCCTCCGAGACGGAGGTGAAGCCTGGAAACAGTGCTGGTCAATCCAGTGTTGGAAGAATAGGAACACAGGACAGGAAATTTAGCCTCAGCACAATCCGGGTGTTGTGTGTTTGTGTGTGTGTGTTTTCAAAAGTAGCAACGTTAACTCCACCTTAGTCCCTTCTCCTTACATTGTGGTTTACAAACATAGGTTTTGGACTGCATCGGAAAGTGTTGCTAAAATTAAAATCTGGCTTCAGCTTTCCTTATCCTTAGAAAGATATTTCAGTCAGAAGCCAGAACAAAAGGAGGAGGAGAGGCTAGAACAGACTTTTATTTATTTAGACAGCACCGTTTCTACCCCTGGAAAAAGGACGTCATTTGTCAAAGGAATTGCTTAGTTGCAAAGGCTCACGATAAGTTAACTGTCCCATTTATCAAAATACAGTGGTACCTCATACAACAATTTTAATCCTTTCCATGGGGCTTGTTGTTGTACGAAACAATTACTATATGATACACGCATCATATAGCGATATTTTTTTTGCCAAGTGGTTTTTCCCATTGAAAAATTGTGCGGTTTTTTCCCATGGGGAAAATTGTTATGCAAGACGCCATTTCCCCCCAAAACCTAATTATTGTGCGATTTCGTTGCTCTCCGGGTGATTGTTGTATGAGGCTCCACTGTACCTGATACAGCAATTCTCCCTTCTAAAAGTACACACTCTTGGCTTGGGGCCCAAAGTGGCACCAGAATTTGGTGAGCCAATCCTTCTCTCTCTGTAGGTTCCAGTGACTCAAAGGGGCTTGTTTGGAAGCTGCTTTCCAAAGTGACAGGATTTCAGCCTTTGTGCTGGGCAGGTTTTGTGGCCACACCATGAGCCACATCACTGGAAACGGAAGCAAAAAGCTATCGTGACACCGGACAAGGCTATTGCTTTTTTAAGTTATAATGTGAACTCACTCTACTTTTGTTAGGAAAAGGAACTAATTATTACCACACCATGATTGCAGTTGCTATTTCCAAGGCCTGAGCATCCAAACAAACTGGCACTTTGCAGCAAGATCTGTCTGGAGAAAATCACCCTCAACGTTTTGAGCAGTTTGGCACAACTGAGAATGACGCCCTGAAAGTGATTTCCATTCTGGACTCGTCTCTTTACTTGGGAGTAGGAGTGCCTGGCAGACAGTGATCCATGGGGTCGCAAAGGGTCAGAATCGACTGTGCGACTGAACAACAACAATCCCCCCCCCCTCCTGAGAGGTGGTCTCCTGTCTGTGGGGCTGAATCTCAGTTGTAGAACATGATGCTCCTTTGGTCCTACAGATGCCAATTCAAGTCTTCCAAGTAACTCTTGACACCACAGCAGGTTTGCATGTATTTAACTCCAAATTAAGCTTATTTGTGCTGGAAACACTGCATTCTTTGCAGTTTTGTGTGTACCAGTGAAAGAGGCAGAAGACTCAGATGGCACTAGAACTCACGTTTGCTGCTTTTTTCCAGTGGTTACATTTAATTTTTATTGGCACTGTAGTCAGTTGCTTAAAGTTACAGGCGCTGGCTGCCGTGGTTGAGTCCCAAAATATATCACCGTTCTGTCCACCATTTTGGCATCGAATTAGATTCCAGCGGCCAGCATCGTGTATGCTTTTGGACCTTTGTAGGAAACAGTCAGTGGTTCAGATGCTGCATCAAATAGAAGATCCCTTTCTTTCCTTTTGAATGAATGAACAACCTTCCCTGGGGAAGCAGCCCATTTCAGCCAGAGCTGGACACTGCTGTGTATGAGCAGACACCCTTGGCTCCGTCGTAAACAATGCTGTTGTAGCCTTCTCGGTTACGGGCTATTTCAATGGCGAAGAACTGGATCCTGGTGGCTGAGAAGAGAAGTTCCTTTAGATGCTAGCCATCAAGCTCTCCACCATCCCTCTGTCCCACAAAAAAACGGGTGGGATTAGGGAAAAGGAAAGCAGGGAGAAGACGACTCCATACACATGAAAAACATCATTCTCTAGAAAATAGATTGCCTCTGTTTTTGCAAGAGCCATTTATAGTCTAGAGGCAGTGAAAACAAACAATTTTATCATTCTGCCTGGACTGAGCTTGCCTTGGCTAGAAAAACCAGGACAACTAGCCAGCTGTTTTTTATTTATTTTATTTATTATTATTATGTTTTTACCGGATTCTCAAATCTTTCTTCATTAGGGTCCAGGAACAGCATAGCTGTTTTTACCTGGCCACAGAATAGGTGCGCTCTCCCAAAAGCAGGCAAAACAAGCACAGGTTTCTTACCAAAGATTGTATTCTTCTCTGTGTATCCTTGACGGCAGTCCAGTCTAAGAAGAGTGCCATAATTAAAGTCCTCAACTATCCCTTCAAATATCAGACAGAATGGGCGCCACTTCTACACGCAAGAAGAACAAGAATTATTTTCTGTCCTCCACCCCCCATCAAGTTCTGAGCAATTCATTGATAGTAACACAGCACCAACCTCTTTGGCAGGTTCAGATTTGAGGTCCTCCGGGTTGAGCACATCAATTGTGAGGTCCTTAAAGAAGTCCCTGAATTCCTCATAGATCAGGTCATCCACTTTAGTAAGCTTCAGGAACCGGGGGTCAACTGAAGATATCAACTGCAAAAAAGAAAAAGGGTGGGTGGGAAACTGGGTTTGTGAGTAACCTTTCCAGCTGTGCTCCCATAAATTAGGGATCAAGTGGTACTCCCTGGGAACAAGCCAGGCCTCTGCCTAGGGGCCTGAGGATGGACATTGACAAGGGAGGAGATGATCAGATTCCCCCTCCCAAGAGTCTATTCAGGCAGGGCCCTGGCATCAGTGGCCCTACCTCTGGCACGGAGAGGGTACTGCTTCAGCAGGGGCAGACCTGCAATGGGAGTAGGGATTCCGGACAGACTTACATTGAAGTAGACCTCGGCATGCTGGTAGGCCTTCATCGCCCACACCATCTCCACGCTGGGCTGCAAAGAGAACCAGAGCCTTAGCTATGGAGGTCGGAAAAGTTACCCAGGGTTTAATTTGGATTGGGGGGCGGCGAGAGAGAACTCATCCTTGTTCTTTTTATCATTTATATCAGGGGTGCCCAAACTTTTTGGGCCACGGGCCGATCACGTGGTTCAGGGAGCTGGTCACTAGGGCCCCCCGACGGCAACTCATCCGGCCCACCAAGCCCTCGTCACTCCTGGAAGCGGAAGTAAAACGTGCCCATATGGGCGCGTTTTACTTCCAGGAGCAATGAGGGCTTCGCGGGCCGGATGAATTGCCGTCAGCAACCGCACCTGGGCATAAGTTTGGGCACCGCTGATTTATAGAGTTGGCTTATTCTTTATGTCTAACCTTTATTTTTAAATTGTAAATATTTTTTATAATATAAGCCCCTCCCAGTGAGAAAATACCCCAAATGGGCGGGATATAAATGTAATAAATAGATTACACGAAATGCCGAGAGCGGGCACCGAACCCCCGGGGATGCGGGACAGGCAAGAGGGTGGCGGCGGCTTGCTTGCCCCTCCCTCCCTCCCTCCCCACCCGGCGAGCGGCACTCACGTCGTTCCCGAAGTCCTCGGCCGGCAGCGACAGCGCCTGGGTGGCGGCTTCGAGATCGCCCTGCATGGGGAGAGAAACGTTGAAGGGTGGCGGAGGCCCGAGTTCGAACCCCGCCGCCGCCTCCTGAGGGGGGGGCGTCCCGGTCTCCCCCACCCCACCCCGTGGGACTCACCATTATTGAGCCCAAGCCGCCTCCCGTGGGCGCCGCCATCTTGCCCCGATCTCACGCATGCGCGGCTCACTACGGCCTCGTCGCCCGCCAGCCAAAAAGGCTTACTTCCGGTCTCGGCCTGCCTGTTATTGCTACGCCTTGTCGGTCGAAACTGGGGGAAAAAGGGGGGGTTAGGAAGGATTATGAGGCGGCCCCACCATGGGCCCCTCCATTCCCGCAGCCTCCTCCTCTCTCACGACAGTCAGATTGTGCAGCTCCTCATCTTCCCCTCCTTCCAATGCAAGGGTTCTCAACCTGCGGCCCGTGGGCCGGATGTGGCCCATTATTGCACCATTTCAGTGCCCGGCTGCCTCCGCCACACTGCTCCAGTGCAAGAGTTCCCTCCCACACGCCACGTCGTCTTTCGATGCTTAAGAGTCTCTCGCACAGCTTTCCCGACTTAACAAGCTGGACCATTAGGAAAGCGGAACGCAGAAAAATAGACGCCTTTGAGATGTGGTGTTGGAGGAGAGTTTTGAGAGTCCCCTGGACAGCGAGGAGAACAAATAGGTCGATCTTAGAAGAAATCAACCCTGACTGCTCCTTAGAAGGTCAAATAGTAAAGATGAAGCTAAGGTACTTTGGATATCAAATGAGAAGAGAGGACTCGCTTGAGACAGCCTTGATGCTGGGAAGGGTCGAGGGCAAAAGAAGAAGGGGACGGCCCAAGATGAGATGGCTGGATGGTATTGTGGAGATAATGGGCACAGAGCTGAGCGAGTTGAGGGGAATGGTGGAGGACAGGAGTGCCTGGAGGACAGTGGTCCATGGGGTCGCAGAGGGTCGGAATCGACTGTGCGACTGAACAACAAAGAAACAAGTGAAGAAATTTTTCAGCACTTTGGATTTGGGAGCAGAAACTTGATTATTTATTTAGCAGTTCTTCCCTTCTCATGAATCAACCAGATGATCAGTCATGTGACGGGGTCTATTGTGGAATCTAAAGCCATAATAGGGATGTGGAAAGGAAAGCAAGGATTTGGGTTGAATGCAAAGTCCAAGGAGTAGCGAGGACACTTCAGGCGTTTGCTTTTTGAAGCTGACAGAATCACATCTGGTCCTAGTGCAGGGATTCTCAACCTGTGGGACGGATGTGGCCCGTGGCACCATTTCATATAGGGGGGGGGGGGGCCTCCACACCAGGAAGTGCCATGTGGAGGAAGAGCAAAATGGCCATCCAGCCCCGAAGGTGTCTGAGGGAGTGTGACCCAGCCCATGGTTTTAAAAGATTTGAGAACTGCCCTAGAGGGACCTTTTGACAGACAATCCTAGGTTGGTGTTTTTTCATTTAATGAGACTAGAAGGCAACAACCAGGGAAGGGCAGACAGAAGGGAGTAACTGATAAAGAGTGACTAAGAAGTCAACTTTCTAATCCTGAATTAACCAGCCAAGCTGGCAGCATAAATCATTACTTCAGTTTCCCACGTGACGCCTAAAGCCTCTTTAAAGCGTTGTTAGCCTCCATTTGGGAACAAATGTGTGCTTTGGGAATGAAACACATGTCAGCATACGCGCCAGAAGGCAAAGTGACCTTGTATTTTATGCTACATTTATACATTTAATACAAAATGTATTAAAACTTCAGTCAGACTTGACAGCTAAGCCCACAAACAGTAGCATACGGGTAGCCTAAGGACACCAAAGAAGTCAAGGGCGACTCCCCACTCGAGAAAACTGGTCTGTCGTTTCCTGCTGTATCTCGGAACAGATTCAAGCAAAGAGGCAAACGGCTCTGCCGGCATTTAACCCAAGAACTAATCTGTCTTTGAAACTGCCCATTGTGGAGAATTCAGCTAAGCAAATGTTGAAAACAAGTGTGCCAAATTCTTTCTCTACAAATCAAGATGGGGATTTGGTGATCTAAAGCGATAGACTAAAGCTGCAGTCCTCACGGCAGAATGAGGACTAAACTGCAATATGATCATCTTCTGAAGAGAAAAGTTGTCCTCCTAGAGGAGTACAAACAGTGATGGGATGTCAAACATTTTCCTACCACACCACGATGTCATCACACAGTCAGACACAGCTTGGTAAATTCCTCCAAAAGACATTATGATCTGGGTTGGGACACCAAGTGTATTTTGTCCAAATTACTCTACAAGGCCAGTCCTGGTTAACTTCAAAACCTTTATATTTAGTGCTAATGAACTAACCTTAGCGATATAGAGGGTAAGAGTACTGTTTTGATTTGTTGTGTGTTCTGTTATGTCATTTGATATCTGTTTGTACAGCGCCCAGAGTGAGATACCACTCAAATGGGCGGCATAGAAATATAATAAATAAATAATGTTTGGAAGACCTAAAGAAGCTGCTGCTTAGGTTGAAAGAAGAGAGTGCAAAAGCTGGCCTGAAACTCAGCATCAAGAAAACCAAGATAATGGCAACAGGCCCTCTCAGTCCCTGGATGGGGAAGAAGTAAAAGCAGTGACAGATTTTACTTTCTTAGGATCCGAGATCATTGCAGGTGGTGATTGCAGCCATGAAATAAAAAGGCAACTGATGCTTGGGAGGCAAGTGATGAGAAACATGGGGAACAAAGTTAAAAGTAGAGACATCACCTTGAAAACAAACATTCATCTAGTCAGAGCAATGGTATTCCCGGTGGCAATGTATGGTTGTGAGAGCTGGACCATAAGGAAAGCTGAGCGCGGAAGAATAGATGCCTTTGAGATGTGGTGCCGGAGGAGAGTTTTGAGAGTCTCCTGGACAGAGAGGAGAACAAATAGGTCAATCTTAGAAGAAATCAACCCTGACTGCTCCTTAGAAGGTCAAATAGTAAAGATGAAGCTAAAGTACTTTGGACATCAAATGAGAAGAGAGGATTTACTTGAGAAAGCCTTGATGCTGGGAAAGGTTGAGGGCAAAAAAAGAAGGGGGTGGCCAAAAATGAGATGGCTAGATGGTATTGTAGACGCAATGGGCACACAGCTGGGCAAGTTGAGGAAGGACAGAAGTGTCTGGCGGACCGTGGTCCATGGGGTTGCAAAGGGTCGGAATCAACTGTGCGACTGAACAACAACAAAATTTGAGTGCCTGGCTGCAGATGTGATGTTTCTGCAGATGTGTTTGATCTGCTCTTTTCTACTGTGGTGATCTTCCATGTCTAGGCCAGACTTGAAACTGCCAAAATAATAATAATTTCATGTCAGAGATTACTCTGGGTTGAAAAGATTTTTACTGGAGAAGCTCAGCTCAGGGGATGCCCAAATGAGGCTCTTTTCACGTCTCCAAGTGCAGCCTTCAGGTATCGAAACCCGACCTTCCAGTCTCCAAGCTCAGCATTTTAACCACTAAGCCACCGGAGGAGCTGCTAAAATGAAGGCACCTTTTGGTAAGCTCAGCCTGCGGTTCCTGCGGTCTATGAGAATAATGCTGTGTTTATAGCTTGTGTAGAGCTGAGCGGGCTGCGGAGAATGGTAAAGGACAGGGGTGCCTGGCGTGAAATGGTCCATGGGGTTGCAAAGGGTCAGATTTGCGATGCAACTGAACAACAACAACAACAAAAGCTCATTAAAAACAAAAGACCTGGGAGACTGGTGTGGCATGTCCTGGAATAACTGTTCCGAGGTGTCAAGAACAGGAAGAGATCGCCATAATGATATCAGGAACGGAAGAGTTGGGCATGGCTGCAGTGATAGAGGAAAGAGTCTTTCCCGCTAGGGATGCAGAGGCTGTAGAGAGGAATCTGAAGGGGGAACATGTGTAGGAGTAAAATGGGAGCTCAGACAGAAGTCCGTCCCTCTCCCTCCCTTCCTGTTATCTCATTCGCCGCTGCCAAGGGAGGTTGACAGTGTGCTCAGTGTGCCTGGGAGTGTCCCACACATGAGGAAACGACCCCCAACCTTTCTGGCCCATCCAGTTTCCCCTCCCCAGGGCCTTCTCTCTGCTTCCAATGAGGTGTCTGAAAGCCAAGCAAAATGAACATCCAGTTTTGTTTTGTTTTTGTTTAATTAAATTTATATTCTGCACTACTCGCACAGGTGACTCAGGGCAGATTACAACTAATATACAATACATAGTTTAAAAACTCTAAAAAGCAAGTGAAAAACCATTTAAAACAACATTTCATTCCTTTAAGTAAAGGAGTAAGAGGAATAAATGGGTAAGTGTAAGATGTTAAATAAGCCAGCGGGGAGGGGTCAATAAGCCATCACTACTCCACGCCATTCCTGCCAGCCAGGTTTTCACACCCTTCCTGAAAGCCAGTAGCTCTGTCTGGAGGCGCAACTCCAAAGGCAGGCAGTTCCACAAAGCTGGAGCAAACAAGGAGAAGGCCCTCTTTCTAGTGCCAGAGAGTCGAGCCTCTCTGGCAGATGGCACAACTAAGGCACCTCTCTGGTCCGCGCTGGTGGGACGGACAGATACCCTTGGGGCGATGCGGTCTCTCAAGTATCCTGGCCAACTACCATGTAGGGCTTTAAAGGTAATGACCAGCACCTTGAATTGCACTGTTAACCAGTGCAGCTCCCGAAGCAGTGGGGATGCACGAGTGTAACACCCACATCCCAACACCACCTGAGCTGCCGCATTCTGGACCAGTTGCAGCCTCCGGATGGTTATCAAGGGCAGCCCCATGTAGAGCGCATTGCAGTAATCTAATCTGGAGGTGACCAGAGCATGGGTGATCATCAGCAAGGAGTCCCTGTCAAGGAGTGGGTGCAACTGGCGAATTACACGCAACTGTGCAAAAGCCCTCCTAGCCACGACTGCCACCTGCTCATCGAGCAGGAGTCGTGAGTCCAGGAGGACCCCCAAATTGCGCACCAAGTCTGTTTGGGGAAAACTAGCCCCATCCAGAACCAAAGTTGCTGGTCCTAAGAAGAGAGAGCTGCACATAAGGTGCCAATGAAAGGCTGAAGTGGGGCAGTGACTGGAGGTTTCCTAAAGCAACTGCCCCATGCATGTAGCAGTGATGAGGAGTGGCCAGGACCCAGTCCCAAGCGCATTAGCATGGGCTGTATCAGCCCCAGGGGGTGGGGGTGGTCACCGTCCTCTGTTGCCACTTCCGCGTCTGGGGGAAAGACATTCCTCTGACCTGGCGAACAGTCAAGGCCTGCCCCCACCCCTGGTGGCTTGGGTCTGAATCCTCCGGGTCTCTCACATCTAGAATCCTGGCTACGGCCCTGCTGTAGGCCGTAGGTTGAGAATCCCTGGGCAAAGCAGAGTCCAGGCAGAGGGGCCCAGCAGGCCCCCCAGGGAATCTCTGCTTCCTCTTGGGCAGGGGGGCTTTTTCCTGCCAGCAGGTCAAGAGAGAAGGGGGTCTCTTTGGCCAATCCCAGCCATTCACCAACCACGACCAAGTCCTGCCATTGGACGGTTGGCTTTCCCCAAGGAAGCAAGTGTGTGAAACATAATAGTTCAATGAGATCCCCTCAGATGATGGAGGAAGACATTTCCCCAAGTCATTCTCCTCTAGGAGACCTGTGATGAGAGGCATCACGATGAGAAACTGCTATTAGGGAAAACTTCTTAACCGTTAGAGTAGTATGAGATTGGAACCAGCAGCCTCATGCTGAGCGTGCCAACGTTGGGCATCCTATCTGCTGGGTCTCCTTTGCTCTGGATTCCTGCCTCCAGCAAGGGTGGGTAGGCAAGATGGCCTCACAGAGCACCCTTCCAACCCAGGGGTACCATGAGAAGACTGGAAAACAGTCATGCAGGTGGGAAACAGTGGAGCGTAGCAGGGAAAGAGGAAGAGCCGCCAGAAGATGGATGGGCTCTTTAAGGAAGACAGACCTGAGCGTTAAGGACACCGGAGTCACTGGAGGTCAGCGGAGGCGAAAGGATGGACGGACGGACGGGTTGCTGACGGCCACCAGGGGGCGCCGCGCCCCTCCCTCGGGTCCGAAGGCAGCGGGGCTCTTGCTTCAGGGGTGGCGGGGGTGTGCGTGTGTGTGTAAGGCCGGAAAGGGCCTGCGACGACGCGGCTGGGCACAAAGGGGGCGGGGGGGTCGCTGCTTTGGCAGAACCAGAGCCTTGATTCGCGGGACTCCCGCTGAAGCCCCGGTTGGCCAGGCTAGCAGTCCGCTGCCCGCCCCCTCCGCGGCGCCGGCCAGACCGGGCCTCCTCCTGGCCCACCCCTTCCCCTTCCTCCTCGGCAGGTGCCCGCCAGGAGGGGGAGGGGGAGGAAGCCCACCTGGCGCGCACGTGCCGCTCCTCTCGGCGCCCGCCCCGGGGGTTGGATTGGCCTGGGCTGCCCTCCGCCCGGTCACAGGTGCCGAGGGCGGGGGTGGGGCGCACGTGCCCGAGCCTACGTGCCTCCCTGCCTGGCTTGGGGCGGAGCCGACGGGGCCTCCCAGGGGACCCCCCCCCCGCAGCCCCCCAGCAGCCTCACCTGAGCCGGCCCAGAGAGGCCGCTGCCTGAGGGCTGCTCCGAATTGCGGGGAGTGTTACCTGGGTCGTGCATCCTCCACCGCCACCCCACCGCCCTCTCCATCCCTGGGTTGCTGTAGGAGAGAGAGAGGGAGGGAGCGGGTTGGTCCTTCCTCCCTTCTTCGGCCCGCCGGTCGCGGTGGCAACGCGCAGAGGCGAGGAGGCAGAGGCGATGCGGGCAGCGGCAGGGCGGATGGCGCCGCCTGGGAGGACTCGCCGGCCGCCCCTGGCCGCCCCGAGGCGCCCCTGAAAGAAGGTAGGCCCGCGGGAAGCAGGCGGGGTGGGGGCCTGCGGGGTGGGGGCGCTTCTTCCCTCCGCCCACCCGAGTGCTCCGAGGAGGAGGAGGAGGAAGAGACGTTCTGGCCAACGCAGGGAGAAGCAGCCAGGGTGGGCCAGGACGGGGGGGGGGGACAGCAACGTCTCCTGGCTACTTGGGAGCTGCCCTGGAAGGCTGGCTCAGGCTAGGGAGGACTAGCTTCGATGGCCTCCGTCTCCGGGCGCTCAGGGTAGGCCAGAAAAGGGGGGCACACACAGATTTTCCTCAAACCCCTCTCCTCTTCCTGCCATCTCCCCTGCACAGGTGACATACCACCAAAGGATGCTGGGTCTAGTCTGACAGGCTGCCCCTACAATACGTGTAATATTTTTCGGAGGGGGGGTTGGATACACCTCAAGTCCCCCTCCCCATTGCGCCCATGCTGTAGTCTGAGTCTCCCCTGTAAGCCTGCAATTCCTCTGCTGCCTCCCCTCTGTCCCAAAGTTTGAATGTTTGGTTCCCACCCTCAAATACTCCCCTCCCTTTTTGCAGGCTACCCTGCCCATCCGCAGACCCTCCGCCAGGCCCTTCCTTCAAGGCCCAGCGGTCCTACGCCGTCTCCCACCCCTTCCTCCTCCCCTGAGGGGGCAGTTTGGGCCAGAAATGGTCCGGCCCAGGAGTCAGAGGCGTTTCCTGCTCTTCCTCTGATGGTCCAAAAGCAGGGCTGGCCAAACTACTGCCCATGGGACAGATCTGGCCCCTGACACAAATTCATCCGGCCCACACCACCCTCATTGCTCTAGGGCACGTTTTGCTTCTGCTTCCGGGAGCAATGAGGGAAGCACGGGCCGGATGAATTGACATTGGGGGCCAGATCTGGCCCACGGGCAGTAGTTTGAGCACCCCTTCTTTAAAGCACAGGAAGGGAAGCAAGTACTTCATCACAGCAGCCTCAAGTATGGCCTAATGAGTGGTACTTTCTTTCTACTAAGGATGGGGGTGGTGTGTGTGTGTGTGTGTGAGAGAGAGAGAGAGATAGGTGTGTGTGTGTGTGTGTGTGTGTGTGTGTGTGTGTGTGTGTGTGTGTGTGTGTGTGTGTGTGTGTGTGTGTGTGTGTGTGAGCGTGTGAGCTGAGGACTCACTTTCCAAGTGTGTGTTGGGGAGGGGAGGTGCTGCCCATCTTCTGTCTGTCTGTCTGCCTGCCTGCCTGTGTATTGCATCTGGACACAGGCGAGCTCCACTGGCCACACCCAGGAGGTTTCCGCCCCTTGATGTGGAAAAACAGACACGCTTGTACGGGAGGCAGGAAACATCTCAGGCTCTAAGCATATTTAATGGGGTTCACAGAAAGGGCCTCCTCAAAGAGTGTGGCGTTTTTGAGCCACACCTTGTGTTGCCGGCTCATCTTTCTCACACTAGGTCACCAGGCGAAAGGAACTGCAGAATGAACTCACCCAAAGGTGGCTTCACTTGGGCAGTTTCACGTCTGGCCTAGACATGGAAGAAGAACCTATTGAATGAACGTTCAGTGTCACAGGTAAATGTGAACTAGCAGGCAGAGGAGGAGGAGGAAGATACCAAGCAAGCTCTCCCATCCCTGGAGCAGGGATCCCCATCCACAGGCAACGCCTGGCCAGCAGAGAAAATGGCCAGCCAGCGTAGCAGGGGATGGAGCAGGTCAAAGGTGGTTCTCTGGTTGCATCCCTTTGGTCAAGACCTGGCAGGGTGGGGGTTGGGGTCCTGGCCTTCAGGGCAAAGGGCCCCCCCCCCCATGCTCTGGCCAGTCTTTCCAAAGTCTGCGTCTTAACCCACTCCCCAGCTCGGATTAGAGGCACTTGGGGAGACTTGGGTGGGTCCAGCCTGGCCCTGCCCAGACAATGCGGCCAAGTCCTGCCTGGACGGGTCTGCCAGTGACCCTTCCCTCCGCCGAAGGAAATCCTTCCTCAGGCACAAACTAAGCTCTGCGGGTGTCCATTAACGGCGGTCCGCGAAGGTGTTTGTGCCATGACCTGAGATGACCAAACCTGACCCTCTTCTGAGCGTCGCGCCCCGGCACCTTTCCTGTCGGCCCGAGAGAGCGGGGCCGGGACTGCGGCTGTCCAGAAGGCGAGGCGGACGCTCCGGCCGGTCCTCGGTCCCCCAGCGAGCGGCGCAAGCAGCCCCGGCCGGCCGTCGCCAGCCGTCTCCAGCGGGGCGCGCCCTCCTCCCGCGGCTGGCCCAGGCCGCCGCTCGCCCGAGCCAGCCCCGCCGCGGAGCCTCCCCCTCCGCCCGCCCTCTCGGGCCGGCGCCGCGCTGCGGGGTGGGCAGCCGGGCTGGTTCGCCCGCTCGGTGCCTCGCCCGCCCTTGCGCCTCCGCCGCCCAGACACGCGTGGAGCCCGAGACGGCCTGCGCCACATACCGGGAGGGGGGCCCTCGTGGGCGGCCGCGCCCCAGTCCAGTCCGGTGAGTGGAGGCTGGGGGGGGGGGCGACCGCGGGAAGGGGAGCTGCAGGCCGAGCCCTCCGGGGAGGGGGGGGGCTTTCCTCGGCCTGACGCCCCTGCGCCGCACCTGTTGGGTTGCTGCCACCCGGTCTTCGGCCGCGGTGGGGAGGGGAGGCTCCGCGGACGGCACGTGTCTTTCCTGGGTGGGGGGGCAGCCGTTCGGGGGCTACGCCAGGCCCTTCTTCCCCCCCCCCCCCGGGCGCTACTTCTGCGGCAGGTGCAGGTCCGGCAGGGCGTGGGCTGGGCAGGAGACGCCCCAGGGCAGGCAGAGGCTTTCTCAAGGCAGCGGAGCTTGGGGGGGGGAGGTGGGGGGGTTTTTTGACTCTGCGACTGGGCCCCTCCCTCGGTGCTTTCAGGGCTTCTTGGCGGGGGGGACTGGGCCGGTCTGCGCCACGCCTGCCCCCCCCCCCGCCGCTCCGCGCTCACCCTCGTCGTCATTCACCTCCTCCGCCCTCTGTAGAAGCCGGTTGCCAACGGTGCGTGCGGGCAGGGCTCCTGTGCTGTTCAATGCGGAGCAGGGGATGAGGCGCGGCTCGCACGGCAGCCATCCCGAGGGGGCGGCGGAGCTTTAGCCGCTGCCTTGGTTTCCGAGGAGCCTCGGGGTTTGGGAGGAAGAAGAAGGGGAAGCCCTCGCCTTGGGGGGGGGGGGTCCGTGGAAACCGGGCTCGAGACCCCTGCTGGGTGGGTAGGCGAAGGGGCGGCAGGGGCAGAAGCGGCTCCCCCCTTGAAGGGAGGCCCATTCGCCCCGCCCCTTTGACACCCCGAGGGCCCCCCTTGCTTGCTGCCTAAGCGCTCTAGAAACTTCCCGGGGAAGTCCAAAGCGGGGTCTCTAGCGCAGCGTGGCCCCCCTCGCCGCCGCCGCCTCCGGAGATGCTCAGCCGTTTCTGGCAACTTCTGGCCCTGGGAGGAGGAGTGGAGGCACCAGGTTGGCCAGCCGTGGCCTAGTCTGTTGGTGTGCCCAGTCTTGAGCAGGCAGGCAGGCAGGCAGAACAATTGGCAGCACCAGCTGCCCCAGGGCCTTCTAGGTCAAGGGTGCCCAAACTTTTCACAGCTGTGGGCTGGTGACATGGTTCAGCGGGCCAGTCATGTGGTTCAGTGGGCCAGTCACGTGGCTCCTCTTCTGAAGTAAAAAGCGCACCTTGAAATCTGTTTTGCAACAGGATGAGATCGATTTTAAGCTGCCGTTTTCTCTGCTTAAACCCGAGGTGCCCAAAACCATGGCCCATGGGCCGGATCCGGGCCCCGATGCCAATTCATTCAGCCCATGCTACCCTTGTTGACGAGGATGGTGCAAGTCAGATGAATTGGCATCGGGGGCGGAGCCAGCCCATGGGCCGTAGTTTGGGCACCCCTGTTCTAGGTGGCCTTTGTCCCAGAAGTGGCCTGCTTGTACCTTCTGAACCTGGGCTGCAGAAGCTGCTAATTGGGGAGGGGCTTCAGGGAATTTGGGTGGCTGGTGCCCTGTCTATGCCAACAGCCCTGGCACAAGGGCAGCGGAAGGAGCAACCCTTGGCGCATTGGACGCCCAGGAACACATGATGGAGTACCGGAGTGTGCCTGCGTGCTTCAGATCCCTTGGATCTTCCTCTGGCCATCTTCTTTGTCACCTTTGCTGCTGCCCGGGGGATGGGGAGGTTTCAGGGAGTCCTTTTGGGGTGCAGGACTAGAGATCGGCCTCTGCGCCCCCTCCCCTGGCCTGAGTCCACAGACGAGGTCTCTCAAGGGCAGGAACCCTCTTTGGAAGGAGGTGCTGGGCCTTGCCTACCCTGCCTGCTCTAGGGCTGATTAGGCCATGTGGACTCCAGGCAGGCAGGCAGGCCGGACTCCCCAGCAGAGGATCTGCCCCAGGACCTTCCTGCCCACCATCGACACCTTGGCCCGGTTTCCGCCATTGCCTCACCACAAAGGCAGCCTGTGGGGCGGGGGGGGGGGAGATCCCTCGCTCTCTGCTCTTCCCTGTTCCGGACATTCAGGCCACTGCATTTTGCCGGGAGAGGAGGCTGGCAGGAAGGTTGAAAGGTCTGCTCTTTCCCACCCAGCCCGGCTGGCCGGCAGCAAACTCCACCCCCTGTCCAGCCCCGCACTGGATGCCTCCAACCAGGGCAGGGCAAGGCAAAACAAGGCAAGCCCCATGTGCTGCTCATGTGTTGTTGTGCCAGAAAATGTCTGACCAGCAAGGAGGGGAAATCATCTGGGCTTCTGGAAGAGTTGAGTTGGTCCCATATTTGAAAGAGTTTCTGCCCAGCAGCTCATTGGTCACTCTATGGCAGGGGTGCCCAAACTCTGGCCTGTGGGTCACATCTGCCTCCCAACACCAATTCATCTGACCCATGATGCCTTCATGGGCACATTTTACTTCCACTTCCAGGAGTGACGAGGGACATTGTGGGCCAGATGAAGTGGCATTGTGGGCTGGATCTAGCCCCTGGGCCATAGTGGCTGCCCTCTGAACCACAGGACTGGGCTGTGGCCAGAAAAACTTGGGCATCCCTGCTTTAAGCTGAACTGTGGGTTTTTTCTGTGAGCTTCACAGGAGGAGGAGGAGGAGGCCGTCTTAGGCAGGCACAGCTCAGGTTGTGAACCACAAAGAGCCAGGGATGGCTACTTTGTTCCATTGTGTCGGTTGGCCCTGAGCTCTTCTCCATCCCGGAGGTTTGGTGAGGTTTTTCTGCTGAGCTTTTCGGTTCTGCCTCCCTTGCTTGGCTGTACCGATTGAGCATGGCCGAAGGGAGGATCTGCAGGGATGGAGGGCCGTTGAATAAGTTGTGTGGCCTACCTTCCTTTGAGGAAGAAAACGGTCAGCTGTGTGTTGAGACGGAGGCATGAGACGGGGGGGGGGGGGGGGGTGGCAGCCTTACAAGGCCCAGAGGCACTGTTGCATTTCTCCTTCTGAGAGGAGTATTGTTGGAGTAAGTAGAAGGAAAAGGTGGGGGAGAGAAAGCAGGGATGGGGGCAGAGGCAGAGAGGCTAGCCCAGAAAGGTCAGAGCAGTCTTGCTTGCAGAGAATGGCAGCTTCTTTCCATAGGAATGACAGAAGGGCATGGGTAGAGCCGGCACAGAAACTCCACCCTTGCCTCTTCCTGCCCTGTTCTGCTCTGCTGGTAAGACTCCTTTTTCCTTCCTTCTTCCTTCCTTCTTTCTTTCCTTCTTTCCTTCCATCCCTCCATCTTTCTTTCTCTTTTTCTTTCTTCCTTCCTTCCTTCCTTCCTTCCTTCTTTCTTTCCTTCCTTCCATTCCTCCTTCTTTCTTTCTTTCTTTCTTTCTTTCTCTCTTTCTTTCCTTCCTTCCCTCCTTCCTTCTTCCTTTCTTCCTCTCTCACACATACACATGCAATGCACAGGCTAAGCCTGCTTTTAATCGCAGATTACGTCTCTCGTGACCCTCCCCGCCTGTCAGCTGAAGTCAAGGATGGCTTCTTTTCAGCAAAGCACTGACCCTACAGGCCCCCAGTGGGAGATGCCACGGGAAGCCTTGCACAGTCTTCCAGGATCTACGCCACTGAGCCTTACTACACACACACAAACGCACACCCAACCAGCTGCCAGGCCACCAGCCGAGGTCTGGCACTGAAAGACCTAGCAACAGGAGGCTGGAGAAACCAGCCCAGGGCTTATGGCCCACTGGGACCTTCTCCTCCCCAGGGCTTTTGTAACCCTCCTTTACGACTGCTTAGGGTCTACACAGGAGCACTTCCTGATGCTCTGGCCCTGGATTGGTGCTCATGTGTGGTTGCCCACTTTGGGAAACAGGGTCTTCATCTTGCCACCACTCCAATTTTGGAGACCTGTCCAACATGGATCCAAGGTGTGCAACTAACTAAACTAATCCATGGGAATGTTTGGGGTGGGGGGAGATCCTCGTTTCTGCTGACCTGGCAGGGGAGGATAGACGCCTCCCCCCTTCTTGGCTGTGGCGGCCTGTCTTGTAAAAAGCCCTCCTTTGGCCAGGCTGAGAGCATCAAAAGAGGGCTGAAAGGGGTTGGCCAGGCACATGCTAGCTGCGTAGTGTATGTCTGCGTGTGGAGAGGGACATGGAGTGTATGTTCCGTGCTCTGCTTGGCAGTCTCCTTTGTGCCATTAGTACCAGCAGCTTCCACATTAAGATTTCATGCTCTCTAATGGGTTGGGCTGGAGGGGGGGGGGAGGCAGCCTTCCTGTAATGCTCTCCACCACTCACAGGCACCCCTTCGCCACAGGCAGTCCATGTTCGACGGCAACTGGGCCAGTCTCTCTGTGGTTCTGCCCCTCGGGGGCATCCGGTTATTGTTTAACACCTTTTGTTTTGCCGGAAGGCTTTGGTCGGAACTCACAGCATTTGGCCCAGAGGGACGGGGGCCTCTGTTGCCCACCCCGGGGGGGGGGCCTTCAGTGCGTGGCTCCTCAGTGAATGTCCACCCAAGGGGTGGTTTGGGTAGCCCAGGAGAGCCGAGCTGTCCGGCCTGTGGAGGCAGATGGCTTTGGAGTCAAACAGGAGACAAGGCCTGGCTGAGGAGGGACCCACCCACGGAGGGTTCTGGAATAGCCACCGTGGCCCGCGCCGTGGTGTCGCTTCCCCTCTGGGCTCTTGAGGCAACGAGAGAGCAGGCAGGGGGGAAGTAGGCCAGAGGTTGGCCTGACGTCATGCCGTGGCCTGGCCCACCAGCCTTCTTGCCTCCAGACAGTTTTCTGGTCTTGTGGTGGGGCTGGAAGCCTCCCTTGCCCTGCTTGCGGATGTGGTGCTCTTTGTTCTAAGAGGTTGCCTTCCGTGGGCCAGGGAAGAAGAGCCAGGCCAGGGGCTCTGCTTTGCCGGCCTCAGGACGGACACATACACACATGTTTGTGCCTTGCCTGGAGCTGAAGGTCAGGGCCAGGATGCTGTCTTGAGAAACCAAGGAAGGCAGGGGGGGGGGCGCGTCATTCACCAGCCAGGCCTCCTCAATGTGTGTCTGACAAACGGGACTGCCTCTGTTCTTCCGACGTGGAGGAGGAGGAGGAGGTTTTCGCCCTGGCTCGGAGGCGGAGGAGGGACTCGAACCTGCTCAGGCGAGTCGGGCAAAGGAGAAGTGGCCCACGGGCCGGCGGGTCCCCCCTCCAGCAGCCCGCAGGAGTCCGGCCTGAGGCTGCTGCTGCTGCTGACCCTGCGCCCCCACCCCGGCCCCCAAGCCACCCCTCCGCCTGCTTCTGGAACCTGCGACCCGGCCGCGTCCCTTCTGGCACCCTCGGCGCGCTTCCCAGGGGCCCCCCGCCTCCTCCTGACCCGGCCGGCCCGGGGAGCGCCCAGTGGGGAGGGGGCGTGCCGTGGGGGGGGGGGCTCAAGCCACCGGGGGGGGGAGCGGCGGGAGGGCTTCCCTCCCCTTCGGGAGCCCAGGTGAGCTGGGCGAGGCCGGCGCAGTCGGTCGCAGCGCGGACGGGGTTGCACTCCGGGCTGCTCCGGCGCGGGGGGGGGAGGAGGGGGCGTCCAGGAGCGGAAGGGCCCTCTGGACATGCTCAGAGGCCCCCCCGCGGGCAGGCACGCAGGCTGGCCCCGCCGCCCTCCTGGCCCTTATCTGCGACGGCAGGCGGGAGTCTCTGGGGACCCGGCCCGGCGGTGGGAGCTGATTGCTGGGGGGCTCTCCCTCCCCGCCCCTGCCTGGCGCTCCCGATAAGGGCGACTGAGACGGAGCGGGCCGGGCCGCGAAGGAAGAGGGGCGCGCTCTGGGGCGGAGGAGGACGCCCCCCCCCCAAAGCCACAGGAAAGAAGAGCCCTCCTTTCCCTCCCCAGGGAGAAGGCAAGCCAAGCAGCCCGGCGGCTGCGGGGGGGGATCGCGGGTGGGCGAGGAGAGGCTCTGGGCCGGCCCCGGTTGTCCTACACGTGAGAGGAGAGGCAGGAAGGTTCACACACACACACACACTCCCCAATTCCCACGCACCGCCGTCATTGGTCTTAACAGGAAGCATAGTGGATGCCAATCGAAAGTGTTCTTGAAAGTTTCATTGGCATGCGGAGAGGGGAGAAATAAATTTGGGGGGGGGGGATAGTCTTAGTTCCACCCACCCCACCTTTCTAAACCCACCTTGCCTTTCCTAAGTTCTTTCCTAGCGGCTCAAAGGCTTCTCAGATTGTGTCCCTGCTTGATTTGTTTTGAACATTATGCACAGAAGTAATGGTGACCGGTGTGTGGGGAGAATTAGCTATGGGAGAATGGTCAGAACATTGAAGCATGACTGGGGTGGGAAAAATGGGGGGGCATTGGGGTGACACACCCTACCAACAGGAATGGGCTTGTGTGGGGTATTTGACGGTATTTGAAGCTTCTGTTATCATTTTATGTGCATGTATTAAAAATGTTCCAATCAGCTGCATCTGAGGAGATACAGTAGTAGAATGGCATGGAGGGTAGCTGTAGATGAGCTGAATAATTCATTTTAGTCTGTGGTTTGCAGGGAGGGGGGAATAACTGATTAACTCGTCCTCCGTTAAATTTGTCCTTTGATGAAGGAAGGAATGAGGGAAGAAGGAAGGAATAGAAGACGAAGGGAATGATGGATGGAAGGAATTAATGGATGGATGGATGGAATGAAGGAAGAAGGAAGGGGAGAGCCAGTGAGTTGTCTTAGCTTCTAAGAAGAGATCAAGTGTCCCCCCTCTTCACCTGTCTCCCTGCCCCCCCACCCCATAGAAGTGGGAGGGAATGGTGTGTGTGTGTGGGGGGGTTGTTGCTGGCTGTGGAGGCTTTGCTTCCCTTTTGGATCAGGTCAGGTCCCTCCACAGCATCCATTCGCCAGCCCTCCCCAGCCCAGCCCTCCCCTCCCCATAGAGAGAGACTGCCCAGTGTATCAGCCGCTGCTGCGCAGCCTGTGGAAAATGTGATCTCAGGGTGGCTCTAGTGCCAGTCCTGGGCGCTTGCCCTGTGCAGCGCATTACAAAGCTTCCTTATCCGCTGCCCTTCCTGTTCCTTGGCTGAGCACAGAACGGGCTTTCAGGACAGAGGGATGGAAGACTCCTCCGCCCGCCCGCCCTGCTTTGCCTCTCTTCCTGCCTCCTTCCCTCCAGGGTGAGCCTCCCACACCAGCTCCTGTGCATTCCCAGGACAGAACTCAATGGGGCCCCAGGTATGGGACTTAAAGGGACAGGAGAGGAACAGCCCACCTTAAATGGCTCCAATGTGGCCCTGGGTTTCCCTACTGCTTTGTATATTCCAGGCCAGTTCCAGAAGGGGAGGAGGAGGAGGCTTGGCCATGACCCCTTCAGGGTAACAGATCTTGCCATCCCTGTGGCCAGAGCTCCCACGAGTCAGATTCCGGATCTGGCCACTTCTGCCACAGTCAACCTTCACCCGTCTTCATGGCCTTGGCATTGCTGAGTCCTGCTTCCCAAGACCTTGGCTTCCCGTTCTCCTTGTTAGGACACTCCAGGTCAGCAGAACGAGGAGAAGAGAGAGCCCTCCCACTGCCCCCCCCCCCGTGACAACAGAAGGGGCAAGTTTTTAGGCTGCCACAAAAGTCTTCCTTCATACAGAACCAACCCAACGAAGGAAAATTCCCCGCAAAATCTGGCGGCTCTTTGGCAATCAACAGGTGGTTTTAGCGCACGCTTTGGGGGAGGGAGTCCTCCCCACTTCCTCAGATACACGGAGTACACTGTTCAGGCCACAGGCCAGGTATCTCAGTGGTTAAAGTTGTGGTGATGGGATCAGAGCAGCGAAGTCAGGCATGGAAGGGGGCGTCTTATGGACAATTGTCACAGACTCTCACAAGTGTAAACATCCTGACCACAGTGGGGTCCATTGTCTACATCCATCCGTTACCCTCTGAGGTGTTAAACTGGGGGTGCCCAAACTATGGCCCATGGGCCAGATCCAGGCCCCAAGGCCAATTCATCCGGCCCACACCACCCACGCTGCTCCCAGAAGCGAAAGTAAAACACACCCATATGTTCGGTATGGACCGGATGAATTGGCATCGGGGCCTGGATCTGGCCCACAGGCCATAGTTTGGGCACCCTTGGTTTGAGGAGAGAAAGTGACAGCTTAAAATCTATCTCATCCTGTTTCAAAACAGATTGTAAGGCATGTTTTGCTTCCACTTCCTGTGGGAGGAACCACGTGACAGGCCCGCGGCCTGAAAAGTTTGGACACCCCTGTGTGGTTTCTGCTTCCAGGAAAGGGTCTGGTTTGTCTGTCGCCAAGCCCCTGCTGGGACGGAGCCTGGAGGTCTGTCCCTTTGAAACAGCCCCTTTGAGATCAAGGGGAGAGAGACTCCTAGGAGAGCAAAATGTTCTGATCACTAGCACGGATCGTGTCTTCCCCCAACTGTCCGGAAAAGCCTTCTTCTTTTGTAAAACAGGCACCAAATTCCTTTGGGCTCTTGGGAGCGCTCTTGTTGTTATCTGATGTTGCAGAACACCAAACGATGCTGTGGCAGTGGAAATCTGAGTCCCGGAGCCGAACCTGTCCGGGACGGCATAATTGAAGAACTGGAACCAGGTCTGAGGGCCTTTGTTAGACTGGAGTCCTACAGAGGCCAGATCTGGTCTGGAATCTGATTCCTGAGAATGTGTTTGTGCACAACGGTGGTGGTGGTGGTGGTGTGTATGTATGTGTGTGTGTGTAGTTCTTCATGGGAAAGGAGGCAGAACAGGAAGAGAGTCCAACTGTGAAGTTGAGGATGTGAAAGGAAGGCTTTGCAGCTCTTCAGCAGGCGGGTGGAAAGGAGCAGAGGTGGAAAATTTGGGGCAGAGAGAGAGAGAGCGTGCCTAGAGGTGCTCCACATTTGTTACCTGTGAGCTTTTGTTCTTTGGGAAGGGTCCTTCCTCTTTCTCCCTCCTGTTTTCTTCCTCTAAAACTGTGGTACGGAATCGGCTGACCTGAAATGCCTCAAGAGGAACAAAGGAAGGAATGAAACACAGGATGGAGATCTCTCCACACAAGATGGAGATCTCTCTACACAGGATGGAGATCTCTCTACACAGGATGGAGATCTCTCCACACAGGATGGAGATCTCTCCCGTTCATTGGTGGCAAAGAAGGGATCTCCTCTTCCTTCCCTTTCTGCGTTTATCATGGATGCCACCTGTTTCAGAAGTGGAAGAATAAAAAGTGGATAAGTGGTTGATTTTCAACGCTAAGGCCAGTGCATGGCTGATAGCCCAGATCAGGGATTCTCAATCTGTGGCCTGTGGGCCGGACGTGGCAGTGGTGGGATTCAGCAGGTTCTCCCCAGTTCGTCAGAACCAACAGCAGAAATTCTGGCTGGTCCTGCCCATCCAAGTTTTGAAATAAAGTAGTCCTAATTCGGGTGCAATGCAGGGCTTTCCCCTGGCCACGCCCACCATGCCACGCCCACAGAGTAAGTAGTTAAAAAAAATTGAACCCCACCACTGGGATGCAGCCTGCGGCACCATTTCAGGAGGGGGCCCGTCTCCATCACACCAGGAAGTGCCATGTGGTAGAGGAAGGGCAAAATGACCATCCGGCCCCCAAAACTGTCTGAGGGAGTATGACCTAATGGCTCCCGGTTTAGAAAGGTTGAGAACTCCTGGCCTAGATCAGTCTTCTGATGCTGCAGTCGTGATTTGTCCCATCCAACCCAAGGTTGACGTGGTTGTGTGACTTCTAGTAGGTTTCCTATCGAGATCTTCATACGGCCCTTTGGGGTAGAAACCCAACATTTGATTTCTACACTGTTCTTTGTTTGCTCTCCCCGGTCTGTTTTCAACTGGAACTCAGATTCCAGCCTTGGCTTGTGTTTCCCCCCTCTTAGCAATGCTGCCTTTCCTATTGGCTGCCCTTTGCTTTTTCCACGTGTTCCCTTCCTTCCCTTGAAGATACATGTGGACAACAGCCCAATTCTGGCCCACGCGGCTTCCCCACCTTGTGCTTCTGCCTCTCTGCACAGTGCAGCGGATGCTTCTATAGGGCTGGGCCGAGTGGCTGAGGGAGCGCCACTCGCTGGCCTGCCCGCCCGTTGCCAGGCCCTCTCCTCTCTCTGGAGCTTTCCCTGGCGTGTGCTGTTCCTAACGAAATGGCTCATTAACTCTTGTTGTTCTGCGAACGCCCGCCTGGCAGCCTGATGGGTGAGGCACGCAAAGGCCATTGTTTGCCAGGCAGGAGTGGAGGGGGGGGGTCGTCTGCCCCCAGTGAGCTGCAGATGTTGTGGGAGGGGGGTTTCTGCAGATGTTGGGTGACAACTGAGCACAGCTGGGGGTGGGGCCCATGGGGGCCTGGAGTATAAAAAGTCGAGGCAGCGGCTGTTTTATGGACTGGACGGATTTGGTCCATAGTGCTGCTGGTCACCTCTTTGTTCTGGTGGTCCGAAACCGTGGCTTTGTGCTTGGGCCACCTGACCTGTGGCTCACTGCTAATGACGACAGATGATGTGCCAAACTCTTTTTGACCTTTGACACTTTGAGAGCGTGTCTGAACGTCCTCTCCTGCTGGCAAGTGAACCAGAGACCTCATTTGCTCCCAATGCATTTTATGAAGAAGTCAGGAGGTATCTCTGTTGTCCTAATACCACCACCAGCACCCCTGGAAGCCCATCAACTTCTGAGGTGACCAGGTCTTCTTTTCCTCTTTACAGAAGCTGCTCCCGCTTTGAGTCTCAGCCAGTCCAGAGGGATCATGTGGAGGCCCAGATCGGCAGGTAGGGCCCATTCTGTCTCAAGCCAAAATGTTGGGCCATGAGCCGGTCGCGTGGTTCACCAGGCCGGTCGTGTGGTTCCACCACAAGTGGAAGTAAAACCCGCCTTGCAATCTGATTTGCAACAGGATGAGATAGTTTTTAGGCTGCCATTTTCTCTGCTTAAACCAAGGGTGCCCAAACTACGGCCTGTGGGCTGGATCCGGTCCTGATGCCAATTCATCCAACCCATGCCACCCTCGTCGCTCCTGGAAGCGGAAGTAAAACACACCCATAAGGAAGCGACAAGGGTGGCGTGGGCCAAATGGATTGGCATCGAGGTGGATCCGGCCCACCGGCCGTAGTTTGGGCACTCCTGATCTATCCCATTCTCCCTGGCTACCTCTCCCTGGCCAATGGCCCTCCTTTCTTCACTGAATGAGGAAGGACTTGGCGGGGAACCCACTTGAGGTTTTTCTCTCTGCAAACGTACAGCCTGACCGAATTTCACCTTCCCCTGGTAGCATAAGCCATGCATCTTTCATGTGGCTCTCACATCGCATTAGCCTCACCTCCCTGCCCCTATCTCTGCTTGGCTGGCTCAGCCCCCAATGATGGGGAAGGAAGCCCAAGACCCTGGAGACCTGGACCGTAGTAGGGCTTTACATTGGAGTAGACCACAAGCAGAGGCAAAGCTGCCCGTCTCTTGTGTGCCTCTCTCGTGCCGCCACCCCCCCCCCCCCGCCCTCCCCCGGTGAGTCCCAAGTGGGCACTAGACATCTCCCAGGCACCAGATCCATAGGGAGGCTGGAGGGACCCTGGCGAAGCTGAGAAGGACGATGCTCAAGGAGGAAGAGAGGAAGGGGTCCAAAGTCCTGGAGGAGATTTCTACGTGAGGAGAGCAGTCTGGCTTGCCTTGCACAAAGGGGTCAGTGGCCCCACAGCTGCCCCATAGCCTCCCCAACTGAGCCAATGGGCTGCCTTCCAAGGCCACAGACATGAAGCCTGGCTGTTCCTCCAAGAACCCCACAGAAATATATAGACTTCTAGGTTTTTTTTTTAAAAACCCACACAGGGTTCCTCCACTTACCCCAATAAAGGGTTAAATCCAAAAGGAACTGAGGCCGCCCTTTCTGGCCCACCCAAATTCACCTCGAGATCAAGGGGGAAACTTTTCCTTCCCTGCAAACATTCCAGGCAACATCGGCTTGTTTCATTCTATGCGCTTTCTTGGTCTCCGTTGCGTCGAGGCTCCACAAGCACCAAAACTTGGCAATGTCGGTTTTGCAAAGCCTTGGGTGGGGACCTTCCCAAGGAGCTTCCTGAGTGCCCGGATTGGGGCCTTGGAGGCAATGTTGCCCACCTGCCCCACCACCACCACTGTGGGACCTGTTCTGGCTCTCTGGGGCTGAATGTTGACATGGAACCCTACTCTTGGAGCGGGGTTGAGTCAAAGCTGCCAAAAGGGGGCGTTTCTTCCTCCGGCCTCACTTCTGGGTCCGAGGCTGGGTTGCCTGCCATGAAGATGTTCCTAGTTCTCCCCCAGGACAACATCACTCTCCCCATAAAAAGTGGCAGGAGGGGGTCGGGCAGCTGCAGAGCCCATGGGTCCACCCCACAGATCAGGCATTCTCAACCTACGCTCTGTGGGCCAGACCTGGCCCCTGGAGCCATTTCATCAGGCCCACGGTGCCCTTGCCAAACCAGGAAGTGAGAAAAAACTGTGTGCCGCGCATGCGCAGAATGCCACTAAATGCGTCCTGCATACGTGTGGTGGATGTTTTACTTCTGCTCCCAGGTGGGTGGAACCATGTGACCGGCCCCATCAGCTGCTCAGGAGGCATGGTCAAGCCTGTGGCCTGGAAACCGTGAGAGAAAGCCTGCCACAGATACACACACATACACTGCACGCGTACACGCACACACCACACCCCTGCTGACTCTTTGGTCTCTTCTGCCCACACAGGACTTGATGAATGAACCCAACCCTCCATCAGGACACTGAATGGAGAAGCTACAGAAGGTAAGATCTCTTAGGTCACTTGTGTGTGTGTGTGTGTGTGTGTGTGTGTGTGTGTGTGTGTGTGTGTGTGTGTGTGTGTGTGTGTGTGTGTGTGTGTGTGTGTGTGTGTGTGTGTGCGCGTGCGTGTGTTTGTGTGTGTGTGTGTGAGAGAGAGAGAGAGAGAGCCATCACTCAGCTGAGACAAATATTGCCCGAACAAATCTGTGTTTTGTCATATTGGGCACATTCTTCTCCCAGTCCATGGAGCGTGCATCTGTGTGTGTGTGTGTGAATTGCAAGGGGGGGGGGAGAGAATGTCATGCGCTTGGATGCCAAAAAACACAAAGTGTGCATTCTGGTTGCTAAGAGAGGAAACCCAGGGATTTGACGAAGCCTCAGGGCCTGCTCACCCCACAACCCCATCCCTAACGCTAACCCTCTAATCTTCGCTAGGCCAGAGTTCTCCTTAGGAAGCCTAAAACAGGGATTCTCAATCTGCGGCCCGTGGGCCAGATGCAGCCTGCAGCACCATCTCATATAGCCCCACCGCCACCACACCAGGAAGTGCCATGTGGTGGAGGCAAGGCAAAATGGCCGTCCGCCCCCCCCAAGGTGTCAGAGAGAGCGTGACCCAATGACCCCCAGTTTAAAAAGGTTGAGAACTGGACAATAGAGGTGTGTGTGTTGTTTTTAAAACATGATCTAGAGCAGAGTGCCCAAACTACGGCCTGGGGGCCGGACGAGGCCCCTGAGGCCAATTCATCCGGCCAGTGAAGCCCTCGTCGCACCTGGAAATGGAAGTAAAACACGCCCGTATGGAGGAGCGACGAGGGCTTCATGGGCCGGATGAATTGGCCTCGGGGTCCGCGTCTGGCCCCCGGGCCTTACTGACTGACTCCCTGAACCATGTGATCGCCCCGTGGCCCAAAAAGTTTGGGCACCCCTGGTCTAGAGCCATGATGGCGAACCTTGGCACTCCAGCTGTTCTTGGACTTCAACTCCTAGAAGCCCAAGTCTCTGTGAATCCACACCAATGGTTTACTGATTCACAGAGACTTGGGCTTCTGGGAATTGAAGTCCAAGAACAGCTGGAGTGCCAAAGGTTCTAGAAAGTTGGAAAACACACCATTAAAACATCCTGCGATGGGAGCAAATGAAGAGAGAGTGTGTGTGTGTGTGTGTATAGACAAGAGTGTCAATGCTCTGCCAGAGAACAGAGATAACATGTTCAGCCCTGGTTTGGGGTATTTTAAGCCCTTCGCCAGAGAGGGCGTTTCATGGGCTTATGGTCTCATTGTAAGAGACAAAAACCATGGCAGATTCTTCTAGTAGGACAAAGCTGGAATCGTGACACCAGCGGAAGGATGATGAAAGGCTGGATGGAGCTCAGACAAGGCGGGTTGATTTCTGGAAAACCTGGAGAGGAGGCTAAAAGGGGGGGGGGGATAGATAGTATTTTTGTGGGGCTGACGCGGCATCAAAGGCTGGAGTTGATGCCAGAGGTTGGCGTCTCTCAGCAGAAACTGGCAGCAGGCGCATCAAGGCCACAGGTGTCGTGTCAGGCGAGGAGGTCCAGAGTGGTGAGAGGAATCTGGCTCCCCTTCTTGTTTCCCTTCCTTGGCCGGCTGCACTTCCAAAAGGAAGCGAAGGGAATCTGGCCTTGCCTATTGGACGTTGCATGTACAAAGGGAGAGGCATCTCTGTCTGTAAACAACCACCACATCCACCACAAGGTTTGGGGACCCCAGAGGTCTCCCCTTCACAAGGCAATTGAATTTTGCTGTCGTAGTAGATGCTATTTTCGTCTCGTCAGATACAATGCATGGAAACAAACAACCACTTCGCTCCACTGCCCTTTCCGAGCAAAGCTGGCCTTTGAGAAGCCGGAGTGAAGCATTTTGCTCTGCTGTAGGTTGGCTCACACCGGGGTGCCCAAACTTTTCAGGCCATGGGCCGGTCACCTGGTTCAGTGGGCCAGTCAGCTGGTTCCTCCCACCAGAAGCAGAATTGAAATGTGTCTGGGCAGGGGGGTAGCAAAATTGGGTAGCTTTCAGGTGCAGGGAGGAGGAGCAAAATTGGGTGGCCACACCCACCTCCCTGCCCTGCCCCATCAGGTTTGGTCCCTGCAAGTGGTTCAAGGTCTCCCTTGCTCAAAAGCCAGTCGTATCCGACTCTAGGGTGCAGTGCTCACCTCCATTTACAGCCAAAGAGCCAGTGCTGCCTGTGTTTGCAGATGTATACATGGCCATAGGGCAGGCATAACTAGATCGCCCAGGATATAGGCTCTGCCCATGATGTAGGCTCCACCCACAACATAGGCTCCACCCACAGTGTGGTAGCGAAAGTTTTTGCTGCCCACCACTGGCTGCAGGGGCTCCGAGCCGCCACCGCCATCCTCTCTTTCTGCTTCACCTTCATCTTCTCAGCAACCCTGCCAGGTAGCTTAGCTGAGGTGTGGAGTGGGCCGTTCCAGGCCCATCAGGACAAGCCCTACCCCTGCCCGCTCCTTCCTGCTCTGCCTCCTCCCTGCCTCTTCTCTCCCCCCCCCCTTGGGCAAAGCCCCCTTCTTGGGACTGGGTAACACACCCAGGGTGTGGTTGTGAGAGTCGGCTGGTTCGGCAAAGAGGTTGCCTGTCTCTGTGCAGGAGAAGTGGTGAAAGGTGGACATGAGTGGGTGGGCCGGCAATGCCAGAAGGTTTGGAAAGAGCTCTCTCTCTCTCTGCCAAGGCTGCCTCCGTTTGCCTGTCTGGCGCTCCTCACTTAGGCTGCGCTCACACCCCTTTGGCCTGGGGCCCAGGATGGCTGAGTGAGTGACCAGCGCCCCCTGCTGCCCGGGGCTTGGTGACTCCCAGGGAGGAGGAGGAGAAGCAGGTCACACTTGCACAGCACTTGGTTCTTTTATTCATCTATTTTTACATTTTATTTTAAAATAATATAAAATAAACATACTTGTTTAAAAAATAAACCCCAACCACAAGGATAGCAGAGCATCCCCTTCGTACATTCCCCCCTCCTCTCTTTCCATAAAGTTGTTGCCTAATATTCCTGTCCTGGTCTTCTCCCTCTTTCGCTTCAATTCGGACACACTCAACAAAATTCACCCCACAACTCTATAAAATAATCCCTTTTTGCCAACCCTTTCTTTAATTTTTAACCCATCTGTCAATCTCATTTATTGCAAGTCCATCATTCTTTAAGCCAATCTTCCCACTCAAATTTGCAGTCTGTTTTTTTTTTAACAAAAAGTAGTCTCGTGGCGGTAATAATAATACTTTCGAGCCAGAGATTATTCTGGATTAAAAAGATTTTGGCTAGAGAAACTCCGCTCAGGGGACGATGTCCGAATGAGGCTCCTTTCATGCCCGCCCCCCAAGTTCTTTTCCCCACCCAAGTGGTCCCTATTGATCTAAAGTACTTGCAATTTCTTCCTTTCAATCCTAGCGGTGACCATTACCGTTACAATTTATTTCTTATCCCTTTCTAACTGATTGTTCCCCAAATCTATTCCTAAAGCGATTCTGGGACACGCCTTGAATTTTATAGGCACGATTGGGCTCATCTCTTTAAACTATTTTCTCCTGGGCTTTCTTAACGCCTTTACATTCCCATTTATGTCCCAGTCCCTTTTCTGGCGTCTCCAGCAATCCTCCTTCTAGTCAGAACGATCACAGCCTTTGCCCCAGCCTTGGCAAGGGAGCGCTCTTGTTTCAGAGGGTGCAGAATCTGACCCGGTGCAGCTGCTTTTCGGGTGATGGGGCTGAGCAGACCCATTCTGTGTCCCTTCCTTTCCGGTTGCAAAGTCCTGGCAATGAAAGAGCTCCCAGTGGAAGCATCGAAGGGACCCAGTCCAACTCCTTTCCACCCTTTCTCCTTTCCAGGAGAAACTGACTTCTCCGGGGAGTGTCAGCTCATCGCGGGGCTCCAGCGTCCCGGGGTCTCCTGCCAGCGTTGTGGTGAGTGCCGTTCAGGGGGGGCTTTGCTGTTTCATTGAGCATTGTGCGTCCTGGGCGCCTCCCAAGGGAGCCCTCGGTCACATGTGGGTCATGTCTCTCCCCTACTCAAAGGAGATGCATTGCAGTCCTCTTTGAGAGGTAGCATGTTGCACCCTGTACAGGTAAATGAGCATGTGCACGTTTGTGTCATTTGCTGTGCCCACATGTTGTCCTTCCTTTGGGGTGATTTGTCTGTGGCCCATGGCACCAAATCATCTGGCCCACCAGCCTCACTTCCGCTGCCAGAAGCAGCGGAAACAGCCATAAACGCATCCATGGCTGTCCTAAACACGACAGCCGTAAATGTGGACGTGGTTGTCGTAAACGCATTTTTACGCATTTACAGCTGTCATGGGAATGTGTTATGGCAGCATTTATAGCGGGGAGCCACTAGTCCGGCCCCCCTGAACTGTGACTTGGCCCTTGACTTGACAATGCTGGCAACCCCTGGGACAGATCCTGAATTGTGCCCATACTTGCCAGCCACGAAGCTGGGGGGGGGGGGGGAGACCCTCTCTCTTGATTCGGCCTCAGGCAGCGTCTGCAGATGGGGGTGGGAAACCTCTGCCTGAAATCCCGGTGGCTGCTGCTTGAGGCTGACCGTGCCCAGCTGGACGGACAGCAAGGACAGTGGGTTGCAAGAAAAGGTCACTCCCTCCTCCCCCTCAGGCCAAGATGGACAATGAAGTCTACAAGGACTTGGCGGCCATCCCCAAAGACAAGGCCATCCTGGACATTGAGCGCCCTGACCTGATGATCTATGAGCCCCACTTCACCTACTCCATCATGGATCACATAGAGAGGCCACGGAGCCGCGAGGTGAGGCAGGCCGGGCCCGTCAGGAGGGCCAGCCGGATTGGGGGCCAGGACGTCTCTTTTTTTTGGGGGGGGGGGAATGCTTCACCCCAGCAGCTTCGAGGGAAGGTCCAGGGCGGAGGGCTGCTTCACCGCTGCTTTGTTCCCCCCTGTGACGTTGTGGAGTCTCTCTTTGTGCCTGCGTAGCTTAGCGTCCGAGGCCCACATCTCAGGCTCCTCCGGGGCAGCAGGAGGGGTGGATTTAGGGTGCATTTAGACGACCCATGCACAAACCAGGCGGCCCCAAGTAACGCCCGTCTTTCTCTCTGCAGCGCTCTCTTTCTCCCAAATCTCTCTCTCCTCCTCCCTCTCCGGAAGTAAGTGCTACTCAGAGGTGCCTCGGGGGGAGGGGGGAAGAGAAGGGTCTCCCAGGAAGGGGAGGGCACCAGAGCAGGACCCCCCATGGGGGAGAGACCCAGGGTTTCGTTAGTCCAGGGATGGCCCACCTTGCCAGGCGCCCCCGTTGATGTCCTGTGCCCGCCCCTCTTTGTGTATGCCCACTTGTGTTGCCTGCCACAGCCTCAGGGGATGCACAAAGGATGCCCTTCTGCCCTGGGGTGGAGTCAGGGTTGCCAGGGAGGGGAAGGTCTCACAGAAGGGGGCAGGATTTTACCCCAGAGAGAGGATACAGGGGTGAGTGGGTGGGCCCTGAAATGGGGGGGGTCGACTCCAGGCAGGAAAGACTGGGGGAGGGAGGGGGCCCTTCTTCTGCCACCTCTTTGCCAAAGGGGCCTCCCCCCCCCCCACCTGCCCTGCTACTCCTGTGTGTTTCACACCCCCTTTGCCCTCAGGGCCACCAGGAGTGGGCAGAGAACAAGTCTCCGGGAAACGCCTCCCACGGAGCCAGCCACAGGTCCGGCAGCGCCAGCCGCAGCGGAGTCCACCACTTCCACCGTCCGGGTAAGGACCCATCCCTCTGCCCCCCTCTGCCCCCCTTGCACAGGCAACCCATGCGCAAAGTGGGTTCACAGGGGGCCACAAAGAAGAAGACGACTTACAGGGAAGCAACCTGTCCTTAGAGAGCCCTAGTGGTGCAAACTCCTGTACTGCAACCCAAACCTTATGAGTTCCATCCTGACCAGGGCTCAAGGTTGACTCAACCTTCCATCCTTCAGAGGTGGATGAAATGAGTATCCAGCACAGTGGTGGGCAGCAAAAAAATAAATACTACCACACCGTGGGTGGAGCCTATGTCATGGGTGGAGCCTACATCATGGGCGATCTAGTCATGCCTGCCATATGGCCATGTGTACATCTGCAAGCAAAGGCAGCACTGGCTCTTTAGCTGTAAATGGAGGTGAGCACTGCACCCTAGAGTCAGATATGACTGGCTTTTGAGCAAGGGAGACCTTGAACCACTTGCAGGGACAAAAGCTGATGGGGCTGGGCAGGGAGGTGGGCGTGGCCACCCAATTTTGCTACCCCCCCTCCCGGGGAGGGTGTTTGTGTGAACCCAGCATGTCATTGGGGACAAAATACTAGTTAACTTTTGAACTGCCCAAAGAGGGCTACAAGCACTTATATTGGGGGGTTTGATATAGAAGAGTCATGGCTCTTGCTATTCTATGCACACACCCCACCCCACCCCTGTTCTAATTTCCCATGAAATGATTCCACATTGAACTGGTTTAACCGCTGTGTGGCCTTCCTTCTGTATTGGGGCACACTGGATCCTAAGCTGGGAGGGGAGTGGTGGGGCTAGGCTGGGGGGGGGGTTTCTCCTCTGCCCCCCAAATGAGGGGATGCCTCACCCAAGGCCCCTCCCTCAAGGATTCACCTGGACCTCTTCCCTCCTACAGACACCAACGTAGCAGAGCCCAACATCTACAAGAAGCCTCCTATATACAAGCAACGGGGTACGTGCTGAGATTTGGGCTGGGGGGGGCGGCGTATAGGTGGGTTTGGGGGGGCAGGGATGCGCTGGCGCTCTGTCTCAAAGCTGCCCCCCCTTTCTGTCCCTTTCAGAGTCCAGAGCGACCACCACGGCCGTGCCGCCCCCGCACGGCAAACACCCGATCGAGGGCCTGATTATCGAGTCCTCCAAGTTCCCAGCCGCCCAGCCGCCCGACCCCAGCCAGCCGGCCAAAATCGAGACGGACTACTGGCCCTGCCCTCCGTCCCTGGCCGTCGTGGGTAAGTGGGGGCCCCGTGGCCTCCCGTGGGCAGTTGTGCCGCTTGGCACCTGCCTGCGCTAGAAGGGAGCAGATCTTGGCAGGGGAGGGGGTTCCAGACCAATCCTTGATTGGGGGGTTCCCATGAGAGGTTTTGCCTTGGCCTACCAGATTGGGGGGGGCTTTCCCTCCCAGCCATATATTGCTGCTTCTGTATCTAAAGCCTCTCCCCCCCACCCCCCGGCACCTACAGAAACTGAGTGGAGGCGGCGGAGGATGATGGCCAAGGGCGAAGAAGAAGAGGAGGAGGAGGAAAACAGCCTCCGGGAGCTGCAGAAGCAAGAACTGAGCAAGGTGAGAAGAGAGGGGCTTGGGGGCAGGGGTTGTCACCTGCACGGCCCCCTCTGGCCACCTTGTCAGACCCCCACTGGCCGGGACAGCCCTGAGGGGCCTTGTAGACTGAGGGCCACCCGTTGGCTACTTCTGAGCTAGCGCCTCCTCCTGGTCATTCCTTGAACGACTGAGCATCTCTCTCCCCCCCCCCTTTGTCCCTCCCCTCCGCAGGTGGCCTCCAACCTGGGCAAGCTCATCCTGAAGGAGGAGATGGAGAAGTCGGTCCTCCCGATCCGAAGGAAAACCCGCTCTCTCCCGGACCGGACACCTTTCCACACTTGTGAGTCCGGGAGATGAAGGGAGGGTGGAGACTCTTTGGGCTGGAGGAGGTGGAGACGAGACGAGGGATCCTTCCCTGGACCAGGGCTGAGGTCTTTGTCCTCCCAGGAGAGGCTCCCACAGCTGGCCTAGTCACTTGGCAGAGGAGACCTCTCCAGATCCCATCTCATGCCTGTAGAGCCACAAGGAGAAAGTCTAGACAGGAACGGAATAAACATACAAATGGGTGGGTGGGTGGGTGGATGGATGGATAGATGGGTGGGTGGGTGGGTGGGTGGATGGTTGAGTGGTTGATTGGTCGGTCGGATGGCTGGCTGGCTGGCTGGCTGAATGAATGGTTGGTTGGTTGGATGGATGGAACTGTTGGTTGGTTGGTTGGTTGGTTGGTTGGTTGGTTGGTTGGTTGGTTGGTTGGTTGGTTGGTTGGTTGGTTGGATGGATGGATGGATGGATGGATGATTGAATGGAAGGATGGTTGGATAGATGGATGGTTAGTTGGTTGGTTGGCTGGCTGGCTGGCTGGCCGACCTCTCCTTCAGCCACCTGGACCCTGTCCATTGCCTTGCACCTTCCTCCAAGACCTTGGCCAGGGGAGCTCTGTATCCCCACTTCCTCCTGGGGGTGGAGGGGCTGAACTCCACCTGCCTGCTTGCCCAGTGCTGATGGCCGCTCTTCTTCTTCTCCTTCTTCTTCTCCCGCAGCCCTGCCTGTGGGGAGTTCCAAATCGGCCTCCCTTCCAGCCTACGGGAGGAGCCCCCTGACCAGGGTAAGGAGCCGGCCCAGGCCCCCCACCACCCACCCACCCGGGCCCTGTGAGCCAAGAAGATGCCAGTGCAGAAATGGCTTCTTCCATGCCCCAGATCTGGGTCTCAGAAGGGACGGAGGGGCCCCTTCAGAAAGACCCCCAGAGGGTGGTCCTGCCCCCTGGCCCCCGTTCCACAGTGAGGAGACACCCAGTGTTGGCCCCCAGCCCTGTGCATGCCATTGGAGGGTCTGCCCAAAGGGAGACCAGACCCTCTGCTCCCCCTTCTGTTTGTGTGGAAGCCTCCCCATTGCCATGGACGGCTCCCCTCTAAGGATCCGCCGAGGGGCAGGAAAGGCTTCCCAACCTCCTCCTCCTCCCAGGGTGACCCACCTGTCCTCTCTTACCTCGGCAGCTCCAGTCCACAGAGTTCAGCCCATCTGGTAGCGAAAGAGGCAGCCCAGGTAAGAGGCAGGCAAAGCAAGGGGTGGGGGTGGGGACCTCCGTTGCCCCCCCCTTCCTGCTCTGGGGCTGCCTTGAGTCCCTTGAAAGGCGTCACTGTCAGAGCACACCTGCCCCTCCCTCTCCCCTCCCCCACCTGCAATGAGGGAGACTCAGCTCAAACCCCCCCCCCTTCTCCCTCTCTCTCTCTCTTGCAGGCCTGCAGGTAAACCTACCTTTGCAGTGGGAGCCACCGGAGGAAGAGGCAACGAACAAACCGCTGGGCTGCCCCATTGCTGGCTCCCAGGCTAGGGAGGAGAGGGGTCAAGGGTGGGGAGGGAGATGGGCTAGAGGCCCCCCTCCATGAAAACCCATCACTTGGCATGTCTTGGACTTTCATGGGGGTCTTTCCTCCCTCTCTTTCTCTCTGCAGAATGGCAGCCAGAGAGGGCGGATGGACCGAGGAAACTCCCTCCCTAGCATGCTGGAACAGAAGGTGAGGTGCCGTTTATCTAGGGCAAGAGCTTGGGGGGGGGGGGAACACACACACCTGCCCTGCCTCCCCCACCCAGGGACCCATGCCTGGCTGTCCTGCCAGGGCCCCAATCCCTCGGCTCTCCTCTCTTTCCTTCAGATCTATCCCTATGAGATGCTGACCGTGACGAATCGAGGCCGAGCAAAGCTGCCCCCCGGAGTGGACCGGATGAGGCTAGAGGTAGGTAGGCAGGGGGCAACTCCTGACACACACCCCACACACACACCTGCAAGGCCACACAGAGGGGTTTTTTTTTGGGGGGGGGACTGACCTGGCATCTGACACCTTACAAGCTGACTCCCCCCCCCCCCCCCGCAGAGGCACCTTTCCCCGGAGGATTTCCAGCGGGTCTTTGCCATGTCCCCCGAGGCGTTTGCCAAGCTGGCCCTGTGGAAGCGGAACGAGCTGAAGAAGAAGGCCTTCCTCTTCTGAGCCCCCTCCGTGCCCCCCACCCTCTCTCTCTTGACCTGCCTGGCCCCACAGACGCTTCAGGCAGGGCCACGTCGCGTTGAGCTGGTTCTGCTCCTCTCGGACTTTCCTCCCTCTCTACGGACGGACGGACAGACAGCAGGTGGAAGGCTTTTGGACTGGCAGAGAAAGCCCCCGGCCCACAGGATGCAGGAAAGAGGAAGAGCCCACCCGTGTCCAGATGGGGCACCCTCCCCCTCCCTCCCCACTGCCCCATAGGAGCCCCCCACCCCCACCCTGCAGGTCCCAGGGGAGAAGGCTCCCTCATGGCCATGGGGTCTTTCCCCCAGCTGGAGCAGGGGGAGCGGTGGTGGTTCAGACGCTGGTGTTGTGTGCAGAGGACCCCTTCCCCACTCCCTGGCTGCCCCTCAGCACAAAGCCTGCCCCCCCCCCCGCTACCCACCCCCTGAGCCGGGAGAGGAAGCAGAGATCCCAGGAGGGCATCAGCATCCCAGGGCCAGATGTGGCCGCCCAGCCTCCCCTGCCCTGCCGGTAGGAAGAAGCCCCTGGCCCACCAAGTGACCCTCGCTTCCCCTTCCTCCTCCTCCATCCTCCACCTGCAGAAAGAGGCCACGGGCACCACCCTGAAAGGGCTTTCTTGTGCCAGGTTGTTCCCTTTGCCCGGGGGCCAGGGCCCCCCTTCTCCCTCCCTCCCAGGGCTCCGGCCTCTGCCCCCCAAACCTTCCCTTTGCTCAGTCCCCTCGGTCTCGCTTTCTCACCCGCCTCCCTCCTGGCCACCTCCTTCTCTGCCCCCCTCCCATGTTGCTGCTCCATCTAGGACCATTCCTCCAACAGCTGCCGGGAGGGGGGCCCTGGTCCCCCTTCTGTGGCCAGAGGTGGTGGGCCAGTGCCTCCTGCCCCCTGGGACCCTTTCCCCTCCTCTGCTTTGCCCCTTGAAGCAGGACCCCCTGGACAGCCAGGCCCTTGATCAGGAGGAGCAAGGGAGGAAGCGGAGGCTCTCTCTCTCCCCCCCCCTCTGCCTGGCCAGCAAAGGCTAGTGGCCTTTTCAGGGGGCCCTTTTCTCCCTCTCCTTCTGGGCAGCCCTCCTCCCGGCAGCCTCCCTTCTCCCCACCCCCACCCCGTGCAAATATATCCTTTCCTCGCAGCCCTTTGCCTAGGCCCTCTTTCCACTGCTCCTCCCTCCCTCGTGTGAACGTGTGTCTATAAATATACCAACACGGGACTTTTCCGGACGGTCACGCGGCCCGCTCTCTTGCTCACCCTCACTTCTGCCCACGATGGCAGGCGCTGTGTGTGAAGAGGGGGATTCCAAACTCCGATCCCCCCCCCCTCCGGATTAAATGTGAAGTGGCTTGAGTCTAAAGGCTTGGCTCCCGTTTGTCCTGGCGCGGAATCGGGGCCGCCACTGCCGTGTGTCGCCCCAAGGTCTGCTCCGTCCGGCAATGCACGGTAGAGGTTTAGCGGGGAAACTCTAGGCCGGTGATGGCCAACCTTTGCACTCCAGGTGTTCTTGGACTTTCCATTCCCAGAACCCCAAATCCCTGTGAATCCACTGCAGTCAACCCATCCATGTGGATCCCCAGGGACTTGGGCTTCTGGGAACGGGAAGTCCAAGAACGCCTGGAGTGCCAAGGTTGGCCATCATGGCTCTAGACCCCAGGCAGCTTCCTCTGGGGCCCCAGGGGTGGGGTTGAAGGGCATCTCAGCAATGCATGCACATGCACACACGAACACACACCCAGGAGACATCATCATTTGCATGTAGGTATTTATTCCCTCCCAGAGCAGTCAAGGTTTGGGATGACGTTAATCCAGGGGCGGAAGAGAGATCCACGAAACGTCCCGCTTGCATTCTACCCACTACTCGGCTTTTTCTTAAAACCGGGAAGCCCTTCGGATGAATCTGGAAAGACACTGGGATTTCCCCTTTGATGCAATGAGGTGGCACAGGACGTGTGGCCTGTCTTCACAGGAGGATCATCTTCCTCACCCAAGCCTTGCTGTCCGGGGGAGCTACTTCAGCCAGATCCACTTGTCTCCCACATCCTCGTTGTAGCCGGGCGCGTAGTGATGCCCTGGATACTGTGGCGGGAGGAAGGGAAGAGAGCAGAGCGGTTGGCGCAGGATGGGGCCAAGCCTTCCCTTGGGTTCGCCTCCCTTCTGAGCAGGCCGGCCCCACAGAGCAGCCCCAGTGGGGAGGGAGCCCCCCCTTCCCAACGTCCACTCTCCTGTGACTCCTGGCCAGCTAGAGGCCCACCTCCCAGCCATTCCCTGGCCAGCGGCTGAATTCTTCCCTCTCACCTCAGGGATTGGGCAGGGACAGCTGCAAGCGCAGCTGGTTCAAAACCAGCATGTTCTCTGCAGCTGAGGCTCCTGTCCCCTGATGGCTAACCTTGGCACTCCAGGTGTTCTTGGACTTCAATTCCCAGAAGCCCAAGCAGGCATTCCTGCTGATCAGGGGCTTCTGGGAGTTGAAGTTCAAGAACAGCTGGAGTGCCAAGGTTGGCCATCCCTGGTCTAGTCTAAGCTCAAGCAGAAGCAGAACAGGCCCCCCACCCCACCCCCACCTGGGGCACATAACGTGACGCCCAACTGCCAAATGTAAAACAGGAACGGGCAGCGTTTTGCCACAAAAGCTGTCGGGTCAATTCCGACTGGAGGAAGTCCTGGCAAGGGTCACCCCCTAAGGGTAGAGACGCGTTTCCCAAACTATGTTCTGCAGAACACGGGTGGGATTCAATTCCCAGGAGACAAAATCAGTGCTTTGGGGGATTTTGGCTGAGGCTTCTGGGAATGAAAAGTCCAAGACCGCAATTTGGGGAATGTAAAACTTGCCCCCAGGGCTACACAGGACGGCAAGGGGAGGAGAGACAATCCAGCCCCTGTCCACCAAAGCGTATGTCAGTGAAAACCTCAGAGGGGCCTGTAAAGATCCCACAAGAGCCCTCTCGGCCTATTTCGACTCCAGTGCCACGAACTGCTTTTTCACTTTGACTTTCTGCTTTGGTATTTTAAGGGGCCGCTTGGCTGCTCCCTCCGGGCAACCTGGGAGGGAAATTTCTATGCCTGCAGGTCCCCCAGGGGGGCTTTCCTCTGCTCCTCTTTCCAGGCGGAAGGGCTGCTCTCCCCCCTTGCCCCCCACCATGGCCCAAGGAGAGCCAAAGCTCAGCCTGGCCTGCCACGCATCCCTCTTACCGACTTCCACATCTCGTGCATTTTTAGCGCAAGGGTTCCGCTCATGGTCAGCTCCGGGATGTGGAACGGGAGGGTGGTCGGGACCATCACCGTCATCTTATCTTGGACCCTAAACGGGCAAGAAAGAAAACCCAGCCGGTCAGTCGAGAGAAAGGGCCTCTCGGCAGAAGCTGCCTTCCAGGGGAGAGGAAAGGAAACCACTGGGTGACTGGGAAGGGAGAACGTCGTAGTTAACTGGCATCTAGTGTAGACTCCCCAAGGCAACCCACAGCCTGCTCGAGCCGAAGATGCACATCGTATCCTAACTCAGCAAAGAGCTGCCAGGGCATGGCAGGAAACTTAATGTGTGGCTGCCATGATCCCGCTGTGCACGTCCAAGAGAAGAAGAAGACACACCCGACGTTGTCACTTCTACAGACACACGTGCAGTGAGTGTGACTGCCGAAAAACCAGGTGCCCTTCGGACTTTAAAAGCAAAGTTGCCTGGTGTGTTTTGTGCCTCACTAAGAGGACTGCGATGGCTCAAGATGGAAGACTTGAAGGTCGGAGTTCGATTCCCGAGTACTGCAGGACGGAATGAGGGCCCATCTCTGTCCCAGCTCCTGCCAACCTAGCAGTCTGAAAGCAAGAAATTGCAAGTAGATAAATAGGGACCGCTTGGGTGGGAAGGTAAACAACATTCCATGTCTACTCCTGCCTGCCACATGTCCATGAAAATGTCTCCAGATGAAGGTAGTGCTCACTCTTTGGCTATAAGCAGCGATGAGCACGCAACCTTAGAGTCCTATAAGACTGGACTTTGAGCAAGGTCGAGAGAGAGTCCGTGCCAGGCTGGACACCTTGGCAGGAAAATGTGGGGGCCGAGAGACAAGAGAGACCCTAGGAATAACGATGGAGACTCCGAGCCCCACCTGGACTCCTTCCGTGGCTCACATGCGGCGGCCCCTGTGCTCCTGCATCCCCCCACTCTGCACACCTTTCTCAGGTGCCCTTTCAGAGCCGTGTGCTGGAGCGTCACTTAGACAGGTCAGAGTTTGTTCCCAGGCAGGGCTTCAAGCAGACAGAGAGAGGTTTCGTAAGCTCCAAGGCAGCAGCAGCAAAGGACTCAAAGGCAACGGGGTGACCGACGGAGGAAGAAGGCCTGACTTACAGAAGCCGCAGGTGGTGAATGGTGCCATCCGTCTGTTCCAGCCAGGGACCCTTGTCAAACTTCAGGAGGTCAATGTCTTCCAGGACCTGCAGGGAAAGCAAAGGGTGACATGGACACCCAAGCCCCAAAAAGGGGGCGAGGGAGGAGGAGGGGCGGGTACAGCCTTCCCCACAAGAGCCCGGCAGGTTCTTTGCAAGAGCCAAGGGAACGGTGCCCCTATCCGTCAGCCTTTGCCCCCCCCTTTTATATCTTAGTTCATTTCTTGAAACTAAATTTTAACTAAAATTAAAACCATCCCCGTCTTAATGTGATGCCCGTTTCACTAGCCTCACCTGCACAACAAAAATATCCCACCACCCAAGGCCCCTTCCCCGTGACCTAATTTTTTTTTTTTTTTGGGGGGGTGGGTTTGGAAGGCTGCTACAACCACCTACTTTCTCCACATCTTCAGCTTCGCGGGCAGTGTACTGCAGGACCTCAGCCACTTTGCTAAGAAAGTGAAAAGATGGGTTTGCTTTACACAACACACACACACACACACAACATGTTAAATCTAAAACTCTACAGAATTCCCTCAAAGATCCTCCAACTCCCCAGGGGTGGTTGCTCTGGAATCCACACACACCCTAGAGCAGTGATGGCCAACCTTGGCACTCCAGCTGTTCTTGGACTTCAATTCCCAGAAGGGCCTGATCAGCAGGAGGGCAGACTTTGGGCTTCTGTGAACTGAAGTCCAAGAACAGCTGGAGTGCCAAGATTGGCCACCACTACCCTAGAAAGCGCCAGAGTAGTCGAGGGAAGCCGTTTAGCTGTTACCTGGGGGAGAGCCAGGGGGGGACAACACAAAACTGTTCAGTACGTCTAGGGCAGGATGGGAAGCTCAAAGCGACATGTCTGTCTGTCTCACAGTAGCCAAATGGGTTTAATGGCATTAAAAACATATTTTCATTAAGGCTCTCCACAGATTTCATCAGAAACTTTCTGACATTTGGACATTCTTGTATCTATTCAAATGCTCTGCTATCTAAAAGACCACATTGTCATCAGAAAACAGCCCAGTTTGTTAAGTTTTTCAGTGGGGAATTTAACTAACAGGTGATGAAAGGACTGCCTGGGAACCACAGGCCGTTTGGAATCCATTTTTCCAGTCCACGGAAAGTCTGACGCAGTCCCCAAAATACACAGCCAGCAAAAATAGCTGCTTTGATGGAAGAAGGAAACAAGTTTATCATGTTGAGAAGGACCAAGTAATAGAGCAGACTGTTAGGAATCAAGGGGTTTTTTTAATGGAAGAATCAGACATATTATAAATAAATAAACTTACCCAATTAAAAAAAATGAAGAATTGTAAGAGGAAGGAACTGAAAGTCATAGAAGAAATCTTGTTTACAAACCAATCACAGATTAATCTGTGCAGAAGACTGTTCAGTTAAGTGGAATTTATTCTCTAGTACGGAGGTTCTCAATCTTTTCAAGTCGCGGGCCGGATCATGCTCTCTCAAACAGCTTTGGGGGCTGGATGGCCATTTTGTCCTGCATGCATGATGGGGATGGCCTGTATATTAAATAGGAACCACACATGGCACTTCTGGGTGTAGAGGAGGCGGGGGAATGTGAAATGGTGCCGTGGGCCGCATCTGGCCCATGGGCCACCGGTTGAGAACCCCTTCTCTAGTAAGTCTGCTGAGGACTCTTAAGAGAAGAGGACCCTTCCAATGAGGCAAGTGCAAGAGAAGGCAAATTCTGCCCTTTAAGATCAATGCTTATTTATTTATTACGCTTACCCAAGACCAGCCCGTATGAAAAACCGCGGCACGTCTGTTTTAATTTTTCACTGCACGATGCTGTTAAGATGCAAACCCATTTTGTAAAGCCTCCTGCCTGCCTCTTTACTAACCTTGCCCGTAGAAGGAATCGTTTCTTATAGAAATCTTCAATACTCTGAAGGTAAGCCGGGGAGACCTTCTTTTCATATGGCTGAAAGGGAAACACAGCGTTCATTCACCCCATCCTCTGCCAAGGAGAAGCCCTGAATTGCCCCCACGAGGGCCACAGCTTGGGTTTCTGGGGAACTTAATGCTTCAACACCAAGACATGAAAGGGGGAAGCAGGGGCAGAGAAAGAGCTGACCCTGACCTCGCAGTGGCAGCTCACGAGCGAGCCGCACAGCCCAGGTCCCACATGCCTGGCTCTGTCTCAAGGCGGCCAACTGTTCCTTCCCCAGGCCAGGATACCTGGCTGGTCAAGACAGACACCCTTAGTGGACACCCCTCAGCCCTGTTTCGTTTAGAGTAGGGGTGTTCAAACTACGGCCTGTGGGCCAGACCTGACCCCCAACGCCAATTCATCTGGCGCCCACACTACCCTCATCGCTCCCGGAAGCCGAAGTAAAATATGCCCAGTGCGTCTTACTTCTGCTTCCAGGGGCAACGAGGTTGGTGTGGGCCAGATGAATTGGCATCGGGGCCCAGATCTGGACGTTAATTTGGGCATCCCTGGTTTAAGCAGATAAGGTGGCAGCTTAAAATCTATCTCATCCTGCTGCAAAACAGATGGCAAGAGGCTGGCTAAGTGGGGAGACAGATACGATGGGTGTCGTTAATTGTTGACAGACAACATACCTTTGCATTTACGCTCGGCCATAAGCCAAGCTGGCTAAGTGGGGAGAAAGTGGTGGTGTGTTAAGGGGGCAGAGGATTTCACCCTTCCAGGCAGAGGGGGGTTAAAGCTGGTTATAAAGACTTTGCATAACTCAGAAAGAGCAGGTGTTCAGCCCCTCTGGCCAGAGTTGGACTCTCCTATGGGAGGTGTGGCAATAGCCACACAAGCCAGGACATGACTCCAGAGGCAAAGGCTTGTGCGCCTCCTCCTCGGTCACCGGAAGAGCCTGCCTTACCTCCCCTTTCGCTGCGATCCTTTTCAGGACTTCCGAGACAGGTTCGTCGATGTAAATGATCAGGTGAGGAAGCAAGAACTCATACAGACTGTACTCCTTCATGCGATTGTAGTGCTCGACACCTGTAGAGGGAGCCAATGGAGGAAGGCTTCAACCAGCAGAAGAGGAGGAGGAGGCTCTCCCGGTCCAGACTAAGCCAGGGCGAAGCTCCAGGCTCCATGGCAGGCACGTTGGGGTCAGGCCAGGCTGCTTTAGTGGCACAGAGACTCCTGGGCACCCCAGGGTCGAGCTATCTAAGGCCCACAAGAACAAGGCAGTCCTGGTTCCAACCCCCGTTTCATGGCGGAGGGTGCTGGGGGGCCAGAAAGAAGCCCCTCCCCTCCGGCTGAGCTGCCCCACAGAAGGGTTGTAGGGAGGCGCCTTTGTCTGCTTGGAGGGAGAGCGGGGCTGATACTCAAAGGATCAAAGCCTGCTCCAGATGCAAAGCCATGGAGAGGAATTTCAGTTTTTATCTCACAGGCCTGCCAAACAATGTCAGCAGTCGGCCAGTCACGGTTCATACTGGCACAGCCCTCCTCTAACTTTACAGCAAACTTTCTCAACCTTTTCATGGCGTGGGTGCAAGTTCTCACACACGATTTCGGTGATTTCTCGCGTGAAAGTTTACGTTGTTTTGGCAAGTTCTTGTGTGTCTTTGTCGAGTTCTCACATTTTTGCATGAGAATTCTCTGGAAATGCGTGACAAGTCACCCAAACCGCACGTTTTCATGTGAGAACTCACCGAAATTGTGCAAGAACTCACCGAAATCACATAAGAACTCACCAAAAACCGTGCGTTTTTGGCACTTTTCAGTGCTTGTGGGCGGTGGGAAGAAGGAGGGCAGCAGGGGCCAGATGAAATGGCTTCAGGGGCTGGCCGGGTTTGGCCCGTGGGCCATAGGTTGGGAATGCCTGATTTACAGGAGCATCTGTCACGTCATTCCGAGCGTCAAAGAATCGGGGTGGGGGTTGTTAAAGAGAAGATGTTCCATCTCCAGGCCAAACATGGAGATGGTTCTTACTGTCTACTAACATCATAACGTTCCTGCACAAAGTCTACTCACAACGTTTATGGATATAGCCTTGCTCAAACATCGCCTCCATGAAGACATAGTCGCTGTAGGGGGAGCGCTCCAGCACAACGCCTTGTCCTGCAGAGAAACAGAGAATGGGGCCCACAAAACTTCAGGGCAAGAATGCACCGTCCTCCTAGTTTACAAAAGAGGTCCCCCACCCCCACCCCTGGGAGAAACAGTGTTGAGCAAAGTTTTTACTTGGTCACCACTTTAAAACATGTTAACTCCAGCTCCTGTTAATGTACTAAAAAGCAACCTATAAACCACCGCAAGAAATCTTGTCACAGTTCCACCAGGGAATGATAACAACATGTTGGAAAAAAGTGACACACTGGCTTTGGAATGAACGCGTAACAGTAAGCACAATTTTTTAAAAACTGTAAATAAAAGACTCACACACACACACTTTAACGGAAGAGTAAAGTATCCAATGTAACAATCCAACAGGCACAACAAGAAACACACACGTATATATATCGAGAGGCTGCTTGTTCCAACGCATCACTACCATCAAAATTCAAGACCAGGGGTGCCCAAACTACGGCCCGGGGGCCAGATTCGGCCCCCAATGCCAATTCTTCCAGCCCATGAAGCCCTCATCGTTCCCGAAAGCAGAAGTAAAATGTGCCCGTAAAACACACTTTGTGGGCCAGATTAATTAGCATCTGGGCCGGATCCAGCCTCCAGGTTGTAGTTTGGGCGGCCCTGAGCCATGTGACTGGCCCACCCCTGCTCAAGATAATGGCATTAGCTGATATAGACAAGTTATGTTTTTACTCCTTTCTTTCTTACTTTTCTTTGACGCTGCATTCATAAATTCTGCAACCATGATCAGAATAAAACCAATAAAGGCATGCATGTATTTCAGCATCCCGTTCTGCAAACCATACAGATGAATGGCCATGTTGCCTGTTGCTCACCCACTTGAAAGGCACACGAGAGCCTCACAAGGTTTCTTAGGCTGTCTAACAAACTGACCTCTTCAGCAATAACCCCCCAACCCCCAACCCCCATCACCACATGGGGCTCCCTCAGTCCATTCTCCTGCTTTCCAAAATGTGTGATAGATTTTGGAACAGTTACGCTGAATTCTCTTGAGGCACCTTCCCACTCCCTGCTCCTTTTCAGATTTGATTTGATTTGATTAATTTAATTTAGATTTCTATGTTGTTTGATGTTAGTTTTCCTGCAAGCAGAACTCAAGAGAAAACGCAACTGAGCTACCTGTCGAAAAGAGATGTTCCAGGGCATCCGCGTACTGCAGGAGGCGGGAGCTGTACAGGTAGGCTTGCAGCCGGTACGAGTTTCCATTTGGACTTTTAGGGTCCTCATAAAACGCCTCCAGGCTGCTATCGCCATTAAACAGTTGATCCACGGATGTGTCCAATCCAATGGCCTTGTCCGCATAATGAATGTCTGCTTCCGGAAAATATCGCAAACCTGGAAAGGGTAAAAGTTAAAAATTATGTCCAGATTCAAGTGGGCACACCTGGAAGGCCAAGGGTCATCTAGCCCCAAACCACTGGTGCTCAATCATCATGCTGAATGAGTGTTTAGCCCAGGAGGTCAGGAATACCTACCCAGTTGTTCTGCTATCTGCTGCGCAAGTTTGCCTTTCCCCACACGAAGGCTGCCATCCACTGTGATAACTTTGCTGTATCTGTGGAACCGCTTCAGAGGTCTGTCTCCCAGGCAATAAGCCAAAAACCCATACTGCAGATTGTTGTGGGAACTCACATGGAACCTTGCCTGGAATTTTTTTAAAAAAGTCCCATTGTCAAAGAAAGTTTGCTTCAGTTAAATGTTCTGGCTATCAATGTGATATGAAACACGTTTCCCCCCCAGCATGGACTTCAGTTACTTCACAGGTCCTTTCCAAACAGGACATTTATCTGTTATTTCTTTTTCTTCTGTCAAATGCAAATATAGGCGATCCTCATGGAGATCAGCCATGAAGACTGTCCTGAGATTATAATGCAGTGGCCTTTCATCTGCCTTCCGCATTGCAGCGTGACACCCATAGTACCACTGATCCAGTTCCATGAGTCACTTTCTGGTCCTAAGCCCTTTTGGCACACAAAGTCCTCATCATCAGCCCCAGGCCAGGATGGATGAAGCCGCTGCCCTCCATCAAGAGGGATTCAATCAGGATTTAATCCACTTGGGGATCCTCACCCTTCCCTGTGGACTTTGCCACCCAAGGCCATGAGTCCTCAAGGTTGTCAGGTTAGTTAACTGCTGCCTGACACTCAGCGATGAGTCACTGGCAGTAGGATCTATTCTATGACCATAGCAGGATAATCTGACCAGGCATATGTTACTACAGTACTTAGAATGGTAGAAAAACTGACACACTTGAAATATGGTGCTGGAGGGAAGCTCTGCAAATATCCTGGACTGCCAAAAAGATGAAAAAGTAGTCCTAGAGACTAGACTAAACCAAGGCTGACCCCTGGAGGTAAACATGCTGAAACTGAGGCTGTCCTACTTTGGGCACATCAGGAGAAGGAAAGACTATCTGGGGAAGAAAACAATAACCTGTAATGCTGAGAAGGGGGGGGAGGCAGCAGGAAAAGAGGAAGGCCAAATGTGAGGTGGATGGACTCCCTAATGGAAACCACAGCCTTGAGTTTTCAAGGGCTGCACAGAGTTGTCAAGGGCAAGACATTGAGGTCCCCTCCTTTGCAGGGCCGTCCTAAGTGGCAGGTGGTTTGATGGCACTTCAAAGCACCATCCGGCTTTTAGGTTTAGAAGCGCACCCAATGAGAGCACCTCACTGACCATCAAAGGCTCAGCCAAGAGGTAGTGAGCACTCCCAACACTGGAAGCGTTCAAGAGAGAACTGCAAAGCGGCCCTCTGCCTTCGCCTGGGCCGGACGTGAAACTGCCCCCAAACGAAGGCACCTATGGGTGAGTTCATTCTACAAGCTCCTTTTTCGCCTGGCTGGCGTGAGAAAGATCAGCCGGCAACACAAGGCTGGTATTACCAGGGTATCCCCGTCGGCGGCTCAGAACTAGCACAATCTTCAAGAGGAGGCTCTTTCTCTGCGCTTTTAATGTGGATTCCTGCCTCGAGGCAGGGGTGGGTGAGGGGGGGGCCTGGATGGGGGTCCCCCGGGGGGGGGGCTGGATGGGGGTCCCCCTTCCCCGCTCAGTGGTTTCCCACGGGCCTGCCTTCCACGGCGGCGGGAGACGCGGCCTACCTCGCGGGGCTGCTCGGGGGGGGGGGAGGATCGAGCCAAGGGGCTCCCTCTCTTCCTTTCTGCCCTTGGCCTACCTTACGGGGCTGTGGGGAGGGTTAAGCGGGGAGGGAGGGGCGGTGGGAGGCCTGGGGGGGTCCCTCTCCCGCGTAGCCCCCCCACCCCCACTCACCGCGCCCAGGCCTCCCCTTCCCGCTCGGCCCCCGCCGGCCGTCGCCAGGGGCAGCAGCCGCAGCCACAGCGACCGCCCGGCCAAGGACATAACGGCGCCCTGGGAAGGAAGAGCCCCGCGCCGGAAGTTGCCTGCGCAGGCCCCGCCTCTTCCGCTCTGGCCCTACCGGCGGTCGCGGGAGGGTGACGACATCCCCAGACAGGTCCCGCCCCTTCCCTCTGATTGGTGTTCCCGGACGCTCCTCGGGGAACCCGGAAGCGGCCCTCCGGTCGGAATTGCTCGGGGACCTCCGCCGCGGTTGCCATGGCGCTGCTGGGCCGCCTGGGCGCCTTCCTCCAGCGGGCGGTGGAGACGGTGCGGGACCGGGGTGGGCAAAGGGTGGGGTGGGGGTCCCTCTCTCTGCCCCTGGGGGTCCCCGAAGCCGCCTTTCACCCTTTCCTTCCTTCCCTCCTGCAGGAGGAGCCTCGCCTCGACCTCCCGGCCGCCTTCACGGAGCACTGGACGGGCATCACCCACTACTACCTGGAAGCCACAGGTAGGCCAGGGAGGAAGGGAGGGACGGTGATCCCCCTCCCCTGGGGCTCGAGGAACACCCCCTACCCCCGGTGCAACGACAAAAAAACCCTCTTGGCACCTTATAGGCCAGTGATGGCGAACCTTGGCACTCCAGGTGTTCTTGGACTTCAATTCATAGGAGGCGAAGTCTCTGTGAATCCACCCATGGGTTTACGGCGTTCGTGTGGATTCAGAGACTTGGACTTATGGGAACTGAAGCCCAGGAACACGCTCGGTAAACCCATTCATGTGGATTCACAGAGGCTTCAGCTTCTGGGAATTGAAGCCCAAGACAGAGGCGTAGCTACCGCCGTATCTGCCGTATCAATTATACGGGGGGCCCGGGTCACGGGGGCCCCCAACGTGCGTAAACAAAACAAATCTTTACCCTTCCTAAGGGCCCCCAAAAGATTTTTATACGGGGCCCCGCCAAGGCACGCTACTCTTCTGGCCCAAGAACACACACAGCAAACCCATTCGTGGCTCCGGGAGGAGTAGAGCCTACCCTCCTCCATTTGCAACACTCAGAAGGGGCTGGCAACGAGGGACCTCCCTCACCTCACTGTCCGGCAGGCCATTATTCCCTGATTTTTCATCGGTCTCTGTGTTAATTGTGGCTTGGATTGAAGGGAGCATACAATGCATCTGAGGAAGAAAGGAAGAACATTGAGTGTGTTTGTATGGCAGCTGTTTCTCTTTTCTCCAGATGAAAGCAAGCCTGCAAAGGAGACGGACATCCCCTGGCACTTGAAGCAGATGCTGGACATCCTGGTCTATGAGGAGAAGCAGCAGCCATCAGGGGAAACGGGGCCCTGCTTGGAGTACTTGCTTCAGCACAAAGTCTTGGAGACCCTCAGCACTCTGGGGAAAGCGGAGGTACCACCGGCCTCCTGCGACTGAGCTATTGCTTCTCTGTACCAGCGGTTCTCACTGTGTTGCTGTCTGTTGGCCCATGGGAATTAAAGTAGCCATTCCTTTTCAGAGCTCACTCCCTTATGGCCTTCGTTGTACTACCATCTTTTATAATGGGACTCACAGCATCATTTAAGCACTTGCCTCGGGAGGGGCAACTTGACAGTTGCAGCCCAGGTTACGGCCCAACAGCATGGGGTGGTCAGAGTGCCAATCCCACGCCTAGATTCCTCTGGTCTCTTTGGATCTTGTCATGTTGTGTAGTTGGAGCCACATGAAAGAGGCAAACTAACCGACTGGCTGTTATCGCTGCTCAGGTTGTTATCGCTGCTCAGAGACACTTAGGCGAGTGGGGCGGCATGAAAATTGAACAATTAAATTAAATCATCGGTGAGGAACTTCCTCACACAAAATATGAATACTTCCCCCCCCTCCCCAACTCTACATTTATTTATGCTTGAATTATGCTTTTATTCTGCCTTCATTGCTGGGGGTCCATTTACACCATGTGTTTGCACTGAGATCTAGCAAAGGAACAATTTTATGTGGCATCCATGGGCTCTTCCTTCATCCTTTGTGTGAGAAGCATCACAGTTGGATTAATAAATAGTTAACTTTTGCCAGTGAGGGTCAACAGCAGGGGTACTTTGGGGCAGCATTTATGGTGCAACCCTTTGCCAGGCTGCTTCTTGTATGACTCCTGCCTCTCTTCTGGCCCCCAGTATCCTCCTGGGATGAGGTCACAGGTGCTCCTTTTCTTCAGCCGCCTGTTGGGACAAATGCGATGCTGCTTGCTGCATTACCTGAACGTGTACAGGCCTGTCCAGGTGAGTGCCATGTTGGTGAGCCAGCTGGAGTTTGGACCAGCTTGTCCTGCCCAAAAATGAGCGCAGGTTTTTTAATGTTTTAAGACTGTAACACTTTATATTGCTGTTGTCATTCCGCCCAGAGTTGCTCATTCAAATTGGGCAGCAATATATAAAATTGAACAATAAATCAATAAATAAGCCAGTGCTATTGTGTACGCTTTAAGAATGGTGCCACAGTGAGACCAGTTTTGGAACAGAAACTCGATTCTGCAGCCTATGATGACTTTGATGTCAGCGCAGAGTTGCTCCCTTTGATCCTGTTTCCCTTGGCTGTAGAGCCTGGCTTGGGGAGGTTTAGAACCTCCACAGGTGTCCCTGACACACCTGGCTTCTCTCTTGCAGTCTGGGGCTGAGTCTTGTTTTCTCCGCCCCAACCCCTGTGGTTCCTTCTACAGAAGCTCCTCCAGCTTGGCAGTGACACGTTGGGCCCCGACCCTGAGAAGGAAATGATCCAGTTTGTCACTGTGCTGTGTACGAAGATCAGGCTGGACCCGTCTCTGCTTCCTTACACTCTGGAGGTGAGGAATGGGCCCCTAAGGGAGGGCTGAGGGGGTCTGTTCTGGGCCTCCATGGGATGGCCAGTGGGGACGGGGACACAGAACTGGCCAATGTTGGGAACCTATGCATGGCGCAGCATTGGGAACATATTTGAGCCCTCGCAGAAATCGGAGAGTGAGACGGTCACTCTGCCTCGTTGACCAGTGTAGCTCCAGGAGGCTTCAGGGAAGATCACCCACTGTACCTCTGCTTTGTAGGAGAAGCCACCAGCCCAACTGCTCCAACCTGATGGGGCAGCAGATGAGGCCCTTGTGGGCGCTGCCAGGCGTCTGTCCTCTGGTTCCGAGGAGGCGCTTGATGGGGTTTCACCAGTGAGACTCTCCTCCCTGGCTCAGAACCTGGTCAGCGCTCTGGTCAGCCTGTGCAAGAGCAAGGTATGGGGCTGCAGCCCTGGGTGAGTGGGTAGGGGCACCTAATCCCTTGCCTTCTCCCCTAAGAGGCCATTTGCCCCCCCTCCCTCTGCTCTGTCCACTGGAGAAACAGCTCTTTCGGTCCCCTTCCAGAGGAGCTTACAGGCAGGTCCTCTTTCTGACCCCCTCTTCAGAAAAGGAAGGTGGCCCTGAAAGCCCAGGAGACGCTGCTGCTGCTGACCAGCATCGACCACCCAACAACCACCCTGGCCTTGACCCACGAAGGCCAGCTGGGCCCCCTCCTGGCTGACCACCTCTGCTCCCTCTACGAGGACATCCCGGCTACCATCAGCCCTGCTGACGTTGGTTCACTTCCCCCAGTCAGCTGGAGGTAAAAAACGGGGCACGTCTCTCCTGTAGGAACTCTGTAGGAAGAGGGAAACAGGTTGGGAAGAGGGAGAAAACGTCTGCCTGCCTTCCTCCCTCCCGAGGCCAGAGGTGCATTAGACAACACCAGGTTCTCTTTGGAGACTCCTCTGGCTTTCCACCATCTCCTCCCCTCTTTGCAGGCTGCCAGGCCATTCTGTGAAGGAGGAGAGCTCCTTCCCAGGGCGTCTTGGCCTGGAGGCCTTCTTCGGCTGGATGGATTTCTGTGACTGCCTTACGAAAGAGGCCCAGCAGCTGGTAAGGACGGAGCCTCTGCCTTCTTTTGCCCTAAGGCATTCATTCATTTATATTTCTATACCGCCCTCCTCACCTAGGTGACCCAGGGCGGTTTGACACATCATAAAACATCAGAACAATACAGATTAAAAAAATTTAAATGTTCTTAAAATGTATAATTAAAACCAATTAAAATTACAGCAGGATCTTTGTTTTAAATTAAAACTTAAGGGAACAAAAGGGGGGGGTGTCAAACCAACCTGCAGGCTGAGGTAGTTGTGCTGACAGTACTCCAGGTCTGCCCTGCCAGCCAGGTTTTTACACCCTTCCGAAAGGGCAGCCGCCCCTTTGAAAGGGAAGGAAGCCATGTGCCTCGAGGCTGACCCTCCACCCCACCCCACCCGGGTATTTACAGTAGCCTCTCTCTCTTGGTGGTGGTGGAGGTGCTGAGGGGGAGCAGCAGGATTTTGAGTCCTTTTGCCCTGTGCCGCCTCCCATCCTGCAGGTTGTTGCCAAGGCTGTCTGCGAAGCCCTGGGACGGAGGCTCTTCTTGGGGAAGCTGCAGCCCAACCTCTTGCAGATGTGAGTTTGGGCAGGAGGGGTGGGGGTGGGGCTCCTTCCTGTCCCTCCTCCCCCCCCCCTTACTGGAGGCAACTCTTCTGACCCCCTTGGCCTTCCCGCCAGGGCGGAAGATGGCATCCTCCTCTCGACGGCCCTCCTCACCAGCCTGGCCAGCCGCATCAAGGCTCCAGCCCTTCTCCAGGAACTCGTTGCCTTCGTCTTGGGGGACGTGGAGGAACCCTCAGCCTCAGAGGGTCCGGAGCAGCACCTGCACCTCCTGCGTTCCCACCTGATTAGCCGCTGCAACCATTTGTCTGACGAGGTGAGCTGGACCTTGCAGAGAGAGAGAGAGAGCATGGGAGACTCCGGTTGGGCTTCCAGTGCCAAAGAAGAGCCTCTGCTTCTGGGCCTTCCCCTCAGCCCTTCCTCCTCTTCCTCCCTGCAGATCAGCAGAGCCAACCTAAGGCTGTTTGAGGAGCTGCTTCAACTTCCGGACCCCCGCATCACACGGAGCCTGGTGCTTTGCCACTTGGAGGACCGTGGCTACATCCAGAGAAACCCCTCCGGACAGGAGGAGCCTTCAGGGGGCCCTCGAGAGGCAGAGCCCTGCGAGGAGGGAGTGTAAGTGGGCCAGGCAGGGCCAGGGATCTCTCCCCCCCCCCCATGGTCATACTGGCTCTAGTCCTAGGCTAGAACCTTTCCCAGGGCTAGACTGGCCATTTTGGCTGACTGGCGTCGACTTCGTTGGGTCGGGTCGGTGCTTCCTTGGCCTCCTCCCTCGGCCATGTGGCCTTTGGTGTTTGCTTTACCCCCCTTTGGCCACCTTGAGGACAAAGGCGCCCCGGGGGCTTGTCTTTGCTTGAAAGCCAGAGTGGAGCCGAGCGAGGTTTGAAGCCTTTCCTTGGTTTGCCCCAGCAGAGACCTGGAGGAGGATCCCTATTTCATGGATGGCTTCCCAAGTGGCCACTTCCAGATTGGCCCAGAGCCAGGCCTTCCCGCTGCTCTCAAGAGGCGGCCACCGCCGGAAGGAGGTGTTGGGGTGAAAGAGGTGGTCAGCAGGTAGGTCGACCCCTCCAAAGCACTATCTCTCACACACACACACACACCCCTTGAGAGCAGTATTCTGGCTGGAAGGGTGTCTTGCTCCTGGGCTAGAAAGGCTGAAGGGAAGCAGCCACCTGCCTTGAGGATGCCTTTCTCCCCTCGCGCTCTCTGTAGCTGCCGCTCCTCCCCTCCTGCGGATCCCACCGAGTCCTCTCCATGCTTTCCCTTTCAGCTTCCTTTGCCTGGTTCCCACTGAAGCCAAAACCTCGGCCTACCTGGAAGAGGCAGGCTACGACACCTATGTCCATGATGCCAGCGCACTGGTGAGTCCCGCTGGGCCCCCTCGGCCCCCTCCTGGCAACCCACCCCCCTGTCCCTCGCACCCCACCCTTCCCTCCTTCCCTTTTCCCTCCTTTGCTGTCCACTTCTGTGACCGTATTCCTCTCTCAGTTCCAGGAATGCTGTGCTCGTGCCTCCCAGTGGAACTGGCCTGGGGCTCCTCGGCCCCTGGAAAGTTGCCCTGCAGGATCCAGCTTCTACGAGGGTGATTTCCTGAAAGTGCTCTTCAACCGGCTGACACAGATCCTAGACCAGGTGGGGCAGACAGGACTCTCCCAGGCCTGGCCTTGTGGGGGGCCAGCAGGAGCAGCCCCACAGCTTGGGCTGCAGGCGACAAGAAGGGAGACGGTGTGGGCTGGATTCCTTCCCTGGGAGGAGGAGGAGATGGGGAAGGAGAACAGGAAGGCTTCCTCAAGCCAAGGAGCAGCAGCAGGGGCTGAGAGGGCCTCCTCCTCCTATTTCCTTCCTTGCAGCCCTATGCAGTGAACCTCCAGGTGACCTCGGTGCTCTCCCGGCTGGCCCTCTTTCCTCACCCCCACCTCCACGAGTACCTGCTGGACCCTTACCTCCCACTCACCCACGGCTGCAGGAGCCTCTTCTCCGTGCTGATCAGGGTAAGCCCCAGCCTTGGCTCCGAGTTCAGGCGATGGGTGGAGAGGCGGGTGCGCCAGGCCCCAGAGGGGAGGGGCTGGGCTGGGGGAGGACAGGAGGGGCTCCTCTCCCATGGCCAAGAGGAACCCGTGCAGAGCCCTTACGAGGAGGGTCTCTCCTCCTTAGGTCATTGGGGACCTGATGCAGAGGACCCATCGGATACCCCACTTCCCCGCCAATCTGCTGCTGGTCCGGAGGCGGCTGATGGGGCTGGTCCCTGAAGAGCAGCAGTGAGTAGCCAGCTGGGGCCAGTTATGTGGGTCACAAAGCTCGTCTCGGGCTTGGGACAGACCTGTTGTCTAACTTCAGCTGGAACCCCTTCAGGGGGGACTTGGGTCTTGTGAGCACAGGAGCAGAAAAACAGGGGGAACGTTTGAGGAAGGGGCCTCGCTGGCTCCGGGGGGGGGGGAGTGTGGAGTGGAGTCTCTGAAAGGAGCTCATGGCATGGAAGCCTCTCCTCGGGCAGGATCCGTGGGTGTTTCTTTTGCGGCCTGGGCCTGCCTGCCTCCTTCCTGGCCAGGGCCAGAATGCCAGCCATCCCCCAAGGAGAGTCTTGCTATAAACCTTGTGCCATAAACACCTTCTGCAGCCTTTGCCATTCCATGTACCACTCACATACTTTGCTAGGGTGAGAAGGTGCATGTAACTAAGAGAGGTGTGGAGGGCTTTCTCTGTGGGGGGCGGGGAGGGAGGCAGCCAGCCCCTCCCTTTCTCTGCCCTGACCTCCTGGCTCTTTGCAGGATCAGCCACCAGACCCTCCTGGAAGGGGTGGTGGTCCTTGAGGAGTTCTGCAAGGAACTGGCCGCCATCGTCTTTGTCAAATCCATGCTGGAGGGACCCCCTTGATCCCATGCCTGCATGACAGAGGAAGCCGTCGGCCAACAGCAGGTGCCTGGGACACCCTTGGCAGCCCTACTGGACCTTGCTTGGTACATGGGACCTTGGCAATCATGTCTGAATGGGGCATCCCCTGTGGCCCCTGCCCTCCCTCCGCAAGAGGAGGCCCAAGCAGTCCTCGAGGACCTGGGCCACTTTCTACAAGCCTTGCAGCACTACAGGAACTTGACCTAATCCAGAGCAGGGAGGGAGGGGCTCACTCAAGACCACAGGGACAACTCCTGTGCGTTTGTCCTGCTCTTAGGAGTGAGTCTCCCCCCTCCCCGAATCCCATTTGAGCTGGACCAGTCTTGTACAAACGTGACTCAAGAGCAGCAGCTGTGTATGTGTGCGTGCATGGAGCTAGGGTGCTTTTGGGGAGCTGGGTTGTTTTTAATGACAGATGGTGTTTTCCAATGAGAAATCAGCTTCTTCTGCTTCTCTGTCGGCCGGGGGGGGGGGGGGCAACTGGGACGAAACCTGTGCTGCTGCCGTCTTTTGAGGACCTGCAGCCGCTGCTTCTCTCAGGCTGCCCTTCCGCTGGAGCCCTCTCTGCAGGGGGTGGGGCAGGAAGGCTGTGGCCTGCTGGCAGCAGTTCACCCCTAGAGGCCATTGGGGTTTCTGGGTGTAATTGAAGGTCTTCCTCTCTTGTTCTTTTTACACAGTCAAATCTTTCTAGTTGCAACTACTCAGGAAGTGCTTGTTTTGACATTTAAAGGATATCCGTTTTTAACTTTAGCAGCCCTGATGGTGCAGTGGTTAAACTGTTGTACTGCAGCCAGAACATTGTGAGTTCAATCCTGACAGGGTCCAAGGTTGACTCGGCCTTCCATCCTTCCAAAGTCGGTAAAATGAGTACCCAGCCTGTCGGGAGCAAATGCTAATTAACTTGTGAACTGCCCAGAGAGTTCACTGAACGCTATGGATGGGATATAGAAGTGGAATTGGTACTGCTATAATTGCTACTTTCATCAGAGCCTCTAAATGTACCCTATTTATCACCCTTTAATCAGGTGCAGCATTTAGAGAAGTAGCAGCATTAAGGTTGATTACCAAGGCTGATCACAGGCACATGCTCATCTGAAACACTACATCCTGTTAAAAGAGACTCTTATCTGTGCAGGCTGAAAATACACTACAGGCCTCCTTCCATATCTGCAGGTCTAAAATTAATCATTAAAGAATTCTCTGAAGTACACGTGATAGCATGTTACCGGAGCGGCTGGCCACTAGAGGCCGCTGTCTGCCATATAAGGAAAGTAGGCAGATATTTTGGTAGCTCCCATGTAGAACAGTGGAGGCATTTGAAACCTCCCTTCTATGAATCAGGTATAGAGGTTAAATATAGGGTTCACTATTCCCTATCATTACATGCATTTGTAGGTGGGCATGAAATGTATCCCCCGTGATACGAGGGGAGACCTGTAGAGTACAGCAGCAAAATTGGCATTTAACAAGTCCATACATTTCTTGGTAAGTTCCCTACTTTTGAAGGGGTGGCTACAGAACTGAATCATTTCTCACTTGTGCCTGAAATAAATGACAATATGGTGATAAACCCAATGGGCTCCTCGTTGTGTTGCAATGCCGGATGAACAGGAAACTTGGTGGCAATCTAAAGCCAAGTGCAGGGATCTTCCAATACTCACTCAAGCAAAGAAAGCCACAGGGAACTTTACAAGCAAACCTGCCCCTTTATTGCTTTGCAAACCGGAGGACTGCTGTGGACTATTGGAAGGCAAGTCAGGTTGAACTGGAGAAGTGGTGTTTTGTTGGCATGTGGCCGTTTGGTCTTTCTTACAAGCCGCGCATTTACAATCACATGGAGAACCCCCTCCTTAGTGGCCTGGACCTTGCTCCCCTCTGGGCCTGTGAACGGAGGCAAGAGGAGAACGGCTGGGAGCCTCCAGCGATTGGTTTCTGAGCAGAAGGAAGGAAGCAATAACATGTAGCTTCATGCAAAAGCACGTCAGTTCTCCCGAAAAGGCCTGGTGGCTTTTGGTTCAGGCCAATGCGGTCTTCTAGCAAACGGCAGCTGGAGGATCTTGGGAAGCTCCAGCTGCTGCGGAGGCTTCAGGTCCAGCCTGTGGCTCAGGAGTAGTTGCGGAGAGGGAGGAAGGCATCCGTGTGGAGCCTCTCTAGGACTTTGCTTCTCAGGGCTTCGTTCTCTACCTTCCACCAGGTGAAGGCCCTGCTCTGTAAAGCTGGCGGGGTCTCTTTGGGCTGCTTGCCTGGGTCCTCAATTGTGGCCACCACATTGAAGCAGAGGCCATCGCTGCGCCCAGGCTCCTTGCCCGAGTGCTGCAGCCCTACCAGGCCGCGGACACGCATGGCCAGCTGGGGCTGGGGCAGGCATTTCTGGAGGAGCTGTTGCAGGGCCACCTGCAGTCTGTTCTGGCTGGATTCGGTGGGAGACAAGCCACTGGCAGCCAGAGGGAGATGCGGAGCCCCGGCTGTGCCCAGAAGCACCCACAACGCCTCGCCATGGCCCACAAAGACCAGCAGGAGCCGCTGGCAGATGAGAGCACAAGGCAGCTCCACAGGCAGGATGGGAGGGTAGGCAGGCTTCGCCTGGTACTGCACGGCCAGCTCTATCAGAGGCAAGATGTCCCAGGCGCGGAGCGGGACGGCAGGCGTCTCCCGGTTCCACCACTGAGCCTGGAGCGACTCCGCATCAGCCTCCTGCAAGGTCTTCAGGGTGCCGCCTAGAGGAAGGGCAAACAATGCTGGATTATAAGGGGGAGCAAACAACCACCCATAGGACACGATGCCCTTCAACGTGCACTGAGGAGGACCTTAAGTTGGCAAGAGGTAAAGCTGTTGAGGTGGCCCGATATTGGGCAGGTGTCATCTAGTCCTTTTAATTAATGCTGTGATTTTGTACTGTTGATCTGTTATATTGTATTGTATTCGATTTTATGTTGTAAGCCGCCCTGGGTTGGTTTTCGCCAAGTAGGGCGGCATATAAATCGAAATAATAATAATAATAATAATTCCTTTCTGTTTCAGATGTGTCAATTTTAGCTTTACGTGTTATTATATGCTGCTGGTGGTGCCTCTGACAAAGGAAGAAAATGAAAAGGGGTCCAGGGCTGGGCAGGCACCAAGGACCTTGTTCCAGCACAACTCTTACGCCCCAGTGCTGGGGTTCAAAAACTTGAGAAATTTGAGTCTGGGTTCAAAACTTGAGAAACCCATCGCTAATCTTAAAAAACCAACAGCCATCTCAGGTGCCAGGTGTATGCCTGAGACCGTGGTGGTGGTGGGGAACGTTTCTACAGCACGACTACTTGAGCCTCTGGCCAACAACAGCCCTAGGGGGCAAAGTAGGCTCCCACCCCCCGCTTGCAAATGGCATTTTCCCCCTCGTCGGCTGCGGTGGGGCGCAGAGCCCCCTCCTCCCTCCCTCCCAGCCACACACACACACCCCCGAAGGCCCCCCAGGAAGCACCGGTGGGCCGGGCGAGGAAGGCGAAGCGTATCCAGGCGGGGCCGCGCTCCTCGACGGCCAGGAGGGTGACCGGCTGGCAGAGCAGGCCCGTCTCCTCGCGCACCTCCCGGCGCAGCGCCTCGGCCACCGTCTCGCGGGGCTCCATCCGCCCGGCCGGCAGGTACCAACTCCCGCGGCACTCGGGCTTGGCCTCCTGGGTCATCAGCACCTGGCCCTGCGGAGAAGGAAGGCGGGTGGGAGAGAGAGAGAGAGAGGCAGTGGGTCCCCCGCCCCACTGGCCCCACCCCGGCCTGCCTCTCTCTCTCTCTCTCTCTCCTCTGCCTGCCTTACCTGCTCGTTGAAGAGGACGCCCAGGACCACGTAGCAGGTGTTCCGGCGGAGGTGGGCGCGCTCGGGGCGGGCCGGCGGGGCGGCGGCGTCGTAGCCTTCCTTGGCCGGCACCGGCCAGCCCTGCCCGCTCAGCACCGCCTCCACCTCCGACGCCTCCATCCCCCGAGGGCCCTCTGCACGCGCCCAGAGGCTAGGTCAGCGCCGGCGCCGCCCGTCTTCTTGTAGTAGTAGCCCTGCTCAGCACATGCCCCGGAACACGAGAGATCCCCCCACCGCCCTACTCCTCACGGGGGGGCCCCTCTGCACGCGCCCAGAGGCTAGGTCACCGGCGCCATCCCCCTCCCTTTTCCGAGCGCCGCCCAGCAACGGCTTCCCGAGCAACGGAAGTCCGACCCCCTCGCCGCGCCCTGATTGGCCGAGCCCTCGGGACTTCCGCTGCGGCTCTTCCCGGCGCGTTTGTGACGTAACAGCCCCGCGCCAAAGCAAACCGGCAGAGGGAGGCGGGGCCATTAATGGATCACAACACACCATCCTCCCCAACTGGGCCAGATCTGTCCCCACGGTGCCATCCATCCACCTCCCCCTCCTCTGCCACCCCCTTCTCCTTCCTTCTTTCCCAGCCTCAGGGCCTTCTCAAGTGAGTCCTCTCTTCTTCTTTGGTGGCCAAAGGAGCTTCAGCATCTGTCCTTCCAAGGAGCAGTCAGGGTCGATTTCCTTTTTTGGACGGACTGACTGGATCTCCTCGCCGTCCAGGGGACTCTCAAGAGTCTCCTCCGGTTGTGATGCATTAAATGAAAAACTTACTTGGGAGTTAAATTGTAGGAGAGGAAAAGTGCAAAGTAATAATTTCTGGAGGATCTGGGAACCTTTTATAAGTTATACTCTGGGGGGGGGGGGGGAAAGGGCATACCCCCTGTACAAGATCAGAATGACTTTTGGAAACTGTGAAAATACAGAATTCCCCGGACATTGTAAATAACACAAGGGTGATGTCAATGTTGTGAATGATAACAACGTGAAGAAGATTATGTTCAAAGAAATGGGGCAAATGTAACATTGAATTGTTTGGAGAAAAATGTTACATGATCTTCATGGTTATATATATCTTTATAATTGTCTTGTTTTGTATTTTTGTATTTCTTTTTAAATGCCTAATAAAAATTTAAAAAATCAAAAAAAAAAAAAGAGTCTCCTCCGGCACCACCGAGTTCAAAGGCGCCTCTTCTGCGCTCAGCCTTCCTTAGGGTCCAGCTCTCACAGCCATTCATTACAAGAAAAAAGTGCTTTTATTTAAAAATACAATAAATTTGACACAAACATTAAAAGTCCTGAGCGGTCATGGTCTTCGGGTAGGCACAAGTGTGTGTGTGTGTGCAGGAAGGGGGGTTAAGCCCCCTTGGGATAATTCTCACCCCAAAAAGGCATAAGTGAGGTCGAGACTGGGGGTGTCTCACTTTCTTTGGTTCAACATCCCTGCTGCACCCCCAGAAACCCCCTGGGTCTCTGCAGCGGGTGTTCAGGCTGAGCCAGGAGCAAAACGGGTAGTTACTACTTTTTATGGAAAGGCAAGTCAGGCTACGGCACTGGACAAGGGTTAGTAAAGGCACGCAGTGGGGGAAGAAAGGCTCTTTAGGCACAGGCACCAGTGGGGGAGAAGTCTTAGACAAAGTGGTCCCCAAAGCCTACCACACACCCCTGAACCAAGCAGAGGAGCTGTGGCACAGGACAGGCCGCTGGGAGAGAAGCCACTCCACAGCTGCCCCCCTCCCTGACACAGGGGTAATTCTCTTCAAAGCGCCAAGATTATTGACAAGAGACGCCTCTCTGAAGCCTCTCTCTTCCACAACCAAAGCCAGTGTCACAACTTGGGTCACTTTGGCTGTGGCCACCTAAGAAAGGTATTTATAGCCAGGGATGGGAATTTGGCACTTCCACTCGGCCACTCCAGTGCTCATGGCGGTGAAAGCCCTCAAACCACAAGGGGTTACACCAGCCCATTCTGCATGGACTTTTGAACCACAAGAAAACCAGCCCGCTGCATAGAGGAAGACCCAAAACTCCTTGAAATGTACAGAAGCACATGGACAAGCCTGTCCAGAGATGCCCGTGAGTGCCGAATTCGAGCACTGCTACTCCTAACTAGGGCCTCGCAAGTAGCAGAAACCCCCAGGTCTCCCATAGTGTGTGTGTGTGTGGGGGGGGGGAGTTTCCCTGCAGTTCAAAGCTAAAGTGGCACTGGAGGAGCATGGAAGTAGGGAGGGCTGGTTTAATTCTGGCCAGGGAAGTGCTGAAAACATGAAAGTCCCACCCCAATTCACTACCACCGCCCACCCCACAAGAGGAAACCGTGTCAGCCATTAAATGGTCCAGTTGTTTCCTGTGCCGGCTCTGGCCGCAGGTACTGCGCAGGGGTAGGGGGGCCAGAGCTGCTTCTCCAACTGACAGCTTAGGTCTCCTGGTCCACAACCTTCTTTCTGGGCCGACTTCGCACCAGCCGCACGGAGCCCTGGGGAGGAGGGGGGGGAGAAGCAAAGCCAGGTTTGTGGAGGGAGGGAGGTCTTGTTCCTCTTCCTGATCCAGCAGGGCAAGCCAATGCCTCAGCCTAGACCAGGGGTCTGCAAACTTGGCTCTCCAGGTGTTCTTGGACTTCAGTTCCCAGAAGCCCTCCTGCTGATCAAGGCTTCTGGGAACTGAAGTCCAAGAACAACTTGACGCCTTGACGCCCCTCCCCCTGTGCCCACCCCAACATAATGTTTTGTAATGTAATGTATTGTCTGTAAGTCGCCCTGAGTCGCCACGGCGAGTGGGCGGCAATATAAATTTGAACTAATAAATAATAAATAAATAAATAACAACTGGAGAGCCACGTTTGCTGACCACTGGCCGAGACACACACCCACTTCCCTAGGCCACACTGTCTCCACCATGTGTGCCAGCTGCTACCTGGCAAGCAGGCCGACACAAGGCTTACCTCCATTGCCCAACCAGTGATCATGATAAAGGTAAACCTGTATGTATATATGTGCAGGCTTACTTCTTTGGTTGGTGGCTTCCTCTTCACGACACGAAGGCTCTGGCTCCTTGACAGCGGCTTCGGCAGCTGGGTGTCCTTTTTGTGAGTCCGGCGGGGGCCCGTAGAGATCTCCGAGTCTGACCAGCAGTCCTCCTCGTTGCTGTCTGAGCCTGGCGGGTGGAGAACTATCCTGTGTCCTGCAGGAGACGTCCCAAGTTAATGGCGCTCTGGCCTGTGGCCAGCCAAACTAACTGGGGAGCCAAGACTGAGACTTTATACCCTGCCTTAGGGCTTCCATAGAGCTGCTGTGGAGGGTCGAGCCCATCCAACCCGTCCCCTACCCTCTTTCCCGCAACAGAAAAGAGAAGAGAATTCCTCCATTGGCCGGGGGTGTGTGAGACAAGCCCCATTCTCAGGGTGACCAGCCACCTCTTTACTTACCGATGGGCTGGCGATGGAGGTCCTGCTCTTCTAGATACAGTGGGTCAGAATAATGTACAGGCTCCGAGTCTGGGGTGGAGGACAAATCTTGCATGCTGAAACTGCGCAGGCGGCCAGCCAAGGCACCCTGGCCCTGCCCAGAGGGAGAAGGAAGAGATGAGAAAAGGCTGCTTAGGAGGGGCTTTGTTCTCTTATCGCTGGCCGGAGAGATCCATGTTTAAAAAGCAAAAGGACTGGATCGAACATGGCTCCTCCGTCAAAGAAAAGACGTGCCTGGCCTGGGCTTCCCTCCTACCACCTTTTCCTTCTGCAAAGCATTGAGTAAAGAAGTGCATAGCAGTGCACTCCCCTTTGTAAAACATACATGGTGTGCCTGTGATTCATTTCTTCCTATCAAAGGCAGGCAGGCTGTGCTGGACTCGGGCCTTAATTAGCTGCATAGCCAATTAATGGCCCAAAGACAGTGCTGCCCATTCCATCTTTCTAAACAGGAAGAGCGGAATGTTTTTGAAATGCCATCCATTTCTTGCTGGTTTAGACTGTTTCGAAGGCAGAAATGCAGGCTTGGGAAGAGCTTGTTTTGCAGTTAAACTAATTTGCCATGATTCACTGTAATTAAATTAAAAACTTCGAAAGTCCCAACGTTTAAGCGTTCATTGTATTAAGTGTGCTTTTCATTCAGCCGCCAAGCCCAGAGCACCAGACCCCGTCAGCAAAAAACCCCAATATGTTTTACCCTCCCCGATCCAGGCTTCACAAGCAGGTTACCTGCCCGCTTCCCAGGGTGATGAAACCTTTCTGCAGCATGTGGCATCTGGGCAAACAGGTACAGCCACCATCACCTTGGGCAAACCACCCGCCCATCCTCTTCTGGCTGGCTACCAGCAAGGGTTGCCAAGGCAAGGGGAGGGAACAGTTTGCTTCCCATGCCAGACAAAGACCGATGGGACCTGGGAACAACAAGTCTCCCCACTGGGGCTCTGATGGCCACCTTATTCCGCTGCCCCGAGGGAAGGCTAGATGACTACCTTGGTGGCTGCCTGGACTGCTGCCGTGGCAGCTACGTTGAGGCTCTTCTTCCCGAAGCTCACAAGGGTCTCGTAGCTGCGCTCCTTGGCTTGGAGGATAAGCAGATCGATCTCCTGCAGAGACAGAAAGAAAGGGGGAAGGAAGCAGACTGCAGGCGGCCAGAAAAGAGAAAGCCCACCAGCTTGTCCTTCCACTCTCTGAGCAGTCCCAGGCCACTGGCGGCCTCTTCCAGCTTCATATCCTGGGGAGATCCGTGCGGAGACCCCACCAGACGCACCAAGCCCCAGCCCCGCCCCAGGAGGATTGGGGTCTGGCTCAGAGCAGGACCAAGAGGAGCCCTATGAGAGATTCCTCTTTCCCCTGCAGAACAGATAGCAGAAGCCTCCCCCCCCTCTCCCAGGCCCAAGTATGGCCCTACAGCTCCTTCCACCGAGCTGAGCTGGAGGAGAAAGGCTGTTACCTTCTCTTTGCGGGACAGCGTGGGATGCACGAACTTGCGGTAAAGGAGGCTGGCTCCTCTGGTGTAAGGCGAGAGCAGCCACACCACGAAGGCCATCTTGATCTCATAGTAGAAGGGGAACCTGCTCAAGAGAAGACCAACTCATGAGAATGGGGTAGAAGGTGGAGGAGGACTTTGGGAGCCCCCAAAGTGGACTCAGAGCTGGCAGATATTCTGTAACTCACAACTCACTGCATTTCACAACAAAAGTCACATTACAACACAGGGGAACCGCCAAAGCAGACATGCTCAACCTACGGCCTGCAGGCCAAACTTGGCCCCCGAAATCATTTCATCAGGCCCATGGCAACCTCACCAAACATGGACGTATGGGAAAACTGTGTGCCGTCCATGGGCAGAACCCAGCTAAATGTGTTCCGCGCTTGCATGGTGTGCATTTTACTTCCATTTCCGGGTGGGCGGAACCACGTGACCCAGGAGGCATGGCCAGGCCCAAGACCCAAAAGGGTTGAGAAAGCTTGCGCTAAAGAGGCCTGCGCCACCAAGGCTCTCTAAGGACAGTTTGGTTACCTGTAACTGCTGCTGTTCTTCTTTGTGGTCTCTGTGAATCAACACGAACGAGTTTACTGCACATAAACGCAGTAAATCTATTCGTGTGGATTCATGGAGACCCTGGAGAAGAACTTGAGAGAGCAAAGGGCAGAAATAGGCATTGTAGATAACCCATCATTCGAACATTGTTGTACTTAACAAGGATTGTTCAACTTAACAAGGATATAACTGTAGCAATTCCACTTCTGTACCGTCCCATGTCCTGAGAGCCCTGGTCTGGGCAGTTCACAAGTTAATGCGCCTTTTTGCCCCCAACATGGAAGAGGCTCAGAGTCAACCTGGGTCCAACTCTGCTTCCAATGTGCCACAAGGGTGGTTGAGGAGAAGCCCTTGGGCATGAACCACCCCCAAGGCCAAGCCTTTGCCACGCAGGGCAACGACCCACCAGGACAGGAAGACTTCGGCCACCGCTTCCGTCGCCATGAAGAGCGAGAAGACAATCCAGTACATCATCCATCGCACCTGCGGGAGAAGAGGGAGGAACGCCTGGGGTGAGTTTGACCGCCACTCCCTCTTGGGACCCCAGATGTGGGGGACGACCAGACTTCCCAAAGTGCCACCCCATCGTCAGCAAGAGCAAGGCTGGGAAGCTCAGAGGGCCCCCCAATAACCCCTTAATTGACATAAGGCAGGAGTTTGTGCCAATGAGATGGGAAAGGAGACCTTCTATCAGTGACATAAGGAGAATTTATATCAGAGCCTTGGCGCTCCAGGTCGTCTTGGATTTCAATTCCCAGAAGCCCCGATCAGCAGGAGCGCTGACCTGGGCTTCTGGGAATTGAAGTCCATGAACACCTGGAGTGCCAAGGTTGGCCATCACTACCGTATATCCCCCCCCCCATTAAAGGAAATATTCAGGAAAACAGAAGGGTGGGGGTGGGGGGTGCAGCCCTCCCATCTGTGGGCCCTAGAGATACCGCGCTCCCACCACCACCACCAAAGGAGGGCCCCCGGCCCCACTTACGTATTCACGGATGTTCTTATTCTTGACGGCCTTGTAAGACGCATAGGCCGGGTAGAGCATCCCCAGGACCAGCCTGTAGCGGAAAGAAGGCGTCAGGCAGGCCGGCCAGCACCGGTAGAGCCCCGCCAGGAGCCACAGGCACCCCTGCCGCCCGAGGCGCAGAACCTTGGCCTTCAGGGCTTCCAGGAGGTCCATGGTGGCTGACCGGACACTCAGTCCGAAGGCAGGCAGGCGTGTCTCCCTGCCCCACAGGACCTCCAACAAGAGGCTCCGCTTCTCCTCCTCGGGCCAGCTGCTGCTGGGGGGGCGCCGTCCCCATCCCGCCTCCACGCCCAAGGACAGGTGGCTCCGGTTACTACCGGCTCTACCGGCTCCACTGCGGCCCGGGATGCCAATAACAATCGCCATCACATTCCTACCCCGCCCCATTGGCGCATCATGGGAGGCATTCCCTGAGCAGTTCGCAAGCAACAGGCTGGGATCCCTCGACCGAGGAGGAGGATGGAAGAGGAGGAGAGTCACCCGGCCAGGCTCGAACTCGCAACCTTTGGGCTGCAGCAGGGCAGCCGTTTAAGTAACCCCTGAGCCCCCACCACGGCTTTGGTCCTCCACGGGGCGCCCGGAACCTCTCCACCCACCCACCCAACCTGGGACCCGGCAAGATGCCCCCACCCCACCCCACCCCACCCCAGCCCCAGCCTCTTCGTCGCTCCCCGGAGCAAGACGCCGACCGCGCCCCAAGGGCCCCGGCGACAGGAGCCAAGGTGGGGGGGGGGGCAGCCCCGCTTCCTTCCTCCTCCTCGCCCCCCCCCAGGTATGGTCTCGACGGGGGACCCCGAATTCCTCCAGCCCCCCCTTCCCACCTACTACCCCCTACCCACACACCCGCCCCGACCGTCCCCACTCACTCCAGGGTGCGGCACAGGATCCAAGCCACCATGGCGTCGTCGGGGAAGGGGGGGCAGGGAGGGAGGGGCAAAGGGGGGCGCGGAGGGTCCCCGGACGGACAGACGGACGAACTCGCTACTTTGTAGCCACCGGACCCCCCGCCGCCGCCGCGTTCCACGAGCCACTGCGCACGCGCCGAAGCCCTTCCTCCCCCCCCCAAACGGCCGGAGCCAGGATGCCACCTCCCGGATTGGTCGTCTCGAGCCACGCCCACGCGGCCGGGCCAATAGGAGGCCGGCGGGGGCCACGCCCTTCGCGGCCAGCTGATGGGTTTGAAATAGGGAGCAGATGGTTGGTGGATTCGAGACCCTGGCGGGGCTTTAACTAACGGCCAGGAAAGGAGAGGCGGTCCCTTTAAAGCCTATTATTATTATTATTATTATTATTATTATTATTATTATTATTATTAATTATTTCAATAATTAATAATTAATTAATAATTAATTAATTAATTAATAAATTAATTAATTATTATTATTATTATTATTATTATTATTAATTATTATTTCAATAATTAATAATTAATTAATTAATTCATTAATTATTAATAAATTTATTATTATTATTATTATTATTATTATTATTATTATTATTATTATTATTAATATAATTAATAATAATAATAATAATAATAATAATAATAATAATAATAATAATAATAATAATAATAATTCGGGATTGTATGCCGCCCACTTGCAAGGCGACTCAGGGCGGCTTACAACAATATATCCAATACAATATAAAACAAGATACAATTAACATACATTAGGGAACAAGATACAATTAGCAGAATACAATCTGCATACAATATTAAAATAGTTATATGTTTCGAAGGCAGTGATGGCGAACCATGGCACTCCTGGTGTTTCTTGGACTGCAATTCCCAGAAGCCCAAGTCAATAACCCTGCGGATTGGGGCTTCTGGGAATTGAAGTTCAACAACATCTGGAGTGCTAAGGGTTCACTGTTCTAAGGGATCTAAGATCACTGCAGCTGCTGCCTGCACTGCAGCCATGAAATACAAAGACGCTTCCTTCTGGGGAGGCAAGCGATGAGAAAACTAGGCAACCTAATACAAAGTAGAGAGATCCCCCTACCAACAAAAGTCCGCATAGTCAAAGCAATGGTTTTCTCAGTAGTCATGTATGGCTGTGAGAGCTGGACCCCAAGGAAGGCTGAGCACAGAAGAATAGGCGCTTTTGAACTCTGTGGTGCTGGAGGAGACTTTTATGAGTCCCCTGGACTGTAAGGAAATCAAATCAGTCCATCCTGGAGGAAATCAACCCTGACTGCTCCTTGGAAGGATAAATACTGAAGCTGAAGCTCATGTATTTTGGCCACCAAATGAGAAGAGAGGACTCACTTGAGAAGGCCTTGATGCTGGGAATGATGGAAGGCAAAAGGAGAAGGAGGTGGCAGAGGATGAGGTGGATGGATGGAATCGTTGATGCAGTGTGAGTTGATCAGGCCGGGCTGCGGAGGATGGCAGAGGACAGAGGAGCTTGGCGTGCAGTGGCCCAGGGGTCGCAAAGGGCCAGAATCGACTGTGCGACTGAACAAAAACAACAACATTTATTTCATATTTAAAACAACAAACAAAAATGTTGAAAAAGGAAGAAATATATAGCAATACTGTAGTACAATGGCCAAAGTACACTAGCCAAATTTATATCCATCCTGTGTGTAAATTTAAATTGAATCACACTAATAATATCTACTAACACTGAAAAGGGAGAAAAGGGAGAAATTTGGATTTCATGACTATGAATTGTCTGCTTATTAGCTCTTCGTCACATCTCAAGTAAAGTGGCAGAGCCCACATTTCCAATGGAAAAGAAGAACCTGTCGCTCTTGCCATAGGCTAGCAGAATGAGGCCCCTTTCATCCCCAAATGATCATCCCCCACCGAAGTGGTCCCTATTTATCTACTTGCAATTTCTTGCTTTCGAACTGCTGGGTTGCCAGGAGCTGGGGCAGATGACAGGAGCTCAAACCGTCATGCAGTACAGTATCTGGGTCTCGAACTGCCTACTGGCCGGCAAAGGTTGAAAGCGCTTCAGTCCGTGCCTCCCTGGCTGGCTGCGGGATCCGGCCCACTCTTTGCCAGTCCTGGCCTTTTCCTGCCTCCTGTTGTTTTCCTTTGAAAGCCACCCGGTGCCTCTTTGCTTCTCGGAACTGATTGCAGAAAGTGTTTCCAGAAGGCCACCCTCTGTGCCAACAAGGCTTACACAATCATGTGCCGTTTCAGCCGAAATGCCAGGGGTGCCCCTGAATGCCCCTGCCCAAGCCAGCCCATTGTAGCCTGGAGTGGGAGGAAGGGGGGCAGAAGGAGAGGAGAGGCTGCCAAGGACCCCCCCCCAAGGCCTCACCCACCCCCGGGAGGGCTGAATGGCTCCATTCAAGCCCTGTTTGTTCAGCTGCCTGAGCCCATCTCAAGAGTCCCACTCAGCTGAAGGAGAGGCCGAGTCAAGGGCCAAGGTGTGCGCTCCCCCTCGTGGGAAAAGGCTTCTCCTTGCCCATCTCCTGCCCGCCCTGGAATGTGCATGCCATGGCTGCCCCCACACCCTGTCCCTTCAGCTTCTGAAACATCAAAGGCAGTGCCAGGAATCCAGGCGCAAACGCCCAACCCAGGTGGCAAAATCTTTGGTGTGTGTGGGGGGGTTTCTTCCACAGACTCTACACACACACACACCCTCCAATCTGCAGAAGCGTCTCTCTTGGCAGGGACATCCTGGTCCCAGCAAAGCCCTGGCATGGGTGATGCTCCCCATGTGAGTTCAGAAGGGGGGCCTTGTCAACTCCTGCCACTTCATCCAATGTGCCTCCTCCTCACCCTTATTTAAAAAATAAGTCCTTATGGCTGCCCTGTCCAAATCCTGGAAGTGTTATTACCCTTCAATGTCCAGAACCTTCGAAGGCTGAGGAGGCTGGAGAGACTCTGTGAAAGCTGGTTGTACGTACAGGCCCCACCCATTCATTCCAGGCTAAACAGCCGCTATGGGGCTGTGCCAGGGGATTTGCTGTCAAGTGGGCAGGCTGTGAGCCAGAATGGGGTTCCTGCGATCCATCCTGAGCTCCTCCACAGGTGTGGACCGCTCCGGAAGGTCCCCTTGTCCCCTGAGAAGGCCTACTTCTGACCTCCTGCCCCTGCCCTTAGGACAGGGGTGCCCAAACTACAGCCCACTGGCTGGATCCGGCCCCTGATGCCAATTTATCCGGCCAACGAAGCCCTCATTGCTCCTGGAAGCGGAAGTAAAATGTGCCCGTGTGGGTGCGTTTTACTTCCGCTTCTGGGAGCAATGAGGGCTTCGTGGGCTGGATGAATTGGTGTTGGGGGCTGGATCCGGCCTGTTGGCCGTAGTGACCAGCCCCCTGAACCACATGACTGGCCCGCGGCACAATACGTTTGGTCACCCCTGCCTTAGGAGGAAGCCAAGGTGGAGAGCAAGACTCAAGAGGCCACTTGCTCACTCACTCACTCACTTACTTGATGCCATGGGCCGGGTGGGGTGTCCAGAAGAGGCCTCCCCCCATTGGCTGGGCTTCACACTCCCCTTCCAGTTCAACTATAAAAAGGATCCACCCCAGGGGCCTTGGCAGATCTAAGTCAAGCCCTGCTACCATGAGGCCCCTGCTTCTGCTCCTGATGCTCTGTAGCCGCACAGGTAAGTACCTGGTGGAAGGGAGGGGGCAAAGCAAGCCCACTCAGGGTGCAGGACTGGAGCTAGTGGGCAGGGAGGAGTCCCTCTGGCCACCGGTCAGCTGTCCTGAGGAGCAGGGGGGAGTAGGAGAGACCCCTCCACCCCAGTTTCCAGCTCCTGGTGTGGGAAGGAAGCAACTGGAGCAGGTGGGGGTGGGATTCTGTCTCAGCCAGGAAGAGGTCTACAAGATTGGGGGGGGGGGCTGCTTGCCCCACGAGTCAACCTTGCCTTTGGATGCAGCGCCAGGTGGAAGAAGAGGGTGCGGGGGTCTCTTTCCCCTCCATCCCTACTTAGGCTTCTTCAGGCGCTTCCGCTCGCTCCACCCGGCAGTGCAGACTGCAGAGTGGGGGAGGATTTGGGGGTGTCGAGGAGGACTTATCTCCCCTCATCAGGAACTATTATTCTCTCTCCTCCCCCCCCCCCCCCAAATTCCCAAGCGCTCCGCTCTTTCACCCTCCCGCCTGCATCGCCCCGTCGGGGTTACGGAGAGGAGGCAACAATACCCGGGTTTCTCCCGCCCGTGACCCGAGGCGGTGGGATAGAAGAAGCGGGGTGGGGGTGGGTCATGGCTTAGGGAGAGACCTTCCCAAACCCCCACCCCTCCCCAGTGGTGGGCAGCAAGAAATTTCGCTACCACACCGTTTGGGCGTCATGGGCGATCTAGTCATGCCTGCCATATGGCCATGTGTACACCTGCAAACACAGGCAGCCCTGCCTCTTTGGCTGTAAATGGAGATGAGCACTGCACCCTAGAGTCGGATAGGACTGGCTTTTGAGCAAGGGAGACCCTGAACCCCTTGCAGGGACAAAACCTGACGGGGCAGGGCGTGGCCACCCAATTTCACTACCCCCCCCCCTGCCCAGAGGCCACCCAATTTATTATTATTATTTCCAATTTTGCTGTCCCCCCTTCTCTCTTTCCCTTCCAGCCTGGGCCCAGGAGAGCCCCGCCGAGACGGAGTGCGCCGGGGGCCCCGCATCCTGGTGCCGGAGCCTGGCCACGGCCGTCCGCTGCGGCGCTTTGAGATTCTGCCTGCGCCAAGGAAGGGGGGCCCTGGGGCCCGGGGTAGGAGGAAGCTGTCTCCCCCCCCTTATTGGGACCTCCTGGGGGCGGCAAGGGGGGTCCCTGTCCCTCCTTCCCATCCTTTCCTAATGATGCCCCCTCCTTCCCTTCCAGGAGGATCCTTGCCAGGACTGTCAGCAGGTGGTGACGCTTCTCATCCGCCTGGCCAAGGAGTCCCGCTTCCAGGTGACCCCCGGGGAGGTAGGGGGGGGCGCTTGGGGTTCCCGCCTGGCCTTTGCTGCTTCCTCCAGCCCTGCTCAGCCCGTGTCAACTCAAGGCAGAGTTGGGGTGGTGGTGGTGCAGAGCCAGGGTGAGTCGTAGCCCCCTCCGTGCCCCCTTCATCGCCCCCTTCCTTCTGCAGAAAGCCCTCCGGACGTACCTGGAGGAGAAATGTGAGGCTTTGCCCCTGCAGACGCTGGTGCCCCGATGCCGGGCGCTGGTGGACACTTACTACGACCTATTCTTCACCAGCCTGGAAGAGCAGGTGGTAAGGTCTCCCTTCCCTGGCCCAGGACCCAGGGGTGGGTGGGGGTCTCCTCCTCACCCAGCTGGAACTGGCAGGTGGAGGGAGGGAAAGGCAGAGCCCAAGCAAAGGGAAGAGAAGGCCGGTCTCCAACTTTGGGGCAGCCCCACATACCCCTTTGTGGAGGGAGGGAGGAAGGAATCCCTTCAAAGGGGGGGGGGTGTCCTATTGATCTCCTTGCAATGTCTTGCTTTCAAATGGCTGGGTTAGCAGAAGGTGGGACAGAGACGAGAGCTCACTCCGTCCCTTGTGCATCACTCGGGTCTCGAACGGCTGACCTGCCAACCTCCCAGTCGTCAAGCTCAACATCTTAACCGCTAAAGCCCCAGCAGTCCCTTTTATTTAAGCTTGTACACAACTCTAGTTTTGCATCTCAATTAGCCTATGCAGTTTATGCAGACCTTTGTGGGTGGTGGGTGGGAGGGATCTGGGTCTGTAAGTGTCATTGCTATTTTTATTTGTGCCCCCCCCCCAATGCTCTGTCCTGTTGTGAAGCACAAGGAAGGGGGGGGGGAATTTCTGGAAGAACCGGTGGTTCCAGCCCACTTCTGGTTCCCGTCTTCCACCCTCTCCCTCTCCCCCTTCGCAGCTAGGGATGGAGATGGTGACCAGACCTCCAGCTGCCCCACCTGGTCCCCAGGAAGGGCTGTCAGGTAGGCTTCATTCCTCTTCTCCCCCCTCCACACACCCCTCTTTCACTTCTTCAGAAGCCTGACCTGCTCTGTGCCAAGGTGGGTCTTTGCTCCTCCTCCGGCCCCCTGGGCCCCCCGGACGTCTCCAGCCCACGAGGTCCAGAACTGGAGCAGATCCTTTGGCCACAGCAAGGAGGCCAAGATCCCACCCTGCCCAACAGCCCGGCCCAGGTAAGGAGGAGCCCTCTCTTCAAGGGACCCTGACCCCTCCCTCCTCTCCTTTGATGGCAAACCTTGGCACTCCAGATGTTCTTGGACTTCAGTCCCCAGAAGCCCAAGCACCGTGTGAATCCACACCAATGGGTTTACTGCTATTCATCCAGCCCTGCTGCCCTCATCACTCCAGGAAGAGGAAGTAAAACACACCCATGCGGAGGAAGGGTTAACCCGGAAGAGCCTTAACCGTACAGGCACATGTTACTTCCGGTTTCGGGAGCAACAAGGGCAGCGCGGGCCGGATGAATCACAGTAAACCCATTCATGTGGTTTCTCAGGGTGCTTGGGCTTCTGGGAATTGAAGTCCAAGAACATCTGGAGTGCCAAGGTTCGACATCGTCACGGCCTTAGGGTGTCCCAGGTGGATCCATAGCATGATGGCTTTGTGTCTTTTCCCTAGGGAGGAAGTCCTGGCGAGGACCTCCCTATCCCGCTTCCAATGTGCTGGCTCTGCAGGAATTTTGTCGGCAGGGTGGAGTCCCTCATCCCAAAGGTGAAGCAAACTTTATCCCCCAGCCCTCATCCTCTCACTCACATGGAAGGCTAAATTGAAAAGGGGGAGGGGGGGGAGAGAGATATTTATTTATTTATTTAAATTTGTTTATCGCCCTCCTCCCCGAAGGGACCCAGGGCAATTCATGTCAGCATATCGACAACAATTTAAAACCAGTTCAAAAATTAAAAGTTCTAAAAGAAGCTTAAAAATAAATGTTTTTATTTTATTAAATGTTAAAGATAAATGTTTTCACCCTCTTGTGCTAAATTTGAGACTAAGCTGTCTAAGGGAGAGTGACCCAGGCCCCATCTTAAAAAGGGCAAGAACTCCTGTTTTAAAGGATGGGCTCGTTCTGAATCCCATAATTAAAGGGAACATCTACTTTTGGAATGAGGACTTGTTGAAAGTGTTGATAGAAAGCTGACCTTTCTTTATAAGCTCTGAGGCTTTTTATGGCAACACTTGTGGATGGACCTCATTTAACGAGAGCCAATTTTTCTTCCCGTAGGTATTTTTGAGTGTTGTGTGTTCCCTCTTGGGCTGTGGAATAGAAAGCAGTGAAGAAGCCTTCCACTTATCGGACACCTCTTTCCTGTCTTGAAGATAAGGCTCTGTCCCCTTTCGATGCTCTCACGCTCTCTCTCTTTAAGCGAGCTCGTCATTTCAACCCTTTATCATCAAATTCCTCTTCTCCCCTGAAGGCTAATTTCCATGCAACTATTAAATTCGTTTTTGTGTCAAACATGGCCCTGTTCGTTGTAGGCTTCCTGTTGTATGGTGTCCGTTTTTTCCCTGCCTTCATTACTATCCCATTAGAAATTAAAGGATGGCTCTGACCGATGAAGCAGGGGATGGTATAGCATTCTGAAAAACCACGTTGCACGTTCGATCCTGATGGGGATCAAGGTTGGCTCAGCCTCTTCCAGTCGGTAAAATAAGGACCCAGCATGTATTTTGGGGGCAAAATGCTAATTAACTTGTGAAATGCCCAGAGATTACACTAAGGGCTATGAATGAATGAATGTTTATTAATTGATTAGTCTTGCAGCCTTATCAATACTAAGCGCTATGAGGTAGGATAGAAGTGGAATTGCTATTGCTTTACCCTTGTTAAATAGAACAATTTTTAAAATATAACAATGCCCTAATTGTGGGCTATCTAAAATGTCTATTTCTGCCCCTATGCTCTATCATTCCTTGTGGCCTCTGTGAATCCATAGGCACCATAAACCCATTCATGTGGATTCACAGGGGACCACGAAAAAGAAGTTGTTACAGGTAAGCAACCTGTCCTTATAGAGCCCTGGTGTCAATGCAGGGGTTAAACTGCTGTACTGCAACCAAAGTATTGTGAGTTCGGTCCCCAGGCCATAGTGACCAGGCCCCAGAGCCCCGTGACTGTCCCAAGGCTCAATTGCTCTTGCTCTTCTCGATGCTCTTCACCCTTCCTTTATGGATCCTCTCATCCTAAAGGACCGCACGGTGATAAAGAAAGTCTCTCTTGTACACTCCATGGGGAAGCATCATCCAGACATGCTATGGAATAGCAAGCAGGAGCCGAGTGGGTTCTGCCCTGGGAGGCAGGAAAGGACTGACATCTCTCCCCTTCCCCGCCCCTGGCCCCCCATTTCCATCCCTGCCCCCTTTGCTCTCTCCCCAGGCTACGATCGGCCAGTCCATGTCCCAGTTGTGCCGCCTCCTGCCCTTATCTTTGACAGGCATGTGTGAGTGCATGGTGGAGAGATACTCCGTGATCCTCGTGGACATGCTTGTGCGCAAGCTAGGGCCGGACCTGATTTGTGGCCTGATGCGCATGTGTGCCACGGATGGAAACTGTGGGCCAGGTACGGCACAGCACGAATGCTCCCCCCCCCCCCTTGACCTCCTCTTCTTCCGAAGCGCTTTGCCCAAGCAGGCGAGTGCCAGGCCTCTGCGCTACCCTGGGCGAACTGCTTCCAGCCACACCTTCTGCCACCTGCTTCCGAGACTGGCGACTCCCAAGTGCCTCTCTGGAGGCAAGGCTACACCTGGGTCAGAATCCGTGCCAAAAGATTCAAGAGGGGGAAATGCCTGAAGTTGGAAGGCTGCAGCTTAAGACACCCACCCACCTCCAGGTGGACATTCTGTCCTCATCTTTCCACTGGAGGAAAGGGCAATGGCAGGAGCCTCCGCTGCTGTTTGGCACAGAGGAGACCCCTCTGGCTCCCAGTTCCAGAAGTCAATTACCCCCATGGGAAAAGCCAGGGGTGCCCAAACTTTTCAGGCCTCGGGCCAGCCGTGTGGTTCCTCCCACCAGAAGTAAAACCCACCTTACGATGTTTCGCAACAGGATGAAATAGATTTTAGGCTGCCATTTTCTCTGCTTAAACCAGTGGTGCCCAAATTACGGCCCACGGGCTGGATCCAGCCCCCAACACCGAGTCATCCAGCCCACGCTGCCCTCGTCGCTCCCAGAAGTGAAAGTAAAATGCGCCCGTATGGAGTGACAAGGGTGGCATGGGCAGGATGAATTGGCTCTGGGGGCCGGATACGGTCCACGGGCTGTAGTTTGGGCACCCCTGGAATAAGCCAACCTACTAGCTGGGGTCGCAAAGCCCTGGCCGCCCAACCCTGGGCACTCAGGAAGGGGGGTTTCCATACACGGCAGTGGCGTCTGGCGTAATTGGCCCATTGTCCCTACGCTGCAAGACCACCTGGCCGTTGATGGAGGCTAGCGAAGGAGGCTGGGAGGAGGCCAGCAGCCCTTGGGGAGGGGCAGGGAAGTTGCCCCCCTGCCCCCAGTCCACCATCCAAGCCTTTGTGCTCCTCCACTGCAGAGATGCCCCCAGGAGCTCCCCCAGGCCTTGTGGACAGATGTCGGACCTGCCTGGGGATCAGCCACCAGGTGAAAGCAGCTCTCAAGGCCAACAGCACCCGAGAGGAGGTGGAGGTGGCCCTGATCCTGGCCTGTGCCAAGACTCCTTTCCTGGACTGGCAAGAGGTGAGAGAGACCCAGAGAATGTGCAACACCTCCCCTCCTTCGGCACCGCTGCACCCATCAGCGGGGTGCCAGAGTCAACCGCTGCGTCCACACCTTCTTTGGCCAGGTGGTCAAGCTGGATGGTTGGGCCCAAGGGGCAAATCAGCAAGGAGGTCCCCCACCCCCGGGAAGTGGGCAGACAAGGCTCCTCTCTCTCCCCCCTCTGGCAGTGCGGAAACTTTCTCAGGCGGCACCAGACCCAGCTGTTCAGGCTGCTCCAAAAGCCGTGGGATGCCAAGACGACGTGCCAGGTAGGAGGGACTGAATCTTAAGGGGCTTCCGTTCCAAATGTTTCTTCCTTCCTTCCGGACTCCACTGTGGAGACCCTGGATCCTATTCCGTCAGGCCCAGTGGGCACCAGAAACAGGGAGGTGGGGCAAGGGATGGCAGCACACCTGGACGCTTTGAGAACGGAAAGGTTTTACCCGGCCTAAGCTTTGTGGGCTGCGAAAAATGCCCTTCGCTTGATCAAAAGTGCAACTCAGGGAAGCTTGCACCAAATCTCTTCCTTCGTGTCTAGGTCAGAGATTTTTCACCCAAACAAAGCCACCTTTGGGTGAATCCATTCCATAGCTCCTTCCGCCTTGATCTAGTGCGAGAAAGGTTAGGCAGCACGAGGTGGCTGTTGCGTATGCCTGATGGTGGCTCAAAAACACCAGTTTCCGAGGAGCCTCCTTCTGCGTAACGAATACCCATTTGTTTGAGAAGAGTCCCCCAAGACTATTTGTTACTTCTGCTGAAAAAGAGGGATGCATTTAAGTCTCCCTTGGAAATCCAGGAGAACAGGGTTAGGGCAGACAAATCTTAGGAGGGAGGCCAACAAAAAAAGTTTGATTAAATAAACAAACAAGGGGGGAACTAAAATCCAGCAAAAGGGGGGATGGGGTGGAACTCATTCCGCCCTGCTCAGAGGGCACCTCACCTGTCAGGGACATCCCAGGCTGACATACCTGTCAGCATCCCAGGAGCAGGCTGGCATCCAGAGTTGGGGGGGGGGGCACCTGAGGAAAGTACACTAGGCCAGTTCTCATCATCATCATCCCACCCCCCTTGATTCTTGTTGACAGGAGCTGGGGGACTGCACGGCCCAACAGGAGCCGCCTTCGGCAACCCCCTTTGCTTGTGCCCAGGGTCCGGCTTATTGGTGCTCCAGTTTGAGGACGGCTGAAGAATGCAAGGTCAGACCCGGGGGCAGGGGAATCAATCAGGCCCCCAGTGGCCAAGAAGCTGCCCATCGGTAGCCCACCCCCCCCCCCAGCAAGGCAGGCCACCCCTACATTTCCATCCCCCCCCGGCCTTCCCTCGTCTCTGGCGTGGAGGGCCCTCGGAGCTGGGTGCGGCATGATCCGTTCCCTAGCTGAGGGCTCCCTTTCCAAAGGGCTGGACTTCTGCCCCAAAGTGGAAAATGGCTTGGGGCCCAGGTCAGTCCCAGACCCTTGGGGGGAGGGGCTCCAGGAGTCTTCCTACCATTGACTGACAGCGAGGGGGGCAGGATGGATGGATGGGGGAGGCAGAAGACGGGTCATCAGAGCTCAGCCAGAGGTTCACAAACGGTTTCCCACAATCTGGTGAAGAAAGCGAGGAAGTAGCAAGGACTGCCGGGCCGCTTCATGCATGGAGCGCATTGGTGTTCCCAGGCCGCACACTTTGGGGCTGTGCTCTAATCTCTCCCTTCTCCCCAGGCCATTCAGCACTGCCAGGCTCACGTGTGGCTGTAGCCCAACGAGAAAGATGACGACCCGCTTCCTGCCCATCTTCTGCCAGTGGCTAGGATTTGTTCCGGCCACTGCCTGGCTGCACAGAGGGGGAAGAATCCTCAAGGGACAGAAAGCTTTCATGTTCTCAGCGACTAAAGCACATCCCCAAATCCTGCCTTGTGGCGTCTTCTTCTTCCTTTCAGACTATGTTTCTTTGATGCTCGTGGACTGGGGCACAAGAGACACGCCCCACACAGGGGAACAGAGGGGCCAAGCCAGGACCCTGGCCAGAGGGAGATCCAGCCCCCCTTCCAGCCCTTCCTGGGAGCCCCTTCCGGGGGGGGGGGGGAGGCCCATCCCAGGACCAGCCAGGCCTGAGGTCCAGCAGCCCATTCCTCACTGGAGTCTCCCTCCACACAGGACCGGGGGGTGGGGGTGTCTTAAGGGAGAACGTTAAGAAACTTAAAAAGATTTCTACCGAGTCAATGGGCATTCTTGGGCCAAAACAGGAATGGTTGCCCTTCCTTGAAAGTTAGCCACGTCCAACACTAGGGAGCGGTGCTCATCTCTGTTTACAGCCAAAGAGCCGGCACTGTCTGTGTCTACTGATGTTTACATGGACACGTGGCAGGCATGACTAGACACTGGAGCAGGTGGAACGCTATTGCCTTTCCTGTCGAAGGGGTCCCTTATTTATCTACCTGCAATTCCTTGCTTTTGGACTGTTAGGTTGGCAGGAGCTGTGACAGAGAGGGGAGCTCACTCCCTGGCGCAGTACTCAGGTCTCAAACTGCTGACCTTCCCGTTGTCAAGCTCAGCCTCTTCACCACTAAAGCCCCCACAGTCCCTTGGGCCAAAAGACACGAGTTCAAAGAGCAGGCGACAGACTCGGCACAACAAGGAAGGGGCCCGAAGGCAGACAGAGGGTGCTTAGAAAAGCAAGTGCACACGTTTAATGCAGGAACACGAGGGATGCAGGAGCACCCATTCAAAATGTCTCCCCAGCCCCAGGGTCAGCCCAGCACTTGCTCAAGGGGGAGGTTGGCCGGACCCAGAAAGGTCTTGGCAAGTTCCTGGCGCTCAAGCCATGCCTCTAGGCCAGGGACCGCCAACCCTGGCACTCCAGCTGCGTCCTGGAACTCCAATTCCCAGAAACCCAAGTCTCCGTGAATCCACACAAATGGGTTTACTGCGCGTAGGGAGTATTTTGGCCCAAGGATGCCCATTTGTGTAGATTCACAGGGGCTTCTGGGAACTGAACCCCAAGAACAGTTGGAGTGCCAAGGTTCACCATCCCAGCTCTAGGCTGTAGGGAGGGAGGCCCACCTCCCACTGGCAGCTCTCAAGAAGGGAGAGGATGAGTAACACAGGAGTGTGCGCATGCCTCAGTTGCCCCATGCCAGTAGAGGGGTGTGTGCGTGGCAGGGGATGATCTCTCCCTTCCTTCCTTTTCCTCCACTCCTGACGTTACGCCCCTTGCTGGTTCGTCTCTTCTTTGGTGAGTCGCCTCTTCCAGATCTGCAGAAATCAACCAAACCCCAGAGTTTCAAAAAAAAGGGCCACCCTTTCTCTAGGCTTTTGAGCTCTACATGCCTCCGTCGGCCATCAGGCTCATCTCAGCCGGCCCGCTCAGCGGTCACCCGTCCGCTCAATGGGGAAGCACGCAGGGCCGGCCCTCAATGAGGACCTTTGGGGCTCTGCTGGGGAGCCACAGCTTCTCTGAGCTCTGCCAAAGGGCCTCCCTGGAGGGAGGGATCCCACCCAGCTGAAGAAAACCCTCAGGTAGGGCTCGTAAGGCCCAGGACTCACCTGGATGTAGGCCTCTGACAACGTGATCATCTGGGGCAGAATGTCCGTCACTTGCAAATCCTGCAGCTCATACCATTTGCCTGTGCCCTGCCCGGGGAGGGGGGGTCGCAAGAGGGGAAGCAACGTCAGGGTGGGGGGGAGAAGCTCACCAGCAGAAGGGCCTTCCCCACGTGGCCCCCTGAAGTCTGGGCTGTGGCTAGAAATGCTCTAAAGGCCAGGGTCACCCTTGCTCGAAAGCCAGTCGTGTCTGAATCTAGGGTTCAGTGTTCATCTCCATTTATAGCCAAAGAGTCAACACTGTCTGCGTCTGCAGACGTTTCCGTGGACATGTGGCAGGCATGATTAGACATCGGAGCACACAGAACACTGTTACCTTCCCCGCCAAAGCAGTACCTATTTATCTTCTTGCAATTTCTTGCTTTCAAACTGCTAGGGTGGCAGAAGCTGGGACAGACGACAGGAGCTCAACTGCTGACTGGCCAACCTTCCAGTCGTCTAGTTCAGCATCTTAACCACTAAGCCACCACAGTCCCAAGACACGCTCTGGAACAGGGCAGTTTCTCTTGGGAAAGCCAGGAAACCCACCAGAGACCCCAAAAGAGCAGGCCAGATCTGTCCCCTCCCCACGAGGACTCACATGGTGCAGGACGTGGATCCTGTAGGCACCTTCCGCAGGCTTCCCGTCATGCACGATGTTGGCCACGAGGTCGTAGGTTGTGTTCTCATGCACAGCCTGCACTTCCTCGGAGAGGTACTCCCGGAGATCCACATTCCTGCCGACAGAAAAGGCAGCGCACGGCAGGCTGAGGGCCACAGGAGGAGCCACTCCGAAAACCCTGGCTGGGCCTGGTAAAGCCACCTGCTCACCCTGGGTCACCTTCTGGCCCAACTCACTCAGCTCTAAGACATACACACACCCCTTCCACGCCTCCACATGCAGTGAACCGAGGGCAGCATCTCGGAACAGAAAAGCTCACTGCTCTGACCCCTTCTGCCCTCAACACTTCTGAGGCCCGAAGATTCATTTTTGTGCCTCCACAAGGGCCTTCTTTACAGCACTTCTGGCCAGCCAGGAAAGCCCTCCTTCTCATCCTCGGTGGTTTCTAAAGGAGGCCTGCTTGAAGATAGGATGGCATGCCAGCTGAGAGTGGATGCTGTTCCCTTAAAGCAGGGCTGGACCCAGGATTCTTCGTCTAGGAATCAAAATGCGAAGTTTGCCTCTGGCTAAAACCGAGGCTGGAACAGCTCCTGGGTCCAAATGCCCTGCAGGGCTGGGGACGACTTTTTGCTGTCCCCCCCCCCCCCCGAGAAGAAGACACTCTTCCGGGTGGAGAAACCGGAGCTAGACTGGCCACGGTTCCCATGCCTAGAAGCGTGACTCTAGAAACAACACGTCTGCCCCAAGGCACGTCCCGAGTTCTGTCCTTGCCGGTTCCAGAGATGGCATCATCCCCCCGAGAGGGGAGGCGGAAGGGGCCGTGTGCTTACGTGATGGGGAAATTGACAATGGTGGGGTTCTTCTCCACAAAGAAATTGTTCTTGGTGAAGCGCTTGATGCAGAAGATGAGGTAAGGAGGCAACTTGGTCAGCTGGAAGCGCTTCAGGAAGTTCTCTTTGTAGGTTTTGTACTCCTGGAAAGACCCAAAGCAAAGAATACGCCTAAAGGCAATTGTGCCCTGGGAGGCACAGGCAGAGCCCTGGGGCGGCCCTGGAGCCAGGGAAGCCTTGGGCCCAGCCCCGCAGCACCCAGGGCAACTTCCAGCCCCCCAGCCCTGCTAGAGAGCTTCCGAGAGAGCTTTACCTTCTCCGTGATGCCGTTGAACTTAGCCAGGATGTTGAAGAGGGGCACCTGGGGGATGATGAGCTGTTCCTTCTCGTCCTTATAGAGTGGGGCTGTGGGCAGGTCCAGGGTCAAGTACATGAAGGTGGACTCCACCATCTTCTCCTGGTATTCCTCGTTCTGGAGCAGCTGCTCCTTCTCCTCTGCAGGCTGAGAGAGAGAGAGAGAGAGAGAGAAAACGACAATGGCCAACAAAGCAGAATGAAGCAAAGCCCCAGGTTAGGCCTGGCCAGCCCTGCTGCAAGGCAAGGGGGATACAGGTCTGCCTGGACAAGACTCCTCCCAGCAAAGGAGGGCAAGCCAAGCCACCTCACATTGTGTAATTAGGGTCAGAGGTCAGCTAGACATAAGACTCTCCTGTAGTTCTAACCCCCTCCCGCTAGGTTCCCCTGCCTTTGTAAGGAAGATTTCCTACACGGGGACGAAACGTACCAGATCTGGATGGGGCAACTTCTTGGTAAATATCCTCATGGAGCCCTGAAAGACATCTGTCACGATGGCTGTTTAGATAAAGAAAAATGTTTACCTTCCAAGCCCTTTTATTTTAACCTGCCTTTAAACAAGTGTGGCAGGCAAAACACATAATAACTCTACAAAAATAGAGCCAAAGAGTTTCCAAAGGGGAAGGGAAGGAGATCCAAACTAACAGAAAGTCCACATGAGCCTAAAGTGAGTGAACTCTCTCTCTTCTCTCTCTCTTTCCAGTTTCCCAGCCCTTTGTAATCTGCTTTGGGAGGAGGTAAATGTCCTGGGGGGCCCCAAAGCAACACTGTGTCTCACTTACTCTTCTTCTTCTTCTTTGTCCCGCCAAGAGCCAAATGCAAAGCATTCAGGAACCAGGATAGAAACTCGACTGCATCACCTGCAAAGAGGAGAAGATGCACAGCATGGGACGGGGCAGCATTGAGGGTCCAGCCTTTGCAATTGAAGGCCAAGCTTCCTTTCCTCATAGTAGGGAGTCCTCCACTACTAGACTTTGCAAAGGAAGTGGTCAACGCAGATAGGAAACGATGAGTCGCCCTCCCAGGGAATGGTGGGGGACAAAGATCACCCACCCTATATCCATCCCAACTGCTTTGCCATTAAGGCAGCTGGTGTAACATTCGCCTCCGTTTCCAACGCCCCCCCCCCTCCGGCAGCCCCTCCCTCCCTTCTCGACCTCCTGCCGAGTCTCACCTTGCTTTGTGATCTGGAAGTTCTTCTTGCTGCAAAGGACCACGGCCTGCAGCATTTCATGGGGAGAGACGTGAGCTTTGAAGTTTCTAGGGTTCCAGAGTTTCCTCATGAGTTCTCCAAACCTCTGAACCAGCAGGAACATGATGTCCCCCGGAGGGCGCTTGATGTTTCTGTAGTTCTCCTCCTCCAAGAAATAATTCCGCAGGGGAGGGACATTGGACAGGGCCTAGAAACACAGAGGTTGGAAGCGGCACAGCATTTATGAGACAGAAAAACCCCTACTACAAAACTGAGCAGCAGCAGATACAGCACGGCAGACTACATTAAACTGAGATGCAATCACAGCCACTGAACTCCACTGCATCTGGCTCTACAAAGTTACACCAATGAATTGTACAGCTCAACATTTTGCTCAACGACTTGCTGCTGTGAAGACCAAGCTTAATCCCTTCAGACCTTTAGCACTTAATCTGCATTCTAGCTGCAACCACAGTTTAAGCCAGGTGCAAACATTGTGACATTTTGATTCTTAGAAGAAGAATCTGTCTGGCCCAAGATAGAACCGACAAAGCAACAAGGAGAGGACTGTAAGAATACAGAACTCTTCCAAGCCACCACTGCTCCTGAAACCTTGTCTAAAAGGAGAGCCAAGCAGTAACCATGTGGGTCTTCGGAACACAGGTGGGCAGCAGCAAGAAATTTAAATTGCCAGAAGGGTAGCTACGTTCTCCTGGTGCAGCAGGAAAGAGTCAGCTAAAAGAGTAACACATTTTACTGCACGTAAGATTTCATGGAGCTGAGAAATGCATCCAAAGAGGGAGGCTACAGGACATAAAAGGTTACATCAAATGAAACCTGTTCAGTTTTTAGTGTCACAAAACTCTCAAAAACATGAAGCAGTTACTAACCAGCAAATTGTGTGATTCAAGAGAAATTCCTACTCACACACTCACACTCTCTCTCACACACACACTCACACACACTCACACAGCATTTCCTTTCCCTGGAATGCTGGCAGCCATTCTGCAAAATGTGAGGATTGTGGAAGGAGGGGGCCCGCGTGCTTTCCCTGGAACCCTTAATGGTTTATTTCTGCTTTGAAATGTTTGCTGTTCTTAAGATGTATTGTATCCTATATTTTTCAATGCTTTCAATATATTTCTTGAAGAAACTTGGGAGTGAATATTTGGCCTAATGCTACCTTTTCTACATATATCCGAGGCCTGCGTTGTCCGGCCAGGGAGCTGCAACCCAGAAGAACATAGAAGCCTACCCGAGAGGCAGGTCCCTTCTGTTACAAAAGGCGGTTCGGGATGAGAGAACGGATCCCTCCTATCTAGCTCAGATGCCCGAGAGAAGCCGCCTGCTCCATAGCTATTCCTTTGTTCCACAAACGTCACAGTACCTGGAGAACTGCGTTGGCGTAGTCATTGGCTTTTATATTGTTCAGTCCCACAATGCCTGGCAGGTAGGTGGTGCCGTCATAGGCCCGGGAAAGTTTTGCCTGCTTGTCCAAATTGGCAATGTGCTGTTTGGTGAAGGTGGGCTTCAGGACATACTGGAGGGTAGAGAGGAGACAACACAGAGAGAGAGAGAGTCATCAAGATGCAGGCAGCCCCACTGCTATGGGGGTTAGAGCCGCGGTTTAGCCATGCCTGTCCTCTCTCCTAGAAGGTGACCCTGCTGTTTCACAAGGGTCAAATATTAATAGGATCTCAGACTGTCAGTAATACAATTTCAAATAATGTTAAGCAGCCTTTCCAAGTCATTTTCAACTGTAAGCACACTGATCTCCTTAACAGCAAACGTGGTCAGCTGAAACCCTGTGAAGTCAGAAGCAACAAAGGCCTAAGGAAAAACAAGGCATTGCTTTCTACACCCAAGATATTGTCCCACTAGTTATGAGATGGTACAGGATGTATGCTCATGAATTAACAGAATTTTAATAAAATGAAGCAGTCTTGCGAACTTCAAAGACCTACAGAATGTTAACAGGACAGAAACTTTAAAAAATAAATCATTTTGTCCAGAAGAAAGACTTCCAACTGCACATCAAATATCAAACACAGGCACTTCTTTTTTTGTTGCAATATTTTCTTGTAGGGTGGAGGGAGCCACAGAGAAGTAGAACAAGCCACACCTGCTTACAGCTATATTTAAATCTGAACTTTCCCGTAATTTAGAATGGGTCTCTTAGGTACACTCCAGGTGAGGATCAAGAAAAACTTGAAGGAATGAACATTATGTCAATTGAAGGCTGGGCAACTGTGAAAAGGGTCTAATCAGTGCAATAAAAGATTTAGTCTAATTCATTACAGGATTGTGTTTCATAATTTCTCCACAATCTGTCTGTCAAGAAGACACATACCGTGATATCCTCAAGCGAAGAGTCAATGATTTCATAGTTGTCTGGCAGACAATAAAACTTCAAGGTGTGAAGATTGAGGAAGACGTGATGACTGAACTGGACACTGTGGATGTATGCATGCGATTTCAAGCCACGACCTGTGGGGGAAAGAGGAGGCATGCAAACAACTCTGCTATTAAGACAGCCAGGCACAACTGACTTTGAGCAACTGGAAGAGACCTAAGAATTAATATGGACATGAGACTTTATCATACACCACTGTACTTGAGACAGCGAAGGGACAAGGAGCACCTGCTAGAGAGGCATGGTGACAAGGAACACCCAGCTGCTTAGTAAAGGTAAAGGTTTCCCTTGCTTGAAAGCGTCGTATCCAACTCTAAGGTTCAGTGCTCATCTCTGTTTCAAAGCTGAAGAGCCAGCATTGCTTGCTTCTGCAGATGTTTTGTGGTCATGTGGCAGGCATGACTAGACACCAGAGCACACAGAACGCTGTTACCTCCCCACCAAAGTGGTCCCTATTTATCTACTTGCAATTTCTTGCTTTCGAACTGCTAGGTTGGCAGGAGCTGGGGCAAAGACGGGAGTTCATTCCGTCCTGCAGTACTCGGGAATCGAACTGCTGACCTCCCGCCTCCCAGTCAGCATCTTAGCCACTTGAGCCACTGCAGTCCCATGTCAGCTGCTTAGGAAACTAAAATGTCTGCAGTCCAAATTCTATGCTGGGAAATAAATGAGTTCAGCTAAAATCTCACACAAAAGGCAAACTAGAAAATGTAAGGATCAAAAGGAAAGTAAGACCAAGGGAGACACAAGCAAGCAGAATGAAGAAAGAGGGCAGTGAGCTTAGCAAAAGAAACTTGCTTCCTTGCTAAGGGTGGTGGTTTGAGGAGATAAGCAACAGTGATTGAGAAGTGAGATATGGCTGCTTATAGAAAGCCGACGTTAAAGAAGGGAGGTTGGTCAAAAGACAAGGCTGGCAGGGGCCTGGAAACCCACAAAGGGAAAGGAATACTGCTTTGCAAAAAAGGTTCACTTGCTGCCAATACCAATGACTTTCTATCCTGGCATTCCAGTTGTGGATTGTCCCACCGGCTGGGAAAATTAGTTCCCTTGCAATCCAAAAAAGCCATAATGAAAGCAGCGAAGGCTCAATTTCAAATGCCAATTTGATCAAAATAGCCTGTTTTAAGATGCAACACATTCAGAGAGAATAAGGACTGCAGCACCATTTTTGAGCATTTTATGATCAGATACACAACATTAACATTTTTGCCTATTATCTATGATGTCCCAGCATTACATGCCACAGATGAAGTATTTCCACACAATGTTATTTTCGCATTAAGGGAAGGAACAGTGAAACGAACTCACCCTGAAAGTATTTTCCACATACCAAACAAGCATAGACGTTGATATGTGAGAGAGAAATAGAACACAACTTCTCAAAATCAAAATCCAGCACGCTCCTGCAACAGCAAAACATTGAGACATTAATGTTACACTATAGCTAAATAGCTCCTGGGGTAACAGCCTTCAAAAGAATCAGACAGCAGAGGGTTATTGATTGATTGACTGACTGACTGATTGATATTTGTATGCCGCCCTATTTGTATAGCAACTCAGGACGGCTAACACAGTAGAACAAAGTCTCAAAATACAGTAATCTCAACAATAAAACCAAGAACAGACCATACAGTACCTGACTTCCTCCTCCTCCTCCCAGACCTAACACTTCAAGTAAAATTGCTCGCCTTTTTCAAAAGTTGAACAACAGAGACGAGTAACCCTTGGAGTTTAACTCAGATACAGCTGTTTGCAGATCCATTCCAATAAACAGATAGGTTTATGATCAATTTGAATGCAAACTGCTACTTCTATGCATAAACATATTGTAAAATATTTGTGCCAAGTTATATAAAGCTTACTTTATACTCTTAGAATAGGAGACTAAATTGTCATCTGATACAGAAACAAGTAGTGGAGATTTTTATTAAAAGGATCCCAGCTAGTGCATCTTTATATTCCCACCAGTTGCAGATTTTGCATCTGAGCAGGCTACTTTGTGCTGTTACACCTCCTTTATCTGTCGCTATCATGCCTTTTCAACTTCTAAAGGTAAAGGTTTCCCTTGCTCGAAAGCCAGTCGTATCCGACTCTAGGGGTCAGTGCTCGTCTCTAAGCCGAAGAGCCAGCGCTGTCTGCTTCTGCAGACGTTTCCATGGTCATGTGGCAGGCATGACTAGACACCGGAGTGCATGGAATGCTGTTACCTTTCCACCGAAGTGGTCCCTATTTATCTACTTGCAATTTCTTGCTTTCGAACTGCTAGGTTGGCAGGAGCTGGGACAGAGACGGGAGCTCATTCCATCCTGCAGTATATTTCCTGCTGCACTTTAAGTTCCTGTTCCCCACAAGACTCTCTTCTTTTCATCTTGATACTGACTTGTTTATGGTGTCCAAGTAGGGGCAGTGCCTGCTTCTTCGGTCCTCGGGGTCAAATCGGCCATATTTCGCTGTTAAAGGGAAACGGAAGAAAAAGAGACACACAAGGATGACAGAAATGATGGCTTTATTTAGTCTGCTATAAACTTCCTGAGCATTCTTTAACATTTCGTGTCCATCTGTTGGTTTATTGTTGGGTTTTTTTCTCAGTCAGAAAACAAAGCTCAGCAAGTTATGGTGATGCTGAGCACGCTGGCCTTCTGCACTGAGGGTCTTCCTTCTGGAGCCTCCTCACATGGGAGAAGCAGGAAAAGGCTTCACTCTGTTACATGTAAAGGTCACCCTTGCTCGAAAGGCTGTCGCATCTGGCTCTAGGGATCAGTGCTCATCTCAGTTTATAGCTGAACAGCCAGCGCTGTCTGGGTTTGCAGGTGTTTCCCTGCATATGTGGCAGGCATGCCTAGACACCGAAGTGCATGGGGCGCTGTTACATGATTAGTGTTTAAAAACCAGACCTGCTGTTCGGATTCACGTTGTCCTTCCTGTGCTTCATTCAGTGCCTCCTTCCATTTCTGTTAAAAGCCATGCTAACCTGACAACTCTGGCTCAGGGTCTTGGCCCGCCTGAGGTCCCCTCTCCCCCGTGGCCTCCCGTGCTTTGAAGTGCCTCTCCAACGGGGGTCTTCGCCATAGGAAAGCTTGCTTGCCCCCGCCTTCCACCCTCCTTCCCTCCCTCCGGGGTACTTGGATCCCCCCCCCACCGGCTCCGAGGCGGTGAGGGGAGTCCTTCTGCAGGCTGAGCAGATCCTCCACCTGATCTCCCTCACTGCGAGCATAGGACTACCAGCCCCATGTTCCACAGCCAGGCCGACGGCGGCGGGGACCCTGGGAGTTGCTGCGGCCGGCATCCCACCCTCGGTCCGAGCGTTCCCTCCAGCGCCGCTGACTCTCGTGGCGGGGAGTTCCGTAGGCAGGCCGGCCAGAGGAGGCCTCCCCGGTACCCACCGGTGGGCTGGTCGTCGTCGTCCTCCTCGTCTTCCTCCGGCTCCTGCTTGATGGCGGGCTCATCGTCGGGCTCCCGCTTCACTCGCACGGGGGCCACTTCCGCGGCCCTTTCCTCCCCGCGGGCCTCAGGCGGCAGGCGCCTGGAGGAGGGCGGCCGCGAGCGCCGCTCCCGCTTCACGCGGACCGACATCTCCACGGAAACGCCGGGGCCGCCGGCGCAGGAAGGCGTCCGTTGGGCGCGCCGCTATGACGTCGAGGAACGGTAGACGGCCGCTTCACCAATGGCCGCCGGGGAACGTATGACGCCACCTCTCCGCGACGGATGTTTTTGTTACGAGACAGCGGGCGACGTCGCCGCGCGCATGCGCAGGAACCGCCCTAGCGCTCCTCGCCGCAACTTCCCCGGGCAAGATTCCGAGCGGGGGCTGCGCATGCGCCGTGGCTGAAGCTACTCTCCCGCGACAGGCGCTGGGCGGGTTTTTTTGCAAAAAAAAGTAATTGCATGTAACGAGTAACGGAGAGTAACGTGAATCCAGAGCGAGAGTCCCGGCCTGGATTCGGGCGACAGACACACACACACAATCCGGGCGAGAGGAAATCTCCCTCCCGCCCCCCCGGGGGGGAGATTGATTGATTGATTGATTAATTAATTAATTAACTAACTACCTTTAAAGCCTCCCTCCCCCCCTGGAAGCGGAAGGAAAGGGCCCGGAGCACTTTTTCCCGGCGAGGGCGGCTCCTCCTCTTCCTTCCCGGGGGGGCCCCCGGTAGGCAGGCAGGCATGGAGGCGGCGGCGGCGGATGCTCGGGGCGGCTGCCGTCCGGGGGCGCGCCTGGACCTCAGCCACGGCTTCGTCCGGCACATTCGGCGCAACCAGATCGCCAGGTAGTGGCCGGGAGGGGACCCGGGGGTCGCCCAAGCCAGCCCCGCCGGTCCTTCTCGGGGGTGGGTGTGTGTGTGGGCTCCCCCTGCTCAGCCACACTGCGGGGACTCCTGGCCCCTGACCTGGGGACAAGGAAAGCCCGGGTCCGACCTTTCGCGAGGCCAGTTCGAAACCAAACTCTGACACAATAAAGGGAAGGGGGAAAAAAACCCCCAGGAATGAGGGTTTTGCCATGGGGCACGTGGCGCCAAAATGGATCCCAAAGTGGATTCCTGCCATGCTCGCTATTTCCCTTCAAATTCGTGTTTCTCTTGGGGGAGGCGATTCCGTCCAGTAGAAAATGGGCCCCCCTCCAGAGTTGCCTGACCCACCCCCTAAATTCAGCACACACCATTAAAATTGAAGAAAGCAAAAGTCTTGGCAAGGGGTGTGGTCTGCTAATTAATCTCTTCTGGGGGGAGGGGGGGACCAGGAACCATACCTCCAATCCTAGCCTTAGATCAGTGGTGCCCAAACTAAGGCCCGGGGGCCAGGTGCGGCCCCCAACACCAATTCACCCGGCCCGCGAAGCCCTCGTCGCTCCTGGAAGCAAAATGTGCCCATACGGAGCAACGAGGTCTTCGCGGGCTAGGTAGGTGAATTGGTGTCAGGGGCCACACCCGGCCCCCGGGCCTTAGTGACTGGCTCCCTGAACCACGTGTTCGGCCCACGGCCCAATAAGTTTGGGCACCCCTGCCTTAGATGGACTCTTTTTTTGCTCCGAGGGGGCAGGCTTTGAACTGGGGACTTAGAAGTCTTCTATGCAAACACACATGCACACACGGCCCTTGCGAAAAGCAGAAGGAAACCAAGTCCTGCTGGCTCCTTGAGTTTGCCTCAGCCTCCTGAAAGCCTGCTCACATTTCCTCCCCAGGGATGACTATGACAGAGAAATGAAAGAGGCCAAAGAAAAGGTGAAGAAGAGGCACACGCCAGCGCCGGCCAGGCCCAGGAAACCGGATCAACAGGTCTACTACCCTGGCAGGAGAAGTGAGTCTCTCTTCCCCACCCCCCAATCTTCCAATCCACACTGATATTTACATGGTCCCGTTTCTTCCTTAGGGACTGGCTGTTGAAGTGGAGGCACATAGCGAGGAAATTGGCCTCTAAACCATGGCATCGACCTTTTGTTTTCCCAGGTCAAGGTGAGACCCCACCTGGCCTGGAGTATGAGGGGTCAAGTGAGAGCAGCTCCAGCACAGAGCCGGATCCCAACGGGCCAGCCCTCTTCTGCCTGGAGTATGAGGCCGACAGTGGCAAGGTTACCTCTGTGGTGGTGCACCAGGTAAGGACCAGAGAGGCTGCAGGAAAACAAGAACTTTGGCTCTGAGTGGTGCTCTTGGAAGTCCAATAGGGGTGACCGGGGGGAGGGGGGAGAGACACTTGGAGTGAGGGGGGGGCCCTCCGCTCACAGTTGATTTCACAATCATTGTTTTGTAGAGACCAAGGACGCTTGTGTTGCCACTTTTTCGACAGTGCACCAAATTTATCTAGCTAGGTAGGGGAAGAATTGCATTAGTAACCTTTTCTCTACTGGCTGGCTGCCTCCCAGGACCTGTTTTGCAAGACAGGATCTGAAAGATGAATTGTGGCCAATGTGAAAGCCAAGGAAGTGGCTTCATTTTGTCAATCCAAAGTTTGATCTGGACACAAAATAAGAAGAAGACTACTGAAAGAGAGCCCACCCTAGAGAAACCAGTTAGTCCAGGGGTTTCATGAGTCAGTGTGGGGAAGGAAAAGGTCTCAATTCGCCTTGCAGAAGTTTCCCAGGCCCTCCCTCTGTTTTGCGTGGCCTGCCCTTGCCTTCTCTTAGCAGTCTCTTCATGTCTCCCATGCAGGACACTGACCCTGATGAGGTGGTGGAGAAGGTCAACCTCCAGAACCAGCTGGAACCTGCCCTGCGGGAAGCCCTGAGGCAGCGGGTGCAGCAGGAGCTAGAGAAACGCCTCCGAGTGAAGCGCTGATGATAATGGCTCTGTCGTTTGCTTAGCTAGGAATGGCTTTGCGGGGGGTGGTGGTGTTCCCCTCCATGGTGGTTGTCGTGGAGGCTTGCCAAGGGCCCAGGCACTGGCCGGAGCTCTTTCCTGGCACTGGGCAGGCTGGTCCCTGGACCGCCTCCTTTCTTGCAGCGGCCAAGATCATAATGAGGATTTGAAGCTGCCAGTGGCTGCCGTCAGCCGGAAATATTGCTGAGAGTCTCTTTAGGAAAGAAATAGTTCTGTTGAACCTAGCCAGGTGGCTCTTTCTAGCCATGGCCGTCATCTTCTTCCCTGACCCTGTAATACCCGATTACTCAACAACCCTGAAGTTTATTTGGGAAGCAGCAAAGCCCCGGCCGGCCTGCGGGGTCTCTAGAAAACTGGGTGAATTCAGACTGAGGCAGACCTCTTGCTAACCTTCCTGCAGGCATGAAGTGACCGAACCTCCCACGAGTAGCACAGCAAGTGGAAAGTGGGTGTTCGGTTCACAGTTCACCTTGACTGTGACATTCTGTGTGGACTCCCCAGAATGAAATTACACGACCCTCTAGATCAGGGGTGTCCAAAGTTTTTTGGGCCATGGCCCAATCGCGTGGTTCCTCCCACTGGAAGCGGAAGTAAAACGCATCTTGCAATCTGTTTTGCAACAAACATGTTTTGCAACAGGATGAGATAGATTTTAGGCTGCCATTGTCTCTGCCTAAACTAGGGGTGCCCAAACTACAGCCCACAGGCTGGATGCGGCCCCTGAGGGCAATTCATCTGGCCCTCGTTGCTCCCGGAAGCAGAAGTAAAACGTGCCCATATGGGAGCCACGAGGACGGCATGGGCCGGATGAATTGCCCTCAGGGTCCGCATCCAGCCCATGGGCCATAATTTGGGCACTTCTGCTCTAGGTAGGCTGGATAATGGGAGAAAGGCCCCCTGCAAACCACAGATGCTGGATCCTGGCTGGGTGAATTGGCCTTCCAGGGTTGGTCAGTGGGGCCAAGAGGCAGTATATGGCACAACTTGGGTCAGATGCACACCTGTCTCTATGGCATCTTGTTTCCAGATCAGGCAGTAGAAGTTTCTTCCAGACTAAAGCTGGAGAGCTGAACTTGTAATATTTCGTTGGCATGGGAAGAAGATAAAAGCAGTGAGGTTTAATCTAGATTTCAGCTGCTAATGATGTTATGGTACTTTCTTGTGACTCACAAATGTTCTAAAAATGCAGTTTAGGATTGTAAATAAACACCTGTCGCTTTCTGTCATCCTTTGGTCCTTTCTGGTTTTTCTTCTGAGAGTTTGCCGTTCTCTATGCCTCTCCCGTGGAACTTACAAATCTTTCTAGATATTCACCGGAAGAATTTATCGGTTGCTTTCTAGGGCTGTGTCTTGGCAGTAAGACAGTTTTAAAGTACTATATGCAACTGATATGAACACTTTTAGGCTTTGCACTTCTATATAAATGAAGCCTTGGGTTCTCAATATTGGGGACGGGGTGGTGGACAGTGTAGCCTAAAACAGACGGTAGAAAGGCAGCCTCTCAGAGAGATCTTAAAGCCCCTTAGAAAGTCTTTGTACTGGACATTTAGCTCACTGATTTTCTATTGCTAAGGACTCCTGTGTGGACATCCTGAGAGAGCCACTCCTTTTTTGCTTATGTTGAATACTGGAAGGGGCAGAACCGTTTGCTCCAAAGGGTGGTCCGAGCATCTTGAAGCCCCCAGGAAGGGCCCTCCTCATCCCTTGTCCCCTGCGGAGGTGTGTCATTTCTGCCAACCTGTAGGGCTCAAACATACAACATAGGCATCTAAAAACACAGGCTGCCATATGACCATCATCCCTGGGAGGACGGGTGTTTAAGAACAGGAGAGGCAAAGTGGAAGCAAGGCGGAGCCCATATCTCAAAGCCCTTGCCATGGAACTGCCTCCTGTACCACTGCCAGTCCCCCGGCCCTTGAAGCATAATCTCAATCCAGTCCAACTCAAGAGTGTCAGGTGGGCATGTATGGCGTGGGCTGATGAGGTTATCAGAAACTGATAAGATGTCAAGACGATCCCATGCCAATCTGGTTCCCAGGGCAATCTGGTTCCCAGGGCAACCTTGAAGGGGGTCCAGGTCATTTCTGGCTCCACAAGGGTTGAGAAGCCACTGCCTTTCCCAGCTTCCTATCCCAGAAAGGGAATGATTTGGAAAGAGGATTCTAGATTCATGGGCTCTAGGCTTGAGTCTATACATTTGAAAACAGTGAATGTTACTTCCAGGCAATTGTTTTCTTCTGTCAGACGAGAGCTTTGCAGAACAAACAAGGGGGTCCCAGGACCAGAAGGCGCTCTGGCCAACTTGGTAGGCCCTCCTCCATTGGGCAGGTGATAAGACCCGACTCTCATGCTGGGGGGGGGGGGGAGAAAGAGGAGGACCAGGTAGGAGGAGATGGAGGGACTTCCTAAAAGAAACCGTATGGCCTTTGCGACAGTGGAGCAGGGCAGCTCAGGATGGGATATCGGGGAGGTCATTCCTTCCATTGATCCAAGGAGGGCTTAAGTTTGGCCAACGACAAAGCCAAGAAAATGGCTTCATTTTCACAGTCCAAGGTTTGATCAAGACACGAAAGAAGAATTTGTTTATTGGAGAGCCAGAAGTTGAAGGTTCACTTGAGGAACATCATCACGGCCACATTTCCACACCCCACCCCACCCCAAAAAAGAGAATTGTAGCCACTTAAGGGAAAGCCTATAACATCCCTGTTTCAGCTTGTGAGCCCTCAGACCAGAACACTGAAAAGTTACTTTTTTTTCTTTTGCATGATGGCTCCCAGAATCCCCCAGTCCAGTGGTGGCAAACCTATGGCACGTGTGCCAGAGGTGGCACTCGGGAGCTCTCTCAATGGGTACCTCCACAATCTCAGCAGTTTGTCCCGCCCCTCTGCCCAGCAGCCCAATAGGAGTGCTTCCTCCCTCCCCTCAGCACAGAGTTCACCCCGTCCTTCTGCCCAGCAGCCCAATGGAAGCATTTCCTCCCTCCCCTGATGCTGTGTTGGCACTTAGCGATAAATAAGTGGGTTTTGGGTTGCACTTTGGACACACAGTGTCGAAAAGATTCGCCATTACTGCCCCTGTCCTAAGAGAAAGCGGTTGGGCGGTTGAAGGGACTCAGGAAATTGCTGTTGAAGAGGTTTCCACAATGGTTTGGGGAAAGGGTCGGCAAGGTCACCCTCGCTCGAAAGCCAGTCATATCCGACTCTAGTGTTCAGTGCTCAACTCTTATTTTTAGCCAAAGAGCCAGCGCTGTCTGTGTCTGCAGACGTTTCCGTGGGCATGTGGCAGGCATGCCTAGACACCGGAGTGCATGGAATGCTGTTACCTTCCCACCGAAGTGGTCCCTATTTATCTACTTGCAATTTCTTGCTTTCGAACTGCTAGGTTGGCAGGAGCTGGGACAGAGACGGGAGCAAACTCCGTCGTGCAGTACTCTTCGTCAGTCCCCCCCCCCGCCTTGAAACGGGGGGGTGGGGGGTCCCCGCGGAGAGCCTTGGTTTTGCTCTCCCCGCCACCACCGAAAAAGCGGGAGGGGAGGGAGCCTTGGGGGGGGCGGGGCGGAGAGCAGGACTACATTTCCCAGCTGCCCCGGGCCTAAGGGAGGGAGGGAAGGAGGGAGGTCCAGCCCGGGTCTGGTCAGCTGGTGGTCAGCGGGGCGCCGCCGGGCAGGCCTGGCCCTTCGGAGCTCCGTCCGGGGCGGCGGCGGTGGGGCTGCGCCGTCTCCTCTTCCTCTTCCTCCTCTTCCTCCTCCTGCTCAGGCTGCGCCGGCTGGTAAGGAACACGAGTCCTTCTTTCTCTCTCTCTGTCAGTCCAGCTTCCCCGGTGGAATGCCTGCCTGCCTGCCTGCCTGCCTGCAAGGCACAAGGCAGCCTGGCATCCAGACGGGACGGGAAGAAAGGGGGTCCGATCCTGCCTCCTCCCCACCCCCAGGTGGCCCCGGGGTCTCGCAGGGTCTGCCTTTGGGGGTCCGGCAGGGAGCCCTCCCCCCCCCCGCAGGCTGGAAAGCTGCCAGGGCTTGCACGAGAGGAGACCCACCAAGATCCCAGGCTGAATCGGGTCGGGTTTATTGGGGTCTGCCTTGGTAGCGCTGTACGGCAGAGGTGCTCAACTTTTTTCAAGCCGAGGGCCATTGGGTCACGCTCCCTAAGACAGCTTCAGGGGCCGGATGGCCATTGTGCCCTGGCTGCCACACAAGGCACTTCCAAGTGTGTCGAAAGCAAAGGGGGGACACGTGAGTCATGGGCCACATCTGGCCCCCTAGGCCATAGGTTGAGAACCCCTGCTTTAAGGATTGGGCTCCGGCTCGTGGGTTTAACCAGGGGCAGCTCTTTGCACACATACACATATGACACCCCCCCATCTGCAGATGTCCAGGCAACCCCCACTGACAAGGACCTGATGCCCAGAACTGAGATACAAGTCAAACCTCATATAACACTAAAACCTGGTTCCACAAGTCTTGATGTTATATGATTTTTAGTGTTATCCGATGCATGTTAAAATCCTATGGGATCCATAGAGATACATTGTAGCCACACAGGCTTTAGCGGTTGTTATCTGAAGCATCCCATAGGATCTTAATGTTATCTGATGCAATTCTTCCCTCCAGATTCCTTAATGTTATGCGATTTTAGTGTTATTCGATACTAATGTTATATGAGGTAATACTGTACTGTATTCTCAGCCACATCCTAAGGCAGGGGTGTCCAAACTATAGCCCGTGGGCTGGATGCAGCATTCCTTGTGGCATTCCTTGTGGCAAGGTGGGTAGGGAGGGTAACATAAGGCCGGTGTGTGAAGACCAAGGGAACCAGCAGGTCCAGGGGTCAAAGTGAGGGTGGGATTCTGAGGACCAGAAGCAGAGGAACAGCCCAGCTGGACACAGGTGTGGTGGGTGTGGTGGGGTTTTTTGGCACCCTTCTGCCTCCTGTGGTGCCCCGTTGACTTTAAAAAACCACCCACCTACCTTTGATCCTGGAAACTTGACCTTTGCCCCTGAAGGAGGGACTGGGCTGGCTGCAGGGGACTGGCCGGTCTTCTCCCACTTGCTGGCTTTGGAGGCAAGGCTGACCAGACCAGGAAGGAGAAGGTCAAAGGGCGGTTGTGTTCAAGGCAGTTGAGGGAGAAGCCTTCTTGCTTCCCGCCAGAGGGGAGCCATCCAGAGAGGCAACGAATCCGGATCTTTTGGGCTGTGGCTGTTTTAAAATCTGAGCTGGAAAAGTCTTGAAAGCCATTCCAGCCCAGGACGTCAAGCGTGTGGCTCTGTGGTGGAGGCAGGCAGTTTCTTCGGAAGGGTTATTCTGAACACCTGCGCACAGGTGAGGTTTATGCAAAGCCTGCCCGTCACTGGACATTGTGAAAAAGCAAAACAAACAAATGCTTAGATGCGTCATAGGTCAAGCACGTCTGTGCTGCAATCCAAGCCCAACTTAACACCTTGCAGGTGTGACAATCTCAGCCCCGTGTGGGGAGGACGGTCAACTTCCTGTCCCTACCATCTCCCAGGTTCAGGAGATTCCCTAAGGGGTCCCTTTGGCTCTTCTGGGCAAGCCCTTGGGAGCTACAGGCGGGAAGATCCGTTGCCCGCCGTCCCTTTTTCCAAGCATTCAAGAGTTCCTTCCTTCCTCTGGTCCACGTGGAAGAAATCCAAAACACAATGCAAACATTTGGCTAGGATGTGAGGGGAATGCTTGAAGCAACCGAGCTCTGCTTAGGCGTTCAGTCAAGCATGTAGGACTCCCTACCCGCATGGGGCAGTGTGGCATGGCTCTCGGACCCTATCCCTACCTTACCTGGACATTCTGGAGACCTCTGCCTGCCCAGGTTTGCCTAGGTCGGTGATGACGCACCTTGGCACTCCAGGTGTTCTTGGACTTCATTTCCCAGAAGCCTACGTCTCTGAATCCACACAAATGGGTTTACAGAAACTTGGACTTCTGGGAATTGAAGTCCAAGAACACCTGGAGTGCCAAGGTGCGCCATTATTTATTTATTTATTTTTGCATTTGTATACCACCCTGTTCGCGAACGACTCAGGGCGGTTTCACAACAATAGCAAAACGTTCAAAGAATCCCACATTAAAATTCATCCAGGGCCATAAAACCCCATGAAATTTAGATTAAAAGAATTTAAAAGAGTTAAAAATCAACAAGTTAAAACCAAGATTAAAAGTACACTTCAGGGGTGGATCGGATCAGTCATCCGGGGCCTCTAGGTAGACCCGTCAGAAAGTGCAGGACATCTGCATGTTCCTGGGACCGACACGTATCTCCCCCCCCCCCCGAGCCCCACATGTCAGGCTTAAGACCTTCCTGAACAGAAGTCACGCCTATCCTAGTGCTTCGAATCACTCCGTTCTGGAAGTGGGTTGGATCTTACTGGTAAAAAACGGGTACCGGGTGGGATTTCTGCGGGAGTGTGGATCGGGTCAACCAAACCCCCTGGGAAGTCTGAACTCTGTTTGTGCAGCTCTGATGCTGAGTAGCGGATTCTCATGCATAAAGCTCTTCAGGGAAAGAGCACTGAATTAATAGAAACAGGCTTGGGAGGTCGATGAAATGCTTCCCGTTGCTCTCCCAGGAGGCTCCCAAGACCGGTTGAAAGTCCATGGCTGTTTTCCAGAAATAAAAGCATAGATAAAGTTTAGGGCAAGTGAACCAGAAGGCTAAAAGTATTTCTACTACAGTCATATTTCATTTTCAATCGGGCTATTTTTGAAAGCAAAGCACATCGCTAGGCACCAGTGGCCTAGTTCTAAATATTGGCTTTTTCTCTCTTTCTTTTTTAATGTTTATTTTTAAGATGGCTTATTTTTATTGACTTGGTTGTTGGCAGAAGAACTCTTTCTCATTCTTAATGTGGATTGTGGCAAATCCGCAGTCTTGACAAGATTTGTATGTTTATGCTCTTGATGGTGTCATGTTTGCTTTGTTTCATTACTGTGTTATTGTTATTTTTTCTCAAAATATTTTTCAAACTGATGTTTTCGTTGTTTCGATGCATAGTTAACCGCCTTGAACTTCCTTTTGAGTTTACAATAAATGAAAGGAAGAACGTGCTGACTTTCAGGAACAAATATATTGTCCACTTTAGACCGCAGGGAGGCAAGATTCTAGAAACTAAGCAAAGAAAATACAAGTATTTGCTGTCTCAGAAATAAAATGCCTATTTTACTTTTACCAAAGAAGAGTAAAGTATGGTGCAAAAGTTTACAGCTGGGTAAGACCTTTTAAAAGGTTTGAGAAATGGGTGCCTCCCTGGCAAGGCTTATTCCTAACCCGGCAGCACAAAGCACAATTTTGCCATAAATACCCCCTCCCCCCCGTTGATGTGCTACAGGATGAGGGAACCAGTAGTTATGGCACACAGTGTTGTGTAGGACAAGACTCTGGTCAGTTGAGATCTGGAAAGTGCATTTGAATGTAAAGGCTTCCCAGTCCCAGCCCAGCTGTGGGTGAATAGGCTCTGTGGAAACTTCGAGTAGGCAGGCTTCTAGAGGACAACAAGAGACACTAAACTTCAAAGGAGGTTACTGAGCGCTCCAGATTTATCTGCAGCATGTGGATAAACATTAACTTCGTGATGAATGACTTGTCAGGACTCAGAACCAAAATGGAAATCTGTTTCAAACAGCTATTGCATAATTTGCCGTCATTTTACAACGGGGGTGCTCAAACTACGGCCTCTGGGCTGGATCTGGCCCACGGCACCATTTCGTCATGTGCCTCCACCACACCAGGAAGTGCCATGTGATGGAGGAAGGGCAAAATGGCCGTCCAGCCCCCAGAGCTGTCTGAGGGAGCGTGACCCAATGGCCCCCGGCTTTAAAAGATTGAGAATGCCTTTGCCTCTTCCATAGGCATTATGACCCCACCACCACCTGCGCCTTCTTCTTCTTCTCTCTTCCAGGAGGCCCCCCGTGGATGGTCCCAGCCAGAAGTCACCTCTGATCTCCACCCGCCCCCTCCCCTCTCCCCCTCCCCTCCCCCTCCTCTGGTGGGTCTCCCCCTCCCCTACACACCCCACACATTTTGTGGTACCTCCACTCCCTCATGACAGCCTGGATTCTCCTCCCGGTCAGCCTCTCTGCTTTCTCCATCACCGGGATATGGATCGTGTAAGTCACGGGGGCCCAAAGTTTTTGGGCCAGTCACGTGGTTCCTCTCACTGGAAGTAGGACTCAAACATGCCTTGCGATCTCTTTTGCAACAGGATGGGATAGATTTTAAGATGCCATTTTCTCTACCAAAACCAGGGGTCCCCCAACTATGGCCCATGGGCCGGATCTGGCCCCTGATGCCAATTCACCCAGCCCGTGCTGCCCTCGTTGCTCCCAGAAGCGGAAGTAAAATGCACCCCTACAGGCGCATTTTACTTCCACTTCCGGGAGCGACTAGGGCGGTGTGGGCCATATGAATTGTTATTAGGGGCTAGATCTGGCCTACAGGGCACCCCTGGTATAAGTCTTGTCTGGATCAGGGTCCGGTGCCAAGGGGGGGGGCAGTCCAAACAAGAAGGCTCAGGTTCCCGAGGGGGGGGGCAACACCACCTCAGATAAGAAACCTCAAGTGGTATCTTAACTTCAGTTTAGAGAAGGTGGTCAGAGGGCAAAGTCCATCCTTTGAAGAGAAGCTTCATCAGAAAGAGGTCTTCTCCTTCCCTCCCTCTGCGGTCAGCTGGGGGGGGGGGTTCTGGATAAACAGACTGCAATGGGACCACAGGGATGGGAGGCCCCGTCCTATAGCCCCCAGGAACAGCTGGAAATTTTCCCGTAGTCCTGGTGTGGAAACTTCCAGTCTTGGTTTGAGCCACCGCTTCTCAGGACCAGCCAGTGCTCCAGTGTTTGCCTGGACATTGCTTGGGTGGGGTGGGGGTGTTCGTGTGGGGGAGGTTGGACATAAATCCTGAGAGCAAACAGTGGCGTGGGCTTGGTCTGCAGAAGTGGGTAAATGGGAACCACAGTCGTCATCGTCCCCAAGGCTTCAGGGAGAGTTGCCCCCTCTGCCCCGAGGCCTTGTAGCAGCCCTACTGGCACAGGGGTCAAAATGCTGTCCTGCAGCCAAAAGGTTGTGAGTTTGAACCTGATGGGACACAAGGTTGAGTCAGCCTCTCCTGAGCTCAGTAAAACTCCAAAGAAGGCTAACAAAAAGATAGGCACAGGCGTGTTGCGGCAAACACAGCACAAGGATCCTCTCCAGGAGTAAGGCAGGTTTTGAGGGAAGTGGTGTCGACTTCAGGATGGAAGACTCGGAAAGGGAAGCAGGTTCAAACAGCCGTTGCATCATTGGCCCTTATTTTAAAACATTGCGCCCGCATTCCCATGGGGCTAGATAATGAGCCCTGAAGAAGGGGAAGGACCTCTTGAGTTTAAAGGGAAAGTCTGTTTTCTGCTTGATGGTAAAATCCTGCCTCTGGCATCAAAAGTAGGTTACAGTTACCAAGCACAGGAGATCTATGTTTGCTAAGCATTGCCTGTGAGAGGTTGTGGCGCCTGCATGTTGGGGGCAATATTTATTTATTTATTCATTCATTCATTCAGATTTATATTGCCGCCCACTCACTGAGGCGACTAATGCTAATTAATTTATGGACTGCCCAGAGCAGGGGTGCCCAAAATTTTTGGGCCGTGGTCCAATCATGTGGTTCAGGGAGCTGGTCACTAAGGCCCGGGGACCGGGTGCGGCCCCGACGTTGCTTCCAGGAGCAACGAGGGCTTCGTGGGCTGGATGAATTGGCATCGGGGGCCGCACCCGGCCCCCGGGCCTTAGTTTGGGCACCAATGGCCCAGAGCGTGCTCTAAGCACTGTGGAGAGGAGGGCGTAGCCGTGCCATTGCTCCTGCTGGGTGCCCTTTCTGTTCTTCCCCGACCCTTCGGCCCAGTTGACCTTCTCCCTCCCCTGCCCCTTCTGGATGTTCTCGGGGTCTTCCGGGGCCTCTTGAGTGGGCCCGAGAGAAGATGTGACTTGCATCCCATGGGGAGAAGTCGGAGGTGCCCATTCCTCCAGGGCGCTGGAGAAGACCACAAAGCAGGGGGCGGGGGAAGAAACCCCACTTCTATCCTACCCCATAGAAGCACTTGTGGCACTTTCTGGGCTGTTCACAAATGAATTTGCATTTTAGCCCCAACATGCTGGGGATTCATTTTACTGCACTGGGATGAAGGAAGAGTCTGAGTCACCCTTGATCAGGATCGAACTCCCAACCTTTTGGTTGTAGTGCAGCGGCTTAACCCCTCCGCCAACCATGGCTCCTCCTTGGGTCTTTGCCCAGTGGCCCTTGCCGTCGAGACCTTCCTAGTGGCTCCTCAGCCCTCGGGGGAGGGGGGGACGCTACCCAAATTGAGTTGTGGTCGATGTACCTTTAGGAGCCACTCTTTGAACCTCATGTCCTGCCTCTCTTTCCTACAGGTACGCCATGGCCGTGATCAATCACCACGTGTGCCCCGTGGAGAACTGGTGAGTCCTTCCCCCTCAGCGGGCAGGATGGGGCTGCCAGGCTGAGCCTATGGGTGGGGCTCCTCCATCCTCCCCTAACCACCCTGCATTTCCCCAATCCATTGTAGGTCTTACAACGAGTCCTGCTCTGCTGAGCCAGCCAAACAGGGCTATCCCAAAAGCTGCTGCACCTTGGAGGATATCCCACTGATCAGGTGAGCTGGGAGAAAGCTCCACCGGGCCTCGGGCGGAGGCCTCTCCTGGGCGGCCTCTTCCAGGCTGTGGGCCTTGGCACCTCTCAGCCTGGCTAACCCTCTTGACCTTTCCTGCCCCTGCAGTAAATGTGGCACGTATCCTCCGGAGAGCTGCCTCTTCAGCCTTATCGGGAACATCGGAGCTTTCATGGGTAAGCAGGGCTTCCTCTCCTGGCTTGACATCCAAGTAGGGCCCTTCCGGAGAGTCCCTGGGGAGTGTGGATTTCAGCAAGCACGTAGCAGGGCTTCCAGAGCAGCGCAGGAAGCTTTGTGCCAAGAAACGGCCTTGGTGGTTTCCACTTAGCCACGGGTCCCGTGAGCCCCCCCCCCCCCGGTCCTCTGCCCCAGCTCCTGCCAACCTAGCAGTCAGAGAGCCAGAAATTGCAAGTAGATAAAGAGGTACCGCTTCAGCAGGAGAAGTAACTGCGTTCCATGCACCTGGCTTCCAGTCATGCCCAACCACCTTCTTCCCTGCTTTTCTCCGCAGTGGTGGCTGTCTGCTTCCTGCGCTACGGTCAGCTCATCGAGCAGAGCCACGGCTCCTGGGTGAACACGATGGCGCTGGTCACGGGCTGCACCAACGCCGCCGGCCTGGTGGTGGTGGGCAATTTCCAGGTGGGGTGAGATGTGGTAGAGGAGGCGACAGGCTGGGACAGGGGTCAGGGGGGACGGGAACTCCCTTTGGCAGGGGGTCCAAGGCTTCCCTCTCCTCCCCGTGGCTTGGCTTGAGTGGCAAAGGCGCCTCCACCTTCTGTTTCCCTCCCTAGGTGGACTATGCCAAATCCCTCCACTACGTGGGCGCCGGGGTGGCCTTTCTCGCCGGCCTGCTCTTCGTCTGCCTCCAGTGCGTCCTCTCTTACCACGTGGCTGCCTCCGTCCTCGACTTCTGGATGGCGCACCTCCGTGTCTTCCTTACCGCCGTGGCCTTAATTTCCCTTGTCCTCAGTATCCTTTCCGGGCTGACTTTCCTGGGGGTGCAGGGGTTAAATTGCTGTCCTGCAGCCAAAAGGTTGCGAGTTTGATCCTGATGGGCTCCAACGTTGACTCAGCCTCCTCCATCCTTCCGAGGACAGTGAAAGGAGTTCCGAGCCTGTTGTTGGGGGCAAAATGCTCGTGAACTTGTGAGCATCCCTGAGAGCCCCCTAAGTGCTATGGGGTGGTATAGAAGTGCTATTGCTATTGCTATATCCTGGTTAAATATAACAATTTTAATATATAACAATCCTTGTTAAATAGGGTCATACCTCGCATAACGAATTTAATTCATTCTGCGAGGCTGTTTATTATGCAAGTTTTTCGCTATGCAAAACATAGATTCACAGGAGACCAGAAAGAGGAAAGATTTACAGGCAAGCAACCTGACCTTATAGAGCTATGCTGGCGCAGGGCTCAACTGCAGTCAGAAGGATGTGAGTTTGATCCCGACTAGGGCTCCAGGTTGACTGAGCCTCCAGGTTGACTGAGCCTCTTTCATCCTTCCCAGACTGGTAAAATTACCCAGCATGACAGGGGCGAAATGTGCATGAGTGCCCCATGGGCCAAGGGTCTCGGTCCTTTCCTTGACTCCCCCTCCCCTCCAGGTGGGATCTTTTTCACCCACGAGAGCTTCCTCCTCCAGCACCTGGCCGCCATCTGTGAGTGGGTCTTCGTCATTGACATCCTGGTCTTCTACGGCACCTTCACCTATGAGTTCGGGTCCGTCTCCAACGACACCCTGGTGGCGGCCCTACAACACGCGCACAGCCGGGGCTGCAAATCCCCCGGAGGGAGCAGCACCTCCACCCACCTGAACTGCAACCCGGAGAGCATCGCCATGATCTGAGAGCTGGGGGGGTGGGGGGTGGAAGGAAGGGGGGGCTGCCTCCTCCTCCTCCGTGGGATACCCTTGGTTCCCCCCATGGGGGAAGAGGGTCACCACAACTCTCCCTCCCTCTCTCCTGTGGATTATAGTTTTGTACCAAAATACTTTTTTAAAAAAAAGTCCAAGGGGCCGCAGTGGCTTAGTGGTTAAGACGCTGAACGTGACGGTTGGAAGGTTGGCAGGTCAGCAGTTTGAGACCCGAGTGCTCCACGACGGAGCTCCTGTCGTCTGTCCCAGCTCCTGCCAGCCTAGCAGTTCGAAATTGCAAGCAGATAAGTACCGTATTTGCCAGCGTATAAGACGCATCAGAGTATAAGACGCACCCTGTTCTTACCAAAATAGGCCACTATAGGCCACTATATGCAGTACAAGAGGCACGCAATTTCCCCAGTGTATTTTAATGGGGGGAACGTGGGTCTTATACGGCAGCAAATAGGGTAAGTAACACTTTGGTGGAGAAGGTAACAGCATTCTGTGTCTAGCGCTGCCTGCCATATGACCATGGAAATGTCTGCAGGTGTGGATAGCACTGGCTCTTTGGCTGTAAATGGAGATGAGCACTGAACCCTAGGGTCAGACACGACTGGCTTTTGAGCAAGGGCAACCTTTGCCTCTTTACCTGCTGCCCCACTATATTGCTCCTTTCCATCCCGGAAAAGGGGGGGGGGAGAGATGTCTGTTTCTTAAACAGCACCAGGCCAGATAATGGGGCAAAAGTCCACGCTGCTCAAACCCCCGCCTGGATTGTGGCCGCCTTCCTGCCAGTCTTTGCTGCAGGGCCAGACACCCTTGAGTGGGATTGGCAGGTGAGGGTCCCTGTGCTAAAGCGGTTTCCGGTGTATGTGTAAACCAGGGTACCCAAATTATTCAGGCCGTGGGCCGATGGTCACGTGATTCCTCCCACTGGAAGCGGAAGTAAAAAACGCCTTGCAATCTGCTTCGCAACAGGATGAGATGGATTTTTGGGCTGCCATTTTCTCTGCTTAAACCGGGGGTGCCCAGACTACAGCCCATGAGCCGGATCCGGCTCCCGACACCAATTCATCCAGCCTGCACCACCCTCATCACTCCTGGAAGCGGAAGTAAAATGCACCTGCTTCCAGGAGTGGCAAGGGTGGCGCGGGCTGGATGAATTGGCGTTGGGCTGGATCTGGCCCACAGGCCGGAGTTTGGGCACCCCTGGTGCAAACAGAACTCACTCCCGCCGGCTGGGACCTTCCAGTTTGGGTTCCTGGAAACAACACGAAGCCCTTGACTGGGTTTGCGTCTCACTGCCTATCCCAACCTCCCGTTTCCTTTCGGAGCCACATCACGGCTCCGTGCGCACCATTCAAAGAGGCCGGGGGGGGGGAGGCAGAACACCTCGTGATGCAGAAAGACCCCCCAAAAGCAGTCAGATTTCCTAACACCTCAAAGGATGATGCCTTTGAAATGGGAACTCCCCCACCAACACCCCCGGCAATCTTAAAATCCAGATTTCGGGGGGGGGGGGGAGGCAAGACCTCCTGACCTTGCTCCCCCCCCCCCCCGGCCTGAGCTGGTTATTGGGGGTGAAAACCTCCTGGTATTTTTTTAGAACTTTCTTTTTTATATCTCTCTCTATATAAAATGTGTATAAAAAGAGTTGCAGTAAAATAAGATGGCCTCATTTGTCTTTACATAGGTGTGGAGGCAAGACTGGCGTCGTGGGTGCCAGGCAGGGGCCAGGGTAGAAGAGCCTCCAGTCTAGGGAGCAGTCTGCCTTGGCCTTTCCGCCCTGGGGTGGGGAGGTTGTGGGGCTGGTCTCTGGCGGCAGCCTCTGTGCTTTCTCTCCGGTGGTGCTTGGAAGGGCCAGGAGCGACACAGAGGGGCGACTCTAAGAAATCTGGGGCGATGTTTATTCCTGGGCCCCCAACAGACCTTTCCCCGGGAAAGGGGAGAGAGAGAGGCTTCAGCCAACACGCCGGGGCTGGGGGAAAGCAGGCCAAGCTCCGGTTCCCCCAGGAGAGGAGGAGCGGGTGGGCCGGCGGGCGGTCATGTGTACATCGCTCCGTGCAGGTTCTCCAACCGGTGGGCCTGTTGTTGCCTCCGTACCTTGAAAAAGGAGGAAGGTGGGGGCGGTTAAGACAGGATGTCCTAGAAGGCAAAACAAACCGGCTCTTCGGCCCCCCAACAAATACACTTCTGCAGCTGCTACAGAATACAAAACAATAAAAACACTGCGCTCCGGTGTCTCGTCATGCCTGCCACATGACCACGGAAATGTCTGCAGAAGCAGGCAGTGCTGGCTCTTGGGCTTTGAAACAAAGATGACCACTGAACCCTATTGGGGAGGGGGCACCACTTTGGCAGGTTAAGCAGCTCATCTTGTTAGCAGGAAGGCTGACAAGTTGGCAGTTCAAGACCCGGGTGCTGCATGACGGTTTGAGTGCCTGTGTCTGTCCCAGCTCTTGGGGGACATGAAAGGAGCCTCATTCAGGCGTCCCCTGAGTGGAGTTTCTCCAGCAAAAATGTCAAACCAGAATCATTTCTGACACTATTATTATTATGACTTTAGCGGGAAAGGTAACAGCATTCCATGTGCCCTGGTGTCTAGTCATGCCTGCCGCATGACCACCGAAATGTCTGCAGATAGTGCTGGCTCTTTGGTTGTAAACGGAGATGAGCACCGAACCCTAGAGTCGGATATGACTGGCTTTCAAGCAAGGGAGACGACCTATTGCTAACACCAGTTTCTCCAATAAAGGCCAATTATTGAATGGCAAGTCATGAGGAAGGGACCCCAGGTGGTGGAGAGAGAGGGAGGGGTTGGGGAGCTGAACCCAAAAAGAAGGCTTGTGTCATTAGTTGTGTCTCATCCTTTAATTAATTAAGAAACCGCCCTCCCTACCTGCAACAAAGGCCTTCTCTCTACACAGCTGGGTCTCCCCGATCCCTGGCTGCGTTCGGCTTCTACTGTTACTTCCCAATCTCTACCCCAGGTGTCCCCAAACTACGGCCTGTGGACCGGATCCGGCCCCTGACGTCAATTCATCCGGTCCACCTCACCCTCATCACTTGTGGAAGTAAAACATGCCCTTATGGACACGTTTTACTTCCACATCCAGGAGTGACGAGGGCGGTGTGGGCTGGATGAATTAGCATTGTGGGCCGGATCTGGCCCATGGGCCATAGTCTGGCCACCCTTGCTCTACCTAATTAACCGACTCTACCTCTGCTAGGAGGACAGCTGGTTTCCCCTGCTCCTGACTCTTGCTTTTAAAAGCTGCCTTGGGGAAGGGGAGCCCTTGAAGACTATTGTAGCCGTCAGGACAGAGGCAAGCAAGGGAGGGAGGGAGGCTCTGTGCCCCCCACCCCATCCCCCCTCTGCCCCCAGCCCCTCACCTTGTCTTTCTTGAATTCTTCATATTGCTCATCCTCTGTCGGCAGCTCATGGCGGCAGAGAGGGCAGGAGTTGGTCTGGGCAGGGAGAAAGAAAGAAAGAAAGAGAGGAGTTGGCCAGCCGGCCTCTTTCCGCTGGAGCAAAATCCAGGCTCCCAAAGGCCACAGGTGCGCAACCCTCCATCCTTTGCATTTATTGCATTTCCTGGCCCACCTATCCCAGCTTCCACCATATTTATTTATTATTCAAACTATTGATCGCCCTCCCTCTCTCTTGCCTGACAAAAGCGCTCTGTGGAGCTCAAAAGGTTGCCCCTGTGGTGCATTTACGGTTGATCCCAGCCAAGGGCCCCCTCCCAGGAGAAGGGCCCCCTTCCCAGCCCAGGGCCTCACCTTTCCGAGCCAAGGAAGGATGCAGCCGGCGTGAAAAAGATGCTGGCAGGGCATTTTGCGGACCGCCTCGTCCTCCTCGAATTCCAGCAGGCACACGGGACACTTGAGGCCTTTATCTGCCCCCCCCCGAAGACAGAGATACACACAGGAGGGTCAGGCTAGATGCCCTTCGGGTACCCCAGAAGCCTACCTTCCCCTGCTTCTACAAGGGTCCTCCGACCCAGTTCTCACCTGCCTCTCCTTACCTGCCTGACCTACTTCCCAGCACAGTAGGGGTGGGAAGGATGCTGGCAAACAGACACCCACAACCACAGGCCCCCTTACCTGCTTGCAATGGGGTGACCCGCACTACAGGAAGGCTCTCGACCGCCTGCTTGGCAGCAGGGGGAGGCAGCCGGTGGTCCCAGTCGGTGGTCCCCAGGGAGGCCAAGTTGATGTCCAGCCCGCTGAAGAGTGACCTAGGCAGAAAAGGGGGGGGAGCAGAAAGGGGTCAAGAAGAGCCCCCTCGGGGGACACAGAGGGGAAGCACAGGAGAGAGGGGGGGAGACTCAGTTTGGCTTGGCTTATCCCCCCCCCCCGCAACATCAGGGCCGCCCCTTCCCTGTTACTGCCTCTCTGCGCCCTGCTGGGCTGCAAACTCCTCGGGGCGGAGACCCCCAAACCGCACCAAGGCGAGGAGGGGGGGAGTCTGACCCCCCGGGGAAAGAGGGAGGGCGACCCTCTATTAGAGAGCAAAGCAGGGTCGCCGCCGCCAAAAAGAGGGTCTCTCCCCCCCCCCCCGGGCCAACCCGGTCCCGTGCCCCCCCCCTCGGCGGCCCCCCCCCCCTCAACCTGGCCAGCTCCAGTAGGGCTTGGCGATGCATCTGCTCGACGGGTCCCGAGCCGGGCTCGCAGTCGTGCTCCTCGAAGTAGGAAGCCATGGCTGGCGGCAGGGAAGGAAGCAGCCGACGCCAACCGTGACTCGGCTCGCCCCGCCCGGGAAGAGACGCAACCGCCCTCGGTCCGGCCTCCGACGGCTGCTGGAAGGGGGGCGGCGGCGGGGGGATCGTTCTCCGCCGGTCCTCCCGGGGCTGATCCGCTTCCCCCCCCCCCCAAGCGGAATGGGGGCGCTCTCGGTGCCTCTCCGCCCGATGCCCCTGGGATGGGAGAATGAGATGGCAGGGGAGAATGGGCTTTGGAGTCCCACGGGGGAGGGGGGCTCTCGGGGTAGCTGGAGCTTCCTGACTCCCCGGAGGGCAGGAAAGATTCTCCCCACCTGGCCTGGCCCAGCCCAGCTGCCCCCTCCTTCGGGGGTCCCTCCCTTCGGAAAACCCTCCCCTCCCTGGCCGGCCCCGCAAGAGGGGATCTCTAGGGTCCTTGGGATGAGTGACCTTGAGGGTCCCCGGGCCCTCCTGGCTCCTTTCCCAAGCGGGCCCTTGGGAAGACTAGCCGTGCCAGTGATGGGATGTAACAGGTTCTCACCAGTTCTCCAGAACCGGTAGTAACTTTTCCCAGTGTCCCAGAGAACTGGTAGCAGCTTTTGGGGGGAACCACCTTCGGGGATTACCTTTTCACTGGTTCCCCCACTGTGCATGTGCTCCAAGCACTTGGTGTGCATGCACGCCTACAGTGCTTGGCGCGTATGCACGGCTTCCTTGCTGTCCTCCCAAGCGGGGAGGTGGAAGAGAAGCTGCAAGCCTAAAGCACCATTGGTTTGGGGTGGGTGGGTGGAGGTGTGTATGTGTCCTTATTTTTATTTTATTATTTTATTTTATTTTAATATTTTTCTTTGGCCCCACCCATGACATCATGATGTCATGTTAGCTCCACCCACACTGTGATGACATCATGGTGGGGTAGTAAAAATTTTGACATCCCACCGCTGTAAAAAGCCATCCCTTTATTTTTATTTATTTATTTGCTCATATTTACTATTCCGCCCCAATCGGGTAAACCCGACTCTGAGCGGCTTACAGATTAAAATCATAGGTTAAGCCTATGACAGTAAAACTTCATCTTAAAACTTCATACTTAAAACTATAAAAATTCATAAAACATTAAAACAACGCCAGAAATTGAACCTGGGGGGGGGGGGTATGTCAGCCTCTCCTCCAGGCCAAAGTAGCTGCCAAGCTGAGAGATGAGGGTTCGATGCCCGCCCTGGGCAGGGAGAGCGCCAGCCTAAGTTGCCCTGGGCCAGCTTTGCACACAGCGGTCCTCCCAGGGCACTGACCCTAAAAGATGGGCTGTAAGGAACCCCCTCTGTGCATTTCTTCACTTAGGAACAAAAACCCTGGAAAGGGTTGCGACTTGATGGCACAAACACACAATAAAATCTACACACACACACACACACACGAGTTATCCAGGGTTAGAAAACTGCCCTTTTACTTGCCATTATGCCAAAGACAACCCAAACAGCTGGAGGGGTGGAAACACCTTGAATAATTTTGCATTTCTTCTAAGACAAAATTTGGACACATATTTTTTAAAAAGCCCTAGCAGGCAACGCAAGACCTTCTCTCCCCAACCCCTACCTTCCCTCTACAGAGTTAAGTCACTTTTTATCCATTGAGCAAGCCAGCCTTTATGGTGCAAGTCACCTTTCTTCATCCCAGGGAGGATGGACGGATGGACTCCATCCAGACACAAACAAACAGCAGTCCTGTGATACGAAAGTTCCTTTCTGCAGACCTTTCCACCGAGCTTCACCCCTCCTTGCCTTGGATTGCCTGGGATTCCCAGGACACGAGGCTGGGTTTGAATGGGTGGGTTTGTGTCTGGGAAGAAATTTGCCCCCTTGTAAGTGGATGAAACACACAAGCCCCCCGTGAGATGGGAAAGGACACACTAAGAGACCTTTCAGCGAGTAGCAGAAGGCAAAGAACTTTTGAGAGGTAATATTCTGAGTATCTGGAGGGCTAAACAGTTGAAACAGAAAAGTCCTGGCCAAAGAATAGCTAAAGGAGAACAAAACCACCCTTTCTCTAATGCGGCGCCTCCTCCTCGATGCTCAGGGCCGGAAGTGGAGGCAAGGATGCCACCCACCAGCCAAGAAAACCCCTGGCTGAGGGAGGGGGTCCCAGTTTTGAAGAGCCTCATGCAGGGTCGTAGCCAGGGGGTGGCCGGGGAGGGGGGTGTCGCCCACCCAGAGATAGCAGTTTGCCCCCCCTCAAACGCCTGACTGCTTATATATATATACATGACAGACACACACACACACACACACACATATATATGACATTGTTGCCCATCCTGAAAAAATATTCGCCTGCCCACATCTAAAATCCTGGCTACGGCCCTGGCCTCATGGCAGCATTAGGCAAGGTCAGGTCGCCCTTGTTCGAAAGCAGGTCATATCCAACTCTAGGATGTGGTGCTCATCTCCATTTACAGCCAAAGGGTCCGTCTGATTCCTCAGACATTTTTGTGGTTATGTGCAGGCACGTGCTGGTATATCAGGCAATGGGGTTTTGTCCCATTGGTTCTGGGGCGCCAATAGCAATGTATGGGATTCCCCCCAATAGGCGCCCCCACCACTCCCTGTCCAGCACCTTCCCATGGTGCCCTGCACACCCCATGTCATGTGGCAGGCAGGACTAGACACTGGAGCACACAGAGCATTGTTTCCATGCCCACCAGAGCAGCACCTATTGATCTACTTGCAATTTCTTGCTTTTGAACTGCTAGATTGGCAGGCTCTGGGACAGAGATGGGAGCTCACTCTGTCACATAGTACTTGGGTCTTGGAACTGCTGACCTTCTAATTGCCAAATTCAGCATCTTAACCACTAAACCACCAGTCCCAGTACAGTAGCGTTACGAAATGGAAATAAAACCCGTCCCAGGGAAGCTGAAGGCGACAAAAAACATCTGGACGGTGAGAGCAGTTCAGCAGCTGGACAAGCTGAGGCAGCGGAGGCTTGGAAGCAGGCCAGGTAGGCAGGGACCGATCTTGAGAGTGGCTTAAGATGTGGCTCAGCCTGGAAGGGGGACCACAAGGAGGAAATCCCGTGGGGACCCAAGGCTTATGGTTCATTGGCCAAAGCCCCCCGAGGAGTGGAGATGGACCCTGGGGAACACTGGACTCCTTATTCAGTCCAGGGGCCGACATCCATTCTCAAGAGGTTGCCCCAAACAGCCCCAGAGCCCAAGGGGGCAGGAGGCAGAAAGGGTGGGAGGGGAAGAGTCCGTGGTTGTCCATCGGCACCTCAGTCACCCCCCGTGCGGGCCTGTGCGGGTCCTGCCTGGCTCCCGGATCCTGGGAGCGTGAGGGAAAGGACGATGGCCAGGATGATGATGAGGACCACTGCGGCCACCACGGCCCCCAGGATGATCTTGTACTTGAGGTTTTCCCAGCGCTTCTTCTGAGCCAGGGTCCGGGTGGTCTTGCTGAAGGCAGAACTCTGGAGGTGGAAACAGGCAGAAGGGTGAGGATTCACAAGGCCAGAGGGAAGTTGCAACTAGAGTAGACCTGTTGACTCCATGGGGGATGATCGGGTGATTCATCCTCTCCATAAACTGTGCGCCTACTTTAGCTTCAACAGATTTCAGCCCCTCTTGGGTAACATCGCAAGCACTTGACATACATATTTCCTTTTGAGCACAACAGGCAACATTTTCTACTACCTTCTCAACGTGACTCTAGTCGAGGGCATTTTAGAGGCACTTTGATGATAATTTCCCCAAGTCTCTGGTGCCTTTCCCTTAAGAAGCCTAAAGCGGTGAGGATTTTGTGTGTTGTTTATTGCCAAAGTGCATTACACTATCAACATTGGCTACTAGAGGGGAAAAGGCGGTAGGATGTTCTGTCCTGCCATTACATTTGTGGGAAGCTGCCTAGAGCAGCAGTGCCCAAACCTTTTGGGCCATGGGCCAGTCACGTGGTTCAGGGGACCAGTCACTGCAGCCCAGGGGCCAGATCCAGCCTGTGACGCCAATTTATCCGGCCCACAAAACCCTCTTCGCTCCCAGAAGCGGAAGTAAAAACGCACCTGTACGGGTGCCTTTTACTTCTGCTCCCGGGAGCGAAGAGGGTGTCGCAGGCTGGATTAATTGGCACCGTGGGTCAGATCCAGCCCCCGGGACGTAGTTTGGGCACCCCTGGCCTGGAGACGAGGAAAGAGTCAATCAAAGGGTTAAAAAAGGAAGGATGGGTAAATGCATGTGGGCCACAGAGTTCAGTTTTTCTTAACACAGACAGCGGAGAGTTTGGAGTACCATTTGGAAAGTTTCCCCGCCTGCTTTTTCTCTTTTAATTAAGGGTACTGGAGGTCTTGGCCATTTCCTTGAAATTGCATAACCCAGCTTCAGAGAGATTTCCTTCGGGATGGCAGGCTGCCTGGCTCTCCACCGCCCACTCTGCTCCGTCTCACCCTCCCTGTGGAGAACGCAGGACTCCCTCTCCAGACCTCTCCTGGACCCTGTGAGGAAACCACATACCCCATCATCCCCTTGCCAGGCCCTGCAAGTGAGAAGGAGACATTCAGGTGCAGGAGAAGTGAAAGAAATTGCCAGCCTTCTTCCTGCAGTCCCAACAGGAGCACCATTGGAGGGAGAGACTCTCTCCTTCCCCCTACTGGCTAATTTTGATAATGCGCTTTGGAAATATTTCCCTCCCCAATTTCCTCCTGTTTGCTGCTTCCCAAAGCCCTCCTGCCACCCCCTTTCCCTGAGCTGCCTGAGGATGTTTGGAAACTCTGCTCCCCGCCCAGCGGTCCCTGGACCCACGCCGGGTACCTGGTTGCGAAGCTCGTCCGCCCTCTCGTCCAAGTCGCTCAGCTTGCCTTCCCGATCGAGCACTTTGTTGTAGTTCTCCATCATGATCTCCGTCACTTCCTCCGCCTCCCTCTGGCACTTCTGCAAGTGCTTCTCCTCCTGCAGAAGGAGGGAAGGAAGCAGGTCGGGGAGTGGGTGGGCGGGCAGGTGAGTGCCCCCCCCCCCAGCAGCCTCTGAAGGATGGCAGATTGGGGGCAAAGGACTCCAAGGGGAAAGGAACAATGTTGGGTCCCATGTTGAGTGGTTGATTTGATTAGACAGCCACCTCTTTCTCTCTTTTAAACCTTTTAAATTAAAATTAAATTCTTTCTGAGTCTTCTAAAGATAGTTTTAAATTTTTAATTAACCTTGAACCTTTAAGTTTTTAATCTCTTTGAATTAGGGGTATAGTTGGGTTTATGGATGGGTTCGTTGGATTGTTATTATCCAACATTGTGCTAGCCGCCCTGAACATACAAGGATGATAAACAAACAAACAAACCACAGTGACCTTGTGAAAGAGAGGAGGACTCCAGGTTTGTTTCATGGGGGGGGGGGGAGCAGGCAGATGTTTTAGCAAGCGTAGCTCCCTAGGCAAGCTCTACCTGTTGAATTTTCCCACCTTCCAGGCAGCAATTCTGCCAAGGCAAGAAGCCTGTTTTGCTTCTTAGCGGGGGTGGGGTGGGGCATACACACCCCCTTTGCAAAACCTCTGAGCCCCCCCTTCTTCTGCTTCGGAAGAAAAGGTTTAATCTAGGCCACAGATCCACCATGCCTTAAAGCGAAGGATCTGGTTCCAGAGGGAGATGATGGGTTTTGGGGTGTGTTCATTTATTTGCACAGTATTGCAAAACCAGAAATGGCACATTGTTGGGCCGGGAGGAAGATTGTAACGGAGGACTTGGTTTGTATTGTATACATAACGAAGCACATGTGCTTGTCGTGGGCCTGGCCTTTCAGAGCATCTAACAAATTAAAAGAAAATGACACAAATGTGTGAAAGATGCACGTGCAGAATAAATGCATGTAGCCGCTGGATGCAGAAACTTGGAAAGCTACAAAGCACACCTTATTTTATTTTATTTATTTATTGATCCTGTTTCTATGCCACCCTCCTCACAAATGACTCAGGGCGGCTTACAACAATTAAAAAAATCAACCATCAATAAAACTCACAATCTCAGGCACCCTCCAAGGCCTGGCCTGGGGTTGTGAAGCGTATCCTTCCACGTGGTTTGCTCCCCTCCCCGCAAGAGCAAAATAGGCACCAGGGTGAACTGCCTGCTTCGGGCGGCAGGAGTGTGGGGGCGTCACCTCCACTCAGCCCTGGGAGAAATCCCAGCCAAGCATAGTGGCAGGAAACAGTCCCCTCCCTGCACCCTAAGGTTTTTCCATGGGTTGAGCTGGCCTCCCAAAAGCCAGAGGCTGGTCCCAGCTCAAACCAGTGGCAGTGAGGCTGGCCCACTTGGTGGGAGGGGGGGGGAGACTGGGCAAGGGAGACCTTAAGATATGCCTGGGGCAGCAGGAGGTACAGAGACAGGGTGGGAACTTAGCTACACATTTATGCCTTTAGCCACAGAAGACCAAGGTCAGAAAGGTCAGGCTGCCTGGCACAGGGAAAAGGTCTCTCGTTTGCAGCCCAGGTGGGGAAAAGTCCTGCATCCTCCCATCAAGAAGAGGGTCCACAACTCTTTCCCCAACTCCTGGCAAAATGCCCAGAGACACCCTTCAAAATGACCTTCAAAGGAAACTTGGCCATGCTTGGTCTTGCTTTTGGAGCCGGGCACAGGCTTGCCTTTGTTCCTGAAGACAGTTCACCTTTCACGGATAATGGGATTACTTTCATTCTGTCGCTTCCCATTTCTGATCACGCCACAATATTTCCCCAGATGGCCTTCCTGCTCTCTCTCTCTCTCTCTCTCTCTTAGCACCCTCCCCAGGGCACAAAATAAAGGGGTGGGTGGGGTGGGGGTGTTTCTTGAGACCAAACCAGCAGGTCTCTAGTACCATCATCGGCTGCAACTTGTATCCAACAATGCATCCCCCCTGCCCCCGAAGCAGGGAAAATGCCATTGGCATGAATTTGTTTAAGGTCGACCCCAATCCTAGCTTGCCATGAAGTGACCCCCACAATAGGATCGTGGAGCCACTTCCTGTGGCACGTATGAAATGAGACATGCAGGATTTGACACCGGGACTGCAATGGACTGCCACAGCCTTGGGGACATTAACAAGGTGCACCTTCAAGTCCATCTGGCACGGCCTCTTTTGCCTCCACATTGGTTCCTCCTCTGCTCATTTGGCCGTTGGGCCTAAGAGGATGGTTTCCAGTGGCCTTTCCTCCACTGAGGAGGGGGACCCTCACCCCACCCGAAGGGACTCATCCTCTGCCTGTAGCCATTGGCCCCTTTAGGGAGTCAGGTTATTTACCACCACCCAACACTCCGCATTGAGTTGCTGGCTGTACCATCCACTCCATTACCATCGCTGGGGATGTCCGGCCAGACAGGTCCAGTATGAGTAGTGGAAATCAAAAGAAGAACTGGGGCAAAGAAGGGACTGACCACGGATCCCCCCCCCAATGCTTCCCCCAGAGGACAGCAGGGGCCGTAGCTCCCTGAGATGATTCAAGTGGCCCTATTACTGACCAGCATACATCTACAGACATTTTCAACCTCAAGGTGGGCCTTGGCGGTGGGCCAGGAACCCCGTGGGAGGGTTGCTTGTTCCAAAGCAGCAGGAAGGAAGGAAGCAGGGGAAGAACATCCTGAGGGCAGAAGAGAAACTGACCCCCCCAAGCCATTCATAGAGGTTTCCTCCAGCCAGTCAAGTGTTTATCTAAGACTCATTTGATGGATGCTTGCCCTGGAAAGTGGAGAAACAGACTCTAGGCAGGATGTGGCTCAAAGGCAAAGACGCCAGGAGGGGAAGTTTCGCCAGGCAATTCAAGCAGGAAGAGAAGGGATTCTGGCGCAGGAGGGGGTGGGTGGCCAAAAGAGGGGGAGGGGCCCCTCCCTGCTCCTTCAAGGGTGGGGCTGGGTGGAGGTCCTCACTCCTATAGCAATAGCAATTATACTTGTGTACCATCCTATAGAAGGCCTTGCAGTTGTCAAGATCAGCATCTTCACCCCTAAGCCACCTGTGCCTTCATTTTGGCAGTTTCACATCTGGTGGTGGTGGTGGGGAGGAGGAGGAGGGAGAAAAAGAAGAAGAAGAATCCATCTTTCTCCACCCTGTGCTTGCTAATACAGTGGACTCTGGGCCGAGTGGTGGTGGGGAGGTTTTGAGGGGGGGGGGGCAAAAGGCTTGTGGTCTGGAAGAATGAGACCACAGAGGAGGAAAAGGGACCCCCATCTAAACACAAGATGCTCTTGGGAAAAGCAAGCTGGCTTTTGTGGCCCAACTCTCCGTAGCCAGTTCCTTCAGCTGCTGTCAAAGACAGCCTCAGAGGGCAGAGGCAAGGTGGGAATTTCCATCAATGATGGTTCAAAAAAGCCTCCTTCCGCATTTCCTCCTGTCCTCCATCAAGAGCATGATCTTTGACCTTTCCTCCCCATTAAGGTCCACCCCGCCCATTGAATGGGCTGCTCGGGTTTCTCTGGTCACCTGGATTCTTGCAGCTCCTTTGCTTGCTCTCCTATCAAAGTCTTGGATCAGGGCTTTTCTGCTCCTGCCTGAGAGGGCAAGAGGAGAGAAACTCTGCAGTGCTCCTTATCTGCCTAACGCCGTGATGGCCAACCTTGGCACTCCAGGAGTTCTTGTACTTCAGTTCCCAGAAGCCCGAGTCCCTGTGAATCCACACGAATGGGTTTACTGCACAGTAAACCCATTTGTGTGGATTCAGAGATTTGAGCTTCTGAGAACTGAAGTATAAGAACATGCACAGTAAACTCATTCATGTGGATTCACAGAGCCTTGGGCTTCTGGGAATTGAAGTCCAAGAATACCTGGAGTGCCAAGATTCACCATCACAGGCATAACTCTTGGGAAGAGGCAAACAAAGGATCCTAGTTTTGTCTTCTCCTCCAGATAATGGTCAGCATTTTAAAGTTTAATTTGCACCGAGTTATTTCATTTTACTCCTGCACTTCCGATTTCCCTTGTTTTGTTATTTGCTTGCAAGGAATGTCTGTTTATAAACATCCTTAACAAAACATTGGTATCGCTGACATAACGTCTTAACGAAGCGCCTGGAACACAGAAACAGTTTTCGGAGTGGAGTAACAACTTTAGTCTCAACCAAAAGAAAAACCTGAGTCTTCTTGTGGCAGTTTCAAGAAGAACAGGTTTATTTCAGGGGGAGTTTGGGTGGATGACGATGATCCCCTTCTTCAAACACATCATTCCCAATCTCAAAGATGCGTTCTTTCACTTTTGTTTCGGCTCCTGATGAATTAATGAAAATCTCCTCAAGAGACACCATAGAATGGATCTTTGTTCATTGCTGAAAGAAGCCAAAGTGGGTGGAGGTGGGGGTGGGGGGTCTTTCTATTCCAGCAAACCCCCTTTTCTCTCCCCCCCCCCCGAATCTTCTTCCCTTTCTTTATACTGACAAGGCTGCGTTATTTTGGCAAAAGCAAGGCATGAGTTGCTTGACCGAGTGAACTTCGGGTAAAGACATCTTGGCAGCAGAAAGAACCCACATCCTTCCTCCAGAGCGCCTGGCAGTGACATCTGCAAGTGCATAGCTTTGCACGGCAACCCTAGGTGGAGTTTCTCAAAAACGATTTAATATTTTTTTAACCACCTAACCCTGGACAGTGGGAAGAACAAACAGGTCAGTCTTAGAAGAAACCAACCCTGAATGCTCCTTGCAAGGTCAAATAGCAAAGATGAAGCTAAAGTACTTTGGACATCAGATGAGAAGAGAGGACTCACTTGAGAAAGCATTGATGCTGGGAAAGGTGGAGGGCAAAAGAAGAAGGGGACAAAAGAGAATGAGATGGCTAGATGGTATTGTTGATGCAATGGGCAGAGAGTTGGGTGGGTTGAGAAGGATGCTGGAGGACAGGGGTGCCAGGTGTGGCATGCAATGGCCCATCGGGTCGCAAAGGGTCAGAATCGAGTGTGCGACTGAACAACAATGAAGATGAAGTTGAAAGAGGTTGGTGGCTTCTTGACTGCCGAAGAAAATGCCACAGTTCGTTTCCCTTCCACCACAAACTTGCCAGTAAACACCCTCCCATCAGTGTGGGAGAGGAAGGTCATAATAATAGCCTACCTACCAGGGGTGTTGTGAGGACTGCAGAGATAACGTTTTCAATATTCAAAACTGGAAATTCAAAACTCCATTTATATTAACACACATTATTTACTTTTTGCAAGTACAGTATGTATTTTTTGTTGTTGAGGGTTTTTTTAAAATTGGGTGGGCATCTTTTTTTTGTTATTTATAAATTTACTCGTTATGTTTATTCTCTACGTTTAAACTGGTTGTAAAGATTTTTTTTTTTAAAAAAAGTGTTTTCCAGAGAAGGAAAATATCCCAAATGGGCAGGATAGCAATGCAATAAGTAAGTAAGTACTATTTTGTACAAGTCAATAAGGACCTGTTAACAGGAGGAGGAGGAAGAGGAGGAGGAGGAGGGCTCGCTGCTCCCTCCCTTCCCCCCTTCTCTCGTTTCCCTGCCCGCTCCCCTCGGGGTCGGCAGGGGACGGTCCGAGTTTGGCTGGCGTAACTTCCAAGTAACGGAACGACCTCCAAGTAGTTTCTCCCCCCCCCTCCCCGCGTCTTACCATGATCGCCGCCGCAGCCACCAGGACCGTCGGGGACTTCCAGCGGACGGAGAGGCCGGCCGAGAGGAGGGGGTCCCCGGGGGTCTCCTAAGCCCCCCTTGGCGGTTCTGGAGCCGCGCCGCTTTCCCCGGCTGGTCGGTCGGTCGTCGGGGGCTGCTGGCAGTCGAGGAAGCGGGGGCGGCGCTTGCCTCCCTCCCTCCCTGCCCATCCGTCCACCCGCAGAAGGCGAGGCAGCTGTCGACCGAAACCCACCCCCACCCTCCCGGGCCCGCCCCTTCCAACCCCCCCCCCCACTCCCGGCACCGAGGAGGGAGCGAAGCCTCGACGGGGACCCCGACGCCCCCTCGGAAGGCTAAGGCAACCAAGCCCCTGCTCCTTGGGGCCGAGACCCCCGGGGGCTCAGGCATAGGAGGGAGCGGGGCGTCCGGAACAGAATCCCCCCCCCCTTTCCGCGCTGGACGCCCCGTCGGACTTTTTCCACCCCCAACCCCCGCCCTGGGAGCTTTTAGCCAACCCCCTCCGGGGCTCGAGTCCTGCCCAGAGGGGACTTTGCTCTTTTTTGGAACGCCCCCTCCAGCTGTTTTGTGGGGGCGCCGTCGGGGAATTCGGGGTTCGCCTCGCTGGAGGCGGCAGGTCCGAAGGGGTGGGGTGGGGGGCTATGCACCCCCCTTTCCTCCTGGGTAGACGGCAGAGCGGAGAATCCTGGGAGTTGCCCCCCCCCCAAGATAACTTTTCCCAAGTTCTGGTTCCTATTTTGGTTTGGCGGGGGCTGGCAGGTAGAAGAGGGCCCGAAAGAGAGGGGGCCCAAGACGTCGGTGTGGCTTCCCCAAGTCTTGTGATGCCTGGAAGGTTATCAAGTGCCATCTTTTGGGCCACTCACCTGTCCTGAGCTGCCTTCAGGTGAGTGACAAGAGCCTTTGGAATCCTTTATGGGGTGGGGGCTGAGGAAGGTGGGGGGACCACCCCCCAAGGCTACTCTGTAGCAAAATGGGAGGAACCCCCCATCATTTCTAGGGGATCTCAAGGGTAGCCCAGAGTCCCCTCCGTTGTGAGCTGAACACTCTAATACAGTGGTGCCCAAACGACAACCTGTGGGCCAGAACCGGCCCCTGATGCCAATTCATCCGGCCCATGCAACCCTTGTTACTCCTGGAAGCGGAAGTAAAACGGATGCATTTGACTTCTGCTTCCGGGAGCGACGAGGGCACCATGGGCCAAATGAATTGGCCTCAGGGGCTGGGGCCGGCCCACAGGCTGTAGTTTGAGCACCCCTGGTAATCCACATGTGCTTTTAAGCTGAGAGAAATAGGTTGGTGAGTCTGCTCTCTCTGTGTCTCTTTACATCCATCTGGACACACACAAACACACACACTTTGAGCAGCCTCCCCCCCCCCCCCCGGCAATCCAAGGGGCTCTCCAAGGAGCAACGTCCAGGGAACTTCAGGTCATTCTCTCACACCTGTCCCTGTACATCTTTAGCCTCTGACCTTTGGGGGGAGGGGGAGGGATCTTGATTGGGGCCAAAGGGCCACCCATCTCTCCTGGCCCTTTTTTTTCCTCCCAGTCCTTTGGCTGTTGCCTCCCCAGTGAGAAATGGCCATTTCTGGTGCAGCTCCGGCTGCCCTGGCTAAACTTCCATTGCTAGGATTTGGGGGGTGGACATACTTGCTGGGATTTTACAGGTGGGACGGAAAGCTTCCCCCAAGCACGGCACGGAGTGAGTCCAGGACCAAACCCCCACCCCCTTGAGAGCCTGGCAGAATGACCGCCTGCATGGGTTTTCACTGAGCTTTTCTGGCAACGCATGTGGAGGCTGCCAAGGGCTCTCCTTCGCCGGTTACCAACTGGCTGTGACCAGCTGAGCAGGGCTGTTAATGCTAAAGCATGTGTGGAGGCCACGCGTGTACAGAATTGTATGCCGTGAGCCGCCCTGAGTAGGACAGATTTTCCTAAAAGAGTGGGATAGTAAATAAATAAGCAAATAGGGCTACCCCTGCATGGCACATTGACAAAGGTGTGCTCGTGCGATAAGCCACCTCCCCGACAAGCTGCCATAGGTGGCCTTGCATTTTTAGTTGCCCTTGAGTTGCTTCTGACCTTGGAATGAGAGGCTCCAAAGGGCTCCCACGTTGGGAACCACAGCACTAAATGGGCTGAGATGGAAAGAGCCTTTGACAAGAGGCTGTTGAAAGAGGGGACCTTCCTTCCTTTCCTCCCTCCCTCCCCTCAGACTGTGTGAAGAAGTTGCTTCCTCTCCAGAAAGCAGAAACAGCATGGAAAGTTCCCTTCCTTGTGAGGCAAATGTAGAAAGTCCTTGCACATCTGACAGCTGGTCATGGAGCAAAGACCTTAGGGGCCTCACCCTCCTCTTCTTCCTCCCACCCCTTTGGGTGTTGAGGGAGATGCAAGGTTCTTCTTCTGGCACTTCTAGCGACTTCCACCAGTGTGATCTGGTGTTCTTGTGATACTCCTTTGATGTTCTCTCTCCACCTTCCTTTGGGTCTGCTCCATGCTTTTGGTCCTGCTCTTCTTTCCACATACGCCTTGTATAGGATGGACTTCCAAATGGGCAAAGCCCACTTTATTTGTTGTCTCTATATATAGTTTAAATGGTTTCTATTCCCATTCTTTCCCTCATAATCTCATTCCTGATTTCATCCCTTCCAGTCACTCCAGCAGCCTTCCTCAGACATCTCATTTCTGTGGTGACCAACCTTTGTTCATGATTAAGTGTCCATGTTTGGCACTGGTGACATAAGGGGGGAACAAATATGTATGAGGCATTTCTTTGTATTGACTGGTATTTCCGTACCTTGGAGGTGCAGACCTCTCTGAGCCAATGGGATGAAGATTTGTGAGTTTCACCAAGCTGGATCCCCTTCGAAGCAGATTGCATCAATCCCTTCTTATTACACCAACGTAACGATTTTGTCACCTTGGTCAGATTGGATAATCCATTCTTGGCTGGACAAAGAGCGTGAAGCAACTGACTAATAATGCAACCATTTGTAGGCACAGCTAGTAGGAAGACACCTAGTTGTAACTCTATATATGTGTTGTGGTATTAATTTATTTTTATTATTGTTTAAATAACTCTCTCCTCCCCCTCCCTGGAGCTCTTCAGTGCAAAATAATTGCAGAATAGATTCAAAAGTCAATTACAGCAGGACCCTGGGTCACAGAATTCATCCATTCCACAGGGGTTTTTCCTTATCACGAAAAATCTCTATTGTGAAGCATGAGTCTTGCGTGCCTGGCCCCCCCGCTGCTATATAGCCCCCCCAACACAATGCACCCTGGGGAAATCTGTTCTGTATTGAGATATAATTCTGTATTGGGGGGGCCCATTATTTTCTATGGATTCCATTCTGTATTGCAAGTTTGCTGTTACGCGTGGTCTCTGTGACCCGTAGTTCCACTGTACTAATAAGGCAGCCTCTGCTCTCAGGCCCACGGAAGTGACTGGACTCCAGGTGAGAAAGAAGCAGGAGGGAGGAGGTGTGGGGTCATCATATGCCTGGGATGGGGGTGGCAGGTTTCAGGGATTCTCTCCTAGGCTTCTCTTCCTCTTCCTCCCCACTTCTCTCCATTTGCTTCCTGCTGATGAATCCTGGCACAGCTTTTAATGGACTCCCCCCCCCCCCTCACTGCCCTCATGTCAGAGGCTTCCTCAAATCTGGGGGGGGGGGGGCAGTTTAATTGACCCCACTTTGCTGCCCCTCGTCAACCCACCCTTCCAACAGAACAATCGCCTCTTGTTGCAAAACCAGAACGGCCATTGTGGGGTTGGCACAGCGGGCATCTTTTGCCATTGGAAGCTTCCGCATGAGTGGAAATGACTCAAGAGAGTCCAAATGCACCCCCTGGAAAGACTGTATTGGGTCCATGTCAAAAATGCCTTTTGCCTCCCCCTCCCCCTGGGCTATCCTAGCAATAAAAGACATTGGCACATGACCTCTCTACATGGCCACGGATGTGCCCAGAGCTCACTGGCATTTGGTGGTTCAGAGCATCTCTCTGCCTGCTTGACTGCAGGTGGGCACAGGGAGGGTGTGGACCTACAGGTGCCTTGTTTGCATTTTTACCTGCTAAGCAGTTTATAAATGCCTGTAAATAAAGAAACCGATGGAAGTTGCAGGCCGGCTGGATCTCCTTTGCAAAATCTCTCCCACCTCATTCTTAATTGGGGTTGAGGGCTGGGAAATGGGCCTAGGACTCCCCCCCCCCTTTCCCACTGGGTCTAAAGAGATTCAGAAAGTGATTTCTAACCAAGCCATGGAACATGCTTTGCAAACACGCTCCAGAAATGTTCCCCTCTGAGTTTCAGACCATTGTTTCTTGGGAGGGAGAGTTTCAAATCATGGATTTCCCCAAAAAAACAAAATTCAACACAACAGAAAAAGTTCTTTCTCACCTAAAATCCTTAACATACAAACCCACTTCTTCAAATGTACTCCAACATGTCTACATAACACAAAGAAAACTATAAAGGTGTCCCCTATTTATGCTTAGTTTTTGAACAGCAGGGGGCACCCAAATCCTTTTTATCCTACCTGGGAACTTTTTGGTCCCCCAAACTCCTTTTCCTCTGTCAAGGTTTACTTTTGGCCGGATGTTGAGAAATGCATCATTCCAAAAAAGAAAGAGAGAGAAGCATTCTTTATTGGTGACGCGCTCTGAAGACTGACATTTGAGATGGAGGGGAAGACTCAACAATCTTTGCCAGCTAGCTGTCAGCAGACTAGTAAGGAATGGAAGCAGATGTGGTTTCAGATGAACTCTCCCTAGCATTTGGAGAGACACGATTCAGGCCGACTTTCTGTATGCTGAGAAACCAGGCTTGAAAGAAACCCCACCCTGAATTCTAGCAAATCAATCCATTTTGCAGATTCTGGCAGGCAAGAGAAATCACAGTGGTGCGCATTGCTAGAGAGGATTTTCTGCTTTCTGATGATGGGTTATCTATAATGTCTGTTTCTGCCTCTGTGCTGGACAGTCCTGTGTCTTCAGGGTCCCTGCAGAAGTGAAACAACCCATGAGAAGCGCATCTCATGGCTTTGAAAGCACCATGTTAACACACAGGAGGCCTGGCGCTGGGGCTACCAAATGAGAATCAGAAAGACAACGGTTCTTTTTATAGATTTCTCTGTATTAGCCAATAACTGCTATATACATTTATTACAGTCAGCCGATTTGACACAAGGAAAAAGAAGTCGTTGTCCCCATCTTCCTAAAGTAAAAATAATAGGGAAAGGCCAGAGAGAGCCTCGGATAGGAATGGTAGCAGAGATGCCCATCCAAGAGCACGGCTGTACAGGTGGCAGGTGAACAGAAGAAGAGGAGGAGGAGGCTGGAAAAGGCTCCCTAGGAGAAAGGCATCTTTCTAGGCTCAGTGACTCAGGAACCAGAGTAAGAGGCTAACATGGAGGGAAGGGAAGCCAAAACACACAGAGAGATGCACATTTTATTACCTTTCTCCTCCTCCCTTGAATAATGTTTCAAAAGGAGGAGGAGAAGCTGAATAAGAATAATAAAATGTGGGCACGGTGTGAGGGTGTGTGTGCTTGCACACGTGTAAATGTGTGTTGGTCTCCCTCTCTTCCCCTTTTTGCATTAGCCTCTTGGTCTCGATCTCGAAATGCCTCTCAAGCGTTCACGGGGGGCCGGGAGACCCCTGCGGGCACCTCCCTAACCCAGTCCTTCCTTGACCCTTAAGGAACCTCACCTCCATGGCCTCCAGAATCCCTTTGTCTCCCTCCAGGTGTCGTTTGGGCACCCGTGGTTTAAGCAGAGAAAAAATGGCAGCCTAAAATCTATCTCATCATGTTGCAAAATAAATGGGGAGGCACGTTTTACTTCCACTTCCAGGGGGTGGGGGATCCAACCTGACCGGGCCACTGAACCACGTGGCTGGCCCATGGCAAGAAAAGTTTGGGCACCCCAGCTCTATGCAAATCATGTTAGCAAACACACGTGGACTTTTGGAGGGGCGTCAAAATAATCCCCTCCCAGAATCCAGACAGGAAAACCTTGGCCTGTGTTCCTTCGCTGGAACCTTTCTGAAAAGCCGCCTTCAATGAGTTCGGGGGGGGGGGGGGGACCAGATCCCTCAAGGACAATAAGGGTGGGGGATTAAAATGAATCCTTCAAGGCACACTTGCAGGAGAGAACCCAGAGGCTGGTGTGGGGCAGGTGGGGTGGGAGAGGGGAAGGACCTCTGGCCACTTCTGGATGCAGACGGGGGATTTTGGATGTTGTGCAGGTGGCCAAGATCTACGGTTTGCTCCCTCAGGTGTTCCTAAAGCCGAGGTTGCCCTGGAAGGGGGGGGAAGAACCCACTTGCAAGGAAAGCTTCCCCCAGCAGGAAAGATGGGGCTTGCCCTGAAGTGAAGGGGGACTGGGCAGCCTATGCATATGGTGGTGGGTTGGGGGGCAAAACACCCACAGGGGAACTCCACCACCACCACCACCACCACCACCACCACCAGGCTTGGTGATGTCTGGTTTCATGAGACACTTCAGCTTTCAGAAGAAGAGAGGAAGGAGCAACGAGAGAGAAGAGAGACAGGGAGGCAGGCGGGCCGCAGAAGTTCAAATGACACCCGTCGCAAAGAGGATAATCAGGGTGAGGATGATGGCAACGATGACGCAGATGATGGCAATCATCTTGGCGTTCTTCCACCAGTACTTGCGAGCCACCTTCTGGGAAGTCGTCTTGAAGTGCTCCGACTGCGGAGGAGAGAGACGGGACGGGAGTTGAGAGAGAGAGAGAGAGAGAGAGTCAGCTCTGCTCCCCTCCCACTGGAAGACCCACACAGACACACACACCTGGCTGGGAAGATGAAGTTTCTAAACTTGGGAGGTGGAAGGAGGACCACCTGGAGCCCCACAAAATGATGTCCCACAATGGGCCCCTCTCCCCCCCTCCTGCCTGCCACTTGCTCACCGTTGCTTCCAGGTCCTCCGTCTTGTTGCGCAAGTGGTCCAGGTTCTCCCCCCTGGCCAGGATCCGCTCCACGTTCTGCGTCATGATGTTCTTGACCCCCTCAACCTCGCTCTGGAGGTTCTTCACCCGGTCGGACTCCATCCCGGCACCGCTTTTGCTATCACTCTCCTATGGGGCAAAGAAAGGGGTCTTGGAAAGGGGCAAAGCAAGGCAGGGCTGCCCAAAGGATGGTTTGGCTGGGGAGGGGAGGGGCCCCAATCCACCAGCTCTTCTCAGCCAGTGTCACTTCTTTTGCCCAAAGGTTGTGGGAGAGGGTTCACCTTCCCATTCTGCTCCCCAGTCTTTCCTGGATACAGCTTCCCTAGGGCAGAACCAACTCTACAAGGCTTGCTTATTAAACCAACAAACACCAAAAGGGCACCTCGAGAGGAAATCACTGACAGAGAAACAGGACTCAGGCAGTGGATCCCAGAAGCTTTTTAAAAGGTAGACCTAAACTCAAGCATATCCAAGAGCTGGTGGCTTCTCCCCTTCGGAAGTGCCCTTTCCTTTAGTGCAAGGGTGCCCAAATTGTTGGGCGCCATGGGCCGGTTATGTGGATCCTCCCGCCGGAAGTGGAAGTAAAATGTGCCTTGCAATCTGTTTTGCAACAGGATGAGATAGATTTTAAGCTGCCATTTTCTCTGCTTAAACCAGGGGTGCCCAAACTAAGGCCCACGGGCTGGATCTGGCCCCTGAAGCTAATTCATCTGGCCCACGCCACCCTCATCACTCTAAGAAAGGGAAGTAAAACACGCCCATACGGGTGCATTTTACTTCCATTTCCGGGTGCGATTTGGGTGGCATAGGCTGGATCTGCTCAGGAAGGCCAGGAATCCACCAACCTGTAGGTTTTGCCCCTCTAGAAAAGGGCTGGATTGTCTTGTGTGTTTTACCTTCACTGTCATTTCCCCTGGTACAGTATTTAACGTCTATTGTTCACCTGTAAAGCAGGCCAGGAAGGGGCGGGGCTGCTCCCGGAGAGTCCAAAGTTTTGGAAAGCAGCTTCCTTAGACTCTAATTAGGACATTAGACTAATTACGTCTCCCAGGAAGCACTGGGGCAGCTTTGTCCCTCTCTAGCAGAGCAAACATTACAGGTGTGCTGATTATGCAAATTAGCAGAGAGCCCAGAATGGCTTCTAGAGAAGACCCAATAGATGCCATCCTTCACCCCAGGACTCCTGGAAACCTGGCTATGATTCCTTGCTCAGCCATGGAAACCCAGAGAGGAATGTGGATGGGAAAACCAGGCCTTGGCCATCTGTTACGAAGATTTTAAAGAATGTGTTTCAGGTAAGGTTGTTAATGATCTGTTGGGTCTTTTTATACAGGGTCATGTGCGATTGGATTGTGAGTCTCTTTTGGTGATCGGGTGGCTATACAAATCTAAATAAATAAATAATAAATCTCCCAGACTATAAAAAATCCAGTTAGAGACCAGGCACAGAAGAACAACAGAAGTCTGAAAAGGGAAGTCTTCCTGACCAGAGACCGATCCATCTTGGAGAGGAAGGAACAAGTGTTGCTAAAGTATTTAACCAAGGCTGCCTGGCAGGTTTAGGAGCAGGGACCTGATTTAACTCCTCCTCCTCCTCCTCCTCCCCTTTTCTCTAAAGCCCAGGGCTTAAGATTCTAGGTGATTCTAAGTTCATCACCTGTCTCAGTGATGGCCAGTCTTGGCACTCCAGGTGTTCTTGGACTTCAATTCCCAGAAGCCCTGATCAGCAGGAGGGCTGACTTGAGCTTCTGGGAACTGAAGTCCAAGAACACCTGGAGTGCCAAGGTTGGCCATCAATGACCTATATTATATGGCCATGATGGCCAACCTTGGCACTCCAGCTGTTCCTGGACTTCAATTCCCAGAAGCCCAGGTTCGCTCTGTACGAGCAGTAAGCCCATTCACAGGGACGTGGGCTTCTGGGAATCGAAGTCCAACACCAGCTGGAGTGCCAAGGATGGCCATCACTGGCCTATATTATGTGACTTTACATTGTGCTGTATAGGGTGTCTTCAGCTGAGACAGAAAGGTTACAGACTCAAACAAAACAGAACAGTTTTTTTTAAAAAGACAATGTTGTGGTACCTTAAAGACTAACTCCTGTATTGAAATGTGAGCTTTCGTGCACCAAGTCTGCTTCATGAGCTCACATTTCAATACAGGAGTTAGTCTTTAAGGTGCCACAACATTTCAATATATTTTTTTAACTGTTTTGTTTATTCTCAGATATGCCTACACAGGCTATCTGGCTGCAACGTCAAACATTTCAGACTCAAACAAGCTGCAGTTCAGCTGCAGGACAGTGGGAAGAAAAGAGAAGCAAAGTTAACAGGGAACGGACTATGAAAGGGAAGTTCAAGTGGAGCCAGGCTTCGTAGTCTTTGGCATGGGGTTAAAGGAAGCAAATGGTGGCATTTCCAGAAAGCCAAAGGGGAAAACCAAGCCACAGAAATACAGCAAAGCAGTACTGTGACCCCCCCCCCCCACACACACACAACACATTTCTATATTAAGATTAATCGTTCCTGATGCCAAATATAATGCACGTTTAATAAAGTCCGATGGCGGCAGGCATGATCAGAAACCAAGCCCAGAGGCCAGTTGAAACCAAAGTACAGTACAGTACCTTCTTCCAGGGAAAAGGGAGTTCGCAGTGGTGGGTGGATAAAGGGGTTGCATTTGCCAAGCCAGGGACTTCCGAGTCTGTTTTGCATTTGTATCGGGGCGTTTTGATTTTTGTAAATTCAGGCATTACGTTAAATAAAAACACGCACCGCTATTTTAGGATACAGAAAACTAACTTTTTAAAACAAAGGTAACAAATTACTTTTGGGGGAACTTTAGAGCTGCAGGTGCAATGAATGCCTTTTTAAAAACCACTTTCCACGCTCTCTATCCACATCTTTTGCTATGGGCACCTGCTTATCTATATCTGGCATTCCAGAAATATAGCCCCTCCATAGTCCAAGAATTAATCTTCTGAATAAAACCCATCTGCCTTTAATATCCTACCAGGTGCTTGTATTTTCCCCCTGCAGCTTATTGCCTCACCCACTCCAAAAGCCATCATCACAACTGATTTATTAGGATCAGCTGACAGTGATATTTATGCAGGGGTGGCAAGGAGCAATAATCAACTTGGTGTTGGATTTAGCTGGAGAGATCAGAGCCCACGAGAAGGAAGGAGACAGCAGCGGAAGGCCAGCTGGAGAGACACTTCCCATCAAAATCAACAAAGGAGGCCCACCCATTTCTGTTTCCACTGGGGGCAGGGGTTTTGTAGAGTCAATGCTCCTTAATTGCCTATTCAAGAACACTGTAATACATTTTAAGTATTTAATTTTTTAAAAAAAATACTACTTCTTGTACCGTGCTGATGGTAGACTGTTATAAAGTGATTTGAATTACTCATGAGCCAACCATGCTAAAATCATTTACATTGCAATAAGAAATGTTGATGGAAGGCAAGTGTAACGAACACCAGTATAATGAGTTAGGGTTAGCTAATTGTGCTGTTATATTGTTTTGTTTATTTGTCTGTGCACTGCCCAGAGTGGAAAATATCCCAGATGGGCAGTATAAAAAGGTAATAAATAAATAAATAAATAAATAGTCTGCCAGGACAGCAGGTTCCTTCTGTGGCATTAAGACTCTTCAGGGCCAACTATCTTCTCAGGGATTAGTCAAGGTAAAGTTGTCTCCCTTGCTTGAGAGCATGTCGTGTCCGACTCCAGGGTTCAGTGCTCATCTCCATTTATAGCCAAAGAGCCAGTGCTGTCTACATCTGCAGATGTTTTCACGGTCTTGTGGTAGGCATGACTAGACACCGAAGCAGACAAAATGCTGTCACCTTTCCTGCCAAAGCAGTACCTCTTTATCTTTTGAACTGCTAGGTTGGCAGGAGCTAATGGGCAGATGTTGTGCCAACAGGCCCCACTTCAGCCTGTGGGTCCATGGTCGTGCCTTTGCTTCTCAAGGCTGCAGAGGGTCCCTCTTTGGGAACCAGCTGTTGGCATTCAGGGAGGGGCCCAGGGAGGCGCCCCTTCTGGGTGATGATGCCAAGCAGTGGCCCCTGGCCCTCAGTCCCACAGAAGGGCCCTTCTTCCGGTGAGCCAGGGCAGAGTCCCCGTCTCTCTCCACTGGATCAGGCTGGCTCGGCTCAGCCACCACCTGGCCAGGCCACACCTGGCCACTTCCGCATTGGGGTTGAGGGTCAGGGCTCCACTCCTGGCCCCGCAGAAACGCCCTTGGGCAGGAAGGTGTTTGTGTGCGCGCGCTGTGTGTGTGTGTGTGTGTGTGGAAAGAGGGGGAGGAGCCCCGTCCGCTCTTCCTGGATCAAGGTGGGCTCACCTGTCTCTCTGCGCGAGAGACCCAGGCCCTGCTTCGCTGGCCCCACCCGAGAAGCCAGCCGCAGACCAGGGGAGCCGCGGGCGGGCGCGGCGGGGACCCCGTCGGACGGGATGCCGAGCGCTGGAGCCCGTGGCACTGCGGCACCCCCCGACCAGGAAAGCCTCCGCCGGCGGCTCCTTCGACGTGGCCAGGAGGCGCGCCCTCGCCCAGGGAGTCCCGGCAGGCTCCGTCTGCCGTCGGGGGGCGAGAGGAAGTCCCTACTTGCTTGTCCACTTGCCCGCCCGTCCGGGAAAGACTCACCATGCGTCCGTCGGGGGGGTCCCTCTCGGCCCCTCGGCAGTTCCTCTCCGCCGGCCCTCCCTGGTTCTCGGCTGTCCCCGAGACTTCCTGCTTGCCCCGGCGGCCGCCTCCGCCCCTCCGCAGGTGCCTTAATTGGGCGGATCCCCCGCCCGGCTCCTCCTACTCCGGAGCAAGTCCGACTCCGGAGCAAGGCCGAGAACGAGAGGAAAAGGGCAATCGGACGGCAGAGCCCCGCGCCCTGGGGTCTCGTCGGGAGGCGCGCACGCAGGGGAGGGGGTTGCGGGGCTAAAAGGTTCGCCTTGATCCGCCCACCCCAAACCCTGCGGCGCCTCTGAGGTAGCGGAGGTCTTTGGGCTGAGCTGGGCGAGGGCGTGGCCCGTCCCGTCTGAAGACATTGACTCGGATCTTCCTCCCCGACTCCGAGAGTAAAGATAAAGGTCGCTGTTGCTCGTGTCCGACTCTACGGGGCGGTGCTCATCTCCGTTTACAGCCAAAGAGCCAGCGTCTTCTGCAGACATTTCCGTGGTGATGTGGCAGGCATGACTTAGACATCAAAGCACATTAAACTGTGTTACCTTTCCGGCTGAAGTGGTAGCTATTTATGTACTTGAAATTTCTTGCTTTCGAACTGCTAGGTTGGCAGGAGCTGGGACAAAACGACGGGAGTTCATTCCGTCGCGCAGCACTCGAGTCTCGAACTGCTGACTTGCTGACCTTCCAGTCATTAAGTTCAGCGTCTTAACTACTAAGCCATCGAGATCCCAAAGGATACCGAAAACTTTGGAATAAAAATTCCTCCTCCTCCCCTTCAAACGCCGCTCCAGCGAGATGCATTTGATTAAGCTAGTCTGCCCCAAGCCCAGCCTAAACCCAGCTAGACGCCCATTCCTTGTCCCTACTCTGCACATGCTCCGAAACCCCATGCTCCAAAGCCCGAGTCCCAGGGGTGGGCATCAGTAGGTTCACCCCAGTTTGCCAGAACCGGTAGCAGAATTTCCGGCTGGCCCCTCTGCCCATCCAAGTTTTGAAATAAAGTACAGTACTGTAGTCCTAATTCAGGTGCAACGCAGGGCTTCCCCTGGCCACGCCTACCATGCCACGCCCACAGTGGGGTAGTAAAAATTTTTTGGAGCCCACCACTGCCCAGTCCAAACTTTGAAGGGGAGAAAAAAACCCTCTGCCTATGCTCAGAGGCACCTAAAATCTGAACCACCGAGAAGGGTCCTCCTCACATGCTCAGAAACCTCACTTAGCATCAGGGAAGAGCCCCGCCCACACATTCCTAATCCCATTTATTCGAGGCTCTCCCATACCAGTGAAGCCCCGCCCCCGCAGCTGTCCCCACCCTGGCCCCGCCCCTTGGCCCACCCTGAGCTGCTCCACCCTGCAAGAAGGTAAAGGTTTCCTTTGCTGGAATGCCAGTCGTATGCGACTCTAGGGTTCAGTGCTCATCTCTCTTTCATAGCCAGAGAGCCAGCGATGTCTGCATCTGCAGACATTTCCGTGGTCATGTGGCAGGCATGACTAGACACTGGAGCGCACCGAATGCTGTTTACCTTCCCACCGAAGTGGTCCCTGTTTATCCACTTGTAATTTCTTGCTTTCGAACTGCTAGGTTGGCAGGAGCTGGGACAGACGACAGGCACTCACTCCATCCTGCAGTACTCAGGTATTGAACTGCTGACCTGCCGCCTTCCAGTCCAGCATCTTCGCCACTTGAGCCTATGTATGACATAGCATAACGCAATATTACATGGTCATGATATATCATAATGTATGCATACGTGGTCTTGGATCCATCAGATCCAAGGACCCCCCATCAGTAAATCAGCCTTTTTATACTTTTCAGAACACATGATTCTTCAGTCCAGATGGTGCGGATCGGTGTGAGGCGCTTCACCTCTTAGCTTGGCGCCCCATTTTCATCTACCATGTTTAATGACATACATTTGCCCTGTCCTCTTGCTTGTCACATATGTTTCAACATGTTCAGTGATGTACACATCTGCTTACACAACGAAATACATGGCAGGAGCTGGGACAGACGACGGGCGCTCACTCCGTCCTGCAGCACCCGGGTTTTGAACTGCTGACCTTCCGCCTCCCAGTCCCCCTCCAGTCCCTTCTTAGGGGGTGGGTAGGCTTAAAAGGGGGAGGGAGGAGGGGACAGGGGAATCCTCCCTCCCAACCGGGAAGAGCGGGGATCGATCCCGCCCCGTGCCCGCCTCCGCGTCCCGCCCCAGCCCGGAGCTCTCGGGACGGCAGGAAGGAAGGCAGCGCGGCGCTGCCGGCAGGACGGAGGATCGCCAGGCCGCCTGCCTCGCCATGATGGGGCCCGGCAGAGGAGGAGCAGGAGCCGCCGCCGCGGCTGCCGCAGGTCCCGCCGGGGGTGGGGAGGCTCCATGCGAGACCCCCGGGCAGGAAGCCCAGATCAAGGGGGGGGGGGGCTGCTCGGCATCCCGGTTGGCTTTTTTATTGGGGGGGGGGGAGATGGCGGCGAGGGAGGGGCGCCCCTGCTTCGTAGGGATGGGAAAGCCGCGTTTTCTACAGCAGCCCCCCCCCCCAGCCCTGGGGGCCCCTGGACTGTCCCAAGAAGGGAGGACCCCCCACCCCTTCTTTTACCCCCACCCACGCTGCGCCTTTGCTTTGACAGGAGCCCAGCCGGAGGCGGAGCGGAAGAGGTCCCGTCGGGGGGAGAAGAAGAAGAAGAAGGCGCCGCCCCCGCAGACCCCCCGGGACCCCCCAGCGTCCGGCGAGGCGGGCTGGACGACCAGGCGCCTGTTGGGCTTTGCCTGGGCCGACCTCTCCAGCTGGAACCGCTTCGTCTGCCTGCTCCACCGGCCCACCGACCCGGCCTCCCTGGGGGTCTTCCGCTTCCTCTTCGGTAGGGCTGGCCTGGCTTGACCCATGGGAAAGAGCGCCTGCCTGGCCTCTCTCTCTCCCCCCATCCTCCCTTCCACCCATCCAGAGGTTGGCAGGAGAGAGACAGCTAAAATGCTGACTGGAAGGTCGGCAGGTCAGCAGTTCGATTCCTGAGTACTGCAGGACGGAATGAGCTCCCGTCTCTGTCCCTGCTCCTGCCAGTCTAGCAGTTTGAAAGTAAGACATTGCAAGTAGATAAATAGGGACCACTTCGGTGGGAAAGGTAAACATGTTCCGTGCGCTTCGGTGTCTAGTCATGCCTGCCACATGACCACGGAAATGTCTGCAGAAGCCGACAGAGCTGGCTCTTCGGCTTTGAAACAGAGATGAGCCCTGAACCCTAGAGTTGGGGGAACCTTTAAAAACCATCTTTACATTTCTAATGGAGAGAGTGATTCCACTCCAGTGGGTAGAAAAATAAATACACTTGATTGCATATCTTTGGTCAGCGCCTGACCTCTGCCTTGCCCGGCAGAGAGGAAGGACTTTAGACCGCTGGGCTGTTTACTCTGGGGGGTGATTATGGCCTGGAACTGGGAATGTCCAGCTGGGCTCCAAAGCCAACATTCCTGGCTGCCTCTGAGTCCAGAGGGTCCTAATGCTGTCTGTGCCCACGCTCTTCTATCCTGGAGGCAGCCCTCCCACCAGCCCCACCCCACCCCATGGCTAAAGTCTCTGGACTCCAAAACCCATGTGCTCTGCTTGCTCCCTTGTTGGATGGATGCAGTTTGCATTCCTGGGAATGGAAGCCCAGGTTTCTTTGGTGTTGCCCAGTTTGTGTATTTTATGGAGGCGAGGGGGTGGTGGTGGTGGACGGTGACCCTGGGGCCAACTCCTTTTTGCTTCTTGGCCGTGCTAACTGCCCCCTCTGTCCACGTGTCTCAGGAAGAAATGATGTGATCCTTTCTGACGCTTTTGCTGGCTCACGGGAAGGCGGAAGGTCAGCCATTTGATTCCCGAGTACTGCAGGACGGAGTGAGCTCCCGTCTCTGTCTCAGCTCCTGCCAACCTAGCAGTTCAAAAGCAAGGCATTGCAAGTAGAAAAATAGGGATCACTTCGGTGGGAAAGGTAAATAGCTTTCCTTGCGCTCCAGTGTCTAGGCATGCCTGTCACATGACCACGGAAACATCTGCAGAAGCAGACAGCGCTGGCTCTTTGGCTATAAACATAGATGAGCACTGAACCCTAGAGTTGGATACGACTGGCGTTCAAGCAAGGGCCACCATTACCTTTTACTTAGATGTTCTAACCCTGTTAGGTTGATTGGCAATAAGAGATGGTTCTGATGGGAGCTTTGCTCTTGGCCTGTGTTTCCGTTGCCTTAATTGGCGTTTCTTTGACGAGCTGAGCGTTTGGTCTCCGCCCACTTTCTCCCTTTGCCACCAGGGACGTGGTTTTGGGGGTGGGGTGGTGGTGCAGACGACCGTCCCGCCTCCTTTCCTGACTGCTCTATGATCCTGTGGCTGGTTCCAAAGCATCTTTTGGTCTGTTGTTCTTTTAATAGCAGCTGCATTTTGAGGTTCTTCAAATCTCAGGGAATCCCCTCTGAAAGCCTGGCAGGAGAATCGGCCTGGTTTGCAAGGGAAAGGCCAGTCCAGCACAAACAAACAACTGGATCCCTCTTCTTTTAAGGCTGGAGTGTTTAGCAAAATGAGGGATGAAGAGAAGGAGGGGAAACCGCTTGCTTGGTGGAGTCACAGGCAAAGGGGTTATTATGATGCGTCCAGTGCAGGAAGTGCAATTGTGGTGAAAACCGCTAGCCTGGCGCGGGGTCAGTTTCTGCTCTTCGCAGCGTCTCGTCCTCGGCCGGAAAAGGCCTTCTGGCACCTCAGAGGGCAGCAGGGTTTGCCTGCCTGGCGTCTGCTTTGGCGACCTGCCTTTCCCTTCATGGGACAAAGCCTTGCCTGGTAGGCACTGGACGTTTGCAGCTGATGGACGGAGCGAGCAGGAGGGGCCGCATGGCGAGTCCAGCATTGCAGGCCTGGGTTCGTTATGTGTGCAAAGGAGGGAAGAGACGGGTGTAGAATCCCCTCCCAGTCATTGGCACAGAGACTGTATGGCCCCTTCAGGTGGACTCCAGCTCCCATCTGGTCTGATTTCTGTGCAGGCTGATGGGAGTTGTCATCCCACGGCCTCAGAGTCCCTTGCCCACCCTGGAGAAAGGGATTGATGCATCAACCTCCCTCATGGACTCCCCCTGGTTTCTGTTCCCCCTCAGGACTGTTGATGGCCTTGGACATCCCCCAGGAGCGCGGCCTGAGCTACCTGGACCACAAGTACCTGGACGGGCTGCAGGTGTGTCGCTTCCCACTCTTCAACTTCTTAGCACCGCTTCCTCTGGACTGGATGTACCTGGTCTACACGGTTATGCTGATGGGTGAGGAAGAGGGCAGCCCCATGGAGGATGGAGAGTGGTGGACCCGGGGATGTCCTTTGCTGCCAGGACTTCTGAGGCCAGAAGTGTTGAGACAAGGTGGCCTTAACTTGACCCCCCCTTCCCTTGCCCTCCCAGGTGCCGTGGGCGTCATGTTAGGCTGCTTCTACCGGCTCAGCTGCCTCCTCTTCCTCCTGCCTTACTGGTACATCTTCTTCCTCGACAAAACCTCCTGGAACAACCACTCCTACCTGTACGGGCTCATCGGCTTCCAGTTCCTCTTCATCAATGCAAACCGCTACTGGTAAGGCCCTCCCAGAGCAGAGTTTAAACTCACGGGAGGGTTTGCTTCCCAAAAGACTTGAAACCACCGAGTTCCCTCTTGGTGCCCAATCCCAGCTTTCACATTATTCTGTTTCTGTGTGTAGGACCCAAAAGAGACAAGACTAAGCCTTATGACAACCTTGTAGATCAGGGGTGCCCAAACTTTTCAGGCCGTGGGCCGGTCATGTGGTTCAGTGGGCCGGTCGCAGGGTCCCTCCCACCAGAAGCAGAAGTAAAACGTGCCTTGCAATCTGTTTTGCAACAGGGTGAGATAGATTTTTAGGCTGCCATTTTCTCTGCTTAAACCAGGGGTGCCCAAACTATGACCTGTGGGCCGGATCCAGCCCCCGACACCACAGTATGGGTGCGTTTTACTAATGCTTCCAGGAGTGGCAAGGGCAGCGTGGGCCAGATGAATTTGTGTCAAGGGCCAGATCTGGCCCCGAAGGCAATTCATCCAGCCCACAACGCCCTTGCCGCTCCTGGAAGTGGAAGTATGGGTGCGTTTTACTAATGCTTCCAGGAGTGGCAAGGGCAGCGTGGGCCAGATGAATTTGTGTCAAGGGCCAGATCTGGCCCCGAAGGCAATTCATCCAGCCCACAACGCCCTTGCCGCTCCTGGAAGTGGAAGTAAAACACGCCCATACGGCCTAGTTAATTAACAGGCCCTAGTTAATTAACTAGGACTCAGTGATGGGATGTAACAGGTTCTAACCAGTTCTCTAGAACCGGTAGTAACTTTTCCCAGTGTCCCGGAGAACCGGTAGCAGCTTTTAGAGGGAACCACCTTCGGGGCTTACCTTTTCACTGTGCATGTGTGCATGCATGCCTATAGTGCTTGGCGTGTATGCACAACCTCCTTGCTGTCCTCCCAAGTGGGGAGGGGGAAAAGAAGCTGCTAGCCTGAAGCTTCTTATAGCCTGCTCTCCAGGGTAAGTGATTCACCTTTGGATGTGGTGTGTCTGTGTGTATTTTAATGTGTATTTAATACCTTTACCTATAGTGACGTACTACCACAGTTCCTAAAAAGGCCTGGCAGCTGGCAGGCCTGGCGGCCTGACTTGGGTTTTTTAAGCAAAGTCTTGGAGTTGCCTTATCCATAAGCTACACCTGTGCTGTTCCAATTGCTGCTCCAATTGGAGAACCCTTAAGGAGATACAGCTGTTTTACATTTACATTAAGGCATATTATCCTAGAGAACTGGTTAGACAAAGACTTAGTACCTAACTTCTTTAACTGTTGAAAAGTGCCAAAATGAAGCCAATCTTGTGGTGTAGTTCCTTCCAACCTAGTATTTTATTTTTAATTATTTTAATTATTTTTTCTTTGGCCCCGCCCACAAAATCATGATATCATGACATTAGCTCCGCCCACACTGTGATGATGTCACGGTGGGGTAGTAAAATGTTTGACATCCCACCACTGCAAATAATACAGGTTGAGTACAAAGGCTTCATGTAAAAGTTTACAATAGAACAAGAGGGGCCTTAAACGCAAGAAAGTTAATTACAAGTTACATTGAGTCAATTTTTATTCAAACAAATCTTAGTTCAAAAGGTTGCACAGTCAACATCAAAGGAGGAAAGGCAAAAAGCTTCTGCTTATCCAGTGGAAAAGACATCATTTCATGGGGCGGAAGAAAAACAGGGCCAGTTAATTAGCTAGGGAAAGTAATAATATAGAGGTTTCATGCAAAAGGTAAAATTATTATTATTATTATTATTATTATTATTATTATTATTATTATTATTATTATTATTATTATTATTATTATTATTATTATTATTATTATTATTATTATTAATAATAATAATAATAATAATAATAATAATAATAATTTTACTGGATGACCAGTCCAAAGAGTCAATTTAGAATGTCCCAAAGGAATAAACTCCCCCCCCCCCCATCCTTGACTGTCTGATCTGCCCCCTAACAATCCCCTTAGCTAGTTAAAGAAAAGAAACACGCAGACGTTCTACCTCCTGGCTAACCACTTTAACATCTATCTCCCCTGAAACAATAGCAAAGAGATAAGTCATGATTAAAGCTTGTCTTGAGAGGAACTCTTAGAAGGGCAAATGAAAAAACAAATGACTGGATTAGAGATTGAAGGGGGAGCAGCAGGCAGAAATTCTTAATCCAGTTTCAAGTGTCCCGAATATTTGGTCAATGTAAAAATCCAACCTGCCAATATCAAAATTGTAAGTTCCACTTTGACTTTTCCTTGGAATAAGAAGATACTGTATAAGAAATAGCAGTATTAATATCAAATAGACAGTATAAAGGTTACCCATCTGATCCTAAAGGAAATTCTTAACAAGAACCCAAGTTAGCAAACACTGACAGGCAGTTAATCAGGCACATCAGAAAACAAAACAAACAAAATAAAATGCAAAACACTGTAGCACTTTAAAGACTAACTGCTATATTTTTATTGTTAGCTTTCGTGGATCAAGTCCACTTCAAGATCCACTTTCGTGGATCAAGTCCACGAAAGCTAACAATCAAAATATAGCAGTTAGTCTTTAAAGTGTTACAGTGTTTTTTATTTTATTTTGTTTGTTTTGTTTTCTGATATGCCTGAAACAGACTAACACGGCTACTATTCAAAAAAAGGCAGTTAATCAGTTTCTTTTGGATGAGTGGAGCTTCCTTGAGATGAGATTAACAGGTTAAAGGTGACGCTCAGTTCAGTTACCTCCTAACTCTTATTCCCAAATGCATTTTAATGCATTTATAAAGTATCAAAGATTTCTAGGCACAATTTGAGTGTATTTCTGTACATGTTAGAGTCCCATTTTTGCTGCGCCGGGCGACTCATAGGCATCTATTTCTTAGGTCGATCGATGGCCTCTGGAATCCCCGGAAGAGAAACGCCCATGTTCCGTTGTGGAATTACACCGTGCTGCGCACCCAGGTACCGTGGGGGCGTGAGTGGCATGGGAGTCGTTCCCCCCCCCCCCATGCTTCTTGGTTGCCTAGAGGCAAAGGGTCTTTCTTCTCCTCTGAGAGGCAGGGAAGAGCTATAGTGGCCTCCCTTCCTCCGGCAAGGGCCGCTCTCTGGCGTCTCCTGGGTTGGCGTGTGAGAAAGGTGACATATTAAGAGATGTTAACAGATGTTAAGTCTTTTTGAGAACCTCCCTGAGCTCCCCTGAGACCGTGGGTGGAAAGGAGGAGGTTCCTTGTAGCTTTCAGGAGGGATGAGAAAAACGTGGACCATTTGGAGACTCTGAAGGGGGTGGGATTCCCCTCCGAGCCTTCCTCCGTACACACCTTGCCTACCTACCTGCTGCCCTTTCCCACCCGATGCCTTCCTTGGCATCTTCCTAACAATCCAGGACTTGCTTTGCTTCCAACTAGATCTTCATCGTCTATTTTATCGCGGGTATCAAGAAGCTGGATGAAGACTGGGTGGAAGGCTATTCCATGGGCAGCCTGGGGCGCCATTGGCTCTTCAGCCCCTTCAGGTGGGCCAGAAGGGGTCAGAGCCTGGATCAAGCTGGGCTGGGTGGGGCTGGGTGGTGGTGGTGGGACTTGAGACGGCTCCCCTCCCTGAGGACCCCAATAGCAGGGTTTACTTCCTGCTCTTGCAGAAGCTTCTCCTCCCCCTCCTCCTCTCACCAGCCCCACTTCTTGGTTTGTTTCCTCCAGGGCCGTGATGTCGGAGGAGATGGTCAGCCTGCTGGTGGTGCACGGAGGGGGACTTGCGCTAGACCTGACGGCTGGCTTCCTGCTCTTCTTTGACGCCACCCGCCCCATCGCCCTTTGCTTCGTCTCCTACTTCCACTGCATGAATTCCCAGCTCTTTAGCATTGGTAAGTCCTGGCAGGCCAAAAGACCCCCATCTCCGCCCCTTCCTCTCATTGGGGCTTCCTACAATAATGTCACTGCAGTGGCTTAATGCAGTGGTGTCCACTAACCACCCAGATGCTCTACTTTCAGGGTTCCCCAAATGTAGCTTTCCAGGTGTCCTTGGAGCTCAGTTCCCAGGAGCCCACATCAGCCACACCTGTGGATTAGGGCTCCTGGGAATGGAAGTCCAGGAACACCTTGGGAGCCGAGGGTGAGGAGCCCTGGTCTAACACCAGGAAGTTCTTCCCAATGTTTAGTCCAAGCCTCCTTCCTCATCCCTTGCATGGCTGCTTTTGCATTCTTTAAGGTGGCGCCTCATTCAAGGAAGAGAATTTGTGGTGCAGTAGGCCGGAAGGCTTGGCAACGATTCCTGTCTTCTGGAGGGGCCGGAATGCTGTCCGTCTGTCTGTCTTAAGCCTGTCCTTGAAAAGATCTCCCAGCTGGTCCAAAGGAGATGATTCTTCTTCTTACTCATGTGGTGATGCTTCTTTTGCCCACCAGGCATGTTCTCCTACACCATGCTGGCTACCAGCCCTCTCTTCTGCTACCCAGACTGGCCCCGCCGACTGATTGCCAGGGTGCCCTCCTGCCTCCACAGACTCCTGCCCCCCGTGGAGCCTCCCCAGCCCAGCCCGGAGTGTGTCTACGGAGAAGCCGGGCAGGAGAGGTCGGCCAGAGCCGCCCGGAAACTGGGGCTGCGCCAGAAACTGGGGGCCATCTTCACAGTGCTGTATGTGCTGGAGCAATTCTTCATGCCTTACTCACACTTCATCACCCAGGTGAGACAGCCTCGGGGTGGGTGGGTGGCCTTCCATTCCTCCTTCCTCTGATCTTCAGTGGTGGGTGTGGAGAAAGAGGCTCTCCGTGGTGTCGTCAGAGAGAGGTAGATCCCCTTGAACTGACTTCTGAGACCCCTGGCCAAGTCCTCTCTTTGGCATGGATAATGGTAGCCCTCTTTGATGGAGGGCAGAAGCTTCATCCCTCCTGGCCAGGGGCTGAGGAAGGGACTTGTGGAACTGGATCTGTGGTCCTTTTTAAAAAATCATTTTTATTAAATTTTCAAACAAAATACAATTTAAAAAAAAACATACATTACAACAAATACAATATATCAAAGAAGAAGAATTTTGTGTCAGAAATTATTCTGGGTTGAAAGGATTCTAGGGTTCCCAGAAGAATCTTCATGGCTGATCACCATGAGAAGAGCCAACATTCGGAATTGAATATGGCACTAGGAGAAGAAGGGGAAGGAGATGATGATGATGATCCCTATTCCGGCTTGGCCGGGGACTTCCATAGAGGCCTCCAAAAATGCTCTACAACCATTTCCTGACATCTAGATGTTGCTGAGAGCCTAAGCCAGTGGTGGCAAACCAATGGCAGATGTGGCACTTGAAGTCCTCTGTGTGGGCATCAATGTGGTTGACTCAACACAGTCTACCCCGCCCCTCTGCCCAGCAGCCCAATGGGAGTGCTTCCTCCTTCCCCCAGCACAGAGTTTGTCCCGCCCCTCTGCCCAGCAGCCCAATGGGAGCGCTTCCTCCCTCAGCACAGAGTTTGCCCCGCCCCTCTGACCAACAACCCAATGGGATCACTTCCTCCCCCAGCACAGAGTTTGCCCCGCCCCTCTGCCCAGCAGCCCAGTGGGAGAGTTCCCCCTCTCTTCCCCTGTTGCCGTATTAGTCTATGAATTTTTAAATTTTTTATTGATGTGTTTTAACTTGGGTTGTAAGCCGCCCAGAGTCGGGCTTGCCCGATTGGGGCGGGTTAGCAAGTATGAAATATAAATAAATAAATATAAATAAATAAATAAATTGGCACTTTGTGATAAATAAGTAAGTTTGGCCTTGCAGTTTGGGCCCTTGGTCTCTAAAAGGTTGGCCATCTCTGGCCTAAGCCTTTGCCAGAGAGCCAAGCACGTGCCTGGGAAGAAAATGATCTGGCTAAATGATCTCCCACAATCTTTGGCTTGCAGTCTAAACACCCATGAGGTTGTCCCTCTTTATTTTGACAGAGTTGTGCTTGTGCAAAGATGCACCAGGCAAACCCTGAAAAGCCACACCCCAACACACACACACACACCACACAGGGCAACTGGGTCCCAGCTCTGCCAACTTGGAAGGGTAGAACAGCCACCCCCAAAGGAAGCGGCAATGTAGCGTGTGGTCCATGGCAGATGGAAGGCCGTGTGCTTTATGTGTTGGGGAAGGAGAAGGAACCTGCAATGCCACCTGATCTCCCCTCCCTGTCGTCCTCCCCCCCCCCTGTACTGCAGGGCTACAACAACTGGACCAATGGGCTGTATGGCTATTCTTGGGACATGATGGTCCATTCGCGCTCTCACCAACACGTCAAGATCACCTACCGTGATGGCGTCACAGGAGAAGTCGGGTACCTCAACCCTGGGGTGAGTCTCTTGGTTCCGTTTTGGATGGATGGGTGGCCCAGGGGTAGGGTGGGGTGGAGTGTGTCATCTTCCAGCTACTTGATAGAGGCGCTTCTCCCCACATCTGGAGAGGCTGTGAGAATGTATATCTTAAGTCCCTCTCCTCCCCAGCACCTGCTGTTCTTCCCCCGGGCCGGAAATCCAAACTCTACATCAAGGGCCCAAACCAGCAATTGCAATACGTCCTCCTCCTCCTCCTGCTCCCCCCACTTGAACTCTCTCTCTCTTGGAGCAGGTCTTCACACAGAGCCGGCGCTGGAAGGACCACGCGGACATGCTGAAGCAATATGCCACCTGCCTCAGCCACTTGCTGCAGAACTACAACATCTCTGAGCCTGAGATCTACTTTGACATTTGGGTCTCAATCAACGATCGCTTCCAGCAAAGGTTAGCGCAGTGGTGGCCAACCTTGGCACTCCAGCTGTTCTTGGCCTTCAGTTCCCAGAAGCCCAAGTCCCTGTGAATCCAGATGCATGGATTTACTGCACATACACACGTAGGGTGTGTGTGCGTGGTCCTTTGGGGAAAAGGCAAAGCCCTTGAGACAGAGGGTCAACCGTGCAGCTTTTACAAAGACCGCTTCTTCTTGGGGTCGTCATGCGTTAGACCCGTCTCTTCTCAACCTTTTAGACCCGTGGGCCATTGGGTCATCCTCCCTGTGACAGTTTTCAGGGGCTGGACGGCCATTTTGCCCTCCCTCCACCACATGGTACTTCCAGGTGTGGTGGAAGAGGTGGGGGCCACATGAAATGGTGTCACGGGCCACATCTGGCCCATGAGCTGCAGCTTGAGAATCCCTGCTGTAGGGCCTTCCCGTCCTCTGCGGTCACACGAGGTGAAGTGGCAGCCGCGCAGGTGTCTCCACCTGTGGAATTAGAGTGCAGTGCCCAAAATAGGGGCCGAGGCCCAGGTGAGGGAAATTTATTTATTTATTTATTTATTCCAATTTAATATCCCGCCCCAATCAGGTAAACCCAACTCTGGAACAGGGTAGGTAGAGCTAGACAGTGGGATGTCCAGACCTTCAGGTTCTTCTACAGCTGTAACAGACCATGGGCCGGAAAGGCCGTGGGAACTCCCAGGGCAGAAGAGGGATGGGCTGCCTTGTCCTTGGGCAAATGGACCTTTCACCAGGCCGGCTGAGTTGAGCCTTGAGGACCTGAAGGTCAACCTAAACGTGGCCGTCTTGGGGCTTTTCAACCAGAATCAGCTCAAAAGGCGCTCAGTGGTCCTTCTGACTTGAATAACAAAACTGGGGGCGTGCTGGTCCTCCTTGGCAGGCTCTTTGATCCCCGGGTGGACATTGTGCAGGCGGAGTGGTCCCCCTTCCAGAAGACCTCCTGGTTGAAGCCTCTCCTGGTGGACCTCTCGCCGTGGCGGACAAAGCTTCAGGAGATTGAGGACTCGCTGGACAACCAGACCGAGGTGGTCTTCATTGCGGACTTCCCAGGTAGCCCCTTAGAAGCAAACGCCTCGTCCAGGCCCAGCCGAAGGTGGGATCAGCTGGAGGATGGGGTTGGGCTTGCCTTTGGTGCCCAAGTTGAAGTACCAACTCAACTCCTGGCAAGGGCTGGCCAGTCACTCCAGTCTAAGGAACCTGCCTCCTCTCAATAGGAGAATGGGGATGTTATTTTGAGCTTCTTGCTCTCCTTGTCTCTCTCTGTTGCCCTCCTGCAGGCTTGCATCTGGAGAATTTTGTGAGCGAGGACCTGGGCAACACCAGCCTGCATTTGCTAAAAGGGGAAGTGGTTGTTGAAGTGGTGAAAGCCCAGAAGAACCAGACTCTGCGGGATGGAGACCGGATCCAGGTGAGGGCCGGGCTGAAGTTCCTGCAGCGGCCCTCCTCACTCATTCCTCTGTGTTGGCACAGCTTCAAGTGCCGTCCCTGAGATGGCGAAGAAGTCTGGGATGAGGAGAAGGGCCTTCTCGGTGGCGGCACCCATGTTATGCTATTCCACTTGAGCTACACCAAGCTTCCTCACTCCAGTTGTTTAAAAAGCAATTGGAGATTATGCTTTTTGGAGCCCTTCACAAACATCTCGCCTCCCCCTGGCAATTAGACTGGGGTCTGGCTCGTACCCCTCCCAATTTGGTTGCTCAGGACACTGGTCGGTTGTATTCTGGCCCATTAGGGTCTGTTTTACTGTGAGCTTTGATTGCAGTTTTTTTGGGGTGGTGGTGGTGGTATTTTAAAGATGTTTGTTGTTGTACGTGGGATTTTATGCTGGTGATGGCCGAAAGGTCTGGCTTGGAAGGGGAGGCGTTTGGCCCCAGACAAGGACTTCTCCTCTCCTTACTCGGAATGCTCCAGTACAGGGAGACACTTTGCCCACCACCTGATTCCTGCCCTGAGTATTTTCCTACTGGGACCCCCAGGGAGATGATGCTGAGGGGCCCCCACCATCCCCAGGACCTGCCCCTGCGGTGACCGCTTGCTGCCTCCTCAGTCCTTTCCTCTGTCCTCTTGGCTGCAGCTGCCCCCGGGTGAATACCATAAAGTCTTCACGGTATCTCAGGAGCCCTCCTGCTACATGTATGTCTACATCAACACCACAGAAGCAGCCCTGCAGCAGAACTTCACCCACCTTCTGGAGCTGCGGGAGAAGGTGCAGAACGGGACGGGTGAGTCGGCTGGAGGCCGGGGGGGGGGGGCATTCAGTTAGGTGGCCCTCAAGTCCCTAGCAATTGAGCTCTCACTCCATCCATCCATTCATCCATCCAACCAACCAACCATCCATCTCTCCCTCCCTCTATCCATCCGTCCACCCATCCAACCAACCAACCAACCATCCATCCATCCAACCATCCCTCTCCCTCTTTATCTATCCAACCAACCATCTATCCATCCATCCAACTATCTATCCAACCATCCAACTATCTATCCAACCATCCATCCATCCATCCAACCAACCAACCATCTATCCATCCATCCATCCATTCATCGGGTTGCCTCTGGGCTGCTTCCATTTCCAAACAGAGCTTCTGATGGTAACCCCTGCTCTCTCTCTTCCCCAGAAACGGAGCCCCTCCCTCCAGAGCTGCAACCCATCCTGGACGGTTCCCTGGAGAACGTGACTGAAACGGACCCGGTCGTTGAAGCCTTCCTCCGGCGGATGTCACACCGGGTGGAGCTGCAGAAGCGACGCAATGCCACGCTGGGGGAGCGTCTCCGCCGTTTCGCTGCCAAAAAGTACTTCATTTTCCGTAGGAGGTAGGTTGGTGTGTGCACATGTGTGTGTGTGCCTTTGGCCAGGGGTCCTGTGGAGAAGACGCTTCCTCTGGGTGAGGTTTCGATGTATCGATGCCTCTTATAGCCGCCGGCAAGAGTTCTGTCCACCCATCTGTCCTTCTGAATGTTTACTCAGCCAAGCAAGTGGTTGTCCCTCATTCCCGTTGGCCCTCTTTGATAGTCATGTACAGGGCCATCACCGTTGAGGCTCCGCTCCGGTGGGTGACCCGAAGGCAGGCGAGGGTGACCTTTGGAGCAGGGGGTTTGGCCATTGTCTGGATGGGGGACCTCTTGGGGATCCTGTGGACCCTTTTCTCCAGGAGATCCACCAGGGAGGATGGGAGGGAAATGGACCGGTTCTTAGTGGTAGAAATTTGCAGGTCGGGTCAAGCTTTGCTTTCCCTGGCCCTGAGCTAGCTGTGGCCAAGAGGACCAAAGCCCATCATCCCCTGGGAGTTTCCTTTTTCTTGCCTCAAACGAACCTACTGTTTCCACTCTCTTAGGGGCTCTTTCTTGGTTCCCGAGTGCAGGTGAGGCCACGCGGGTGGCTTTTAAATCTGTTCTGTACATTGAGGGACTGCAAGGTTGGCAGGTCAGCAGTTCTGCACGACAGAATGAGCTCCTGTTGTCTGTCCCAGCTCCTGCCAACCTAGGGGTTCGAAAGCAAGAAATTGCAAGTAGATAAATAGGGACCACTTGGGTGGGAAAGGTAGCAGTGTGTCCATATGCTCCGGTGTCTCGCCTTGCCTGCCACGTGACCATGGAAACATCTGCAGACAGTGCTGGCTCTTTGGCTGTAAACGGAGATGATCCTCAGCTCCTAGAATTGGATAGGACTGGCTTTTGAGCAAGGGAGGCCTTGACCTCGAGGCTGACCAGGAGGCTGGTCAGCTTCCTCCTTGACCTTTTCCCCTTCCCCCCCCCCAGCCTGCTGATGACCTGGATCTCCCTGAGGAACTTGGTGTGGGGCCGTCCCCCCCTGGAGCAACTGGCCAAGGAAGTGGCCTATGCCAACATGGAGGATGGAGTGGATTCCGCCGCCGGCCAGGTGGACGCTCAGCCAAAAGACCAGGAGCGCTCTGACCTCTGACCCCTCCACACCACTTAGTCCAGACCACTAGCAACCACAGAGGCGGGAGGAGGAAGGACAGGCCGTTTGTGGGGTGAAGGGGCCAGTCCCTTGAGCCCTCCTGGCTTGCACCACTGGGAGCACCACCCTTCCTTTTCTGGACTCTTCTTCCCTCCCCAACCCCTGCCACTCTCAGCCACCAAGCCACGGCCTCCCCTGCCGGCCCTTGATCCCTCTGGAGATGGGCGTTGACATAGGGCTGGGAAGGGTTAAGAATCAAGGGCTGGGGGAGGATATCTCCAAGGCATTTCCCATGGAGTCAGATGATGGCATTGGAGGAGAAGGAGGAGACTCAATGGAGGGGGAGCCAAGCTAAGCCAAGCCACCACACATGCCTTTCCTTTCCCAGAAAAGCCCCTTTATGGACAGGGCGCTTCAAACGAACTAACTTTTCGCCCCCGAAACACATGCTGGGGATTTATCTGACTGACCCCCGAAGGATGGAGGAGGCTGAGCCAACCTTGATCCCTGCTCAGGATCGAACTCACAACCTTTGGGTTGCCGGACAGCAGTTTAACCCCTGCGTCGCCACCAGGAGAGTTTTCTGGCCCACCTTTGTTTTTATGGGACGGCCTGTGATCCTTCCTCTCTGAGCCAGTAAGCTGAGCTAGGAGACGTTAAGACCAGGGATTCTCCACCTGCGGGCTAGATGCGGCTTGCGGCACCATTTCATGTGGGGCCCCCCGCTGCCTCCACCGCACCAGGAAGTGCCGTGTGGTGGAGGAAGGGCAAAATGGCTGTCCGGCCTCCGAAGCTATGGAGCTTTTAGGAGGAAACGCCGGAAGCGACTCCTGAGAAACCGGGGTGGGGGTGGGGGAGACCTTTCCATGCTGGTCTTCCAGGGGGACCAACGGCCCCCTCAGCAGCTGCACAGGAGGCCAGTTGGCCGCCTCTGCTCTATGTAGCCTAGAGAGGGGGGGGAGGGTTTCTATGCACCCTGTGCCTCTTTGTTTTGTATTTAAAAGTCCGCCGCACAAGACTGCTGCCCCTGTGCGTGTCTTTCATGCGCTCTTCCTGCGAAGAAGGGGAACTCATGGGGGGGCTTCCCGGACGGAGGGAAGAGAGGTTGGGCTGTTGGCTAGAGGAGACCCTGTGGCGTTAAGCAGAGGCGAAAGGCAAGATGACGAGGCCAAAGGCATTGGAGTTTATTCCAGACACTCTCAGTCAGGGGGGACTTTATTAAAATAAAGACAAAAACCACACCCGTCTATTGAAGACGGTTTTTAAAATCCTGGCCTTACCAAGCCACGTTGGCGGCTGCTTTAAGTGGCACCGCATGGGCACTTCTGGTGCCTGAACTCACGCCTGATCCCCCCCTTCAAACAATGGTAATAAATTACAACCCCAGCCTAGGCTGCCAAAACCTCAAGATCCAAGGGGAGCTCCGGCCTGAGCAGGGCCGCTTCATTCGCTCCGGTCTTTGGGCTCCCGATACTTCCACTCGATGTAGTCAAAGATGTCTTTCTCGCTGTCAACAGGGAGGGGCTCCCCGGCAACTCCTGCAAACACAAGGCCGGGTGCAATTCAAGGTGCTGGTTATTACCTTTAAAGCCCTACATGGTAGTGGGCCAGGATACTTAAGAGACCGCATCGTCCCAAGGACATCTGTCCCTCCCACCAGAGTGGACCGGAGAGGCTCTCTGGTTGTGCCATTGGCCAGAGAGGCACATCTCTCTGGCACTAGAAGGAAGGCCTTCTCTGTGTCCACTCCGGCCCTATGGAACCTCCTCCCAATAGAACTACGCCTGCAAACGGAACAGCTATCCTTCAGGAAAGGGTTGAAAACTTGGCTGTCAGGTCAGGTCTGGGGAATGGATGGATCAATTTCCCCAGCTGGCTGGATGGTTTGACACCCAGTGCCTCCTAGCTACAACGGCTAGTTTTTAATGCTAAGTTTTAAAGCTTCTTTTAAAACGTTTAATTTTTGAACTGATTTTAAATTGTTGTCAATATGCTGTTGTGTTGGGAATCGCCCTGGGTCCCTTCGGGGAGGAGGGCGATAAACAAATTTAAATAAATAAATAAATAAAGGGGGGTCCCCGGCTCTGCCTCAGTCACACACACCCTTGTATAGACAGGCCACCTGCAGTTGGATTCCCAGTCGCCTGAGAACGAAGTCTCCCCCCCCCCCCGAGTTCTGGGGCCTCTTGAGGTGGCCAAAGGTCCAGCGCAGACCCAGAGAGCAGAGGCAGGGTCCCCCCTCCCCGCCCTCACCTGTGACGCCCAAGGGCCGGATTGTGTACTCGTTGAGGGTGAAGCCCTTTTCCAAGGCGTGGGTCCGCATGTTCTTATTGAAGATGTCGCTTCCCGTGAAGTAGAGGACGCCACAGAAATACTGGTCCTTGGGGATCAACCTGGAGCGCCAAGCAGGGAAGGGGTGAGCTGGGGGGGGCAGCCAGGCACGGTCGCCCCGGGCAGCCCTTCCACCCCATTTCGGAAAAAGGCCGCTCTGGGGAGGCCGTCCACATTACAGCTGGAGTGAGACTGTAAGGTTGTTCTGGCCAGCCACATTTTTTACTACCACACTGTGGGCGGAGCCAACATGTGGGCGAAGCCAATGTCATGACATCATGGGCAGAGCCAATGTAAAAAAAAAAACCATAAATATAAGTAAACATAAAAATTAAAATTAGATAGACATAAAAATACACATAAAATACACATTAAAATAAATACATTGTAGGCGCGCATGCACACCAAGCGCTTGGCACGCATATGCAGTGGGGGAACCAGCAAAAAGGTAAGCTCCCGAGGTGGTTCCCCCCCAAAGCCTCTACTGGTTCTCTGGGAAAGGTTACTACCAGTTCTGGCAAACTGGTGCGAAACCTGTTGCTGCCCATCACTGTTTCTGGCACAGGGTGAAGAAAGAGGGTGGCCAAGGGGCAGCAGCCTCTGCATCCGCTCAAGAGGAGCCAGAGAAGGGAGGCCGGAAAAAGGCCTCCTTCGAAGGCAGCGCAAGGCCAACTCAGTCCAGGGGGAAGCTCTTGGCCTTCACTCCCCAACCCGCCCCCTTCTTTCTTGACGTGTGGATTCCACTTCAGGCAGTCCTGAAAGAGCCTCCTCAAAGACTGTGGCATTTCTGAACCACCACCGGGCACACCCTGGTTAAGGGCAGCCTTGTGTTGCTGGCTAGTCTTTCTCACACTACGGCACCAGGTGAAAGAAACTGCAGAATGGGCTCACCCAAAGGTGCCTTCACTTGGGCAGTTTCATGTCTGGCCTAGACACGGAAGAAGAAGAGTAAGAAGGAGAAGAAGAAGGAGGAAAAGAAGAAGAAAAAGAAGAAGGAGGAGAAGTCGTCCTCTGACAATCTGGACTTTTACCGTCTTCCCTCTTCTCCTAACTCTTTTCACTCTCACTGGATATGGACCACCATTGGGGGGGGGGGGGGAAGAAGCCTCTACTTCATCCCCACCAGGATTCTTCGGCCTCTTGACGTCCTGCTTGAGACTTACCGGATATCAATTCTCCTGTAAGGGAAATCTGTTCCATCCTCTTTGCTGGGCAGGCGACAGACTCCCTGCAAGGGGGTCAGAAATCATAACAGGACTACCATGAGGAGGATTTACAAGACACCCCCCCCCCAGCAGTCTGACTAGCCGGGAGAGGGGAAACCCCACCCGGACTGCTTCCCCCACCCCACTCCCACCCCAAACCGTGTCTTCTGCAAATCCCACAGGGCTAAAAACACTCACCATGAACTTGGTGTCTCCCTTCGACAGGGTATCGGTCACAAAGTGGACCTTTTCCAGCCGCTCCACAACCTGATGCAAAAGCTTTGGCTTTGGAAGAAAGTGAGGAAACAAACAAACAAACCCTGGTTATAAACCAGGCAAATCGCACAACAAGTTTCCTCCTCTGGCACAGAGCATTTGGGGAGGAGGGAGGGAGGTGGGTGTCTTATTGCTCAGAGGATCATGAAACACGGGACTTTTAAGTCACCAAGCCAGGGAGGCTTCAGAACATTTTGTCTCACAGACGCCACCCCCCATGTTAACTTTTGCTTTCATTCTTATTGGTTTCAATTTCACCTCCAGTACCTTTCTTTCTGTTTATACAAACTGCATAATTACTGCATCAGTGTCAACATGCTCAAGAAAAAGCACACACACACCCCTACCTGTTTGGAAGACTCGGAGGTGAAGTCTGGATGGGTCAGGAGGACATCCATGTCACCACTCGACTCGGCACCTTTCAGAAGAGTGGGGGGCGGGCGGTGAAGAACCAGTAGCAATCACAAAAACACTTCTGTACCTCCCTCCATAGCACTTAGTGGACTCTTTGGACCGGAATGCCCAAACTACGGCCCAGGGGCCGGATCTGGCTCCTGAGGCTAATTCATCCGGCCCATGAAGCCCTCGTCGCTCCAGGAAGCGGAAGTAAAACGTGTTTTAATTCCGCTTCTGGGAGTAACGAGGGCTTTGTAAAGTACTACTCTGGAAACTCTGTTCACCACAAGAATAACCCACCCCACATGACCACCACCTGGCATGTGCCTCCTGCCTGCCTCCTACAGTCTAATCCAGCCATGGTTTTGAAAGGCCAGCCTTGGCTGGCCTGCAGTGAGAACTGAGCTCATTCTGGGTCATTCATTCAGTAAAGCAGCTCCTATCGTCCTAGGCTAAGTTAGAGAAGAAGAAGGTCACCATCAGTACAACCCACAGGGTTTGGAGAAGGCCAGCCTATCTGAGGATAAGCAAAACCAAAACACTGCAGCTCTCTGAAGACTAACAGCTATATTTTAACGTTAGCGTTCGTGGATCAAGTCCACTGCGTCAGACATGGAAGCGAACGTTAAACTATAACAGTCTTCAAAGCACGACAATGTTTTTGTTTTGCTTATTCTCCGATACGCTTGAAACACAGACTCGCCCGGCTACGATTCCAAAAAAATTAAACGGTGAGGATGCTCAGGCATACCCACCTCGGCGGAAACTGCCACACACGGTGGCAATGTATGTGGGGTCCATGTTCTTTGTCTCGCTTAAGACAATTCCCTAGTGTGGAGAAAACAGAGGGAAGTCAAAACTATCTCCCTCTGCCGCCTAGTTCATGCCTTTTCTCTCGTCGAGAGGAACCCAATCTCTTTCCTCACCTGCATCTCCAACATTTCTTCCCGAGGGATTCTTTTCTCAAAATCTTCAAAGTACCTACAAAGTAAACAAAGGAAAGAAAATAAAGATAGCAAACGTCTGTGGGTTGAAGGCCATTTATTTTGAAGGAAGTTCCACCAAAGTAGACATTAAAAAACCAGAGAGAAATCAGGCCCATTTATGCAGGGCATCCAGCGTGTCCTTAGGATGTAGCTCTGTAAGGTGAGATCCTAACTTCTAGCTCTCTGGCTATTCAGGTGATGGTGGGCAACTCTAGTAGACCCTGGAGCAAATGTGACTCTGAGAAGCCTGTGGGGTGGGGTTGGCTTTCCTAAAGTTTGGCAGAAAACTGAGAAAAGCTCTTTAAACCACAGAAGGGGTGGTGGTGGTCATGGAATAAACTAACTTATTTTTAAATGTTCTGGCATAAAACGGGAGAAATCAATGCTATATGTATGGTTTTGCTTACTTTCAATAGCTTCTGCTGCTTGGGGTGAGTTGTGGGGGAATTTAATTCCACCGCAGCCCTACCTATGCAACATGGAACGTCCCTCCAATTGACCAAGGAATTTCACCTCGCAGCATTTCAATGAACATCTTCGAAAAGGAGACATCGGGCGCTTCTTAATACTGCAAACCCACGAAAACAGCTGGTGCACATTTTCCTGGAGAGTTCAACGCTACTCACAAGCAAACCTCTGGCCTGTCTTTTGCTCCCGAAATCAGTTGTTTTAAGGACGCTTCTACCTCTTGGCACACAAAGGCTAAAGTCAAGGCAAATGGCCAAATCAAAACCACCTTCTACAAACAAAACACACGCGGGTCTTACTTTAAGCCAACTCGCTGGTGATGGTTCAGTTTGTGCTCATTTTTCTTTAGATCTAGAGGGAGAAAAAGGATTGATGAGACCCTGTCTTAAGTGGACACTGAGGAGGAAGCCCTTTGTCTTGTTCATTTTGGGTTAGGGTTTAGGACTCTGATCGTTGAGGCAAGAAATGAAATAGAGAAATTGTACAACAGGCCCCACTTGACTTTGCTGTCAGACCACACTTTCCATCCACAAATACAAGGCACTTCCAATTCTGGCCTTTAAAAGGACACTCATAGCTTAAGTGAACAGTTGAACCTCTTGTAAAGGCCGCCCTTGCTCGAAAGCCAGTCGTATCCGACTCTAGGGTTCGGTGCTCATCTCCATTTACAGCCCAAGAGCCAGCGCTATCTGTGACTGCAGATATTTCTGTGGACATGTGGCAGGCATGACTAGGCACCAGAGTGCATGGAACACTGTTACCTTTCCCGTCAAAGCGGTACCTATTTTATCTACTTGCAATTTCTTGCTTTCGAACTGCTAGGTTGGTAGGAGCTGGGACAGACGATGGAACTCCGTCCACTGTGCAGTACTTGGGTCTCGAACTGTTGACCTGCCGACCTTCCAGTCATCAAGTTCAGTGTCTTAATCACTAAGCCACTGCAGTCCCCTGGACAGCTTGTGCCCTTCCGTATAAAGGCGATTCAAAGCAGACTCACCTTCAAGTGTTTTAATTCCTTCATCCACGAGTTTCCGAGCAGCAGCAGGACTAAGAAAACAACAAAGCAGTGAGACAGAATCTGCTGGGGCTTCTCAGAGCAGCCTTTGGTCTTAGCAATTTAGATCAATGGATCAGCTGTGGTTCAGGGGCAAATAGCAAAGGGATTTCGGGAAGAAACCGGACATGGAACTACAGGAACGGATGGAAACGGCAGTACTCCAAGGGCGAGGAAAGTACAGAAAAGTCTCCCGCCCAACCATCACGGAGACTGACTGACAGGGCCTCTGGGCATTAACATTGCCAATGAACTCACCCAATGCCACTCACTCGGGTCAGGAAGTTGATAGAAGAGCTTGTATCATCCTGCCGAATCTAATCGGGGAAGGACAGAATGGCAAGCAGGGGAAGTTCACAAACACGGATCAGGCAAAGATGGGAATCCTGCCTCTGGAGTCTGGAAGGAGCATTGCTGTTTGTGCACGTGCATTAAGAGCAAGAAAGAGCAACTCCTTCTGCCTTCCCCGCCTCTACATGATGATCTTGGGGAGCAGAAGAGGAAAGAGTCATTTGATTTCCAGAGGCCAAGGACCACCTGTGGGGAAAAGGTCCCCTCCCCCAGGAGGCAAAACAGCGTGGCCCTTGCAGCCAAACGGGGGATATCTCTGAGACAGCAGAATGGAAAACTCATGAGGGAGAACTCATGGAGGGAAGAAGGATATCTCAGGAGTCCAGGGACAGAGTTCTGCCTTTGCAAGGAAATGGCCTGAAGGCTCATCCCCAGGCAGAATCTCCAGCTATGGCTAGGTTGGACCCTCTCCTGTTTGGAACCTGGGATGCCAAACACACACACACACCAACCAACAGTAAAGACAACAAACAATAAGATCAGCATTCTGGCATAATATATGAGCCTTGGGCCAAGAAGGCAACACCCTGTGGACCCAATGGGGGAAAGGATTACATACAAGCAGATGCCATGCATATCGAATCACCCAAAGGAAGACCCACACATCCACACCTATGAACTGCTGAATTAAAGATGATCTGTCTGTGCTAAACAAATCTATAATATTTAAAAATTTACCTTTTCCAGCTTCCGTAATTTTCCAGTAGATAAAAACTCATCAATCTTTTCAGCAATTTTAGCTCCTACGCCATCCTGAAAACATGTGTGGTTTATATGGATAAAGTAAAATAAAAAGATATGGATAAAATCTGCCAAAGTGGACTTGATCCACAAAAGCTAACATTAAAATACAGGCGTGAGTCTTTAAGTTGCCACAACATTTTTTGTCTTTTTGTTAACAATCTGACATCAAATAAAGCTTCACATTTTACAGGTGCAAGAGTATTCAACGTATACAGAACAGAATGAGCACCTGTCTCCATCCCAGCTCCTGCCAACCTAGCAGGTCAAAAGCAAGACATTGCAAGTAGATAAATAGGGACCACTTTGGTGGGAAAAGATCTTGGTGACATGAAAGGAGCTTCATTCTGGTGTCCCCTGAGTGGAGTTCCTCCAAATAATAATAATAATAATAAATAATAAATAATAATAATAATAATAATAATAATAATAATAATAATAATAATAATAATAATAATAATAATAATAATAATAATAATAATAATAATAATAATAATAATAATAATAATTTCAACCAAGAAAGCACCTTTGTGTGCTTCTGACACGATAAAAAAAATGTAAACTATATAACTATATAACCCTCTTTTCCCACTGAAATTTGCTTTATCTTGACCAGGTTCCATCACATCTGAAACAGTGAACCAAACTGGAGAAAGTCTGAAATAATAACATATGTTGAACCTAGAAGAGAGAGAAACGCACATTCTTCCCTTGCCTGGACTTACCAGTTTCTTTGCTTCGGCTCCATTTTTGATCTTGGTTGGATATTTGGATATGACAGAAGCTGCTTTCCTGCATAAAACAATTAGAGAGAGAGAAAGAATCTGCATCACAGTTGGCCCAAAAAGTAATAGGCACATTGCATCAGACCTCTAAAGGTTATCTCTTCTTGTCCCAGTGAAGGCAGTTTTTCCAGAAGGGTCAGTTATAGAGAAGTAATGGCCAGGAGATAAGCAAATGACAGGACCGCCTCTTTCAGAAAGGTACTTGCGTCTGGCTGCATAATACATCCAGACTTTGCATATAGAACACACATTTTTAATCTAGATGGTGCAGGATCAATCCCTGGTGTCTCCAGGAAGGACTAGGAGAGAAACCTGCCTGAAATCCTAAAGACATGTTCCAAACACACACTGATGATGCTGTGCTACACATATTGAAGATCTGACTCAAAACATGGCAGCTTTATGTGCAGACTGCTAAAAACAGTTCTCTAAATGTCCTAATCAGGCCAGAAAGCAAGGCTGGGCACATAATTATCAATATCAACACTTTATCCTTAAGAACGCCTGTTAGCTTGCAGGGACCCTATTTTCATTTCTGCCTAAAATCAGCATCTTATAGAAAGAAAACCTTCTGCTTTTTGGTTATGCATTACTTCACTATGTAAGACAAAAGTACAGGTTTTTCCAGTGTTTTGCCTCTTACAGGTTGTGCAAGCTTGTTTGGGCCTAAAGAACAACAACAGATCTTAAGATCTGTACAAGAGATCTTAAGAGTTTGGGCTGTGTGTCAACATACTGGCATTGGAAAATGAATGAATGAATGAATGAATGAAGGAAGGAAGGAAGGAAGGAAGGAAGGAAGGGAGGGAGGGAGGAAGGGAGGAAGGAAGGAAGAGAACAAAGTGGCCCCTGTTCTTTATTGCACTACTAAATTCCTGAAGGGGTGGGTGCGTTCCAGAAAAGGTTAACCAGGTGATAAGTGTCCAAAATATAGTTATTGTATTAAAACAATGAAACCCCCCCAACACACAGATACTGTATATATATTCTTACCTGTAGGCATTATATTTGTGAATAGCTCTATTCACGTTCCTTTCATAGTTGGCCAGTTCTGAAAAGAAAATGCATTTAAACTGTCGCAAGTGTCATGAACTGAAATAAGGCACAAGTGAACCAAAGTTAAGCACAATGTAAACACAGCTCACTTCAGTGGGAAACTTAAAACACAGGCTTAGTTTTTCTCCACTATAATTCACAGGACCCCAAAGGCTTCATTTGGAGTGGATCCTCTTCGTATATAATTTGTGCCAGCGTGTGTGCGCGTTAATTTATGCCTACTTGTTTCCAATGAGACAGCAAAGAGTTTGTATGAAGATAAAAAGGGGGGAAATAAAAAGCACCAAAGCCTTTAGAGTCATTGCAGAAGAAAGCAAAGCAATCGCACACTTAGTGCAGTCTTTGATTAGGATTTTGCCCCCCTAATATGTTGGGTACTCATTTTAGGGGTGGGAGAGGCTGAGCCCACCTGGCAAGCCCAAAGGTGAGTAAAGGAAGGAAGGAGACTCTCTGGGGAAGCAGATCCAGAGGGAAGAGCACTTTGCCAGGTTAAGATCAGTACAAGAAGGGTGTGTGTGTGGTTAAGATCAGTACAAGAAGTGTGTGTGTGCGGTTAAGATCAGTACAAGAAGGGTGTGTGTGTGTGTGGTTAAGATCAGTACAAGAAGGGTGTGTGTGTGGTTAAGATCAGTACAAGAAGTGTGTGTGTGTGGTTAAGATCAGTACAAGAAGGGTGTGTGTGTGTGTGTGTGTGTGTGGTTAAGATCAGTACAAGAAGGGTGTGTGTGTGTGTGTGTGTGTGGTTAAGATCAGTACAAGAAGGGTGTGTGTGTGTGTGTGTGTGGTTAAGATCAGTACAAGAAGGGTGTGTGTGTGTGTGTGTGTGTGTGTGTGTGTGTTTAAGATCAGTACAAGAAGTGTGTGTGTGTGGTTAAGATCAGTACAAGAAGGGTGTGTGTGTGTGTGTGTGTGTGTGGTTAAGATCAGTACAAGAAGGGTGTGTGTGTGTGTGTGGTTAAGATCAGTACAAGAAGGGTGTGTGTGTGTGTGTGTTTAAGATCAGTACAAGAAGGGTGTGTGTGTGTGTGTGTGTGTGTGGTTAAGATCAGTACAAGAAGGGTGTGTGTGTGTGTGTGTGTGTGTGGTTAAGATCAGTACAAGAAGGGTGTGTGTGTGTGTGTGGTTAAGATCAGTACAAGAAGGGTGTGTGTGTGTGTGTGTTTAAGATCAGTACAAGAAGGGTGTGTGTGTGTGGTTAAGATCAGTACAAGAAGGGTGTGTGTGTGTGTGTGTGTGTGTGTGTGTTTAAGATCAGTACAAGAAGTGTGTGTGTGTGTGTGTGTGTGTGTGTGGTTAAGATCAGTACAAGAAGGGTGTGTGTGTGTGTGTGTGTGTGGTTAAGATTAGTACAAGAAGGTGTGTGTGTGTGTGTGTGTGTGTGTGTGTGTGGTTAAGATCAGTACAAGAAGGGTGTGTGTGTGTGTGTGTGGTTAAGATCAGTACAAGAAGGGTGTGTGTGTGGTTAAGATCAGTACAAGAAGGGTGTGTGTGTGTGTGTGTGTGTGTGTGTGTGGTTAAGATCAGTACAAGAAGGGTGTGTGTGTGTGGTTAAGATCAGTACAAGAAGGGTGTGTGTGTGTGTGTGTGTGTGTGTGTGTGTGTGTGTGTGTGTGTGTGTGTGTGTGTGTGTGTTTAAGATCAGTACAAGAAGGGTGTGTGTGTGTGTGTGTGTGTGGTTAAGATCAGTACAAGAAGTGTGTGTGTGTGTGTGTGTGTGTGTGTGAGAGAGAGAGAGAGAGAGAGAGTGAGAGAGAGAGAGAGCAGATCCAGAGGGAAGAGCACTTTGCCAGGTTAAGATCAGTACAAGAAGGGTGTGTGTGTGAATAAAAGCCCCCTCCCTTCTTAATGAGTGGCTAATTGGGCAGGAGCTGAATATTCGCTGGTAGTAGGATGATGCCCTCCTCTTCCTGGCAGGGGTCGGGAAGTCGGGGTCTCGGAGCGAGGCCTGAGCCAAGGCGAGGGAAGGCGCAGGATTGGGGGGGGGGGTCCCCGAGGCCGGCCTGGGCTGACTCTCCCCCTCCAGAGTAGGCCGGTCCCCTGATCCGGAGGAGGGCACACAACGATCCCCCCCCGGCCAGGTAGGCCACCCACCCCGCCTGGGGCCTCCCCTCTCCCCCCCCCCTGCCCTGCCCTCACCGGTGAGGAAGTCGGTGATGCCCTCGTTGGGGTTCTCCTGCGGGGCCTTGCGCTTGCTCATGGCAGGACCTCCTCCCTCCCTTCCTCGCGGTGTTTTCTACACTTTCGTAGCTCTACGGAGAGGGAGGCGGTCGCCGCCGGAAGTGACGTCACGCGTGCGCCCCAGGGCTTCCCGAGGAGATGTGAGTATCCCGGCGGGTCCCTCCTTTTCTTGCCCCTTTGGGGGGGGGGTCCCCCTTTTCCTCGTCCTTCCTCCGCTCACCCCGCTTTCTCTCCCTTCCCCCCCTCGCAGGGCAAAGGTCACCTTCAAGGTCACGCTCACCTCTGACCCGAGGCTGCCTTACAAAGTGTGAGTCCCTCTCCCTCTCCTGGGCTCGGACGCCGGCCTGGTGCGCATGCGCGGCCCGGTTGGACACGTCGCTTTCGGGGAGGGTGATTATGTGGGGTTAGAGGGGCAGGGGTGGGCAGCAGCAGGTTCGCACCCCTCCCGGAAGAGGGATAGCAAAATTGGGTGGCCTCTGGGTGGGTGGGTGTGGCGAAATTGGGTGGCCACGCCCACCTCCCTGCCCTGCCCTGCCAGGTTTTGTCCCTGCAAGTGGTTCAAGGTCTCCCTTGCTCAAAAGCCAGTCATCTCCATTTACAACCAAAGAGCCAGTGCTGCCTGTGTTTGTAGATGTCTACATGGCCACATGGCAGGCACGATCAGACCGCTGACCACGTAGGCTCCACCCTATGTCATGGGTGGAGCCTACATCATGGGCGGAGTCTACATCGTGGGTGATCTAGTCATGCCTACCCTATGGCCACGTATACATCAACACAGGCAGCACTGGCTCTTTGGTTGTAAATGGAGATGAGCACTGCACCCTTGAGTCAGATATGACTGGCTTTTGAGCAAGGGACACCTTGAGCCACTTGCAGGGACAAAACCATATGGGGCAGGGCAGGGAGGTGGGTGTGGCCACCCAATTTCGCCACCCCTCTGCCCAGAGGCCACCCAATTTTGCTCCCCCCCCCTCCGGGGAGACGTGTGAACCTGTTGCTGCTCACCACTGACTTTTATCGGTTTCAGGGAACTGATGTTTTGATTGTGGTTGTTCTGTAGCTTAAGTGTGCCTGAAGGGACCCCATTCACTGCTGTCCTGAAGTTCGCTGCGGAAGAAGTAAGTTACTTTTATTTTCCTACTGTGGGATTAAGCCCAAGGTTGCATTTCTTCATCTAAGAGAGTTTGTAGGTTGCTTTCCAGGTAGACATTTTATGGGCAGAGAAGAGTTCTTTAAATGAGCAAAACTCAGGACCATTCCGTTGTTTTCTACCTAAGGTATAATAATAAGTTTGTGTCAGAAATGATTCTGGGTTGAAAGGCTTTTTGTGGAAGTAACTCCACTCAGGGGACGCCCAAATGAGGCTCCTTTCATGTCCCCAAGGGCTGGGACAGAGACAGGCGCTCAATCCATCATGCAGTACCTGGGTCTCAAACTGCTGTTTTGCCAGCCTTCCAGCTAACAAGGCGAGCTTCTTAACCATTGAGGCACCGGAGCCTCTTAGAACCATACTGATAGTTCTCTTCTGTAAAGCAGTGGCTGTAAACCTTTTTTTTTTGGCTATGCCTACCTAAGCATCTCTAAAATCCTGATGCCCCCCTTCCCTGTGACATATAATTCTTATTATTCAAAAAGTGGACGCCGATTCACATGGAGGAAGCCTAAAAGACCATTCACTGGTAATAACTCATTCTCCTGTTAAAAATCAAACTGCCCCACTATGGGTCGTGTGACCCACATTGGAAACTACAGATGTAAAGTAAATCGTGAGAAGGACCAGTTAATTAAAAACATATAATCTTATACTTCTGTTTTCTGTAGTTCAAAGTTCCTGCCGCAACAAGTGCCATCATAACAAATGGTGAGTGTTTTTCATACTATGACTTAGTAAATCCTAATCCAGATCAAGTGGTAGCTGTGGGGCATTTGCTGAGTTTCTACCCCACCCACCCCAAAAGCTAATACAGAAGCAGTAACAATAAAATATTATTAACATTTTCCACCTATCGTGAATGCGGCAGCAGGGAGTAGGTGGGAGCAGAAAGCAACTGACTTGTTGTGGCATAACCTCTGCTTTCCTCTCCTCAAATAATTGGCCAGAAGGAAGACGTCCTCCATCAGTTTTTAGCATTCCCCTTTCAACAAGGAAGACAGAAAGATGGTCCAAAGAAAACCAGTACAGTCAAACCTCGCTTAACGAGTGACTCACTTAGCGAAAAACTCGCATAACGAGTGGGTTTTTCGCTAACTGGTCCGACTCGCATAACGAAAATATTCGCTATGTGAGTCACTTTCCCTATGGAAAACTTGCATAATGAGCGTTTTTATGGGGGAAACTCACATAACAAAAAAAATTGCTATGTGAGTTTTTCCCCCTAAAAAAGCTCGTTATGCAAGGTTTTTCATAGGAATTTTCGCTATGCAAGTTTGTTGCGCATAGCAAAAAACTCGCATAGCGAACAGCCTCGCAGAAGGAATTAAATTCATTATGCAAGGTATGACTGTATAATAATTATTGTCCCATAATTGTATTTTTTTTTTGTGATTATTGTGTTTTTTTGATATTTTGTTCTGTGATATTACGTTAGACGCCCTGAGTCGCTCTGCGAGTAGGGCGGCATACCAGTGTGAATGAATAAACAAATAAATAAACAATAAATAAAGTGGAACAACACATGAATGTGCTCTTATAGACATTCCATGGAACTCTGCATTGAATGCTTCACAGTGCTTTTTGTTTGGCTGCTGTGATGCAACTTTAGGCTCATTGTTCTCTGAGAGGAAATATTTAAGAGTGGATTAACTTCTTTGTTTCTCCTTAGATGGGATAGGAATAAATCCTGCACAGACAGCTGGTAAGTAGCTACAGAGATTTATTCATTCAGTTTGTATAGCTGCCCCAATCGATGTGCAACTCTGGGCGGCATACATAAAATCCCCAACGTTTAAACTCTAGAAACCCTTAAAATTCCTAAAAACACTGAAAAACTGCCTAGATTCTTCTGTGCTATGCTTCGTATACAAGCTTGAAAGAATGCATGCCATAGGTCATCTACCAACAGTGCAGTTTAATACTTGATTCATAAGAAAAAACAGGATTTGCCATGTCATAATGATGTCATCATGAAGCCCTTTGCAGTTTTAAGTCTGTCTCTTTCAAGCGGGATTTTAATGTGAAGTCTTTGAAGACGGTGACCTTTGGCATGTCACCTGCTTGGTGTCACCTGGAAAGCCTCAGACGTATGGCTGCATGTTTTCAGTCAATCATGCGGCTACATAAGAGCATGCCGCGTTGTTATAGAGCAGTGATGGCGCACCTTGGCACCCCCCGGTGTTCTTGCCCTTCATCTCCCAGAAGCCCAAGTCTCTGTGAATCCACCCAGATGGGTTTACTGCACGTCTGCCATTCGTGTGGATTCACAGAGACTTGGGCTTCTGGGAGATGAAGTCCAAGAACACCTGGAGTGCCAAGGTTTGCCATCACTGTTATAGAGGATGACACTTATTGTGTATCCCTTTAGATCAAAGTGAATTTTCTACCCCGTTTGTCATTTAAATCTTTTTTCTTTTTAAATCTTTTAATCCTTAAATTTTACCTTTTAACTCTTCTTAGATGGGTAGGTATTTTATTGTGAGTTTTATTGATGATTGTTTTTATTGTTGTTAGCTGCCCTGAGTCATTCGTGAGGAGGGTGGCGTAGAAATATGATTAATAAACAAATACTGCCAGTTTACTTGAATTTTGGATGTGAATTTTCCTTTTCAAAGTAAGCAACATATGGAAGCAAGGCCTCCGGTGAGAATTTCCCCTTTTCTCCCATTAGGAAATGTTTTCCTGAAACATGGTTCTGAATTACGGCTTATTCCCAGAGATCGCGTTGGAAGATGTCGACACGCCTGGTGGAGTCCTCTTGGAACTAGATAATGTAATTCTGAACAAGACCAGCCCTCTTCCTCCTCCTCCTCTTCGCCTACAGTTGGGCTTTCCTGACTCCAAAGGGGAGGAGGGTCTTTCTGCATTTCTTCCCCCATGAAATCCTTGTGTGTTACGCTTGACGCTTACTAAGAAAAGCTTTTCCTCGGAATTCCTTTTTGGAGGAGAAAGATCTGAAGAGATTCCCCTTCCGGCACAATTCGTGCGTTTGCTCTGTCTCATCCAAGTGTAGAGCCATTCACTTGGATGGAACAAACACGACTGCCCTACGCATGAGGCCTGCGTGCTGTCCACTGTAGTGAATGAGAAAACCGATGTGCTATTTAAAGACTGCTTTAGTCTTTGTTGGGTTTAGACCGTGCACTCAAGAACATCTTCAGCCTTGAAGTTGTCTACTTGTGAGGAAGAAACTGTAGTAATTATCATTGTTATTCAGATTACAAAATTTTGTGACAAATATTTCCCGAGTTGGATGTTTTGGTTCACACGGTTTGATTTCTGCAGTTTCAGTAGAAATTCCATACATTCCAAATATGTCGATTCATTCGGAGGCCCTGTTTGTGTGTGGGGGAATATTGGCTATGGTCTGTGTCCTTTAATGTGTCCTTTAATAGTGCCAGTCTTGGTCCGTAGAAATTCTGAGATTGTGGTTGTTCAGATCGTGCTGCTTCGTTTTTATTAAGGAATACCTTTTACTCAGCAATACTAGAAGGCTGTTTAAAAGGGTCAGCAGAGGAACGCAAACCTCTAGTGACGGTTTCAGAAAGAGTACTCTGTATATATTCGAGTATAAGCCTAGTTTCAGTCCTAAAAATGAGGTCAAAAGAGTGGACTCAGCTTATACTCGGGTCACTGAGTGTGATGGGAAAAGGCGAAGGAGGCCAATAGCCTTCCCCACCCACTTCTCCCGTCCTGTCGTCGGCGCATCTCAATCGGCATGGAGAAAACTCCTTCCTGCTGCATCTTATTTCCATGTACCGTATTTTGATTATTGAAACTCACCAAGCAGCTGCTGCATTGGCTACCCTCGGCTTATATTCAGGTCGATCCATTTTCCTTGTTTCTCAGGCCAAAATGAGGAACCTTGGCTTATACTCAAGTATATACGGTATATAAATTCTGCACCCGTTGTGGCCAAACTGTTTTGCACCCACTGTTAGATCTGGGAGGGCTGAACTCAAAACCTTTCTGTTGCTGGTCTTCTTTCTCTCCTCAAATGTCAAAGCCATTGTATGTAAAACCCAATAGTTCAGCCTGATAAAAGCAAATTATTTGTCTTCAAACTTTACGGCTCTTCTCTCTAAGGAAAGCCTTCAGCAGAACATGAAGATGGAGCACTAATAGGAATGCTGTTGAACTGTATTTTTGGAGCACAATAAACACATCCAGCAGGGCGGAATTCCTGACCTGTCGTCTGTACCACCACCTGGTTCTCGTGCAACATTTTGCCCAGCATTTCCCTCCCCGAGAGCTACCGCTGTCCAAACCCACACCTAGACGTGAGAATTAGAATCTTTGGGGGAAAGTAGAATGCACTTTGCACTTGACCCAATGTGGAGCAAAGCTTTGAATGCTGGAGAGCCAGGAAGAAGCTCTTCCCTGTAACTCGGTAGAACGAGAGAAGCTGCCCAGCGCCACAGGGCTGCAATGGAGGCCTTGGGTTGCTGCCTCCGCCTCTTGGAGATGTATTCCCATTCTTCTTAGGCCGTATCTGATTCTGGCCCTCCTCATGGCGATCAGCCCTGAAGACTGTCCTTAGGGATAGAACCCAGTGGCCGCCTGTTGGCCTTCCACATCGCAGCATGACCCCGGACCTGGTTCTACCAGTCACTTTCTGGTCCTGAGCCCTTCTGGCACGCAAAGTCATCCTCTTCCTCAGCCCCAGGCCAGGATGGATGAAGCTGCTGCCCTCCAACAAGAGGAATCCAAGTGGGACCCTTTAATCCACTTGGGGACCCTCATCGCCCTTCCCTGTGGACTTCCTCACCCAAGTCGCGAGTCTTCAGAGTTGTCAGGAGAGTTATCTGCCTCCTGATGACGGGCGTTGAGTTGCCAGCAGTAGGTTCTGCTCTGTGGCCTTAGCAGGATAGCCTGGCCAGAATTGCCATTTGTAGGCCAGGAATCCAATATTCCACCTCCCTTCAAAGAGCTCTGGAGTAAAAGAGACACCGACAGGGAACACTGTGTGTTTAGGAAAAATTTATATCCTTCCCTTACAGCGGCAATTAAATGATCTGTACATTATATGAAAAGAGGCAAAATGGAGAGAATCGGCCTGTCTCCGTTGCTTCCCGAGCCGTGGCCAAAAAAGTTGATATTTCAGCCTCTGTGGCGGGTGTTTCCCTACGGCTTCTGGTTGAGGGCCCCCCCAGCAGTGGTGATGATGGAGGAGGGGCTGCCTAGGTTGCCCCCCAGGGTGATGAGCCTAGTGGCCCCGGGTGCCGTGGGCAGGAGGCCTGGGGGGAGCACGTGGCGGTTGGTGACACTCTCCCGCGTGTGGAGGATGGTACTGCTGTCGTCCATGACGGAAGGGACCCTGCCCAAGGTCTCCACGGGGCCCTTGGCCAGCGCCAGCTTCTCCCCCCGCGGCCCCAGGGCCCGCTCGCCTCCTTTCACGGCTGTGAGCGTTGAGGTCAGGATCACCGTCTTGGAGGCCGACTGCAGGACGGGCCCCACCTTGGAGTGGACCAGGCTGCAGGACGTGCTGGCGGGGGTGGAAGTGGCAAAGGTCACGGCCCCCAGAGAGGAGGGGGAGGAGGAGGCCGCGGCCGCCGCTTCGGCCATGACAGATTTTGTGAGCGCCGACAGTTTGGCATCAGACATCACGTAGAGGGTCTTCATGGGGCTTGTGGCGGCGACTGGGGAAGGAGAAAGACACCAGGCAGGAGGGGTCAGCCTGTGGGCTTCGACCGGCGCTTCAGGAACGCCACAATAGCAATCCCACATCTATGCCCTCCCTCTCTCCATAGTGCTTAAGTGCCGTGATGGCCAACCTTGGCACCAGCTGTTCCCAGAAGCCCAAGTCTCTGTGAAGCCACACGGATGGGTTTACTTCACATAAGCCCATCCGTGTGGATTCATAAGAGACCTGGCCTTCTGGGAATTGGAAGTCCAAGAACAGCTGGGGTGCCACGGTTGGCCATTACTGGCTTAGTGCACTCTCCGGGTGGGCCAGAAGTTCATTTGCATTTTGTCCCTAACCGTTGGAAGGATGGAAGAGGAGAGGCTGAAAGTCAACCTTGATCCCTGTCGGGACTGGACACACAAAGTTCTGGCTACAGTACAGGAGTTTAACCCTAGCACCATTTAGGGCTCTACAATGACAGGTTGTAACCATTCTTTGTGGTCACCTATGAATCCTGCCCCACCCCGGCTCAAACACGTTGGTTCAGGTGGTCTTTGGGACTCACAGAGGCCGGAGGTTTCCCCCCTCCTCACTGAAGTCCCAGAGACACAGGTAGGAAATGCCAGGGAACAGTCGGTGTGGGCCACATCTACCCCGCTGTGGCACCATAAATCTTAGAGGAGAGGTTTCGTCCTTGAATGCACCCCAGGCAGGGAGGGCTGCTGCTGCTCCCATTGCTCACCTACAGTGGCTGGAGACGGTGGCGTCGTCGCTGTGCCCAGTTGCGATGGATGATCGGCAAAAGGGATCTCGGCGCTGCTAAGCAGGGCTTTGCCAATCTCCATCTGGGGCAACGCCTGGGGCTTGCTGGCGGGGAGGCCGCCCTCAGGAACCTGGAGAAAGTCAAAGAGGGGAAAGGAGTAGGGAGAAAGGGCCCCGAGGCGGCCCAGTGTGGAAAGGGGGCCGGAGCATTTCCCCACCCTCAAAGCATGTCACAAAGAAGGAAGGAGGGTTAAAAGACCCGAAGCAGAGAAAACGATGAAGCCAGTCCGTGGCCAAAGTGACTCTTTCCTCCCTTAAACTTCGCCTTCTGTGGATTTCCTGCTGGTTCACTCAAAGTCTGGCTTTTGGGAATGGCTGTTCCTCTTCTAAGGCCACAGCCTGGCCCTGAGGAGGACGTGGCAGGCGGAGGCCACGGGAAGCACAGCGCTCTGCGCTACCCGCCTTCTGCTCCACAAAACTGCCAAGGCATCTCACAACTGTCAAAAACTGTCTCAGGTCAAGTTGGTGCAAACCAAGGGTGCCCAAACTATGGCCCACAGGCCGGATCTGGCCCCTGGCACAAATTAATCCAGTCCTCACTACTCCTGGAAGCAAAATGCGCATAACGCTGCCGTAAATGACCCATTGTTCAACAGCTGTTGGTCATTTATGGCAGCGTTCTGCACGGGTGCGTCCTGCGGATTTTACTTCCGGGTTTGGTGAGAGGGACCACGTGGCCGGCCCGTGGCCCGAAAGGTCTGGGGCTCCCCTGGTGGAAATTAACACTAATGAAACAAAAACACCCAAGCAAATCCTTGCAAAGGATTTTAGACAACTTGCCAGGTTTTGACTCTGCAGGCATTTTGGTGGTCACGTGGCAGGCATGGTTAGATGCCAGAGCACATGGAACGCTGTTACCTTTCCTGCCAAAGTGGTACCTATTCATCTGCTTGCAATATTTTGCTTTTTGAACTGTGAGGTTGGCAGGAGCTGGGATGGAGCTGGGAGCTCCCTCCACTGCGCAGGACTTGGGCCTCGAACTGCTGACCTGCTGACTTTCCAGTCCTCAAGTCCAGCGTCTTAACCACTAGGCCACCGCAGTCCCTAAGCCAGCAACAGGCCTGGTGAAAACCCCAGGAATGATCTGTGAAGAGGCGAGAGGGCAGAGGGGTCAGCTTTGGAAAGCTTCAGCCCTCTTTCTTCTGTGGCTCCCTTACCTGTGGCGGCTGCAGTGGAGGCAGCAGGAGTTGCTGTTGTTCTTCCACGGGGGGCGGAGGCTGGAGGGCTGCCATGGGGGCCTGGCTGAGGGTGGGCATCCGTCCGGCCTGTCCCCGCAGGGTGACGGTGATGGTGGTGGGAGCTTTTAAGCCTGTCAGAGGACAGTAGAAAAGTCACCAGAAGGGAGGCTTTTCCCTCAAGAAAGAGTGGCCAAAGGGGCAGAGGGGCCAACACCACTTTAAATTGCCCTTGTATGGTCAGACTTTAGAGCAGGGGTGCCCAACCTGCGGGCCGGATCCAGCCCGATACCAATTCATCCCGTGCACACCGCCTTTGTTGCTCCCGTAGGCGGAAGTAAAACGTGCCCGCACGGGAGCGATGAGGGCAGTGGGTCGGATGAATTGGTGTCAGGGGCTGGATCCGGCCCGCAGGTTGGGCATCCCTGATCAGTTCTGGCTTGGGCTTCTGGGAAATGGAGTCCAAGACCACCCGGAGTTGCCGAGGTTGGCCATCCCAGTCCCAAATCTCGGCCCATGCCCTAGGGCAGCCTGAGGCTCTCTGCCCGCCCATGGGAGGCCCCTCCTTCCCCTCTTACCTGACCCCTGGCTGGAGAGGTGGGCCAAGCCGGGGAGGCTGCTGGCAAGCTTTGCCAGACCGCCGTTGGTGAGCAGCTGGTGGATGGTGGTGGGTTTCCCGCCGGCTGAAGCGCTGAGAGATGCCAAGGTGGTGGCGACAGGGATGGTGCGCACGAGGGTGCCCGTCGCGGTGGTGATGGCGCTCAGGTTTTGCAGAGGGGCCGAAGTCTTCAAGGCTGAGGCCTGCCAAGGGAACAAGAGAAGGCGCTGTAGTGACGAGGAAAGGCTCCGACCCCTTCCCTTCCCCGCTTCCTTCCCTTTGGCTAGAAGAAGTGACGGACGCTGCAGTCCCTGGACAGATCCAATCGCCCCCACTCCCCAAGTCATCCCTGCAGTGACTTTAGTGGTTAAGACGCTGAGCGTGATGACTGGAAGGTCGGCAGGTCAGCAGTTCGAGACCCGAGTGCCGCACGATGGAGTGAGCTCCTGTCTCTGCCCCAGCTCCTGCCAACCTAGCAGTTCAAAAGGAAGAAATTGCAAGTAGATAAAGAGGGACCACTTGAACAGGAAAGGTAACAGTGTGGTCCATGACATCTAGTCAGGCTTGGATCGAGAACCTATTGTCTGTCCCAGCTCTTGCCAGCTTAGCAATTCCAAGGTAAGACAAATAGGTACTGCTTCAGTGGGAAAGGTAACAGCGTGCTCCGGCGTCTAGTCATGCCTGTCACGTGACCACGGAAACATCTGCAAAGGCAGAGAGCGCTGGCTCTTGGGGTGTAAATGGAGATGAGGACCGAATCCTAGAGTCGGATCCGACTGGCTTTCGGGCAATGTATTAATTTTTTTGGGTGCTGTGTTGTTTTGCTGATTGTAATCCGCCCTGAGTTGCCATGGCGAGTGGGTGGCCATGTAAATCTAAATAAATAAATAAATAAAATAAGAGAACCCTTTGCTGAGCTTTGAACGCTGCTGTTAATCCAAATATGATCCAGTTTCTTCCTCGGTTTCAGAACAAACAGCCCGCTTCAACAGGTCGTAGTTTAGAAACGGCGAAAAGAGCTGGCTGGCCCGCATGCCTTTGCTCTGATCTTCTGCCTACACGCAGTCCCCTGCAGACCGCAAACCCAGAGTCTCCTCCGTTGGGTGCCCACCGGTCTCACCCACCTGGGCCAGAGGAGGGCCACAACCACAGCCGGCAGCAGCAGCAGCAAGACTCGCCGGGAGCGGGGTGGGTTTTGCGCCGATGTCCTGTAGGCTGAAACTCAGACCTTGCAAGAGGCTGCTGGCGGAAGCTGACCCTAAGGAGAAAGCAGAAAGGGAGGGAGAGGGTCACCCCAAAGGGAAGCCCCCCCCCCCGAGGCAGCTGGCTTCTAAGAGAACTGGGCCGTCCTGGGAGCCAGCCAAAGGCACAGCCCGCTTCTGATCCCAGGAGGGTCCTGGAGGACTGACCACCCAAACCCCTAGAAGTGGAAGGTGCGGCCTCGTGCGCAGGCCCTCTCTGGAAAGCAAGCCTTGCCCCACTCTGGCCCTGACAAGGAACAACAGACATAGCCATGGCTGTTCTAAGCCGCCCCCGAGAAATGCCAAGCGCCCAGTTTTCTTTACAAGGGAATTAGCATTTGTCCCTCGTTAACAGAAGGCTATCCCGTGAGCCCTTCCGTTACCTTGCAGTGAGCTGTTCGGCTGAGCCTGCAGGCCAGGTGTCCCACTGCCTCCCAGCCTGTTCTGCAGGGACTGGAAAGCGCTGGAAGCTGCGGCGCAGGGGATCGTGGCCAAAGGGGCCGGGCAGGCAGCAGGGCTCTCTGCTCCGGAGGTGGGCCTGGGCGGAGAAAGAACATACAGTACAGTTAAATGCGTGGTAGGTCAGACGTCCTCCCCGCCCCATTAATAATTTTAAACACTTATTCCACTGCGCACGCACAGTAGACCCATTCCTGTGGATTTACAGAGGTCAAGAAGAAGGACTTGATAGAGCATAGGGGCAGAGACACTGCGGAGAGCACATCATGAGAACATTGTTATACAGTAGACCCCTGGATTTTAGGAAGGTCCGCCTACATGGAAACTCCCTTCAAGGAAAGAAACCCACAGGAAATGAACGGTCTGCTTTGCGGGGGGGGGGGATCACAATAAAATCACTTTACACAATGGGTCCCCCCCCCCCAATGGTTTTCAATGCATTCCCATGGGAAGCTGCTTTGAGGTGGGAGGGGATTGCTATAAGAAAAACCCTACGGAACGAATTAATCCCATAAAGGAAAGGCACATTGTATTTAACAAGGATATGGCAAAGATGACCTCTGGAGGATGGAAGGCTGTGTCAACCTTGAGCTACAGTCAGGAATGAACTCACAACGTTCTGGCTGCAGGACAGCAGTTTTTAATCCCTATGCCACCAGGGCTCTATAACGACAGGCTGTTTAACTGTGGTTCTTCTTCGTGGTCCCCTGTGAATCCACGAATGACTTTACTGTGCCTACCCGCAGTAAACCCATTCATGTGGATTCACAGAGACCACAAAGAAGCACTTGATAGAGCGTAGGGGCAGAAAGAGACACTGCAGAAATGCCCATCATTAGGACATGGTTCTGTTTAACAAGGATATAACAAAACTGAGCTCCGAAGGACACATGGCTGGGTCAACCTTGGTCCCTGGCCGGGATCGAATACACCACCTTTTGGCTGCAGGGCAGCAGTTTAACCCCCGGGCCGCCACCACTCATGTAATCCTGAATTCAGACCATCCAAGATTCACAGATACTCACTTGGAAGAGGCAAGCGACCCGGTCACCTCCTTCGGCCCCAACGACGGTGCGGAAAGAGGCTTCCCTGCAGCTGCTGCTGAAGAAGAGAGACAAAAAAGAGGGGGAAAGGGGGCTGGTAGCGGCAGAATAATCCAATCCCCCTCCTCTGATATTGCTAAGTTTCTCAAGCAGCGGATCGGAGAGGCTCAAAAGAACCGACTTCCAAACCTACAGGAGAGGCTGCAGCAGGGGTGGCCAAACTGTTTCTGCCGTGGCCCAGTCACGCGGTTGAGTGGGCCGGTCACGTGGTTTTCTTCCCACCGGAAGTAAAATGCGCGTGCACATAGCACTGCTGTAAATGCACAGCAGCTGTCACAAATGTGGCAGTGTTTCGTGCATGGGCACGTTTAACTTCTGCTTCCGGGAGTGCTGCGGGCCAGATTGTTTGGCGCCACGGGCCGTAGTTTGGGCACCCCTACGCTACAGCGTCTGCAGGCCTTCTGAACAGGAGAAATAAAACCAATTCCAAACCAACGTGGCTTGAAACAAATCCACCACTATCACCAAAGCCACGTTCTTGATTATTCCACATCTCGTAATCCCATTTTTATCCTTCCTTTCTATGCCCCTGCTGTACATTTGCTGCCTAGTCTCATCAGCAAGACGCTTTAATCTAACTCATTTGGTCACATGCTTCTAAAGATTTTATAAAATACACAGGAACGGAAGCAAGTTAAAATTATGTGTTTATTGCAATGGGTTGGTTTTTTAAAAATATATACAAATGAAAATTTATCTTCCACATTCCACCTGTCCACGTATGGGAAGAGGGAAGTCTGGTTTTGGTTCAAGTTTACTTCCGCACTTCTTTATTTTCTGTGAAGAGAAAATAAAGTTGGATAATTAAAAATATAAAAACAGAAAGAAACAGAGACTTTCAAAGCTGATAAATCCATGCACTGGTCAGTTCATTGATGCATTTAAAAAACATTCAACTATAGAATTAACCAAAGAAAGAGTCTAGAGCAAAAGGATTTTAACAGCTTTGGAAGTCTGGCTCAGTGGTTAAGAAGCTCGCCTTGTTAGCTGGAAGGCTGGCAAGTCGGCAGTTCGAGACCCGGGTGCTGCATGACGGAATGCGCATGTCGTCTGTACCTGCTCCTGCCAACTTAGCTGTTCGAAAGCAAGGCATTGCAAGTAGATGAATAGAGACCACTTGGGTGGGGAAAAGATCTTGGGGAGACATGAAATTAGCCTCATTCGGGTGTCCCCTGAGCGGAGTTTCTCCAGCAAAAATAGCCTTTCTACCCAGAATAATTTCTGACACGAAATTATTATTATTCTAGTCCAGGGGTTCTCAACCTCTGGCCCGTGGCACCAAATAATCCGGCCCAACCTCGCTCCAGACGCGGACATGGTTACAACAGTCTGCAGCTGGCATAAATGTGTTTAGGACAGCCATGGATGTGTTTTGTGGTGAGAGAAACCACCAGTCTGGCCCCCTCAACCATCTGAGGGAGGGTGACCCGCCCCCCCAAAGTAAAAAGGCTGAGAACCTCGTCATAGTCCATTTCAATGGGTTCATCCAGCCCTTCATGACACACACAAACACACTTGGGATGCCTAGGATAAACTTAGCTGAAGCGCAGAGTCCCTGGAAAGTCTGCCTGTTGGAGGGATTGGTCCCCAGGCCCTCCCCAACTGGCTGTGCACTTACCCTGGTTATACTTCACTCAGGCCCTAACCTGAATGGCTGGATTTCCTCTGAAGCGGAGACAGCTGCAGCCTCTGCCTTGTGTTTGCCATGCTCCAGAAGTCGTAGGAACGTCCATGGTGGGTCAGACCAGCCCTGGCACACCCGGCGGCCTGGCGGCTCGACAGCTGCCAGGCCAAACTGTGACCCCCACCCCACCCCCCAGACCAATCATCTATGTTGCTGGATCCCCAGAAATACTCCCACCCACCCACCGGTTCCAGTCCCCAGGACTCACTTTCTGGTGGCCCCTCCGGAGGCGCTCCGTTCCCGGCGGCTTCCCCCCCATGGGAGACGATGGTCACCTTGATTTTGGCCCGCTTGGCAGACTTGCCGCCGCCGCCGCCATGGGTGGGGCTGGGGGCCTGGTGGCGTTTGAGCTGCATTCGTAGCAGGTCCTCTTTCTCCCCCGACTCCGGCTCTAAAGAGCCTGGAAGCAGAAGAGGCAAGAAGAAAGCACAGGTGAAATGGGGAGAGGAGAAGAGGGCAACCCCACCTCCTCCAAAATGGCCAACATGACATCATCCTGGCCTTGGGTCTCCTCCCCCCCTTTTCCCAAGGGGGCGCCTGGGTGTCCTTCAGCCAAAGAAGCCCTTCTTCTCTGCCTTCAAAGTCTCTCTGGGTCTCACCTGGGATGAAAACCAAAATGTTCCACCCCGGCTGCCCTCGTCTAGTGGTCCAAAGAGGAGAACATGAGACTCGGAAGGAGGAAGGCTTGGGTTGCAGGAGGTCAGTGGCAGCCGTAGCATATTCTGCCACGGCAGAAGAGTTTTGACTTCCTCTCCAGACTCAAACAGTCTTAATTCTTTAGGCAGCGAGCCCTTGTGGCGCAGGGGCTAAACAGCTGTCCTGCAGCCAAACTGTTGTGAGTTCTACCCTGCCCAGGGATCAAGGTTGACTCGGCCTCTTCCATCCTTCTCAGACCAGTCACAGGAATATCCAGCATGCTAATTAACTTGTGAACTGCCCAGAGAGCGCACAAAGTGCGATGGGACAGGGGATGGAATTGTCCTTGCTATCGCTACAGCCCTGTTAATTAGAACACTGTCCTAATTGCGGGCTAGCTACAATGTCTGACTGTGCACCCCACACCCCACTGGGCCCTCTTCAAGTCCTAAGACGAGCAAGCCAAGGCTGGGGAAGCCCAAAGGTGTTAGGAAAGGAAGGAGGTCCAACTCGAGATGGAATGACTTCCTAAAACGGGGGTGCACAAACTACGGCAGGCAGGCCGGATCCAGCCCCCGACGCCAATTCATCCGGCCCATGTGGCCCCCAGAAGTGGAAGTAAAATGGGCCCATACGCTGGGCCTGTTTCTGCCTTTCTTCGCCCTCTCCTATGACCACAAATCTAACAATCTGTTCAACAACTGTCAACTACAGGTAAGAAAACAACACAACAGTAATTAGGGGGGAGAAATATGCCAAAAAACTCACGAAAGGACCAGTGGGAAAAAAAGCAATCGATTCACAGCCTCTGTGTCAGAAATGACTCTGGGCTGAAAGGATGGCTCAAGTCCTTTTGTAAGTTTTTTGGCATGTTTCTTTCCCCGAAACACTGTTGACGTGTTCTTACCTGTAGTTGATTGTTGTTGAACAGGTTGTCAAATTTGTGGGTTTAGGAGAGAGAAGGAATTTTTAATGTATAAATGTAAATAAATAAATAAAATAAAGAAGTGAAACCCCACGATTGGGTTCCCTGTGGGTACTCTGGAGGAGGAGGCTGCCCCATCCTGCCTGAGGGAGAGGAACGCCAACGCCGCCGCCCCCTGCCATGTCTAGGGCACCAGTTGCCCCCCTCAGTGCCCCAGAGCGAGGGAGACCCACCCTGGCACGTTCTTACCTTGAGCCTGCTTGTGTGTCAGGGTCAGTTCTGTTCTCTGCACAGGCCTCTTCAGCAGCTGGGCCGCACCCATTGGACCGGCCTTTTGGACCGAGGGCGCCGAAACCATTTTGGCTTTGGGGCTGGAGGTTGGGCTACTGGAAACACTGGAGAAATCCTGCCCAAGGGAAGAAAAGTCCCCAGAGGGTCAGCTGGGGGGCCAGAAGGAGAGCAGCCAGCGCTGGCTCTTGTCACAGGTCAAGAGATGGCCAGCCTAGGACTGACCCTTTCTGTTCTCCTCAAAGAACGGATACATCCCGGCCTTCTGTTCTCACCTCGGACCCTGAAGGAGAAGCTGGGAATTTGGCTGCAGGAGACGCAGGGCAGCTGCTCCGCTCCGACATGTCAAAAGACAAATCCCTCCTGGCCATGTCGCGGGCGGTTTTCTTCTTCCTCTCGGCATCAAGATCCCGAGGATCAGAGCCGGAGGGGCCGTCGGCGCGCGTGAGCGCTCCCATCAAGAAATCAGCGATTTCATCCTGCAGAGGCAAGAAGATGGGCAGGTGACGACAACACCTCAAACCGTCCTGGACGGTGGCCCTAAACCCATGATGGGGAACGTTGGCACTCCAGGTGTTCTTGGACTTCAATTCCCAGAAGCCCGTCTCTGTGAATCCACACAAATGGGTTTACTGCATGCACGCACAGTAAACCCATTAATGTGGATTCACAGAGACTTGGGCTTCTGGGAATTGAAGTCCAAGAATACGCACAGTTACACCATTAATGTGGATTCCTTCCTTGAAAACCAGTGCTCATCTCTGTTTGCAGCCAAAGAGCCAGCGCTGTCTGTGTCTGCAGACGTTTCCATGGACACGTGGCAGGCAGGACGAGATGCTGTTTACGCACTCGGGTCTCGAACTCCTGATCTGCCAACCTTCCGGTCATCGAGGTCAGTGTATCAGCCACTAAAGCCACTGTAGCCCCAGCATTTGAAATACCAACAGAGGTTAATCGAGGTGAGTTCCCACGGACGGTTGGGCCCCTCGGAAAAAAGGGCTCCTGGCCACAAACACTGACTGAGCAAAACCAGCCGAAGGAAAGGCGTGGAAAGGGACCCAGTGGGGTTGGGGGACACCAAATGTTTATTTACCTGGATGCACCTGTCGACCATGCTCTGGGTCAGGCCTTCTGACTTCTTTTTGGCTTTGCTTATCCTATTAAAAAAGGCAGAGGCCGTTAAGACACAGTTGTCCTTTTCTTCTACCCTAAAGCCACTCTGCATGGGCCGTTTGCGGTTAACGGGCCATGAGCAAGGAAAGGCACTTTTTAAAACCCCAGGAGGAAAGCCCTCCAGGATGGCCAGCCGTCCTGATCCCAGGACCGGACCCACCTGAGGTTATCATCGGCTCCTCCAACGATGACGAGGCTGTTCTCAGCCCGAAGCTTCTCTCGGAAATCCTCCATGGCTTCCGAATTGCACTGGAGGGAGTTCTGGCCCACCGCAAAGAGCACCGGCGTCTTCATATCCAGAAGGGGGTCATCCACATCCTTCACGCAAACAAATAGAAACAATAGTTCTGATTGTCTTTGCATTCTGGAAGAGGGCAGGGCAGGCACCGGGTGGCAAGAATACAGGGGGTGGGGGCTCCCCACGTTTCCACTTTTTAGATCAACAAATCAGGCATGCTTAGCATGGGGTGAGCGGGCCGGATAGCTCAGTGGTTTATCTGGCAGGGGATCCAGAGGTTAGGACCGTGATGGGGAACTTTGGCACTTCAGGTGTTCCTGGACTTTAATTCCCAGAAGCCCAAGTCCCTGTGAATCCACACAAATGGGTTTACTGGCACTCTAGCTGTTCTTGGACTTCAATTCCCAGAAGCCCAAGCCTCTGTGAATCCACAGTAAACCCATTTGTGTCGATTCACAGAGACTTGGACTTCTGGGAACTGAAGTCCAAGAAGAGGTGGAGTGCCCAGGTTGGCCCTCACTGGGTGAGGAGTTTAATTCTCCACTGGGAGTAAACCCAGCCTGTGACGCCTTGGCAAACTGCACATTCCCAGGGAATGGTCAACCACTAAATACTGTCTCTCTAGGAAATCTCGGAAAGGGTCATCCTAAGTTAGAATCACCTTGATGACACAGACTCATGAGTCGTACATATTGGGCTGGTGATCTTATCCCACGGAGAATGATAAGACCATGAGAGAAGGGTTTTTTTTTTTTTTTGGGGGGGGGGGGAGAAACCAGTGGCCATCCAAATGCCACTGCTGTAAAAGCAGGAAAACAAGCTCTGAGGTCTGGTTCTCCTGTTTACTCTCAAGTCTGCCCCTCCATGTCTTCCTTACCCCTCTGGGCCCATCCACGGTTAAGAGAGGGAATCCGAGACACACCACGGCAGTAACGTCTTCCATCATGGAAACCTAGGAATGGAAAGAAAAAAAAAGGGGGGGGGGCTTATTTCTGTAACCCCAAGAGGCCCCAAAGCTGAGCTTCAACTGAAGGGGCCCTTGTAATGCTGTAGGTTGACAAAGGTCAACCTTTGTGGTTGTGCAATCGTTCGTATATCTGATGTTCAAGCATTATGCCAGGGATGGCGAACCTTTTAGAGACCGAGTGCCCAAACAGAGGAGCAGGGCAAACTCTGTTCTGGGGGGAGGGAGGTAGTGCTCCCATTGGGCTGCTGGGTAGAGGGGTGGGAGCAAACTCTGTGCTGGGGGAGAGGGAGGAAGCGCTCCCATTGGGCTGCTGGGCAGGGGGTGGGGCTAACTCTGTGCTGGGGTGCCAACAGAGAGTACTGGGAGAGCCATGTCTGGCATGTGTGCCACAGGTTCGCCACTGCTGCACTATGCGATGGTCATAAAGTAGATCCTACTGCCCGGGACTCTACACTGATCATTAGGCAGCAGGTAACTCACCTGACCAGCCTGAGGACAATAGGTAACAGCCTCGGGTGGGGAAGTCCACAGGGAAGGGTGAACGTCCCCAAGGGGATTAAATGGTCTCATTTGAATCCATCTTGGTGGAGGGCAGCAGCCTCATCCATCCTGGCCTGGGGCTGAAGAGGAGGACTTTGTGTGCCAAAAGGACTCATGACCAGAAAGTGACTCACTGAACTGGATCCATGGTACTATGGGTGTCACGCCGTGATGCGGTAGGCGGATGAAAGGCCACTGCATTATATTCTCAGGACAGTCCATGAGGATTGCCAATATTCGGATTCGGATATAGCAGAAGAAGCAGCAGCACTAAGGACTGCAAATTATCAGCGGTGGCGCCTAAGGACAGCTGGACTGGAGAGCAGAAGATGCCCTTCCCTGTTCCTGGGTTAAAAGACACCCTTGCTTTCTCTTATCCCCCCACTACAATGGTATAAACATAAGAGAGACCATAAGAGAGGAAAAGGGATTCCATCCAGTGTGTCCCAAAGAGCTTTGGATCTTTCCATCAGGTTCGGTCTCTAAAGTGCAGCGGAGGGATAAATCTCCCCATGTATCAAAGCTGCACAGCAAAAAGTGCTGCGGGGATGAGCTTTGACAACCGTCCCAGTTGGCTTCTGCACCCATTAGAGAGGAGGCCCATGTGGTCCCAGGGAGGGAGGTGGCAGAGCAGGGTCAACAGCACCCAAGATCTCCCACCGGTGTTTCTTGCTAGACCAGGGGTGCCCAAACTGCAGCCTGTGGGCCAGATCTAGGCCCCGGTGCCAATTCATCCAGCCCTTGTCGCTCCTGGAAGTGGAAGCAAAATGCACCAGTATGGCTGCTTTTTACTTCCACTGCCAGGAGTGATAGAGGCGGCGTGGGCCGGATGAATTGGCATCGGGCCTAGATATGGCCTGCAGGCTGTAGTTTGGGCACCCCTGGTTTAAGCAGAGAAAACGACAGCCTAAAATCTATCTCATCCTGTTGCAAAACAGATTGCAAGGCGCATTTTTCTTCCGTTTCTGATGGGAGGAACCATACGACCGGCCCACTGAACCTCGTGACCGGCCCATGGCCCTGAAAGTTTGGGCACCCCTGTGCTAAACAGACTGTTTTGTGAGCCTGTGGTGCCTTGGGACATGGCAGCAGTCAGTTAGGAGAAACACAACTCAAGAGGCAGGACTGTGAGTTACATACGTGGCAGGCCACCAGGGCGCCCGTGTTCCAGCCGACGAGGATGACGGGCTTGTGGGGGAAATGGTTGTGGATCTGGAAGGAAAAGAGGAAACGAACCCTCAGCCTTTTCAAGGCCCAGAATGAGCAGGGGTCAAAGAACTGAAAACAACAGACAGGGCCAGGGGGTGGGGGTGTTCCCCCCCCCCCCAAGGCCAGGAGACAGCTGGAACTCAAGCCAAGCAAGTCCGGAGGCTGCTCCCGCCCCCTCTCACCTCATGCACTTTGCTTCTCAGGGCCCCAATCATGTGCTCCAGGCACTGCAGCACACCGACCCCTCGGCCGTTGTTGATGAGGTGAGTGGCCACTGGAATCACCTGGGAAGAGGAGGAAAGAGAGGCCCCCTTAGGCACCTGCGCATTGGGAGTGAATTTTGACAGTTGCAGTCCATAATTTCGTTTGGAAGGGTAAACAAAGCAACCCATGATTCTACAGCCAGTAAAGATCACAGACCTAGAGTCCTCTATGCCACTGGTGGCCAACCTTGGCACTCCAGCTGCGTTCTTGGAGTTCCATTCCCAGAAGCCCAAGTCTCTGTGAATCCACACGAATGGATTTACTGTGGATTCACAGAGACTTGGGATTCTGGGGATTGAAGTCCAAGAAGACCTGGAGAGCCAGTAAACCCATTTGTGTGAATTGACAGGGAATTGGGCTTCTGGGAATTGAAGTCCAAGAACACCTGGAGTGCCAATAAACCCATTTGTGTGGATTCACAGGGACTTGGGATTCTGGGAACTGAAGTCCAAGAACAGCTGGAGTGCCAATAAACCCATTTGTGTGGATTCACAGGGACTTGGGATTCTGGGAACTGAAGTCCAAGAACAGCTGGAGTGTCAGTAAACCCATTTGTGTGGATTCACAGAAACTTAGGCTTCTGGGAACTGAAGTCCAAGAACACATGTAGTGCCAAGGTTTGCCGTCACTTATGCCCTCCGTTTTTTGTGTAGTCCCTAATTTAATCTGGCACAACCCACAATCACCGCCTGCTTTCTGCACACCTGGAACATGTATTAACTCCACACCTTACCCAGGGCCCCTCTAGATCATTCTAGGGCCAGGTAAACCGTCGCCTGCCTCTGCTCACAGCCACTGCAGTGCCCCCATCCTTTCAATTACACCAGTGGTTCCCAAATGCTGGTTTGTGGACTTCAATTCCCAGAAGCCTAAGTCATTTCCCCAAAGCACTGATCAGCCAATGTCCTGACTTAGGTTTCTGGGAATTGGAGTCCACTTGTGGGTTGTGTACCCCCTGTTGGGAACCACTGAATTACACCAAACCCTAGATGGAGAGAAATTCAGGAGAAAATCTACATGGAGACAGGCAGAAGCCCAAAGAAGGCAGAACAGGACATCTATACCCACCTTTCCCAAGCAGGAGAGCTGTGACTGCCAGAAGCGATGCCGACGAGAAGTAGGGAACATGGAACTGGAGGGTCCAGAGGAGGCCAGCAGGATGAGGGGTGAGCCAGGCAACTTGCTCTTGAAAAATCAAGAAAAACAGCCAACCCATCAGAGAAGTGGCTTTTTGCCTTTGTTCCGTCTGCTGCTCCAGAGTCCAAGGACAAGCCTCTGACCCAAGAGTCGTGAGTGCCGCCTCTAGCCAAGAAAAGCCCTAAAACTATACCTGTTAGGCTTCCAACACTAATAATTCCATACAAGAAATTATTCTGGGTTGAACGGATTTTTGGTTGAGAAACTCTGCTCAGGGGTCGCCCGAATGAGGCTTGTCCCCAAGATCTTTTCCCCACCAAAGTGGTCCCTATATATTTGCTTGCAATGTCTTGCTTTCAGTCTGCTAGGTTGGCAGGAGCTGGGACAGAGACGGGCACTCAGTCCATCATGCAGTACCTGGGTCTCGAACAGCCGACTTGCCAACCTTCCAGCTAACAAGGCAAGCTTCTTAACCACTGAGCCACTGCGGCCCCTTCGGCTGGAGACAAAGAGAACACGGGGTGGGGAGTATTTTGATGTGTTTAGATCCAAGAGCTGGGGAACAACCAGTGTAGGTTTTTAATTTTACTCTGAAAGGGGTGTCTACCTTAAATCATTATTCGAGCTTGGAGAGATCTACTGCAACAATGGAGGCTCTATTCATTCAGTTCAATGGATTTATTCTAGGTTGGGGAAAAAATCCGTTGGGTTTTAGACTTCTGTTCTCCAATAAATCCATGCTCATGGGAACTTAATATCCAGGGACATGTAAGGACTTGGCCTTATGGGTGGAAATGCCATCAGACCTATTGGGTCTTCCTCTTTAATTCTGCAGAAAGAGCAGACTGTACTTGCTGCTAGAAAAAATACTCCACACATGCTCAGAGTCCCTTCTGCTACGTTTCCAATAGCCAAGAGAAACAGTGGGCTGACAACCAAACCCTCAGCCCTTGGCATACCTCTGTCAATAAGAAAGTATTTCTCTCTCCCCCTCTGCCCCAGGAGAGATTAGATACTTTGCAAGAGGAACCTATACTGGGTGTAAACCACTTCTTCTTATTCTTCTTCGTTGTGCCCACTTCCCAGAAAACCCTAAGGCAGAGATGGTTATATAAAATTCCAAGGCCCCTCCCTCTCCAAAGTCCCACCCTGCCCTTACCGGCTTGTTGTGGGAAAGCACGCCGACGGCCGGGTCCCAGGGTCTCTTCAGCAAGAGGGAGAGGGCTTCGGCCCCTGCAGCGCCTGTCTTCGTGTTAGATGACAACAGCATCCGATCGATTAGGGTAGGAATCTGAAACCCAGGAGGCAAAAGTGAGAACCCGTAGGTGCCCATTTAGCACAAAACTGTCTTTCTGAACAAATCTCTCCCCCCCCCCCCACCTCAAGTAGCAGAACATTCTTCTGTTCTCCCAGACCCAAATCAACCGCAGATGCCTGCTTTGGGCTGAACTGGACTCACCCACCACCAAAGAAATGCATTCTACAAAAGGGGATCCTTTCTAATCAATTCTAGTCATTTGCTTGAGAGCCGTAACTCAGGCTTACACCATCCAGCCGTAACTAAATTGCAGCTCCCTATTCAATGGCACCCCCTCCATGTGAGTCAGAAGAAGCAGAGATGGTACTCTAAGGCGGTGCCATATAGGACGATATAGAAGCGTTATGGCTACTGCTAAATCCAGTCTCATGGCTCTTGCTTCCAGACAAGTTGGGGCCTCACCTTTCCCTTCAGGGTCTGCAGGGCATCCAGGTAAGCGGCTAGCATGGGCAAACTGAGCGTCTCCACAAGCGTCGAGTGCAGCCACTGGATCAGTTTGGTGTCCCAGTTGATGCTGGCCAACGCCTGGCGGACCCTCCGGGCACACTTGTCCACGGCTATCCTTCTGAGCACGGGCTCGTTGCAAGCCTGAGGGCCACCGTCAAGGAAGGAAGGGGTGAGACTGTGGCAATGACGCCAAGCAGGCTCATCCACACACACACACCACCACCACCACAAGAGGGCTGAATCGCCTTTCCTGGGACTCAAAGCCAGGACTAGAGGTTGAAAATTTCTGTACAATGCCTAGTATTCCTTTGTCTGAAAATGTCACTCATAACAACCATTAGATACCAAATATGCTATTAGTCAGTGGTGGGAAGCAATTTTTTTTTTGCTACCACACCATGGGCGGCGCCTATGTCATGGGGGAGCCTACATCGTGGGCGATCTAGTCATGCCTGCCATATGACCATGTATACATCTGCAAGCACAGGCAGCCCTGGCTCTTCGGCTGTAAATGGAGATGAGCACTGTGCCCTAGAGTTGGATATGACTGGCTTTTGAGCAAGGGAGGCTTTGAACTACTTGCAGGGACAAAACCTAATGTCATCTTTGAATACCAATCAGAGATCTTTTGTTATTAGGTAAAGGTCGCCCTTGCTCGAAAGCCAGTTGTTACCAACTCTAGGGTTCAGTGCTCATCTCTGTTTATAGTCAAAGAGCCAGTGGACTTGATCCACAAAAGCTCAGATTAAAATACAACAGTTAGTCTTTAAGGTGCCACAATGTTTTTGTCTTTTTGTTTTGTTTACTCTATGATATGCTTGCACAGAATAAAACTTTATAAATGGTAGCTGTGTTAGTCTGAGCAGGGCAGGAAGCTGGGCGTGGCCACTCAATTTCGCTCCTCCCCCCTGCCTGAAGGCCACCCAATTTTGCTCCCCCCTCCCCATGTGTGTGTGCGCGATCCTGTTGCTGCCCACCACTGCTATTAGTTAAATACTGACCTTTTCAAAATGTTCTGAATGAGGAATAAAGCCACATGTTTACTCTGTAACTGGAGATGGAGCCTTTCTAACTTGACTGGACAAGGCACACAGGTGTAAGGCAGTAGGTATAAAACTTCCTGCCGTAACCTATATGCAATTCCAGAAGCCCAGAAGGAGCCTAGAGGAAGTTGGAAAGGATTGGGAACAAGGAGGGTCTTCTTACCCCTTCGTTGGCTAACCGGGCCAGGCGGTCAGACTGCAAAGCTTTGAGGATTTTGTTGAAGAGTTTGTTCTGGGCTACTGTCCAACCAGACCTGCAAAGGAAGGGAAAAAAATTAGCATCTTGATGCCAAAGTGAACAGGACGGATGGTGGGTTATTCATATTGCAAACCCTAAAGCCACGATGGTGAGCCTTTGGCACTCCAGGTGTTCTTGGATTTCAATTCCCAGAAGCCCAAGTCTCTGTGAATCCACACAAATTTGCTTACTGTGCGTATGCACAGTAAACCCATTTGTGTGGATTCACAGAGACTTAGGCTTTTGGGAATTGAAGTCCAAGAACACGTGCAGTAAACCCATTCATGTGGATTCATGGGGACTTGGGCTTCTGGGAATTGAGGTCCAAGAACACCTGGAGTGCCAAAGTTCGCCATCACTGCCCTAAAGGTTCCTAAAGAGCCTCAGGAAGCCTTACACTCAGGTTCCGCTCCATCTTCCCTGACAGCTCCTAAAATGGCAATTCATTTTGTCTGCTGCAGTGGCTCAGTGGTTAAGAAGCTTGCCTTGTTAGCTGGAAGGCAGGCAGGTCAACCCAGGTACTGCATGACGGAGTGAGCACCCGTCTCTGTCCCAGCTCCTGCTAACCTAGCAGACTGAAGGTAAGAAATTGCAAGTAGATAAAGAGGGACCACTTTGGTGGGGAAAAGATCTTGGGGACATGAAAGGAGCCTCATTCGGGCGTCCCGTGAGGTGAGTTCCTCCAGCAAAAATCCTTTCAACCCAGAATAATTTCTGACATGAAAATATTGTTATTGTTTCTGTTTTCCCAGATAGAGAAAAGAAGCTAAGAAAGAATCCACAGGCATCCGGGCAAAGAGGAACATGACATTCCCAGGGCAGCAGTATAATCTGAATTTATTCTATTAGTATTCTGTGCTGATTTTCAGAGCTGTGATATTGTCTAGTCAAGGACTGCACAACCTTCCCAGATGATACGGTACCAGAGCTCCCATTGGTCACATAGTTCCAATGTTGAGGTTGGTGGGGTTGTCTAAGGACCTTTGAAGTGCTGGACATTTCCCCCAGTCCCACTGTCAAATTAGCCTCAGGCTCAAAAATCAAGGGCATTGATAGGCTGTGGGTGTCTCATAAAGGTACAGACCTCTTAAGCCCAATGGATTACCCCCCCCCCCCGATCTCCAGTTCATTACCGGTTCATGTGCTCCTCCCAGTCATCAGGAGGCGGCGGAGTATCAGTGTCTGTGCGGGCAAAGATCACATGGCGCTCACATTCATTCATCACAGTACGGGCCTTCTGGTTGTCATAGAGCGGCATTGGTGTGGGTGTCACCGTTTCCACATCAATGGGAACATCTGCCTCACTGAAAGCAGAGATTAGGGTTTCAAAGAACAGCCCCTTTTATTTATTTATTCAGATTTATATTTTATCCCCAGTTAATAGAACCAGTGGGGAAAGATTAATAGGAAACATGTAAGAGAACTCAAAAGCAGGGGTCTAGTCCACTGTTGGCTCATTCAATCCACCTCTCCCACCACTCTGAAATACACACACACTTTCTCAGAGCAAGAGATAAAGCAATGCAGTTATCGGAATAATTAGACCTCTCTAAAGTAACTTGGACTGCACTGGCTTAGTGGCTAAGATGCTGAACATGACAACTGGAAGATCAGCAGTTCAATTCTGGATACAGCATGATGGTTTGAGCGCCCATCTCTGTCCCAGCTCCTGCCAACCTAGCAGTTCGAAAGCAAGAGATTGCAAGTAGATAAATAGGTACCCCTTTGGTGGGAAGGTAAACAGTGTTCCATGCACTCTGATGTCTAGGCATGCCTGTCACATGTCCACGGAAATGTCTGCAGACACGGAGAGCACTGGCTCTTTGGCTATAAACAGAGATGAGCGCCAAACCCAAGAATCGGATACGACTGGCTTTCGAGCAAGGGTGAGCTTGACGTACCATAGCTTGACAACAGAACAAGACAGAGCCAAACTCACACTGTGCTGCTCTCCTGGTGTCTCTTAGGAGTAACAAAGAGGAGCCGGGTGGGGCGGGCACTGCTGGCGTCCGGGTGGGCACTCCATGGCTTGGCATAGCTGTGGTCCAGGAACACAAGGTCCAGTTCTCTCTCGTGGACTGACAGTTGGAACAGCAAAGAGGTCCCCATCCTCCGTGCTGAGGTTTGGAAATCCCGTTCGCTTCCCCGGTAAGACATAGTTCACACTTCTGCCTCTGCTGCCAGTCTTGATGTAACGGGTTCTTAAGGCTCCCACATCCTTCCTGCTTTACAAGGCTAAAAGAAAGTCATGACCCAAAAACACAAAAAAGTCATTTTTTTAAATAGTAGCTGTGACTCGGTTAAGATGCTGACTGAGAGACAGAAGGTCAGCAGTTCAAAACCCGAATACTGCACGGCGGAATGAACGCCAGTCTCTCCCAGCTCCTGCCAACCTAGCAGTTTAAAAGCAAAAAATTGCAAGTAGATCAATAGTGACCACTTCGGTGGGAAAAGATCTTGGGGACATGAAAGGAGCCTCATCCGGGCGTCACCTGAGCCCTACCTGAAAGCACACCAGCTGCCCTTGGCCAATGCTCAACCTTCCCAGTGCCCCATTTTTGCCCAGTTGTTGAAACCAACCCCCAGACTTGCACTTTCTATCACCAATCATCCATAAACAAGACTAACCAAAGAAGTAACGTACAGCTCAATATCAAACTATGATCCACCAAAGGGCAAGATTTGCCATACAAATCGACAGTACAGATTAAAGCAACATATTGCTTATACATGGTCTTCTTCTGTGTCGAGACCAGATGTGAAACTGCCAAAATGAAGCCACTTTTTGGTGAATTGTTACATATTCCTTCTTTTTGTTTGTTGTTAATCAAAACTGGTTGATTTATTTATTTCAAATTTCTATTCCGCCCTACTCACAGGAGCGACTCAGGGCGGATTACAGACAATCATATAAAACCAAATTCTAGAATACGATTTAAAAAATCTAAAAACAGTTTAAAACAATATCTCATTCCTTTCCTAAAAGAGAGAGGGTGGGTATATTAAATAAGCCAACGTGGAGGGACCAATTAACCATCACTGCCTCACACCTGTCCCGCCAGCCAAGTCTTCATACCCTTCCTGAAGGCCAGTAGCTCCGTCTGGAGACGTAGTTCTAGAGGAAATTTAAAAAATCAGAGCAGGGCAAGAAAGATAACCAGTTCTTCAGTTTTTCCTCATAGGGTTTGGTTTCCAGTATCTTCTGATCATCCTTCTTGCCCTTCTCTGGACTTGCTCTAATTTGTTGGCATCATTCTTAAAGTGCGGTGCCCAGAACTGGAGACAGGACTCTAGATGCGGACTGACTAGTGCTGAATAACTGAACCTGCTCCAGTTTGTTTGCATAAGGAACAGATTTTCCCAGTTCAGATCCCCTTTGGCTCCTTTTCCACACCTGCCAAAACTACTTCAAACTCAACCTGAAAGCCACAAACCTGGCAAAATCAAAAAAGATTTTTATAAAATGGGATAGAAATACCTTCCCTGGACTCCCAGCAATTCCCTAGTCAGCCATGATTTGCCCCTGCCCCCCTCCCCCAAAGTCCACCTAGTGCTTCAGTGTCACCCAAGATAAGGAAAGGTTTCACTCTGGATTGATGTCTAGCATAGAATCCAGTATCCTTTATTAACTAATAAGTCACCTGACCACAGTTGAAGACCTGGATACTGCATGATGGAATGAGCTCCCGTCTCTGCCCCAGCTCCTGCCAACCAAGCCGTTCGAAAGCAAGAAATTGCAAGGAGATAAATAGGGATCGCTTTGGGTGCTCAGTGGTTAAGACGCTGACCTTGAAGACTGGAAGGTCGGGTTTCGATATCCCGAGTGGATCTTGGGGTCATGAAAGGAACCTCATTGCCTGAAGTTGAGTTCCTCCAGCAAAAATCCTTTCAACCCAGAATAATTTCGGACACAAAATTATTTTTATTATCAGACCATATCAGGTTAAAATGTGATAAAATATATTAGATAAAATGACTATAAAAGCAGAATTAAAAGTAGAATGATACAATCACAATAAAACCAGATATAAAGTTTACTCAATAACAATTCATCACCTTTGCATAGTGTACGTGTGGACACACACAAACCAAAGCGAGTGTGTGTGTGTGTGTTTTGGTTTCAAGAGTGTGTGTGTGTTTGTGTTGTGGTTTCAAGAGTGTGTGTGTGTTTGTGTTGTGGTCTCAAGAGTGTGTGTCTGTTTGTGTTGTGGTCTCAAGAGTGTGTGTGTGTTTGTGTTGTGGTCTCAAGTGTGTGTGTGTGTGTGTGTGTTTGTCTTGTGGTCTCAAGAGTGTGTGTGTGTGTTTGTGTTGTGGTCTCAAGTGTGTGTGTGTGTGTGTTTGTGTTGTGGTCTCAAGAGTGTGTGTGTGTGTGTTGTGGTCTCAAGAGTGTGTGTGTGTGTTTGTGTTGTGGTCTCAAGTGTGTGTGTGTGTGTTTGTGTTGTGGTCTCAAGTGTGTGTGTGTGTGTTTGTGTTGTGGTCTCAAGAGTGTGTGTGTTTGTGTTGTGGTCTCAAGAGTGTGTGTGTGTGTGTTTGTGTTGTGGTCTCAAGAGTGTGTGTGTGTGTTTGTGTTGTGGTCTCAAGAGTGTGTGTGTGTGTTTGTGTTGTGGTCTCAATTCCCCCAGGGATGGGGGCCGGTTCTCTGCCCCAGGGCGGCCGCCTTGCAGGGCCCTTGGGGCAGGGGGGACCCTCTTAACGAGACACCCCCCATGGAAAACGGTTATTCCGCCCATAGACAAAGGTGTCCCGGGGCATGTGCAGAGTGCCCACTCACCTGCAGAAGCCCTCCGCGGAGCCTTATGAACCCCAGGCCTTTCCCCGCTCGAGGCTCCGAGCCAGCGCAGCCCTCCGCGGCCGAGGAAGCCTCCGCCTTCCCTGCCTCTCTCTCTCGAACCCCCGCCGCCCGCCCGGGGCAGGCCTCAGGCCATCGCGCGCATGCGCGGCCCGCCCTACTGTCCCCACAGGCTGTCGCCGCCCTCCCCGGGGGCAGGCCTCGTGCCCCCTCCTGCGCATGCGCGACTCGCCTTTTCCCTCCCATTGGCTGCGTCGCCGCCTGGAACGGAGTGGCGCGCGGCGATGGCGTCACGGCTGATCGCCGCCCTGCGGGAAGTGGCCGGAAGTGGCGTCCGCGGGTGGTGCTGGAAGTCGACGGGCGGGGGGAGGCGCGAGCGGAGCGGCCATGGGGAAGAAGAAGACCGAAGTGCCCGACCGGTGAGGGGAGGCCTGTGGGCCCGGCCGGGCCTGACCCTAGGGAGGAGGACGGGTGGGGAGGGCCGGCCGTCCCAGAGTCCAGACCGTTCTTCCGCCTGAGCCCCCCCCCCCCAATCCCAGGCCAAAGCCCTTGGGGAACCAAAACTAGGGTGGAGCGGCGGCGAGACCCAGGCTGAGGCCCCCTTAGCGGGCGAGGGAGGCCCCCTGGTATGCTCGGTGGGGATTGGGGGGCGCCTTGGGGGGCCCCCGTGATAAAAAAGACCCCGGGTCTTGACTGTGGGGTTTAATTTTGCGGCTCATTTTCACGGGGAAACGGTAATGTGGAGATGTGTGTGGGAAGCAGGGCCGGATTTTCCTATAATAGGCTAACTAGGCTTCAGCCTAGGGCCTCAAGATCAAGAGGGGCCTATATATTGATATATATATCACAGTAATTATGTATTTTATTATCTCTCATGTAATTTACAAACTTAAAAACGGGAGGTGAAAGGGCCACATAAATGGAATAGCCTAGGGCTTAGGTCTGCAAATAGTGGCTCTCCAGGTGTTTTGGACTTCAATTCCCAGAAGCCTCGATCAACAGTAGTGCTGACTTGGGCTTCTGGGAATTGAAGTCCAAAACACCTGGAGAGCCACTATTTGCAGACCATAGGGCCTCTTTTCATGTAAATCCGGCCCTGGTGGGAAGGTACAAAGGAAGGGGGGGGGAGGATAGATGCACACACACCCCTTTCCGAATTAAGTTAACCTGACCATGTTTTCCTAGCTTTGTCCTGATTTAGGTCAAGGTAAAGGTCGCCTGTGCTCGAAAGCCAGTCGTATCCGACTCAAGGGTTCGGTGCTCGTCTCCGTTTATAGCCCAAGAGCCAGCGCTGTCTGCGTCTGCAGACGTTTCCATGGACATGTGGCAGGCATGCCTAGACACCGGAGTGCACGTAAAGCTGTTGCCTTCCCACCAAAGTGGTACCTATTTATCTATTTGCAATTTCTTGCTTTCGAACTGCTAGGTTGGCAAGAATATCCTGATTTAGCAATAGCAGTAACACTTCTATATTGCCCCATAGTACTTAGTGTCCTCTCTTGGCGGATCATAAAGTAATTGACATTTTTTTGCCCTCAACATGCTCGGTCTCATTTTATCAACCTTGGAAGGATGGAAAAGGCTGTGTTAACCTGGATTCTAGTCAGGATTGAATTCTCAATATCAGTAATTTTGGCTGCAGTGCAGCAGTTTAACCACTACCAGGACTTTTATTTGCTGTATATGTTTGTGTCTCCTATGAGGGTGGAGTAGAGTGGAAACTAGTTTGGGCATGTGTACAAATTGTTTTCAAGATGACACTAATCATATGTAATGCATTGTAGAGTAACAATAAAGGGAAGGAAGACAGGTCTCCAATCTCAGTTTACAGTCTGAACTTTATTGCTATACAGTTTCCTTACTAGCAGTAAATAATCAAAGTGGCCAGTTAATGTAATCGACAAAGGTAGAGTTTTTCTAATCCTTTTTGTTATATCTGAGCAAACCTGCTTGCTTAAAGCATGTAGTGCCTATTATAGTAACAACCAACTGTTCTAAATCTTGTGGGTGTGAGTTGAGAGAAGCTATGTTAAGTTCTTTCTTTCTTTCATTGCCATAGCAACACAGGGAGATTTTTTTCTGGTGTTGATTTCCTCCCCCTCTATCCTGCATGCCCATTTTCCAGTACATTACTGCTTGGTAATAGATCTTTATGGTTATAAATTAAGGTAGGCTTCCATTATTATAGTCTGATTAACAGATCATGAGCCATGAGGCCATGGAAAAATCTTAAATTAAGAGCCTCTTCTCCCATATTATCTAATTGCATCTATCTGTTTGCAACTCCATCTAATTCATGTTTTGGTGACAGTAGTGGCAAGCTATAATTCTTTTTCTCTAGATGGACTCAGTATATTCCTCTTGGAAGAAGAATGCCAGGAACACGTTTCATTGCTTTCAAAGTTCCTCTTAAGAAGGTAGGTAAAACAATTTTTGCTCAATCGGGGCTTTGCCTACTATCTCATTGTTGAAAAGCCTTTTATGGTGAGTTTTGTACACTCTTGTCATGATTTTAAGTGAATCTCAAATTTGTGTTAACTTTCTAATATGTTTAATAATTTATCTGTGTTTGGATGTTGTAATTTAATGCCTTTGTAGCTTACTTGTTTTAATTTGTGTGACGCCTTGACCATGTTTAGATTATAGCTTTGAACACTACTCTTTGTAGCCACAGTGTTAACACTACGCATCAAAGGTTTCACAAATGCAGTTGAATTCTGCTTTTGACATCAGGGTATGTCAAATATTGACAGCAACTCAGAATAGTTGGTTGAATAGCCTTGATTTCTTTTCAGGCGTTTGAATGGAGACTTCCCGAAAATGAACGTTTCTCTCCAACAGACCTTATTAACCAAGTTAGAGAGCAGAACGAAGAACTTGGTTTGATTATTGATTTGACCTACACCAGTCGTTATTATGGGCCAGAGGTAAGCTCAGTGTACCAAACTCTTTCTGAGAGATAAGTATTGGCTGAAATTCAGTACTAAATCATGACTAGAGTAGGCCCATTAAATCAGTGGAACTTACAAAAGAGGTGATGGACCAAATTCCACTTATTTATTAGACTTACTCTGATTGTACATTACTACATGAATCTCAGCCATATTAGCACTTAGGATTGGTTTTTAGTATAAGAACATATGTTAGAACTTTGCTTCTTGTTCATTGAAAGGGGTTCTTAATTGCATCCATCTATGAAGGAAGCTTTGAAAAAGACATTTAGGATTTAAGTTGGTGTTTTTAAAGGCCACGTCCACAAGCAACGCAACATGGAGCTTTGAAATCAAAGTGTGTGTATGTAGACCAAACAGCTAGTGCTATTGTGCTAACTTGTACATTTTCGCCCCTTTGCTATAACTCACTGCATCTTAATGTACAATAGATCTATTTTGTTGCCTGATAGAAATGGTGGAGGTTATGGTGTCAAGCATCATCGCGCCTACTGTTGAGGAAAATGAGTAGCTGGAAGACCACATAGATCAGCCATTGGTCAGCAGAGCAATGACAGCATTTCATGGGCTGATGAGTGACCTATTCAAAAGGAAGTGCTTGGCTTTAGGTCAGAGGCCAGTGAAAATTATGGGAGGTTTCTGTTGGGTGGAAAAGGTAGACTAGCAGAAATTCTCTATTGAGCTGCTGGGCTTAATTAAACCTTAGGTCAGGCTAGTTGAAAGATGGCAGTGAGGAAATGTGGACTTAGCTGTCTAGGGGAAAATGAGGATGTACAGTATGCTTCTGTGGTGGCTTAGTGGTTAAGATGCTGAACTGACTGGAAGGTTGGCAGGTCAGCAGTTCAAGACCCAAGTGCTACATGCCAGAGTGAACTCCCGTCTCTGTCCCAGCTCCTGCCAACCTAACAGTTCGAAAGCAAGAAAATGTAGGTAGATAAATAGGTACCACTTCGGTAGGAAAGGTAAACAGCATTCAGTGTCTAGGCATGCCTCCCCCATGTCCACAGAAACATCTGCAGACACAGACAGTGCTGGCTCTTTGGCTATAAACAGATGAGCACTTGAGGCAGATACGACTGGCTTTCGAACAAGGGCGACCTTGACCTACGTTTCTGCCTCTGAACTTGAGATTCATATTTTAATGCAAGCTTGTGTTTTGCGGTTTCTTGCAGGATCTCCCAAGCACGGTGCAGCACTGTAAGATTTTGACGATCGGACAGGAAGTGCCGAATAATGACAGTGTGCGCAAATTCAAAAATGCGGTGAAAAAGTTTCTGATGGAAAACCAACACAATGGTGAATGTGACCAGATTTCTTGAGAAGTTGGGCTTAGACAATAGAGCAGTTATTAACACGGCCACAGCAGGAGCATGCTCTTGCTTGATTACTTTAAATTTTTGTACTTTTTAGCTTTAGGAATATTGGCTTTCTCTGTAATGCATACTGTATGGCAGGGATTCTTAATCTGATAGCCCACTTACTGAAAAAGGATGTGGTTAAAAAAGATAAGCCATCTGAAACCGAAAAGTGGGAAATAAGTGGAAGAGTGGTATGGGAATGGAGGAGGATGACTCTTCTTGTTGGCTCATCAGCCATTATCTAAAGCAGGTCTGGTTTGTTTTCCGTAACTATGAGTCCTTTGTCTTTTCATGCCATGTATTAGTTTGCTTTTCAAGATTTGAGTATGTGGTTGTTATTATTAAGCATTGCCCAGCAAATAATCAAACTAATTTTGGGTGGTAGCTACTACTGCTTTCCGTCCCAACAGTTGCAGGGCATGTCATCTCCTTCATGTATTCTGTGATGTTATTCCTTCAAATGAGCCTATATAAAAGCACAACTTTTATATCCTACTCCCCTAGACATGCTTATTGGAGTCCACTGTACGCATGGCTTGAATCGAACTGGTTACCTTGTTTGCAGGTAAGCTGCTCTCGGGATAAAAGTGCTGGTCAGCAGACATATTGGGGTCCCAGTCTTTGGGGGACTGGCGGGGTTCAAATGAGATAGATACTCCCCCTGCTCAGTGTAAAATCCATAAATCTTGTTTCATTAAGATAATGAGGTACTTGTTTTAAACTCCTGTTTAAACCTGTTGTTGTCTGGCCAGATGTCCTGCTATGGTAATGGAGTAGACCATACAGCCAGCGACTCAACGTTGAGTGTCAGGTGGTGGTAAATAACTTGACGCCCCTTTAGGTGGGGTGATGGTCCCCCTCAGTGGAGGAAATGCCACAGGAAGCCATCCTATTGGGCCCAATGACAAAATGAGCAGAGAAGGAACCACGTCACTATTCTGATTCCCAACAGTCATGGAGGCGGAAGAGGCCGTGCCAGATTGACTGGCTGTAAAGGAGCATCTTGTCCATATCCTCAAACCTGTGGCAGTCCATTGCACTTAAATTCTGCAGGTCTCATTTCATATGTGCCGCAGGAGATGGCTCTGAGATCACAGTGTGTGTGTGTGTGGGGTCACTTCATGGCAAGCTGGGATCTACCTTAAACAAATTCATGCCAATGGCATTTTTCCTGCTTCAGGGGGGAAATGCATTCTCGGATACGAGTTGCAGCCGCCACCTTGTTTAAAACAGGTTTCCTGGATATATTGAACCCATTGGGCTTCACTTAGTATTGAATCAAGTTCTTAAGGTTTGGTGGCAAGCAGTTTTGATCTACGCCTAGTTTTCTAGTTGGTCTACACCAGGTGTTCTCAACCTACAGGACGGGGGCTAAATGCGGCCCATGACACAATTTCATGTGGCCCCTTCGCTGCCTCCGCCACATCCGGAAGTGCCATGTGTGGCAGGCAGGTCAAAATGGCCATCCAGACCCTGAAGATCACTGAGGGAGCATGGCCTGGCTAAGGAGAACTGGTGTCAAATTAGTTATTTAGGCATTTCCAGACAAACATTTAGAAAAATATGTTTTCATGTAACATTTCCTGGAAATTTTCTCCTATGAGTTGTTCTCATTCTGCTTTTTCTCTATATCTAAATAAATGTGTTGTTTTTGCATTAAGGTATCTGATTGATATCGAAGGAATGGACCCCAAAACAGCAATAGAGTGTAAGTGTGGGATCCTCCTTTGAAGAATTAAAGCCTTTGACTGATTGCTAATTTTAAGGAAGGATCTCTGGAAACACAGTTTGTAAATCCACAGATACTGTGGTATCTACCAGGTATTTCAAACCCTCCTCAGGTTCGGTTATTGGCCATGAATGATCCTGAGGAGGTGGTGCTTCAAGGACCTTTTGGAGGAGGAGGAGGAGGTGGTGGTGGTTTTTAGGAATAATTCTTACCGTACTCTTCTGTGTAGAGGAGAAGGCACAGAGTCACTTTGTAAAACCACTTTCCCCTTCTTAGTATTCAACAACTACAGAGGACATGCGATAGAGAGGAAGAGTTATATTGATCACCTTAAGAGAGGGCCTCATAAACGGTAAGTGCTTTCTTCCAGAAGGCCTGGTTAGCTAAGTTTTGCTGACTTGTATGAATTCCAGTGGAACCTCGGTTAACAGAATGAATGCATTCTCCGGGGTGTTTCTTACAGCAAAGATTACTCTAACCAAATTTCCCATAGGAATGCAGTGAAGACCAAAATACTTGAACCAAAACACGGTTTTCCCTAGGAATGCATTGAAAAGCAATTACCGGTAGTCGGTTCCGGAAAAAAAATCCACAAACTGAGCCACTTTTCTATGAATTTCCTTTCCTTGTGTGATTTTTATGTTAACCAAGCTGTTTGTTAATTGAGGTTCCACTGTACCAGGAGAGAAAAGTCAGAATTAGTAACAGGGATTTCAGCCAAAGAAATGGCTACCAAACATCTCATGCAAGTTGCCCCCAAGCTTCAGCAGAATTCAAAAGGGACACTTCTTTTCTCTCATTTTCTTCATTAATTGCCATAGGAAAAATGGGCTTCTCTCTTTTCTTAACAACCTAAGTCCTATAGTCCAAGGTTCCCCAACCTGTGAGTTTTGGACTTCAGTTCCCAGAAGCCTGAGTCAATTTCCCCAAAGCACTGATCAGCCAGTGGACTGACTGAGGCTGCTGGGAATTGAAGCCCAAACACCCAAAGTTTGGGGAACCCTGCGATAGTGCATACCAAGCCCCCAAATTAAACAAAACGGAGTGATTGTTCATAAACTTACCCAGCTTAAAATAGACCCCTTTGGGTCCCTCCTCCTCCTGACACTGCGGCCCAGAAGTCCTTTCTAGGAAATCCTGTGTACAATCCAGAGCGATTTCCATCATCCCCTAAGTCAGGAGTTCTCAACCTTTTAAAGCCAGGGGCCATTGGGTCACACTCTCCTCAGATAGCTTCAGGGGCCGGACGGCCATTTTGCCTTTCCTTCACCCCATGGCACTTCCTGGTGTGGTCGAGGCGGTGGTGGCCCACATCCAGACCACAGGTTGAGAGTCCCTGCACTAAAGGCAGATCTGGAGTCGGGCAGCAGGAAGTCATGTACAGAAATGCCCAGAAAAGTCAGGTGATCTTTTTCATGCTGTGCTAGAGAACTCCACAATGCTTTAGTGCTCATCAGTTCTAACGACCTGATTTCCAGCTCAGTGGCATTCATTGCTGTAACGTAGCCTGCACCGCCATGTGCAACCTCACAAAAGCACACATTCGAAAAATCCTTTTATGCCCTCATTTCTTCATTTTCAAGGAATAATAATGCAGCAGTTCGAGGGAGTGGTTGGACTGGAGGACAGTGTGGCCCTGTTCCAGGCCCTGGTTTCGAAGTACAATACAGCGATCAAAGCGTCCAACAATTTCCGTGGAAAGAACAAAGGTTTCTTATTGTTTATCTCACCACCTGCCCCTTCCCACCTTTTAGATATCTAGGAGAAACTGGAGCATTAGAATCTTATTCAAAATGAGAATTGGCCAAAGGAGAGATTGTTATGACAAGATCAGGCACCTTGCCCCCTCCTGAGCACAGTCTAATGCAGGGGTGCCCAAACTACGACCTCTGGGCCGGAACCAGCCAAATCAACCAGCCTGCACTGTCCTTGTCGCTCCAGGAAGCGGAAGCATCGTACAGCCGTGTTTTACTTCCACTTCCAGGAGTGATGAGGGCAGTGTGGTCTGGATGAATTAGCATTGGGGGTCGGATCAGGCCTGGGCCGTAGTTTGGGCACCCCTGGTTTAAGCAGAGAAAATGGCAGCTTAAAATCTATCTCGTCCTGTTGCAAAACAGATTGCAAGGCGCGTTTTGCTTCCGGTTTCGGTGGGAGGAACCACGTGAGCAGGCCACGGCCTGAAAAGTTTGGGCACCCCTGGTCAAATGAGCCAGTCTCTGGGACGTATTTCTAGTTCTTTCCTGCACTCTTGGGATAGAGGGAGGCAGTCCTGGTTCTGTTTAGATTCACCTGTCCTGGGAAAACACTTGCTCCCAGAATTGGTGGTGACCTTCCAAGACCTGCCCATTCTCATCAGTTCTAGAGTCCTGTTATTTCCAGAGGGGAGGGGAGGTTTCTGTGTCCCCCTGGTTCTCACCCACTGCATCCACTGAATCTAGTTAGTACTGTCCAGGATTTTGCTTTTAACCCACCATAGCTGCCATGTGGCCCTAAAAATATTGGCCATAAAGAAACATGATTCCTCGTACACTTGCTAGATGGGGGGCTGCAGTAACTCAGTGGTTAAGAAGCTTGCCTTGTTAGCTGGAAGACTGCCAAGTCGGCAGTTCGAGACCAGGGTACTGCATGATGGATTGAGCTCCCATCTCTGTCCCAGCTCTTGGGAACATGAAAGGAGCCTCATTCGGAGCAGAGTTTCTCCCGCAAAAATCCTTTCAACCCAGAATAATTTCCGATACAAAACTATCATTACTAGATGAGCTGCTGCCTTCAGCATACAGGCAGTTAGGATTCAAGCCAGATTTGGCTCACGGGAATGCAGAGGGAGATTGGGGTTGTGAAGAGGGGCTCAAGAGCTTGACCTTTCAGCCGTTTTGAAAGCTTGTCACATTTCTGTCTCTCAGGCATTTCCCTGCTAGGAGAGGTGGATACAGACAAAACCCACACAGGTAAATGGCCAAAGATTCTCAGAAATTTCAGAGTATGTTTCATATTTTCTGCTTGTGTGCCTCAGATTGAACATACCCATAATCCTGGGCTGTTTCATTCTGTGGCAGTGAACTGATTCCATTATTTGGATGAATTGTGTGAGTTATTTATTCTATAAGGCATCCTTGGGGAAAATTATTTTCTAAAGATCTAGGGCAGTTATGGCGAACCTTGGCACGCCAGGTGTTCTTGGACTTCAATTCCCAGAAGCCCAAGTCTCTGTGAATCCACACGAATGGGTTTCCTGCATGTACACAGAGACTTGGGCTTCTGGGAAGTCCAAGAACAGCTGGAGTGCCAAGCTTCACCATCAATGGTGTTTCGCTTCAAGAGCAAACTCGCTTCAAGAGCAATCTCGTGGAACGCATGATGCTCTTTAAGCGAGGTACCACTGTACTCGGGTTTTGAACTGCTGACCTTCCGCCTCCCAGTCAGTGTCTTAACCAAGTAACTATGGACTAATGGACTGACTCTTTGCTAAAGACTGGTCCCAGTTGCTTTCTGGGTCAGTTGAAGGTGTTGGTTTCAACCTTCATACCCGAACTGGTTTAACCTTGTGTTCCTTGACTATCTAAAGAACCACATGTCCCTTTATGAATCTTTTTGGGCGTAAGGAGGAGAAGAAATCTTGGGTTGCCTCCCAAAGCAGCTGGGAGGCCGCTTTCTCACATGTTGGTTCCAGGCCGTGAACTGGATGTCTCTCAAACCTACTATCACACCCTCTGCATTTAAAAAGCTGCAAACCCTCAAAATAGAGTTTCTAAAGTATGTTTGATGTGCCTGATTTGTACTTAGTGCCTTGCATCTGCTTTGACCCTCATGTTTGTGTGGTTTCAGAAACCCATATCATACTCAGAACTTCGTCCCCTGTTACGATGAAGGTCAGTACGTTTGCAGTCCTCAGTACCCGCCTGCAAGCAGCGGCATCCATCAAAGATCAAGTTACAGTGTCCAGTATAACCGTAGAGAGTTCTACTCGCCTTACCAGCAACGTTTCCAATGGCGGGAAGGACCTAATTTCCATGAGCAGAATTCTGCTTATCCACAACAGCAAGGAAGGTATAAAATAAATAGACGTCCCTACCCTAATTTTTAATGATGGAAATGTAATTGGCAAAGAGGACAATCTCAAACTGATGCAATGGAAAAGAATTTTTGGCTTGCTATTTATTCAGCCGATGAGAATCCACTTGTTACATTCTGGTTTCTGGGTAAACACTACCAAAAATACTTTGTAACCCACTTGATTTTTAAAAAAAGGTGTTCCTCTGGTGCCTGGTTATAAAAAAATAATGTTACCATCCTAACTAATAGAAGAATTATCAGATGATCAACTTGATTGGCTGAGCTAATTAGATGTGTTTTATTGAGAAATCATGTTTGGGTTAGGTATGTCATGCTGTTGAAGCTACTCACACAAATATTGTTTACACACTGAGTCTAACATGTACAAAATATTACCTTCTGCTACAATTTAACATGAAATGCTTACTGACAAGCGCAAACTGTCACGCCACTCCATCTGCAAGTGTTTTCTTTCCTCTTTTGTCCAAGATGGGATTCCTGTCATGATGCTCATCGTGTGTGTGACTAAAATAATTTTTAAAAAACTATTTTGATCTACAAGTTCAATTGCATGTGTTGATAGGATAATTATTATTGCTTTTTAAAATTTGGTAAAAGCTCTGATCTGCCCGAATTTTTATTTTTGGTTTAAACAAATTAAAGGTTATCATCTGGTAGATTTTGGGGGTCTCAAAAGTTGAAGGGAGGCATGTGGTTAGCATTGTGTCATGATGCTCATCGGGCAGTCCAGAGAATTTGCATATCACAGCAGGAGAATCATAAATCAAAATCCCTGTATGGCTTAATTGAGACAAATTGTAGCCCTCTTGTACTTTTCAACTCTGTTACATTAGATCTTGTTCAAATATGGCTATATATTGTCTGTGGGAGTGGGCTGGTGGCGGTGTCAGGGATCTCTGTAAAGTTACCTTACAGTCCAAGAGAATCAGCTCACGCACTGATTTCACTGCCATGGAAGACTGTCTTATCTTTCCTGTTGTGGCAGTGAAATGGTGATTATAGTTCAGTGCATGGGAGTTTGAATTCCCAGCTGCCTCTCAGCATTTGCAATCATAGGAAGGCGTGTGTGTGCGTGTGCATGGAGCTTACCTATTTTGTTATCTGCAACTGAGCAATCTGCATGGCAGTCTTAGAATGCTGCTACATAAAGGAGGACTGGTAAACCACTCTGTCTGTCTGTCTGTCTGTCTGTCTGTCTGTCTGTCTGTGTGTGTGTGTGTGTGTGTGTGAGAGAGAGAGAGAGAGAGAGAGAGACCAATCAGGTTTAACTTGATGGCACACCTTTATTCATGTCAGATGTACCCCCAGCATAAAACATATAAAGGTAAAATTAAATCTAAAAAGAAAATAGAATTAAAAATGACTAATGACATCCGCCCAATTTCAGGCCACATCAACAGCATTTCCTCCTGCCAACATAAGGTCCCCTTCAGTGCATGTTGAGGGGCATCATGTGCATTGTAGGAGATAGGAGATAGATAGTACTTCTCCGCATTCACACAGACTGTAATCTACAGAGAAGCCCGTTTCTCAGAATAGCCGTTGATCTTTCTACCCCTACACATAGTCTGTTTAAAGCTTTCCTCACCAACCATGGTTGTTCTTGGCCACAGGCGGTAGAGAGTCATGTGGTTCTGCCCAGTTATCTGGTAGCTCCTTGCTCATCTTCCAGTTCTAAGGCAGTCTTGGGAGGTGGGTGGGTGGGCTAGTTGTTGAGGGGCAAACATTGTGAGGAAGCTACACCTTGATTTCAGTCTCTGCTTTGGTGGTTGGTGACCAGAGATGTGTTTCCAAGGAACTTATTTTGACCCACTCTTTCTGTTGATGGCACTTAATTAATAGCGACATGACTAGAGTTTCAAGTGAGTGCTTTCTGTGTGCTTTTAGGATCAATTAAGCTCACATGATGAAGGCTGAAGTGGGGTTACTTAGTTGTGGGCGAAGGACTTAGATTCCCAGACATAAAAAGGATGCCAATTCTTGTCCCCAAGATGATTAATTCATATCAAGGGACGCGAGCGTCTTCCATTGTCCGGTTGAGAGCGGACTGTTGAGTTCTGCACTATAATATGCATTCCCTCCCCCCCTTAAATTTGTCCTTATAATATAACAAAGATGATATCCATGTTTGTTCTTTTGCAATAATAAAAATAAACTGGCTAATAACGTGGTGGATCCAGAGCTGGCCCTGTCTCTTCATTGGGGGGGGGGGGGAGCTTCCTCAGCCTAGCCCGGGGCCGGTCGAGGCGGAAAGAGACTTTGGAAAGAGAGGCTTTTGGGGTCGAGGGATAGAAAGAGCCACGTGGCTTTTCCTTCCCTCCCAAAGGCAGGGCTTCCGCCACACGTCGCGCCTCCGTGGCGTCACTTCCGCCCGTCGCTCGCCTCTGTGCCCGCGCGCTGCCCAGAGAGGCCGGAAGTGGCTTCGGCCAGGAGGATCCCGGAAGAGGACGTTGCTCGGCTCGCGTCTGTCCGTCCGTTGGCTAGGAGGGCCTCTCCCCCCCCCCTCGGTAAGGGCGTCTCCGGCGGGGGTGGAAGGGGTCGGAGAGCCGCCTCGGCCACCGCCCCGCTCCCTCTTCACAGCAACCCTGTGGTGTTGGCTGGCTCAAAGCCACCGGGAGTGTGTGTGTGTGGTGTTCTTTTCCTGGGTCAGTCGGGATTCGAACCCGTGTCTCCAGAGTCCCGGCCCACCCAGGGCGGTAAACCCCTGCCCGCCACGGAAAGAAAAGGTCTGGGTTTTTGGGCTGCAAGGGGCTCTGCTGGCGAGGGGTGGGGAGAAGCTCTCGTCTAGGACGGGGTGGGCAACCTTGGCACTCCCTCACTCCAGATGTTTTGGACTTCAATTCCCAGAAGCCCAAGTCTCTGTGAATCCACACTAATGGGCTTACACTGTGGGTTCACAGAGACTTGGGCTTCTGGGAATTGATGCCCAAGAACACCTGGAGTGCCAAAGTTCGCCATCACAGGCCTAGGCGGACCCGCAGAGGCCTCAGGCGGGAGGGGACATTGGGCCACCCCAGGGTTTCTGGCAAAGCCAAGTTACCCCTGCGAGGAATGGGATGGGGGATCCGCTCCTCATCTCCCACCAATTTGCCCTTCCTCAATTAAACCATTACCCAGGCACACAGAGGAACCAAACAAGCCTTCCCCGCACTCAATGCATAGATAGACAAAGAAGTGGTACTTGTGACATTCAGGACTAGATGCCAGGGTGCACAGAATGTTACCTTTCTCACCAAAGCTGTACCTATTTATCGACTTGTAATTTCTTGCTTTTGAACTGCTCGGTGGGCAGGAGCTGGGACAGAGACAGGAGCTCACACCATTTGGTCTCAAACTGCTGACCTGCCAACCTTCTGGTCGTCAAGTTCAGCGTCTTAACCACTAAGCCACTGCAAACACACGGAAGCTAACATTAAAATACAGCAGTTAGTCTTTGAAGTGCCACAACTTCTTGTTTTGTTTACACTCTGAGATGCTTAAAACACAGACTAACGTGGCTACTATTTCCAAAATTTCAATAAATGCATAGAGTCTAACACACGTACACATGCATAGAGTCTACCACATATATGGGCAGGCCAGTGTGTCTTTTCTACCTAGATAGAAGAATGAGTCCTCTTAAAATAGCCGCAAACCAATCTTTTATCTCACTTTGTCTCTTGCACACAGTGTTCATGTTAGGCAAGGAACACGCTCCCTTACTGGGTGTTGAGGTAGGGCATTTCTGCTGCGAACAGGCAGGTCTTCTGAAATGCCCTCACTTTGAAGGTTCTTTATTCCTCCTTTACAAACACACTTTTTACAGCTGGGATGTGTGTCTCTTAAGACAAGAGTGAGGGGTGGGGAAAACCCAGCAGAGGGTCAGGTTGGTCAGAATTCTTTCCCCAGTGTTCTTCAGTCACCAGAAGTTATGACATCCAGATAGTCATCCCTCATTGGTTGGCAAGAGACCTTTCTTCTTGTTTGACCATGGAGTGGGAAATAGCCTTCATTGGCTGAGGCTCAATTTCCTCCCCTAACCTGTTTTTACGGCTCTTCCACTTAAAAAGAAAGTTAACTCCCTTTTAATGTTACCTTGTGTGGATTACTTAATAACATCCTGCAGTGTTTTGACATCCTGCATTGGAAGAAAAGCAAGAAAAAAAAAGAAAAAAAAATAGTCTTAAGAGCCGTTGTGGTGCAAGAGTTAACCTGCAGTCCTGCAGCCCAAACTTTGCTCCCAATCTGAGTTTGATCCTGGATGGGCTCAAGGTTGACTCAACCTTCCATCCTTCTGAAATTAGTAAAATGATTATCCAGTGTTTTGCAAGCACAATGCTCTTCATCTTGTGAACAGCCCGGAGCGTGTTCTGAGCACTCTGTATAAGTGTAAAGGTAAAGGTAAAGGTTTCCCTTGCTCGAAAGCCAGTCGTATCCGACTCTAGGGGTCAGTGCTCATCTCTGTTTCTAAGCCGAAGAGCCAGCGCTGTCTGCTTCTGCAGATGTTTCCATGGTCATGTGGCAGGCATGACTAGACACCGGAGCACATGGAACGCTGTTACCTTCCCACCGAAGTGGTCCCTATTTATCTACTTGCAATTTCTTGCTTTCGAACTGCTAGGTATGCAAGTGTAATTGCCACTGTGAATGGGCTTGGGTGTTTTATTGAATTTTTTCCAGTCACGGAACATTATTGGGATTCGAGGGATTTGAACGTAAACGTCCATTGATTCTCTCTACAGGCTGATTCCCAATGCCTGACCATGCCGATGTCAGCCTGCCCCCCGAAGACCGGGTTAGGGGTCTTATCCAAATAGGCAGCGGTGTGGAGGTGAATGACGATGTTCCCCCACGGAGGTATTTCCGTTCTGGTGTTGAAATCATCCGGATGGCGACGATCTACTCTGAGGAAGGCAACATCGAGCGGGCCTTTATATTGTACAACAAGTACATCACGTAAGAAATCCACAGTGCTCACTAGCTATAGGAAAAGCTGCTATATTCAGAGAGGCCCTCCTGGTAACCTATAATTCTTTCTCAGCCATTTATTTACGTGGGATTTAAGTAGAGGGTCTCTGGTCTCTTCCCTCAGTTCTAATTTTGGAGAAAAAGTAGAATAAAGGCGTTAACATCGCCCAGTTAAAGAAAATTGATTTCTGAACTGAATTAAGATTTACAGTAATATGTTCAACCTGTTAAGGTATATTTCCTGTACATTTTTAGGATTAGTGGATTATTCTGCTTGTTCCTGTTTGAAAGACAGTAACAAAGTATAGAATCAGTTCTTGGTGGAGGGGCTTTGCTATGATTGCTTTGGTCTTCTGTTTTCCTTGCCTCACAGGAAATGTGCATACTCAAATATAAGCTGACCTGAATATAAGCCGAGGTGCCCAATTTTGACCTGAAATCCCAGGAAAATAGATTGACCCGAGTATAAGCCGAGGGCGGGAAATGCAGCAGCTGTTAGTGAGTTTCAAAAATCAAAATACATGAAAATATGGTAAATTTAATTAAATTGTTGACACATCTCAATCCAGCGTGGTCTTGGGACCCTTGTGGTCGTTAACCCGAGTATAAGCCGTGTGCCCCTTTTGGGGGCTTATTTTTCAGGTTAAAAACTCGGGTTATACTCGAGTATATAGGGTATTTTCTACAAGTTCTAAAGAAATGTGAAAAGGTTTTTTAAATTGTGGGCTGTTGCTGTGAGAAAATCTTGCTCACGATGAATCCACATGAATGGGTTTACTGCGTGTACGTGAGGTGGCCCCAGCGTTGTGGAATGCCCTCCCTCTGAAGACCTCCCTAGTGCTCTTCCTTCCAGAACTCTGGAGAAGAGTCAGACTTGAACTTTATAGAGAAGCCTTTTTTTTTTTTTTTTTTTTTGGGGGGGGGTCTCCTAACTTCTTACCTGATCCTTTTATTTCTTTTTGTATTGCTTGCTTTTTTAATTTGCTTTTAGCATGTATTTATGATACATTAAAATGTGTCCTTGTTTGTTTGTTTGTTTATTTATTTATTTAAATGTATATTCCGCCATACTCACACGGGCGACTCAGGATGTCTTGTTGATGATTGTCTTGGGTGGCCTTTGGTCAGAAGGCATAAGAAGGACAAATAAGTAAAGATAAGCGATTGTATGTAGTTTGTTGATCAGTGAAATTAGGACAAATAAGTAAAGATAAGCAATTGTATGTAGTTTATTGATCAGAGTATGAGATCAATAAAATGAGATCAAGAAAAGCCCCCTCCCCATATCGGGGATGGTGAACCTCTTAGAGACCGAGTGCCTAAAATCAACGGGCTCTGCTGGGGGAAGGGAGGAAGTGCTCCCATTGGGCTGCTGGGCAGAGGGGCGGAGCAAACTCTGTGCTGGGGGAAGGGAGGAAGCACTCCCATTGGGCTGCTGGGCAGAGGGGCAGGGTGGACTCTGTGCTGGGGCAACAGTGCACATGCCCATAGGGCTCTGAGTGCCACCTCTGGCCCATGTGCCATAGGTTTGCCACCACTGCTCTAAGGCTGCGTCCTTCTTGCCAACCATGGGAAATGGGTCTGGTTCACCCAGTCTCCTGCCCTGTCCCTTGTGCCCTTTGTCGTAGCTGCGCCTCCCACCCCCGATGTGTCCTTCCTGCACTTTTCCTCTCTCACACCCGTTGCATTCAGTACATTTTTCCCTGATTAGCCTCATCTTCAGCTTCCTGAACTCCACTTTTATGGTCATTGACGGAGGCAAAGCGGGCCAAAGGACCTGCTAAGTGTAAAGCTGGGTGGAAGCCTCCTCCCTCCCTGTTCTCTCTTGGCAGCCACATTGGCCTCCTTTAATTAAACAAACACTCAAAGAGGGATTCTGCTGTCCTGGTAGCAAAGGCAGAAGGGAAGTGGAGTGGGGTGGGGGCTTCTCTTCTGTTGGTCTTTGGGTCTTCTGAGTGTCTCCTGACTGCCAGGGGAACCCATTGGTTGAGCCCTCACTGCAGTTGAGCCTAGATTTTGTGTTCCTGGAAACCACATTTTCTCTCTCTCCAGGTAGCTCTCTGGAGTAGGCAAGGATGTGGCTGGGGTACATAAAAAGAGACACCTCAGAGATTGTGGTATTTTTGAACCCACAATTGGGCATACCCTGATAATGGTCAGCTTGTGTGGCCGGCTAGTCTTTCTCACACTGGGTCAGGCGAAAGGAGTTGCAGAATGAACTCGCCCAAGGGCGCCTTCAGTTTTGGCAATTTCACGTCTTTCCTAGTCATAGAAGAAGAAGACATATGTTGATGTCAGAAGTATTCAAACTTTTAAATGAAGTTAGCAGCAGGAAGAGGTTCAGAGCCAAATGGACTTGGACTGGTTCTGGCTTGTGGGCTTCTGGTAGCCAAGCTTATCCTAGATCAGTTGCGGAAAGAAAGTAGGTTTGTTTTGCTGGGTTGGATCTTATTTGAAATCTGTGGTTGCAAACCTAGCCAGTGGTTATCTGTAGATGCAGGAATGCTTTCTGTTTCCTTAGCGCTCCTTTAATCCTGGCCTTTGTGCCTCTTTTTTCTTTAAAAAGAACACCGAGAAAGCTTTCATCTGTACAACACGTTTCTCAGGCCAAGAGTTTGGCTGGTCTAGGGTCACTCAGTGAGTTTTGTGGCAGAGCTGGGATTTGAACTCGGGACTCCTCGGGCACTGCACCAGGCACACGCTCAGGAGTAGCCTGTTCTTGTCTTCCTCTGGTTGCAGAATGGCGACCATGCCTTCCCTCTTGGGAGAACCGATTCTGGCTTGCACCAATTCTTCTTCCATGCCCATGCTTCTGGCAGAAGACTTTTGGTTTCTGTCCTGGGATTTTTATATTTTAAGGCAGGGGTGCCCAAACTTTTTGGGCCACAGGCCGGTCACGTGGTACAGCGGCCCAGTCACATGGTTCAGCAGCCTGGTTGCGTGGTTCCTCCCATTGGAAGCGGAAGTAAAACACGCTTTGCAAACTGTTTTGCAATGATGAGGGCGGCACAGGCCGGATAGACTGCCGTCGGAGGGCAGATCTGGCCCACAGGCCGTTGTTTGGGCACCCCTGTTTTAAGGGCATGCAGTGACATTCTGGTCATTGAATCCCCTCTGCCTGAAATGTGGATATGCACCTGGGCCATCTTTTAGCTGCCACCTCTCTTATTCTCTACCTCTCGTTCTTTCTCTCCCTCTCTCTCTTCGTTCTTTTACTCCCAGGCTGTTCATAGAAAAACTTCCAAAGCATCGCGATTACAAAACTGCCGTCATTCCGGAGAAGAAGGAAACAGTCAAAGTAAGCAGCAATTTGGGGGAAATGACATTCCATAAGGTTTTCTACTACAAAAAGCCCCTACAGTATGTCCACTGTTGGTGCAGGGGTTAAAACTGCAGCCATGTAGCCAGAATGTTCTGGGTGCGTTCCTGATTGGGATCAGCCTTTCCCATCCTCCCAAAGTCGGTAAAATGAGTCCCTAGCATGTTGGGAGCAAAATGATAATTAACTTGTGAACCGCCCAGAGAGGGCACGAAATGTTACGGAGAGGAGGTATAGAAGCAGAACGGCAGTTGCTATATTCATGTTTAATATATCAATGTTCTACTGATGGGCTTTCTACGCAGCCTAGTTCTGCCCCTACTATCTATCAAGTTCTTCTACATGGTCTCTGTGAATCCACATGAATGGGTTTACTGTGCGTACATGTGTGTACATGCAGCAAACCCATTCATCTGGGTCCACAGGTGACCCTGAAGAAGAACAGTTCCAAGTAAGCGACCTGGCATTAGAGAGCACTGGTGGTGCAAGGGCTAAACTGCTCTCCTGCAGCCATAATGATGTGAGTTCGACCCTGATGTGGGGATCAAAGTTGACTCCACCTCTTCCATCCTTTAGTATGTTAATGGGGGCAAAATGCTAGTTACCGTATTTGCTGGTGTATAAGACCCACTTCCCCCTCCTTAAAATACACTGGGAAAATTGAGTGTATCTTGTACTGTATATAGTGGCCAGTAGTGGGCTGTTTGGTAACAACAGGGTGCATCTTATACTCCAATGCATCTTATACGCTGACAAATACGGCACCTTATGGACCGCCTGGAGCGTGCACTAAAGCACTTCTATGGGGCAGGCATAGAAGTGTCCTTGTGAATTACTGTTTGGGATGAGTCTCACCTTTTCATCGTCAGCTGATCCAAACAGCCCTGGAAGCAAACACTCTCCTGCCCTGCCCCTCACCTCAGCTGCTGCCTCCTTGCTCCCTTCTCCACCTCTCACCTGCTTCTGCCCTAGCCGGGGAGCCCCTGATGGATTGTTGCCTCTTCCCCTTTGCTCCATAGAAGCTGAAGGAGGTGGCCTTCCCGAGAGCCGAGGAGCTGAAAAAGATGCTCATCGAGAAATACAGCAAAGACTATGCAGAATACAACCAACAGAAGGTGAGGTGGCAACCTTGCCCTGGAAGGTCATGGCTGGCTGGGAAAGGGGGCCTACTATTTGGGTGCCGTATCCAATTCCAAATATGGGCGATCCTCATGGCGATCAGCCATGAAGGTTGTCCTGGGAACCCTAGAATAAAGCAGTGGCCTTCTGCATCGGAGCGTGACCCCAATACCACTGTTCCACTTTCTGGTCCTGGAGCGCCTCCCCTTGGGGCCCATCACCCTTTTCCCTTGTGGACTTTGCCACCCAAGGCCGTAAGTCCTCTAGGTATCAAGGTTCGTTAACTGCCACCTGACGATCAGCATTGAGTCGCTAGCAGTAAGGTCTACTCTTTTTACCATAGCAGGATAACCCAGCCAGACTGGTAACTATTAGATCCGCTGGTATACAAGTACAGTATTTTATTTATTTATTTATTAATCAAATTTATAGTCTACCCTACTCGGACAGGCGACTCAGGGCGGAGCACAACTGGCATGTAATATACTACTAAAAACACTAAAAGAACAAAATAAAAATTAAAAACCAATTCCCTAGACTGAAACAAACCGAATAAAAGGAATGAGAGTAGGAATAGGAGGGTAGATGAAGGATGTTAAATATGCCAGCGGTTATTAATTTTAATTAATTTTCTCTATCATCCCATGGGAGACCCTCCATTACAAGCTTTGTGCAAGAGAAATTTAATCCACTTGGGGACCCTTCCCTGTGGACTTTGCCACCCAAGGCCGTTCAGTCTCAGGCTGGTCAGTTTAGTTCACCGCCGCCTATCACTTGGCATTGAGTCACTGGCAGTAGGACAATGGTGGTCTTGAGCTTCAATTCCCAGAAGCCTATGTTTCTGTGAATCCACACGAATGGGTTTACTGTGCAGTATGCAGGGAATTGAGACTCTGGGGATTGAAGTTCAAGAACACCTGGAGTGCCAAGGTTTGCCATCATGCCAGTAGGGTCTACTCTATGATCATAACACAGGGGTGCCCAAACTTTTCTCGCTCCGGTCCAGCGGGCCGGTCACGTGGTTCCTCCCACTGGAAGCAGAAGTAAAACGCGCCTTGCAATCTGTTTTGCAGCAGGATAAGATAGATTTTAAGCTGCCATTTTCTCTGCTTAAACCAGGAGTGCCCAAACTATGGCCTACAGGCCGTATACGGATCCCAACACCAATTCATCCAGCCCACGCCGCCCTCATCACTCCCGGAAGCGGAAGTAAAACGTGCCCTCGTTGTGTCTGGGAGTGATGAGGGCAGTGTGGGCCGGATGCATTGGTGTCCAGGGCCAGATCCAAACCGTGGGCCATAGGTTTGGCCTCCTCGCCATAGCAGGATCCCCCAGCCAGAGGGGAAATGGTTCCTGCTTGGGTATTGAGGCGGGTGTGAGTCCAATGAGGGGTCCCAGCAGCCCCATCCATCAGTGGGTGACCGGCTTCCCTGTGCTCTGCAGAAGAAGCAAGAGGAGAAGTTTGCGCGCCGCTTGGCCTTGCAGCAGCAGCTGGAGGAGGAGAGGCGACGGGTGGCCCTGATGAAGCAGCAACAGGCAGAGCAGGAGCAGTTCCAGGCCTTTGAAGAGATGATCCGGCACCAAGAACTGGAGAAGGAGCGGCTGAGGATTCTGCAGCAGTTTGGGAAACCGGGCACCGACGCCCTTGAGGGGCCCTTGGTCCCTGGGGTGGTCTCACCTGTCCCAGAGGCCACGACCCCCGTTGCTCCTGGCCAGTCCCTCACCCCTGGTGGAGGAGGAGGCCTCTCCCCCAAGCCTCCCACGGTGGACCGGTCGCTGAAACCAGCCGCCCTGGGGAGCCAGGAAAACAGTGAGTAGGCCAGGGGGGGCGAATGGGCTCCGACGTGGCTTGTTGTTGATCACCATGAGAAAAGTGCCTCAGCTGAGCTCAGAGGAAGCTCCAGAGGACGGAAACCCAAACTCCCCCCACCTGACAGCAAAATACAGTAAACGATCCTAAAAAGGTGGTTCGGTATTGAAGCCATTAAGGGTGGCTTCATGGTTAAGACGCGGGACTTGATGACCAGAAGGTCAGTAGTTTGAGACCAGCTTCTGCCAGTCTGGCAGTCTGAAAGCAAAAAATTGTACATAGATTAATAGGTACCGCTTCTGCGGGAAAGGTAAACAGTGTTCTATGCACTCTGGCGTCTAGATGACCACGGAAATATCTGCAGACTTGGAAAGCGCTGGCTCTTTGGCCGTAAACGGAGGGGAGTGCACAGAACGCTGTTGCCTTTCCCACCAAAATGGTACCTATTTATCTATTTGCAATTTCTTGTTTTTGGACTTTCTGGTCGTCAAGCTCAGCATCTCAGCCGCCAAACCCACCCCAGTCCCACAATAATCTTCTAGACTGTGCCATTTATCTTGTGGGTGTGTCAGGGTGATGGGGACAGCATTCCTTCTCCCAAAAAAGGGGGGGGGGACACCTGGGAGGTTGTGCTGGTGGCTGGGCCTGAACTAGCTCTGGCCTCAGCCCGTGACCTGCCCTCATCCCAAGGCCGCCTCTCTTTCTCTGCAGGTACAGCCACTGAAGGCCTCCGTCAGATTATCACCCCCCGGGAGCTCTGCCACAAATTCCTCCAGCTGGCCGATGCGAACACGGCGCGGGGCGTGGAGACGTGTGGCATCCTTTGCGGGAAGCTGGTAAGATGGGACTTCTTTGCAGGCTCCCACCGGAGACACCCCATAGCTATAGGCTGACACAATGGCCATGGGTTTTCCTGCTTTGAGCCCTGGCGGGGCAGGGGTTCAACTGCTGAGCTGCAGCCAAAAGGTCGTGTGTTCAATCCCGACGGGGAGCAAGGTTGACTCAGCCTCTTCCATCCTTCCTAACATGTTGGGGGCAAAATGCTAGTGACCTTGAGAACCACCCGGCTTGTGCACTAACCCCTGTGGGGAGGTATAGACATGTAATCGCTGACTGGGAGGCAGAAGGTCAGCAGTTCGATTCCCGAGTCCTGCAGTACGGAATGAGCTCCCGTCTTTGTCCCAGCTCCTGCAGTTTGAAAGCAAGAAATTGCAAGGAGATAAATGGGGACCACTTCAGTGGGAAGGTAACAGCGTTCCATGCGCTCTGGTGTCTAGTCATGCCTGCCACATGACCACGGAAACATCTGCAGAAGCAGACAGCACTGGCTCTTCGGCTTTGAAACAGAGATGAGCACTGAACCCTAGAGTCGGATACAACTGGCTTTCGAGGAAGGATGACATTTACCTGTTAACTTTAACAACATTCCAGTTATGGGCTATCTACAATGCCTGTTTATGCCCCAATGCTCCATCAAGCTCTTCTTCATGGCCTCTGTGAATCCACACAAATGGTTTGACTTACATGCCTGCGCAGTGAACCCATTCGTGTGGGTTCACAGGGGGCCACGAAGAAGAAGAACCAGAGTGTCCACATGAGCAGCCTGTCCCTGTTGAGCGCTGGTGGGTACAGTGGTTAAAACTGCTGTCCTTTAGCCAAAACATTGTGAGTTTGATCCTGATTAGGACTCAAAGTTGGCTCAGCCTCTTCCACCCTCCCAAAGTCAGTAAAATGAGAACCCAGCACGTTGTGGGCAAAATGCTAATCCAATTGTGAACCGCCTAGAGAAGGCACTAAGCGCTCTATGGGGGTGCTGTGGATGGTGTCATTGTTCTTGCTCTGGCCCTGGAATGGGTTGGGTTGGAGGGCATCTCAGGACTGCCTTGCCTTCAGAGGGGTCTCCTCCGATTCCCATCCTGTCACCTTTGGTCTCTCTCTCCCCCTTCACAGATGAGGAATGAATTCACGATCACCCACGTCCTCATCCCCAAGCAGCATGGGGGTCCCGATTACTGCAACACCGAGAACGAAGAAGAGCTTTTCCTCATCCAGGACCAGGACAGCCTCATCACCCTGGGATGGATCCACGTAAGGTTTTGTCTCACGGGGTAGGCGGGAGGGGAGTCCCCAAAGTACGGCTCTTCTGCCTTGCGTGGCAGAGGAACAAGGCAGGGGATTCTGGGGGACCCTTGGGGGTGTTCTGGGGAGGGGGGTTGTTACTGAGTTCCACAGGCCCCTCTTGTGCACGTCTTCCTACTCCCCCCTCCCCCGGAATGGTAGTCCTGCCAGATCTGAACCTGAGCTTTCTCTGTTCCTCTGGTTGTTTAGACCTCACTTGCCATATTTATTTATTTAGTAGATTTTTATACTGCCCATGTGAGCGGCTTACTATAGTTAAAACCATAAATATACACCGGGGGTTCATAACCAAAGGCCTGCAGGCTGGATCCGGCCCAAAGCACCATTTCATGTGACCCCCACCTCCCAAGGGCATTTGTTAAGCAAAATGGCTACCCCCTTTGAAGCTGTTGGGACAAAATGGCCACCACCCCTTGTGCAGACAGGGCAAAATGGCTGCCCGGCCCTCGAAGTTGACAGAGAGCATCACCTGGCCCCCGGGTTGAAAAAGTTGGGGACCCCTGATATGCACACGAAAGCGGCGGTCCCCATCCTTTGGGTGTTTGGACTTCAATTCCCAGAAGCCTCAGCCAGTCCATTGACTGATCAGTGCTGTGGGGAATTGACTGAGGCTTCTGGGAATTGAAGTCCAAAAGCCAAAGATTGGGGAAGACTGCGCTAAAGGCAAGAGAGAAGACCTGGGGTCCTCTTGGGGGCTGGTTGGCAGATCCTTTGACCCTTGCGCACCCCTTCCTCAGGGCCAGTTCAACCTTTCTCTCCTCCTCCTGTTTCAGACACATCCAACACAAACAGCATTCCTCTCCAGTGTGGATTTGCACACTCACTGCTCCTACCAAATGATGATGCCCGAGTCCATAGCTATCGTCTGCTCACCAAAATACCAAGAGTACGTATTTATTTATTTTCAAATTTCTGTTCCACCCCACTCGCAGGAGCGGCTCAGGGTGGACTACAAACAGTCATATAAAACATATAAAATCACAAATTCCAAGATACAATTTAAAAAGAGTAAGTATTTAGGGGCACGGCAGATCTCAAAACCCAAGGAACCCAAAAGTCCACCCGAAGCTGGATGTCGGCTTTTGATCCGCTAATCTTGTATGTTGATTGCTTGTTTTCCAGGACGGGATTCTTTAAATTGACAGACCACGGTATGAAAGAGATTTCGTCGTGTCGGCAAAAAGGGTTCCACCCGCACGCCAAAGACCCCCCTCTCTTCACTGTAAGTATCCAAAGGAAGAAAGGAGCGTCTCGACTTTGTCCCTCTGTTCACGGAAGGTCTTTCTGCCCCAATCTCTAGTCTGAGCCTTCCTGAGTTCAGCGGGAAACTTATTTTTGCTTTTCTGGCCGTTACCGAAGGAAGAGTTTCTGAGTTTCTTTTGACAGTCCAAAGAATCAGAAGGAAGGTTTTTTCACAGCAGGGTTTGAGGCAGCCTCAGCAGGTGCTTATTCGACCAAGAGCACATGTTGGTCTAAAGCCAGGCTTGGCTGGAGTTTGCGCTCCTTGAGCTGGACACCTTCCCGCGGCTAGAGGGACGATTCCCAGCCTTTGGGTTTTGGACTTCCATTCCCGGAATCCCAAGTCGATCCCCCAAAGCACTGATCAGCCAATGGAGTGACTGAGGCTTCTGGGAATTGAAGTCCAAAACCCAAAGGTTGAGAAGACTGGGGATGCCACCTTTAGTCTGCTGCTGTTGTGAATGGAAGGGGTGGCTTATCAACGCGCGTGCATACCCCGGTTTCCATGCATTGGGAGGAGAAGCCCTTGCCAGCCCCTCCAGTGGCAGTCCACAAACATCTGGGGCCCTAAGTTGTGCCCAGAGCTTGGTTTTTCATTCCAGGCATGCCTTGCCTAGGCATCGTGATCTCTTCCTCTACACATCCCGGGGCTTCAATCCGCCGGCACTTTCCACCCTCAGGCGGAGTCTCCAGGGATCTCGTGGCCACCAACGTCTGTTGCCTGGTCTTGGGACTTGAATCCCCCCAACCTTCCTGCCTCTTGGGTATCACCTCGCCTGAGGGGAACCTTCTGGAGAACTTTGCATGGCCGTTTCTCTAGTGTTCCCTGACCTTTGGCTTTTTGGACTTCAATTCCCAGAAGCCTCAGTCTGTCCGTTGGCTGATCAGTGCTTTGGGGGGTTGACTCAGGCTTCTGGGAATTGAAGTCCAAGAACCAGTGCTTCTTTTGGGGGATTGAGTCAGGCTTCTGGGGACTGAAGTCCAAAACCCAAAGGTTGGGAAATACTGCCAATTCATCTGGCCCGCACCACCCTCGTCGCTCCCAGAAGCTGAAGTAAAACGCACCCGTCCACTTCTGGGAGCGACAAGGGCGGTGCGGGCCAGATGAATTAGCAGTGTTCCCCAACCTTTGGGTTTTGGACTTCAGTCCCCAGAAGCTTCACTCAGTCCCGCAAAGCACTGTTCGGCCCACATCCTGACCGAGGCTGCTGGGCATTGGAAGCCCCCCCCCCTCCACTGTGGGAATGCGCTGCTCTCCTTTCCTTGAGTGGTCCTGTGTGTATTCATCCGCCCTCTGTTCCCACTGCAGGTGCTGCTTCCCCTCCTGAGGCCTCGTGCCTCTTTCTTGGCCACTGCAGCAGTCTGTGGGAAGTGAGCGTGGAGGTGGGGTCTGCGCATGTTGCGTGAGCTCCCCACCATCAAAGCCTTGCTCAGCGGAATGAAGCCACGTGCAAGGGCAGAGCCCACCTCTGTGAATACACAGATGGCCACTTGAGGAAGAGCAGTTCCAGGTAAGGCACCTGCCAGGCAAGGGTTGTGCTTAGCCAGAGGTGGCTGTGAGCATCGCTTCTGTTGTTCTTGCCTCCTGTGACCCCTTTGTCCGCATTTTTATGCTTTCCAGAGCTGCAACCATGTGGCCGTCATGGACCGGGAAGTGGTGGTTATGGACCTTCGGTAAAGCCAATGCCGCAATGCCTTTCTCAACCATGAACTGCCCCACCCCACCCTTTAGGCCAGGGGTGCCCATATTTGCAGGCTGCGGACCGGTCATATGGTTCTGGGAGCCAGTCGCTATGGCAACGTCCTCGTTGTTTCCGGAAGCGAAAGTACAGGCGCATTTTACTTCCACTTCCGGGAGCAACAAGGGCACCATGGGCCAGATGAATTGATGGCAGGGGCTGGATCCGGCCCACAGGCCATAGTTTGGGCACCCCTGCTTTGAGCTAACAAGTCATAGCTACATTGTTCCCCTCTATGCAATCATTTCCAAGAATCTGCCTGTAAATCCCACAATGAATTTGGCATCTGCTTTGATTCCTGTGCGGTTGTCAGGATGCTCAAGATCCAGGCGAGGAGAGCAGCAAAACCACGATCAACACTACACTTGATTCAAGCCCTTTGGGCAGCTCTCACTGATCCTCCGCGGTCTTGGCTCTGTCACTCCAGAGGAGGAGGCAGGATCAAAGAGATGAGACGGCTTCCTAGAAGCTCCCTGGAATGCTCTGATTCTGCAAATCCCTTCCCGCCGGGGTTTTCTCCAAAGCTTTCTGAACGTGGATGGGAGTCTCCGTGGTTCTACACCCTCACGTGGCCTGGGAAGACCAAGCCTCCATAGCGCTGAGCCAACCGTCCTGCCTTCTGTGAGGAAGTGAGGCTTGAAGCCGGGAAGAAATGGAGCTGGGGGAAGAAGACGGGGAGGTTGGTGTCCCTGGAGGTGGCAGTCAGGCCAAAATGAATTTCTGGAAAAGTGACACACAATCCTAGGTATTTATTTCAGTGCTCCTGGGGAACAGAACCCAAAGAAGGAAGAGTCTGGAAATGGGTCTGCCGTCGGGAGAAGCCACAGCTGGATTTTGCGGCATGGAACTTCTCCTTGAAGCAAGTGCCAACGTGAATAGAGCATTAAATCACCTGATTCCATTCGAGGGATGAAGCTGGACGTTCCCTTAACCCAGGGATGGGTGGGCCGTTTACGGACTGCCAAATGTTCTGGGTTGTCCCTTACCGTTGGCGGAACTGTAGATCAACAAGAGCTCAAGGGCGTCAAATTCCCGATTCTTTGCCTTAACACGATATGATTTACGCCACGCGTAGAAGTCTAGAGCTCCCATTGTGGGTATGTTGGCAGGTTTTATGACGAATTAGGGCTCCACAACCTCTCACGTGTACAAAGTCACAGAACCTGTACGGTGTCCTGTATGTTCTCTTTCTCGTGCTTGAGAAAGATATTCTGATTCCATCCACTCCGTCAGAGAGATTTGTACCGGAACTGCACCTGGGAATAAAATGCATTGGGTCTAATGCAGGGGTGCCCAAACTTTTCAGGGCACGGGCCAGTCACGTGCTTCAGCGGGCTGGTCACTTGGTTCCTCCCACCGGAAGCGGAAGTAAAATGCGCCTTGCAATCTGCTTTGCAACAGGAAGAGATAGATTTTTAAGCTGCCATTTTCTCTGCTTAAGCCAGGGGCGCCCAAACTATGGCCTGTGGGCTGGATCAGGGACCCAATGCCAGACAGATGTGTTTTACTTCCAGGAGCAACAAGGGTAGTGTGGGCCAGATGAATTGGTGTTGGGTCCCGGATCCGGCCCACGGACTGTAGTTTGGACGCTCCTAGTCTAATGGCACAAATGCCAGAGCAGGTGATATCTTTGTTAGGCCTGAAAATCAAACAACCAGCCAGATTCCAAGGTTAATCCCTCTTTTTCAAGCTGTTCACCAAGAACTCCAGCACTGGAAGTGTTCGGGAGAGAATTGGAAAGCAACCTTATCTGTCGTTCTCTGCATTGAGCAGGAATGGGTTGGACTGGATGTCCTCACGGGACCCCTTTTTCCAACTCAGCGAAGGCTCTAATGCTGGGCTATCTGCAATGTCTATTTCTGCCCCTCAGCTCCAGCAAGAAGTTCTTCTTCGTGGTCTCTGTGAATCCACATGAATGGGTTGAGTAAGCCAATCCATGTGGATTCACAGGGGACCACAAAGAAGAACATTTACAGGTAAGTGGCTCAAGTGCCTAAGACGTCGACCAGGAGGCGGAAGGTCAGCAGTTCGATTCCCAAGTACTGCAGGACGGAATGAGCCCCCGTCTTTGTCCCAGCTCCTGCCAACCTAGCAGTTCAAAAGCAAGAAATTGCAAGTACTGTAGATCAATAGGGACCACTTTGGTGGCAAGGTAACTGTTGTGTGTGCTCTGGTGTCTAGTCATGTCTGCCCCATGACCACGGAAACTGTAGAAGCAGACAGTGCTGGCTCTTCGTCTTTGAAACAGATGAGCACTGAACCCTAGAGTCGGATACCACTGGCTTTCGAGCAAGGGTGACCCTTTAACTTTACTAACCTGTCCTCATAGAGCCCGAAACAGGATTGCAGTCTGCCTTCGCGGATGTTTCCGTGGCCACCTGGCAGTCGGTAACAACTAGACACTCGAGCACACGGAACGCTGTTACTTTCCCCGCTGAAACGGTTACCTGTTTATCTACTTGCCATTTCTTGCTTGCGAAAAGAGTTGCGTGTAAAGGCTTGCCTGGCTGGGAGACTTAATAAAGAGGGAATCACAGGGAAAGGTGCTGGAGTCCCTGAGGACGTGAGCGAGGCGTCCCATTCGATTCTCCCCTGGTGAAGAGGAGGGCCGGCCAGCCTCCCTGCAAGGGGGGGGGGGAGCCTTTCCTGCAAAACGGGTTGGTCTCTTTTGCCTCCACAGGGAGTTTGTGTCTGTCTGTGCATCGATTGGGGTGGGCAGGAGCCGGGGCTAAGCAGGGGAAGGCCCGGCCTGTGGCTTGGAGATGCCTTGGTTGGCTGGCCGGCCGCTCCCACCTGCCCCCCTTTCCCGTGTGCCTGTTCTGTGTCCGTGGGCTGCATTCCATCCTTCCAGGGCCTTTCCTTCCTCCCTCAGAGCAGCATTGGCTGCCTGGCCCTGGCACTTCCTTATTAGGCTGTGCAGCTGGCAGGGCCGGGGGAGCCTCTGGGGTTGGTCCAGCCGAGTGGAAAAGATGGGTGGCTTTGCGGGGGTTTCTTCCTTGGGCTCCTTTCCTGCACAGAGCCTGCCCTCCCGGGGGTGGGGAGGGCTTTGGGGTCCCAGGAGGTCCATGCTTGCCAAGGCTGCCCTGCATTCGCCTGCCTGACCCGCCCTTCACTTCCTACTTGCCCCAGAGCAAGGGTGCCCAAACTTTCCGAGCTGCGGGCCAGTCATGTGGTTCCTCCCGCCGGAAGCGGAAGTGAAATGCACCTTGCAGTCTGTTCTGCAACAGGATGAAATAGATTTTAAGCTGCCATTTTCTCTGCTTAAACCAGGGGTGCCCAAACTACGGATCTGGCCCACGGGCTGCAGTTTGGGCACTCTGCCCCAGAGGGTCCCTAGGTGGAAACCCAACTGGACAGAGTGCCCCATGTCATGGCTCAGAAAACAGGAGTCCCTTGTGGGGAGAGCCGGGAATCCTCCCTCCCCCTTTTCTGTCTTTATTCCAAAAGCACTGACCAGAGGGAGGGTCAGACGAGATCCTTTACCCCAACGTGACCTCCTCTTTCCCTGTTTCTAACGCAAAGCAGTTTTACAGCACTCTGGAACTTTTATGTAGAAACCTGAGCCCACAAATTGGGTTCTCCTTGTTTACTCTCCACCTTCTTCTACGTACCCCAGTCTTGCCTAAGAGGGGCAAGAACAGTGATCTAAGAAGGCCCTCCTTGCATTCTTCTTTCATGTCCAGCTGGACTGCCCAAATGAAACCATTTCCTTGGCTTTGTCATTGGTCAAACGCAAGTCCTCATCGGTACCTGTTTCTGGTAGCAATCGGCAGACTAGCAAGTGAGCCCATGGATTCTGTATCTCCACATTCACACAGCGTGTCGTTGTCCACCAGCAGTCCCCACTTGTAGCTGTTGGTCTTGCATTTAGGGACTCCGACCCTCAGCCTATTCAGGGTCCTCCAAGTGACGTTGGGGAGGTTGAGTTCCTCAGCCATAACCTCCTTTAATGCTATTTCTTGCCCAGTGGGCTCCTTTCTCCATCTTCTAACGTGGTTTTGCTCTTGCATACCCTCAAGAGTGTTTGTTCTTGCTGTAAAGCTCTTCCTGGATCTGAGTCGGTAGACTTGAGGCTCATCTCCATTCAGAAGAGACCGAGGGTCCTTCTCGTGCTTAGTTCTCTCGCCGTCTGCTGCTACCTCTTCCTTATCTTAGGTCCGTAATGGCCAACCTTGGCACTCCAGGTGTTCTTGGACTTCAATTTCCAGAAACCCAAGTCAGCACTCCTGCAGGTTGGGCCTCCTGGGAATTGAAGTTCCAGAAGTCCTGGAGTGCCAAGGTTCACCATCACTGTAATACCAACAAGAATCCCTGTTTGGCTGACTGAGAGAAGAGTCTGCCTTGTAGCCTTTTGCTTCCCCAAGAGGCCAACCAAATGCCTACTGATGGGTCCTGCAGACTATATCTAACCTCCCCGTTGCCCCGGTACCTGGAATGGCCATGTAAAGTGACCTCTTTGTATAGGGCAGGGATGCCCAACCTTGGCACTCCAGGTGGTCTTGGACTTCAGTTACCAGAAGCCCATATCAGTACTCCTACTGATTAGGGCTTCTGGGAATTGAAGTCCAAGACCACCTAGAGTGCTGAGGTTGGCCATGACTGGTATGGGATGTTTTGGAGGGCCCTTAACTCTGACCCTTCTCCCAAAGCCCACCTGCTCACCTTCTCTACCTTCATTGGCTCTTCCCTTTGGAACCAGGACCTTCTTTGACCCCCACTTTGCACTTTAAGGTCCCCACGGAGGCTCCCTTTCACTGGAAAGCAGGGCTTAGCCATGCTCTGCTTCTAGCGTGCCTCTTTATCTGTGGGTGGATGCGTGACCCTCCAGCCTTCCACCTCCACCACTCTCATCTATGGCCCCTCTTCCCCCCCCCTCCCAAGAGTGACCTCACTCTTGGATGCAAAATGCTCTGGGCACCAGCGAGCAGGCGGGCCGGGGTGTAGCTGTGCCTGGCCTGCTGCCCTTTGGTGATGGATTTGCTTCTAGCCCTTGCCAAGGGAAACTCTTTGCTGCCTAGGAAGGAAGGACGGCTGCCGCCTCCACGATTCAGCTCTGGAAGGAGGAGGGAAGGGCAGGCAGGCTTCGTCCTCTGTGTTGAGTCTGGAGTCACGGTGGGCCTAAGTTGTCTTTTTCGGCTGCTTCTCTCGATGTGAGAAGGGTGTCCTGCCCCTTCATCTTTCTAATGGAAGTTAAAGCCCACCTCCACCCCCGAGACCATGCGTGGCTACGCATGACTCACTGTTTCTGACCATTGCGGCGGGGGAGGTTCATCTTGGGCTGCAATCTTAACATATACTCCTCTACAAACACCTGTACGGCGTTACTTCAGCTTCCGGGAACAACGAGGGCGGTGCGGGCCAGGTGAATTGGCATAGAGGGCTGGATCTGGCCCATAGGCCGGTCAGTCTCTGCAGTGCTAGAGCCTGTCTCTCTTCCCTTGCTGCCCACTCAACTCCTTGGCTGGTGGGTGTGCGTGCGGCACTGATTTCCCTTAAAAAGGCAACGGGGAGTTTCTCCGCCTCTGGTTGGGTCCTCGGAAGCATCATCCGCTCTTCATTCTTAGTCTGCAAAAGGGTTTCTCCCGTCACAGCGGGCGGAGGAGAAGCGTCCGGGTCCTCTTTGAAAAGGCCGTTGGGTGTCAGAGCAGAGCTTGTGAAAAATGGGGCTCTAGAGAAGAGGCCGGGCTGGGGAGGGGAGGGGGGACCGCATCCGGCCAACCTTTCTGGGCAGAGTCTCATGCTCACCGAGAGAGAGACCACCTTCTAGGTACACTGGCCAGGTGTGAAGTTTGAACTGGCTGAGCATTTGGTGCAAGACGGAAACATTCTTTCCTTCCTTCCTTCATTCATTCTTCCTTTGATAAGGTAACGGCCAAAGTCTCCCTTAGTCGAAAGCCAGTCATATCCAACTCTAGGGGTAGTGCTCTTTTCCGTTTACAGCCAGAGAGCCAGCACTGTCATGTGTCTCCAGACGTTTCTGTGGTCCATGTTTGCCGCTGGCATGACTAGGAACACTAGGCACACGGAACACTTCCCTTTCCTTGCTGAAGTTGTACCTCTTTATCTACCTGCAATTTCTTGCTTTCCAGTCTTCATTACGGCTCAAGACCAGCAAAGGGAGGAGAAGTTAAAAAGAGGGTGCTTAAAATATAACAAGAGACAAAAGTTAAAATGTGGGTGCATTAAAATGAGCATGTCAGCCAAACTCTGACCTTTCTGTTGTTGAACTCAGCGACTTCCTTTGGCACCCTTTAGCGAACATACAACCCCGGTGCTAGAAACCGCCAACTGCCCAATGTGCAGCCCCAGCCCTGAGACATGGACGTTACTTAAGAGAAGCCCAAAAGACCAAGGGGTCATCGAAACAGTCCTTTCCCAACGCAACAGACCTCTTTGGCCCTGAAGACACCTGATCTCCAAGAGACCCAAGGCCGTTCAAGGGTCACCTCCAGGCTGCACAGAAGGAGGAGGAAGAAGAAGCAAGCACAGGACCAGCCGAAAAGAGCAAACAGAAGGAGGCGCATGGCTTTGGAGTGGACATGACAGAAAGGCCTCGGCGGTGCTGGATAGGACAGCGCAGTAGGGAGGGCCACAGGAAACCTGCCCTCTTCTTTCCTTAGCAGCAGCTTGGTGGGGAAGAAGCCATGGCCACCCGTGGGCCGTCGGCCTTGAGGGGGTGACTCCAAAGAATGCGGGAAATGCTCTGGGGTGGGGGTCCGATCTGAATGATTTGCCATTGACTTCGTGCGATACAAGCCTTAGTGCAGGGGTGCCCAAACTTTTCGGGCCGTGGGCTGGTCACGTAGCTCAGTGGGCCAGTCACGTGGTTCAGCGGGCCGGTCACATGGGTCCTCCCACCGGAAGCGGAAGTAAAACACACCTTGCAATCTGTTTTGCAACAGGATGACAGATTTTAAGCTATTTTCTCTGCTTAAAGCAGGGATTCCCAAATTCAGGCCCACGGGCCAGATTGCCCCCCCCCAATGCCAATTCATCGAGCCCATGCCACCCTTGTCACTCCTGGAAGCAGAAGCAAAGAGGCTGGTGTGGGCCGGATGAATTGACATCAGGGGCCGAATCTGGCACCGCTGCCTTAGTGCTTTGTCGTTTTGATTGCCTTTGCCAAAGGGAATGGGAAGATTCAAGTGTGACACAGAACCTTGCAATTGGTAACGGATAAATTATCTGCAAACTCTTAGTTCTAAAAACCCTGTGCAAAGAGCAAACCGCTGTCCTTCAGCACTGGAAGTGACCAGCACTCACCCTTCGCATGAGGGATTGCAGTGGCTCAGTTGGTTAGGATGCTGACTGGGAGGCGGAAGGTCAGCAGTTCAAAACCCGAGTACTGCATGATGGAATGAGCGCCCGACTCTGTCCCAGCTCCTGCCAACCTAGCACTTCGAAGGCAAGAAATTGCAAGTAGATAAACAGGGATCTCTTCGGTGGGAAAGGTAAACAGCATTCCGTGCACTCCGGTGCCTCGTCATGCTTGCCACGTGTCCAAGGAAACACCTCCAGATGCAGACAATGATTTTGTCTATAAACAGATGAGCACCGGACCCTAGAGTTGGATACGACTGGCTTTCGAGCAAGCGTGACCCTGACCAACATGAAACCATGGGCAGACGAAGGCGTTCTCATTTTCAAAGAGGCAACTCTGTAAGTCCCTGGCAAGTACATAATGACAAAAAGAATGCCGCAGTTTAAAGCGCATCGCAGTAGCGAAAGAACAAGCCAAAGGGTTTTCACAACAGTGGTTGCTTTGGGCATTTTCATAGAAGGTTCGGATGTGTAAGGTTTGCACTTCAATGCGCTTTGTGTTGTTACATCCAAACATGTTCACTAAAATGTTTTGAAAGGCCACGAGAGAGACCTGGAGTGCCAGAAGAAGTTTTGCACTACAGTTGGGGGGGGGGGGGAGATAACCAGGCGCACAGGGCCCAATCCACCAGCATTCTATACCAGGGATGGTCAACTTTGGCACTCCAGGTGTTCTTGGATTTCAGTCCCTAGAAGCCCAAGTCCCTGTGAATCCACGCAAATGGGTTTACTGCATGAACACACAGTGAACCCATTCATGTGGATTCACAGAGACTTGGGCTTCTGGGAGTTAAAGTCCAAGAACATGCGCAGTAACCCCATTTGTGTGGATTCACAGAGATTTGGACTTCTGGGAATTGAAGTCCAGGAACACACATAGTAAACCCATTCATGTGGATTCACAGAGACTTGGGCTTCTGGGAATTGAAATCCAAGAACACCTGGAGTGCCAAGGTCCACCATCATGGGTCTATACCATCCCCATGGGAGCCCACAGGGGATGTGTAAGGTCACCCATGCTTGGAAACATGTAGCTGACTCAGTGGGACTCGGTGCTCATCTCCATTTGCAGCCAAAGAGCCAGTGTTCTCTGAGTTCTCTGAGTCTGCAAGCATTCCCATGGTCATGTGGCAGGCAGAAACTAGATGCTGGAATACATGGAACGCTGTTACCTTTCATGCAGGAGCGGCATCTATTTATCTACTTGCAGTTCCTAGCCTTCAGAATGCAGGAGCCTGGGGCAGACGACAGACAGGAGCTCAGCCTAGCAATGTCCCAGTTAATTTTATTAGAAGGATGCAGCCCAATTTCCTGGCGGATGATGGCTCTTAATCATCACCCTCGGCAGCAAGAGGGATGCCTTTTGGGTTCCCTGCGACTCTTGGGGCTGGTCTGGCCATTCATGGTCACGTTCCCCCCTCCGGCACCCAGAGCTGCGGGAACTTCCTTTCCCAATGGAGCTTATAAGGACTTGGGCCCGTCTTGTTTACTTCGAGTCCAACATAAAAGGAGCAGATTCACAAAACGAAGCCCTCGGTTGCTGCTGTCCAACATTTCCCCCCCCTCCTGCAAGCATTTTTCTTGCAATCATAACTCACCAGGCTCCGTCCTACCCTCAGCCCAAGGTCGATATAATGAAATAAAACACCTTATATGGCTAACATACGATCCTTTAGCCTTTTTAGGGTCTAGGTTTGGGCAGATCCGCCTCTTGAGGTTTTATAGTCTCGCTGGTATTTATACCAAAGGCATCACCAGCACAGAGTCCCCGTGGAAAGCAGCTCTCCAGTACTTTGGGTGAGTAACCACAGGCTTGCACAAACCGTGGTAGGCACGAGAAGGAAGCCGCCCCATTCGAGGGGGAATCACGGTGCCTTAAGTTAGTTTGGAAACAACATCCTGCTGGTTTTAGGCCAGGCTTGGACGGAGTCTGAGAATTGTTCTCCGAACGTGTGTTCCTGGCAAAGGCACTAATAGCGAGGCAGACGGAGAAAGGACTGCTGATATTCTGCATTTGCTTTAAATTTCCTTCCTCTGGTGATCTTTGGAGGAAATCTCTCTGTGATTCAGCTCTAAGCCCAGGCATTTAAATTGCGGGACGCTTCGGTTTTGTGTCATGTATTTTTTCTGTTTTCGCACGTGTGGGCTTTTGTATAGCAGAGTGAGGAGCGCCACAACGCTCCAGAGCGGAACATGAGTGCCTGTTTCTCAGGATCCAGATAATTTTGTGGTCAGATGATTGCACAGCTTACGGTGTTAATGCACAGGTTTAAGATGGGAAGTGGAATTTTGTAGCCTGGGACTGCCTTACTTTTGCTGCTTCTTCCTACGGTTGTCAGATAATGAGGAGAGCAACTGGTCCAAGAGGGTCAAGTTTTTTAGTCTTTTGGCCTCTTCACTGTTTAGCTTCAGTGTCCTGACTCCGTTGATGCGTTTACGCCGCTTTCTATGCCAGCTGAAACCAGCAGTAGCTGTTCTGGAGAGCAGAGAGCGGGCCGTTTTCTTGATTTCTGCAGAAAACGGAGCCTGGCAGTGCCGGGATAGGAAGGAAGGAAGAATGAATGTATGAGGAGGGAGGGAAGGAAGGAGGGGCCTTTGGAAGGAGAGAGCCTGAAAGATTACTTCCATTTTTGGCAAAAGTTTGCCATGGACCTCATGTTTCGGCTGACTCTCCGTCAGACGGGAGATGCTCTGATTCATGCTTGTTCTTTTCCTGATTAATTCTAGGGCAGCGTCACCCAAACTTTGGTCTTTCGGACTTCAATTCCCAAAAGCCTCAGTCAACTCCCCAAAGCACTTCTCAGCCAATGGACTGACTGGGGCTTCTGGGAATTGAAGTCCAAAAAACCAAAGGTTGGTTTTACGCACAGTAATCCCATTCATGTAGATTCACAGACGTGTTTCCCAGCCTTATGGTTTTTGGGCATCAGTTCCCAGAAGCCCAAGTCGATTCCCCAAACTCAGTCAGTAGGCTTCTGGGGATTGAAGGCCCCTCTGTGGGGCCTGGGCCCCACGTTGGGAACCACTGTGCTGTGGTGTGTGTTGCATATGCCCTGAGGCAATTTCCAGAAGGCAAATGATGGGACTTTTGGGTTTTGACAGAATTGTCTTTTTAAAATCTGACGTTGCCTCTTGCAGGGAGGGAGGGAGACCCAGTCCCTCTTTACTCATCTCAAAACCCAATCCTAGCGTTTGAAAAAGGAGCTGGGCTTGAACCGCTGGGCCTCCTGGTCCCAATTAAGCCCCGTATTAAAACCACAGACAGCCTCTTCCCTCCAGTAAGGATGAGACTGCAAATGGTTTGAAATGGATTTGCTGATGCTGCCTCTCCCCCCCCCCCTGACATCCATAAAAGGTTGAGATTTAAATCCAGAATATGTCATTCTCAGCTGAAGTCACAATACTTTTTGAAATCTTTTTTTGTGTAGCGTCTCTTTAAACTTCGAACTGCAGCTGCTCTGATTTGTTGGCGTTTCTGTCGCATCAGAACCACCTTTCCGAGGTTTCCCAGGCGGCTGGTTCTGCTCCCCCTTTGCTCATCTTTTCCCAAATAATCAACTGTAATCTGTACTTCTCATTTCTCGTGGCAGGGTTAAGGTTTTCTCGCCTCCTTCCAGGGATGTGCCATTGTGGCTCATGGAGCTGTCTGAGGAGAGATGCCAAGTGGAGATTCTGTGTGGAATCCTCTCCAACAGGGATGGCCAACCTCGGCACTCCAGCTGTTCTTGGACTTCCGTTCCCAGAAGCCCAAGCCAGCCCTCCTGCTGAGCAGGGCTTCTAGGAATTGAAGTCCAAGGACATCTGGAGTGCCCAAGTTTGCCATCACTGATCTACACTGTAAGGTAGAAGGGGAGGTGGTTGAGTCTAAGCCTAAATCTTCACGGCGCCTTCACCATTTATTAATTTACTTTTGTGCTGCTTGGTTGGCCACCCTCTGGTTCAAGGCAGTCTGCAATAAATAGCAATAACAGTCGCCCTTTTCTGCCACCCCATCGCTCTTTGACCGACCCACAAGAGAATTAGCGTGTTTACCCCTCACTTGCTAGGGACTTGGGAGCATGGAGGAGGCTGAGTCAACCTGGATCCCCGTCAGGATCAAACTCACAACGTATTGGTTGCAGGACAGCATTTTAAGCCCTGCTCCACCAGGGCGCTGTAAGGACAGTTTGCTTACCTGTAAATGTTGCTCCTCTTTGTGGTCCCCTGTGAATCCACAGGCATCTGCGCAGTAAAGCCACGTGGATCCACAGAGACCACGAAGAAGAACTTGATATAGTTCTTGCGTCCCTCTGGCCAACAAAGGTCCTTTCTTTGTAGCCACTGGGCAGGCATGGGCTGGGCTACCGGGACGGGGACGGGGGGGGGGGTCATCAAGGTGCGCCTTTGCCTCTGGTGCCCTGGGGCGCAAATAATAATTGTATTATTTTGTCTGCCGAGCCTGCTCCACTTAAGATTAAGCCATTGCTCCAAGCTCCCTCCATCAGCTTCGAACAGTGGTTTATTCTAATGTACCGTGTGCCTGGTGAAGTTAGCAAGGGGGTGGTGGCGGTGACCAAGCCTTCTCCCCCATCCCTTGGTCGCCGCCCCTCACCCTGTCCAGCGTCTTCCAGTGGTTCCCACCACACCCGTGCCACTGGGCAGTGGAGTCTGCCACACCCTGGGTCTTGGGAAAGGGCAGGAGAGAAGCTTGGAAAAGGCAGATTCCACAGTACCCCAGCCTAACTTTTTGGGGTGCCTCCATCCCTTCCCTCTTGCAAGCTGCACCCTTGAACACTCCCGCCCGTTTCCGGTCTTGCACTCTTCCAGGTCCCTCATATTCCGGCACGACCTCCTAGCTCAAAATGTGTGAAGAGGAGACAACTGCCCTGGTGTGTGACAATGGCTCCGGGCTTTGCAAGGCCGGTTTTGCTGGCGACGACGCCCCCCGGGCCGTGTTCCCCTCCATCGTGGGCCGCCCACGCCACCAGGTATGTCCAGCAGGACCCTTTGTGCGACTTTTTGTGATGTTCAGCGCAGGGATCTGCAGCCAAAGCAGAGGAAGGGCATAGAAAGGCTTGCAAAAATCCAGATGTGGTACTCTGGACGAGAGAGATACATGCGGAGTCATTCTCCTTTCTCGCAGAACTGTGACCTGCGTGACATGTTTTAGCAAGGTTTCAAAATATATATCATTTTGGAAAAGAGAGACAGGCAAACACAAACCTGAGATGAAAAACCACCAGCCCTGATTTAGGGGGGAAGAAATGTTGCAATTGCTTAGAAGTAAACGCCTGAAAATGAGAAGCAACACAAAAATGTTCACCTAATAAAAAGTAATAAAATGCTGCAAAACTTGCTAGCTTGAAAGAGAGACGGAGTGTTCTATTCAGGGTTGTTTACAAGAAAGAAATGCATTATTTATTTTACAAGACTTTCCTGAAAGGGTCCCAGCTTCCCTTCAGTAAAGAAAAGGCACTCAATTCTTTGCTAAAGAAAGGCGAAGCTGCTACACTCTGGGGAAGGAAGGGGCTCTTGACGCAGCCCCTTGGCAGAATCCATTGGGGAAAAGTTTGGGTACCAGATTAGGAAGTCATCTGAAGTGGGTTTGGTGTACATTGGGAAATGGTTTGAAGAAATAAGATGTTTGCTTTGACGGGTTAAGCCAGGGATGCTCAACCTGCAGCCTGTGGGCTGGATGTGGCCCACAGCACCATTTCATGTGGGCCCCCACTGCCTCCACCATGTGGTGGAGGAAGGGCAAAATGGCTGTCCTGCCCCCAAAGCTGTCTGAGGGAACGTGAACTGGCCCCCGGCTTTCAAAGGTTGGGTTAAGACTCTCTTGCAATGGCCTTCTGTGCATTTGTGAGCACAGGAACGGCCTATGGATCACATCGTGCCATAAATACAAAAGGCACACCCTGCCCTTATGCTTTCCTTCCAGAATTTCTCTAAGCCACTGAATGTCTGGATGGTCGGGTTCCCCTTTAGCCCCTTCCCCTAGAAAAGCAAGCTAATTTGCAAGGGGTGGGGAGGAAAGGGAAGCTCACGCTGTGACACGTAGCGGCACTCTCTGTCTTAAAAGACCTCATTTCACCTCCAACTTACTGCTGGACCAACCAGAGCTAGGTGGCTCTTTTAGTGCGCACGGAGGCCATGCATCTGCATGAATGGCATAGTCAGGGTGTGTGGGGCAGAAGCCGTGGGGCAGAGCCAAGGGTGTGTGCGCATGCACATGTGTGCATGCACAGAGAGGCAGGTTTTGCTGACATTGGATCTAGGGTTATGGATTCCCTGCTTCCTCTCCTTGATTCCGTCTAGGGCGTGATGGTGGGGATGGGGCAGAAGGACAGCTACGTTGGGGACGAAGCCCAGAGCAAGAGGGGTATCCTGACCCTCAAATACCCCATAGAGCACGGCATCATCACCAACTGGGACGACATGGAGAAGGTCTGTTTGGGGGGGGGGGAGTTTCTGGGGGAGGGGGGGAGGCACACTGGCTTCCATAAGCACCAGTGCAAAGACTCCCCACCCAAAAACATTTGACAACAGAGCCACGTTCCGAAGTGGCCAGACATCTCCCTCCCGTGGTAGGAAGTGGGCGCAGAAGCCGTGACCCTTGCACTAAGGCTGGTCCCATCCAAGGCCCCTTGCTCTGTTCCTTCCTCTCCAGATATGGCACCATTCCTTCTACAATGAGCTGCGGGTGGCTCCCGAGGAACACCCCACCCTCCTGACAGAGGCACCCCTGAACCCCAAGGCGAACCGAGAGAAGATGACGCAGGTAAGGCAGCCCCTCCACCCCCTTTCTAGAAAAGTCTGCTGACGCTTCCGTGTTTCTTCCACTTCTTCTTCTCCCTTTCTGCCTCCTAGATCATGTTTGAAACCTTCAACGTCCCTGCCATGTATGTTGCAATCCAAGCGGTCTTGTCCCTTTACGCTTCCGGCCGTACCACTGGTGAGTGCTCTCCTTCCTTGGCTTAGAAGCCAGAGGTGCCCATTTTGGGCAAGCCTCAGTGAATGACTCAGCCTCACTTGGGGGGAATTGCCACCCGGTCCCAGGTGTCATCCAGAACTCCCCAGGGAGAGCACAACCCCTGGAAGCACCTGGGGAAGCCGTTGGGATGAATGGTTCAAGGGATGCCTATGGGTTCTGGGGAATGGGAGGTTGGATGGAAGGAAGGAAGGATGGTTGGAAGGTTGAATGGAAGGTTGGAAAGAAAGAAGGTTGGATGGAAGGCAGATTGGGTGGATAGTTGGATGGAAGGATGGATGGATGGATGGATGGATGGAAGGATGGATGGATGGAAGGAAAGAAGGAAAGAAGGATGGGTGGGTGGGTGGGTGGTTGAATGGATGGATAGATGGATGGATGGAAGGCAGATTGGATGGAAGGATAGCTGGATGGATGGAAGGAATTTAGATTTGCCAAGGACAGACTATGAGGCGGGTGCCTTGCTTGGATGAAATCCCTCATTGCCTGGTATATCATCTCTCCCCTCCCCCCCATCTTGTCCGTAGGCATCGTTCTGGACTCGGGGGATGGCGTCACTCACAATGTGCCCATTTACGAAGGTTACGCTCTTCCCCACGCCATCATGCGTCTTGACCTGGCCGGCCGTGACCTCACGGACTACCTCATGAAGATCCTGACAGAGAGGGGCTACTCTTTTGTCACTACTGGTAAGGAAGGATTGGGCCTTTTGCTTGACTCGGTCTCCTCAATGGCCCCTTCAGGGATGACTCTATAAAATGTGGAAGCCGTGGCACTCGGGGGCAGAGATGGCTATTCTCAGGATCCCAAGCCAAAGGCCCTTGACAAGGGCCGTCACAAGCTATTTTGCTGCCTGAGGTGTAAAACCCAGAATGGTTCTTCTCCCCCTTCCCCAAATTAACAAGGGACGTGAAGTTCTGCCTTATTGAAATGAACCACGTGCCTTCCTGTAACTCCTGGGGTTCACTTCAGGAGAACTTCCAAGCCCATTGAGTCCTCCTCTTTCCTTCCCTCAATTTCCCCCCTCCCAACTCTTCCCTTCCCTTCCCACCCCCACCCTGCCATTTCTGCCCCCAAGCCACCCACCCACCCTGAGGCTGCCTTTGCTAAAAACCTGCCTCTTGTCCCTCTGCAGCTGAACGGGAAATTGTTCGCGACATCAAGGAGAAGCTGTGCTACGTCGCCCTGGACTTTGAGAACGAGATGGCCACGGCGGCCTCCTCCTCCTCCCTGGAGAAGAGCTACGAGTTGCCCGACGGTCAAGTCATCACCATTGGCAACGAGCGGTTCCGTTGCCCAGAAACCCTCTTCCAGCCCTCCTTCATCGGTGAGGACGGAGGAAGGCCAGGCCTCCCTTGGGTGTCCAGAGGGCCTCAAACTGTGTACTGTCCCTCCTGAACTGGGTTTTCCTTGCCCAGTTGGGTCAATGGGTCCAGTTGTCTTTGGTGCTCAACATGACATAGGAGTAGTTCAGGAGTTCAGGGCAGGGAGGTCATGTAGAGAAGCTACTTGTGCTTGGGAGGCAGGAGGTCAGCAGTTTGATTCCCAAGTACTGCAGGACAGCGTGAGCTCCAGTCATTTTGTCCCAGCTCCTACTATCCTCATGTTGTCCTTCTTCAGGGGATCTCTTGGGTGAGATCTAGACCAGGGGTGCCCAAACTACGGCCCGTGGGCCAGACCCGCCCCCTGATGCCAATTCACCTGGCCTGCTTCTGCTTCCAGGAGCAACAAGGGCGGTGCAGCCTGGATGAATTGGCATCAGGGGGTGGATATAGCCCACGGGCCACAGTTTGGGTACCCCTGGTTTAAGCAGAGAAAATGGCAGCCTAAAATCTTATTTCATCCTGTTGCAAAACAGATCACAAGGTGCGCTTTACTTCTGCTTCTGGTGGGAGGAACCACGCGACTGGCCCACAGCCCGAAAAGTTTGGGCACCCCTGGTCTAGACTTCTGAGCTGTTCCATCTGCCCCCCTCTTCTTCACAGTCTTCATGGCTTCCTTTTGCTGCTTCTTTCTGCAAAAAAAAAAAAAAAAAAAATCTGTCATGGAAGTAATGTGGGAGCTGTTGACTGGTGGATGCTTATTGGTTGAACTGGGGAGGGTTATCAGTTCCTCCTGGAACCCCCTGTGAATGCGAGGGAACTTGTACCCTCTCTCACAGGCATGGAGTCCGCAGGCATCCACGAAACCACGTACAACTCCATCATGAAGTGCGACATCGACATCCGGAAAGACCTCTATGCCAACAACGTCCTTTCCGGAGGAACCACCATGTACCCTGGGATTGCGGACAGAATGCAGAAGGAAATTACGGCCCTGGCCCCCAGCACCATGAAGATCAAGGCAAGTCTGGCCCATGGGGGCGGGTTGGGTTGGGTTGGGTTGAGTTGGGTTGGGTTGGGTTGGCGGTGCTTTCCCTCATTCTTATAGCCCCACTTGCAACCAACCCAGCTGCACAGAGGCCCATTGTGTGCATATGGATTGCCAACCATGGGGGTGGAGAGGGAAAAGGGGATCATTATCCATGGCTAGAGCGGACGGCCAGGTGGGCCTGCGATGGCCATAGAGTAGTAGGTCCTACTGCCAGGGATTCAACATCAATCATCAGGCGGCGGTTAACTAACCTGACAAGCCTGAGGACTAACGGGCTTGGGTAGCAAAGCCTACAGCTGGGGTTCTCGACCTACAACCTGTGGGCCAGACCCGGCATGTGGGGCCACTTCATGTGGCCCACTGCCCTCGCTCCTACCACTGCCGCTGCTGCCAGAAGCGGTGAAAACAGCCAAAAATGGGCTTTAAATGCATGTTTACGACAGCCGTGGATGCCTTTTACAGCAGTGTTTATGGTGGAGCCCCCCAATATGTTTGGCCCTCTCCGCTGTCTAAGGGGGCATGGTCCACCCTTAGTAGGAAAACGTTGAGAACCCCTAGTCTACAGAGAAAGGTGATGGTCTTCGAGTGGATTAAATCCCACTGGAGCCCATCTCGATGGAGGGCCGCAGCAGCAGCTTCATCCATCCTGGACTGAGGAGGAGGAAGAGGACTTTGTGTGCCAAAAGGGCTCAGGACCAGGAAGGGCCTTGAGAAACTGGACCAGAGGTCCTATGGGGGTCACCCTGCGGTGCGGGAGGCCACTGGGAGATATAGCCTGCATCATTCTCTGGACAATCTTCATGGCTGATCACCATGAGGATGTCCAGCATTCTGAATTGGATATGGCACAAGAAGAAGCAGAAGAAGAAGAGGGGATGGGTTTCCATCTGACGACCCACCTTGGGTTTATGGTTTCCTGGATCATGTCCTTTGGATAGGATGAGCTCTGAGAAGTTGTGTATTTGTTATAAAATTCCAAACACAGCAGCTCAAGTTACACAAAAGTGGGCAAATTTATCTTTGTTTCTTCGTGTGCCTTTTAGCTAACGTAGCAACACGTCTCCCTGTCATAGCTTGAAGATGAACGTGTCTTCTTCGTTGGCCAATGCTTTTGTGGGCTTAACCTCTGTGGTACAGCCGCGGCAGACATTTGCCAATCAAGTGGTTCTTTCGAATCCTTCCAGCCCTTTCTGCACTTTCTTAGTAGGCTCCCTAGGATTTGGAAGTTTCCTGGCGATGGGACTACATCCCCCAGAATCCCCAGGGCCACTCCACTGTTGTAAAATAAAATAGAAGGAGGAGTCACTTTTCTAAGCCCTGGGAACTCCAGCTTGGAGATCCTCCTGCCAGAATCCAGTCAGCAAAAAACAGCCCAGCCGTGTGACCTGTCCATAAAGTCAAACAAATGCAGAACAGAGGCAATAAATCTTTTATAGCAGGAATTCTCGACCTTTTAAAGCCAGGGGCCATTGGGTCACACTTCCTCAGGCAGCTTCGGAGCCTGGACGGCCACTTTGTCCTTCCTCCACCACATGGCACTTCCTGGTGTGGTGGAGGCCTGACCCTGTTTTTGCAAACCCTCTTGACAGATCATCGCCCCACCTGAGCGCAAATATTCCGTCTGGATCGGAGGCTCCATCCTGGCTTCCCTCTCCACTTTCCAGCAGATGTGGATCAGCAAGCCCGAGTACGACGAAGCCGGCCCTTCAATCGTCCACCGGAAGTGCTTCTAAAGGGCCGGGCCAGACCTTCTCCCGGCGCCCCGAGACCTTCCCTCCCTTCTTCCCTCCTGCATTTCTTTCTCATCCTTCAATAAGCATTAAAAACATTTTCCAAGCCAGCGTTGCCTGTGGTCCCTTTGTGCCTTGCCCTTTTCCTCCCCAGGCCTTGCTACTTCGAGTAGACCCCTTTGGCTTTATTGCAAAATGTCACAGAGATGGTATTGGGAAGGGGGTCCAGAGTGGGTTGGGAAGCAGCTGCCAGATCTAAGACAAACCCCCCTCCCCGAAAATGGACTCATTCTTCCAAGGAGGAGGAGGAAGAAAGAGACACAATGCTTAGGAATCAATGATGGCGAACTTTGGCACTCCAGCTGCTCTTGAACTTCCCAGAAGCCCACATCTCTGAATCCACATGAATGGGTTTACTGCATGTACGCGCAGTAAACCCATTTGTGTGGATTCACAGAGACTTGGGCTCCTGGGAATTGAAGTTCAAGAACCACTGGAGTGCCAAGGTTTGCCATCACAGACCTCTGTTGGAGGTCAGCCAGATTTATCACCACATTGTCTCTCCTCAGCTCTAATGCGTGCAAACATACAGAATCATAGGATCCCTGAGTTGGAAGAGGGGCCTTTGAGGTCATTGCATTGGACCCCCTGATCAATGCAGGAATCCAAATCAACCGAAGCCACAATACACATGGGAAGCCTTCAGCTGCCATAGGTGTTTTTCATCGTCTTCATGAGCATTTGGCTGGTGTGTGGGGTGCGTTAATGCATTTCCATGAAAGTGAACAAAGGCCTGCTGGTTTGTAGGGGAAATGTCCAAATCTACCTAGTGGTTATGATGCTGAACTTGAGAACTCGAAGGTTGGCAGGTCAACAGTTTGAGACTTGAGTACTGCTCCACAGAAAGAGCTCCAGTCTCTGTCCCAGCTCCTGCCAACTGAGCTGTTCAAAGGCAAGACATTGCAAGTAGATAAATAGGTACCAATTCAGTGGGAAGGTAACAACGTTCTGTGTCTAGTCATGCCTGCCACATGTCCATGTAAACATCTGCAGACTCAGTGCTGGCTCTTTGGGTATAAGCAGAGATGAGCACTGAACCCTAGAGTCAGATACGACTGGCTTTCGAATAAGGGCAACCTTTACCTCTGACATCATAAGGCCGTGATGGCCAACCTTGGCACTCCAGATGTTCTTTGACTTTGATTCCCAGAAGCCCAAGCCCCCATGAATCCACATGAAGGGGTTTACTGCGATTCATCCAGTCCGTGCCGCCCTCATCACTCCCGGAAGTGGAAGTAAAACACGTCTGTACCTTTACAAAGTGTAAAGGTCTCACTTGCTCAAAAGCCAGTTGCGCCTGACTCTAGGGTTCGGTGCTCATCTCTGTTTACAGCCAAAGAGCCAGTGCTGTCTGCGTCCGCAGACGTTTCCCTCCTGGTCATGTGGCAGACATCACTGGAAACTGAAGCACACCGACTGCTGTAACCTTTCCTACCGAAGGGGTACCTATTGATCTACTTGCAATTTCTTGCTTTTTGAACTGCAAGGTTAGCAGGAGCTGGGAGACTGGAGGCGGCCAATGACTGCAGCAGTTCCTCTCTTCGACTCCATTTCCCAGAGAATCCCACGAGGGAAAGTAACGTTTCTGGGAGTTGCAATGACAGAAGTAACGCCCAGAATCCCACGAGGGACAACCCCCCCTCCCCGCTTTCCCCTCTCTTGCTTGCGGGCGTCGTTGCTTGGGAGCCGGAGCTCTGCGTTGAGAACCATCCTCTCACACACACACCCCTTTGGGGCGCGGAAGGAGCCGGAAACGCACGAGCGGCTTCGGCCGAAGGGCGGCGGCGCAGGCGCAGTGCGGGCTGGAGAGGAGGAGGCGCCGCCAGTTCAGCGGTGGCGGCAGCGGGCGTGGATGGGATGGTGATGGCGGCGGCGGCGGCGCGCAGCGCGTGCACGAGGCTCTCGGTTGAAGGCAACATCGGTGAGCGGGCCGGAGGGAAGCTGCGAGGGAGGGGGGGGTCGCAAGGGTGCCCCGGGGCACGTGCAGAGAGCCCTGGCCGGAGGGGGGGGGGGTCTGTGGCACGAAAAGTAACGTTTCTAGGAGTTGCAATTACAGAAGTAACGTTTCCAGGCTCTGTGGCTGCAGGGGCTTTTGGGAGTTACAATTACATAAGTAACGTTTCCAGGCTCTGTGGCTGCAGGGGCTTATTTTGGGAGTTACAATTACATAAGTAACGTTTCCAGGCTCTGTGGCTGCAGGGGCTTTGCGGAGTTACAATTACATAAGTAACGTTTCCAGGCTCTGTGGCTGCAGGGGCTTATTTTGGGAGTTACAATTACATAAGTAACGTTTCCAGGCTCTGTGGCTGCAGGGGCTTTGCGGAGTTACAATTACATAAGTAACGTTTCCAGGCTCTGTAGGCTGCGGAGGTTCTGGGAGTTACAATTACATAAGTAACGATTCCGAATTCCCCCCTGCCCCCTTTTTGGATGAAGCCATGCTGTAGACCAGGGTGGGTGGGGGTAGTGATGATGATGATGATGGTGGAGGCAGAGGCCAGAGCAGTGCCACAAGGTGCAGGTTCCCCTTCAGGGCAGGTAAAGGAGGAGGAGGAGGAGGAGGGACAAGAAAGTGATTGACAGGAGTCATTAACAGACCTAGGATGTTGATTTGCATATATACATACTGTATCCTCTTCTCTTCTTCCTCTGTGGCTCGAAGCATCATCAGGAGCTGCCATGACAAGAGAGCTCCTTACCTTGTGCCTGAGTCACACCCACACCTACACACACCTGGAGCAGGTGTGTGCAGGTGAAGCGGATGCAGTGTCCATGCAGGTGCTTCTGGGACAGAGCCTTCTCCCTAGGGACAACCGGCGGAGGCAGGCCTGCCTGGGGGCAGATCCGGTCCCAGTTCTTTTCCTGTCCCTCTTTTGAAGCTGGCTCACCTGTGCTCCGGATTTGGGGGGGGGGGGGGAGTCCTTTCCCTGACCACGAAGGCCTGGCTCATGGCCCTGCTTGGCTCTGTCTGTCTCCCGTCTCCTGCAGCCGTGGGGAAATCCACCTTTGTCCGGCTCCTCCGCAAGGCCTTCCCCGAGTGGCAGGTGAGCCCCGAGCCCGTCTCCAAGTGGCAGAAGGTCCAGGCCGACCTCCCCTCTCAGGTAAGGCTTGGGCCGTAGCCGGTTGAGAACCTCTGCCTCTATCACGTTCTTCAGGCTCTCTAAGGACGCATGGTTTACCTGTAACTGTTCTTCTTCTTCATGGTCACCTGTGAATCCACATGAATGGGTTTATGTGTGGATTCACAGAGAAGGAGGACTTGTGCGTGACTGTTAAGTGTCCATGCGATGGCTTCCCTCCTCCAGGCTGGTCGCTCTCCAGGGTTTGGGAACCTCTTGCAGATGGTCTACCAGGAACCTTCTCGGTGGTCCTACACTTTCCAGACCTACTCTTGTCTCAGCCGCCTCAAGGCCCAGCTGGAGCCTCTCCCGGTGAAGCCCCCGAAGGCACCGGAGCTGGTCCGGGTCTTTGAGCGGTCCGTGTACAGCGACAGGTACGGTGCCTGAATGGGAGCAGGGCGCATGTTCTGTCTAGAGCACTGTTGACCAAGCATTTGGCTTTTGGACTTCCATTCCCAGAAGCCTCAGTCAATTCCCCAAAACATTGATCAGCCGATGGACTGACTGGGGCTTCTGGGGATGGAAGTCCCCCCCTTGGGCCCCACCTTGGGAACCACTGCTCTAGATAGTTTGCCTGCCACACAACTTCCATCAGAGAGGTCCCTCTATCGAAGCCAAAAAATGGGGAATGTGTGGGTCCCGCCCCCCCCTGAAGAATCTCACTTTTAAAACCAGCTGCCTCCCCATTTGTGGTAGGGAAATATCCCCCCACCCTCCTCCTCCCAAACTGGCTGAGTGGGTGGGCCGCCCTCCTTCTCACCTGGAGGTCTGTTCTCCGTGACGGACCCCTCCCCTCTCCCCAGGTATGTCTTTGCAAAGAACCTCTTTGAGATGGGCCACCTGGCTGACGTGGAGTGGGTCATCTACCAGGACTGGCATTCCTTCCTCCTGCAGGCCTTTGAGGACCAGCTGGACCTCCAGGGCTTCCTTTACCTCCGGGCCCCTCCACAGGTAACTGGGCAGGTGGGGCCTCACCTGTGCTGCAGTTGGGCATTCAGAGAGAGAGAGATGGAGATGCGTTATGTACCTTCAGAAGAGAAGCCTGCCTCTTGAGGCTGGGTCTTCTGGGCATCATCCTCCCCTTGGCATCATCCTCCCCTTCCTTCCCAGGTGTGCATGGAGAGGCTGCGCCGCAGAGGGCGGCCTGAAGAAAGAGAGGTCCAGTTGCGCTACTTGGAGCAACTCCATGTCCAGCACGAAGACTGGCTGGTGACCAAAAGCACAGAGTGAGTGGCCAGAGTGGATGTCCAGGGAAGATGAGGCTGGAGCAGAGCCGCCTTCTCTCACCTGCTGCTTGAGCCTCTTGGGTCACCTTGACTCATGGAGGAAGGGAGGCACGGTGGTTAAGAAGCTCGCCTTGTTAGCTGGAAGGCCGGGAAGTTGGCAGTTCAAGACCCGGGTTACTGCATGATGGATTGAGCTCCCGTCTCTGTCCCAGCTCCTGCCAACCTAGCATTTCAAAAGCAAGAAATTGCAAGTAGATAAAGAGGGACCACTTTGGTGGGGAAAAGATCTTTGGGACATGAAAGAAACCTCATTATTTGGGCGTCTCCTGAGTGGAATTCTAGTGGAGGAAGAGGAGGGCAATCAAAGAGAGCAGGAATTGGGACCCGGCGGGGAGGAAGAAAGCAAAGGAGACTTGGCAAGACTGAAGAGCTAGAAGACAGCATCTCTGTCTGTCTGTCTGTCTCTCAAAACCCAAAGACCCTTCTTCTTTCTCTTGGGGCTCAGGATCTGACCCCTTTGGGACCTGGGCCTTGAGTGGCTGAAGGGGTTTTGGGGGGAGCAGGCTTGCCAACAAAGGGAAAGAAAGACAGTGTGGCCACAACTTTGGCCCCGTCTAGAGTCCCGGGTCCTACTCTGGGCGGATTACAACAGATTAGCAAAAACTTTGCAGCCAAAAAAATAAAAACGAACAGAAAAATAAACAAACGGTTGGTTTTCATTCCAAAACTCGACTATGCAAACTGAATAAACTATAAACATCAACAAAAATGATGGGCCCCCAATTAAAAAAACAAACAAAACACCCAACGACAAAAGGACACATCTGTTGAAAAGATGTCTTGGGGCAGTGAGTCCAACTGCACTGTCAAAAGACGGAGACGCCCTCAAGGCTCCCTTTCTGGTCCTCCACAGGATCCACTCAGGACGGCTGAGAGAGACGCCAGTTCTGCTGCTTGATGTGACGAAGGATTTTGAAAATGACAGTGCTGAGCAAGGGAAGCTCATCAGCCGGGTAAGGGTAAGGGGGGGCTTTTCTTGCCTTCGGTGAAAACACAAAACCCTGGGGGGGGGGGGGAGACTTCTCTCACCTCTCCCTGGGTTGAATGGGGTCAGGAGTTCACAGGGCTAGATTTGGCCCACCTTGTTCTTTGGGGGCCGTAACGTGACAACCGCCGAAGGCTCCCCGTGCCTGAGACTGGGACTGACCTGGGATCTCCTCCTTCCGCAGGTGAGGGCCTTTGTGGAGACCCTTCTTTCTCCGGACGCTTTCCCTTCCACCTCCGTGGCGGCTTCGTAGCTGAGGATGGGTTTCCAAGCACGAAAGCTTGGTGGCCGGGAAGAGGCAGTCAGCTGGAAAACTGACCGGGACGGAAGATCAAGACGGTCTGGATTGAAAATTGGAGGCCGAGGGGTTGCTTCTAGGACTTTGGGGTGCCCAAACTACGACCCATGGGCCGGATCTGGCCCTGACCCCAATTCATCTGGCCTATGCCAGACCTTTCCACACAGCCATAGTGAGGAAATGCCTTCCTGTGCCAGGAACGTTGCTAAGTGGTCTTGGGGAAGGGCTTGTTCTGTTGTTGGGGGGGGGGGGGGAGAGGTCTCTTTAACCTTGTCGGGCCTCATGGCACGGGCCAAGCAAGGGGGGGTTGAGCTGTGGGGAAGGCCTTTGGTGCATCCCTCTGAGCCACCTTGGTGTCCTTGAGGTAGCTGACCGCTACAGGTGGCTGCACAGGTGTCTCTTCCTCACAGGCCCACGGAAAAGACCCCCACCCATCTCCTGTCCTGTTCACTGGGGGGGGGGGGAGATTTCCTGTGCCTGCCCTGAAGCACTAGAAGGAATGGATTGAAAGAGGGCCCCACTTTTGCCCACCCTCTGCCTTCCCCTTCTGCTGAGCCTCTGACTCGCGGGGAGACCTGAAAGACCCGGCCCTGTTGAAATAGTCCAGCCGCGGAATTGGACATGCTTAAAAGCACGGAAGGCATTGCGGGTTTAACGAGGACCAGATCTGGTGCGAAGGGGCTTGGTTGAAATGTCTATGTTTGGGTGGAGGTCCTTTGTGGAATGAAATCAGCAATAAAGTCGGATTAACGGACACAAACTTGGGAGGGCAGTTAACGGGCAAGAAGAGGCCAGAGGGAAAGATCGCCCTCGATTTCTGAGTCCCTTTCGCCGATTGGCACGGAAGAGACCATGATTGTGCCAATTGGCAATCATTGTGGAAGACCTACAGTTGGCTTGGGTTTACCTGTCACTCCTTACCTTGAAAAGGGGGCCGGGGGAGGGTTTCTACATTTGAGCAGTTTCTGAAGACTTACTGAGGACTGCAGGAGCGAGCACCTGTCTCTGTCCTGGCTCCTGCCAACCTAGCAGTTCGAAAGCGAGACATTGCAAGTAGATAAATAGGGACCACTTCGGTGGGAAGGGAAACACCGTTCTGTGCGCTCCGGTGTCTAGTCATGCCTGCCACGTGACCACAGAAACTTTTGCAGCAGCAGACAGCGCTGGCTCTCTTCGACTTTGAAACAGAGATGAGCACTGGACCCTAGAGTTGGATATGACTGGCTTTTGAGCAAGGGAAACCTTGACCTTTAAGGGTCATTTTGGGGTGGACCGGCAGAATGGGTCCTCCCCCCCATTGTAATCTGCTGTGTTTTAAGTTAATAAAATCAGTCCCTGGGAGGCCATTTCCGGCCCAGGCTGTTCCGGTGGGGAAACTGGCAGAGGACGTGAGAAATAGTGCACAGGATTGATCTTGGCTGGACCCAGTGGTGGCCCTTTAGGGACCCCAAAGTGGCTGGAATGGCTCGACTCTCGCCCCTTGTTGAACTCCTGGCCCTGGACTTCACGTGGTCAAGCGTCTGCCTGCGGCCTTTCTCTGAGTTGAGCTGAAACGGGTGGCCGCGCTTCTTCCCCAACAACCCCGGGCTGTGGAGCTCATGAGCTTTGACTGATGTCATGTAGAGTCGTGGAATAGAAATGCCTTATTAAAACCAGACCTTGGAAATCAGGGGTGCCCAAACTTTTGGGGGCCATGGGCCGGTCACGTGGTTCCTCCCACCGGAAACGGAAGCAAAAGGCACCTTGCTGACTGTTTTGCAACAGGAGGAGATAGGTTTTTAGGCTGCCGTTTTTCTCTGCTTAAACCAGGGGTGCCCAAACTGCGGCCCACGGGCCAGATCCAGCCCCTGCCACCAATTCATCCGGCCCGCACCACCCTTACTGCTCCTGGAAGCAGAAGTAAAAAGTGCCCGTACGCATGAGGCTGGGAAGATGCTGGGAAGGGGAGACCAGTTGATCCAGCCGTTGGCCTTTCTTCAAGGATGGCCCAAGAAATTGAAGAAGAAGGGGAAGATGGAGTAGCAGCTCAGCTCTTGCAACGGAGTAGCAGCTCTGCTCTTGCAAACCGTAGCCAATGGTTGCAGGAATTACTGTACAGTATTTACTTTAGGTTTATGTCAAAATGTGGCAAAAAGAAAAAAATGGAGGGGGGGAGAGAAAGCCCCACTGAAGAAGAGCGGCCTAAGGGCTTCTGCTGCCTGAGGCAGTAAACCTCCAAGGTTCGTAGCAGCAGGCACTGGGGCGGGAGCTCACTCCATCATGCAATACAGTACTTGGGTCTCGAACTGCTGACCTGCCAGCCTCTCTTCTTGCGGACTTTCCTCCCTGCTTGGGAGCTGGACAAGGAGCTGGAAGGGCATTTATTAATGGCCTTGACCAGTCGCATCTGACTCTAGGGTTTGGTGCTCGTCTCCTTTTACAGCCAAAGAGCCAGCACCGTTTGCATCTGCAGGCATTAGTGTGGTTCTATGGCAGGCAGGACTTGACACCAGCATGCATTGAACGCTGTTACCTTTCCCACCAAAATGGGTATCCATCTACTTGCAATTTCTTGCTTTCAGCCGACTAAGTTGGCAGGACCAAGGACAGAGACGGGAGCCCACTCCCATCGTGGAGCATTCGGGTGCCGACCTTCCAGCCATCAAGCTCAGCGTCTTAACCACCGTAGCCCTGTAGGGCTGCTGCCTCTCCAGAGATGCCCGTTTGGACGCCCGAGAGAGACGGGGCGCGCAACGGGGAGGCGCACGTCGGAACGGGGCAAGGGCGGGGGGGGGGTGAGCTGGGCCCCTCGTCCCAGATCGCTTGAGGACCCCCGCGACCCTCGTCCCTTCCCCGTCCGGGGACCAGGGGGGTGGCGAGGCCGGTCTCGTCGGAGCGCAGCTGCGCCGGTGTGTGTGGGGGGGGGGGAGAGGGAGGGGGTGACCCGACGCCCTCCCCCTGCCCCGCCCGCGCCCTCGGAGGCGGCACCGCCAGAACAAAGAAGCGGCGACGCGCCTCTGCCTCCCCCCCCCCCAGGAAGAGGAGGCGCATTCCCGGCCAGCCCCCTTGCCGAGGGCTACACGGCCGAGGGGGGCTTTGTTTTCCGGGGCGGGGGCCCCTCCGGAGAGGCCTGTAAAGGGGGGGGGCAGGCTTCGGACCCAGAGGAACCTTCGAGGGGGCGGCTGAGCTGGGGAGCCCCTTCCTCCTCCGACAGCCCCTCCCACCTGGGAAAAACATCCCCCAGACAGGGGGAGGGGAGGAGGAGCGCTTTGGGGGGGTCCGGTCTCTTTTAAAGAAAGGGAGGGGCTCTTTGCCTCGTCCTCCTTCGGGAGCCCCCAACCCCCCCCCCCCCGGGACTGCCCGAGTGGAAAGTTTCCCGGGGCGGGGAGAGCGCCCCCCCCCGCGCCTGGAAGAGTCCCGCGCTGGCTTTGTTTGCCTCGGCCGCCGCCCCCGCGGCCCCCCCCCCGATGCCTCCCTCTCTGGGGCTCCCCTCCGGCCTCTCCTCGCCCCCTGAGCCCGGGTGGGGCGAGAGGAGCCCCCGCGGGCCGGCCAGCCGATGAAGGCCAGCCCGCAGCGCCTTAGAGGGGCCGCCGCAGTCTCGGGGGGCCGTCGCGCCCGGCGTCTCTCTCCGCCCGTCGTGGGCTGACTTCGTCCTCCTTGGGGGTGCCATGGCCGAGGGGCCGCTGGGCAGCCCGAGCCCGGGCGCCTGCCCGCCGCCGCTGGGCTGCCCGGAGGGGCCCGACGGGGCGGCCGGAGCCGGAGCGGCCCCCCAGGGGCCGAAGAAGCGCCGCCGCTGCGGGCTGTGCGGCCCTTGCCTTCGGAAGGAGAACTGCGGCACCTGCAGCCACTGCGCGAACCGAGAGACCAGCCACCACGTCTGCAAGATGAGGAAGTGCGAGGCCCTGAAGAGGAAGAAGAAGAGGAAGAAGAGGAATAAGGAGCCCAAGACCCAGGAGGAGGAGGAGGAGGGGAAAGAGAGAGAGGTAGGTGGGGGGGGGTGCCTGGCTTTCTTCACTGGGAGGGGGAGGGGGCTTGACCCTGGAAGAGGGTCATTTGGTCAGCAGGCACTTTGGGCGATGGGTGACCCCTTTGCCGCGTCCCTAGTGGGGGGAGTCCTCTCTTGGCAGCAGGGGCACAAAGGTGGAGGGGAGTCAGGATGGCCTGGGGTTGGTGGTGTATGTGTGTTGGGGGGGGCCCCTTGAGTGGGTGTTGCTCATCACTTGTCAGTGGTGTTTGGCAGGCACTTAGACTCACCGAAGCATCCTCCGTTGGATCCCTTGAGCCAGGTGGAAGGAGAGGGCGCACAGTCACATCCCGCCTTTAGCCACCCGAGGACATGATATCCAAATGGCTTTTTTAAAATAAAGAAACACCCACGCACAAATGGACTGGATTCCTCAAGTCCATTTGCATGCGCGGAATGTCATCGCGGAGATGTCTACCAATGCGGGGACTCCTAGCTGAATAATGATTCCAAGGAAGGGTGATTACGCTCCTCCTCTATATACCTTGTAGGGCCCTTGGCAGGATCAGAAGTTAGGGTACCTCTTTCTCTATTTGCAATGTCTTGCTTTCAAACGGCTAGTTTGGCAGGAGTTGGGACAGAGACAGACACTCACTCCATCATGCAGCACTTGGCTCTCAAACTTCTGACCTACCAACCTTCCGTTCATCCAGTTCAGCTTGGCATCTTAACCACGAAAGCCACCGCAGTCCCTACACCCGTCACCTCTTTTAGGTGGGTTTTGAAAACTCCTCTTGCTTATGCCATGAGATCTGCGGTTCCTGCGGGAGCACGACTGGGTTGCCTCTCAAGTCTCCTGGGGCACTTGGTTGGGTTTCTGGCTGAGGCTGGTCTCCCTGGGCCTGGAAAGGCAGCAGACCTGAGGCAAGGAGGCGACAGGACGGGAGGTCAGTTGAAAGGAGATGGAGGTGGCCACCTTCAAAGGGCTTCAGGTGAGCAAGGCAGGGAGTGGCCACCCCAGAGGCAGAACTGGGGATTGTCCACTTGTTTGGCATGAGAACTTCCCAGCAAGCCCCATTTATTTCCCGGAGAAGACGCTGGCCTAGGTAGGCCTGGTGTTGGGCAGAAGAAGGCCTTCATCCTCCAAGAAGATGCCTCTTGGCATGGAAGAGACCTTTCCCCTGAGGACTGGAAGGCACCTAGAAGGACATCCTGGCCCAGAAAGGACTTTGGGTGGGTGGGTGTGAAACAATGGACTGTCTGTTGAGCATGGAAATACGAGGCCGTTGTCTGGAGAGGACTCCATGCTTTGACTGGATGGGGAGACTGGCAGGTCGCTGCTGATTCTTCCTCTGCTCTTTCTCCTCCTCCTCATGTCAACACATCATTGCCCAAATGAAGCCCCTTTCTTTGGCTCAGTCATTGGCCAAACTTAAGTCCTCATCAGTACATGTCCAGAGGGTGCCACTTCCTAACGCTGTGCAGCTGGAAATGGCACATGAAGGGTGAGTGGATTGAGAAAGGGGGAATCAAGGAAGAGAAAGCACGAAGCACCCCTGAAACCTCCTCCTCCTCTTCTCATCATCACCACCACCACCTTCCAGCATGTTGTCCTCTGGTTCCACCAAGAGAAGGAAGCCCCTTTTGGTCTCCTCCCCGTCCTGCCTCCTTCCTGTCTCTCTGGGTGACTCATTTCCCAGGCTCTGCCCCCCGGCAAGGAAAGCAGTGGCAGGCAGGCTCAATTCACCCCCCAGAGTCTTAATGCCAGTTTGTCATTAGCAATGACAAGCTCTACCAATGGCTTAGTGGTTAAGGTGCTAGGCTTGGAGACTGGAAAGACGGGTTCAATTCCCGAGAGCTGCACGATAGGGTGCATGATAGGAGCCTCATTCAGGTGCCCTCTGCAAAAATAAAAATATCCTTTCAACCCAGAGTAATCTCTGACACAAACAAAAACAATTAGCAATGACACTTTATATATGGCCCCTCCATAACGCTTAGTACATGCTCTGGGGTTAAACTGCTGTACTACAGTCAGAATGTTGTGGCTTCAATCCTGACGGGATTCAAGGTTGACTCAGCCTCTTCTAGCCTTCCAAGGGCAGTAAGATGAGGACCCAGCATGTGGGGTACAAAATTACTACCGTATATGCTCGGCTATAAGTCGCCCCGAATATAAGTTGAGGCACCTAATTTGGACCTCTAAAACTAGGAAAATAGATTGACCCGAGTATAAGTCAGGGATGGAAAATGCAGCAGCTGCTAGTGACTTTCAACAATTAAAAATACATGGAAATATGGTAAAATTAATTAATTTAGACATTTGTGTGGGTATGTTTTTGAGTGTTTATGTTGACCCAAGTATAAGTCGAGTCCAGGGGCGTAGCTACCGCCGTATCTGCCATATCAATTATACGGGGCCCCTGGGCTACGGGGGCCCCCAACGTGCGTAAGCAAAACAAATCCTTACCCTTCCTAAGGGCCCCCAAACAAATTTTTATACGGGGCCCCGCCAAGGCACGCTACGCTTCTGGTCGAGTCCCATTGTTGGACTTCAATTTGGGGGCTAAAAAACCCCTGACTTATACTCGAGTATAAAGGGTAATTACCTTTTGAACCGCCCAGAGAGGACAGCACTATGGGGTGGTACAGAAGTGTGATTGCTTTGCTGTAACTTTATTTCATGTGTCAGCCTATCATTTATTGTCTGTCAAATTGGAACTTGATCCACAAAAGCTCACACTAAAATACAGGAGTTAGTCTTTAAGGTGCCAAAAAATTTTTTTGTCTTCTTTACACTCTGAAATGCTTGAAACAGACTAACATGACTATAATTTCAATACACAGCGGACCTTCGTTTAACAAATCTAATGTGTTCTCCGGGACTGTTTGTACTACCAAAAAATTGTAAAGTGAACTTCCCATAGGAATGCATTGAATGTAATTTTCCATAGGAATGCATTGAAAACCAAAATTTGTTAACCAGAACATGGTTTCCCATAGGAATGCATTGAAAAGCAATTAACCCGTTCCAAAAAACGTTTGTTAACCGAGCCACTATTTTCTATGGTTTTCCTTTTGTTATGTGACTTTTATGTTAAGCGAGCCATTTGTTAAGTGAGGTTTCACTGTATTTATTTATTTATTTATTGATGAAGTGGACTTGATCCATGAAAGCTCACTTTTTTTGTCTTTCTGGTTGTTTCATTTGTTCTCTGATAGACTTGAAACGTAAACCGATAGAGCAACCACTTCAAAAACTTCAATCATTTATTGCTCTATTATTCCATAAGTCTTTAAGCCAGGGGTGCCCAAACTTTTTGGGGCTGTGGGCCAGTCACGCGGTTCAGCGGGCTGGTCATGTGGTTCCTCCCACCGGAAGTGGAAGCAAAATATGCCTTGGAACCTGTTTTGCAACAGGATGAGATAGGTTTTAGACTACCATTTTCTCTGCTTAAAGCAGGGGTGCCCAAACTACAGCCCTCAGGCCAGATCCAGCCCCTGACACCAATTCATCCGGCCCACGCCACCCTCATCACTCCCAGAAGTAAAATTTTTTACTTCCGCCTCTGGGAGCAGTGAGGGTGGCACGGGTCAGATGGAATTGGTGTCAGGGGCCGGATCTGGCCTGCAGGCTGTAGTTTGCACCCCTGGCCTGCACCCCTGCTGTAAGCCATTTCTTGCCCTTCTTTGTTTTGAGAGATGGGTGGAAGGGGCAGGGGAAGAAGTCCTGTCAGCGGGCCTTTCTCTCTTTTTGAAAGCAGGGGGCTGTGAAATGACACATGTGATTTCGGAGCGCCAGCGATGCGTCATCCTCCTTACTAAGCATCTCCGCTCCTTCCTGAGATCGCCACCTACTCTGCCAATTACCAAATCCACCCACACGCCAGCAGGCTCACACTTGCCTTGAACAACCCGCTAGTGACGGCAGGCGCTGCCGCCTAGAGCTACGCTCTCCCCCCCCCCCCCCCCGTAGCACCCTCCTGCCCCACACATAGATTTCACTTTCCTTTTGACTGCTGTCTTCCCTTGTTTTCCCAGCCAGAGGCGGCCGGCCGGCCTCAGGCATCCAGTCCCCAGCTAAAATGACAAACCTTTCAAACGGGGACAGGTGTGTGTTTACCTGTTCAGGGGTCTTGCTGTTGGAGGACTTGGGATGAGAGGTTTGTGTAGCCTGGTGTTATTGCCTGCTCAAAAGGCAGATGGTTGAGTTGCTGGGAGGAGGAGGAGGACTTTCCCCATTTTATGTTGCCACTGCAGTGGCTCACGTGCCCAAGACGCTGACTGGAAGGCCGCAGGGCAGCAGTTCGATACCCGAATACTCCAGGACAGAATGAGCTCCTGTCGCCTGTCCCAGCTCCTGCCAACCTAGCCGTTTGAAAGCAAGACATTGCAAGTAGATAAATAGGGACCCCTTTGGTAGGAAGGTAAACAGCATTCTGTGCGTTCTGGCGTCTAGTCGTGCCTGTCACATGACCACAGAAACATCTGTAGAAGCAGACAGCACTGGCTCTTTGGCTTTGAAACAGATGAGCACTGAACCCTAGAGCCAGATACGGCTGGCTTTCCCGCAAGGGTGACCTTTACAGAATCTTTCAGAACATGGATGGAGAAGGTGGAGGGCAGGCATGGACCTTAACGTCTGGTCCTGTCCTGTAAAACCCTTCTTCAAGTGCTGTATCCAATTCCGAATATCGGCTCTCCTTGTGGCGATCAGCCATGAAGATTGTCCTGGGAACAATATAGTGCAGCTGCCTCCTACTGGCCTTCCGCATCGCAATGTGAAACCCACAGTACCACTGATTCACTTCCGTGAGTCACTTTCTGGTCCTGAGCCCTCCTCGGTTCCTACAATTTTAAAAGATTCCTCTTTTCTGTAACCCCTCAACCTGTGCTTTGAGAGCTTGTGCCGCAATTAAAGGGAATCTTGCTTTAGTTGAGACGGGTGACCCTCCATAACTCACCTTCGACTGGGCAAAATGACAGTAGAGACCCATATAACGAAAACAGTTCCTTCTACGAGGCACGTTGTGATATGATTTTTTCCATTATACGATGCATGCATTGTACAATGAAAATCCCTATGGGGAAAATTGTACAATGAAAATATCTATGGGGAAAATTGTACAATGAAAAAAAAATGTTGTACAATTTTTCCCCATAGGGATTTTCGTTGTATGATTTTCCCCGTAGAGATGCATTGCATCGTATAACGAACATTTCCCTTATACGGGGCACAATGGTTTTTTTTTTTCAAACCCTCTTCATTGTATGGTTTTTTTGTTCATGATGACGATGTGGACTTTGGCAGGTGGGCCAGTTCTCCTGTTGGCGGAGCGTCCCTCCTGCAGCCCATTTGGGGTGATTTTGCCTCCGTGGAAGGCGTTTCTTCCACATTTCTTTGCTTCCAGTTCTCTGCTTCCAGCTAAAGATGCTGAAGATCAACCCAGTGCCCCCCCCCCCACACGTAGAGTGGGAAAGTGTAAAATGCCATTGCCATGCCAACAATGCTGATATTATTTTCTTAGGGACTAAAAAATTGTTGTTTGGGCAAATTTGTGTCAGCGTGGGAGCCGGCTGGTGCCCGGAAATCTGATTCCACCGGGACTCGGAGTGATGGAACAACCAGGTTGATGGATATAGGGTTTTCCACAAACAGTGGCAGGCTTTGAAATCTACACCAGACGGCCCTGCAAGGGAGTACCTGGCATTTCACAAAGACACCAAAGCGACATTGGGATGGGGTCACCTTCAATTCCCATTCTTGGGAATGTTGCCGTCTGGCCAGTCCCATCCCGGTTACTTTCTCTCCAGCTCTGGCGCTGGACAGAAGTCACTTATAAGCAGACAGGTGGGAGAGACATTTGTGAGAGGACTGCTACGTGCGGGGACAGAACATCAGCTTAGCACTTATATTTTAGGAGAGGAAGAAGCCAGAACGGAAGAAAGGAGGAAGGGTCAAGAGACAGTGGTCTTCTTCTTCTTCTTCTTCTTCTTCTTCTTCTTCTTCTTCTTCTTCTTCTTCTTCTTCTTCTTCTTCTTCTTCTTCTTCTTCTTCTTCTTCTTCTTCTTCTTCTTCTTCTTCTTCTTCTTCTTCTTCTTCTTCTTCTTCTTCTTCTTCTTCTTCTTCTTCTTCTTCTCCTCCTCCTTCTCCTTCTCCTTCTCCTTCTCCTTCTCCTTCTCCTTCTCCTTCTCCTCCTCCTCCTCCTCCTCCTCCTCCTCCTCCTCCTCCTCCTCCTCCTCCTCCTCCTCCTCTGACCACACCTCTGACCACACCTGCCTCAGAGAAGCAAAGAGGTTTACACAATCTACACCCCACCCCCGTCATGACCTGTGTGATGAATGCAGCAGCCCCACTTCCTTGGGTCTCCCCCTCCCGCCCTGCAAAGGTCCGCTTGTGAAGCCAGAACCTGTCGGCTCTCTGTCTCCTGCTCTTGTCTGTACAGGTTACGGGTGGGCCGGAGGCAAAACCTTTCAACCTGTGAGTCAAGGAAGTGGAAGGCATGCTCTAAAAGCCAAGGATATAATAATAATAATAATAATAATAATAATAATAATAATAATAATAATAATAATAATAATAATAATAATAATAATAATGATGATGACGATGACGATGACGATGACGATGACGATGACGATGACGATGACGATGACGATGACGATGACGATGACGATGATGATATAGTCTTTTAAGGTTTCATCGTGAATTTTTTTTAAAAAAAATTTGTTTGTAGCTTTGATTGCTGGAAGGAATGAGTCCCTTTGAAAAGCAAAGCAATTCTATTTTCATGCCACCCCAATAGCGCTTAATGCCCTCTCTCTGGGCAGCCCAGAGGTGAGTTAACCGTTTTGCCCCCCATCGTGTTGGGTCCTCCTCATTTTGGAAGGATGGGAGCGGCTGAGTCAACCTTGAGCCCTTGTCAGGATCGAACTCAAAACGTTTTGGCTGCAGGGCAGCAGTTTAACCCCCGTGCCACCAGGGTTCTGTAATGACAGGTTGCTTACCTGTCGCTGTTTCTCTTCGTGGTGACCTGTGGCAGCATTTGTGGTTCTCCAAGCGGGACCGTCGGTTCCTCGTTAGAACAATTAGCAGTGTTGGGTCTCCCCACCCTCTCCTTACCTGCTCTACTAGCATTCTGTGTTTGCATTATTTCGATGGGGAGGGATTTTAGGCAGGGTGGCTCAGCTAGTTGAGTGCCTGGCTGCGGAGGAGCCCGAGGTTGGGCGTTCAAGTCCCCCGCTGGGCTGGGAAGCCCCCCTCCCCATCCCAGGTGTCTCTTGGCCGAGTATGTCCAGCGGAGAAGCCTCTCATCTGCGCTTCCTTCCGCCTGGTCTGGCTGCAGCCTGTGGTTGGCAAAACGCAGAGTCTGGTGAGACCTGAAAGCTCGGCGTGTTTGTGCCAGGAAACACTTGCTAGAGTCCCACAAGACTTTCTTTGTGGCTGCCGCTAAACAGGTGAGACTTCTTTGAAGTCCCTGCTGTCAAAGGGTTCGTTTTGTACACAGCAGGTAGGCGCCAAGAGGCCGGTGGTTGGCTTATGATGCGGGCCAGCCCCGGCCCTTTCCCAGGGCTCTTCTCCAGGCAGGGCCACACCAGCCTCATGGAGTGGGGGTTGCCATGACTTTAGTCGAGAGCCACGCCAAGGCTGGGTTTCTGGCGGCGCCTTCTCCCTCCCATCTGGCCCACGCCCTCCAGCAGGCACAAACAGGTTCTGCCGCCCAGGTAGGTCGGCAGCCGCTGTCTTGCGATTTCTCCTGGTGTCTCTCCTGGGAGGGGTTCCTCCAGGGAAAGTGGCTCGTATGAGCAACACTTGGCAGCCAAATGGGACGGGCACAGACACGGCAGGAGCCATTTCCGTGCCTTGTTTGCATCTCTGTTTATGCACCAGCGTGGCGCTCTCTGTGATGGACCGGGACGGGCCTTTCCAGTGCTTGGCGACCGGTCCGTTTTGTAGAGAAAGGCTTGCTCTTGCGTCGCACTGTCTGCCAAAGGCGCTCCAGTTGGGTGGCTTAAGGAAGCCCAGACGCCGGGATTCTTCCTCTTCCAGAAGAGTCCCGCTCAGCCTTCCCTCCCTGGGATCTCAGGGCCGGAGGCGGCCACAGAGGTGCGTCGCTTGACGCCAAGTTCTTCTTCAGGGTCTCCGTGAATCCACACGGATGCGTTTGTGCAGCCAAGCCATCCATGTGGATTCACAGGTGACCACGAAGAGGAAGAACAGGGACAGATAAGGCAGCTGTCATTTTAGAGCCCTGGTGACGCAGGGGTTAAAGCTGCTCTCCTGCAGCCAAACCCCTGTGAGTGCGATCCTGATGGGGGTCCAGGTTGACTCAGCCTCTTTCATCCTTCAGAGCTTGGTTAAGTGAGCCCGCGGCACGTGAGTGAGGGCAAAATGCCCATTCCCTCGTGAGCCACCCATTGAGGACACTTCTAAGTACTAGAGGCTGCCTAGATGTGTCAATCCTTTACTTTTGCATGTGTAAGTAGTCCAGCCCTCTCTCTCTGTAGTAGCTGCCACCCTCCTCCTCCGCCTCCTCCTCCTCTGGGCTTTATGGGCTGGCTTTCCCTTCCCCTCCGCCGCCTCCTCCGTTGGGCAGGCAAACCAGGGGGAGGAGGGCCGGGCAGGCTTATCACGTCCACCCGGTTTGTCTCTTCCTCCTGGGGAGGGGGAGGAGGAGGGCCGGGAGCAAGGATGAGGATGAGGATGGCTCCAGTGTTGTCTGGCTGCACCCGGGCTGTGGAATGAGGCAAGATGGCTGCTTGGTTATGTCGAGGGGGAAGAGCCTAGGCAGGGGCCGATCCAGGCTGGGGAAAGGGTGGGCTGGGGAGCCAGCGGGGGGGGGGGGGAGAAGGGGGAGACTGACCAGCAGGAAGGGGCTGAGGAACCCATTCCGGTCTTTCCCAAAGACCCCCCTTGGGATACCAGTCCTCTCCCTTCCTCTTCCTCCTCCTCTGGGAATTCTCCCCAAAAGGAGAACGGGGCATTTAAACCCATCCAAGGGAGCTGTCCCTCGTGCCTGGGCTGCCCTCGCTTGCTTTGTGCCTGGTGTGTGTGTGTGTGTGTTGTGTTGTGTTGTGTTGTGTGTGTGTGTTCTGCTCTGCCACAGGCACATTTTAAGGACCCCCCCCTTTTTTTTTTTAATTTTTCTGCAGGTGGAAGTAAAGGAGGGGAAAGGCACCGGTGGCCTCCCGGGACAGGCACCTACGGCCCAGGTAGAGTCCCTGCTTCTCATTCAAAAGCTCTGAAATGGAGAGCATTTGGTGTGTGTTGTCTGTGTGTGTCTGTGTGTGTGGTCCGTGTGCGTGTTGGCTCTCTGCCTGCGTGTGGAGGGAGAGTGTGTGAGTGGCAAGAGGAAATCTTTCCTGCCTGTTTTATGAATGTGCCTGAGTTGCTGTTTCTGCTGCCTCGGTGTGAGTTTATCTGGGTCTGAAGAGGAGCAGCTGAAGAAGACGGTGGACTTTGCCTCCTCTTCCTCCCCTCTTTAATGGTCAGGAAGGCTGTGGGTATTTTTGACTGAGAGGAGAGCCTTCCAGGAGGCCTGACATCCTCCTCGTCGGCCGTCATCGCTCTGTCACTCCTGACGGTGAGCGCAGCGGCGGCTTCGTCATTCTTGACTCTTGGAGCCCCGTCAGATCCCGCTCATCCCCATCTTTGCTTCCAGTTTGGCTTGGCCAGTTGCGAGCCTTCAGCCCACAACAGAAGCTTTCCATGCTGAGTGAGCAAATGCTTTCCAAGCTGAGCGAGCATGGCCTCGTGGGCTGCCCCACAGCGCAGAGTGAGTCTGATGGGGAAATCCCTGCAAGGAGGAGGCCGAGGCCGTTGCAAAAGTCTGGATGACGAAACACCCAAGGCGGCCGCCTTGCAGCTTGTGGCGGTTGAACATTCTGGGCAGATATGTGCTGGGAGAGGGGGAAGCGAGAGGGGAAGGGTGGTGTTCGCAGCCAGTCCGGACACGTGCGGCAGAAATGGGGTGGCTCAAGTGGTTTAGAGGTTGACTGGAAGGCGGAAGGTCAGCAGTTCGAGACCCAAATGCTGCGGGACAGAATGAGCTCCCGTCTCTGTCCCAGCTCCTGCCAACCTAGCCGTTTGAAAGCAAGACATTACAAGTAGGTCAATAGGAACCACTTCGGTAGGAAGGTAAACAGCGTTGTGTGCTCTCCAGTGTCTAGTCATGCCTGCCGCATGACCAAAGAAATGTGTCCAGAAGCAGGCAGCGCTGGCTCTTTGGCTTTGAAACAGAGATGAGCACTGAACCCTAGAGTTGGATACGACTGGCTTTCGAGCAAGGGAGACTTTTCCCTTTCCCTTTTACAAGTGAAAGTCCTGCGAGCATCAATGGGTTTTGGTGTCTGTGGGGCAGCTTCCTTTCCTGGGCAGGTGGGGCCAAGACCACGCAGCAATTCCAGGCTAGAGTTGAGTCTCAAACCCCCCCCCCCACGGGTGACACTTGAGTGTTTGTGGACATATAACGGAAAGCTCTTTCCGTGCCTCCATGACGGCTTTGATGAGGCAGCCAAGCAGAGGAGGAAGATGAGGAGGAGGAAAGTCCCCTCTAATGCAACCGGAGGCATTTTAGCCGCTGAGCGCATGTGCAAGCGTTTGACCTACTCGTAGTCATACTCGTTTTTAAACCACGTGGGCTGGAGGAAAGAGTGAACACTTTCCCCACGTGCAACTTGTAGCAAGCTTGAGCTGGAAACTTTTGAGTTCTGCAACCCAATGTTGTTTTATCTTCTCCAGGTAGGAGGCAGGCTGTAAGACGCAGCCGGGGCTCTCAGAGGCCTCCGTGCCCCAATGGGGAGCCCTCGCAGGCCTTCTTTTTTAACCTCAGGTCCCAGTCAGGGCTTGCAGGGGCCTGGAGAGGCAAGCAGGCCAAAACCCCAAAGCAGCCGTGGGGTGGTTCCCCCCCCCCCCGCATCAGCAATGCCGGCATTTGATGTCAGTCGCAGCCCAAATGGACCATGTTGCCTGTGAGCATAAAAGCCTCTTCTCACTTCGGGATGGCTGGATGTTTGAGATGATATTCCTCAATCTTTTGCCTGATGGGTGACACTTCAGTTGTTCTTAACACAGGCATTTCCGCAGTGTGGCCTGAAGCACAGAAGCAAATGCAGCGGAGCCAGGCTTGTGGATTTGGGCTGGTGGTGGTGGTGGTGGAAGGAGTTGCTTTTGACACAAAACAGGGTCAAGGTCTCCCTTGCTCCAAAGCCAGCCGTATCGATTTGTCTGTTTGCAGCCAAAGAGGCAGAGCTGTCTGTGTCTGCAAACGTTCCCTTGGTCCCTTCCCAGGCATGCCTAGACACCAGAGTCCACGGAATGCTGTTACCTTTCCCGCCAAAGTGGTCCCTATTTATCTACTTGCAATGCCTTGCTCTCAAACGGCTAGGTTGGCAGGAGCTGGGGACAGACCACAGCTGCCCGCTCTGTCTCGCAGCACTCGGGCCTTGAACTGTTGACCTGCTGACCTTCCGTCATGTTCAGCATCTTAACCACTAAGTCGTAGAAACAAAACAAAGCAATAAAAAATAAAAACTGCAAATTAAAAGTAAAAGGAGGTGAAGTTGAAGGCATTTCCCTCCGTTCCAAACACAGAGAGTGAGGCTTCATCAACTGTTCCAACCATGTCTTGGGCCGTGAGAGCCGCGCCGTTTAGAGGCACTGGAAGAAGCCATCAATGGAGTTGCCACCCGAGTCACGCCCCACAAGACTGTGCATTGACAGCGGCATGTCTGTTTCATGCTCTGTCTATTGCCTGGTTTTGAGGAAGCCTTTGGCTTCTGATTGGCTGAACTGCCCTGAGGTCACAGAGGGCCAAGAGGAACTTTGAATGCCATTGGCTGCACTCCTTTCAGTCAAAGGGAGAGGAGGAGCTTCTGGAAGGGAGAGGCAGTCCAGGTGACCATGTTACCTGAAAAAAAGACAGTGGTGTGTGTGAGTGTGTGTGTGTGTAAAAAAACAGCAGAGGCAGGGAAGGAAGACTTTGGGCTTTTGGCTTCCATTTAATCATTTTGGCTAAAGGTTAATCTGGCTTCCTTTTGCATCCAGACCTGAGAGTTGATTTCATAGGACCGAGAGAGGCGTGCATTGATAGCCCAGCAGATTGTCTGGGCAAAGGTGAGTCTGGAGAAGCAGGGAGGGGAAGCTTCGTCAGGGCTCCTGATCTTTGCAAAAGGTGAAGCCAGGGGCCTCCAAACTAGGCTTTCCGGCTAGACCAGGGGTGCCCACAGTATGGCCTGGGGCCCGGATCCGGCCCAGAAAGCAATTCATCCAGCCCACAAAGCCCTCATCACGTTTTACTTCTACTTCCAGGAGCGACAAGGGCTTTGTGGGGTCGGATGAATCGGCATCGGGGGCTGGATCCGGGGCCACGGGCCATAGTGACCGGCTCCCTGAACCACATGACCGGCCCACAACCTGAAAAGTTTGGGCACCCCTGGGTTAGACATTCTCCAAAGCACATGAGAAGTCTCATTTAGGCGAAGGGTGGGGGAGAGAGAAGTGAAACTGGCTTTTAAAACACTGCCAAGAGGAGGCTGAAAAAGCCAAACGGCTGAAAAAGACCTTTGGCTAGCCATCGCTTGAGGACATTGTGCAAAATTTCAGGCTCTCTGAAGCTCTGTATGAGGCTGTGTAGTTTACAAAAAGATGAGAGAGGGACAGGAAGGAAGGAGCATGGAAGGCCTCAGAAGGACTCTTAGCATGTTATTTGGGAAGGGTCCCGTTTCCTTTGAAATGCATTGCCTGCCTGTGGCTTCTGGGACTTGCTTATGGTGGCCTTAAGGAGTCCCACCCTGCCTTGGTTTGAAGAAGTCCCTCTCTGTGTTGTTTCTTTTGGGTTGGGCTCTCCAAGCTCCAGTGGGCAAAGAAGGAAGGTGTCCTAAGTGGGAATAGGTTCCTCCCCTCTTTATGTCTCTCTTTTGTTTCATGGTGTGGCCTCTTAAATGGTCCCTAACTCAAGCAAGGCATTCTTTCCCCTGCTGCTCTGCTGGCTGTTCACAAGGCAGGGGCCCTGGAGCCCTCTTGCTGTCGCTTCTGCCTCCAGGATAAAGTGGCAGAACTAACTGGTGTGTGGGTGTGTTTCTGTTGTAAAAGGACTGGGTGTGTATGTGTGTCACGAGGCCTTCTTGATTGATTGGGAAGCCAAGGTTGCCCAGTGGCGAATACCTTGTGGGCGAAAGGCCAGCTGTCCTGTTTCTTCTCCTTCTTTCGTGTCCAGACCAAACTTTGCATCGCCAGAACGGAGACACTTCCTCGGCTTTGCCGTTGGCCAACGTCGAGTCTTCATTGCTGCCTGTTTCTGGTCGCTCTCCTTCTGTTCTGGAGGTAGTTTTCTGTGTCAAGTCTTGTAGAACGGGGTGCCCAAACCTTTTGGGCTGTGGGCCGGTAATGTGGCTCAGCAGGCCGGTCATGGGGTTCCTCCTGCCGGGAAGCAGAATTAAAATGCGCCTTGCAACCTGTTTTGCAACAGGATGGGATAGATTTTAGGCTGCCGTTTTTTTCCTGCTCAAACCAGGGGGTGCCCAATCTCTACAGCCCATGGGCTAGATCTGGCCCCTGATGGCAATTCATTTGACCCGCGCCACCCTTGTTGCCCCCGCAAGCGGAAGTAAAATGTGTCCATACGGGTGCATTTTACTTCTGCTTCTGGGTGTGACGAGGGCGGTGTGGGCCTGCTGAATTGGCGTTGGGGGCCAGATCCGGCCCATGGGTTGTAGTTTGGCCATCTGTGGAGTAGAGGAAGGCAATGGGCAACCTCTGCTGACTTGCTTCCAGATCAAAGTGTGCCTGTTGCTGAAGGGCTGTGCGTGCTTCGTTCTTCGGAGCTTCCTGTCTTGTGATCCGGCTGAAGCCAGTGGGAATCTGCAGGCAGGAGAATCGGGCTACTCGAAGACTCCCGTCAGGGGCAAACAGAAGGAGGTTGTGTGGAGGTTGTGTGTGCACGAGGGTCAGGCGGTGAGTGGGGCCTGGGCTTAGCTTTGCTTGGCACGGCATGCTCCCCCCCGCTCCACCCTTGCCCAAGGACAAGATGTAACAATGGGCATGGAAAGCAACATCCTGAGAAATCTATGGGGTTTTTTTAAACATTTTGCTTGTGTGTGTGTGTCCCCCATATGTATGTGTGTCTGTACACACACTGCAAGAGAGCGATGTGTGTAACTTTTCTCCTAATGAGCCGAAGTAGGATAAAAGATAATGAAAACAGGACATGTCGGGATTTTTAAAATTATGAAGCACATCTAGGGTATAGGTCAGGGGTTCTTACCTTTATTTATGGTGTGAGCTGGACCATGCCCCTTGGACAGCTGAGTGGGCAGTACTGGTGGTCCCCCCCCCTCCCTGGTGAACACTGCCATAAAATGCTGTTGTAAGTGCGTTTGCAACAGCCCTGGCTGTTGTAAATGCATCTGCTTTCGCTTCTGGTACAGTGGCGGTGCGGGCCAAATGAAATGGTGCCACGGGCCGGGGCGGGCCCACAGGCCGTAGGTTGGGAACCGCTGGTATAGATGAACCTTCCATTGTGGATGTGCTATCGCTGATGTTTAAGGGCACGATATATAATGTCTTTTCCCAAACTCCATTACAATTTCCTGATGGCATGAGGAAACTAACCCTGTGAGAGCTGGTGGGGGAACAGAGGAGGGGAAAACAGATTGGCTTAAACATATATTTCCTTTCCCTTCTGGAGCTCAGGTGGCTAAAGGGAAAAGGCCAAATCCCGGGTCTCCCCAGGGCAGGCAGTCCAAAAGGCTTCCCAAGCCTGGTGCAAACGGGGCGGAAATGTCTTTCCTCCTTCCTTTTCATAATCCCGCTCTGGAATTCCCAGGATTTCCCGTCTCTCTCTCTCTCTCTTTCTCCTGTTTGCTATTTCTCGTACTTCTGCTTGCCTAAGGAAGAGCCTAAAATTTGGGGTTAACGTCCGTTTACTGTTAAGCAGCAACTTGAACCCAGGAGCAGAGGAGGCCGAGGGACCGGTGGTTTCCCTTCATGCTTCTTCTGCCGGTCGGTCATGTGGGGTTGGCCGGGAGCCGTCTCCCACCCCTACCTTGGCTGGCCTGCTAAGGCCACAAAATTGGGCAAAATCCCTGGGCAAATGAGGAGTGATGCTGCCTCCTCCTCCCTCTGGCCTGGAGATGTGACTCCCAACGGGCTCCTGCCGCCTGCCCACCCTCCCGCCTGCACGTGGCTTTGTAGGTTTACAAACATTGTCGGCTGTGCGCCCGCCTCCCTGTGAGTCAGCAGATGCCGGAACAGCCCTTGAACGTGCAGATTCTTGGCAGGCGGGCCGGCGGGAGGCTCCCACGTGGTCTCAAGGTCCGCTCCATGGTGGATGATGGGCGATGCCCAGGCTGGCCTCACCCACCTTCTGGCCCTGGTTTCATGGGAGTTGAGAGGAAGGCTTTTGTGTTCACCAAACTCTTCTGTGACTGCCGGGCACATGCGTCTCCCAGTGGAAGTGTCCAGGGGGTCTGTGGAAGAAGGCCACACACACCCCATCCACAGGAAGCGACCAGTCTCTGTGTAGTAAATAGGTGGGTGCCTGCATGGAAGGGTATCAAGCCCTCCTTCCAGACCCCTGTCCATGGGGTCTTCCTTCCCCAACACCAGACACTTGCCTCCTCCTTTGAATTATGCCTTTGAACCACTCCATTGATTGACATGCCCGCCACCTCCATACCATGGATCCAGTTCTGTGAGTCCCTTTCTGAACTTCCTGAGACCTTTGGGCACACAAAGTCCTCCTCATCGCCCTCCGCCCCAGGCCAGGATGGATGGAGCTGTTGCCCTCCCTCCATCCAGAGGGACTCCAGTGGGACCATTCAACCCCCTCAGGCACCCTCACCCACCCTTCCTTGTGGACTCTCCCGCCCAAGGCCGCTAGTCCTCAAGGTGGTGATGGTGAGTTCACTGCTGCCTGACACTCTTCATTGAGTCGCTGGCAGGAATAGGTCTCCTCTATGATCCTCACCTGGCCAGGCGCTCTTTCCTAGTGACCCCATAATTTTGCTCAGGTAGAAAGAAGGTGAGCTGTAGGCGGTCTCTCCTCCATGGGGGTCTCTGGCTTGGAGAGAAGATGGAGCCAGAAGACGGGAGGGTGGCCATGGGCCCCCTTCTGCATTGGGCTGTTCTTGCTAGCCCCTCTCCCCCCTCCCTATGTGAGGAACAAGCACCCTCCTCTCCCCCCCCCTTTTGACTACGGTTGCATCGTGTGTGTCGGAAGAGCGCCTCCTCCATCAGAGCTATATTTAGCCTCCTCCCGTCTCCTGGCATGAATGGCGAAACCGAGTGACGCCATCTGCCGCCTCCTCGGTACGTGAGCTGAGCCGAGAGCCTCCCTTTGCAGCGCACGGATTGTGCTGTGGCGTGTGGGGAGGAGAGGCGGAGGGGGCCAGAAATGCAGGTTGGAAAGCTGCGCTTACTCCCCCTTCTAATGCCTGAGGAGGCACGCAGAGTCCCCCCCTTTGGTTCCTGTAGAAGAAACGAAGAGCCCGCATCCCGTCCAAAGCAGGGCAGACCCTGGAATGGCAAACAGATGGAGCAGCCCTGTAGGCGTGCATTCGAAGCGGCTGGGAGGCCCTTAAAATGGTGGATGGAGGCAGCTTGCCCTGGCAGGCGTCTCTTGCTCTTAGTGCTGGACTCCCTCCAGTTCTTGCGTCTTGCCAGAAGCAGCCATGGGGGCTGGACTGCAGAGCAAGGGAGCAAAGCACGCTCTGGTTCAAACCAACCCAAACAGGCTGCTTTTAGGGGGACAGAGCCAGCCCCTTCTCTGGCGCTGACCTGCCAGGGAGACACACTCCCCCCCCCCCCCGTTGTGCTAAATCTAGGTCTTGTGCATGAACTGGGAGGTTGTAAGGCTCTCTTTCATTTGCTTCTCGCTGGCAAACGGCTGGAAGACATTCCAAGGCTTTGCTAGGCGGAAGAGCACTAAAAAGGAGGAGAGAGGCATAGAGCCATGCGCAGGGAGAGTGGAAGATGAATGAAGAAGAGGCTTAATAGGGTTGATAGAAACTTGTTTGTCAGATAAGTCAAGAATAATCCTTCTCCTCTTCCTTCTTTGGGTGCCGTATCTAATTCTGAATGTTGGCTATCGTTATGGCAATCAGCCATGAAGCTTGCCCTGGGGACAGTCTAATGTGGTGGCCTTCCATTGGCCTTCTGCATCAAAGCGTGACACCCGTAGTGGCACTGATCCAGTTCCGTGGGTCCCTTTTGGGTCCTGAGCCCTTATGGCACCCAGAGTCTTCCTCAGCCCCAGGGCAGGATGGATGAAGCCGCTGCCCTCCATCAAGGGGGATTCAAATGGGATTTAATCCACTTGGGGACCATCACCCTTCCCTGTGGACTTCGCCACCCAAGTCCTCAGTGTGGTCAGGTTATTTAACTACGACCTGACAATTGCTGTTGAGTTGCTGGCAGTAGGGTCTACTCTGTGACCAGAGCAGGATAACCTGAAGATAAGAATACTGGGGACAACGGAAGGCAGCAGGAGGAGAAGAAGACCCAAAGTGAGATGGACTAACTCCGTTTTAAAACAAGGCTATGGCCTTGACTTTGCAAGTGCTGAGTAGGGCTGTTGAGGACATATAAGGTTACTAATTCACAGGGTTACTATGAAGTCAAGGGTTTTTGCTGGTCCAGAACAACAAACGCTTAACCATTATGGTTGGGTAAGGAATCATTACTGCACATTAAACTGTTAAATGATGAAGAAGCAGAGGCTTGACGGAAAGGATGGTGACGATCGTCTTTGTTGACCTCTTTAGGCCAGAAGTGCCCAAACTTTTCAGGCCGTGCTCCAGTCACGTGGTTCAGCGGGCTGGTCACACAGTTCCTCCCACCGGGAGCAGAAGTAAAATGCACCTTGCTATCTATTTTGGAACAGGATGAGATATATATTTTAGGCTGCCATTTTCTCCGTTTAAAACAGGGCTCCCCAAACGATGGCCCATGGGCCAGATCTGGCCCCGTGACACAAATTCATCTGGCCCACACCACCCTTGCCACTCCTGGATGGGTGCATTTTATTTCCACTTCCAGGAGCGGCAAGGGTGCTCCTGGAAGTGATGGGCCATGGGCCAGATCTGGCCCACTGGCCATAATTTGGGCACCCCTGGTTGAGGCAAATGGGATTTGGTGGTTGCCTTCTTCAAAAGGGCTCTTTGGGAAGCCAGAAATTCCTTTTGGGTGTGTGTGTGTCTTCCTGAAGATGGTTTGGAAACTGAGGCGAAGCCTTTGAGGGGAGAAAGTGAGAACGTCTCTTAGAAAAGAAGATATCTGTTGAAAATAAACGGCCAGTGCTACACCGTAGGCTTAGTAGTAGATGTAGCATCGCTAATCTTATATAGTAATCCAATACCCAGTACTGTAGAGGCTCAGGGGTTAAGAAGCTCATCTCATTACCTGGAAGGCTGGCAAGTTGGCAGTTTGAGACCTGGGTACTACACGATGGATTGAGCGCCCGTCTCTGTCCCATCTCTTGAGGACATGAAAGGAGCATCATTTTGAGTGGAGTTTCTTCCGCAAACATCCCTTCAACCCAGAATAATTTCTGACACAAAATTATGATTATTATCCAAGAACCCAGTAACTCAAAGTAGACACTCTCCTTTTAAAATGTACTTTAGGTAAAGGTAAAGCTTTCCCTTGCTTGAAAACCAGTCGTATCCGACTCTAGGGTTCAGTGCTCATCTGTTTCAAAACTGAAGAGCCAGTGCTGTTTGCTTCTGCAGACATTTCCGTGGTCATGTGGCAGGCATGACTAGACACCAGAGTGCACAGAACGCTGTTTACCTTCCCACCGAAGTGGTCCCCATTTCTCTACTTGCAACGTCTTGCTTTTGAACTGCTAGGTTGGCAGGAGAAATGTACTTTAAGTACAGTAATCTCATTTTAACTTCTGCCTCCCCCCCCCCTTTGCTGTTCTATTGCTGTTTTAACCCATTTCTCCTCTAACCCAGAGAAGAGATGCTCCTTTTGAGATGCATTTAAGTATGTAATCTCACTTCCATTCTTTTGCTGTACTTATGCTGGTCTTGGACGGCACTAAAGATGGGTTGAGTGTTGTTGAGAACAGGGCGCCGTTTCTTGTGGGCCCCTGAAGGTAATCCAAAAGGTGGACGTGAGCCTTTGAGACTCGACTTGGGCCCAGGTTTTCCTGGCCTGCCTCCTTTTGTTCTATCCATTGGTGTGTGTCGGTGGGGTGAGAAAGTGACGCTTGAGAGCGGCTTCTTGGATTGACTTCTCCAGGAGTAGGTCAGCCTTGATCTCTTAAAGAGGATTAAAAAAGCCATAGCCGGAGGTTGACGGCATGTCGAGGTGGTTTTCTTATAAGACGATCGGATCTTTCTCCGGTTACTGTGTGCAGTTTGGGGACCCCTTTGTGGCGTGCAGCTTGTCTTTTTGGCCTGGCACCGGACATGAGTGTCAGAATAAAGCCCAGGCACTGATTTGACCATTTCGGCTTTACGCTCTGGTCCAGGCCTCTTGGGCTTGTAGGCAGGTTAGCAGATGTTCCAGGCACGGCAGGGAGTGGGGCAGAAGGAATCCCACACGATCGCTTGCAAACATGATGCACCAGTGTTCTTGTTTCCTTGAAGAGACCTATTTGAGAGGGGCTTGCAATTAAAAAATAAAATAAAATACATAGCCGGCTGTTCGTTGCAGGGTTTCCAGTTTCTGGGGTGACCAAGCGAACTCCCGTCTCTGTCCCAGCTTCCCTGCAAAAAGAGGGGAAGATCAGAAAATACTGAAACACAGGTGCTAGGCTGACGCACAGCAAACCCATTAGTGTGGATTTGCCAAGTCTAATGAAGTGGGCTTGATCCACGAAAGCGCCTGTTGAAATACTGGAGTGAGTCTTTAAGGTGCCGCAACATTTTCGTTGCTTTGTTTACTCTCTGATTAGTGGTTAAGATGCTGAAATTGACAACTGGAAGGTTGGCAGGTCAGCAGTTTGTTGCACGACCGAGTGAGCTCCCGTCTCTGTCCCAGCTCCTGCCAACCTAGCAGTACGAAAGCAAGAAATTGCAAGTAGAGAAATAGGGACCACTTCGGTGGGAAGGTAAACAGCGTTCTGTGCACTCCGGTGTTTAGTCATGCCTGTCATATGTCCGCAGAAACATCTGCAGATGCAGACAGTGCTTGCTCTTTGGCTGTAAACAGAGATGAGCACTGAACCCTAGAGTCAGATATGACTGGCTTTCAAGTAAAGGTGACCTTTACCTTTACCTGCAGTCGTTTTGTGCCTCTTTCCTTCCTGGTGTGGTTTTGTGTGTGTGTAAAGTATAAATGACCTGGAGAGTAGAAGGTGGGTGGAACAAAACGCATACAGTAGGCATGAGAACAACTGGGCTGTCGGTAAAGTTTGAAGCCGCCTCTGGAAGTCACCCGACCAGGACATCCCTTGCTCAAGGTTGCATCCCTTTTGTTGCACTGATGTGCAATACAATCTTGCAAAGTAGGAACACAATCCAATGTTACTTTGCTGCCTTTATGGCCATGAAATACTTTGTCGCCAGCCTGCCTGGGGATAATTGGGCAACGAATGTATCTTTGGGCAGGATATTTTCCTTCTCGTCGTCATTCGTCGTATTGTAGCCACACAAAGGTTCCTGTGGGTTCATCGGACAGTGGCTGTGCTATTGGTAGGGACCGGGGGTGGCTTTGTGGTTTAGACGCTGAGCAGGCTGGCAGGTCAGCGGTTTGAGACCTGTGCTGCATGCCAGAGTGAGTGCCTGTCGTCTGTCCCAGCTCCTGCCAACCTAGCAGTTTGAAAGCAAGAGATTGCAAACAGATAAAGAGGCATCACAATCCATGTGCTTTGGCATCTAGTCCTGCCTACCACGTGACCACAGAAACGTTTGCAGATGCAGACAGTGCTGGCTCTTTGGCTATAAATGGAGATGAGCACAGAACCCTACAGTCGGATATGACTGGCTTTAGAGCATGGGTAACCTTAGGATATTGTTGTTTCAGTAATGAGTCTGGGAGAGTTGAAAGGACAGGTGGAAGAAAGGTTGCTCGGCGGTCCTCTCCTCCTTTGCCTGTATTTCTGACGACTTGGATGGAATGATCTGGCCGTAGTCTCTCTGGCCCTCCTTGGAGCGCATGACAAGGGCCTGTGTCGACGGATCCTTCCATTCCTAGAGAGTCACGGTGCAGGGAACTCCCTTTGGTCAAGTCGGGGATCCCTGGCAGTTCTTTCTGGTTTGTCACAATCCAGATTGCGATGCTGAAGATCATGTGCGGCTTTTCTGTTCTGGGAAGGAGCCGGTGGGTTGGCTGAACCAGCCACTCAAAGTGTCAAGAGAGCCGCGGCACCATTCATGCTCTGCTCTTAACCTTTGCCAGGGTTCTCCTGCCTTCTCTGCCGCCTGAAGCCAGCTGTCTTTCCACCTAGGCGTAACCCGGCGGGCGCCCCGGCGTCTTCAGAAGCCAGGCTCAGCCCTGTCAAGTCACGATTCCGGCTGCTGCTGCTGTCCACCAGCTGGTCTCCCGTCCCTCTGATGCTCTGGCTTCTGCATTGGGCATGACCCAGCGGAGTTCAGGGAGCAATTTGAGCATCGGCACGGAAGAGCACATTCTTGAGAAGACCCTCCTTTCTCCAGAACCATTTCCCTTGCACCTCCAGCCCTAACCCTGGCGCGGTAGCTTCCCTTGGGTCACCCAGTGGCCAACGTGGATGGAGGAGGACCTTTAGGGTGGCAAGAGGAAATGCTGTTGTGTTGGGCGGAGGTCCTCTAGCCTTTTTAATTCCTTCTTGGTTTAGATAGGCTAATTTCAGCTCTGCATGTTATTATCTGCTGGGGGTGCCTCTGAAACAAATAAAGAGAGATACAGTGGCCTCCCTCTTCTCCTTCAAGTGGCATATCCGATTCCGAATATTGGCGATCCTCCTGGCGATCAGCCATGAAGATTGTCCTGGGAACAATATAATAATGTAGTGGCCTTCCATTTAACTTCTGCATCACAGTGTGACAACCCCCCCCCCCCATAGTACCACAGATCCAGGTCTATGAGTCACTTTCTCATCCTGAACCCTTTTTGGCACACAAAAGTCCTCCTCGGCCCCAGGCCAGGATGGATGAAGCTGCTACTCTCCATCAAGATGGGTTCAAGTGGGATTTAATCCCCTTGGAGACCATCCCCTTCCCTTCCCTTTGGACTTTGCCACCCAAAGCTGTGAGTCCTCAAGGTTGGCAGGTGAGCTAACTGCCACCTGACAATCCGTGTTGAGTCACTGGCAGTAGGGTCTATATTTATACCCCACCCAGAGTAGGAAAATCTCCTAGATGGGCAGGGAATAAACAACTAACCAACCAACCGACCGACCAACCAACTATAGCAGGAGAACATGGCCATACAGTAAACCCCCAGGTTACAATCACCTTGGTTTAAGTTTGCTGCGGTTTACAATAGCAAATCCTATGGAAATGCCATCCTGGTTTACACATTTGTAATGTATTCTTTTCAGTTCGCAACGATCAATCCAGGACCATTTTAAAAAAATTCAATGCATCCCTATGGATGTTTTGGTTTACATTTTTTTGGGTTACAATGGAGGCTGTTGGAACAGACCGCTGTCGTAACCCGGGGTTTTAGCGTCCTTTTGTTTTGTATTTCAATTACAAAACTAAACCAGAGAGGGAAGAATAGCTTGGCTCAGACTCCATACCATTTTGCGCACAGCGTTCCTTCCTGGACAAGCTCTTGCTTCCCAAGGGCGTGTAAAGGCTTGGCTTGGTTAATCCAAACAAAGGCTAAAGGAGGGGTTTCCCCTCGTTTGCACGCAAACTGATCACAAACAGAGTCCACAAATGGAACCAGGGCTCCCCCCCCCCCCCGCTTCTGCTCTGCATTCTGGCCTGGTCCCGATCCTCCGGTCTCCTCTAGGGAGGTCCAGGCCCGTGACTGACCAAGCCCAAGGCGAAGATGCCCTCTGGGTTAAGAAGGACCCTACGAGATGTGAATGATTGGCAGGGTGTTTGAGCTGGGATTGTGGCCCACCGTCCTGCCCCTTTTTGTGAATGGTTCCTTGGAGCTGGGTTGGGTTGGCCACCGTGGCCTCTTGTGGCCACTGCGGTTGCCTTTGGCTCCTGCTTCATTCTGGCTGCGGTTCATGACAGTGGGGCTTGGATGGGAAGCCTGGCTGGTGGATTGGGCCCCAGAGGGTTAACCCAGCCTGCAGGCTTCCCTCCCTTGGCCTGCCTGGCCTCTTTCTAGCTGGCTGCTACTTGGGAGTGGAATATCAAAACCGGCTGCTGGTGCAGACCGACCCAGCCTGTTCTAATGTTCAATTTCCCTTTGTTTTCTTTTGGGGAGTTGGCAGAAAGGCTCCTTAAAGCAGGGGTGCCCAAACTACAGCCCATGGGCCAGATCCAGCCCCTGACACCAATTCATCTAGCCCATGCTGCCCTTGGCACTCCCGGAAGTGGAAGTTAAATGCGCCCAGATGGGTGCATTTTACTTCTGCTTCCTAGAGCAATGAGGGCAGCAGGGGCCAGATGAATTGGTGTTGGGAGCCAGATCTGGCTCACAGGCTGTAGTTTGGGCACCCCTACTTTAAATACCAAGAACCTGCTGAGACAGCATGAAGAGCCCTTGCACGCATTCGCTCCCCCCCCCTTCTGCCCCAGGATCTCGTGTTTGCATTTGCCTGGAAATAATACTAATAAGTGAGCAATTAACAGGCTCCTCGGTTGAGTCTCAGAGCTACAGTCCCAAGGTTGAGAAGGAGGGAATGAGTCTGTCCTGGAGGAATCTTTCCTTTACTCCAAAAGCCCAGCCCTTTCCTTGAAGTTTCCGAGTTTCCTGTGACTCGTTCTTAAACTTTCTCTCTCTGTGTGCAAAATTGGCTAGTCGGTGGGATGGGGTGGGGATATGGATGGGGACCCTCCTAACCGCCCCTGCCCCAAGGTGGGCTGGAGGTATCAGAGAGGGGTTTAGGATCACCCACTTGCCCCATTTTGGACTCTGCTGAACCGGTTTATCATGTTTGTGCTGTTTTCAAAACCTGTTTGGCTGGACAGAAGCAACACAGGCGGGCGGGCCCTCCCCCGTGGCCTCATCCATCGTGGGAAACAGAATATCGCTCCTCCCCGGGGCCACTCACCCCACAGTTCCCTAAAACTGCCTCCTTCTCATCTAGTATGATGGAGCCAGGGTTACCCGTTGTTGAGGACAGAGGGCATCTCACGTGATTTCCCCACATCCACTGCTCAGAAGTCATCATGAGCTCAGAAACCATGAGCTCATCTCTTCTTGGGCTGACGGAGAAGGACAGAAATAGGCGCTTGTTTGGGAAGGGCAAACGATAGCCTTATGCTCATAAACATAACCAAACATGATTGTAAGGGACTGCGGTGGTTTAGTGGTTAAGACGGTGGACTTGGTGGGCATGTCAGCAGTTTGAGACCCGGGTACTGCGTGATGGAGTGACCTCCTGTCGTCTGTCCCAGCTCCTGCCATCCTAGCAGAAATTGCAAGTAGATAAATAGAGGTACCGCTTTGGCGGGAGAGGTAACAGCATTCCTTGCACTTACTCCTACCTGACACAGGACCACGGAAATGCCTGCAGGTGCAGACAGCGCTGGCTCTTTCTTTGCAAGCTGAGATGAGCACTGCCCCCTAGAGTCGGACACGACTGGCCTTTGTGCAAGGGAGACCTAAACATGTTTGTAATTGATAACCTGAATAATTTATTGCGGCCTGAATAATGATGGCACCAGCACCAGCGGCAGAGTTTTGCATGCGGCTAGCCTTTCAGCCTGAGGAAGGGCCGGCCAGCCTCCTCCAACGACTGGAGAGTGGCTGGAGCCAGAAGGGAGGCGGGTGGCCGAAGTCCAGCCCATGGCCAGAGAGAGCGTCCAGCTTGGCCTCCGTTTGGAGTTGCTTCCTGTCCAACCGATGACAGAGCCAGGATCCCACCCTGCCTTGGATCTGTCTTGACCTACTGACTCCACGCTGGGGTTGTGGCCTGGGAGAGAAGGCGCAGGCATGGCATTCCAGAGGCCTTGCGCATGGTTTTGGGAATCCCTCCCGGCTCCTGGTTCATCTAGGGAAGCCAGATTGCGTAGGCAGATTGCCCCCCCAGGGGGGGGGCAGGGAGACACCTAAGCTGTTTTATAGGGTGGTGGGAGTTGTAAGGAAAGGGGGGGGGGAGGATTAGAGTGTTGTGCTGGTATTCAGTAGGTCAAGGTCACCCTTGCTTGAAAGACAGCCGTATCCAACTCTAGGCCTCCGTGCTCATCTCCATTTACACCCGACGAGTCAGCGCTGTCTGCATCTGCAGAGATGTGGCAGCCATGTCTAGAACCCAGAGCACGTGGAACACTGTTACCTTTCCTGCCGAAGCAGTACCTATTCCTCAGCGTGCAATTTCTTGCTTTCGACCTGCTAGGTCGGCGGGAGCTGGGACAGAGACGGGAGCTCACTCTGTCACGCAGCACTTGGATCTTGAACTGATCCAATATGCCAACCTTCCGGTTGTCAAGTTCTGCATCTTAACCACCAAGCCTCCACGCTCTCCCAGGTATCCGGGAGACCTGGCTTCAAATCCTCCCTGAGGTGCCGCAGGTCTGTTGCGAGGCTCAAAGGGTCGGAAGGCAAGATGATGTAGCCCTGAAAAGATGGCAGCGATTATGCCTGGATCATGGAGGCACAACATGCTGGATGTGACGGGCAGGTGTGGCGAGGCCTCCTTGGCTCCTCCCTCTCTGCGTAGCCTATCCTTAGCCCAGAGAGGTTTCCTCTGTAAGCCGTGCCAAGCACCAGCCGCTGCCTTCCTGTCGGGAAGGCCTTTCCCCACCGCTCTCGTTGGCACTTGGGCGTCTCTCCTTCACTTCTGCCAGGGCTCCCTTTGCTGGCAGCTTTGATGACCGAATGGAACCATGTCTTTGGCCTCCTGCTTCTTCTCCTTCTCCTTCTCCTTCTTCTGTATCCCGATCAAACCCTGGACTGCCAAAACGAAGCCACTTTCTTGACCTTGTCGTTGGCCAAACCGAAGTCCTCATCGGTGCCCGTTCCTGCCTGTCGTCGGCAGACCAGTCAATGAGCCCCTGGATTCTGTGTCTCTCCACGTTCGCACAGCGCCTTGTTGTCCACCACCAGCCCCCACTTGAGCCTGTGGGTCTTGCATTGAGGGACTCCGACCCTCAGCCTATTCATGGTCCTCCAGTTGACGTAGGGTTTCCTGAGGGTCTTCTTCCTTGGACTGTATTCACTTTGGATTGGGTATTAAGGCAGTGCTGCTTAAAAGATGTTCCTGTCAAGCGTCATGCTGAGGTATTTCTGGTGCTGGGACAGTGATGTAGTCGGTTCCCTTGCCATGTAACGCCCAACTCAACCCTCGCATCTCGGTTTTGAAGGTGGAAAGGACCTCTGTAGCCATGCTAATCACCGTGGTTGCTACAAGCTTTCTCCCTTCTGCGTCGGAAACGCCTGTCGGTGCCATACCTCTGGGCGTTTCTAGTGTGGCCAGGTTGCGCCACCAGGTGTAGTGATGCCTTGTTGGAGAAGGAGCTTGGACCCGAGGAGGTTGGCCATGACAATGGCCAAGGGCCAGGAAGCCGGGCCTTGGGTGGAACTGGGCGTGTGGAGCCAGGAGGAGAGAAGCCAGATAGGCTGCTGTGTGGGAAGAGAGAAGCAAGGAGGGTAAGCATGACAATAAGATGGGAAAGCAAATCAATTAGGGGCAAAGGTCACCTTGCTTGAAAGCCGGCCGTATCCGACTCTAGGGTTTGGTGCTCTTCTCTGTTCACAGCCAAACAGCTAGTGTCGTCTGCTCCTGCAGATGCTTCCATGGATATGTGGCAGGCATGATTAAAAACACGAGTGCGTGGAATGCTGTTTACCTTCCCAGCAAAGTGGTCCCTATTTATTTACTTGCCATTCCGTGCTTTCGAACTGTTAGGTTGGCAGGAGCCGGGACAGAAATGGAAGCTCACTCCGTTCATGTACTATCCAGGTCTCGAACTGCTGACGTTCTGTCTTAACATGCCACGTGCAGCATAAAGATTTTAGCAGTTTGTGCATGCACGTGTAAGCAGGAAATGCTGGCCTGTGAGAATCTGAGCATTCAATCGCCTGTCCACTGCCTGAAGGAATCCTTGGCTTATGGCCCTTCCTGTGTTGGCTGGTGGGGCTTTTTGGAACAGTTTCAACCCTTTAGGCCACTGATGGCCAACCTTGGCTCTCCAGACGTTCTTGGACTTCAGTGCCTAGAAGGCCCTGATCAGCAGGAATGCTGACTCGGGCCTTCTGGGAATTGAAGTCCAAGAACACCTGGAGGGCCAAGGTTGGCCACCAGGGTTTTAGGATGAGCGAGACCCCCGTCTGTGGGGTTGTGACCAAATCCAGGCCATGAGAGGACCATAGAATCATAGCGTGGTGGAGTTGGAAGGAGGGGCCTTGGAGTGCATCCAGACCAACCCATTCCTGCTCAGTGGAGTAATCCACATCACAGCAGATCTGGCCAATGTTTGCTTTCCAATTCTCTCTTGAAGGCTTCCAGTGTTGGAGAGCTTCACCACCTCTTGGGGTTCCTGGCCCTTGAAAGGGTTTTCTACCTTTTCACGGTGGTAGGGTCTCCAAGGGGGATAAAGCAGATGGTATTTAGGACGTGGCAGTGCCCGCCTGCCATGGCAAACCCATTTAAGGAGGGAGGTGGGATTCCCCAGGAGTTACATCGGCCAGGACTGGGCATCTGTGGCTGGTACTTAGGAAAATAAAAGAGCCATTGACGGACTCCTCACTATGAGAAGAGCAGGCAAAACCTCAGCGCCAGGCGGTACCTTGGTCTTTGGATATGGTGGGGAGACGGGGTAAGACCATGTCCTGGCCAGGGCACGTTTTCCCCAGCGATGCTTCATTTTGAGCCTTCCCGCCAGCAGCAATGGAGCCTGGAGTCATGTGACACCCTGTGAAATGCGCTCAGAGGTTGTGGCAACGGGGGTGGGTGGGGTGGGAAGATGATGCGCGTGGTGAGATTCTGCCACCAGAGTGCTTCCCGCTTGCCTCGGCGGCAGTCCAGGATTAGGGTTGGCTGGGGTTTTTGCGCTTCCCTCTCCATGCGGTGCAGGACACACCTTGGAAGGGCGCGTCATACGTGGAGATGATGCTCTGCTGTCAAAAACTGTAGCGCAGGGAAAGAGAGACAGAGGGAGCGAGGGAGGGAGAAAATGAAGGATGCCATGGGTGGCTGCCGTGACACTGGATTTGTGTTGCTATCGGCGCAACGCGCCTCTCAAACAGCGTAGCGTAGTTGTGGGTCATGTGAGGTTGTTTTGTAGAACATCTGGAGCAGGGAATCACGCAGGGCTTTTGCAGGGCACGGAGCTTCGGCCTTTGCCTGTGGAAAGAGATTTTTTAACATGAACCTCAAATGACTTTCAGAGTAGCAGTTTCTGAAGACCTTTGAAGAAGAGGAGGGGGGAGCCTTCCTCCTCTGAGGCTGCACGGGTGTGCTTGCTCACCCCAGCCTGGTTCATGGCTTCCACCGGAGTCTTCCTGGCAGCAGTGGCGGTGGCAGCGGCGGGAATGGAAGCCGCGGCGTCTGCTTGTGTGCCTTCTCCATCCAGCCCATCCTCTCTGTCTCTCTGTGCACCATGGCGGCCCTCCTGGCCATGTACGTGCCATGTGCAGGAGGGATAATGGCCCCCACAGCTGTTCGGAGAGGGGAGGGGGAGGTCTGCGTTGGCTGAGGAACCAGAGCACGGCGGGCGGCTGTGCCTCCCTCCTCCACTGCCACCAGCCCCGGCCGGCCGTGGTGATGGTGCCTCGCGGCAGTGTCCTCCGGATCCCTCCATGCTGCCTTCCTCTGGGGCTTCTCCAGATTGGGCTCGGTGGAAGGGGCTGCGACCGTAAGTGCCTTCCTTCCTTCCTCGGGGCGGGTTTTCTCCCTCCTGTTCGCCTGCAGTTGCTTACCCAAGATGTCTGTCTGTCTCTGTCCTCCTTTGTGTGGCTGGAGAAATCCATGCGCCGAGGGAGGGGAAGGGAGACAAGGGCATATTCTTCTTTGCTCTTTCTGCCGAGCCCTTTAGAGACCAGTGCAGATCTTTTGTGCAGACAGGACAGGAGGCGGAGGAGGAGGAAGATGGGCTGGACGTGGGGACGGTGGCATGAGGCAGAGCACAAAAGCCATCTTCTCTCTCACAATCCCTCTCTCCAAAGTGTTCCTAGGCTTGTGGCTGAGCAGGAGAAGAAAATGGCTTTCGAAGCCCTGGCAATGTCCCTCTTTTTGGATTCCTCTTCCTCTGCCAACGACCCCCGTCTGGCTTGCCGTTCCCGAAACACACGCATTGCACGTGCGGTGGAGGCAGGGATGGCCTGCAGGGCTCGGCGGTGGCCCCCAGGAGACGATTGTGCCAAAACAAAGGGCTGGCTTGGTGGGTGGGAAAGTGAAATCTCTTAGACTTAGAGGAGGGGTGCCCAAACTTTTCAGGCCGTGGGCCAGTCATGTATTTCAGGGGGTTGGTAATTATGGCCCGGGGCCCAGATCCAGCCCCCAATGTCAATTCATCCAGCTCACGAAGCCCTCATCGCTCCTGGAAGCGGAAGTAAAACACGTCCGTACGGGCACATTTTTCTTCTGCTTCCGGGAGTGACAAGGGCTTTGTGGGCCTGATGAATTGGCATCGGGGGCCAGATCTGGGCCCTGGGCATTCGTTTGGGCACCCCTGACAAAGTGTCATTCTGCCACCATTTCTGCCCCCCCCCACTTTCTCTTAAAGTCTCCCACCAGACAGTCTTCAAATGGGGAGCCTCTGTCACAAATGGCTGCGAACTTTTCAAAAGTAGCCGAGACGAATGGAGACCCTTCGGCCAAGAAAGAGCCTTGTAGGGAATTTCCTTTTCATACTTGGCAGCTCTTTAAATTACTATTTCTTTCCCTCTTGGAAAGGAATGCACAGCTTTCATGTTGGGAGGGGGACGCATTTCCCTCCTCCTAGATAGATATATGTATTTATTTTCTCCTCCTCCCCACGCAGAAAAGCATGCAAGAGTGGGGAAGGGCTTTCTAAAAATCTTAAATCCTGGACAAGGAGAGATTTTTGTTTGTTTGCATTTGGTTTATTGTATTCCTCGTGATCCGTTTTAGAAGGGGGCAGGGGAGGCGAAGGGAAGGGAAGGGAAAGGCCTGTCACAGTCTTCTTGCTCCAGATCCGTAGGATGGGGAGATCTTTGTCTCTCTCCGGAGAAGATGGGGAGGAAGGGAAGGGAAAGGATTTGTGCTGATTGTGGGGTTTTTGCCAGGGTGGGATGGGGGGGGGGGAGGAATGCACAAAAGGCCAGAGTGGACCCTCTGCCTCCCGTCCGTTGGTCCCGACTCCTGAGCTAGGAAGGAACAAAGGAGCGGATTACGGATGTCCAGGACTTGTTAAACACACAGAGACAGACACTCAACGGTTCAAAATGAAATTAAACCCAGCAATGCTTGTGGTTACGTTTCTGTTCTTGGACCCTAAAAATCTCATCTGATTCCAGCTTCCTCTTCTAGACTCCTCTCCTGTTTGCATGTTTGAGACAGGCCTCTGTCACCCTCCTTCTCTGCCCCCCTTTGCCCCACTCAACTGGAGTAGGGTTGCGTTTTCCCTGTCCTGGGGGTTCCCCCAGAATGGAATTACTCTAGTTTTATTTTGAACAGTTGAGCAAATTGGACTGTGAGTTTAACAAATCCTAGACTAGTGATGGTGAACCTTGGCACTCCGGGACTCTATAGACCAGTGATGGTGAACCTTGGCACTCCAGGTGTGCTTGGACTTCAATTCCCAGAAGCCCACGTCCCTGTGAATCCACACAAATGGGTTTACTGTGCGTATGCACATTAAGTTTCCCTTCAAAGAGACACTCCAGGCGTTCTTCGTTCACTGATTAACTGGAAGTGTTCTTGAGCGCCGAGCGGTGCTTCTCCTTGTCTACTGGTAATAATAATTCTGTGTCAGAAATTATTCTGGGTTGAAAGGATTTTTGCTGGAGGAATTCTGCTCAGACGACACCCAAATAAGGCGCCTTTCATGTGCCCAAGATCTTTTCCCCTATTTATCTCCTTGCATGTCTTGCTTTGGAACTACTAAGTTGGCAGGAGCTGGGGCAGAAACAGGTGCTCAATCCATCATGCAGTACATGGGTCTTGAACTGTCAACTGACCCACCTTCCAGCTAACAAGGCGAGCTTCTTAACCACTAAGCCCCTGCAGCCCCTGTGGACAGCAGACCTGAAGACCACTGTGTATCTTTCCAGTATCATCTCAACCTCTCATGGTCTAATTTAGGTCCGTTCCCAGGATCTGGCCATGGTGGAGGCAAGCGGTAGATGTCTTTGTCAAATCTGTGATCAGGGAATTGAACCCAGGTTCAAAGAGGGTCAGTAATACATTGGTTTTTTGTTGTTGTTCAGTCGCACAGTCGATTCCGACCCTCTGCGAACCCATGGACCACTGTCTGCCAGGCACTCCTGTCCTCCACCATCCCCCTCAACTCGCTCAGCTCTGTGCCCATTGTCTCCACAATACCATCTAGCCATCTCATCTTGGGCCGGCCCCTTCCTCTTTTGCCCTCGATCTTTCCAAGCATCAAGGCTTTCTCAAGTGAATCCTCTCTTCTCATCTGAAGTCCAAAGTACTTTAGCTTCATCTTTATTATTTGACCTTCTAATGAGCAGTCAGGGTTGATTTCTTCTAAGATTGACCAATTTGTTCTCCTCACTGTCCAGGGGACTCTCAAAACCCTTCTCCAACACCACATCTCAAAGGCGTCTATTCTTCTGCGCTCAGCTTTCCTAATGGTCAAGCTCTCACAACCATACATTGCCACAGGGAATACCACTGCTCTGACTATGCGAATTTTTGTTTGCAATGTGATGTCTCTACTTTTCACTATGCTCCCCAGGTTTCTCATTGCTTGCCTCCCAAGAACCAGTCGCCTTTTTATTTCATGGCTACAATCTCCATCTGCAGTGAGCTTTGATCCTAAGAAAGTAAAATCTGTCACTGCTTCTATTTCTTCCCCATCTATTTCCCAGGGACTGAGAGGGCCTGTGGCCATGATCTTGGTTTTCTTGATATTGAGTCTCCAGCCAGCTTTTTCACTTTCTTCTTTCAACCTAAACAGGAGCTTCTTTAGGTCCTCCTCACTTTCTGCCATTAGGGTGGTATCATCTGCATATCGTAAATTGTTGATGTTTCTTCCAGCAATTTTGATCCCAAACTGTGATTCCTCCATCCCTGCATTGCGCATTATGTGTTCTGTGTATAAGTTGAATAAGCAGGGTGACAAAATGCAGCCTTGTCTTACTCCTTTTCCTATTCCAAACCACTCCATCATTCCATTTTCTGTCCTAACTGTTGCTTCTTGATTCATGTACAGATTTCTCATGAGGCCTATAAGGTGTTCCGGTATTTCCATCTCTTTAATTACTTGCCACATTTTGTTGTGGTTGACTCAGTCAAAAGCCTTAGTGTGATCAATGAAACAGAAGTAGACTTGTTTCTGATATTCCTTTGTTTTTTCCATGATCCATCTTATGTTGGCGATGTGGTCTCTAGTCCCCCTGCCTCTTTTGAAACCCGCCTGCACTTCTGGTAATTCTCTCTTCACATGCTGTTGCAGTCTATCCTGTATTATCTTGAGCATCACCTTGCTAGCGTGAGGGATGATCGCAATTGTTCGATAATTTGAACATTCTTTGGCATTACCCTTTTTGGGTAGTGGGACATATACAGATCTTTTCCAATCCTGTGGCCATTGTTGTGTTTTCCAAATCTGCTGGCATATAGAATGCAATAATTTGATTCCATCATCTTGTAGGGCTTTGAAAAGTTCAACTGGGATACCATCAACTCCACTGGCTTTGTTGTTTGCAGTGTTTTTTAGGGCCTTTCTGACTTCACTCTCTAGAATGTCTGGCTCATGTTCAATGTTCTCATCATTGTGATTATCAGGAGTGTTGCAGTGGTGCCTGCCTGTAATTCCTTCATGACATTATCTCTCCTGGGAGCATCCCCCGGAAATATGTCTCCTCCAGAAGGGAGGAAAGAAGGACTCCCAGGGAGATGAGCCAAATACTCAGCCCAGGGAGGGGTCTCAATTTGCCCCCTTTGAGCTTCCGCCCATGTCTGTTTTCTCTTGCAAAACCAGAAGGTGGGCCTCACCTGTGCTCAGAGGCCAACGACGAAAGCTGCCCGAAATTGAGGCAGGCCGACGGCCGGTCCCTCCAGGTGCAGGACTTTTCCTGTGAGTGGCCTGAAGCTTCTCCGGACTTTGGGCAGGAGTTCCAGCCCAAAAGGGGCTGCGGCGGCGCTTAATGGTTAAGAGATGCTGAAAACGACAACTGGAAAGTCAGCAGACCAGCAGTTCGAGACCCGAGTGCTGAGCGACCGAGTGAAGTCCTGTCGTCTGCCCCAGATCCTGTCAACCTAGCAGTTCAAAAGCAAGAAATTGCAAGTAGATAAATAGGTAGCGCTTTGGCAGGTGAGGTAACAGTATGCTGTGTTCCTGCCAGATGACCACGGAAACATCTGCAGATACAACAGAGATGACTACCACACCCTAGAGTCAGATACAACTGGCTTTTGAGCAAGCACTTCCTTCACTTTTACTTTCAATCAAACCCCTAACCTGGAGACAGCAAACCTGGGACTTTTTTCGGGGAGCAGACCTACATCTTCTGAAGACCTCTGAGGTCCGGTTAGGGGAGAAAGTGGGTTTACCACCAAGAGGAAGGAGCAAAGCCAGCCTAGCAAGAAACTGCAAAGAATTTGGGGATTTGGTGTGTGACAAGCCAGAAGCTTCACTTTGGAAGGCCAGGATTGTAGAGCCTTCAGCTAGGACAGCTGGAGTTTTCCCTCTCCTGTTGATTGGCATTGGAAATAGACCCCCTTTCTTTCTCCACTCTGTGTCCACACAGGATTAATTCTCTGGGCAAGGAAGTCCTTCCTCATCACAGGACTCTGCCTTGGGAAGTTTATCCTATCCATGTTTTTCTAAAGGGAGGGCAGGAGAGAAGGAGACAACTCCATTGTCTTCCCATCTCTTGCTGGAACTGTATACCGCTTAAGGGGGTATCTTCAGAAGACCAGGTGGAAGAAGGAGCTTTGGAAAAGGCCACAAAGGTGTGTCTGTGGAGTTGTTGTGTAAGAGCCGAGAGTAGTGATGGCAAACCTTGGCACTCCAGCTGCTTCTGGGCTTCGATTCCCTGAAGCCCAAGTCTCCATGGAGCCACACAAATGGCTTTAGCGCTTAATGCATTCAGCTCCGGTTTACACGGAGGGCTGGAAATCTAGCTCCCCTTAGTAAGCTGGGATGGAGAAAGAACAGATGGGTCTCGCTCTGTGCCTTTGAGGCTCCCTTGGCCTTGAAGAGGTTGGCCTGCGCCTGCAATGCACAATTTTGGATCCAGGAAAGGTGTTGATGAACATTTTCCCCTACCACATGCCCTTGACCCACAGAGAGCCTGGGAAATCTGTAGAAACGGAAGGAGGCTCAAGGTCATCTCCCTGACCTGTTAGCTTTCTATAGGGAGGGACCCCTCTTTGAAGGTAATATTCCAAAGAAGTAAGCACAGGACACGGACACACAAAATGTATTAAATAAAACTATAAACCTTCTATATATATACTGTATTAATTTCTACTGTCTAATTACAGCAGAGTATTCATTTTAGCCCTCCCCCCCTCTCTGCCATTGCTTTGCTTGGCTCATTTTACATCAAAACACAAAAGGTTCTACTCTGTTCTAATAATTGGCTTTCCAACAAATATCTTGGAAAGCAAAACAGCGCGTTTGATGGGGCAAGACTGGTTTATTCTATTTTTAGCAGGGCTTCCTGTGGGCCCCACACTTTGTGGAGGCTGAGGGTCTTTTCCTCTCGGTCTGTAAAAACAGATAAAAAGACAGTTTACCTCCCCTCCCACCTATCAGGCCCCTGTTCCCTTATCTGAGGAGATACAGCAGTTAGAGCCAAGTGTGGATTTGTGGTTTTGGAATGTGTTTGTCGATCCAAGAGGGCTTTTATCTACTCTGATAAGGCTTCACTGCTACTCTTCTGTTGCTCATGGACAGGCGCCAATGGCTTTTGACTGGTCTGGGTAGCCAAATGGGCCATTTATGGTGGGCGGTTTTTATACAACGACTGTCTTCTTATATTTCAATCAATCCTTGGACCTCCGAAATGAAGCCACTTTCTTGGCGTTGGCCAACATTAAGTCCTCATCGGTGCAGGTTTATGGAAGGAATCGGCAGACCGGCAAATGAGCCCCTGGGTTCTGTCTCTCCACATTCACACAGTGGGTTGTTCTCCTCTGTCAGCCCTCACTTGAGCCTGTGGGTCTTGCGTTGAGGGATGCTAACCCTCAGCCTATTCATCTGGAGTGCCAAGGTTTGCATCATGGTTCTAGATGACCATTGGCTCCCAACCTCAGGGTCTCCAGATGTTCCTAGGGAGTCCTGCTTCCTGGACTCCAGCTCCCAGAAATCTTGCCTAGCACAGCCCCCAATTCTTCCATGTTTAGGCCAGACTTTAAACTGCTGAAACAAAGCTGTATTTAGGTGAATCCACTCCTTAGTTCTGTTCACCTGACCCAGTGTGAGAAAGATTAGCTGGCATGACAAGGTGGCTGTTGCCCATTGGGGTACGGTTGCTTGTAGTTCAAAAATACCGCAGTCTTTGAGGAGGTGGCTCTGTCTGTGTACCCCAGCCCCCACCAAGTATTCCCCTACATCTGGATTACATCCAGTTATTTCCAGACATCTGTGTTACATCTGGGCCAATGTGAATACATTGCATTTTGTGAGATTGTAGGGTTGTAGAAATGCATAGGATCCCCTGGATCTTTTGCCAACCCCTCTGTCTTTGCTGGAACCCGGAATGTGAAGGTTGTGTTTTTTTAAATTGTTCATGGGAATGTCTTCTTTTGCCATCTGAAATTCTACCAAAAATCTGTTTGAAAAACTTCTTTCCTATACAGTAAACCCCCGACTTACTTATGCCTTGAGCTACATAAAATTCAACTTACGTAATGATTTTTGCACTAAAACCATGTCCCGGTTTACATAAATGTCTCGATTTACATAACACAATTTCCTCTGGGTTTGCTTTGAGTTATGTAAAAAATTCATTTTTCCTATGGAGTTGCTTCAATTTACATAAATATCATTTTCCTATGGGGTTGCTTTGAGTTAAATAAAAATTCATTTTTGACGGGAATTCTATGAGTGTCTTACGTTTCGGTTGGGTGGTCTGATGGCTCTTGCAATGTAATGAAAATCATGTACTTTTGCCAAGCTGCAACACCAAAACTAAGGCACCCACAAAAATAAGGGTTATGTCATTTTGGCAGAATAACTGAGTTGTAAAAGGGATGGCTGGCAGACTCAAGGACCTTAGTGCACTTGGGTGATACATGTACAGTATTATGTTTTTTTTTTAAAGTTGTAATACCATGCTGAAGAGAATAATTGGTACAAAATGTGAAAGTATATTTTATATATGTTTATAAATAGTATGGTTAAGAGATTGATTGCATTGAAAACAATTGAATTAACTTCTTGTTATTTTTTATTTTTTCTTGTATTATGTTATATTTGTTTGCTTTTTTTACTTTCAGCATTGTAAGATGTAGTTATTGTTTTCTGTTTTCTCTTTTTGATATTTTTTGTCAAACTTTAATTAAAAAAAAAGAATTGGTAGAAACCAAAAAGCTAAAAATGCAAAGCGATGATGTCATCGCTTTTGGAAGTAGCATCGGAAAAGTGACAGTTTTCTTGAGGGGGGGGGTCAGTTGTCAGGGGTCCAGCAAAAAATCTACCCAACCAATTCAGATGATCCAAAGTGTGTTTGAAAGAGGAAAGCTTAACCTTTGTGGAAACACTTTCAGATTTGGAATTGGACTTCAGAAACATACGGTAATCTATGAAGCGTTTTACAAAAAACCACTAAAAAGAGGTCACACAAACCCCCCAAAAGGAGGAAAACCAATTTTAAAAGTGAATATGACAACTTCCCGAGGTGGATACAGTTCACATACAACATGTGGAGAAAAATGACGCCAATACAGGAATCCACAAAAAGATATTGAGGAAAAATGTGATGCGTTAAAATGACATTTCCATGGGGGGAGGTGTTTGGCGGTGATCCAACAAAAAACCGATCGACCGATCAAAGTGATCTAATTTGTGCTTGAAAGAGGACAGAATAACCTTTTTTTTGATACTTATATAATTTGGATTGGACTTTAGAAACATTTTCTATGAAGGTTTAAAAAAACACCACACTTTCTTTCTAACCTTCTTTCCTTAAAAAAAAAAGTATCTCTCCATTCCAGAATAGATAAATTGGTGTGAGAATGGATACTCTGTAGGAAGTTTTTCCTTTGAAGTCATAACCAGTTTCCTTTTTGGCTTTTCCTCTTATTGAAGAACTGCTTTCAAGGAATCGTGAAGGAAAAACTCTTTTTCTTTGCAGTTTGACTATTGAAATATTTATTAAAAATAGGCCCTTTGCAGTTATTCACCTGTGGTGAATTGTTGTTTGTACAGTGGGCTGATTATGGACATGTGTGCATAGTGGGTAGAGTCGGGGAGAATGGAAAATAAAGGTTAAAAGCATCTTTACTGAAAAATAAAAATTTTTGGGTTAACACAACGTAGCAGTTGAAAAACAAGAAATTGCAAGAAGATAAATAGGGACCACCTTGATGGGAAGGTAAACAACGTTCCATGCTTGCCACATGTCCACAGAAATGTCTGCAGACACAGACAGCGCTGGCTCTTTGGCTATAAGCAGAGATGAGCACTGAAACCTAGAGTCAGATATAACTGGTTTTTGATCAAGGATGACCTTTACCTAAGCTTAGAAAACCTTTGATTTTATGAACATTTTATGAAAACCTTAGTTTTATGAACATAATGTCTTTATTTTTCCCCATTTGAAACATCACCCTTAACTAATGAATGAAATAAAAGAACTATGGAGCATAATTCAACACATCGAATTCATGCACTAAATCCCTGACGGCGGTTCGGTTTTGCTTCCAGCCTTCCCTGAAATATTTCCTGTTTGTGAGCAATTTTTATCCTGTCCTGGTCTCGGAATGGGGAGGGATTGTCAAACCGGAGTCTATATAAGGAAGCGAACGCAGGTTCAAGAATGCACTGTATGGATTTGCCCAGAAGAGCCAGGGAAGGGCAGGGGAGAGACTATGAACACAGCTCCACACTTTCTGTTGCTCGTTTGCAACACCCCTTGTCTCTTTATCAGGTCTAGCAGGGAGGAAGGGAAGCCTGAGGCCAGACGGCCTGCCAGAGAGTGCCCCCCCCCCATCTCCTGCCTCTGTGATATGGGCATGGCTGGGGATTTTTGAAGGGGTAGCTGTGCTAGTCTGTGCAAACAGATCAGAGAGTACAGGTACACAAAACAGAAAGGCAAAAAAAGTTGTGGCACTTTAAAGACTAACTCCTGTGTTTTAATGTTAGCTTTTGTGGCCTGATGAAATGGACTTGAGCCACGAAAGCTCTCGTTAAACTACGGGAATGGCTGGGATTCCCTGGCCGGATCGTCTGGCATCTCCTTGTCAAGGCAGGAAGAGCAAACGGGTGCCTTCCTGGGGGAAGGAAAAGGGCAGAAATGATCGGGGCGATTCGTCCTTCGGTCAGGGAGGTGAGACAAGACGGGTAGGAAAAGGAAAGAAAAGAAGGAGGGACGGAGGAGGAGTGGGACCATCTCAGGGCTTCCCTTCTGCCTTGGCCGGACTTCCAAATGTCCCCCCTTCGTCCCTTTGCTTAGTTGTAGGTGGGAGAAAAAGAACACTTCCTCTGAATATCCTCTGCCACCGTGTTTGGCTCTGAGGACTCTTCCTTCCTTCCTTCCTTCCTTCCTTCCTTCCATTGGTTCCTTCCACCCATCAGTTCCTTCCTTCCTTCCTCCCTCCCTCCAAGCAAGACCTCCAAGGGTGGCCACTCCACCTTCTTGCCTGCCCAGTCCCCCCTCCAGTGGTGGGATGTCAAAAATTTTACTACCCCGCTGTGATGTCATCACAGTGTGGGTGGAGCTAACATCATGATGTCATGTCATGGGCGGGGCCAAATTAAAAAAAATACAAAATAATAAACATGGGGAGCTTCAGGCTAGCAGCTTCTCTTCCTCCTCCCCGTTTGGGAGGACAGCAAGGAGGCTGTGCATATGTGTCAAGCACTAGGCGTGCATGCACACCAAGTGCTTGGCATGCATGCGCGGGGGGGGGGGGAACCAGAGAAAAGGTAAGCCCCGAAGGTGGTTTCCCCCAAAAGCTGCTACAGGTTCTCTGGGACACTGGGAAACGTTACTACCGGTTCTGGAGAACTGGTGAGAACCTGTTACATCCCATCGCTGCCCCCCTCCCATCTTCAGGAGTAGTTAGAGCCCCACCTAGAGTCCTTTGTTCAATTCTGAGCATGACACTTTAAGAGAGATGCAAAGGAAGGAGAGCAGGTCCAGAGAAGGGCAAGAAGGAGGATCAGAGGTTGCTGGAAACCAGAACCCTATGGAGGAAAGATGGAAGGAACTGTGGATGTTTAGTCTTGAGAAAAGGGGGTCGAGAGGGGGAATAGGATGATGGGAGCACTCTTCAAAGCCCTGAGAGATGGTCATAAAGAGGATGGTCATAAACAGCTCCTGCTGTTCTCCATCATCTCAGAGTGGAAGAGGCAGAAGTGGGCAGCCATCTATCATATCTGCTTTGATCCAAACCCCTGCACTGATTCCGGTGTGGGTGTGGGTGTGGGTGTGTGGGGTGGACTCGATGGCCTCAGAGGCCCCATCCCACTCCGTCGTCCTGTGAAGAATTGGGATGGCTCCACAATAGGGCTCTTTAACCACCAGATGTTAAAAGATTTTAACTTGCCCTCCTTTAAGATGCAAAACCTTTCTAGGACTTCCCTCATGGTTTCTGTTTTCTCTTTCCAGGCCGGTTTGGAGGGCAGTTCGGTTGATGGACCCCAAGCAGGCCAAATGGAAGGAGGGCCATTTAGCCATGTGGAGGAAAGGTGGCTGAAGGAGTGTCCGGGGATCGGCTTGGCCAATGGAGGAGGCACCACGCCAATGGAGACCAGCCTGTGGGCCGGCAGTCCCTGCACAGAGCAGGGGGCCGTTTGGGAGCGGAAGGCGGTGGCCCCCACCCAAGGAGGCTCCTCAAGCAATGCCAACTTGGAGGACGCCCAGAACCTGGTGGCTTTCTCGGCGGCGGCAGAGGCGGCCCTGTCCTCTCGCGGGACGGCCCCTCCGGCCTCCCCTTCCCTGCTGAGCATGCAGCTCTACGAGCAGTTTAATGCCGAGATGAACCGCAGCGGGGCAGGCGAGGAAGCGTCCGGGTCTCCTTCCAGCACCTACCTGGGCTTGGAGGAACTCAAAGCTCTGAAGGCGGCATTGGTGTTGGCCAAGGAGGGCCGGAAACCGCCCAACTGCAACTGCGACGGGCCCGAGTGCCCAGACTACCTGGAATGGCTGGAGAAGAAGATCAGGTCAGCCACCCGGCAGGAGGACCCGGAGTGCGGCCCTCGGACCCGCCAGGATCCCCTCTTGGACAACGGTGCTCATCGCCCGCTGGTGCCCACTGCGGACGAGAAGCCCCCGCTGGGCCCATCGGAGGCCCTCCCCTTTTCCGAAAGCGCACTGAACATTGCCAAGGAGAAGAACATCAGCCTCCAGACGGCCATCGCCATCGAAGCCCTCACCCAGCTGTCTGCGGTACTTCCTGAGCCGGCCCCGGACGCTCTGGCCTCTCCGGCCGGGAGTCCTCTGCAAGCCATGGCTCTGGCCTCCAGGGGGGGCCAGGTGCCCCCCCTCTACTCACCAGGGAACCCCCCCAGTTCGGTGCTACCCGCCTCCCACGCTGAGCGCTACCTGAGCCAGGCCTCAAAGGCCTATGCAAGCCACCACCACCGCCTTGCCTCGCCAGACCCTTCCTCCTCCTCCTCCTCCTCCTGGCCGCAGGGGGCCAAAGTGGTCCAGAGCTTGACCCCTTGCTTCCTTGACTGCCCCGGCGGCTACCGGGAGGCCTCCGCTCTCTACCCAGGCGCCTGTTCCACCCCACAAAAGCACGGCTTCCCTGAGCCGTGGGGCGAGGAGGGCAAGATGCCAGGCAGCCCCTGGGGTCTGGGCTCGAGCGCCCCTCCGTTGCCCCTGGTCAGCGACCCCATGGCCGAACTGGAGCAGCTGCTGGGCAGTGCCACAGACTGCATCAAGTCTGTGTTTAAGCGGCCGGAGGCCACACCAGGCAGAGGGAGGGGGGCCAAGCCCAAGCCGGAGGAGAGTCCGATGCCCCCCCGCACGGCGGCCCCCTTCAGCCCCCACTTGTCCCAGCTCCTGCGGGAGACCAACGCCCACCAGAAGACCCAGCGGGCCCTCCAGAACCACCTGCGCCACAAGCGGAGTCTCTTCCTGGACCCGAACGTGCCTCGGGGAGGGGAGGCCCAGGAGGAGCTGCCCAGTTGGTGGGCTCCTTCCAGCGCCGCCCCGGCCAAGCACCCCGAGAAGCCCCCCAAGGAAAGGAGGCGGAAGACCCCAGCGGAGAAGAACGGGCCGGCCAAGCCGCTCCGGAAGCAAGTCCAGATCAAGAAGCCGAGGCAGAAGGAGGCCCAGCCCCTCTTCCTGCCCGCCCGGCAGATCTGCTGGGAGGGCGTCCGCTCTGCGGTCACTCCGGAGCGCCCAAGCAGGGAAGGGTCCTCGGAGCCCCCCCTGGCCAGCCCTCCGGCTCGGCTCCTGCCACCTCTTCCCACGGAGCCATCTCCCTTACAGAAGCTACTTGAAAGCAGAATACTGGCCCCCAACTCTCAGGAAAAATGCTCGCCCGGCCAGGAGGAGAACCACGGGGCGTACCCAGAGCCTTCCGCCTGGGACCCTGCCTCCAACCCGAGCCCCCCAGAGCCCAGATTCACCCCCTCCTCTTCTGCCATGGCTGAGGACCCTGCCTTCGGCCAGACGGCTGACCCAACGGACCCCCTTCTCAGCGCCCAGAACCCCATCGCGGTGGACGACAAGTTGGAGGAACTGATCAAACAGTTTGAGGCAGAGTTTGGAGACCATTTCAGCTTCCCGAATCCTGGGCTTCCAGCTTCCCCGCTCCCCCCGGCCCAGCCCCCTTCGCCCCAGAAGACCCCCGAGTCGTCTTCTCTGAGCCTTGCGTCGGAGCCGACTGGACGCTCGGATGCAGCTGACCAGACTCCGGCGGGCCCCACACCTTCCCCCAACCCGCCCTTGGACAGCCCTTTTGCCGCCCGGTCCCCCAAGCAGATCAAGATCGAATCTTCTGGTGCTATAACTGTGCTCTCCACCACCTGCTTCTACTCAGATGAAAACCAAAACGCCGATCTGACTTCCGTGGAGGTGACCCCCACCAAGGAGCAGGTGCCGCTGGCGCCCACCCTCCGTGGCTTTTTGGAATCTCCCTTGAACTACCTGGACACGCCCACCAAAAGTCTGCTCGACACCCCTGCCAAGCGGGCTCAGGCCGAGTTCCCAACGTGCGACTGCGTGGGTGAGTCACGGCCCCCCGTCCTCATCCATAGCCTTAGGAGAAGGGAAAGGCAGTTTCGCCCCAGACGTCCACGGGATGTGTGTCTGTGTGACCCATTGGCCATCCTGATGCAGCTGTACTACAGATCCTATCAGCCCCAGCCAGCTTTAGTGGCAGATCATAGGAACTGGAGTGTAGAAAACAAAACACCTCTAAGGAGTGACATTTTGACAGGCCCCATCATTCTGTATCCAGAGTTCTACCCGATAGACACCTTGACAGCTGCCTAAATGTGGGAGAAAATCCTCCACTGGATGGCCTTGGCCCAGATCCGGCTCACTCCTTCCTGCCCCAGTGCAAGCTGGGAGTTTTATTGTTACCTGAACAGGTAGCAAGGTGGAGCTAGGTCTAGTCCGCTTCAAAGCTTTCTGCCAGGCGAGGCACCTTTAGGTGCTCCCAGGTGTCTTTCCTGTCAGGCGGAACCTCCTGAACAGAGAATGATGAGATTTGTAGTACAAAAAAACATGTTTTAATCTCTCGCCCCTAGTTGCCTGCCCCAGAATAGGACTGAGCTCTGAAGGGCATTCGTACCTGCGTGCAGGTAGATGCAGGAGAGTAGCCAGGTCTGCCTCCCGATTCTGAGCTTCTACATCAGTGGTGCTCAAACTAAGGCCAATTCATCCGGCCCACGAAGCCCTCGTCGCTCCTGGAAGCAGAAATAAAATGTGTCCTGTTGTACTTGTAGGGGACTTTCTATGCATGTTTTAATCTTTGCTCCTGGACTTTGCATGAAATCTCTGCCTGGCCCCTGATCCTTTTTTCACTCTTCCACCCTCCATTTCCTCTTCTGGCTACAGACTGCCTCACTGGCATTGCCTATGGCTCAGTTACCCACAGGGTTGTTGTAGGAGCACCGCCTTGTCCCGGGCCGGTCCAGTGGTTCCTTCTTTGGCATCTGAGTGCGGAGCTGGGACGCTTTCCAGAGTTGTCCTTCACCCGTCTGGAGGACTGACCGTCTGGCCAATTCTAAGGGTCAATGGCAGGTGTTGTCATTCCTTTCTGACCTGAGGCCAGGGGATGAGGGAAGGCAGGCCAGATGGCTTGCCAGGCAAAGCCCGCACCGTTACCCTTGCAATGACCCTGAGTCCCTCCCCAGGATCTTTGAAGGCCTGCTACGGATGGCAGCTGGTTCTTCCGTGACCCCTGGGAGAACTTTGGGGTACTGCATGACGGAGTTCAGCATTTTAACTACTCAAGCCATTGCAGTCCTTTAAAGAACTGAACCAAACCTGACCAAACAACCAAAGTGTGCTGTGCCTGCGGCCCCCGCCATGCACACTGAGAGAGCAGCTCCCAGTCCTGCCGGTTCCAAGCTTCCGGGCACTGCCGTCATGGCCCCAATCCCTGGGCTGGCCCAGAGCCTCATGGTTCTGCAGCCGTTCCTGCTGGGGTTGGATCACAGCCCTCACAGCATCGAGGAGGAGCGCATGGCTGGCATTGGTTGTGTTGATGTTTTGGCAGCGCGTGGGGCCGCCTCCGCCCTGGCATCCTGTCACTGATTAATTGATCCTTAATGCCGCCAGAGAGAGAGTTCAGCTCAGGGCATCTGCCCAGCTAGGGGGAAAAAAACGCCAGGGCTTGTTTACATTCATCCCCAGCCCTGGAAGGGGCCAAGATTTCAGCCCAGTGATGAGGATTTCTGTGCCGGCTGACTTCTTTTTGTCATTTAAATCTCCTGGCACTAGAGCCAAAGACAGTCCAGCCCGAAGAAGACCCTTGTCCGTAGGTTGCCCGGTTTCAAAGAAAGGGCCAGCTGCGTTTACACTCGGGCAGAGAAACCCAAAGAGGCCATTCCATGTGCAGCGGCTTTTGAAGCCAAAGAGACCGGCTGCAGTTCTGGCCCTGCGAAGGACTGGTTCCTTTTATTATTCCTGGAATGTAGCTGGGAAGGAGGGGATGATTCCAGATTCATTGCAACACCTGCAGGAACAGTGTCCTGCCGGTTGCATATGGGAGGGTCACTTGGCAAGTGCCTGGCCTCTGGGGTCGCGGCTTTCTCTGCCCTGGCAAACATTTCCTAGAAATTCGGCTCCACTCATCCAGTTTCAGATAAGCGCAAGCTCCTGCTTCATGAAGTCAGTGGCAGGTTTATATAGTAGGAGTGCCCAAACTTTTCGGACTGCGGGCCGGTCACGTGGTTCAACGGGCCAGTCGCGTGGTTCCTCCCACCGGAAGTGGAAGTAAAACACACCTTGCAATCTGTTTTGCAACAGGATAAGGTAGATTTTAGGTTGCCATATTCTCTGCTTAAACCACAGGTGTTGAAGCTACGGCCTGTGGGCCAGATCTGGCCCCTGACACCAATTCATCTGGCCCCCGTCGCCCTCGTCACTCCCAGAAGTGGAAGTAAAATGTGTCTGCGTGTTTTACTTCCACCTTTTGGGGAAGGCTAGCCAGGACTTTCTCTTGCCTGCCTGAATTCTGCAGAAATGAGTCGGAACCGCTGGCATGCGTCCAGCCGCTGGTGGGCCTTTTGGCTCTTTGCTGTGGATCATTTTTAGCCTTTCCGTTTTAGAAATGGGCTGATGGCTTTAACCCCACCCCACCCTGTGTTTGCGCCGTGACTCTCTTCTTCCGTCGCTTTTTATTTTGGTTTCCTTCCGTGACCGTTTGAAACATCAGATTATTATTTTACGGAGCACGTGGCATTTGGCGGCCTCTTGACCTTGTTTTGTGCAGAATTCAGAGAACTTCAGCATTGGGGGTTTTTTTTGGAAAATTACAGCAATGAATGAAAGGACTTGGTGGGTGGAGAGAGAGAGAATCATGACTACAGCTTTGGCTACCCAGCTTTCAGAAATGTGGAGTAATTCAGATCTAACGCATGTTTTTGTTTTAAAAGTCACCCCAGTTTTGACAGGCTTTACTTGCTTGCTTGCTTCCTTCCTTGTTTGCTTGCTTCCTTCCTTACTTGCTTGCTTGCACCCTTCCTTACTTGCTTCCTTGCTTACTTACTTGCTTGCTTGCTTTGCTTGCTTGATTCCTTCCTTGCTTGCTTGCTTCCTTCCTTACTTGCTTCCTTGTTTACTTACTTACTTGCTTGCTTGTTTGCTTCCTTCCTTCCTTCCTTTCTTGTTTGCTTGCTTCCTTCCTTGCTTACTTACTTACTTGCTTGTTTGCTTGCTTGCTGCCTTTGTTCCAGTAGGATGACTCAAATAATTGACCAAAGACTTCTTTTAATGTGTCTTCAGTCCAGCTAATTTTGGTGATTCCGCTTCCCTTTGCTGTCACTACCCTGAAATGACTCCGGAGAGCTTTTTTGGGTATTTATGGGGGGAAGTGAAGTAATGACCTAATTCTCCCTCTTTCTCTCTCTTTACACTAGAACAAATAGTGGAGAAGGACGAAGGCCCGTATTATACTCATTTGGGGTCTGGACCGACCGTGGCCTCCATCAGGGAACTCATGGAAGAACGGTAAGCCACGGAAGGGGGACACTTTCAAGAGAGAGAAGAAGGGAGGCAGAACTGGGAAGGTCTTGGCAGAAGAGAAGGCTTTCTGGCCGGGAGATTCTTCTTCTTCCTCCACGGAAACAGTTTCTTACCTGAAAACTGCCAGACTGGGCAAACAGCGGTTTGAGAGACCTGGGTTCAAATCCCCGCTTAGCCATGAAGCCCACTGGCTGACGTTTGGGCCAGGGACACACACTCTCAATCCAACTCCCTCCTGCAGGGTTGTGAAAATTAAGTAGGGAAAGATGTCAGTTGCTGGACTTCTTGGAGGGAAGGTGTAAGGATAAAATAGCCAATTATTCCACTACCACCTAAATCCATTCTCCCTGACAGAGGCCTCTGTTCCTTTTGGAACCCAGGCCTTTTGCTGCTTTAGAATAGTTGGGGTTCTGCACCAGGCTAGGGAAATCTAGGATAGGTTTCAATCCAACCAGACCAGGTAGGACTTGGCTATATGGAGATCAGGTAGCGAAATGCCAATAAAGTTTCTCAGGAATCCACCATCCTCTTTGGAAGGGATTGAATTGAATTGAATTGAATTTTACACTTGTATCCCGCCCCTCTAGGGAACAACACATCCCTACTCGAGGCAGCTCACATCATAAAATCCCTCGTACAATAAACAAAACTTATTAAAAACAGGTGTGAACAACAGCATCCATTTTAAACTCACAAAGCGAGGTCCCTCCTTTCAAGTCCGTTATTACAGAAGGTGGGTTAGGAAAGAGTCACCAGGAAAGCAGAAGTGAGAATAGGAAATGGGAAGCCCAATTGGTTGCTGGTCTAGTCTTTTCAGAGGGGACTGGGTAGAAATGAGCTGCGTTCCCTAAGAGAAGGGGCCCCATGGTGACCCCCCCCCCCTGTTTGTACAACAACCTTCTGTTTTCATTCTTCTGCTAAGACCATGACTTCTCCCTTCCCAGGTACGGTGAGAAGGGGAAAGCCATCCGGATCGAAAAAGTCATCTACACCGGAAAAGAGGGCAAGAGTTCCCGCGGCTGCCCCATCGCTAAGTGGGTGAGTGGTTGGCCACATTTTTTGTTTGGGGGGGGGGAAACACCTTTCATGCCCCTTTCCATGGCCACGCCCTGCATGAATTGTCCGGCCACCCCAACACCATCTCTCTCATCTCCAGCCTCCCAGAGGGGAATCCATGCCATTCTGCTTCTCTCCTGCCCTTGTGGGTGGGCTTGGCTTGGCCTCCCCCCCCCCAGTGCAGAGTTTGCCCACCCTCTGGCCTTGTTGGAGGAAGAGGAGGACAAGGGCCACAGAGGGAGGGGAGGGGAGGGGAGGGGAGGGGAGGGGAGGGGAGGGGAAGATGGGTTCCCGTCCTTCCCTTTGCCCACCTACTTCCCCTTGACTTCCTCCTAGGTCATCCGAAGGCACAACGTGGAAGAGAAACTCTTGTGTCTGGTCCGGCACCGGGCGGGCCACCACTGCCAGAACGCCGTCATCATCATCCTCATCCTGGCTTGGGAGGGGATCCCTCGGACCCTAGGGGACACCCTGTACCAGGAGCTCACCGACACCCTCAGGAAATACGGGAACCCCACCACCCGGCGGTGTGGCCTGAATGACGAGTAAGCGCCCTTGGTCTGGAAGATGTAACGGACTTTGTGTGTGTGTGTGTGTGTGTGTGTGTTCATTTTCCCTGTGGGTTTCCTTTGCCCCGTTCTCTGGGGTCATCCAAGAGACCTGTGAGGTCAACTCCTTCCTTGGGAGAAGAGTTCAAACAGGCTTTCTCAACCTTTGGGGGTGGGGTGGGGGCCGGATCACTCCTCTCAAAATGGCTGCGTGGGCCGGTCACGTGTTTCATTGAGAACTTGCGGAAATTGTGCAAGAACTCACCAAAATTGTGGGCGGCGGCGAGAATGAGGAGGGCATCAGGGGGCAGATGAAAAGGCTTTGGGGACTGGGTCTGGCCCATGAGCCAGAAGTTGAGAATGCCTGATCTGGGTTTATAGGCATTCATAAATCCTGCCAACTTGATCTCAAGCCAGCCAACCAACCAACCAACCAGCCAACCAACCAGCCAACCATCAAAACACTTGCCACTCATTTGTCAAACCTTAAAATATTAAATCTCATAGAAACACCAGTAATATTTCAGTGGAGCGCACATACAGTGGCCATTACAATTGGAAAGCAGTGCAGTCATGCTCCAAACATCCTGGCCACGAAGACCAGAACCATTTTGTGAGGGAAGATGACCCAGAAGCTTTCTGTGCAAATCCCTAGCAAATGCATTGTGAGGCCACTTGACTCTGGGCACGGCAACCTGTTGTTGTTGTTATCGTCGTTGTCACCGCTGCCACCGGCTGTCTTTGTCGTCGTCATTGTCGTTGTTCTTCTGCTGTCAAGTGTCATTCATTCCTGGGCAATCCCCTGAATGACTGTTCTTCAAAGGCTCCCCAACTTAGCAGTCTTTCTCAGGTCTTGCAAGCTGTGGCTTTCTGTGGTGGCCTCAGTCTCCCACATCACCACCACCTTGAAATGAGAGAGACATGTGTGTGTCTTGAGCTCCTTTGAGGCTGGAGGGGGAGAAGGGGCTTCCTTCCTTCATTCCTTCCATTGGTTCCTTCCACCCATCAGTTCCTTCCTTCCTTCCTTCCATTTTCCTTCCTTCCATTTTCCTTCCTTCGCCCATGGGATGCTCCTCCCCATGCTAACGGTGCTTTTCCTTGGTTGTAGCCGGACCTGCGCATGTCAAGGCAAGGACCCCAACTCCTGCGGTGCCTCCTTTTCCTTTGGCTGCTCCTGGAGCATGTACTTCAACGGGTGCAAGTATGCTCGCAGCAAAACGCCCAGGAAATTCAGGCTTCAGGGTGACAACCCCCAGGAGGTGAGTCAGACATGTGCCTCCCCCCCCCGCCCCAAGGATGCTTGGCTACCTTGACTCAGGAGGCAGAGCAGAAGCCGGGGAGGCAGCGTGGGTTGGGGTTTCTTGGCATTTCTGGGCAACACTTTTCAGACTCTAGGATTCGATGCTCATCTCTGGTTATAGCCAAAGAGCAGGTGCAGTCTGTGTCTCCAGGCATTTCCGTGGTCATGTGGCAGGCATGCCTAGACATGACCACAGAACAATGTTACCTTTCTCACCCATGCAGTACCTATTTATCTACTTGCAATTTCTTGCTTTCTAAGAAGCCACCTTGGGCCGCTCTGAGATGTTTTGGGGTTCTAACCAAAACTGGCCCATTCCCAAACTCTCTCTTTCTCTCTCTCATTACAGGAAGATGTCCTCAGAAGGAGCTTCCAGGACCTGGCGACGGAGGTGGCCCCGCTGTACAGGAAGTTGGCGCCCCAAGCCTACCAAAACCAGGTGCCTGCCATGCCCATGCCATGTGGTTGCTCCTGGGGTCCTGTGGCCCTGATCCATCTCTTGCCTCCCCCCACCCTTTGCCTCCTTCTCTCTCTCCTTTCTCAGCTCATAGGCATTTACACCTAGGCAGCAAATACACAGATGGGGGATTCTTGGCTCAGTTAACACTACAAGGAGGAAGGAGTTTGGAATCGTAAATCACAGATGATGATGATGATGATGATGATGATGATGATGATGATGATGATGATGATATTATTGTTGTTGTTGTTATTATTATTATTATTATTATTATTATTATTATTATTATTATTATTATTATTATTATTATTATTATTATTATTATTATTATTATTATTATTATTTTGATTTATATACCGCCCTACTCGGTAAAACCGGCTCAGGGCAGTTCACAAACACATATAGAGTTCATAAACACAACATGTAAACATCATAAATCATCCGTAGCACAAAAGATCAGAATATCACGATATCATTACCGTATCAAAAAGATTCAGCAAGCATCAATGTCGGGTAACAACCAAAAAGTATCCACACCTCAGTGAAGTTTTACAAAAAAAGCATTACAGAAAACTAAGCAAAAACAGAAGCTGCAAGTATGAGTCAACAGTGCAATGTGGCATGCAAAAGGAAGGCCAAGACTGTTTTAGGTTGCATTAACAGAGGTCTAGTCTCCCAAACCTGTGACGTATTATTAGTCCTCATCTAGTCAACACGATTTGCGCCACATCTAGAGTCCTTTGGCCAATTCTGGGCTCTCCACTTTAAGACAGATGCAAATGAATTAGAGCAGGTCCAGAGAAGGGCAAGAAGGATGATCAGAGGATACTAGAAACCAAAACCTATGGAGGAAAGACGGAAGGAACTGGGCATGTTTAGCCCTGAGAAAAGGAGATGGAGAGGGGATAGGATGATGACAGCACTCTTCAAAGACCTGAGAGATGGTCATAAAGAGGAAGATTTGTTCTCTATCATCCCAGAGTGCAGGACACGCAACAACGGGCTCAAACTAAAGGAAGCCAGAGATAGGCTGAATATTAGGAAGAACTCCTTAACTGTTAGAGCAGTACGACAGCGGAACCCACTGCCTTGGGAGGTGGTGAGCGCTCCGGCACTGGAAGCGTCCAAGAGAGAATTGGACCACCATATCTATCAGGCCTGTTTTGAATGGGATCCCTGCGTTGAGCAGGAATGGTTTAGAGTGGATGGCCTCAAGGGAACCCTTCTTCCAGCTCAGCAATTCTGTGATTCAATGATGATGATGATGATGATGATGATGATGATGATGATGATGATAATGATAATAATAATAATCTGACCTTCCAGTCTTCAAGTTCAGTGTCTTAACAACCACTTGAGCTACTATGGCCGTACTGCTCAATAACCCCCCCCCTTTCCAAAAATGTCGGCAGATGTTGTCCCAAATTGCCTGTTTCTCCTCAACTGGGAGGGGGTTGTCCTTAGTTTCTCTGCCTCATCCTCCAAAGGGGCTGAGAAGGGGAGGCCCCCCTGCAGATTTCTGGGTCAAACCCCCCCCCCCCCCGGTGCTCTGGCCATTGCCTTTTGTTCTGTGACGGGCGGTTTGTCATTTCCAGGGCAGAGCTGTCATCCCAGTGGCTTCTGTTTGTATTAATTAGGTGACCAACGAGGATATAGCAATCGACTGCCGGCTGGGGATGAAAGAGGGAAGGCCCTTCTCCGGGGTGACGGCCTGCATGGATTTCTGTGCTCATGCTCACAAGGACCAGCACAACCTTTACAACGGCTGCACTGTGGTAAGCAGAGGAGCCAAGATCTCTCTTCGCATCTCAAAAGGTTCCCCCTCCCCTTGAGTGTCAGAGGTGTCACCTTCTGCACTGAAATCTTGGGTCCTTCACAAATCAGAGTCGGAGGAAGGCAGAAGCTTTTCCAGTTGGCCTCCTCGTGTGCCAGCTAAGGGCCAATACAGCATCCCTTGGATCAGAACTTGGAGAAGTCAACGCCGGACCGACTGGTGCCCAACTTTTCCAAGTTCTGCTTTTCATTACATGAACTTCAGTCCCTGAAGGCTTCTGGGGTTGGATCTGGTGACACACCACCAAGTTTGGGCATCCCTCCTCCTAAATGAAACCTTTGAGGCAAGAGGCTCACGGTTGTGCCTTTGTGGGTTCCCCCCAAGTATCCCTAGTCGGGGAGGTGGGAGTTAATTGAGGATGTTGTTGGGAGCTGGAATGTTCCCTGTAAAAGCTACTCTGAGAACAGAGATGGCCAACCTTGGCACTCCAGGTGTTCTTGGACCTCAGTTCCCAGGAGTCCAAGTCAGCACTCCTGTGGGTCAGGGAACTGAAGTCCAAGAACACCTAGGAAGCCCAGTTTGAGGACCTATCATCTAGATCAGGGGTTCTCAACCTACAGGCTATGGGCTGCATCCAGACCGTGATGCCAAATAATCCAGACCTCGACAATGCTCCACCTGCCGGCTTTACCGGAATTGCCACAGACTCAAGAATGGCCGTTGTAAATGTTTTTACGACAGCTGTCAATGAGTCTGTGGCCATCATAAATGTGTTTACGACAGCTGTGGATGCATTTTATGCTAGGGGGAAGGGCACCAGTCTGGCCTGCTCAGCTGTCTGAGGGGGCATGGTCTGGCCCATGGCCTTAAAAGGTTGAGAACCCTTGGTCTAGATTAGTTCCTATGCTCCATCAAGTTCTTCTTCGTGGTCTCTGGGAATCCACATGAAAGGGGTTTACTGTGCGTATGGACCACAAAGAAGAAGAATAGTTACAGGTAAGCAACCTGTCATTATACAGCAGGGGGGCTGCAAACTTGGCTCTCCAGGTGTTCTTGGACTTCAATTCCCAGAAGCCCAAGTCAAACAAACCTGCTGATCAGGGCCTTCTGGGAATGGAAGTCCAAGAACGCCTGGAGAGCCAAGTTTGAGGAGCCCTGCTCTAGAGAATGCAAATCTTTTCCCTGAAGTCAGAAGACTGTGACCTGTTCCCCTCCCGGCTGGGCCCACCAGGTATCCCAAACCAAAGTGGGTTCTTGGCTCATCGTGAGTCATCTTTTGCATTCTAGTATGGTGATGGCCAACCTTGTCATTCCAGGTGTTGTTGAACTTCATTTTCCAGAAGGCCCAGGAGTGCTTCTGGGGCTTCTGGGAATTAAAGTCCAAGAACAACTGGAGGGCCAAGGTACGCCATCACTGCCCTAGCATCTCAGGCTTTTGGGGGAGTGACCTGGGACTTGCACCGACCTGCCACCCTGTTTCTTCAGGTGTGCACCTTGACAAAAGAAGACAATCGTACCACCGGCCAGATCCCGGAGGACGAGCAGCTCCACGTCCTTCCCTTGTACATAATGTCCACCACGGACGAGTTTGGCAGCGAGGAGAACCAGGAGGCCAAGATGGGGAGTGGCGCCATCCAGGTGCTGACCTCCTTCCCTCGGGAGGTGAGGAAGCTGCCTGAACCGGCCAAGTCTTGTCGGCAGAGGCAACTGGAAGCCAGGAAGGCTGCGGCCGAGAAAAAGAGGCTGCAGAAAGAGAAGCTGATCAGCCCGGAGAAGATGAAGCAGGAAGTTCTCGAGCTCCCATCACTCCAGCAGAACGCAGGTGAGAGGGACAGACAGGTTCAGAAGCGGCAGGTGGACCCGCCTGGTTTGTTTGCTTAACTCTGAGTGGACGCAAGGATTCTGGGTTGGATGTAGCAGCCTTGCTGTGGTACCCTGCGCTACGCAGGTGCCAGAGCTGGACTGCACATTTTGACACCTTCAGCACCACCCGAGGTAATCCTGGTTTCCTTTTTTAACTTGGCGAGAGACACCTCCTGGACTCCTGGAGTCCGATTTTAGAGAGAGAGATGGGGTGAATTTATTGAATATGTTTTAGTAAAAGGGAAAGGCCAGGGCAAGAATATTTAACATTTTAGAAAGGTGGGGCAAATTGAACATCATATATCAATATAAATATAAATCTGAATAAGTAAATAAAATAAATAAATTATACAAAGATAAATATAAGAAATGTTTAAAGTTCCATTTGGTGGTCCTCAAGTGGATTAAACCCCACTTGAATCCCTCTTGATGGAGGGTGGCAGTTTTCCTCCCTCCTAACCTGGAGCTGATGATGAGGACTTTGGGTTGTATTTGTATATTGTTCTGTTTTCTTTATTGGTTATAAATTAAAAAATGAAAATAAAAAAGAGTTTTCTTGTAGATAATACTTTAGGGATGGTGGTGGCTTAGTGGGTAAGAGGATGAACTTGAAGACTGGATGGTTGGCAGTTTGAGACCCGAGTGCTTTACGACAGAGTGAGTGCCTGTCATCTGTCCCAGCTCCTGCCAACCTAGCAGTTTGAAAGTAAGACATTGCAAGTAGATAAAGAGGTACCAGCAGACCCCCCCTGCTTTAAATCTGACCCTGCTTCTTCTTTTGCACCCTCAGCTCCGGGCATGAAAAATGGACTCTCACAGCCGCCGGTCAAGCTCTCTCTCAAAGTGGAGCCTCCGAGTCCTTACGGCACGTTCAAGTACAATGGGAACGCGGTGGTGGAAAGCTACTCGGTGCTGGGGAACTGCCGTCCGTCCGACCCTTACAGCATGAACAGCGTCTACTCCTACCACTCTTACTATGCACCGCCAAGCCTGCCTTCCGTGAACGGGTTGCATTCCAAGTTCTCCCTCCCGTCCTTGGGCTACTACGGCTTCTCCAGCAACCATGTGCTCCACTCCCCGTTCCTCAACTATGGCGACGGGAGGAGCGCGCCCTGGATGGGTGGCGAGGAGTACGAGAAGAAGGCCAGCCCCCAGCGGCTGCAGGAGAGTTTCGGCCACACTTACAAGAGCCCCGAACGCTTGGGCGAAATCCCACGCTTGGTCCAAAGCAAGAGCCACCACCAGCGCACCTACGAGAGGGTCAGAAGGCACCCGGGGAAGAGGCCGGCCACGCCCCAGAGGTGCCACTCCGTCCCGCTGGAAGCCCTGCCCTTTGCACAGAACACCAACGGTTGCCACGGCCGGACAATCAAGCAAGAACCAGTGGACCCCGTGCTGCCGAGGGCACTGGCCGTCAATGGGCAGCTTCCAGCCCTGAGCCCATGCGATTTGTCCCGGCCGTCTCAGAACGGAGGCCCAGGGCCGCAGTGGGGCTCTTACAAGGCCCACAGGAGCGAGACCCCTTCGGACAGGACGGGCAGCGCTGAAACCCCTTGGAACGGGTTTACGGGCAGCGACAGCCTCGGCCTGCTCAGCCCACAGAACAAAACTGGCCTGTTGGGTCCCCACGCGGCCAGGTTGCCTTCGGCCCACCTGGTTGACCAAGAGTGGAACTTGTTCCCTGGAGAAGGGCAGTCCCTGCCGCCTGGTTCCAACGTGCTTGGGAAGTCATGGAGCCCGTGCAAAATGAGTGAAAGCTCCCCAATCTTCTCGGCCCATTCGGACCTTCCGGAGAAACCCTGGAGCTTTGGCCAGCGGAACTTCGGCTCCAGCCAGGGAGCTTCTTCTTCTTCTTCTTCTTCCAGGCTTCCAGAGGAGCTCTGGGGGCCAGTGAAGGCAGAGGAGCGGAGGACGTCCACCCTGAGCACAGGGTTGCACAGCAGGCCGTGGTCTTCCTTCGGGTCGCTGCCCACCATGGCCTCGCGGGTGTGTGGGGAGAAGCCATTCTCTCCCTTGAAAGGAGAAGGGAACGCCATGGGGCTGGGATGTGGACCTCTGGAGAGGCCGTGGGACAGCTTCAGTCTGGACGACAGCATGGAGGAGACGCCCGAGAAGAGCATCAAGGAGGAAGAGGAAGAGGAGGAAGAAGAAGAGGGAGGGCAGGGCGATGACGAAGAGGTCTGGTCTGACAGCGAGCACAACTTTTTGGACGAATCCATTGGCGGGGTGGCCGTGGCGCCGGCCCACGGCTCCATCCTCATCGAGTGCGCCCGGCGAGAGCTGCACGCCACCACCCCGCTGAAGAAGCCCAACCGGTGCCACCCCACCCGCATCTCCCTCGTCTTCTACCAGCACAAGAACCTGAACCAGCCCAACCACGGGCTGGCCCTTTGGGAGGCCAAGATGAAGCTGTTGGCCGAGCGGGCCAGGGCCAGGCAGGAGGAGGCGGCCCGCCTCGGTCTTCAGGAAGAGGTCAAGCCCTTCGGCAAGAAACGGAAATGGGGGGGCGGCGTGGCTGCCGAGCCCCAGCCGAAGGAGAAGAAGAACACTGTCCCCACGCGGCAGGCCCTGGCCGTGCCCACCCATTCGGCCGTCACTGTGTCCTCCTACGCCTACACCAAGGTGACCGGGCCCTACAACCGCTGGATCTGAGGTGGCCCATGACCAGGCGGGCTCTCCTTCGGCCAACTTACCTCACAGAGTCTGCAGCACTGGAGCGCGCAGTGCTGGCTTTCGTGGTGCTTTCCCCCCCTGCCTTGCACGCGCGTCAGAAGAGAAACGCAGCCCCCCGAGCAAAGGGCCACCTTCCCGTCTCTCCACACGGGAGCTGAGCTAAAGAGACACACCTGCTCTTCCTTCCTGGTTCTCTTTTTCTCCAGTCACCGGATATTTATGTCTCTGCATTTTTTAAGATCTGTAGATGTCACTGCAACAACAAGAGGAGTCCATCACCTCCTTTCGCAAAGGGGAGGTTTTAAAGTAGGCTATTGGGTTTTAAACTACAATCATGACAGCTCTGGAACAGGGGACGGGGCAAAGCAGGACCAAACGGGGGGTCCCACCACCACCCCGAAAGCTTTCTCAAAGACTCCCGCTCCCATCCTCCGTGGTGGATTGGTCTGGTAGTCCAGGATCATTCTTTTTAATGAAATGGAGTGCATGTTTTAGTAGACCAGCTTAGGTCCGTGAAGGCCAACCTTGACACTCCAGCTGTTCTTGGACTTCAGTTCCCAGAAGCCCAAGTCTCTGTGAATCCATACGCATGGATTCATCTGGGCTATATGGGTGTGTTTTACTTCTGCTTCCAGGAGTGACAAGGGTAGCGCAGGCCGGATGAATCGCAGTAAACCCATTTGTGTGGATTCAGAGACTTGGGCTTCTGGGAATTGAAGTCCCAAGAATAGCCGGAGTGCCAAGGTTCGCCATCACGGAGCTAACTTTTAAAATGTCACCTGAAGCATCTCATAATTTACGTGCCTCTCTGGAGGAAACCACAGCAGAATAGATGGGTGGATCTGGTCTAAAATTCATAGGAAGAGGGTGTTCGTCTGCGCATTTTAGTCCACAACATAATGGCAGCTGGGGGGGGGGGGGAGGATCTCGTAGCTCTGCCAGGTCTCCTCCAGACGTTAGATGTGACTAAAAATGTTGACGCTGCACATAAACAAATATATGATCTAGTTGAAACTGTTGAAAGTCTTAGCTTTGCTCTGAACCTTTGGCTTCATCTCAAACAGTTCCCAAAGTAGGTAGAAAGGAGAAGAAAGAATATTTGGATTCTGTTTTCCCCACGGTCCTGTTTTTATCTAAAAGCACGGCAGGGAAGATTACAAAAGGGTGAATGACGATCCATGGATGGAAATTAAAATTTCCCCCTATCCTTTTGAAAAATTGTCTTGAGTGAACCAATTTGTTGAATCCAATCCAATTTGTGCAGGGAAAGAAGGATAACTGAGGAGAGAAAGAAAGCGGGAGGGAGATTTGGAAACCGAGAGCATTAGAGATGGAAGAACAATCTTTGAGGTGGTCCAAAGATGGACATCTTGAGGCTGTTTCCATCTCTGGGACGGATCAGTCCAGTTCTGGGTGGGACTTAAATAAAACCACCTCCAGTTGTCTTTCGTTTGCCTTCCCACTGAACAGCCAGCAGGAAGTAGAAAGTTTACTCCTCTTTCCATGTTTTCAGGACAGAATCACCCGTCATCGTCATTGCCGCCGCAGTTGCTTTGGTTAAGACAGGGCTGAGAAAGGCAAAGAGCCTCAGGTTAATAAGCTATTGTGTCTTTAAGAAGAAGGCAACCTGACCAAAAAAGCCTCTTGTGTCATCGCCTGGGCTCTCCTTTTTACCGACTTTTGTGCAGGGTCCAAGGAAAAGGATGGACTTAGCCTTGGCACTCCAGGTGTTGATGGACTTCAGTTCCCAGAAGTCCAAGCCAGCACACCAGCTGGTCAGGGAACTGAAGTTCAAGAACACCTGGAGTGCCAAGGTGGGCTCCCACTGGCTCCATGTTTCTCAGGCATTTTCCGCTGGTGCCCGCTTACCAAATCAAAATAGCCATTCCATTTCAGTTGCAAAAATGAAATCTTCTACGTCTTGTAAGCATGGCTGAGCTTTCCTGGTGCTGTTTCCTTAACGGGAAGGGGAAAAAAATCAAACTCAGTGGATTAGGAAGGGCCAGAGCAGCGCGCGGTGCTTTAGCCTTTGAAACATAACTCGCCTTTCACTGCCCATTCTGCCTCGAGAAAAGCAGATTCATGTACTTGTGGTGCTGTAGACAGTTTCTCCCTTTGCAGAAATGTGGGGTTGCTAAGAGGTCTCATAGAAGGGGGTAGAATCCGTTTCTCCAGTTCAGAATCCTCTGGACATTTAAATGTATAATCCAGGGATGCCCAAACTATGGCCTGTGGGCTGGATCTGGCCCCTGGTGCCAATTCATCCGGCCCACATCGCCCTCATAGCTCCCGGAAGCAGAAGTAAAATGGGGGCTGGATCTGGCCCACAGGCTGTAGTTTGGGCAGCCCTGGTTTAAGCAGAGAAAATGTCAGCTTAAAGTCTATCTCATCCTGTTGCAAAACAGATGCCAGGGTGCGTTTTACTTCTGCTTCCGGTGGGAGAAACCACGTGACCGGTCCACTGAACCACATGCCCAGCCCACAGCTCAAAATTTTTGGGTCCCCCTGGTATAACCAAAGGCCAGTTGAGATCTGACATGCTTTGTAATGGTTGTGAATCTTGGTGGGAAATGGCCACTGAAATAGTTTGGGGAAGTTTTTGGACCATGTGTGGACTTTTGTCTTATCTGGGAGAATGCAGGGCTAAATTATGAGATTCTTATTGGTTGTCCCCTTTTAATTGGTTTATTTGGGGGGGAGGGGTTGAGGGACTCACTTTTGGCTTCTGTAGAGGTGAAGGAGGGACCTGTTTTGATGTTTGACGTGGCACCTTGGAAACATCTCTCCACACCTTGCCAAAGGTGCCCTTCTTGGACTGGAAGGTTTTTAAAAAGTCTGTGGCCATTTTAAAAAAACTTATGGGTCTTTCTGTGTTAAAACAGGAGGTCAAACTCGTTCAGTAGAGTAGACCCTACTCAGAACGTGCTTTCTCAGAGGTGCAGAAACCCAGAAGAAGGAGGAGTCCTGAGAGAGAACTGGAGTAGTCCTCGCTTGGTTTACGTTCTGCACTGAACAGGTGCCTTTGGACAAAAAGACCGCTTGCAAGTTAAAACCTGTTTTAGAAATTAAGATGTCTTTACTAGGGACTCTCCCTCCATCTTTGCTAGACAAGCACCAGAGGAGAGAGGAGTCGCTACACCCACGATGGCCAACCTTGGCAGCACGCCAGGTGTCCTTGGACTTCAATTCCCAGAAGCCCGAGTCTTTGTGAATCCACACGAATGGGCGTACGCGCAGTAAACCCATCCCTGTGGATTCACAGAGACTTGGGTTTCTGGGGATTGAAGTCCAAGGACACACCTGCCGTGCCAAGGTTGGCCCTCGCTGCTCTAAACCATCCGGGGCATTTTATGTGGTTCTGATTTTAATCTGTAAATAGAGAAAGAGTTTTTTTTAAAAAAAATAGAAGCACTTTCACCAAGATTTAAAAAGAAAGAAAGAAAAATTACCCAATAACTTGAAGAGCAGTATGTTTTAAAACAAATTATTGCAGGGGGGAAAAGTGTAAATAGAGACAAAATATTTAACATGCTTTTCTGTCCTTAATTTTTGTTCCTTGGTTTACTGTAAGATTGCTTATGTGTCCTAAGAGAGGTCGATGAAATGGAGTGGTTTTTGTAATAGGTGCTCCTTTGGCATCCCACCGGTATGGATCACTCCTGTCCGGTCAGATTGCTAGGCAACGTTTCAAGCGTCACGGAGTGACCGCAGCCTCCATCTTGCAGGGCCTGATCCTCTTCAGGTGTAAATCGGCCATTGACTTCCATGGGGGGCCAAACTGCATGCTGAGCAAAGCCATGCCCCCCCACTGTCTCTTCAGACTGCAGGCGTGAGCATTAGATGGAGTTTAGTCGTGTCTCTCTGTTGGTTTAATTTAAAAAGGTGTCTAGTGGTAGACATTTGCAACCTGGACGGATGTTTCAAGGTTTGCCTCCCTGCTTTCTGGTGCTTTTTTCCATACAGACCAAGAGGGTGGGCTTTTATTTTAATTTTGTTAAAAAAAGGTCTTTGGATCCTCAAGTGGGAAAGTGATGCTTTTTAGGTCTTTTTGTGAACTGCTTGCCAAATCAAAATATCCTTTCTCACACCAGTTGCAAAAATGAGATCTACATCTTAGAAGCACGGCCGAGCTTTCCTGGTGCCCACAACTGGCCTTTCCATGATGCTGCCAAAGTCAGTTTCTTGGAAGCCAAGGGGAGTGGCAGGCAAGGGGTTAATTCCCTCGCTAGCTGGTAGTTATGGGGAAATGTTGGCCTTAAATCTCTTCCCCGAAGTAGTTTATTTTATTTAATTTTTTTGCTTCTTTGCTGGTGTCTCACTAGACAGCTTTTGAAGGGGAATCCCTTGGACGCTTTTATCTAGGTGAGGTTAGAAAAGCAAGAAATTGCAATATATGTGGGGAAGGAAAGGACTGGGTTTTGGGAAAGGCGACAGGACTGTCAACCAGCTGAAATCCTATCAGGTGGTGCTGAGCTTCTGTTTAGGGGTGAGGTGCCCAAACTACGCCCTGCGGGCCGGATCAAGCCCCGACGGCAATTCATCTGCCCTGTGCTGCCCTCGTCGCTCCCAGAAGCGGAAGTAAAACATAGTTCTACTTCTTGCAGGAGTGTCAAGGGCGGCGGTTGAATTGGCGTGACCGGCCCATGGACCAAAAAGTTTGGGCACCTCTGGCTTAGGGCCTTTTAAGAATTAGGTGATCATGACCATTTTACAGCCAGTGAATTGATTGCTTTCTGACTGGGAAAGCCAGTGACTTTAAGGTCTCCAGGGCATCCTTTTGGGAAATGCAAAGTTACATTTTCTCTTTTGGAACTTTAAAAAATACAGGTGCTCCCCCAAAGTCAACTTTATTTTTTTCTCCATTTTTGGCCCATGGCTTTTTATACATCTTTTCACAACAGGAAGAGATAAAAATTGGCTGAGTTAATGAAAAAGCCAAAGTTTTTCCTTCTTTCATTTCTACTGACAATTCAAAGGACCAAACTCCCTTCAAACTGGTGCAAGTCCAGGCTGATTTAAACTTGAATCCCATCTCCATACAGAAACAAAAATGCCTACGGCAAAGTTCTTATTTATTCCAGATCGGACTTGGCTGTTTTCAGAGAGTCGGCCTAATCTTGTTCTCTGTTGCTTCACTCCCAGACTTGCCAATCTGATAGTTTGGCTTTCTGGCACAGAATACGAGGCAGTTCCCCCATCCTGGGAAAGCTCACTATCAAACCCAGGGATGGCGAACCTTGGCACTCCAGGTGTTCTTGGACATCAATTCCCAGAAGCCCAAGTCAGCACTCCTGCTGACCAGGGCCTTCTGGGAATTGAAGTCCAAGAACAGCTGGAGTGCCAAGGTTGGCCACCCACTGCAGCAGTGGGACGTTTGCATGCCGTTCCACTTCTCAGCCGGGGGCCTGGGGAAAGCTGCCCAAATTCGCACTTCTGACTGGGGTTGAAATCCTGCGGCCTCCTCCTCCTCTTGACAAGGAAATAACATGGGGTGGAGAGGGGGGCAGCTAAATATCACATTGCTCTCTGCAAAAGGGGAAAAGGGCATTCGTCCTTGCTCCGGTCTTTTGCTTCCGAGCCCTTTGCTTCATAAGGCAAATCAGCCTTTAATTGTCAGGAATTGCTTATTGCCGGTTGCCTTTTGGTTGACTGGGGTGGCCTGGAGCTTGTTCATTAACAACGACAACAGAAACCACCAAACACAACACTCTTGGTGCTAAATCAACCAGTCCATTATCTCTGGAGGAATCTTGACAAAAAGGGTCCAATCCTGCTGCCCTTGACAGCCTTGGCCGACCCCAACCCAACCCCCTTTTTGGCGTCCCTGCTTGAAGGCTGGGTATGCTAAGGTTGCGTCTTTAACCCTTTCTCCCTCCCCTGCCGTGCTGGATGGGCCACCCCATGACCCAGGGACATATGGCTCACCGCTTTGGGCCGCTTAATCTCTTGCGTCAACTCAGGAGAGCTTTGGCAGATCGTCTTAAAGAGCCGCTAGTGAATAAAATGTGCAAAAGAGTGGAGAGGGCAAATCTGGAGCTCTTGAAGCAACAGGGAGGATGGGGGACTCCGTTTGCCGTAATTTCAGAGGAGGAGGAGAAGGTGGCTGATAGTTGCTTGCAAGAGACTTTCTCTTGGGTCTAGAGCAGGGGTGTCCAAACTACACCCTGCAGGCTGGATCTGGCCCCCAACACCTGTTCGTCTGGCCCACGCTGCCGAAAGTGGAAGGAAAACGCTCCTCCAGATCCAACCTGCAGGCCGTAGTTTGGGCACCCTTGCTCTAGAGCAGTGATGGCCAACCTTGGCACTCCAGGTCTTCTTGGACTTCAATTCCCAGAAGTCCATGTCGGCACACCTGCTGATCAGGGCTTCTGAGAATTGAAGTCCAAGAACACCTGGAGTGCCAAGGTTGGCCGTCATTGGTCTAGACTGTTGTTTAGCCTTCCGTAGATGCTCTGCTATGATTAATGCCTGGGAGCTTTTGAGGACCTAAGAGCGCTTGGCGAGAGCATGGTTTACAAAGCCCTCTTCTCTCTGAATCCACACATGTGGCGACTGCCTCCTGTACCTGGAACAAAACCTCACTTGATGATGTATAATATGAGACCTTTTTTTAAATGGCCAGGAGACATTATTAGCCATTGGAATCTTGCAATGAAATGGTGCTACATTGGTGGGCTCTTTAAACATATTTACTAATACTATTACTACTACTAACTACTACTATTCTATTATTATTGCCAGATCCTATCTTGCTAAGGTGCTATTGTGTACGCGGAACAAGAGATCTACACTTGAGAGTAGAAAGTGTTTTGGCATTTGAAATATTTGCCATTCCTAAAATTTCCGCTGTGAATCTAAGGAGGACCTGTGCTCATTTTGAGCTCCTTTGCGTTGTGTGTGTGTGTGTGTGTGTGTGTGTAAGTACAGGCTGGTCGTTTGACACATCCTGGTGGCTCAGTGCCGGGTGTCAAAAAAAGGCCGGGAAAACAGCTGGATATGAATGAGTAAAATGGACTTGCTTTCTTCGAGCAGGTGGAAACAGCATCCTGCAAACTGAAGGGAGAATGCTTGAGCCAATTTAATAAGAGTTCGTGGTGCAAAAGGGTCCATAACCCAGTGTATTGGTAATTATTTATTATGCAAAAAAATAGAGAGAGAGAGAGATTTTTTTAAAAAGGTGCTGAATTGCAGTTTTGAGGTCACTCCCAGAGCAGCTATTATGATGATTAGTAAATCAGTGGCGTCGTTGTCTTTCTCCTGCTCGCTCGCTTGCTTGCTTGCTTTTACTGCTAACATCCTGGCTTCGTCTCGCTCGGCAGCGGCAGTCCCGGTTCCCTGGGAGAGACGCCCTGCCGGCCCCTCTTTGTAACCCGGGATGAACTGGTGGGTGTTCTGTCAATGTCAGGACTGAGTGTAGCCCCAGCCGATGGGAGGGTGGGTGTGGAGCAGGGGTGCCCAAACTACGGCCTGTGGGCCGGATCCACACACCCCCGCCCAATTCATCCGGCCGCGAAGCCCTCATCACTCCCGGAAGCGGAAGTAATATGCAGGTCGGATGAACTGGCATCAGGGGCCAGGCCTGGCCTATAGGCCGTAGTGACCGCCCCCCCCCTGAACCAAGTGACCAGCCCACGGCCCAAAAAGTTTCGGCACCCCCGGTGTGGAGGAAGGAGTCAGTCTCTGGACCACAGAAGAATTTGCTAACCCTTTAGTCACAAACGCCGCTTCATTTTGCAACGTCCAGGGGGGCTTTTCCATTGCATAAGTACTGTACTATATTACGCTAGGAGAGTAGACCTATGCCTGGAAGTTTTACAAAATACTCTTTCGGTGCTATTTATTTTCCGCCTCTCTCTCTTCCTCCCATATTCACAAAAACCTATTATAAATGTGTATAAAAGCCAGGGTTTTGTCTTATGATAAGCTTGTTGTTATCACAATACATAGGAAAAAAAAATACCTCAAAAATCAAAAGTATTGTGGCAACCTGTGATTCAGCTATCGCTACGGAATGGGTACAAATGCGGTTCTATATTTTATTACTTCGACACTGTACTTGACATCTCGCAAACTGTAAGGCCTTTTTAAATCCTATTCTTGGGCAACTTCTCATAACCTGGAGGTGGAATGAAAAGTTTCTTGGAAGAGTGGGAAGCACTTCCTCTGCCTAGGCCAGTGGTGCCCAAACTAGGGACCGGTTACGGCCCGCAATGCCAATTCATCTGGCCCGTGAAGCCCTCATCACTCCTGGAAGCGGAAGTAAAACGCGCCCGTACGGGGGCGTTTTACTTCCGCTTCCAGGAGCAACGAGGGCTTCACGGGCTGGATGAATTGGTGCTGCAGGCTGCAACCGGCCTCCGGGCCTTAGTGACCGGCTTCCTGAACCACATGATCTTACAAAATCTGGCCGACTCAGTGCATTTGAATGGGAAGGTTCTGCCATGTTCCGTTTAAGGGAAATATTTCCTTTGGGAATGGCAGGTTTTACTCATCAAACCCTGAGCAAAAAGCCCTCATCCTTTCGAACAGTTATTTCGGTGGTTCGGCTTAGGGACCGAAAGGAAAGGTGGAAGGAATTGGATAGATTTGGCCATCTCTACCCTTCGGCCTTTGAGCAAAAGTGCTTCCCAGAATGCTTCTATGTTCCAAGGGCGTTAGAATACCCATGCTTTAAAATCCACACATTCCTGCATTCGGAATACAGTAGACAGTTTTGCTTGTGTAATCGAATAAGACACACTCATTATCCACATTGATCTCACACACGTTTTGCCTAAGAATAGTCAAATCAAACTGGCCAAATTCTTCTGTTCCAATATCAGGGATTATTATTTTTTAAACAAGTGAATTTTGTTTGCTATTTCCCCCTCCTAATACATGCAACCTCCCCCTTTTAAAATAGCACCCATTGCTTGGAGTTTATTTACTGCTGTTCATTCTTTGGAAAAATGTGCATTGTCTAGCTGGCTTTTCCGGTTTATTTTTTCATGTGTTTTTGTGTATAAGACAAACTATAGGTATAAAACAATGTTCGAAATGCTTTTTTAAAAAAAGTTATGAGACCTGAGGAAATAAAGAGGTTCAATTTGGTAAACTAATTCAGCTTTGTTAACGGAAGGCGGTCAGTTCTCCGTGTGCTTTGATTCCTTGTCCCCTTGAATTCACCATCACCAACACACACTTGAAGATTTCTTTGTTGATTTGTGACTGTGGCTACTTGAAATGAAGTTTTATCTGGGGTTGGTTGACAAACAGTAGATTTACAATGTCTCAAGGCAATAGGACTTATGTATTAAACTGTAGATATACTTAGTAAATTTATGCTGATAATTTTATTTTGTATAATTTTCCCCCTTGTATTTTTTTCCTTTCACACTTTTTTCACCCTTCAGTGTCTTGCTGAATTTATTTTTTAGGATGCCTAAAAATTGCAAGTATGGATCCTTTTTTTAATTTGTATTTTATTATGTTACACAACCAGCTGGTTTGTGAAATGTATTATTCCTGATATCTTTCAACTATTGTGGGTGTTTTAATAAATTTTATATTTATTTTTTGCACTCAACTTCCGTGTGTGATTTTTCTCCTCCCCAATTGCTTTGGGTTAGGATTTGTTTTCTACACAACGTGTTTACTTTTACTTGTATTGCAGAAGAAGTATGTACAGTATAAAAGTGCATCCATTGAAAGCCTCCTGGCTTGTTTGTTTTCTCACTCAAACAGAGATGAGCACTGAACCCTAGAGTTGGATACGACTGGCTTTCGAGCAAGGGAAATCTTTACCTTTACAGAACCCAAAAATAAAAATAAAAATAAAGTTAGAGCAATACCTTTAAGGCCAATAACAGCACAAGGGTAAATTATGAATTGCAGGGACTAACCTTGACAAGCTTCATTCCCATAGGGTCATACAAGGAGGGTGCAGAAATAGCAGTAGCTGGTGCCATCCTTATACACACCCAAGAGGAGGTCTTTTGCAAAGGTAATGGCTTTTAATTGTCTACTCAAGGTGGGTTCTTGCATGTGCATTCCAACCCAGCACATCCAACAGAGTATACTCTGCAAGAGGTTTAAAAAAACACATCATTTGTGTTTGTTTGTTTTTAAAAGTAGCATTAGTTTCCCTAAATTTCAACCATAATTAGTCCTCTTGCAGCCTTCCAAGCAGGATTTTAAAATATCTGGGCAGGATTCTGGAAAGTGTGGTGTGTTCCCCCCTCCCCAATGCAACAGTGTCAAAATGAATTTTTAAAATAAATAATTAAAAAATAATTGATTAACTACATTATTATATTGCCCATCTGGGATAATTCCTGGGTGGTGTACAATTAAATAAAACAACAGCAACACTATGCAACAAAACACCACCAAAATAATACAAATGACCAAACAAACAAACTTTATTTAAGGTTACAAAAGTAACTTTTGCAAGATCTGATCAAAGCAATTTAAAAACAACTTCTGCCTTTCTTCCCTGCAAATGTGAGTGAATGAATGCATGAATCTGGCATTCTCAACCTGTGGGCTGGATGCGGCCCACGGTGCCATTTCATGTGTGCCCCCCAATGCCTCCACCACACCTGGAAGTGCCATGTGCTGGATGAAGGGCAAAATGGCCGTCCGCCCCCAAAGCTGCCTGAGGGAATGTGACCCAATGGCCCCAGGCTTTAAAAGGTTGAGAACTCCTGACATAAATAAATAAATTAAAGCTCTTGGGGTCCAAAGCGAACTCGGAAGCACCCCTCCCAACCAGACGCCTGCGCTCCTCTATACATTCTCCTATCTCTATGCGTTCTCTTATCTCTATGCTCCGTCGGAAGGGACGCGAGTGCGGGAGCTGCTGGGCGGATCAGGGGTGTTGGCCGGTGACGTCATTTCAGGGCGACGCGCGACGCGTTCTCCTTGGGCAAAATGGCCGCCGCTTTCACAAGGATGTTGTCCGGACGAAGGAAGGTCGGTGTGTGGATTTTTTTGGGGGGGAGGGGAGGCACGAGGGGGGCCACAAAGGGGGGGGGCGCCTCCTTTGCCGCTTGGGTATTTTGGCTGCCTGAGGCGTGTGTCGCAGGCCAGGCAGGCGACTCTTGTCCTCCCTCCTTTACCATCCCTATAGTCGTCGTCGTGCCAGGTAGGAAAGGTAGGAGGCCTAGTGGGAAGGAAGAGCCTCTTGGGAGGCCGAAAAGGCCCGGCTAGGTGGGAGCCCTGGGCCGCCGAACCCCGCCGAAGGACATCCAGCAGGGAGAAAGGCGAAGTTTTACACCTGGGGAACAAAAGCCCAGAGGCACCGTTACAAGAGGTCGGGGTGGTGGTGGGAATTCTCGGCCCAGGTAACACTGCGAGGGAGGGAGGGAGAGCTTGGGATTGGAGGTCAGAGACTGAAGTAGGAGTCGGTCACTTAAACTCTCCCAAGAGATGAACAGCTTTTAGGTAAATAAAATCAGCCAGAGAGGTTTTGAAATGGAAAAAGAGAATTTCATCTAAGTTTTACAACCATAACATAACATTACACAATAACACATGATCATGGTCTATCCTCATGCGTGCATGCATTGGTCTCGGATCCATACTTAGATCCAAGGACACCCCCCCCCCCCTGATTTAGCCAGCCTTTTATACCCTTCACGAAGCTTCGCACACGTGTTCTTCAGTCCAGAGGCCACCACCCTCCATGGGCGGTAGGTGTGTCACACTTTATCTTGATGTTACATACATTCTAACATGTTCAGTGGTAAACATGTCTGCTTACTTCAGATAGGAGCCTTTGGGGTGTGTTCCTCACAAAGCTAGCTGTAAACAACTCTTTAACTAGAGAGGGTTGCATAATTCCAAGATGGCTCCGCTCATATTACAACCTTATTCTAATTGCATACATGGCTTTGTAAAGGGAATATGTCAACATACTAGAAGGGGACAGCCCAAGATGAGATGGCTAGATGGTATTGTGGAGACAGTGGGCGCAGGGCTGAGCGAGTTGAGGGGGATGGTGGAGGACAGGAGTGCCTGGAGGACAGTGGTCCATGGGGTTGCAGAGGGTCGGAATCGACTGTGCGACTGAACAACAACAAAACTAAAATATGCTAATTAATTCACACAGAGTGTCAAGTCAACAGTGCCATGTGACAGCAAAAGAAAGGTCACCACTGTTTCAGGTTGCGTTAACAGAGGACTGCAGTGGAACAGCCCTGAAGAGGGAACTAAGAAACTACAGCAGGGAGGTGGAGGCAAGGAACATGAGATGCACTTACACACAGTCTCCCATGAGAGTAGCGATGGCTCTTCCTATTGCATTGTAGGATTTTACTTTTCCGGTGGGACCCAAAAGGATAAAGAGGAATCTGAGAAAAGAGGAATAAAACATACGTTTAAGCCCATGTAGATGATGATTGTAGACTCATCATTTATATGGTCCCATGTAGAAGGGACTGCAGTGGCTCAAGTGACTGACGGGAATGCAGAAGGTCAGCAGTTTGATACCCGAATACTGCAGGATGGAGTGAGTACCCATCTCTGTTCCAGCTCCTGCCAACCTAACCGTTCAAAAGCAAGACATTGCAAGTAGATAAATAGGGACCACTTTGGTGGGAAGGTAAGTTATGTTCTGTGCACTTCAGTGTCCAGGCATTCCTGCCACATGTCCATGGAAACGTCTGCAGACGTAATAAGCTCAAACTAAAGGAAGCCTGATATAGGCTGAATATCAGGGAAAACATCTTAATGTTTTGAACAGTATGATGGTGGAACCAATGGACTCAAGAGATGGTGAGCATTCCCAACACTGGAAGCATTCAAGAGAGAATTGGGCCTCCATCTGTAACACAGTAGTTGCTTTGCCTTGATTCCTGCATTGAGCCGGGAGTTGGATTCGATGGCCTAAAAGGCCCTTTCCAACTCAGCTATTCTGTGATAACTGGTGAGCTTCCCTGCTAAGTGGGGATTTGAGCCCAGAACTCCTGAATCCAGTATGGTTCAGTCCTACATTACATCTGCATAGTGTGATTTCTTCCTGGTGGGGTCCTGGCACTGGCTGTGGAATAGAGTCTAAGACATCGGGAAGGGAGCCTCCATATAGTTTTGCCCTTGTGATTTATGGCATGGGTCATCATAGCTCAAGGGCAAAGTGCTTCCCCTCCCACACAAAAGATCACACCTTCATTTCTGTGCATCTTCAGGCAAGATGTGGAAGGCTGTCTGCCAAACCCCCCTAGAGAGCTGTGTCTACATAGTGCAAAGCCCCTACGAAGTTCAGTGGGACCATTAGGGTGATTTGGCATGAAGATAATTCTTTCCTTTAGGGACTCTGGCATGTTTCATTAGATTTACCTGATTAATGTTTCCACTTTCCATTAGATACTGTTTCTCCTGCACAAATCAGTGCAAAGATTTGCTTCACAGACGGATGGGGAATCCAGAATGGTGGAAATCCTGAGAGCGAAGTTCCCTCAGGCATCTTCAGTAAAAGTTGTAGATATATCAGGTAATTAGCAGCCCATCATTTTTTATCAGAATGCTTATCCTCTGAGATTATCCTGTTTCTCTGACATTTCAGTCTATCAGTTCTAGTCATGTTCTTTGGGGAAACAGAATAAGTCTGCTTCATTTTCTCCACGAGAGCATCTACCATCTTAGTAGTAAGGTTATCGCACTTTGCTGAAATAGAAAGTCAATTTGACATCTGAACGTATAAACCCATGGTAAAAATCAAATACATTTTGTCAAGGTGGCTGTGGAGCAATGTATGAAATACATATCGAATCGGAAGAATTTAAGGAAAAAAGGACAGTACAGCAGCACCAAATGGTCAATCAGGTAAGTGAGCCGTTAACTTCTGAGATAGGGAATCACTTTGCCAGTACCGGTACCTTCATGTCCATGTATTGGTTGTTTTATTTGGGTTGTCTTTAGGTTCATTTCCCAAGACAGTCTGATCTTTGCTGGTCAGATATTCCCTGCTCTCTTGCATGTCTTTTTGCATTGTCTGCAAATGAATACAGGAGTCAGTCTTTAGACTGAGACTAACATGGCGCCCACTTCAAATGTTTTGAAATTTCTTTGTTTTGGTCATCTTTGTGCTATGAATTATTGTTATTTTTTGACTAGTTGCTTACACCACTTGTCTCTTCTAGGCCTTAAGTGAAGAAATCAAGTCAATGCATGGACTACGGATATTCACCTCTGTTCCCAAGGACAGAAGCTAGGACCAACAGATGGCACACAAGACTCATCTGGGAGGCCTTTGAGAGATTGCCACTGATGAAGTAAGAGGTTTGTATCGACCACCAGTCCTGCTACTGCTTCCTTTCACAAATGTGCTGTTGAACAGTCCGCAAGGACACAAAGGACAGGCTTCAGTAGCAGCAGTTGATTCAGATTTCAGAGTTGGCAACCACTGACTCATTGCTCTCCTCCAAAGAACACTGGTATCAAACCATAGTGGGAATCTCTTTATATACCAGTGGTACCAGCATCGAGAAGGAAACAGACGCATGTTGTAGATCCAAGCGAGGTCTCCTGGCATGGCATGGCCATTCTTCCTTTATTTTAAATGCAAAAATTAGTCACAGAACAAGTGACAGTCATGGATAAACGCAATGGATATTTTTTTGCTAGAGTTTTAAAATAATTCTGGGTCTCACAAAGGAGTACCAGCTGCCTCATACTCGAGTGCCTTTTTTATAATAATGTTGCTTTAAACAAGCTGTTCTGTTTAGCTTTCCAAATCGTCTAAATGGTATGCTTTGTGAGTTTTGGTGAGCTTTCCCTCATCTTGTCCCAAAGGCATTATGCCATCTGTTGTTTTTAAATTAGTCTTTGTTTTTTTGAAATATCAAATAAGCTATACCCTTGGTTAAAAATAGTTGTTGACTGTCATCTGATCAAAAGTATTGGAAATCTGAAAATAAGAAATAAAAATGCCACCTAGACATTTCCTTCCAGGTGACTTTTATTAATTTTCCTGGGAGGTTGGCCAATATTGTACGTGTTTACTAAATGGAAAGAGCATAACCGGAATGCACTATTCTCCTAGAATGCAAGTATGTTTTCTAAACAGTAATGTTTGTTTCATTGCCTCGTTTTAAAGCTTGACATGTAAAACAATCCTAAGGTATTTTCCCTTAGTTAACTAAGGAGCACCAAAAGATGTCTGGGCATATAGAAGTTTCTTTAACCAGTCATTTGCCCATGAATACACTGAATAGTTCTTCACAATGAACTGGGAAAGAAAGAGCAGGTTCTAGACTCAACCTACCTCTTTGCTTTCCTCCATTTCCCCTCTCTCTGCTGATTGAGGACGGGAAGGGGATGTGACCCTTTTGTTTTCTCCTGGGGGGCATGTGGCCCTTTGATGACAGACACATTGCCCTCTGCCAAAATATGGCTTGTTAATGTCAGATATCTCCTGCTAAACAGAGTGAGGGGAAATGGAAAAATGTTTAGCAGATACTGTATGTTTAACTCAAATGTTTCAGGAAGGCAGTCATGGTAACTGAATGATTACTGCCACCTTGTGGATCAGTGCTGTAGGAAACCTCTCACCTCTGGTCCTTTAGGGGTTGTTCAAATACCACGGGACCATTTTAGGGGGGAAGGGGGTCGACCAAAAGTCAAGAGGTGGTGGTGGTTTGGCATGAAGTCATGTGACTCCAAAATTATCATTTGCTTTTCGCATCCAGCTGGCCATAGACCTATCTTCGAACCATGTGATTTTTTTGGAGGGGGCAGTCAAAGGTCACAGAAAGTCACAGAGGGTGTGTGTGTCAAAAAGTGGCCTATTTTAGATCACGTGGTATTTGAAACACCCTTATCAGAAAAAGAGAAGCATCCTTTCAGATAAAACCTCTCTTTTCTTCTGGAGGTGCAGGCTTGAGTTCCAAGTGTTCATTAGAATATCCTGGTTTATTGGAAAGGGTGACTCTTGGCAGTAACAAAAACTCCCAATTTTAAGGCCAATGGTTTTTATTAACTCCTCCACTCTACCCTCCTCAGAGTTGTAGTCATTGACCTCTTCCAGTAGAAGCTATCCCCGGGACTGGTCTGCAAAGGAGGCGGATGGGGACACAGCAAAGTTGATGTTGGGAGGGCCCTCGTTGGTCAAGTGGGAGGAGGATCAGGGTCATGCAGACCTCTGGCTCCCTTCTGTGAGCCCACCAGTCTCCTGACTCCTGTGGGCGTCGAGTCATGTGTGGTTAATCTGGGACCCTCATCCAGGATCTTTAGGAGAAGATGAAATAAGGAGATGTGCCTCAGCCTTAGCTGAGATAGGAGGGGTGAAGATTGGATCCAGCCCTGACTTTGTTGCAAGGGCTGAAACCAGAGTTTCCCTGATTTCAGAAGGTCTGCTCTAGAGTATGACAGTGGAGTTGGATCCAGTTGGTTAGATTCCAAAAGAGGCCTTAGTTCAGGCGTGGCCTTGGCCAGCAAAGGACATTCTTTTTGCTGCCTGTGCCTCCTCTACACCTGACGAACTTCTGCCTGGGCAGACTTCGAAGGACCACCTTCCAAGCTCATGTGGCGCTCCAGTCAATGGGAGCGGTCCGCCGGTCCGGCTGCGCCAATCGTAGCGCCGGGTGAGAATTCGAGCCCGCCCTCCTCCCTCCTCTCACCCCCAGGTGGCTGACGTCACGCCCACCCCCCTGGCTCCTCCCTGCCTGCCTCTCAGCCAATGGGAGGGCCCCCGGCTTCCCAGGGGGCGGGGCGGAAGCGCCCGGCGGAGCCCATATAAGGCACAGCAAGGGCGCGGGACCGGCGCGTTCCATCCCGGGATCCTACCTGGGCGCATCTTTCCTCCCGTCGCCATGGCAACCGCAGGTACCGCCGCGGTGCAGGTGCTGCGCCTGCTGGGCAAGGCTGCCTCCGTCGGGCGCTGCGCCTCCTGCCGCCGCCTCCACCTGAGCGCTCCCAGGTAAGCGGGGGGGGGGGAGAGAAAGAGAAGAGCCTCCTGCTCCCAGCGCAGCCTACCTGATCACTCGCCGGGCTACTTGCTGCCCCAGATCGAGCCCCGGGGACTACCTGGATGCAGAGCGCGGTAGGAAGGGGTGGTGGTCGCCGGTGGTCGCCCGGCAGGCAGCGGTGTCTCTCCCCGGCTGCGTGCGTCCCGGTAGCTCGGCGGTCTCGGTGTGGGTCTCCCCCTCTGCCTGCTGCCCCCCAGCGGCGGCTCCGGGCTCTGCAGGCTGATGAAATCGCCGGCGCCGCTTGCGTGGTGGGCGGAGGGCGGGGCGTGGGGAAAAACGTCCCAGCGGGACTCGAACCCCCGAAATAGGGTGGGGGCGGACCAGGGACCCCTTTCCTGTCCCGGCTCTACCTTGCCCGTCGTGCCCAGCTTTTCCTTTGCCCTCCGGCCGGCGGGGCATCTCAAGAAGGGATGCTGTGGAGGTGACCTACCTACCTGCCCGTCCAGGTGAGCGCAGGCGGGAGAGCTGCGGTCCAGGCGGCTGGCCAAAGCCAGACCAAGGGACGCACAGTCCTGCCTTTCTCCCTCTCGCCTTGCTCCCCTCCGGGAGACCTCAGGGCGTAGCTACCGCCGTATCTGCCGTATCAATTATACGGGGGCCACAAGGGCCCCCCCCCAACGTGCGTAAGCAAAAATTAATAAAACCTTCCCAAATTTTAATTAGGATGAATAAATATTTCTTTTAATTTTATGCATTTTTTTTTCTTTTGTGAGAAATCTTTACCCTTCCTAAGGGCCCCCAAACAAATTTTTATATGGGGCCCCGCCAAGGCATGCTAGGCTCAGGGGTGCAGGGGGAGACGCGAGGGGGCATTTTTATACCGCCCCACCGGGAGAGATGGAGCTCCAAATAGATCACAGAGGAAGCAAAGCAACAAAAAAAGAGAGACCCCAAAAAGTTGTGTAAAGTCTGTTGGTCTTGCATTGAGGGACCCCCAACCCTATTCATCCTGTTCTGGGTCCCACGCCAGGCCGGGAGGGCGAGGAGTTCCTCAGCCAAATCTCCCTTTTCATGTCCTTCCTTGACCAGGGTTAGCGTCTCCCTCCCTCCCTCCTCTCATTTGGTTTAGCTCTTGTGTCCCCTCAAGAAGGTTTGTTCTCGCCATCAAGCGCTTCCTGGATCTGAACCGGCAGTCTTGAAGCTCAACTTCCATCCAAGGGTGGCATTTCCTTGCCGAGGTCTCTTGGCATCCGCTGCTCCTTCTTCCCTGATCATAGGTGGAACCATGCCAGGCAAAGCTCATTGTAAAATACCTGTATAGTAATTAGTCTTTAAGGCAGTGGTGCCCAAACTAGGGGCCGGGTGCACTGGTAAAAAAAAAAGGGGAGGGCAGGTCTGTTTTCTTTTTTTAGAAATATTTTTATTAATTTCCAAAAAAAGATGAAAAATACAGAAAAAAGGAAATACAGTAATACCTCATATAACATTAGTATCGAATAACACTAAAATCGCATAACATTAAGGAATCTGGGGGGAAGAATTGCATCAGATAACATTAAGATCCTATGGGATGCTTCAGATAACAACCGCTAAAGCCTGTGTGGTTACAATGTATCTCTATGGATCCCATAGGATTTTAACATGCATCGGATAACACTAAAAATCGGATAACACCAAGACTTGTGGAACCAGGTTTTAACGTTATCCAAGGTTTTACTGTACAGTATAACAGTTCAATACAAAAACATAATTACATTACTGCATAAAAACTTTAGTAAATGCTCTTACTCATCAAATTTATTCTCTTTATGTCTATTATTTTTCATGTAAAACAAGGTCATTATTTCTCTATTACCGTACTACATAACCAACAAAAAAAATGCATATAATCACAAGGGATATATACATTGCTGGTGTGTGTGTTGCAGTTTATCTCAGCCTTCTCTAGATCAAAGTTAGTGGCAAATGAGATAACCCTGGGGGACGCCCTGTTTCTAGTTGTGGCATGTCTAAGTGAGTGTCCCACACTTCAAAGAAATGGTCTGCTTAAGTTATCACAAACCTAACCAAACCGATTTTCAAATTGCATCATGTGAGAAAAGCTGATTTGCACTCGGAGGTCCCCCCCCCCCCAGTGAAGGAATTCCTCTTTCTGTAACATCTGTTTCTGTGTGGGATTGGCTGCAGTGGAGAGCTGTGCGCTGTTGGGAACAAAATTTGGCGGCTTCTTCTTACTGTCTTGGTCAGACTTTAAACTTCCAAAGCGAAGCTTTTTCAGTGAATCCATTCCTTAGTTGCTTTCGCCTGACCTAGTGTGAGAAGGATTAGCTGGCAGCACAAGATTGCTTTTACCAGAGTCAGAGGCGTAGCTACCGCCGTATCAGCCGTATCAATTATACGGGGCCCCCGGGCTACGGGGGCCCCCAACGGCAAAAAATAAAATTAAAAATAAAAAAGATCAAAAATTTACTGCGCATGCGCAGAAACTCAATCTGATGCATTGTGCATGTGTCAGATTGAGTTTCTGAGCATGCGCACTTTATTGGAGCCATTTTTGGCTCCAATTTTTTTAAAAAAGCCGGAGTCGGAGAGTCGGAGTCGGAGCTGCAGCTTTTAAGCAGCGAGGCAGCCCCGACTCCGAGGCCCTCCCCCCGGTCGCCGCGGGGGCTCCCTGCCTGCGCCAGCCCGGGCGGCGCTCTCCACGGTCGCTGCTGGGGTGGGAGTCCACCAGCTGCAGGACCAGCTCGCGGGCGCGCCCCGTCCCCCGGCAGGCGGCAGGTCACCTGGAGCGCGCCTGGAGCTGACCTACCGCGCGCGCCTGGAACTCACCTGCCGCGCGCGCCTGGAGCTCCCCTGCCGCGCGCGCCTGGAGCTCACCTGCCGCGCGCGCCTGGAGCTCACCTGCCGCCTGCGTGCGGGATGGGGCGCGCGAGCTGGTCCTGCAGCTGGTGGACTCCCACCCCAGCGTCGAGGTGGAGAGCCCCGCCCGGGCTGGCGCAGCCTGCCAGGGAGCCCCCGCGGCAACCGGGGGGAGGGCCTCGGGGCTGCCTCGCTTCGCCCGCTCGCCTTCCACAACTGCCCCTTGCCTTCGCCGTGCGCGGCGAGGGAGCGATCGGCAGCAGCGGCGGCGCGGCGGCGGTGACAGCAGAGGCGGAGGAAGAAGAGGCCCCAGGATTAAGGTAAGTGAGGTTTTGTGTTTCGGGTGGGTGGGTGGGTGGGTTGAGGTGTGTGTGGTTTTTTTTTTTACATTTTAATTCTATTTTATTTATTTTATTTTTTTTATTTTATTTTTATTTTTGGCCCCGCCCACGACGTCATGACGTCATGACGTTGGCTCCCCCCATGACGTCATGATGTCATGATGTTAGCTCCGCCCCACATCTAAAGGGCCCCCAAACAATTTTTATACGGGGCCCCGGCAAGGTAAGCTACGCTTCTGACCAGAGTATGCCTGATGGTGGTTCAAAAATACCACACTGTCCCAGGAGGCTCTTTCTGTGTAGCCCTAACTTTAGCTAAGGAAATCTGAGTCTTAACTTGGCCGGACCTGAGCAGGGCTGACTGCACAGTTTTCAGGGAGGTTCTTTCTGTAGACCCCAGGAAACGTGGCTGGGATGAAGCGCATTGAGAGGGTGGGCTGATCGTAAAGGGAACCGGCAGAAATGTGTTTGGGAGGCGACGGAACCTTGTCCTACGAACCCTAGACCAGTAAATTGCACGGATTAATTTGCTAAAGCTGTCCACCCAATTTACCAACAGAAGCATTGCTTTTATCAAAGCTGCAAGTGTGCATGAGTGGAAGGGAAAGCCAAGAGCCATTTAGCGGAAGAAGATGCAGCACAATTAAGCAGCTGTTGTATAATGACGTGGAGACGAAGAAAAAACATGGTAATTTCCTCTGGTGAGTCCTATCTGGGCAGCCCGTGGGCCGGAGGCGGCCCATGGCACCATTTCAGGTCCCCCCCCACTGCCTCCACCACACCAGGAAGTGCCATGGGGCGGAGGAAGGACAAAATGGCCTTCTGGCCCCCAAAGCACTCTGAGGCAGCGTGACCCGGTCCCCGGCTTTAAAAGGTTGAGAACTGCATTAAAAGCAAATCCTCTAGTGCTGTGATGGCCAACCTTGGCACTCCAGCTGTTCTTGGACTTCCATTCCCAGAAGCCCAAGTCCCTCCCTGTGAATCCACACCCGGAGTAAACCCATTTGTGTGGATTCACAGGGGTTTGGGCTCCTGGGAATTGGAGGACCAAGAACAGCAGGAGCGCCAAGGTTGGCCATCACTCATCTAGCATTTGATGTGGGCTTTTTGAAGAGGGTTTTTGTGGGTGATGCAGTCTTTGCATTCCACACTGCCTAATGCAGACTGAAAGCATTGTTGAACTTTAAGATTCCCCCCAACCTCTTCTACTTGCTTAGAGATAAGGAAATGCCCGGAGGGGCCACGTTTGTGCATTTCAGTTTATCTGGTAAAACCAGAAGTCTCCTGGCGGTCTGTTAGTCATTAAGTTAGTCATCTAGTTGCATTTAGTTGTGGTTTGGTTTTGTCATACCTTTCTGCTTGCTTGCAAACACACACACACCCTCCAGAGCTACAGGCTTGGATGTGTTGGATTGCTAAAGTCACAAAAACAATTAGAACTTGTCTGGGATTTCGAAGGCCTTCTGCTGGAGACAAAGCAGCTGTGTGTTAAAAAGTAACTTTCCTGACGTGTAGGAGGCCAAGCACCAGGCGTTCCCTTATCTCGTTGTGCAGAGGTTTATCACTGGAGGAAACCTGGGGGGGGGGGGCACCCACCCACCAGCATTTGGCCCTTTGGAAACCTAGTTGCAATTTCCCCCGTTTCAGTTTTGCAGAATGTGCAGTGCTCCAAAGTAATTGTATAAAATGTATCAGAAAAGAACATTCCAATAAAATTTGCATTTATTTAAAAGGCTGGATCCAGCTGGCAGAGGAATGAATGGGGCCTTATGAAGATCAATGAGAAATGCAAAGAGTTTCAAAGAGGAAAGACATTGAGAATACCGGAAAGCGAGAATCAGCAATACACTACAGAGAAACATGAATGAACAACATAACATCATACAGTTGTACCTCGCTTAAAGAGCATAATGCGTTTCACAGGATTGCTCTTTAAGCAAGTTTGCTCTTTAAGTGAAACACCATTGTAAATGACCAGTTGTGGGGGGGATTGTGAACCTCGATTTCTTTGTTAAGCGAATTTTTGGTTGGTTTTATTTGTTAAGCGAAGCGAACGTTCAGGGGAAATTCTGCTCTTTAAGCGAGTTACTCTTTAAGCGAGGCGCTCTTTATGCGAGGTTTGACTGTATAATGACAGTATGGAAACATTCTGCGTCCCAGGCTGAGGGGGGGGGGGCATTGTGTGGCAGGAGTCAAGCCCCAGGGCTGCTGGCTGTTCCTAGCCCAAAATTAGCAGCAGCCACTAAGATTTGAAAAAACCTTTCATTTTATAACTGAGACAACCAAAAGTCCAGGCGACCCCCAGATTGGCTCAAGAGGGGACACATGGCAAATGGTTGGTGGACAGGCCCCCCTCCTGCCATGAGCAGTAAGATGCCCAAAACAGCACGTATGCAGCGGAGAAAACCCAACTGCATAGGCCATAAATCTAACACTAAAACCTTCAACCTAAATCCCTCAAGCCCATCTTCTGAGACAGAAATACACATCCTAAGAAAGTCCCAGGGAGAATGTATTTGTATTGAAATTCCGCTCTATTAGAAAGCACACCTTCAGTAGGGGCATCATTCGCCTTTACACATGAATGAGTTAAGTACCAGTGGGGAACAATGGGGTCCTGGCCTTTGATCTGGTGGCCAGAGACAGCCAACGCATGACTCTTCTTGAAAACATGAATATTAACAGCTAGACCTCCAGAAATGAGCCAACACTCCCACCAGAAGCAGAAGTAAAGCGCGCCTTGCAATCTGTTTTGCAACAGGATGGAATAGATTTTAAGCTGCCATTTTCTCTGCTTAAACCAGGGTTGACCAAACTATGGCCTGCATTCCAGGTCTGGCCCCTGACACCAAATCATCCAGCACACGCCGCCCTTGTCACTCCCAGAAGCGGAAGTAAAACACACCTGTATGGGTGCATTTCACTTCCGCTTCTGGGAGCAATAAGGGCGGTGTGGGCCAGATGATTTGGCATCGGAGATGGCTCTGGCCCACAAGCCATAGTTTGGCCAACCCTGGCCTACCAACTGCAACAGAAAATGCGAGAAAGCGTCAACTCTTCATAAGAATTCCCTCCCAATCTTCCTTCACCCATGCAGCGTTTCCAAGTCTAACTTTGATTTAAATTAATATCTTACCTTTTCCCTGCAGAGGTTTAAAACTAGAGACCGCTAAGACAGGATGGGTTGTGCATTATGGCAAAGATTAAGCAGATGGTTATTTTTAAAGCACAACTGGATTAAGAGCAGCTTAAAGGCGAGGAAAATAATATTTCAGGCTGCAGCCCTGTTCAAAACCTTGTCCTCAGTGCCTGCTCACAAGTGGCACAAATACCAGAGGCTGGTGTGTGTGTGTGTGTGAGAGAGAGAGAGAGACTTTGATGGCATCTAAATAGCACATCTGTGTCTGAAAACACACAACGTTCCGTTGCAGGACATGAATAGCAAATATTCTCTGGGCCAAAATCTCAGTGGTCTTTTCTTGATGGCCTCCGGAATGCTTCTGGGGATGTTTGTAGACTTTGCACAGCATCCAGATTTTGCACAACGATTCTCTTTCTTTCGTGTCCCGATCCAACCCCAGGACTACCAAAATGAAATCGCTTTCTTGCCTTGGGCGTTGGCCAAACCGAAGTCTGTATTATATATTGTACATTGTTGAATCGATCATTGTTTGTATTGGGTATTAGCAATTGATCATATTGTTATTTTGTTTATTCTGCACTGAGTGTTGTTTATGGATTGTATTCTGATTATATTGTGTGTGTGTATATATATATGCATAACTGTGAGCCGCCCTGAGTCCGATATCCTCTGATTGGGTGGGATATAAATATAAAAATTAAAATTAAGTCTTCGTTGGCGCAGGTTTCTGCCAGTCACCGGCAGACCAGCAAAGGAGCCCCGGATTCTGTCTGTCTGTCTCTCTCTCCACATACAGAATGATGAAACACTAGAGCCGTGATGGCAAACCTTGGCACTCCAGATGTTCTTGGGCTTCAATTCACAGAAGACCAAACCCCCATGAATCCACACGAATGGGTTTGCTGCAATTCATCCGGCCCGCACTGCCCTCGTCACTCCCGGAAACAGAAGTGAAACGTGCCTGGATGGGTGCGTTTTGCTTCCAGAAGCAATCAGGGTGGCGTGAGCCGGATGAATTGGCATCAGGAACTGGATCTGGCCCGCAGGCTCTAGTTTGGACACCCCTGCTTTATAGTGTGCTGGTGTCATCCAGCAGTGACAGGCCTGTCGCTGCTAGAAGAGGCATCCAGGGATGCTATCAGGTGGGTCTCTGCCGGCCACTTAGGGGTCCCGCGTGGGGCGCCTTGGACCCGAATCCCTGAAGGTGTTGATTTGCAGGTGGGGAGCAGAAACTTCACCGGCTCTCTTCGTTTTTTGTAAAAGGTTTTTGTTTGTTTAGTAAAAGGTTACCTTTGCTTGATAACCTGTCATATCCAATTCTAGGGTTTGGTGCTCATCCCTGTTTATAGCCAAAGAGCCAGCGCCGTCTGCATCTGCAGACATTTCCGTGGACATCGTGGCAGGCATGCCTCGAAACCGGAGTGCACGGAACGCTATTACCCTTCCCACATAAGTGGGTCCCTATTTATCTACTTAGAGTTTCTTGCTTTCAAAGTGCTCGGCTAGCAGGAGCTGGGACAGACAATGGGCACTCACTCCTTCGTGCAGTGCTCGGGTCTCGAACTGCTGACCTTCCAACCTTCCAGTCGTTAAGTTCAGCATCTTAACCACTAATCAGAGAGTAAACAAAGCAACAAAAATTGTTCTGGCACCTTAAAGACTCACTCCTGTATTTCAACGGAAGCTTTTGTGGATCAAGTCCACTTTGGTAGGCCGAAGAGTGAGGCTCTATCGAATCCACACGCCTGGTTTTACTCTGCGTGTAAATCTCGCTCCCATGTGTCTGTCTCTCCCTATTTTCTGACCTGTTCCTCCTCTTTTGGCAGGAACGAAGCGATCGTCATCTCCGGGCGGAAGCTGGCCCGGCAGATCCGGCAAGAAGCCCGCCACGAAGTGGAGCAGTGGGTGGCGGCCGGCCACAAAAGGCCCCACCTGAGCGTGGTCCTGGTGGGGGAAGATCCTGCCAGCCACTCCTATGTCTTGAACAAAACCAAAGCCGCGGCAGATGTGGGTAAGTTGCGGAAGGACCTTGTCCAACCGAAGAATGTTCTATTTATGAGCTCTCTGTAGCGTCTATTTCTGCCCCCCCCCTTTATGCTCTTATCAAGTTATTTGTGAATCCACACGAATATGCGCAGTAAACCCATTCATGTGGATTCACAGGGGACCACAAAGAAGAAGAACAGTTACGGGTAAGCAACCTGCCCCTATAGAGCCCTGGTGGTGCAGGGGTTGTACTGCAGCCAAAACATTGTGAGTTCAATTCTGACCGAGAACAAGGTTGACTCAGCCTTCCATCCTTCTTAGATCAGGAAAATGAGTGTCCAGCATTGTGTGTGTGTGTGTGTGTGTGTGTGTTATTAATTAACTTGTGAACTGCTATGGAGCAGGTATAGAAGTGTAATTGCTACCGCTAATTGCTTTTGAGGGAGGTGTGAGTGTGTGTTCTATAAAACAAAGGAAGTCCTTTGCCAAGTCTACCCCAAAAGAAGCCGTTTCCTATTTCATACCAGCTGTTGTGTCGTCCATGCATTGCGGCTGTTTCCTTTCTTCTTGCCGTTCCTTCTGCTTCGCTCCCATGCCATGAATCCTGTCCAAAGAAGGCCAGCATGGTAGACGAGGGGTTGAGTTCTGGGTTCAAATGTCCACTCGGCCCATAGACAGGGGGGGGGGGCTTGGGGGTGGCAGCGGCCATGATAGACCCGGCCTTGAGTAGCGTACCTGGAAAATCCCCGTTGGGTCTCAAGGACTCCGAAGCCACTGGAAGGCACAGAATCTGAGCAGCCCTGCTACTGGGGCCCCTCCTGTGCCAACCTGATCTTGGAGGGAGGGAGGGAGGGAGGGCTGGACTTCGTGAGGGCTTGGAAAGGTCACCCCCCCCAGGGACTGCGGTGGCTCAGTGGTTAAGACACTGAGCTGGAAGGTCGGCAGGTGAGCTGTTTGAGACCTGAGCGCTGCATGATGGAGTGAGCTCCTGCCTCTCTCCCAGCTCCTGAAAACCTAGTCGTTTGAAAACAAGACATTGCAAGTATATAATGGGGGACTGCAGTGGTTCAAGTGATTAAGACACTGACTGGAAGGTGGAAAGTCAGCAGTTCGATTCCTGAGTACTGCAGGACACAATGAGCGCCCGCCTCTGTCCCAGCTCCTGCCAACCTACTTGTTCGAACACAAGAAATTGCAAGGAGATAAATAGGGACCGCTTGGGTGGGAAGGTAAACAGTGTTCTGTGCTTGGCACATGTCCACAGAAACGTTTGCAGCCACAGACAGCTCTGGCTCTTTGGCTATACACAGAGATGAGTACTTAACCCTACAGTTGGATACGACTGACTTTATGTAAGGTGAGAGAAGACTCTCTCTGGGACGGTGAGCCTGTTTCTGGGAGGTGAAGAGGCAGAGCCAGAAGTGGCCTGAAATAATAATGCCGCAGTCGGTTTCTGTCTCGCCTGTTCGTGGCTAGGCTGACTGTGGACATGGCCCCTCCGCGTGGCCATGTTGGGTTGCATCCAAACCATGTTCCTGCAAGGAAGGCTTGGGCAGCTGCCGAAGCCCAGACTGGGTAGCAGCTGCCGCACATCTCTTCCCTGCAGCTGTGGCATCGGATGTCAAGAGAGACCCTTTCCGGGGGCCAGAAATGCTTCTTCTGTGGGCTGCCCGGATGGCCCTCGGGGCTCTGGTCTCAGGGATCAGATGGCTCTTCCTTGATCTCCATTACCTCCACCACCTCCTCCTGTAACTCGACAGTGAGATTCCGCTGTCCTAAAGAAGGCACGCGACACGCAGGGAACTCCCCAGTCGCTCCAGAATGCCTGGCTTGGTTTAGTCTGTGCCAGTGAGTTCCTCGCGTTGTTTGCAGGCTGATGGAGTAATTGGGGGGGGGGGGGGAATACCTGCGGGAAATGAAATCCATAGCCCTAAGACAGGGGTGCCCAAACTATGCCCTGTGGGCCAAATCAGGTCCAATGCCAAATTCATCCAGCTCACGCACCCATATGGGCATGTACTACTGCTTCCAGAAACGATGAGGGTGGTGTGGGCCGGATGAATTGGCATTGGGGTCTGGATCCGGCCCACTGGCCATAGTTTTGGCACCTCTGGTTTAAGCAAAGAAAGTGGCAGCTTAAAATCTATTTCATCCTGTTGCAAAACAGATTGCAAAGCGTATTTTGCTTCTGGGGGGAGGAACCCCATGACCGGCCCGCTGAACCGTGAAAATTTTGGGGAACCCCTGCCCTAAGACCTACTATCCTACAGAAATGTATTCTGGGTTTCCTGGGAAGGGTCGAGATGTTTGTGACCTCCTCTGAGCTCAAGGATGAAAGAGGATCACATAGAACAGAGTAAAAAACAGGTTAAAAGTAAAGCACTCCCTTGCTCACAAGCCAGCCATATCCGACTCTAGGGTTCGGTGCTCATCTCCATTTACAGAAAAAGAGCCGGTGCTGGCTGTGTCTGCAGACGTTTCTATGGTCATCCGACAGGCATGACCAGACATCAGAGTGCCCGATTGCTGTTACCTTTCCTGATGAAGTGGTCCCTATTTGTCTGCTTGCAATTTCTTGCTTTTTGAACTGCTAAGTTGGCAGGAGCTGGGACAGACGACAGGAGCTCACGACGTCCCTGTGTGCTGCTTCTGGCCTCCTCCTCCTCCCTCCCCATCCTTTGTAATGGTGGCCTCTCCTTTACGGGACATGGGACCCTCTTCTTCCAAATCCACAGCTGGCCACGTTGTACAGACGATGAGCCTGGAGTTGTTTGCGGCTGGCCTTTTCCGTACTCCAGAGGCTCCCAACCAAAGGCCCAAGGGCCAGATCTGACCCATGGTGCCATTTCATGTGCCTCCCCACCCCTCCCAAGGGCATTTGAGAAAAAAATGCCCCCCCCCCCCCCTGAAGCTGTTGGGACAAAACGGCTGCCTGCAGGCAGGGCAAAATGGATGTCTGGCCCTCGAAGCCGACTGAGAGAGCGCGATCCGGCCCACGGCTTGAAAAGGTTGCTAAGCCCTTGCCCTGCTCCATTCACGTGCTCTTTTGTGTCGCTTTGCTTGGCACAGGGATCAGCAGCGAGACCATCCTGAAGCCGGCTAGCGTCACCGAAGAGGAGCTGCTCGACCTCATTGCCAGCCTCAACCAGGACACCGACGTGGACGGATTACTGGTGCAGTTGCCTCTGCCTGGTAGGTGGAACATCTTAAGAAAGTCTCCATGGCCCATTGGTTGCTCCGCTAGGGTAGGACTCGGAGGCCCCCCTCGTGGTCTCTCCTCGTTCAGCCCCAGCAAAACGAACCCACACCTCAACCTGTAATTCCTCAGCGCCATTAGAGGTGGAGGGTCCGGAGGAGCCCCTTCCCCTCTCCTTGTAAAGCATAGTAGTGAGTGGTACTGTCCATCTTGTGCCATATCCTGTTCTGAATATTGACAATCCTCATGGCGATCAGCCATGAAGATCGTCCTGAGGACAATACAATGCAGTGACTGCCTTTCATCTGCCTTCTGCATCGCAGTGGGACTCCCAGAGTACCCTGACCCAATTCCACATGTCACTTTCCCGTCCGGAGACCTTTTGGCATGCAAAGTCCTCCTCCTCATCATTCCCAGGCCAGGGTGGATGAAGCTGCTGCCCTCCATCCAGAGGGATTCACGTGGGACCATTTAATCCACCACCCACCCTTCCCTCTGGACTTCTTTGCCACCCAAGGCTGCTAGTCCTTAGGGTGGGGTTAATGAACCACAGCCTGACACTCGGCATTGAGTGGCTGGCAGTTCGGTCTACTCTGTGAGCAGAGCAGGGTCAGTTGGCCAGACAAGCAGGGGCTGAGATCTGGTCACTTGACATGAATATCGGGCGCTTTGGTAAGAGAACTTGCCCCTTTGGCCCCCGCGTCACTTTCTTTCCTCGCGGTTCACTTTGCCCCCATTTTCTGCCGCAGAACATATTGACGAGCGGAGTATCTGCAACGCGGTCAACCCGGAGAAAGATGTGGACGGCTTCCACGTGGTAAACGTGGGCCGGATGTGCCTGGACCAGGACTCCATGCTCCCTGCCACCCCTTGGGGCGTGTGGGAGATCATTAAGAGGACAGGTAAGGAAGAGGGGAAGGTAACGCTCCATGGGTGGTGCCCGGGGTCTTTCGGACGAAGGCTGAGCTCATGTGCCTGTTCTCTGCCTTCCAGGAATCCCCACCCTGGGCAAGAACGTCGTCGTGGCTGGCCGTTCCAAGAACGTCGGGATGCCCATTGCCATGCTTCTGCATACGGATGGCCGGCACGAGCGCCCCGGAGGTAAGAGGGAACGGATGTCCAAAGCCATTCACCTGGAAAAGCAGAGGCTCCATTCTGTCCCCTTGCAAAGGTCGATCTCAGGGGTGCCCACACTATGGCCCACCGGCAAGCCGACACCAATTCATCCGGCCCACACTGCCCTTGTCGCTCCTAGAAGTGGAAGCAAAATGCGGATGAAGTTTGCTTCTGAGGGTGGCGGGGGCCGGATGAATTAATGTAGGGGCCAGATCCGGGCCGTAGTTTGGGCACCCCAGAGAAAATGGCAGCTTAAAAATCTTATCTCGCCCTGTTGCAAAACAGATGGAAGGTGCGTTTTGCTTCCGGTGGGAGGAACCACGTGACTGGCCCAGGGCCCGAAACATTCGGGGGGGCCCTGCCTTCTGCTGTCTCTGTGGAAGGTGGGCTTCCCTGAGAGAGCCCATCATCATCATCATCGTCGGCTCTTCCTGTAGTAATAGGAGAAGCTGTAATTCAACGCAGGCTGCTTGAGGAGGGAGGGGAGGCTGCCTGTTTGAGCTCCCCTCCTCCCAGGGGCCTCTCCAGTGCTCCTGCTTCTCAAACCAGTTTCCTCCCGGCTCCCTCATTGGAGTCTCAGTGACCTTTTCCACCGCCTCTGCTTCATCCAAGGAACGATTCTATTTCGGAAGAGAGGAACCTGCTCAGTTATTCACATGAAAGCCAAGATCTCCAGCCGGAGTCAGGGGAGGGGGGGGGAAGACGCCCGTCCGTCCCTGGCTACAAAAGGCAGAGCGCATCTACTCCCCAGGCGATGACTTACTACTATTGGTTGATTACACGCATCCATTGCCTCTCTTTTAAAATAGAGTGCCCAGGGGGACTGGGAAACAAAGGTCTCCAGTTGTATCTGACTCTAGGGCTCAGTGCTCACCTCCGTTTATAGTGGTTGACCAGCGCTCTGCAGACGTTTCCGTGGCATGCCTCCACACTGAAAGTGCATGGAACTATGTTTACCTTTTCCACCGAAGTGGTCCCTATTTACCTACTTGCAATTCCTTGCTTTCGAACTGCTAGGTTGGCAGGAGCTGGGACAGAGACGGGAGTTCACTCCACCGTGCAGTACCCAGGAATCAAACTCCGACCTTCCAGAGTTCAGCTGGCAGGACAGGTGTGGGGCAGTGATGGTTCATTGACCCCCACCCCGCTGTTTTTTTTAACATCTCACACCCACTCTCTCCCTTTTTAATGTCAAGGAACTGTTTTTATCTTGTTGAATTGCTATTTTAACTGCTTTTTAGATGTTAATCTTGCTTTTATGAACAGAAATGAAGAAGGAAGTTGCCCGGGGTGGACCTTGGCAGGGTCAAGTCGTACCTTCTTCTAATGGGTTGTGCATTGTGTGCCTATCTACCACAGCTCCACCTGAGGCAGTGATGGCAAACCTTGGCACTTGGGTGTTCTGGAACTTCAGTTCCCAGAAGCCCAAATCTCTGTGAATCCACATGAATGGGTCTACTGTGCATGTTCTTGGACTTTGATTCCCAGAAGCCCAAGTCTCTGTGAATCCACACGAATGGGTTTACTGTGCGTACACAGTAGTAAACCCATTTGTGTGGATCCAGAGAGACTTGGGCTTCTGGGAATTGAAGTCCAAGAACACTTGGAGTGCCAAGGTTGGCCATCATTGACCTAAGGAGTCCCTCCAGACCCCTGTTTGAGGTGATGGACCAAGGATCTCACGGTAGCAGCTTCTTTTCAGGCGATGCAACGGTCACCATCTCCCACCGCTACACTCCCAAAGAGCAGCTGAAGAAGCACACGATCCTGGCTGATATTGTGGTTGCAGCCGCAGGTACGTTCCTCCTAGCCGGTGCAGGTGCCTGACATTCCCTCCTGTCTCTGGAGGCACCTTTTGTGCAGGTCTGGGGTGTGTGTGTGTGAAGGAACTGCGGCTGATGCCAGGTTCCCTCTTTGCCTGGTAGCATGTGCATGAGACCTACGGGAGGTACTGATGGCGGTCTCGCTCACCTGCAGGCATCCCCAACCTCATCACGGCTGACATGATCAAAGAAGGAGCGGCCGTGATCGACGTGGGCATCAACAGAGTCCAGGACCCGGTGACGGCCAAGCCAAAGCTTGTTGGCGACGTGGATTTTGAAGGTATGGGAGAATTTGAATCTCATCTTGACCGATTTGGTCTCCCGGTATATTAAACAAAACAAATGCAGGAGAAAGGCGATATCTTTACAGCAGGGGTTCCCAACCTAAGGCCCATGGGCCAGTTCTGGCCCACAGTGCCATTTCATGTGGTCCCCCACCCCTCCAAGGGCATTTGAGAAATGAAATGGCCACCCCTTTTGAAGCTGTTGGGGCAAAATGGCCACACACCCTGTCGTGCAGGCAGGGCAAAATGGCTGTCTGGCCCTCAAAGCTGGTTGAGAGAGTGACCCGGCCCCATGCTTGAAAAGGATGGGAAACCCATGCTTTATAGGATCACTTTAAAAAAATCAAACCTTGTCTGAGCTTTCGTGATTCAAGGCTGCTTTTTCAGGCAGGCGTCAATTTCTTTTGGTTGGGGGGGGGGATTTTAAAGGAAAGTCCCAGACGTTCGTGGCACCATGTTTGAGCCAGGCTTTGCCGCTTAGATGTGAGTTGTGGGTTAAAACAACAGGCTGCATCTTTTGAGTTTTGTTTTTTTTAAGCTGAAAGTATTGCCTTTTGTCTGATCCCACATCTGTCTTCGTTTGTTTACGGGATTAAACAGTGCATCTAAAAACAAGAACATTAAGCAAAGAGGACATCTGGATGTCAGGCCCTCATTGCTCCTGAAAGCGGGAGTAAAATGTGCCCGTACGGATGCATTTTACTTCCACTTTCAGGAGTGATGAGGGTGGTGTGGGACGGATGAATTGGCATCGGGGCCCGGATCTGGCCCCCTGGGCTGTAGTTTGGGCACCCCTGGTATAGATTAATGCCATGAAATCTCACTCTGGTGTCTGACGAAATGGACTTGATCTCCTCTTGCTCCAGGGGTCAAGCAGAAGGCCAGCTACATCACGCCAGTCCCCGGCGGGGTCGGGCCCATGACGGTGGCCATGCTCATGAAGAACACCATCATCGCTGCCAAGAAGATGCTCCGTTCCCAGGAGCTCCAGGCTTTTGGCGCTTGACGGCTGGGCTTCCAGCTGCAAAATGCGACATTCCCGGCAGGCCTCCCTGGGGCAGACGGAAGGGCAACGCGACACTTAGCTACGGGGCGAAGGCAGACGGAAAAGCCGCTCTCGGAAATCGATCTGCCTCAATGCAGGGCATTGGGGGGAGGGGCAAGTATGAGCCTAAGACATTCCCTTCTCCTGCCAACCTGGCAGGCAAGTGGGTCCCCAAAGGCCAAAAACGGCCCTCCCGGGGGTGTCCACAAAACGTCTTAGCCATGCATTTCACCAGGTGAAACGGAGTGGAGAAGATAACGCTGTTACGCTAGGATTATTCCGCAGCTATTCTGGACTTAGATGTTTGTCACTCTTTGATTTTTTACAAAGCCTTATTTATTTATGTCCTGCTTTGAGTCACTCCTTGCAAAGTCGTCTCTACATCTTGCTTGCGATTTCGAATCCTGTAAAGGATTCCGTTGGCTTAAAAGTTAAGCGCTGTTTAGACTCTGCCTTACAAACTGGAGGAAGGCTGTCAATGCCTTTTCAAGTGTCGTCCCTGTTTACTGTTGCTGAATCTGTTGGGTTGTGCCTGAATAAACAAGAACTGGTGTTTTACTGGTGTATGTGTGTATGAGTGAAAGTGAGTGAGTGAGTGCAAGAGAGAGAGAGAGAGAGAGAGAGTGTGTGTTGAGTCCTGCAACCCAACTTTGCTAAGTTCCAGGAACTGGTCAGAGGACACTGTCTGTCTGTCTGCCCATCGGTCTGTCTACTGCAGGGGTGCCCAAACTTTTTGGCTGCGGGTTGGTCACGGGTCTAGCGGGCCGGCCACATGGTTCTTCCCACTGGAAGCAGAAGTAAAACGCGCCTAGCAATCTCTTTTACAACAGATATGTTTTGCAACAGGATGAGATAGATTTTTTAGGCTGCCATTTTCTCTGCTTACAGGCACTTTTTTTTAGTTCCGCTTCCAGGAGCGACGAAGGCATCGTGGGCCAGAGGGCATTATCGTCAGGGGCCAGATCAAGCCCACGGGCCTTAGCATGGGCAGCCCTGTTCTGTTGCCTCTTCTAATACAGAGCAAATGTTTTGACAGGCTGTTGGGGCTGCAAAACCACCAGGCTAGTAGCACACCTCGGGAGTAAGGGATGCAACCATTTTATTATAGCGTGTTAGAATATAAATTCTTACTATACAGTTGAGCTCTCCAGGGCTTCGGATCTGTTCCTGCTGAAATCGGCCGTGCATGGAGCCGACTTGCTCACGGGCAACATTCTCCAGGGGTTTGCACGTGTCTTTAAAAATAGCACGGAGAGTGACAGGGCCATGTTGCACGATCCTGAGGCTCCCCCCATGCCCCCCACCCTGCCAGTGTACTGGCATTGCCTACCTACTCATAAACCAGGGATGCCCAAAATTTTTCGGCCGTGGGCCGGTCACGTGTTTCAGTGGGAAGGCCATGTGGCTCAGCGGGCCAGTCGTGTGGTTCCTCCCACCAGAAGCTGAAGTAAAACGCACGCTTGCAATCTGTTTTCAACAGGATGAGATAGATTTTAAGCTGCCATTTTCTCTGCTTAAAGCAGGGGCGCCCAAACTATAGCCCACAGGCCAGATCTAGCCCCCAATGGCAGTTCATTTGGCCTGCACCACCCTCGTCGCTCCTGGAAGCGGAAGTAAAATTTTACTTCCGCTTCCGGGAGCGACGAGGGTGGTGCGGGCCAGATGAATTGATATTGGGGGCCGGATCCAGCCTGTGGGCCATAGTTTGGGCACCTCAGTCATAGACAGTCTCCTTAGATGGACATCATGTACTAAGCACTGGCGGTGGCTTCAAGACGATCCTGGTAGGAAATGAGGGGGGAAGATCCCAAGGCCGTGTTCCAGCCTGAATGATGATGAGACCCAAGAGCAAGTTGTCACCACCTCAACGTCCTAATAACCCTGTTGTACTTAATTTCTTTGCGTCCACCAGGACTTGGTCCAAACAGCCATGATAAACAGGAGGACAGATTCAAGTTTCTCAGCTTCATTTCAGCATATTTACAAAGTTACAAAGAGTCCGCATTAGTTTCACGCTTAAACCGGGTCCAATATTGAGCAGGTTCTGTACAGGAGAGCCGGGCTTGGAAGTCAAAAGACGTTTTGTAAAGGAGACCCTCACCCCCTCTTGATCAAATGCGGTGGTGCTGGAGGAGGAGGAGGCCAGGGAAGGTGGAAGGGAAGGTGGGAAACTGGTGCAAAGCTTTGAGTAGGGGAAGAAGAGGCCGCCTGGCTCGTGAGGGACTCCAGGATCTGCTGTGAGGCCACAACGAAGCTGACGATGGTTGGCTTGGCTGGAGGTGCCAGGATTGGGTGGGGAAAGCCTCCCGGGGGATTCACCAGGGTGTGCAAAGGTGGGCGTTGCCTTTGGGAGAAGTTCCATCTTTGTGTGCCAAGGAGAAGGCATGGCGGACACCTTTCCAGCAGAAAAGCGCCTTCCATCTCAATCTGACAGGTAGACTTTGTCTGAAGGGAAGCAGACTTTCCAAAGGTCATCTTGGACGCTTAGGTCCCCACCTCTTTTCTCTCAGTGAATCTGGTAGACATCCAACACCAAAGTTACCTGCAGAATGTCCGTGTGGGCGCTACCATCTTTAGTGAGGCCATCCTTGTGTCCTTTGGGCGCCTCTTCCGAGTGGGAAGTCTAGATTTCCATGGCGCTATCTGACCAAGCTGGAATTCGGCAAACGGTCTTTCCCCTCCAAGGTTTCTCTTTTTCTTAGCGGAGGGATGGGCCCCAGGGATCCTTCCTGCCTTCAGGCTGTCACAGAGAGTGGAAATAGGAACCACGGCCGGCCGGCGCCAAGAGTGGCGGAGGAAGGGCTGCCAGGACTATAGTGTGGTTTCGCTGCCCATGTCCCGAGGGTGTTTCTCTGTGTCGGTCTCTTCATCGTCAGATTCCATCTCTATCTTCACCCGGGGCACGGCACAGATGGGGTTCCGGGAGTAGTTGAATGCAGGAGACGACGGGCAAGAAATCTTCAGGTGAAGCGTGATGCTGCGAGAAGACGGAATCAACAGGAGTTAGTCCTAACTCTTTGGCACTGGAAGCCATGTCGCTCCGCTCAAGAACAAAGTCCTGCCTGCCCACCCCCACCTTGGCAGTTTGGTTTGTGATGATGCCCTTCCTTCATGGGCCTTGAAATGGAAGGAGGGTCTCACAGGCTTGTAGCTTTCCTCAGACAGATGGACGGGTGGGTGGGTGGATAGAAACAGACTGGCAACCAAGATAGACAGACAATCAGAGAGAAAGAGGATAGATAGGTCGATAGAGCGGACGGACGGACGGACGGATAGAAACAGACTGGCAACCAAGATAGACAAGACGATCAGAGAGAAAGAGGCTAGATAGGTCAATAGAGCGGACGGACGGACGGATAGAAACAGACAGACTGGCAACCAAGACAGACAGACGGAGAGAAAGAGGATAGATAGGTCGATAGAGCTGATGGATCGGTAAAACACTCATTAGACTGCCCAAGCAGACGTCTTGTTATTCTGAATACTACTTTCTTTCGCTGCCCCAATCCTGGTACAGTCAAACCTTGCATAACGAGCGTTTCACTTAGCGAAAAACTCGCATAATGAGCAAGCTTTTTGCTAAGCGGTCCGACTTGCATAACGAATTTTTCACTATGCAAGTCAGACTTTTCTCTATGGAAAAACTCACATAATGAGCATTTCTATGGGGAAAACTCGCATAGTGAATTTTTTTTGCTATGCGAGTTTTCCCCCTGGAAACGCTCATTATGTGAGTTTTTCCACAGGGAATAGTCCGACTCGCATAGCGAAAAATTCGTTATGCGAGTCTGACTCACATAGCAAAAAACTCGCATAGCGAGCAGCCTCACAGAACAAATTAAATTCGTTATGTGAGGTATGACTATTTTTTTTTCAAAAGCCAAGTGTCGGCTTCTTACCTGCGGTCGAGGTCTGAGTCGTTAGGAGAGGCGTCAGAACGCATAGCTCCAGGTGGCAGATCTTTTTCCTGGAAGGGAGGGAGGAAGCAGAGAGTGAAGGTCAAGCCAGAGCCAGCACAATGGAGACAACCCTAAGGTTACCCACGGAGGAGGAAGAGGAAGAGAGGGTGGGAAGGAAAGACTCCGAAGAAGGGTCGCCCTTCCATGCTAGGAGGCCTTCCTCCTCTTCCGAGCCACTCTCTTGCCAGGAAGACGCTCTCCTGTGGAAAATTAAACCCACAATGTTGGCCTAGTGTTCCTTTGCCTTCAAAAAAGACATCCCTCTTTCCCACCCTCTATTTCAGCCCCTCCAACTATGGCCTGTGGGCCAGATCTGCCCCCCAATGCCAATTTATCTGGCCCCTTGTCGCTCCCAGAAGTGGAAGTAAAATGCACCCGTATGGGTGCGTTTTACTTCCGCTTCTGGGAGCGACGAGGGTGGCATGGGCCGGATGAATTGACATTGGGGCCAGATCTGGCCTACAGGCCGTAGTTTGAGGAGGCCCTGCTTTACGCGGTCTGCTTTCTCACCTGTGCCTTGTTTGGGCTCATTTCAGTAGGACAAATTAAGTGATTTCTTTTGAGGCTGTGACTATAGAGTGGAAAGATCCCAAAGGGCCCCATCAGCTGATGGGCTGATTGGAAAACCCCACTCCAAGCATGCTCTAGTTGTGTTTCCCAAATGCTGGTGTTTGGACTTCAATTCCCAGAAGCTTAAGTCAATTCCCCAAAGCACTGATCAGTCAATATACTGGCTTAGGCTTCTGGGAACTGAAGTCCAAACACCAGCATTTGGGAAACATTGCTAGTACAAGTCCAGCTAGGCACCCACTACCAATTAGTTGGATTAGTAACGAAGACAGTCGTTAGCCTGGGTCAGCCCCCCTGAAGATGAAAGGGAACCGGGCATAAGAAGAGGTCCCTTGGACGAAGGTCCCCTTAGGTTGCCTTTGGCTTTTGGGGCCCTCAACCACCCCATCCCGAGCCTTAGAAGGGGTCTTGTTAGCCTGTTAGTTGACTCTCCAACAGTCCCGAAGCGTGCTACTTACTGGGGAGGCAATGGATACTGTTTTGGGGTTCGGATGGGACAGATTCCAGAGGGATGGTGATAACGGAGGGAGTTGGGAATGTGGGCTGAAGGGGAAAGAAGAAGAAGCAGGGGGAAAGACATTGAACAACTAACTCCACGATGGCCCACCATCATCCATATCAGAAAAAAAAAAAAACACTGTAGCACTTTAAAGACTAACTGCTATATTTTTATTGCTAGCTTTCGTGGATCAAGTCCACTTCTTCAGACAAGGAGTGACACTTACAGGCATGGTTTTTATACACCAAATTCAGGGGGTCAAAGGGAGAAGGGTGTGCTCAAGCAAGATGACAGACAAGCAAGCACAACAATACAGCTTCACACAGCCATCAACAACAATAGATTATTCAGATTAGCTCTAAATGACTCCCTTTCAATCTCAAGGTTGCTGAGAAAGCCCATTCTGGTCTCTGATCAACCTTTGACCTGCATGTCAGAAAGCAAAAACACTGTATCTGGTTTCTTTCTGTTTTGCTAAAGAGAATTGGCAGGAAGGTTGTAATATAATATATAAAATCATATAGCAATTTGTGTATCAAATTTGATAATGTCCCAGAAACCCTTCACTAATATTTAGTCCCCTGGAATAGGTGTTAGATACCCATCGCAGGGGACTAAATATTAGCGAAGGGTTTCTGGGACACACAGATACACAGATTGCTATATGATTTTATATACGTATTATATTTCAACCTTCCTGTCCAGCGCTTTCCCATGGTGTCTGCACACCCCTGACAGCAACCCATGGAGATTTAAAGCCATCCACGTGCTTTGTCATCAAACGAAGCTCTCTGGGTGGCCTAGTGGTTAAGATGCTGAGCTTGGAGACTGGAAGGTTGGGTTTCGATACCCGAGGGCTGCACTTGGGGACATGAAAGGAGCTTCTCCAGCAAAAATCCTTTCAACCCAGAGTAATCTCTGACATGAAATTATTATTATTATTATTATTATTATTATTATTATTATTATTATTATTATTATTATTATTATTATTATTATTATTATTATCAAATGAAGAAAGTGACCCAATAACAAAATATGACAAATTTCACAGACAAGGGCGGACAGGAGGGTCGGGAGTTCAGTACACAGAAGCCAGCAGGCAAAAGTAAATGTCTGGTGATTTCCTATGCCCGTGATGGGGAACCTTTGGCACTCCAGGGGTTCTTGGACTTCAATTCCCAGAAGCCCACGTCTCTGTGAATCCACATGGATGGGTTTTTACTGTGTGTATGTGTACGCAGTTCACCGAGACTTGGGCTTCTGGGAATTGAAGTCTTGACCCGCTGGAGTGCCAAGGTTCCCCATCACTGTCCTGTGCTATGACCGGGGGGGGGGGAGGGAACTGGTCTGGAAATAGGGCTGGGGTCACCCACACCTATCCTTTTGGGGGTCTCTCTGCAAAGACATTGAGTAGACCGTACAGAAAGAGGCATCCCTGAGGCCAAGAAGCAGCCGCTGCGTTGGTCCCTGAGCTCCTGGCAAACGAGAAAGGCGCACCTCACCTCGTCACTGCTGTCTTCCTCTCCTTTGCTGCTCTTCTTCTTCTTCTTCTTCTTCTTGTCCTCCTCCTTCTTCTTATCCTTCTCGGGGATGATGTTGTCGATCCATGCCAGATCGTGTTGGGAAAAGACAAAGTCCAGCAGCTTCCGGACCAAAATCAAGGCTAAAATCTGAAAGGGGGTTCGGTGAAAGAAGGAAGGAAGAGGAAAGGAAAGAAAGAGGGAAGGAAGGAAGGAAGGAAAGAGGGAAGGAGAAGGAAGGAAGGAAGGAAGGAAAGAAAGAAGGAAGGAAGGAAGGGTGGAAGAATCAGCTCATGTCATTGGTCCCATTCCTAATAAGATGGTCCCCCAGGAGAGGAAATCCAACTTTGTTGCCTACCATCACGGGAAAGATGATGGCTGCCACGGTGGATTTCAAGATCCAGAGCACAGCCAGGCAGATGATCTGGACCATGGTGAACAAGTGGATCCGCCGTAGAGGCACGTGCCGCAGGTAGACATAGTCCGGCTGGTGCTTGGCTGGCATGAAATAGAGTTTACAACGATCCCAAAACTGTGGAGGTTGGGGATGGGGGAAGAAAACAAAGCGTCAAGGCTATTTCTGGGAAGACGTGTGTTTTGTGTGTGTGTGTGTGTCCAGTTTCATGTCCCTCCCCAGGGACTTACTTCTTGCAACCAGTAGGCCGGTGATGGTGAACCTTTGAGAGACTGAGTGCCCAAACTGCAACCCAAAACTGTTCCCCCTAATCTGGCCCACGGGGCGCAGGTAGCCACAGCAGGGCCCAAGGAGTCTGGCCAGGAAGGGTCAAAGTCAGAACACAACGTTGGTCTTTTTACCTGGATGCCATTGAGCGAAGCGACGCCCATGTAAAGAAAGACTCCGTACAGCACTGGCATCGGGATATACTGTGGAGAGAGAAAGACAGTAAGTTGTTAAAGAAACATTGGCATAACTTTTCCCTCTTGTGTGTGTGTGTGTGTGTGTGTGTGTGGAAAAAGGGTCTCCCTTGCTCAAAAGCCAGTCGTATCTGACACTAGGGTTCAGTGCTCATCTCCAATTACAGCCAAACAGCCAGTGCTATTTGTATCTGCAGAGGTTTCCATGGTCATGTGGCAGGTATGGCTAGACACCAGAATGCATTAAATGCTGTTACCTTTCCTGCTCAAGTGGTACCTTTTTATCTGCTTGCAATTTCTTGATTTTAATCTGCAAGGTTGGCCAGATCAGGGACAGATGGCGGGAGCTCACTCCATCATGCAAGCACTCGGGTCTCAAACTGCTGACCTGCCAACCTTCCAGCCATCAAGTTCAGCATCTTAACCATAAAGTCACTGACTAGCCAAATCAATCCATTTTTACTTGCTTTTTGAAAGAGAAAGTGCTCATTATGTTGAAATAACAAGCACTTATTAGAATCGCCTTCCTCTATTTTTGCCTTCTCTCTTTTTAAATGTTTCTCTAACTGATGCAGGGCAGTTTTAGATGCAAAACAATAGGTATATCTTGCATGTCCAAATGCATCCGCTACAGAAGGGTGGGGAAAAGGCATCAAGAGTTGAAGGGGAAACCAAAGGAAGTGGTCTGAACATCTACTGCCAGCAATTCAACACCGAGTGTCAGGCAGCGGTTAACTAACCTGACCACCCTGAGGACTAGCAGCCTTGGCAAAGTCCACAGGGAAGGGTGATGGTCCCCAAGTGGATTAAATCGTCCCCCTTGGATCCCTCTTGATGGGAGGTGGCCACTTCATCCCTCCTGGCCGGGGGATGAGGAGGAGAACTTTGCCTGCCAAAAGGGCTCAGGACCAGAAAGTGACTCGCGGGACTGGATCAGTGGTACGATAGGTGTCACACATTGCGATGTGGAAGGCAGATGAAAGGCCACTGCATTATATTCTCAGGACAGTCTTCATGGCTGATTGCCATGAGGATCGACAATATTCAGAATGGGATACAGCACAACAACAAGAAGACAGCTCCTGTGTCACAGTAAACTTGGAGAAGGGCGTTATTTCTAAGTGAACACCCATAGTATTGCATTGCAGTTAGTTTGATGCATATATTTAAGGCTGTAATTCAAGTTCCAGGAGCAATTAAAGCAAAGGGCAATGGAAGACGGTTTTGTGGAAACGGGAGGCTTTTACCTTGAGAATTGGAGCGAGGAAGACCGAAATCCCGGTCAGGACAAAGACAATAATCCCCGTGACTCTTTGCTCCCTGTGGAAAAACACAGGGCACAGGAAAAGGGGACCACTGGTCAGAAGCAGATGACGTCCCATGCATCGCAGCCCAACCCCATGCATCTGAACATAGAAGGGAGATAGCACCCTCCCTTCACCCAAACTACTCAAGGGACCTGATCCTTGTGTAAAGTTCACCAAGTCCAGCTTCAAAGGTCAAGGAGAAGCGACCACCTGCTATTCTTAGATATCTGGGGGCTTAAGGAGGCAAACCTCTTCCTTGCAAAACAAATGTGTCCTAATTATATGCAAAATAAATGTGTCCTTATTATATAGGCAAACATCGGAAGCCCCCCCCCCCCCCCGGTTTCTTATTTCTGGCCTGAAGAGTGTTTGCAGAGAGCAGACTAGTCCCATGATGGCCAGCCTTGGCACTCCAGGTGTTCTTGGACTTCCATTCCCAGAAGCCCAAGTCCCTGTGAATCCACACGAATGGGTATACTGGCACTCCAACTGTTCTTGGACTTCCAATTCCCAGAAGCCCAAGTCCCTGTGAATCCACATGAATGGGTGTACTGGCACTCCAACTGTTCTTGGACTTCCAATTCTCAGAAGCCCAAGTCTCTGTGAATCCACACGAAAGGGTTTACTGCGCGTGTGTATTCACAGAGACGTGGGCTTCTGGGAACTGAAGTCCAAAAACCCCTGGAGTGCCACTTTTTCAGAGGCGCATGATAAAGGCTTGTGCACTACTAACCCTTTGTCCCACTGCAGGACGGAGAGAGGCGAAACCACATTGGCCTCTAGCCTTGGGCAGATGGAAAGAAGACAGGCTCAGCTAGAGAAACCGTGAGGATGTGGTTTCTCCCAACCCCCTTTGTCCATGATAACAAGAGGCAGGGGGTGACCCTTCGCTCTGCAAATGTTCTTGGACTGCATTTCTCCACTTCTTTTCCAGTGGCTTCAGCTCATGGGAAGGGTAGACCAACATCTGCCCACAATGGTCAACCCTTCCTCTGCAGTTTTCGATAGAGTGTCCTGAAGAGAAGCTGTGCAGCCTCAACATGCCTGGTCTTGTCTGATGTGGGAAGTGAAGCAGGTTTGGGGTGAGGGCAGACCAGATAGTTCAGTGTTTTCCCAACCTTTAGTGTTTGGACTTCAATTCCCAGAAGCCTCCGTCGATTCCCCAAAGCACGGATCAGCCAATGGACTGACTTAGCTTTCTGGGAATTGAAGTCCAAGCACCAAAGGTTGGGGAACCTGGAGCCCCCCTCCAATCTGGACCTGGCTGGAGTGAGAGGTTTCACAGGTGGACCTCACCTGACTCCCAGGAACTGAGGTTGCTCTCCTGGGGCGCTGGTCTCGGTCTCCATCTTCAAGCTGTCAATGTGGGCGATGGAAATGACAGTGGCTGCTACGTACCATGGCAGGCCCATGAAGGAGCAGATGGCCATGAGGATGCCCACCCAAAACAGGTCCAGGTGGTAGCCAGCACCTTTCTGAAAGGCAAATGCACACACACACACACCCGTCAGATGCAAGGAGGGACATCTTGGACAGTGGGCTAAAGGAGGCCAAACTCCACCAGGAACACCAAAGCCCTTCTGGGGGGCCCTGAATCTAATTGCCTACAAAGCAGGTCTATGTCATTGGAGCGACTGTGCAATTTAAGGCACAGTTCTGTCTCATACATTTAACTGAAGAGAGAGAAAAAGGGAGACATGGAAATCAAATATTTAAGGGCATCTATGCCTAAACAAGTGAAAGTCTCCTGAAATCTCCTGGCTCCTTTGCCTTTGTGGCTCAGGAGAACCTTGGCCTTTCTTCATCAAAGGTCTTCCCCCACGTCTCATTCCAGGTTTGTCAACTCTATGCTGGAAGAAAGGAAGGGTAGATGATGGGTGGATGGAAGTGTAGATGATGGATGGGTGGGTGGATGGATGGAAGGATGGATGGATGATGGATGGAAGGGTAGATGATTGGTGGATGGATGGATGGAAGGGTAGATGATGGTTGGATGGATGGATGGATGGATGGTAGATGATGAGTGGATGGATGGATGGAAGGAAGAGTAGATGATGGGTATGTGTATGTATGTACTGTATGTACTGTATGTATGTATGTATGTATGTATGTACGGAAGGAAGGAAGGAAGGAAGGAAGGAAGGAAGGAAGGAAGGAAGGAAGGAAGGAAGGGTAAGATGACAGGTATATGGAAGGAAGGAGAAACCGTACCCTCAGCTTGTGCTCCTTTCTGTTGACAATGACCGCCGTGATCTGCTGGTCCATGAAGATCAGGATGGTGACCAAGAGAGCAGGGAGCGCGCTGGCCAAGTAGATCCACCAGGGATTCTTACCGAACGGAAACACAAACCAGCCTCGGTCTGTGCGGGTGGGCTGGAAATGCCATTGGGAAACAGAAGGTTATCTTTCACCTCCACAGGGTTCCCCCATTCATTTGCTCAATGGCCTGCTGCACAAGTGGGTCAACATTTTAGGGGCTCGTCAAGAGATATTCTAATGTTGGGTTACTCTGCTCTGGTGTACGAGTGGATTCCAGCCTACGACTAAATCTCACAGGAGAGGAAAACCCACCCTACTTTTCCTCCTATACAGGGAGCCTCCAAGGGCATCTGCTGTGGTCCAGGAGAAGAAGGCAGTTTCTCTCTAGACCAGTGGTGCCCAACTTTTCAGGCTGTGGGCCAGTCATGTGGTTTGGTGGGCCAATCACGTGGTTTCTCCCACCGGAAGCAGAAGTAAAACGTGCCTTGCAATCTATTTTGCAACAGGATGAGATAGATTTTAGGCTGCCATTTTCTCTGCTTAAACCAGGGGTGCCCAAACTATAGCCCATGGGTCAGATCTGGCCCCCAACACCAATTCATCCAGCCTGCACCATCCTCCTTGCTCCCGGAAGTGGAAGTAAAATGTGCCCGTACGGGCACATTTTACTTTCGCTTCCGGGAGTGACAAGGGTGGTATGGGCTGGATGAATCAGTGTTGGAGGCTGGATCTGGCCCACAGGCCATAGTTTGAGCACCCTTGCTATAGAATAAGATGGCCAGAATCTTGTGGCTTGCATCCACTGGTTTTGGGTGCAGTGACAAGAACCACAGCAGCCACATGTCACGAGGTAAGAGTGCTTTCTGTGGCTAATGGAGAACGAATGTATTCAACCTGTGGTGAGATCATGCACTGATTTTCTTTTTACCTTGAAGTCTGTAGGCACTTGTAGTTTGGGAGTATTCAGTCCAAATAGGCTATCGAGACCAACAAACAATAGTATAGACATGAAGATAGAGAAGTCACTAATAAGTTTACGAAGCTGGAGAGAAGAGAGAATACACACACAAAGAGACACACAAAGACACACAAGCCAGAAAGAAAGCAGAAGGCAATAATTCAGAACAATTAGAATTTTTTTCAAAAACTTAAGAAAATGGTTCCAAATTTAACCCCTTTCAGACTACTTACTGGCACTGATTTTTAGTACAGCTTGGAAAAGTTACACTTTCATGGCCATTCCTAGAACCCCTCAACTGATGTAGTCAATTTTGGGAGTGACAGTCCCCGCGATTAATGACTGGAGATTCTGCTCCTACATTTCCTGCTACTCTGGAGTAGCCTCTGTGGCCGCTAAAGAATTGAAAACCCCAAATGTGGGGATATCACAGACTCTTGTGGCTCATGCCAACAGGAGGGCCAGCCTTCCTTCCGAACAGCTCAACCCCTTTCATGCCCACTGGGCCTCTGGCTGCATCCCTACATTAATGGCACATCCTGGGATGAAGGACCTTCTTTTGCCTCAGGGAGAAAAATGGGCCGGAATCCTGCAGGCGTTTGCGGCTTCTTCAATCTCTCTGTTTCCAGGTGGAGGTGGAAAAGGCCAAACTATGGGGAATCCGCTGAACATCCACACCTTCCGCCTTTCAAGAGTGCTATCATCATTTACGGGCCGTGGTGGCTCAGTGGTTAAGATGCTCACCTTGTTCGCTGGAAGGCTGGCAAGTCGGCAGTTTGAGACCTGGGTACTGCATGACAGATTGAGTGCCTGTCTCTGTCCCAGCTCTTGGGGACATGAAAGGAGCCTCATTCGGGTGTCCCCTGAGCGGAGTTTCTTCCCCAAAAATCCTTTCAACCCGGAATAATTTCTGACACAAAATTATCATCATCATCATCATCATCATCATCATCATATCCCCCACTCAGTCTCCTTTTCCCAAGACTAAACTAAACCTCCTCCTGCGTCCACACCAACAGCAATATAAATTTGAACTAATAAATAAATAAATAATAATTAATAAATGCTCACTTCCTTCAGTCTTTCCTCCTAGGGCTTAATTTCCATTCCTTTGCTCATCCTTGTGGCCCTTTCTCCGCACCTGGACTAATTTGTTTGCATCTCTCTTAAAGAACGGCACCCAAAACTGGACACAATCCTTTAAATAGGACACATGAAACCTTCCTTCCCATCTGCAAATGCCAAGATTTGTCCCTCCAGGTTCTTGGAGACCCCAAAGACTCCGGCGACCCCCTCTCAGGTTGACCTCTAATCATCCTGATCATATTTCCTATCTGGAAGGTTGGCCACTGAGCCCACCACCCCGCCTTTCTTGCCCTGCCTGAGGCTGTTCAGGACAGAAGTGATGGGAAGCTGCAGGTGAAAGAAGGGAGCAGAGGAAGATGAGAAGGCAAGGACACGTCAAAAAGCCCCCGAAGGGCGTCCGGACCTTGATGACACTGGGCACATGCAACTTGGGGGTGTCCAGTCCAAAACAGGCATCTATCCCACAGTAGAACAGGATGGAGAAGACAATGGAAAAATCGGCAATCAGGGCCCTGACCTAAAAGCAGATGGCAAGGGGAGGAAGACACATGGGTTAAACGGAGGGGTGTCTGTGTCCATAATTCCCCCCTCCCATCTCACAGAAAAGGAGGGTCACTTAGGAAAGGTATTCTTTTGTTTGACAGACCCTTGGGGTGCCAGTTGTGTCCGAGGCTACTTAGACTTGCTCTTACCTTGGTTGGGAAGTAGCGGCTGAATTTGAACTTCTTCAAAGTCACAGTCAAGGAGTAAGTCCCAAAGAAAAGGATGAAAGACATGAGGGCCAAGTCAGGGACAAATTTGCAGGATTTCCCCACCAGGCTTCCTCCGTACTTCAGGCACTCCTTCTTGCTCAACTGGGTCCAGTCCAGAGCTGTTAGATTAATAGGATTGTACTTGAAGGGGAGAAGGAAATAACCAAGATAGTGTTAGCAGAAAATCCATCCATCCATCCATCCAACCAACCAACCAACCAAGATATCTAACCACCCACCCAACAAAACTCTCAGCTCTTCAATGCTGATGACACAGATCTAGTAATGTGTCGATGCATTGTTATATTACACTTATTTGGAATTTCTGCAACATGTTTCTGTACAGAGAAAAGCGCCTTCAAGCCCCAAGTGGGGGGGGGGGAGAGATAAAAAATAATATCAAAAGCTTGTTTTGTTAGTGCAAAAACGCCCACTGGGTGGCAAGCAAAGTCAAAACTCAAGTGGGTGAATTCATCTGTACATCAATAGAAAGTGGAATCCTCCCTCTAAATCATCTCACAGCATCTACGAAATGATGGGACGATGCTATCCAATTTATGGACAGAGGGCCATACATAGCTTCACCACCTTACTGCCTGTTTCCCTGGGATAACAAGTAAAGTTATTGCAATGGGGGGGGGGGGAGTGTCAGTAGAAGTAAGTCCCTCCCAACTCAGACATCTCAACTCACACAGCTTTGGGCAAATCATAGACCCATAGCACGCCTGAGTTGGGGAAGGGGACTACGTGAGGCCACTTAGAGCACCCCTCTGCTCAACCGGGAATCCAAATCAAAGCAGGTCTGATAGCTAGGGTGGCCCCATTCTCTTCTGAAGGCCTCCAGAGGTGAAGTGCTCAACATGCTCCCCAGCCACGAGTCCATCATCTCCCCTACTGCTTTGACAGTCCAATGGCAGAATGCTGGGCCCTTCAAATACAAAGGGGGCAGGGTTTAACCACCATAAGTGAGCCCTCTCCTCCCACATCCCCCTCCATGTTAATTTGTGTTGCTGAAAACATTTTGGGACATGATAGGCAGAATAAACCAACAGAGGCATATAGACATCAGTTTAAGTTAGGGGTGCCCAAACTTTTCAGGCTGAGGGCCAGTCACGTGGTTGAGGGAGCTGGTCACTATGGCCCAGGGGCCGGATGTGGCCCTGATGCCAATTCATCTGGACCACGAAAACCTCGTTGCTCCTGGAAGCGGTAGTAAAATGCACCCATATGGGCGTGTTTTACTTCCGGTTCCAGGAGCAACGAGGGCTTCACGGGCCAGATGGATTGGCACCAGGGGCTGGATGTAGCCCCCGGGGCTGTAGTTTGGGCACCCCTGGTTTAAGTCCTAGAGACTCAAAGGGGGTGGGAAGCAATTAAATGGCCACTTACCAAAGGAATGTTAGTGTTGTTTGGCGTCAGTGGAACTGAAGCATTGAACAAGGTTGTATTCACTGCAGAAAAGGAGTTAGTTAAGATTTTTAAAAAGAGAGAGAGAGAGGGAGAAAAAAATGTTTTGCTCCAGAAATGAAATCCTCCCTTAAAGCCTTGGGGATCCCCCCCCTCCCACCATCACCCCGATTTGAACTGCTTTGGAGAATGGGCTTTCTATTGACACTACGAGAACCAGAATCCAGATTTGGTTGCAAAGCCCCAAACAGGGAACCCAGCCCCTCAGCTGGGTTTTCAACACAACTGCATCATCACGACATATGCCGATTGGCAGGGTTTGGACGGAAGCTGAGTATTATTATTATTATAATAATGCAAGCAAGACCAGGAGAGAGTAATGAATGCTGCGTCCGAGTGGGCTGGAAAACAAACTCCGCCTGCCTGCCTGCCTGGAGAGCAAATCCCTGGTTCTAACTCCAGCAGAGACTTCTCCCTGATTGAAATAAGGGGCGGCCCTCCAATCCGTCCTCCCATCCAGAAGATCCTTTCCAGAAACTCAAGAGATTGTGGGATGGAACTGGGGACAACTACGTCCACTGGCAGTGGCTACGTTTTCCCCCCGAGTCTCCATGGGTGAGAAGGCGGCCTCCCTTGCAGAAGACCTCACACTGTCAGGACTGGACTGTGTGGAGACTCTCTCAGAAAAGAGCCATCTTCTACGGCAGGGGTGCCCAAACTTGTTGGGTCTCGGGCTGGACATGTGGTTCAGGGGGGCAGTCACTATGGCCCGGGGGCAGGATCCAGCCCCCAATGCCAATTCATCTGGCCCGCAAAGCCCTCATTGCTCCTGGAAGTGGAAGTAAAACATTCCTGTACGCCCCCATGTTTTGCTTCCACTCCCGGGAGTGATTAGGGCTTTGTGGGCCGAGTGAATTGGTGTTGGGGGCCAGATATGGCCCTTGGACCATAGTTTGGGCACCCCTGAGCTACAGTCCTCCTGGCCATCAACCAAAGCCAGGCACAACACAACAATGGTACAACGAAGACAGAGGGCCACTTACAACTCAACGGCAGGGTGGTATAGCGCTTATAGCACATCGATGAAGGCTTATAGCCCATGGAAAGCTCCCGTCAGTTGTGAAGCTCAGAGAATGATCTCAAGCCAGGCACGATTTCTGAGCAAAATGACTGCAGAGGGTTGTTGTGAAAAACAATGAAATGGAACAGGATTTGGGGGTGGTGGTGTGTGAGAGAGAAATGTTGCCGGATGCCACAAAAATCCATCCGATTAAACCACACACTCTCTCCATAGCCCAGTCATTTCCAGGCATTCTTAACAAGACCAACAACAATGCTGTGCGATCGCTACACAACACAAGTTTAAGAGGAGGTGATACTTTTTGTTAGACTACTAACAATCAATTAATCAGCAAGCTTTTGTGGCCCAATTACCACGTCTTCAGGCCATTTCCCGATAGCTCACGTACAGTGCAGGAAAATTATGAATGAGTGCCCAGATAATTCATGACAAAACTTTTCCAAACACGAAGAAGTGGTATTTTGACCACACAAAAACTTAGCAATGAACTGGGTTTCCCCCCCTGCTCTGGTAAAGGTATCGATGTCTCCTCTTAGATTTGTGTTCTTCAGAAGATGACTCGAAAGAAGAGTATTTCCAGTGGGGAGGAAGGCAGTTCACAACACACAAAGACACAGAGGTGCGTGTCAAATGGCAACACAAACATTTTAGGGAGGAAAGGACTCACAACCAGGCTTCCCTCACAACCAGGACTGACCGCTTTCTTCCTCTCTTTCTTTTGAAGTGTGCATTTGGGCTAATCTTCGTTGGCTGCTTCAAAAAGATTGTTTGGAAAGGATTGACCAAGGAGAGCTGCTTTGTGAAGCACAAACAGACAACCACATATACACACACCTACACACAGAGGTACGAGCCTCCACTCAATTGGGGTGGGGGTGGGGTGGAGCATCTTTTCTGGTTGTCTCCCTTCTCCTGCACTTTCTGGACCCCTACCCGCCCTGCAAGAGAGAGGGTCCTATTCTGGCCCCCTCCCCACCCGCCTTTTCAATGGGAGTTTGCAAGCAGGTTGCTTTCCAGGCGAAATGTCAACATATACTCCCCACAGCAGGACACAACCGGATCACTGAACGTTCCCGCTATTTAATCACACCACTCCAGAATGCAAACAGTGTCTCTTGCTGCGTTGGGCTCTTGGCCACCAATTGGTGAGTCTCCCCTTGGATTCCCCAGGGCGTTGTTGGTATGCCACAGACCAAGCATGGACCTGCCATTTGCCACCAAGAAGGCACAACGGGCTACACGGTTTGCCTTCTGTAAGCGGTAACTATACAAGATGGTTTTGGACCTTGTGGGTCTTCTTCAACCTGGGCAGGGAAATGACACAAATCAACCCCTGCTTCGCTGCGTCTGGTCCTGATCCAGGATCTTAAGTTGTTTCTGCTCTCGCTAATATACAGGCTGCCTGGCGGTGCCAATTTTCTACCAACTCAAGGCCAGAAGGAAACAGCCAAGATCTCCTCTTGGGAAGCCTTTTCCTGTTGTGGTCTTCTTCTTCTTCTGCTGTATCTGATTCCCAACATCAGCCACAAAGATTGTCCTGGGAACAATACAGTAACACAGTGGCCTTCTCTTTGCCTTCCGCATCGCAGCATGACCCCCACAGTACCACTGATCCTGTTCTGTGAGTCTCTTTCGGGTCCTGAGGCCTTTTGGCATTCAAAGTCTTCCTCATCACCCCCAGGCCAGGATGGATGAAGCAGCTTCCCTCCATCAAGATGGATTCAAGAGGGACCATTTAATCCACTGGGGGAACCATCATCCTTCCTGGGGGACTTGGCCACCCAAAACTCATAGTCCTTAAAGGGCGGGGGGTCAGGTTAGTTAACCACCGGCTGATGATCGGTGTTGAGTCACTGACAGTACGGTCTACTTCAAGAGTTCCCAACCTTTTAAATCTGGGGGCCATTGGGTCATGTTCCCTCAGACAGCTTCGGGGCCCGGACGGCCATTTTGCCCTTCCTCCACCACATGGTATTTCTGGGTGTGGTGGAGGCATTGGCCCCCCCACATGAAATGGTGGATCTGGCCCATGGCCCAAAGGTTGAGAATCCCTGGCCTACTTCATGACCATAGCAGGATAACCTCGCTGGACCTCTCTTCCTGGTCTGGACCCTAGAAAACCCTTTAAATCTTCTCCTGCCTCTCAGAGTTAAGGAAGAACATCAATGGCCCAAAGAGAACTTTGCTGGCCACCCTAAGAGGACAACCCATCAGGATTTTTACCTCTGGTGTCCATTCATGCACCAATGGCACGACATCAGCAATGCTGAGAAGGGAAAACACTTCATCCAAGAATCTTTCCAGTGAGGGACAAATTGTTATAAAAAAATAATAATTGTAATGAAGGAGAAGTGATTGCTGGGTTAGAACCACAGGTAAAATTTGGGCCTTATTGTTACTGAACCAGAATGGCACATCTGGGGGAAAGTGGAGAGCAACATGGAGAAAACACGAAAATGGCGTTTCTCACAACGAAATGGACATTTCTTCCAAGTGACGTTTCTTTCTACCATTGGCAGCTTTTTAGTCTAAGACCAGCATTTTTGTTAACTCCAATAGGCCTAAAAACAGCCGGTACCTTGCCCAGTTTAAATAATGCATAGCATTGGCTGTATATTTAAGTACTGTATTTTTATTTATTAAAATAAAGGTTGCAAATTTATTTCTTTGAGTCCAAAAGGTTGCAAATGGCTTTACGTAGGCTGTGTGTACAGAAGTAAAGCTCACAGTAATAATTAAGGTGGTGGGAGGGGGGGGAGGGAGCTAAGAGTATCAGATGTTAAATAATTTTAATATTTATAAAATGATACTCACTTGAGATTGTAAGCAGCCAAAAAGATGTGTGCAGCAGAGACAAATATGGTACAGATCAGTTACAGTAATATTGTTTTTTTTTAGCTAGCAAAAATATTAAAAAATCAAGACGGTCAAGTGGTGATTATAACATACACTCTCAGTAGGAAAAGGAGAGGTCAAGATTACACTCAATACCATTTTTGGATTAGAAGCAGAAAAAGGTCAAAATCCAGGTTCTCTTCCCCAGCCAGACCAGGACAGGGCATGAGCTTTTGGAAGTGCAACGGAGAAATGCCTAGGCTTGCCCGATTCGCCCGGCATGGAGTTGGCGGCCAGAAAGCCACATGTGGAAATAACGCATGACAAACAGGGGCGTGGGTGGCACAGAACCCTTGGCAGAGAGGGTTGTGGAATCTGATGTGGACTTTCCGTGCATGTGTCTCCGAATGCCATTTCTCCTGCTCCAATGTGAATAGTAAAGCGTCTGTGGCAGGTTGAGTCCAGAATACCATATTCTGACTGCCTTCCCTTGGAAAGTTTCTCTGTCAATAGCCATTACACTTCTATCCTGGCTCATAGCGCTGAGTCACAGGGGTGCCCAAACTATGGCCCAGGAGCTGGATCCGGCCCCTGATGCCAATTCATCCAGCCCAAGCCACCCTTGTCACTCCCAGAAGCGGAAGTAAGGCACGTGTTTTACTTCCGCTTCTGGGAGCGACGAGGGAGGCGTGGACTGGATGAATTGGCATCAGGGGTCAGATCCAACCCACAGGCTGTAGTTGGGGCACCCTGAACCGTGTGACCAGCCCGTGGCGCAAGAAGTTTAGGCACCCCTGGTTTAGCACCCTCTCCTGGGGGTGGGTGGGTTCACAAGGTAATTACCGCCTCCATCAGTATCGAACTCACAACAATTTCTTGTGTGTTTTAATTGGAATACTGCTATAGTTTTAAGGTTTTTAAAAATGCCACCTGGCTCTGTTTCCTGGGGGGGGGGGGAGAGAATGATTTTTAATATATATTGTAAACCACCACCTTGCACCCAAAAAGGTGGGGTATAAATGCAGAATAAGTAAATGAATGAATGCATTTTGGCTGCAGTGCCGCAGTTGAACCCCTGCCCCACCTTGGGAAGGCTTCTCTAGCTACAGAGGCTGCTCTTTTGCCCCACTCCTGTCTGCCCACGTTTCCTGGCAATTCTGCCGAGAGGGTTTTCCTTTCCTCACCTGGCTCTTTCCTTCCGTTGTTGTATGGGGCTGCGCTCGGGATTTCTAAGCCAAGTCCCCGTCTTCTGCCATATCCGATCCCAAAGATGGTTAACCTTGTGGCATTCCGCCATGAAGATTGTCCTGGGAGCCACAGAATAGTGCAGTGGCCTTCCACTGGCCTTCTGCATCGCAGTGTGATGCCCAGAGTACCACTGATCCAGTTCCACAAAGTCACTTTCTGGATTTCCTGAGCCCTTTTGGCACGCACAGTCCTCATCATCACCCCCAGGCTAGGATGGATGAAGATGCTGCCCTACCATCAAGAGGGAGTCAAGTGGGACCATTTATTCCACTCGGGGACCATCACCCTTCCCTGTGGTCTTCACCACACCAAAAGCCATTCATCCTCAGGAATGTCACATCAGTTAACCACTGCCTGACACTCGCCATCGAGTCGTTGACAGTAGGGTCTACTGTCGCAGTAAAACCCATTTACGCACAGTGAACCCATTTGTGTGGATTCACAGGGACTTGGGCTTCTGGGAATTGAAGCCCATGAATAGCTGGAGTGCCAAGGTCGGCCATCACTGGTCTACTCTATGACCATAGCAGGAAACTCTCTGGAAGAGGGGCCTAATTCAGCACCCTGGAGAGCTCCGGCAACATCCGAGGGACACTTTCTGCTCTCTCCATCCACTGGTGCTAATGGTCTTTTTCACTTGTGCAGAGCAGGACAGCCTTCGTGGTGTGAACTGAACATCTTGGCCATAGCCCACAGATGCATTTTTCTAGCTAACCCTTATGTACAAACTACTTTCCTAATGGATGGGAATGCTTATGATGGCCCATTAGCTGTGCTCTGGATCCATGGGGATGATGATAATAATAATAATAATAATAATAATAATAATAATAATAATAATAATAATAATAATAATAATAATAATAATAATAATAATAATAATAATAATAATAATAATAATAATAATAATAATAATAATAATAATAATAATAATAATAGCCAAAGAGCCAGCAATGTCTGCATCTGCAGACGCTTTTGTGGTCATTTGGCAGCCATGACGAGACTGCTTCAGTGAATGGAATGCTGTTACCTTTCCCACCAAAGAGGTAGCTATTCACCTACTTGCAATATTTTGCTTTTGTACTACTAGGTTGTCAGGAGCAGGGACAGACAGCAGGAACTTGCTCTGTCGTGTGGCACTTGGGTCTTCAACTGCCGACCTGCCAACCTTTCAGTTGTCAAGCTCAGCATCTTAACACTAAAGCCACGGCAGCCCTGAGTCATCATTAAAAAACCCTAATGCTTTGGCCTTCCTCCCTCTCAACCTCTACCGCAAGGGGTTCCCAAACTAACGCCCAGTTTTGTGGGTACAAAGGCTGCCTTGTTACCACTCGACACATCTGAAGCTCATGGGAAAGCCTTGACTGTCTGATCACAACCATGGATGGGCCTCCATGGATGTAGAGTCCACCTTTCCTCCACAGAGCAGGGCACGATGGAGGGCAAACTCGCACCTGGTGCCTTGATTATTTCCCCATCTTCCACATCAATGTGTCCTCAGGCAAAAGGGCGCCTATAATTCAACACTTTACTTTCCCCCCTGAGTTGCCAAAGTCTTGTATCCTGCAGCCCAAACGTACTGGTAACTTCCAGGATTCTGTTTTTTTTTTTTTTTAAAAAGGCTTTACGTGGTCCTGAATCTCTCACGGGGTAACCATAAATCACCCTCGTTTTTGTTTCTATGCGCAAGCCACAATGTCGCCACCTTTGCTTTCCCAGTCTCTGGACTTGGGCTTCCGGTAGAGAGATCCCAAAGGGGAAGCAGGCACCCCCTGGTTCAGACTTTGGTCAGGGCTTCTTGGAAGGTCCCCAACAGCCGTTGCTTTTCAGGTAGCCTTCGGTCCCCCCCTTTTATTTTGATTGAGATTTGTTTCTGGTTGCCTTTAAAATTCTATTTCTCTCCTACTAAGACAAGGATGGCGAACCTTTGAGTGCCCAAACTGCAACCAAAACCCCACTTATTTATCGCCAAGTCCCAACACGGCAACAGGGGAGGGAGGAAGCACTCCCATTGGGCTGCTGGGCAGAGGGGCAGGGCGAATTCTGGGCTGGGGGGAGGGAGGAAGCGCCCCCATTGGGCTGCTGGGCAGAGGGGCGGAGCGAACACTGGGCTGGGGGGAGGGAGGAAGTGCTCCCATTGGGCTGCTGGGCAGAGGGGTGGGGTGAACTCTGCAATGGGGGAGGGAGGAAGCGCTCCCATTGGGCTGCTGGGCAGAGGGGCGGGGCGAACTCTGCAATGGGGGAGGGAGGAAGCGCTCCCATTGGGCTGCTGGGCAGAGGGGCGGGGCGAACTCTGGGCTGGGGTGACTGAGTGGGTGCTGATAGAATGGGCTCCGAGTGCCACCTCTGGCCTGCGTGCCATGGGTTCGCCACCACTGTACTAAGACATGAATTGCAATTGCAACTAGTCTTACATTCCTAAACTTCATAGTGTTTAATGCCTTCTCTAGTAAGTTCAGAAAGTATCATTTTGCCCCCAAACATGCTGGGTCCTCATTTTATCAGCCTCAGAAGGTTGGAAGCCTGAGTCAACCTTGATCCCCATCAGGTTCGAACTCACAATGTTTTGGCTTCAGGACAGCAGTTTTAACCCTCGCACCACCTGACTGCTATTTGAGGGACCTGGTCATGTTAGTCTAGCAAGATTTCTTCATATTTTGATCCTTCTGTACTTTGCTGTCCTGCTTCACACAAAAGGACCCTGACCGTTTGTAAAGGTCAAGGTCACCATTGCTTGAAAGCCAGTCGTATCTGACTCTAAGGTTCAGTCCTCATCTCTATTTATAGCCAAAGAGCCAGAGCTGTCTGCGTCTGCAGATGTTTTCCGTGGACATGTGGCAAGCACGCCTCAACACTGGAGTGCATGGAACGCCGTTTACCTTCCCACCAAAATGGTCCCTATTTATCTACAGGTACTTGCAAATTATCGCTTTCAAACTGCTAGGTTGGCAGGAACTGGGACAGAGATGGGAACTCATTCCATCGTGTAGCATTCGGGTCTCAATCTGCCGATCTTCCAGTAATCAAGTCCAGTGTCTTAACCACTAAGCCACCGCAGTCTGCTCATTAGGCAGTAGTAAATTCTCTCTGGATACTTCTAGAAGTCTCCTGACCAGCCTCTGGTTACCAAGCAAACGTAGCCCCCCCCTCACCGTTGAGATGGAGGCCTGGCTTTCCTTTTTTAAATCTATGTAGAAGTAGATAAATAGGGACCACTTTGGTGGGAAGGTAAACAGCATTCCATGTGCTGTCATGCCTGCCACATGACCACGGAAACGTCTGAAGAAGCAAACAGCGCTGGCTCTTAGGCTTTGAAACAGAGATGAGCACTGAACCCTAGAGTCGGATACAACTGGCTATCGAGCAAGGGTGATGCTTTCCTTTACCTTAGTAGAGAAAGTGTGAGAGAGGACATTGTGCTGTGAACTGGCGTTCTCAGTTCCTTAAACCTCTTTGCAAGAAAGCGGCAAAACTGCCACGCGGAGAAGAATCTGCCTTCGTTTTTGCAGGGCTCTTTGGCTTCATAATTAACAAAAACCTATAATTAACAAAAACCAATAAATCAACCCATCCCTGTCCATGCAAAAAAGAGGGAGGAGCTTTTGAACTGGACAAATGTTTCGGCTGTTGGCGCCTAAAGTGCATTTGAGTGAAGTGAGACCTCGTCGCACGCATTCAAGGGGGGAAAACACAAATGGGATTATTTCTGGAAGCTTCTTGCACTTCGGTTTCTGCTCTGTCGCTCCCAATATATGAAACCGTCCGTGGATGGCATGGCTCCTCAAGGGGTTTCTCTGAGCCCTAAACCAGGGGTGCCCAAACTATGGCCCGTGGGCCAGATCTGTCACCTGATGCCAATTCATTCGGCCTGCACCACCCTCGTCCCTCCCGGAAGCAGAAGTAAAACATGCCCATATGGGCACATTTTACTTCTACTTCCAGGAGTGACAAGGGTGGTGTGGGCCAGATGAATTGGCATCAAGGGCCGGATCTGGCCCATGGGCCATAGTTTGGGCACCCCAGTCCTAAACCATCATCCCGGGAAATAACATCCCCCACCCCCCAAAGGAAGACACAGCCCAATGGATGCCTCTTCTCTCATGGGGCAAACTCGCTTGGCAAGGCCTGGCCTGAAATGTCACCCGGGAATTATCGTTCCATGGAAGGAGAAGTTTTGGCAAAGGTTCTGCTCTATGCCAGGACCCAAGGCTTGGACTCACCGGGGTCTGGAGCGATGCATTCACATTTATACATTGTCACGTAGTCCGGCTTGAAGTTCGAATTGATGGGGTAGTATTTGAAGGCGCCGATCATTTTCTTGATGGCGTCGTAGATGAAGATGAAGCTGATAAGGGTGGAGAAGCCTTCCTCCGTGAAGCGGGTAATATACTTTATAATGAAGCTGGCATCGGTGACCACCAGGATAAGGCACTGGAGCGCAGAATGCAAACCGATCCACAGGCGGAACTCCATGTAATCGATGCCATTGTTTCTAAAAGGGCGGAAGAAGAGAAAGAAATGGTGGCATGAATAACAGATTTAGAAGCGTTAAAATGGGGTGTAAAATAGAAGGACTTGCTATCCAGAGTCGCGTGTCGACTGGGGCAGCTATTCCAATCAAATGGACAGACGGACGGACGGACAAATATCCATTCTTTACCAATTGCAAACATTTTGGAAAAAATAACATGAAATTAGACTTAATAGTTGGTACAAGGATGTCTGTGAAATGGCACTGAATGATAAATTGACATTGGAATTATTATTTTTTAAAAAGTACAGTCGAACCCAGTAAAACAAACGCTTCTTATAACGAAAAATTCGCATAATGAAATGTTTTTGCGCTAACCGTGATACCTGGCATAATGATTTTTTTTGTTATACGAGGTTTTCATTAAGTGAGGTATACCCCGCGTAATGAAAACAAAATGTTCGTTATACGGGATTTTTGTTACGCGAGGTATACCTCACATAACGAAACCCTGTATCATGAACATTTTATGTATCACCAATAGGGCTTCATATAATGAAAAACTCATATAACGAAGAGCCCCACGGAACTGAGTTTTTTTTAGTTATATGGGGTTCTCCTGTACAGTAAAACACCAGATAACGATTGGATCCGATAACGCTAGAATCACATAATGTTAAGTAATCTGGGGAGGAGAATTGGATCGAATAATGTTAAGGTCCTATGGGATGGATCGGATAACAACCGCTAAAGCCTGTGCGGTTACAATGTATCTCTATGGAGCTTTAACGTTATCCGATGCATCCCATAGGATTTTAACATGCATCGGATAACACTAAAAATCAGATAACACCAAGACTTGTGGAACCAAGTTTTAGCGTTATCCAAGGTTTTACTGTATATTGAAAGGGAATACGTTTTGGAATATTTGGGAGCCTTTTGTGGAGTAAATGTTGAGAAGAAGAGATCCTTTGGTCCGTCCTAAATCGGGAGGTGGCCAGGCAGCTTTGCATCCACAACGCAACTGTTGTGCGCGCACAGGGCCACTTGTGCTCACTTACTTGCTGAAGTCGAAGAGCAGCTTTTCAAAGATGAGGATGGGGCCAGTGCTGCTGAGGATAATGAGAGGCTGTCCGGCGAAGAAACAGAAGATGGAGCCGGCCATGGCTGTGCCGAGAAAGCTCTCCATAACCCCCTGGGGGAAGAAAGGACAGCATTAGACAATGGTTTCATGCCCCAAAGTAGGGGTGCCCAAACTACGGCCCATGGGACAGATATGGCCCCCAATGCCAATTAATCTGGCCCATGCTGCCCTTGTCGCTCCTGGAAGCAGAAGTGAAATGCACCCATATTGATATCCCCCCCCCCCCTGGTTTAAGCAGAGAAAATGACAGCCTAAAAATCTATCTCATCCTGTTGCAAAACAGATTGCAAGGTGCGTTTTATTTCCAATTCTGGGGTCAGGAACCACTTGACCGGCCCACTGGAACCACGTGACCAGCCCATGGCACCCCTGCCCCAAAGGGAGAGGGGGGGAATGGATAGCTTTGTGGCCACGACGAGCAACACAAGGCATCATGGCATACACTCATGAGGGGCTTTAGGGTGTGGCTGTGATGGACATCCCAGTGTGCAAATTTGGGAAAGGATTGCACACTTGTGTGCAATTGGCACAGGGGTGAGCTCTGCTTTGCACTACAACAGGAAGCTGCAGGTCTTTCCCTTCTGCCACCCATCAGGATCGCCTTTGGAAAGAAACAGAGCAACTCAACAGCCCAATGGGATTTCCTGGAATCTTTTTTTAAATAAAAGGTGTAATAAAAGAGTTGGGAGATTTTGGAGTGGAAGAGTAGAAAGGATCAGGTGGGAAAGGCTAGGAAACAGGGGAGAAAAGCCACACAGTCTAGACACCCCCACCCCCCCGATGGAGCCTGCCATGGCTTGCCTGGTAGTTTTCTGTGGCGTCGCCCAAGAGGCCCCCGAAGGTGATGGCGTTGGTGATGCACCCAAGGTAGATGAAGAGGATGGCCGAGATGGACTGGATATGAAAGCCCTCGTAGAAGTCGCTGGGAAACCATGGCAGCTTCCGCTTGATATCTAAAAACAGGCCGCCACAGAACCTGGGAAGGGAAGCGGAGGCGGCGCTCAGGTCCTGATCCTGGGAAGAGCATTTCCTAAGCTTTTCAACCCCTCTCTCTGCTCTATCCAGATCCGGATCTTGGCTATCCTCATGGCGATCAGCCATGAAGATGGTTCTGGGGACAATATAACAATAAAGCGGCCTGCCGTTTGACTTCCGCACTGCAGCAGCATGACCCCCTGTACCACTGACCCAGTTCCACTTTCTGGCCCTGAGCCCTTTTGGCACACAAAGCCCTCATCATCATCATCATCATCCGTCCCAGGCCAGGATGGATGAAGCTGCTGCCTTCAATCAAGAGGGATTCAACTGGGACCATTTAATCCACTTGGGGAGCATTATCACCCTTCCTTCCCTCTGGACTTCCCCACCCAAGTCCAAGAGTCCTCATGGTGGTCAGGTGAGTTAACCGCTGTCTGACGATCGGTGTCATGTCTCTGGCCGTAGGGTCTACTCTATGACTATAGTTGGTTCACCTGGCCAGATACAATAACCTGAAACCCTGGCGCTGCTCAAATCAAGTAGCCTTGGGAAGGGATAAGGGCAACTACTACCTATTCATCTACTTGCAATTTCTTGCTTTCAAACGGTGAGGTTGGCAGGAGCTGGGTCAGAGACAGAAACTCACTCCGTCATTCGGGCCTCAAAAGGCCACCCTGGCGACCTTCAAGTCGTCAAGGTCAGCGTCTTAACCACTGAGCCACCAAAGTCCCTCATTTTGGGGCCAAACTGAGACATCATTCCTCAGGGGCCGAGGAGGCCAAGCTCCCTGGACCTCCTTCTAAAGCACCTTTGGGGGGGAGGGGCTTCAAAGCCCATGGCTTACTTACTTCCCAGTCCAGGTGAGTTCCTCTCCAATTTCGTGGACCGCTGGCATCTCCTCATCTTCACTGCCACCCCCGCCACTTCCTCCGCCGCCGCCGCCGCCTCCACCGCCACCGCCTCCGCCACCAGCGCCACCAGCTGCACCATTCATCTGCCCAGCATCGCTTAGAGAAAAGACAGATTTTCTAGGAGCAAAAGAAGAGAGAGAGAGGGTTCAGGCACCCTGGCGGGGGTTCAAGATGCAAGCTTTGCTCCGGAGGCAGGTAAGCAAGTGCTGAGAGAGAGAGAGAGAGAGAGATCCAGCCTGGCTCAAAGTCCAAAGCAGCTCCGTGTGAAAAACAACCCACCAGATAAAAGTGTTCTTACAATAAAATGTACAAAGATTCAATAGTAAAAGTCAAGGTTTCCCTGACTTGAAAGCCAGTTGTCTTCGACTCTAAAGGTCAGTGCTCATCTCCGTTGACATCCAAAGAGCCAGCGCTGTTTGAGCCTGCAGGCGTTCCCGTGGTCATGTAGCAGGCAGGAATAGATGCCAGGGTGCACAGAACGCTGTTACAGTTGTACCTCACTTAAAGAGCATAATGTGTTCCACAGGATTGCTCTTTAAGTGAGTTTGCTCTTTTAGTGAAATACCAATTGTGACTTCTGGTGGGGTGGGGGATTTCAAACCTCGATTTATTTGTTAAGCGAGTTTTTGGTTGGTTTTATTTGTTAAGCGAAGCAAACATTCAGAGAAAATTTGCTCTTTAAGCGAGTTATTCTTTAAGTGAGACATTCTTTATGTGAGGTTTGACTGTACTTTCCCTGCCAAAGAGGTACCTATTTACCTACTTGCAATTTCTTGCTTTCGAACTGCTAGGTTGGCAGAAGATGCAGAGGCAATTGGAGCTCGCTCTATACACATTAAACAGAAAATTTCATCCCTATCCTATCAGGAAGACAGGAAGGACTTAAAACTGTCCAGAACAACTAGTTCAAGAAGTTTTTAATCATGAATCGAATTCCACATCAAGCTTCATCCCTCTGCGTTATGTATGTCGGTCCTGCTACATTTAAACGAGGATGAGCTCCTAACGAGGCTGTCTAAGCTTGAGGCCATCCTATGTTAGGCATTTGGCCAATACTTGAGTGTTGTGGCAAACAATGTTGAGTGAGTTTTTAGAGAGCAGGTGGAGTCTTGGTAAACGCCTCCAGCAAAAAAGCTGAGACTAGTAACACAGTACAGTCAAACCTCGCATTAAGAGTGCTTCGCTTAAAGAGTAACTCGCTTAAAGAGTAGAATTTTCTCTGAATATTTGCTTCGCTTAACAAATAAAACCAACCAAAAACTTGCTTAACAAATAAATCGGGATTCACAATCCCCTCCCCCCCATTGGTCATTTACAATGGTGTTTCGCTTAAAGAGCAAACTCGCTTAAAGAGCAATCCTGTGGAACACATTATGCTCTTTAAGCGAGGTACAACTGTATTACACTTTCCACTGTGCAGTAATGAGGGAAATTGGGAGGATCACATGAGCTGAATGCAATGGACAGACTTGACTAGATGATGAGTAAAAATGTTAAGTCCCCTTAAAACATTTGCCATTCACTCGTCATGTGATCTACCGGCCGGCCTGTCATAAACTGGTCACATATATGTTGACACACCATCAACAGAGCAAACAAGAGATATTTTGCTCCTCTGCCCTCCCCTCACCAACTATGAATTTGTAAGGGTATTGATACAATAAGCAGATTTTGTTTGCTTTATGGCATTAATAAAAATCTTATTTATATATATTATTTAGTCAAGTAAGCCATTCCTAGCACTAAGGAAAAGACCTAGCAGCTATTAGTGTTAATTCGTGTTTATATTTATATATATACTTGTAAATATAAACACAAATTGTTTAACATAAATAGATGCTTCATTTTTCAGGAATGGCTTACACCAGGGGTGGGCAATTTTTTCCCATCGTGGGCCTGACCACGCCCCCGGACAGCATCATGGGCCAGACCACGTCCCCGGAAGTAGAAGTGGGCGCATTTATGGCTGACGTAAATGCGCCCACTTCTGCAGTTTTGCCAACCATAGGTGCATTTGTGCAAGCGTGGGTGCATTTTATGGATGACGTAAATGTGCCCGCTTCCACTTCCAGGCGCAGTGGAGGCAGTGACAGGCCGGATGGGATGGTGTTGGGGGCCGGCCCATGGACCATAGCTTGGGAACCCCTGACTTACATTAATAAACAAAGCAAGAGGTAGAAGCATGAAGAACAATGCAAAGGCATATGTCATTAACTAGACCACAGGTTGTGAGTCTCTCTCTCTATGTGTGTTTGTGTCTGTCGTAACACTCTCTCTACAAAGACCAGGAGCTCTAAAGGCAGCGGCCAAGACCGGAGTCTTGGAGGGAGGGTATTTCTACCTCTTCTCTGCGGAGGGCACCTTCTTGGGGGGCTCGATCCGGATGTTTGGATCCCACTCGCCCGGTGGAAGGACAATGACCTCGTCCAGAAACTCATCTACACCTGCTATTAGGTCATCTCGATCTCTGGCTTTGTAGGCAACATCGCTGAAGAGCTGAACGCAAAAGCGGGGGGGGGGGAATAGGGATAAAAGAGAGAGAGATTTGGAGAGTCCCCTTCTTTTTTGGAGTGTAGAGGCAGGCAATAATATACAGTGCAGAAAGAAAACTGAATGCTCAACAAGGGCCTGTTTGGTTCCATATGTTAATATTTCAGACGTCAATTTAAAGAGGAAGATTTTCAGTGTCTCCCAACTTTTGGTTCTTGTACTTCAATTCCCAGAAGACTAAGCCAATTCTCCAAAACCCTGATCAGCCAAAGGACTGACTGAGGCTTCTGGAAATTGAAGTCCAAGAACCAAAGTTTGGGAAACACTGGTTTTGGGACTCCAATTTCCAGAAGTCAATTCTCCAAAACCCAGATCAGGCAAAGGACTGACTTGAGGCTTCTGGGAATTGAAGCCCACATTAGTTTGTGAAACGCTGGATTAGAAAACATTGACGTTGGTGGCTGGAATGTAAATTCTGTCAATGGATATGAAAGAGTCAGTGAAGGTGGACCCAATCTAGGACATCAAATTAGCTCCTTCTGCACAAGAAAGAGGTCAGGGTCTATCTGATGTTGGGTTGAGTTGTGGCAAAACCAATTCCAGCCCTGAGGAAGAAACTAAGAAACTACAGTGGAGAAGTGGAGATGGGAAGTGACGGGAGATGCACTTACATCGTCCACCATGAGAGTAGCGATGGCTCTTCCTATTTCATTGTAGGATTTTGCTTTTCCGGTGGGACCCAAAAGGATAAAGAGGAATCTGGGGAAAGAGGAATAAAGCACACATTTATGCCCGTGTAGATGATGACTGGCAAGCTGTCTCACGGTGCTGCTCCGAGATCAAAACAGTTTCCCTGCGTCTCTCTTTAGAAGCTTCCGCCGAGGAAGATTTCTCTCAGAATAAAGACATTCCCTGGGGTAATCAATTTGAGATAATTTCCCTTTCAAGAGCTAAGAGGAATGGCATATTGCCCCAAACAGACAGCCTTGCCTTGTCAAGGTGCCATCATTGTATAGAACTCCCGTCTGCCAATTTCAAAGGAGCTTCTTGTCACAGAAACCTTTGCAGAATCAGGATCGTGATAATCAATCCATCTTTATTATACTACAAGACCAGTACAAGTACAGCAAAAGGGCAAAAGCTAAAATACACATTTAAACACAAATTAAACGACCATGTCTTCTCTGCGTTAAAGGAGTAATAGATTAAAACTGTGGTCTAGGACCCTCATTTTAGAAGTTAAAATGAGGGTACTTAAAATACATTTTAAAAGGAGCTGCTCTCCTGTGAGTTATTGGAGTATTGGGTTAATATACCAGATGGATGATGCTACATCTGCTACTACATTTATGATGTAGCGTGGCAGTTTATGTAGCTGAGGGACCTGCCAGGATCACAATAATCTACGTCCTCTGTTTTTAAGAGAGAAAGTTTCTTCTGGACCTAGAAGAATGAAGAAAACAAAAATCCCCATTGGGTCATCTCTGTCCCCAACCTTTCAAGTCAATGATAGGCTTTCCATTAGTCAAAGATTAAACTCATGTTGGTTTGGTCTAGGATGTGGGTTTTTTTTTTTTAAAAAAAATAGGCCTACGGAAAACATGTAGAAGGTGAAAAATGGGTGTGAAGAAAGAGTAAATGAGGCTGCCTGGCAGAAGGGTGTGATAGGAGGAGGAGGAGGAGGCCGCACTGGATATTCTGTGGAAGGTTACATTTTCTCCTTCTACGTCAAGGCGGTGTTCCCAGTGGCCACCAAACCCCTCCATTTCCCTTCGCCAACTCCTCCTCCTTACCTGGTCGGGACAGGGACTTCCGTCACTCCTCCGAGCATGGTTGACTGCAGGAGCCGGACAAAGGCCACAAAAGGTTTGTCCAGGAAGTCCACTTCGCCCACCAGGACATTTGAAGCTTCTGCATCTTTGGGGATCTTCTTGATGAACTTGTTTTTGAGCTGGAGAATAGAAAACATTTCCCAAAAGTTATCGGTGTGGTTCTTCTCTCTCCTGTTGAGGCGTCTCAGCGCATACCTCTTCTGGCCCACACAATTCAGGGGAAAGGAAGTGTTCGGCAACAATAGCACATGTTGGAAGTAATGTGTGGACTGGAAACCAGTTTCCCACAGGAAAATTCATGAACATGATGATGTGCCAAGATGCTCAAAGCTCACATCTTCTGACCTTTCATACCAGATTCATTCCTGCAAAATTTAACATCTTCTCTGCTCATCATTCCCTCCTTTAATTGAGCATGGCATTGACCCACTAGACCTCATTTGCATCATTTGCATCATGATCACCAACATGCTCAAGTGGAGGCTGGTGGCAGACCACAACGCCCTGTGTGAATGTGGAGAGATACAGAAGCCATGGGCTCATTTCCTGGCCTGCCAATGACTGTCAGACACCTGCCAATGACAAAGCCAAGAAAGTGGCTTCATTTTTGGCAGTCCAAAGTTTGATCTGGATATGAAAGAAGAAGATCTGCTTGAGGACCTGAAAGGGCTGCACGAAGTGCAGGCTGGAAGGGTTTATAATAATCTCTACGCGGGCATGAGGAGAGGCATGTGAGTAAGGCAGAAATCGCCCCTTCCTGGCCACCTCCTTTCTTCTAAACCCTTTAAATCCAAAATGGGGGGGGGGGAGGAGCCGGCCAAGATTTCGGCCCGAGCCGCCGAGAGCAGGAGTTAAAAGTGGCCTCTAAGCTCCATGTAAACCTCCAGGAAAAAGTCTCTTCCTAGTGGCCCCGCGAGGCTGACGATTAAACCTCCCTGTGCTTTGGCAGCTCCATATACTCGGCATGCCTTTCCCTGAACCCTCCTTGCAAATTGTAACACTTGGACTCCAACCGGAGGCAGCATTTGCAGAAAGAAGGGAGGGGGTCAGTTCAAAGGGCAAGCAGGCCACGGCGCTCCGTTGGACAACATCCGTCTCACACACGGACATCCTCATCTCCTTTCATTGCCCACCAGATGTTCTCAGGGCAAACTTTCTCCAGCACTTTTTTTGGGGGACGTCTCTTACCTGGTCTGTGCTTGGTGTATCCGTGATGTCGTTCATACTTCTGCTTTGTGCATGGCCTAAGGAGACAAAAACGTGCACGTTCAGCCTCTCTGCTTAAGCGAGGAACAAGAGGAAACTGGACATGGCCACGGAGAAAGAAGGAAGAAGGCCTAAGATGACCAACCTGCATGTAGACCTCTTAGCGATAAAGCAGAACAGGGACATATGATCTACCTACCTCCACCCTGTTGGTTTTGATCACTTGCTAGATTGGGGATTCTGGCAGTAATAATAATAATAATAATAATAATAATAATAATAATAATAATAATAATAATAATAATAATAATAATAATAATAATAATAATAATAATGATGATGATGATGATGATGATGATGATGATGATGATGATGATGATGATGAAGAAGAAGAAGAAGAAGAAGAAGAAGAAGAAGAAGAAGAGGAAGAGGAAGAGGAAGAGGAAGAAGAAGAAGAAGATGATGAATTCTAACCAAGCCTTAAGGTTTCAACAGGATGGGACAAAGAAGGGGGTCTGAGCTGATTTCCAACACACACACACCCAGGAGGTAAAGGTAAAAGGTCACCCTTGCTCGAAAACCAGTCATATCTGACTCTAGGGTTCATTGCTCATCTCTGTTTATAGCCAAACAGTCAGTGCTGTCTGCATCTGCAGACGTTTCTGTGGGCATGTGGCAGGCATGCCTAGATGCCAACGTGGGAGAGTGTGCCATAGAAAGAAAATGCTCCTAGGAAGAATAAAGTGGATAAAAAACCTCTCCAGGAATATGGGGGTCCTGACGTCTTCCGAGCGACATGTATGGATCGCAGCTTTTGTAATGTTATGTTCTGCACCCTCAAGTCAGAACTGAGAACCTATAGAGACCTTTAAAAGGCTTTCAAAGTAAGTGAGAACTTTAAGGAGTGGGTTTCCATGGGCGAGTAGGGATTTGAACCCAGGCCTCTTGTGTCCTACTTTGCCACTCTATCCACTGGGCATCTCAGCTTGCTCTCTGCAAAAGAGTGATGGGTCACTGCATGTGGTGGTGGTGGTGGTGGTGGTGGTGGTGGTGGTGGTGGGTAAAGTGTTTCTTGTAGGCACTTAGAGGCCCGTTTTCTTGGCTGAAGTTAATGGGAATAAAAGAGGGAGAAGATCAGGAGGGTGGTGTGAATGGGTTCTAGTTCACCAGCAGATATTCAGCATCTGGGTGGGGCCATGAGATCAGCCACCCCCTGTCAACCACCCCCATGAAAAAGCAGATAATGAGACCGGTGGGTCTCTCTTGGCCTGCAAAGAAGGAAGGAGCGGGATGAGACTCACGTAGTCGCCCATAGCTGGCACTCTGCCTCATCCGGAGATCCTCGGAAGAGCGGTGGAAGCTGGCCCCGGCTGTTGGACTTCTGACGGGGCTGCGATCTGGGAAGAGGGTAGAGAAGTTTGGAAAGAAGGTGAGGTGACAGCAGGTATGGAGGGTCTCCCCTGCCTCCAAACCCACCGGCAAGCAGCCTTTGACCACGAGACGTTTGCACTCTTCTTTGAAGAAAAGGGACTTTCTGGATCAGTGGCCAAGCAGCACATCAAGGCGTCACATGAACCCCCCATGAATTCATGGGGGCTTCTGAAACCTGGGCCGGCAAGTGGATTTAAGACCCCTGAGCCTCTACGAGTCCTGGTGGCGCAGGGGCTAAAGTGCTCCACTGCCACCAAGCAATATAAGTCTAATTGCTATTGCTCCAAGTCTTTCTCACTAACAGTTTTGTGTTTAGGTTACTGAAGGCCCACATCTCACTCTTCCAGGAGAAGAATGGGGAGTGGAGGGACCTGGAGCTGCTACCTGGGCCCACCTGCATTACCTGAAGCCATGGGTCAACCTTCTACACCTGCTGCTTCACAACTTGGCAAGGGAAGCCTGGTAGAGTTGAAACCCAAAGAAGGAAGCCATGTTGCCATCTCTGGCCAGGTGGGGCTTCCCAGATGTTCAAGCCATGATGCTGAGCTGGGCTTTTGTGAAGTCAACCAGGGTGTTGGTCTGCCCCTGAGTCCTCTCCCCTCCCCTCCAAAGGGTCAAAAGAGGTCCTCGTCTGGGGTGCCTGGACTCACTTGCGTTGGAGACCGCCTTGCCCATATCTGCCAGGGAGCGGTGGATGGGCTTCTTGGTCTGGTGCCGGTGCTTCCTCAGCAGGACGTAGCTGATCTTCTCCCGCAGCTCTGGCTTGAGTAGGCCGTCTTCTATTTGCTTCTCAATGACGTCATCTGGAGTGGAGACATGGCCTGTCACCAGAATACAAGCCTAGTGGCCAGAAGGGGTTCCCTGTGCTACGCCATTATGCCACCAATCATTGAGAGCTCTATCAGAGCCTCATGGAATCTGGAGAGTTGTAGATTTGGACTGTTCCAGGCCAGAAGGCTTTCGGGCAGGGGGGCGGGGTTCCTCAAACTTGGCACTCAAGGTGTTCTTGGACTCAGGTAGCGTCGTGTGGATTTCAGACACCCAGGGCTTAAGACAAATTTGCTGCCCCCTGGTGGACGCCACCACCTGCTCCCCCTTGGGCTTCTGGGAATTGTAGTCCAAGAACACCCATAGCCCAAAAAGTGACGCCCGGGGTCGGTCGACCCCCTGGCCCCTCCTATGCTACACCACTGCTTGGACTTCAATCACCAGAAACCAAAGTCAACACACCTGCTGATCAGGGCTTCTGGGAATTGAAATTCAAGAACATCTGGAGAGCCAAGGTTGGCCATCCCTGCTCTAGAGCAATCCCTTGAATTACAGCTGAGAATTGGGGAGGCCCTCAAGAGGCTTCCACAGAATCAAAAAATGGTATCAATGTGCTATTACTGTGTAGGGTAAATATTCTCATGCTGTCCTTAACTGGGACAATCGTTGAAGTCCCAGAAGATGGAAACGGTTGCCTTCTGGACCTTCACAAACAGCAGTAATGAGACAAACACAGCTAACCATAATCAGCAGTATTAATACATAAAAGAATAGAAGAAAGCCAAAACTCAGCACAAGAGCAGAGGTAAAGGTTTCCCTTGCTCAAAAGCCAGTTGTATCTGACTCTAGGGTTCAGTGCTCATCTCTGTTTCAAACCCAAAGAGCCAGCGCTGTCTGCTTCTGCGGATGTTTCCGTGGCAAAAATAATGAGACAAACAAATGTCTAGAGAAGCCACGTTTCCAGGATTGGCCCATCGTGGGATTTTGCTGTAGGAGTCCTCAGTGATAATAATATTTTTGTGTCAGAAATTATTCTGGGCTGAAAGGATTTTTGCTGGTGGTTCCTTTCATGTCCCCAAGATCTTTTCCCCACCAAAGTGGTCCCTATTTATCTACTTGCAATTTCTTGCTTTCGATCTGCTAGGTTGGCAGGAGCTGGGACAAAGACAGGCGCTCATTCTGTCATGCAGTACCCGGGTCTCGAACTGCCAGCTTGTTGTCCTTCCAGCTAACAAGGTGAGCTTCTTAACCACTAAGCACCTTTCTCAATGATGAGCCAGGAGGTGACAAAGGGACGCCAAGGAAATTTGGGATGGATCTATATCCAGCGCCCGGAAGCCGTCAAGGGAGGACTTGAGCTGCTCGGAACTCTTATTAAGAACAGGGAACGTCCTGTGGAGGGAGAGAGTGGTGCCCACCCACTGTTAAGACCAGACAGTTTCCGGATGAGATGCTTGGAGGCATCTGGGTATGATGCCTACCTATGATTTGTGGCAAGGAGTATCCATCCAGGTCAAGGAGGACGGTCCCAGTTTGCAGGCAGGTGCGCAGCTCAAAGAGGCTATGTAAGGATAAGGTGGACACGTGGGGCTTACTCCATCTCTCCCCTCCTTCCTCCACTTTCTCTTCAAACTTAATCCACCTGGAACAAAGAGAGAATCCATCAAGAGCCAGTGCTCCACACCACTAGTGTACAGACGGCACGAGTCACCCTTCCTCACACTCATAGTCACCACAAGCCATCTCTGCACATCAACCCTTGAATGAGACCTCTGGATTTCAGGGCAGGTGGAGGTACTGCATGGATGGCCTCACATGCCTTCTGGTGGAACAGAAAGTTGAGGTGCTGCTCAAGGGCTGTATTAGAGCCAGTGTTTCCCTTCTCAGCCAACTCGCTTTGGAAGATGGAAATATGACTTTGACTCGTAGTCATCTATTCCAATCACCCCAGCACAGAACAACCTCTGACTTCAAAGAAACGTCACAACTTTAGTGAATCCAGGATTTGCATTGGGCTCTGGAGAAGAGGGTACGGGCTCTAGGTCAGTCATGGTGCACGTTGGCACTCTAGGTGTGCTTGGACTTCATTTCCCAGAAGCCCAAGTCTCTGTGAATCCACACAAATGGGTTTACTGCGTATGTTCTTGGACTTCAATTCCCAGAAGCCCAAGTCTCTGTGAATCCACACAAATGGGTTTACTGTGTATGTTCTTGGACCTCAATTCCCAGAAGCCCAAGTCTCTGTGAATCCACACAAATGGCTTTACTATGTATGTTCTTGGACTTCAATTCCCAGAAACCCAAGTCTCTGTGAATCCACACAAATGGGTTTACTGTGTATGTTCTTGGACTTCCATTCGCAGAAGCCCAAGTCTCTGTGAATCCACATAAATGCCTTCACTGTGTATGTTCTTGGACTTCAATTTCCAGAAACCCAAATCTCTGTGAATCCACACAAATGGGTTTATGTTATGTAATCCTATCCATGTGGATTCACAGAGACTTGGGCTTCTGGGAATTGAAGTCCAAGAACACCTGGAGTACCAATGTTCGCCGTCACTGCTCTAGGTGTTTCCCCGTGATATAATGGCCAAACTTTGTTCCTCATAGGTGCAAGTTTCTTGCAGTTATCAGCAGACCAGCAATTGAGCTAATGGGTTTTGTCTCTCTCCACATTCACACTGTGTGTTGTTGTCTACCATCAGCCTCCATTTGAGCCTGTTGGTCTTGTATGTAAGGACTCTGATCCTTCGCCTACTCAGGGTCCTCCAAGTGATGTAGGGGAGGTTGAGTTCCTCAGCCTTATCCTCCTCCTCTAATGTTGTTCCTTGTCTAATGAGCTCCTTCCTCCATCTTCTAATGTGGTTTTGCTATTGTGTGCCCACAAGAATACATGTTTGGGGTGCTAGTAATGGAGGGGGAAGGACCCTTGAGTACATTGGTCACTCTTGGTCCCGGAAGAGGTGGGAGGCAACAGCATGAACAACCTCCAACATTATAATGAAGAGGACTTTAGTTTAGGGTTTTCTAACGTAGGAATTAAACATTGAAGCCAACAATTCAGCTCCAAGGGCAGCATCAGTTGATGTAAAGCTGCCCAGTTGGGGCATCAGTAGAGTGAAATCCAGAAGTTCTGTTGGCTGAGTGGGCATCTTTCTGGCCAGGGTCCTTGGGGATGGGTGTCCACCATGGCAAGGACCAATGGTTCTGACCTAAGCCAGCCTCTCACAAGCGAGAGCAGAACAGACAAGGTCATCAGGCGGCACAAGCCGAGCACCACTCTTGCACACGGGCCGGCGGAACTCACGAGTTAATGAAAAATCTATCTCATTAACTTCCTGACCTCCAGGCATCGATCCCCTTTCGATAGGGCATAAACACCCACAAACCCCTTGGTTCTTCCCAAGGGAGATGCTTAGATGAGGCTCAACCATCCGATGCAAACCTCTAACTCAGGGGTGCCCAAACTATGGCCCATACGGGCGCGTTTTACTTCTGCTTCCAGGAGCAATGAAGGCAGCATGGGCCAGATGAATCGGCATCAGGGGCCAGATCCAGCCCATGGGCTGTAGTTTGGGTGCTCCTGGTTAAGGAGATAAAATGGCACCCTAAATTCTATCTCATCCTGTTGCACAACAGATTGCAAGGTGCTTCAGTGGGAGGAACCACGTGACTGGCCCGAGGCCTGAAAAGTTTGGGCACCCCAGCTGTAACTCTCTTCCTCTCCATCTGAACTCAAGATGGTGAGATTCAATAAAACCCAGTCGTCCTGAAGAGCAATGGGCTTAACACTCCAGGCGTCTCAGCCAGGAAATCCCACGACGCGGCCTGCCTGGGTTGGTTCTTGCCGTTAAAAACCTTAAGTAAACTGCTCCAGTGAAGCAATCATGTTTTACCTTTCCTCTAATACATTGATTAAACCATTGGGGTTTTTCAAAGGTTTGCAATAAAGCAAGCCGGATTAATTTTGTCCCTGCTGAGAGCACCCAAACGGTCCTCGCTCAGGTTACACGGGTAGCATGGCCCCACCCAGGCAATGCAATTCCACACCACCGAGGCCATGCTGGATTTGCGCCTAATGGAAGAGTCTTCGCCTCTTACGGCAGGGATCGTCAACCTGTGGCCCATGGGCCGGATGCGGTCCATGGCACCATTTCATGTATCCCCCCCCCCACGGCCTCCACCACACCAGGAAGTGCCAAGTAGTGGAGGAAGGGCAACATGGCCATGCGGCCCCCAAAGCTATCTGAGGGAACATGACCCAATGGCCCCTGGCTTTAAAAGGTTGAGAACGCCTGGCCTACAGGAACTGACCTTCAAATGATATGTTTAGGTCAGGGGTGCCCAAATTTTTCAGGCTGGGGGCCGGTCATGTGGGAGCTGGTCACTATGGCCTGGGGGCTGGATGCAGCCCCCGATGCTAATTCATCCAGCCTGTGAAGCCCTCATCGCTCCTGGAAGCGGAAGTAAAACACACCCATATGGGCGTGTTTTACTTCCACTTCCAGGAGCAACGAGGTCTTTGTGGAATGGATGACTTGGCATTGGGGGCCACATCCGGCCCCTGGGCCATAGTTTAGACACCCCTGGTTTAAGTCTTTTGAGGGTAGTTTTGTATGCTAGCTGTTGGCTGCTGTACAATGTTGTTTATTTGTTTATACTGCATTTATATTTTAAATTTTATAAAAACATACATAGAAATCATACAAGTCCTACTACCAGTTGCAAAATAAAAGCACAGACACAATGTGTACCCTCCACCCTGGGTGGGTTGAGTAGGATGGCGAAGGATAGGGGTGCGTGGTGGGCAGTGGTCCATGGGGTCCCCTACACTAGCTTAACCTTCCAGGGTGGCCGAACGACCTTTTCTCCTTTAAGCACTTGCCCTCAAGGAAGGGGCAATCACATCCCCTGCTAAAGCAAGCCAGCCCCTTCCGCCCCTCCTGCCTTCCCCGTACCTGGCCGACTCCTTCCACTCCAGTTCCTCTCCATCGTGCTGGAGGGTGTCCATCTCAGTGAAGAGGGTTGGGTTGGGGGGCTCATCATCTTCCCCCAAGATATACCGGAGACGCTCTGCAGCCGGAGACACTAAAGCCAAGAAGAGAAACAGGGAGTTAATGGCCGGCAAGTGGCACTTGATATTCCCGGTCATATTTGCTCCGGATGACATCCCAGCAATGCTCAGGAAAAGTTTAGTTTCCAGTGAGGGAAGAACTTTCAGGGTCTTCCCTATTCAATGACCCCCCCTTTTTTTAAATGTATTTGGGGTGTCAACCAAAGGTCTCTAGTGATGTCACAACGGTTGTAAGAGAATAGCTGCCAGAACAGTCACCTGGGGGGCGCAGGGATAGGTGACTCTGTCCTGCAGGTGACACCCTGGGATGTCAAAGGACCATTACACCTGCTACGACTTCTTCTTCTTCTTCTTCTTCTTCTTCTTCTTCTTCTTCTTCTTCTTCTTCTTCTTCTTCTTCTTCTTCTTCTTCTTCTTCTTCTTCTTCTTCTTCTTCTTCTTCTTCTTCTTCTTCTTCTTCTTCTTCTTCTTCCTTCTCCTCCTCCTCCTCCTCCTCTATGTAACTATATTTTTTCAAGTTTTTGAAAGTGATAACAAGTTTATGTAGTTCACCTCGACAGATGGTACTGTAGTAAGAATTTTATCAATAAAAAAGCTTCCTCCAAAAAGTTTCCTCCTCCTCCTTCTTACAGAGCCAGGAAAGGGGTGGAAGGGACCAAGAAAGAAAGGGGAAGCTGGAGAACTGGAAAGTGCCCTGGTCCTTAGTTAGATTAATTAATCTGTTTGCCTTAAGCGCTTTGATGTTCCAAAGGGGACAGGGAGGGAAGACGGGAAAGCTGGCAGATCCAAAAAAAGTGGTGGGCAGTGTGATGGCAATGCTCAGAGTATATGCTAAAAGAATAATGGTGAGACAGAAGGAACCCGACAGGTACAAATGGTGGCAGTGGTTGACAAAAAGAAATTTGGGAATAATTTAGAATATTAAAAAATAAGTTTCATGTAAATGAGAATATAATTGTAAATATTATTGTTCTTTTGATATTGTATATACTGTACTGTATATTTCCCTCCACAATCAATATATATGTCACTATGTTTACTGAGCTATGTAACTATATTTTTTCAAGTTTTTGAAAGTGATAACAAGTTTATGTAGTTCACCTCCACAGATGGTACTGTAGTAAGCATTTTATCAATAAAAAAGTTTCCTCCAAAAAGTTTCCTCCTTCTTCTCCTCCTCCTCTCTCCCTCCCTGTCCAGTGCCCTTTTAGGTCGCCCGGTCGCCCCTGGGTGCAGGTAAGGTACAAAGGAGAGGGACAAAATACAAATCCCATAGTAAGAAACAAAGCCAAAGAGCGCAGTCTCCAGAGACGCTGGACCCTTCGACCATTGAAGCATTTCTTCTGGGAAGACCTAAGAAAGAGTTGATGCTGTTCTTCCCCAAGACTTTTTTTCCTGCACCCCCAAAGAAACCCCCCTTGAAATGCTCCATCCAGAGTAAAAGCTCCCTCGAAGGCAGGTGCTGTTTCACACTTGCCCTTCTCCCCACCCTGCCAGGTGCAAAATTGTATGTTTCGAACAGGATGGTAACGTGGAATGCCTCGTTCTTGCTCCACCAACAGAAAGGGCTGGTTAGAGGTTAATAAACCGTTTGGGGGGTGGCAACGTGTTAATAAAAACAATACGCCCATTCAGGGCCCATCGGAAGAAAGATTATTATGAGCCACTCGCTCGCCAGCTCCCTTCCCTAAAGAAGGCTTGGTGGAATCTGGGACATTTGGGCAAAGAAACAGAAGCAGTGTTACCAGTTCAAGAGGTCACTGTCTCAAGGCTGGAGGGATGGTCTTGGTTGGGTCAGGCAGGAGGCCAGCCCAGCCCAGGGAGCAAAAACCACAGGGGCGGGGGCGGAGGGAAAACAGAGCCTGGCAGCAGAAAGATTGCTACCCTAAATATTGCATCATAATCATACAAATGATGATGTGAACACCCATTGCATTTACACTTGGGGGGGGGGGGCGGCGGCACATTTTAGTTATTTTATTTTGACCACTTCTCTCGAAGCAACACTTTCGTCCGCCAGGGAATTGCTCCCTCCCTGGAAAAGGTCCAGCTTGAGCACAAATCAAGGTCAAATCACTGCGGGTCAAAGAAAATAGGAAGGTGGAAGGGTAACATCAAAGATATGTTACATGAACCCCAAATAATGCAGGTAGAGGCCAGAGCAAGAACCTTGCATCTCCCTTGACCACCTGAAGAGGGGGAAGAAGGAGGAGGTGAAGGTGGAGGAAACTGTTTGGAGGAAACTTTTTTATTGATAAAATTCTTACTACAGTACCATCTGTGGAGGTGAACTACGGAGAAGAAGGAGAAGGAGAAGGAGAAGGAGAAGGAGAAGAAGAAGAAGAAGAAGAAGAAGAAGAAGAAGAAGAAGAAGAAGAAGAAGAAGAAGAAGAAGAAGAAGAAGAAGAAGAAGAAGAAGAAGAAGAAGAAGAAGAGCAAATTCCAAGAGCTTTTCCTCTAGGTTGGTGTTCTTAGAAAGGTAACTTCCACACAGACACCCCACCCCCCCCGTCTTCCTAGGCAACCTTCTTGAGTGGTCCCAAAATGGAGCTTCTCCTGCTCTCAGGTGAGGCAAGTTTACAGCCTTTCTTAAGGCTGTTTTCTGGTTGAATTAATGCTTCCCTTCCCCCTTCTTAGCTCCAAGGCCCCTTTTGGGTTTTCTGTGATGAAAACCCTAAATCAGAAAAACAAATCTGCCAAGTGTTTGAAGCCCACTAAATACTGGGAGAGGTTGCTTTACTTTCAGCAAGTTGACTTTAAGGCTCTTAGCCTGGTAAGCAGCCTACAATCTCCTTCCCTGGACATCCTATTATTTTCTGAGGGGCTTTGTGGGAAGGAAACAGGAAGAGAAACATTCATTGAGGAGGCTGCTGTGTTTGTTGACCGTGATGTCTACCATGGCCTTGTCAGCAAAGCCCTCAAGCAAGAACAGACCAGAGCGCCCCCCCCCTCCCCATAAAACCTGACTTAAGGGTAGTATCAGTCAAGGACCCTCAAAGGTCCAGGATGCCAAAGCCCTAGATGATCGTGTCCCAGGAAATGTTTGATGCTTGGGTCCACTAAGCCTACTGGGGTCCCTTCCCAAGCCAAGAGAGTGTTCCCCATGAAGACTCCGGCCCAGAGCCCCCAGGGTAAGTGCTTGTTTGCAGGATAAGGCTCCTTTGGAGTAGAAAGGTCTCCCCCAAGGAAAAGCCCTTCCTCCCAGGCAAACCACTGGGCCGGATCCTGGGTCAAATGTTTGCATCAGCACTCAGGGTGGGGCTTCAATGGGCCAAACTCAGGTTAGAGATGGTGATTTGTTTTTGACTCTAGATCAGGGGTCTTCAAACTTGGCTCTCCAGGTGTTCTTGGACTTCAGTTCCCAGAAGCCCTGATCAGCTGGTGTGCTGAAAGGGGGTGGGTGGGTAATAGTGGTAGGCAGGTAGCCCTGAAGGGCAAAGGAAGGAGATGTGCATAGGCTGGCCCCCATTTTCTGGCTGCTGTGCCATTTTAAACCTGGCACCACCCATTAATTTCTCACTGGAACACGATGTCCCCAAACCAGCCTCACACTCCAAACAGGGCTTTCACAAAGAGCTCAGCTCTGTTGCCCTTTCTAAACGATTGAACATATTGGTAAATTGTTTTTTTTAATTGAGTTTTTGAAAGAAAGATTTCCAGCATCCTCACCACCCTTTTCCAACCGGCCGATGACTTTGCTGGATCAATCGTTTTGTGTGTTTCATCAAAGGGAACTCTTTCCCCTCCGGTTCGTTCCACTTTGGTGAAGGAGCAACGCCAGAGAATGACCGGTTTTGAAATCAAGGAAGAAGAGGGAGGAATATATGTTGATTTAATATGTATAGATCTATTTTCAAATCAATTTTTAAAAGAGCATGGATTTCCCACAGACTTTGCGCTGGCTTTAAAAGCTGAACAGTAGCTGCCTGTTTCTATTCTGATAAGTGCATTTATAAGAACAAAAATTAAAATAGGACTGCAGAGGCTCACGCGGTTAAGACCCTGACTGGAAGGTTGGAAGGTCACCAGTTCGAGACCTGGATACTGCAGGATGGAATGAGCTCCCATCTCTGTCCCAGCTCCTGCCAACCTAGCCGTCCGAAAGCAAGAAATTGCAAGTAGATCAATAGGGACCACTTTGGCGGGAAGGTAAACAGCGTTTTGTGCACCCCGATGTCTAGTCATGCCTGCCACATGTCCACGGAAACATCTGCAGAAGCAGACAGCGCTGGCTATGAAACAGATGAGCACTGAACCCTAGAGTTGGATATGACTGGCTTTTGGGCAAGGGTGAGCTTTACTTTTACTAAGAACAAAAATAAATGAGAAGCACCGAAGTTAACTGCTAGCCGAACAGAAAACAAAGGGGGATATTTAAGAAGAAGAAAAGAAGGGGTTTTCTTCCTCTCCTTCCCCCCAGCTTAAAACCTAAGCCGATCTGTCTACACTTCCTACGTCATTATGGTGGCCGGCCGGCCAGCCAGCGGCTTTCTTGGGATCCTTCATCCCACCTCTGCCCAGAAAGCCTCATCTTTCCATCTTGGTGGTGAGGAGAGTCTTCAGGGTCATCTCAAAGGGTTTTGCCCATCTGGGAAGCTTGGCCTACGGGGTTGTGGCCACCCAGGCAAATAAGGAGGCATTTGCTGAAGGCACAGGGGTCTCAATGGAGAGACAGGGCAGGTCCTCGCCAGGTACAAAGCAAGGAAGGTGCTCAAATTCTGTCACCAAAGGAAGGAGAAGGACTGGAAATCACCATGTGAGATGACGCAGAGGAAGACCCACAAAGATCCCCCGTTTGAAACTGGCCAAGGGATCATCCATGCACTATTAAGTCCTAAAACATCCTTTATGTAAGCTGAAAGTAAACATTGAGTCAATTCTGGCCCCGCTTCTCTTTTTTTGGTCTTTGGGGGAGTTTCCGAGTGGCTCTGGATGGTCCAGAGGACAGGAAATGGGTCTTGGATCTATCCGACTCCAGGACCTGCCCCTACTTTAGAAGGCCCTCTTAGAAGGCCCTCTAAGAAGAGATGTTCTCTTCATGGAAAAAACCTGACTTGGTAGAGCCCCCCATGATCTAGTCTCCCCCACCCCCATTCAATAGGGTGAGTCATGGATCCAGGACATGTTAGACCCACCTGACCATGAAAGGAAGGCCACCTTCTAACTTCTGGAGGTTCTGGTCAGCCTTCACCCAAAGTCCCAGTCCAGGGGTGCAGACAGCTGTCCTTTGAAACAGCTGCATCACACCAGATGTTGACCTGAGCCTACCTACTGATTGCACAGGGGAGGATTTTTTAAAATTATATCAACAAACAAAAATTAATTCCCCATCTCCTTCTAAGCTAAGCACACACCAGACAATTTGGCAGTAGCATCATCTTCTGAGCTCCATATAAAGCAAGCAAAAGAAGACCATACGAACCCCAGACAACCCTACAGTAATACCTCAGATAACGTTTACCTCGGATAACGCTAAAATTGCATAACGTTAAGTAATCTGGGGAGGAGAATTTGATCGAATAACGTTAAGGTCCTATGGGATGGATTGGATAACAACTGCTAAAGCTTGTGGGGTTACAATGTATCCCTATGGAGCTTTAACATTATCTGATCCATCCCATAGGATATTAACATGCATTGGATAACACTAAAAATCGGATAACACCAAGACTTGTGGAACCAAGTCTTAGCGTTATCCGAGGTATTTACAGTGGTTCCCAACAAGGGGTACACAGCCCACTAGTGGACTTCAATTCCCAGAAGCCTCAGTCAGTACATTGGCTGATCAGTGCTTTGGGGAAATGACTTAGGCTTCTGGGAATTGAAGTCCAAAAACCAGCATTTGGGAAACATCAATTAGGGCCTTGAACAATTTACCATAGTACCAACTCTACTTTCAGGGTAGATTTTTGACGTTTCATCTCTCATGGCTTCCTTATTTCATGTCCGTTCATAAGAGAAGAGGAATGTTTGAAGGATGGCCATGGGGAGTGGCCAGTGAATGAGCATGAGGACATCTGAGGAGACCTGGAGATCGCCATCTCTGAGATTGGTCCTGAGGCTTCAGGGAAGAAAATGGAAGGCATTGTGGGCTTAGGAGGGTTTTTCTCTAGCTAATGAACCAAGAAACAATGATTCATCATCAGAATTCAGTAAGGAACTTTCCAACCCAGAGAGTCAATCCTTTGAACTTGACTTGAGAAGGACCTTTAAGCACCTTTCTCCCAAAGCTCCCCTAAAGCCCTTCCTGCTTCAAAGGGTGTGGACACTTAGGGCTAGGGCAGTCTCCTCTAAGTTCCTCTTGTAAGTAAAGATAACATCCTTTCCTTGCTGGTATTTCACAACAGCCAAACCAGGTAGCCCTGGTATCATTGAGTCCAAGCTAGCAAATGTAGTGCCAGGTCCTTTGGTCAAGGGAACCTTCTTTAGACACATCCGTCCTTGTTACTCCAAAAATGACCCCTTGGTAAAATATTTAAAAATTGTATTAAAAAAGAGTAAAAAATATTTTTTAAAATTAGGTAAAGGTTTCCCTTGCTCGAAAGCCAGTCGTATCTGACTCTAGGGTTCAGTGCTCATCTCTGTTTCAAAGCCAAAGAGCCAGCACTGACTGCTTCAGCAGACGTTTCCCTTGGTCATGTGGTAGGCATGACTAGACACCGGAGTGCACGGAACGCTCTTTACCTTCCCACCGAAGTGGTGCCTATTTATCTACTTGCAATTTCTTGCTTTCGAACAGCTAGGTTGCCAGGAGCCGGGACAGAGGCGGGTCAAGGAAATAACAAAGCTCTAACGAAGCCCTAAGTCAAAGTCATCATGACGTAAGGCTGACCTGGGAGGATGTTCCTGGTTCCCACCCCAGGCGCCAAAGGAATGACACAGCTGAAGCCTTCAACTAAGGAGAGGAACAAGAAAGAACGACATCTTCCATCCAGAATGCAATTCATTCATTCTTCTTCTTGTCTATCATCCCAGAATCAACCAATCAGGGAACATTGTATCATAGCCAATATTTCCCTCTTTCCAAAGTCCTCTTTCCCATAAGCATGATTTGTTGCCAATTAGCATGGAATGCATATCAGTAGTTGAGAGTTTGATTCCCCCCTGCCCAGGCTTCCTTGATAGGAGCTGGACTTGATGATCCACAAGCATCCCTTCTGGTTCTACATTTCTAAGATGATGATCCTGCAAATACTCCACCTTTCTTTCCTTGATGGACTTTGGTGGTAAGTGAAGAGAGGCCAGCAGCAAAGGCAAAACATGGGAGAGATACACACCATTTATCTCAACCCACTGGTGGAATTAGGTGGGACGTTCATTCAACCAGAGCTTCAGCTAGTTGTACCCCAAATCAGGATGAGGTAGACTTTAGGCTGCCATTTTCTCTGCTTAAACCAGGGGTGCCCAAACTATGGCCTGTGGGCCGAATCTGGCCCCTGATGCCAATTCATCCAACCCATGCCATCCTCATCACTCCTGGAAGTGGAATACCCGTAGGCCATAGACTGGGCACCCCTTCCCTAACTCTTTCCATATCACAAAAAACATTTCACTATTTTACACAAGAATATGATATTCTACACAAGTAAACTGGCAAAGCATTCTAAAGCGGACGCTGGCTGCCACGTAGCTGGGAGTTTGGTGGGCAGGACCAGTGGGAAGCAAAAGAGATGACCATCTATTCTACACCAAAGTCATCCTGGATGTTGTTTAGCCATTCTGTGATTATCAAAAGTCAGAGCAACGCTCATGCACCACAACCTCTCCCTTGCCCCGGCTCATAAAGAAAGAAGCTTGACTTTTTCAGATTCATCAGTGGGAAATAAACGATGGCTTCTAGGCTGTTTGACCGGAGACCATTTTGGGTAGCAAGGAAGGAGAGGAAAACCCCCACGGAAATGAACACACTCAATGCCAGGCATCCACATCTGGAGAAAACAAGGGGATCCACTATTGACTTCAAGCCCCTCTTGGGTTGATCCTTGATCAACTTAAGTTTTAAGTGGGCTTTACACCTTCTCTCCTGTTTTCCACCAGCCCCTCCTTCTCTCCCTGTCTAAATACAATGTTTCACCTGCTGCCTATTATTGCAAAAGAGGATGCCTTGTCTTTATGTCACGTTGAGTGGTCCTTCTTCTTGCGTGTCAGATCCACACACACACAACACGTCAATCAACCAAGCATTAACTGACATAGGCAACGTCACTCCCTGGGGCCTCCTCCTACCTGGGTTCTACACAGAGGGCAAAGGAGGAGGTTGTGTGTCTCGCACAACCTTCAGGGTTGTCCTCTCCAGCCCATCTTTGAGTCATCGGTGCGTGTCCTCCGCCAACCCACAGCGAAAGCACTTCACTTACTTTAGTGACGCAAACCCGGCTCCACTTTGAGCGAAAAGCCAAGCATTCCAAGGAAACTCTTAGACAAACAAGCCCAAGGCCCTTCTCAACCTAAAGCAGCGGAAAAAGACCTGGAAGGGAAGTTTCCTACCTGGGAAGGTCTGGAGCTTCTCCCCCATATTGGTTCGTTCCTGGGTGGCCAACGAAACCTTCGCAAAAAAAAAAAAAAAACCCTTTCCTCCCCCACCCAAAAGACCCCGACCAAAACAAACAGCCAGGGGAACAATGCCCGCTAACTTAGGAGATCCAGCCGGTCCGGGTAAAACTCCACAGCTTAATAAGCAGATTATAGGGCATGGGGGACCTTGTTGCTTTGCCCGCTGCTCTCATGACATGAAGTTACCAAATCAACACGAATCTCCGTATAGGAGGAGGTGGGCCATTCGGTCACTGGGTGGTTGTATGAGAGAGAGAGATTGTGTGTGTGTGTGTAATAAAGAGTTTGGAGGGAGCTGGACAGGGAAAAAAAGAGAGATGGAAACAATAGAAGCTCTTAAAAACTAGACATAATCCCTTCACAACCAGAAATGTTCAACATGACAACCGGAGTGCCGCCGGGAAGGCTATCGAAAGACTTCTGAAGCCAGAAAGGGAAAAAGGCAGGTGGATTTTGCTGAATGCAACAAAAGCGCATCAGTCAGATTTACCTCTTGGTTTAGGGCAGGGGTGCCCAAACTATGGCCCGTGGGCTGGATCTGGCCCCCCATCGCCAATCCATCCGGCCTGTGAAGCCCTCATCGCTCGCAGAAGTAAAACCTGCCCGTCCGGGCGCGTTTTGCCTCCGCTTCCGTGACCGACAAGGGCTTCGTGGGCCGGATGAATTGGTGTCGGGGGGAGGCAGTTCCAGCTCGCAGGCCATAGTGATCAGCTCCCTGAACCATGTGACCAGCCCACGGCCCAAAACGTTTGGGCACCCCTGATTTAGAGAATTCTAAGCAGGGCAAATCCCTGTAATTTGAGGCAGGACCAGCTCCCTGGAGCCAGGAGGAAGACATGACTATGGTTTTCGTCTCATCCAGAAAGAGACCCAGAAAGGGCCCCCGCCTGTCTCTGTCCCCTGCCACCCCCACCCCCAGGTCCTGTCGAAGGGCATTGTGCGCATGTTTTTGTCAAACCCAATGCAAGTTCCTTCCAGAGAGCACCAGGGAAAGCAGACAAACTATTTTGGTATGCAAAATGTTAAGCTTTGCTAAGGCGCTTAAGAAACCCCCGGCTGCAGGGAAGAGATGGAGGCGAACAGAAAAGGGCCGGAGGAGGTGAGGCCGGACGTTGTTCCGAGTGGCTTCCAAGTATGGGTATGACCCGGTCCTCTTGGCGAGTGGACTCTTTTTTAAAGCCAGTCTGCCTCCCCACCACCACCCTCTGTTTCCCCTGGACCTGACCTTTCCTCCTCTCAAAGGCAGCCTAGTTAATCCTGGAGTGTGTGTGTAAATCTTATATTACTTTTCCTGCTAATTTTTCTTGTGCCACAATAATGACACGTAAAAGGAGGGGATTTCATCGGCTACATTTCCACCCCATTTCCTCTGCCACAATGTCAACTGTAAGCTCTCAGGGGCAAAGACTCCCGTGTCTTTCCTTTCTTGCACTCTCAATGGCACCCTGTGTAAAGGTAAAGGTAAAGGTAAAGGTAAAGGTAAAGGTAAAGGTAAAGGTAAAGGTAAAGGTAAAGGTAAAGGTAAAGGTAAAGGTAAAGGTAAAGGTAAAGGTTTCCCTTGCTCAAAAGCCAATCATATCCAACTCAAAGGTTCAGTGCTCATCTTTGTTTATAGCCAAAGAGCCAGCGCTGTCTGCACCTGCAGACATTCCCGTGGACATGTGCACTTGGCAGGCACGAGTGCACACAGAACGCTGTTTGCCTTCCCACCCAAGAGGTATCCTGTTTATCTACTTGCAATTTCTTGCTTTCGAACGGCTAGGTTGGCAGGAGCTGGGGCAGACAACAGGCACTCATTCCACCCTGCAGTACTCAGGACTGGAACTGTTGACCTTCCGCCTCCCAGCCAGTGTCTTAACCACTTGAGCCACTGCAGTCCTGCACAAAGGCAGCCAAAGCCACGCCAGGGTTTTGGACGGGCTCCAGCTGCTTCCCCTCCCTGCTCTACTCACTGGTCCTGCTGGCGCTCTCGTTGCCATTCTCGTAGCTGTTCCTCCCTCCGTCGTCGGTGTCAGACCGGTCCTGGCGCTCGAAGTGCCTCTCGGCTTCCCCTCCTCCGTTTTTGTCCCGGCTGGACGTGGATCTCCTCCGGCGCCTTTTCCGCCTGTAGCCTCGCGGCACTGGGACCCCAATGTAGATGGAATGGTAGTCAGCTGGGGGCAGAGGGCAGAAGCACAGGAAGGGGGTGGGGGTGGGGTTGGAAGAAGCAAGGCCCCTCTCCGTCCGTCCGTCCGTCTATCCGTCCGTCCATCCTCCTCCTCACCACCACCACCACCTTTCCTTTTTAGGGTCTTTCATCCAAGCATGGCTGGTGCCAAAATCTCTCTCTCTCTCACACACACACACACGTGCACACTTTAGGGCAGAGATTCTCAACCTGCAGCCTGCAGGCCGAATACGGCCCACAGTGCCATTTCATGTGGCCCACCCCTACCTCCAGCACACCAGGAAGTGCCGTGTGGTGGAGGAAGGGCAAAATGGCTGTCCGGCCCCCGAAGCCATCTGAGGGAGCTTATGACCCAATGGCCCCCGGCTTTAAAAGGTTGAGCACTCTTGCTGTATGGGAAGAGAAGGTCATAACCAACTCTAGTCTTTGGTGCTCATCTCCATTTATAGCCAAAGAGCCAGCGCCGTCTGCCCCTGTAGATTTTTCCATGATCATGTGGTAGGCATGACAAGATGCCAGAGCGCATGGAACACTGTTACCTTTCCCACCAAAGCGGTACCTAATTATTGACTTGCAATTTCTTGCTTTTGAACTGCTGGGTTGGCAGGAGCTGGGACAGACGACGGGAGCTCGTGCCTTGGTGCAGGACTCGGGTCTTGAACTGCTGACCTTCTGACCTTTCAGACGTCAAGTTCAGTGTCTTAGCCACTAAGCCCCCCCCCCAGCCCCCACTTTAGAATCACTTGGAAACTAGGGAGGCCTCTTGGAACCAAGGAGGAACCCAAGCATGGCTGGGCCTGATTCATGGGGCTGAAGAGGGTATAGGGCAGAGGGATGTGGGGTGAAGCAGTTGGCATGGAGAAGGTCCTTGGAGGGTGATGCAGAGACCTTCCACCAACACTGGGAGACGTCCCTTCCTTCTCCCTCCATGGCAAAGGCCAGCATGACTGTAGTGAACCCACAAAGACCACCGCCACCTTTGCAGGAAAGATGCTTCCCACGTATTTCAGATCCATCTCCTGCACCAGAGAGTCAAGGATGGAGGTGGTCTGAAGATATGGACCCTGGGTTTGGTCCAGCAAGGAGGGTAGAGACCATTTCCAGGATCAGGATCTTATGCGGCCTTTCTCAATGCTTTCGGGTCATGGGCCGGACCACGTCTCCTGGGCGGTTGATCGGGCCAGTCATGTGGTTCTGCCCTCCCAGAAGCGGAAGTAAAACACGCGCCACATGGAACGCATTTCGCGGCATTCTGCACATGCCCGGCATGCAGTTTTTCCACTTCCGGGTTTGGCGAGGTCTTCAGGGGCCGGGATCTGGCCCATGGGCCGTTGGTTGAGAATGGCTACTCTTATGGTCCCAGCAGCTCCGAATCAGAACTTGCAAAGGGCTGTGGGGGATCCTTTTGGCCTCCTACTCAACGCAAGCACACAATGAAAGATGAAGAACAACAACACAATGGGAAGCTAAGGGCAGTTTAGTGCCAATAGAGGAGTCTCTCCAGCCCTCCATCCTTCTTTCTAAAACTAAACAGAGTGCACCCCATTTCCCCATTCCCTTCATGCGCACAACTGAACTTGAGATCTCCCTCGTGCCCATCGGGATGGGCAGGTGTGCATAGAAAAGACACCGGTGATGGCACCTGAGAAAGCAGCACTCAAGGCCAACGTACCTTCTTCATCATCATATCTCATTCTGGAGGTACTGAGGCCCCTTTCGCTCATGGCATCATCATCGTCCATCATGGCTGCAGAAGGGGGACTGCGAGGAACCGAAGGAGGCAAAGCAGAGGAGGTGTCGAAATGGAGCAGTTAAAACACACACACACACACCATCACAAACGGTCCAACTGTCCTGTGGATTGAGGGTTTACCTGCCTGCTCCCCAAGTACTATGGAATTTCAAAATATTAATGCAAGTGAACATTTATACTAGCGATGGGTAACAGAAGCCATCAGGGCTAATTCAAAACCCATGAACTCTAAGTCCTTATAAAAGAAGGGGAGAAAGGAAGAAGGGTATAAAACAGGGGTGCCCAAACGACGGCCCCTGGGCTGGATCCGGCCCCCGACACCAATTCATCTGGTCCATGCCACCCTCATTGCTCCAGGAAGTGGAAGTAAAATGCGCCCGAAATCTGGGTTCTTGCTAGGGTGGAAAGGACACCTCCCCTCTCCAAGTGCATTTCGATCATGTTGAATAAAGGCTCTACGGAAGAGTCAGGGATGGCCGACCCCTCCGAGTGTGTTAACCAACCCAGACCCTTTAATGCAGGGGCCGGTCATGTGGTTCCTTCCACCAGAAGCGGAAGTAAAACGCACCTTGCAATCTGTTTTGCAACAGGATGAGATAGATTTTCAGTTGCCATTTTCTCTGCTTAAACCAGGGGTGCCCAAACTATGGGCGTGTTTTACTTCCGCTTCTGTGAGTGACGAGGGCAGTGTGGGCTGGATGGGTTGGCATCAGGGGCCAGATCCAGCCTGTGGGCCATAGTTTGGGCACCCCTGCTTTAACGCTTGCAATTGAGCTTAAACTGCGCCGTAATCAGAATTTCCCTAACGCCTTATTTCCCTGTTTCCCCCACTTGCTAAAATCTCGCCAGCCAACAATCTTCATCAGCATTTTTCTTTGAAAGCGTTTTGTTTCTAGTGGGTTGATAAAAATTAATAACCCTCTACATAACTGGACTGCTTATTGTTAAGATGGTTTAAGTAGAACCAGAGCCTTTGCCAGAAAAACAACAACACAATCCCGTACATTCCCAGTGGACATGTGAGGACGCATTGCAGGGCAGAGCGGCAGCACTTTTATGAACAATTTCTTAATCCTTTTTTAAAAGGGGGAAAAATCTATTTACAAAAGACCCCAAATGGATTGTTTCTATTGTTTGCTAAGCCTGGCCAGGTGACCTGGCTATGGTCATAAAGTAGACCCTACTGCCAGCAACTTAATGCAAGACGTCAGGCAGTGGTCTTCTTCTTCTTCATCCATGTCTAGCGGTCTTCTTCTTCATCCATGTCTAGCGGTCTTCTTCTTCCTCTTCATCCATGTCTCACGGTCTTCTTCTTTGTCCATATCTAGCAGTCTTCTTCTTCTTCTTCGTCCATGTCTAGTGGTCTTCTTCTTCTTCATTGTCCATGTCTAGGCCAGAAGTGAAACTGCCAAAATGAAGCCACTTCTGGGTGAGTTCATTCTGCGGTTCCTTTTGCCTGACTTAGTGTGAGAAAGATTAGCCAGCAACACGACATTGCAAATTACCAGGGCATGCCCGATAGTGGTTTTAAAATATCACAGGTGCTTTTACCCTGAGGACTAAACGGCCTTGGGTGGCAAAGTCCACAGGGAAGGAAGGGGGTGAGGGTCCCCAAGTGGATTAAATCCCACTTGAATCCCTCTTGATGGAGGCCAGCAGCTTCATCCATCCTGGCCTGGGGCTGATGATGATGACAACTTTATGTGCCAAAAGGGCTCAGGACCATAAAGGAACTCGTGGTACTGGATCAGTGGTACTATGGGTGTCATGCTGTGATGCGGACGGCCACTGCATTGTTATATGGTTCTCAGGACAATCCTCATGGCTGATGGGCATGAGGATCGCCAATATCTGGAATTGGATAAGGCACTTGAAGAAGATTAGTTGCTAAACAAGACACTGGAAGAAGGCAAGGGCGGTGTGAACCTAGGAACGTGATGGCGAAACTTGGCACTCTAGTTGTTCTTGGACTTCAATTCCTAGAAGTCCAGGTCCCTGTGAATCCACACGTATGCGCAGTAAACCCATTCACGTGGATCCACAGGGACTTGTGTTTCTGAGAATTGAAGTCCAAGAACAACTAGAGTGTGCCAAGCTTCGCCATCACTGACCGACGACCACACCATGTGTTCAAAAGTTCAGATCGAGCCGAGCACTAGAACGATGTCCTTCTGTTATGTGTTTCCTTTTTCCTATGCAACACCTGCTAAGAGGGTGACGTAGTGGTGATGGTGGTGGCAGTGTGTGTGTGTGTGTGTGTGTGTGTGTGTGTGTGTGTGTTCTTAAATCACAATTGCCTATTTGTTTCTTAATTACTGTTCATGTGCATTGATTGCCCTTCATGGTGCACTGGGGTGGAGACATTTACTCTTCCTGGCAGGAAAATCGATGCTCGCAAAGTCACTTTGAGACCGGACCAGCCACCAGGATCCACCCATGCTCCAGACCAAGAGTGCGCATCATCCTCTCCTCATCCTGGCCTGGATCCAAGCAAGAGTGCCCATGCTTTTCAGCCCACCAAGTCATGAACTTCTTTGTGGGGGTACCTGTCATGACCTTCCGTCGAAGGCATCCTCTTCCGCTGGTTCGTTTGCTTTCTTTCGAGGAATCCTTCTACTGTGGCGATACACACTAGACCAGTGGCGCCCCATGTGGGACACATGTCCCACAGGGAGACTCCAATTCCCAGAAGCCTAAGTTTAGTGCTTTAAGGAATTGAATTCTGGAGAATTGTAGTCCAAGAGCCAAAGGTTAGGAAACACTGCTCTGTGAAGCCACACGAATTTGCCAACCTTTGGTTCTTGGACTTCAATTCCCAGAAGCCTAAATCAGTACATCGGATGGATCAGAGTTTTGGGGAACTGACTGAGGCTTCTGGGAATTGAAGTCCAAGAACCAAAGGTTGGCAAACACTGCGTTAGAACCTAATTCCAATAAGGGCCCGTTATGCCCATCCATCATGATCCTATATCCGTGATGGCAAATTTTGGCACTCCAGCTGTTCTTGGACCTCAATCCCTAGAAGCCCAAGTTTCAGTAAACCCATACGTGTGGCTTCGTAGGGGCTTGGGCAGGCTTCTGGGAATTGAAGTCCAAGAACAGCTGGAGTGCCAAGGTTGGCCATCACTGGCCTATATGGTCCAAAACTGGGTAATGAGTGAAACCTACTCAAAGGGAAGGACCTTGCTGTTTAGACATACAGAGGACTCAGCCAGCTGTAGGGTGACCAATGTGCACAGAAAGACACCCCACCATGTCACAGATAAAAGTTAGACACCCTACTCTGCTTTTGCAGATGAAACACCCGAAATGTGCCATCGTCTCACCAACCCCTCTCCTCTCTCCAGACTGAAGAACTCTTAAATGCGATGAAATCTGGTACTTACCGTTGGAACTTCCCTGGAGATGTTCAAGGGATGTGCAGGGGATCCGCTCAGCGATGGGTCTGAGTGTCTCTCAACTCCACAACGATGGCTTCCGACTGAGGGAACAGACAGCCTCAACTACTGACAGCCAGGCAGTATCGACTCCTTGTGCCGAGGGCCATCCAGCCGCCCGACTGAAATGTGTTTGGGCCGCGTGGATCAATTCTTCCAGAGCGCAAAGATGTCAATCACGGGACAGCCTGTTCTCCAGAGAGAACAGCAAAGCCAGGCGTATTTCAGTCAAACACAAGTGGCTTCAAAGAATCAAATAAATAGCCATGGCAATTTTGTTTATATATCGCCCCATAGCATTTAGTGCACACTCTGGGCGGTTCACAAGTTAATCTGCATTTTGCCCCCCCATAGGGTGGGCCCTCATTTTACTGACCTTGGAAGGATGGAAGATACTGAATCAACCTGAATACCCATCAGGATAGAATTCACAACCTTCTGGCTGCAGTTACAGCAGTTTAACCACTGTGCCACAAGGACTTTCAGGTGATAAAGCAGGGGTGCCCAAACTATGGCCCATGAGCCAGATCTGGCTCCCAATGCTAAATCATCCAGCCCACATCACCCTTGTCACTCCCGGAAGTGAAAGTAAAACATGCCCATACAGGCATGTTTTACTTCCACTTCCAGGAGTGATGAGGGCGGCATGGGCTGGATGAATTGGCATCAGGGGTTGGATCCGGCCCACGGGCCATAGTTTGAGCACCTTTGTTTTAAGCAGAGAAAATGGCAGCTTAAAATCTATCTCATCCTGTTGCAAAACAGATTGCAAGGTGCATTTTACTTCCGCTTCCAGTGGGAGGAACCACGTGACCGGCCCACTGAACCAGATGACCGGCCTGCAGCCTGAAAAGTTTGGGAACCCCTGTGATAAAGGCAGCAAGGGGCATATTTCCTTCTAACTCCTGGAGCAGTTCTGTCTCTTAGGTGGGCAGGGCAGAAAGACCCCACACCACCTGCTCCCATTCTTGGTCAATTCTCTTGGAAGAAGACCCTTAAATCTACCTTCCCGAATGGTCAGGTTTGGCTTTCAGAGATTGGAGAAAACTGACTACAAATGGTGATGATGATGATGGCCTCTATGCCTCGCTTATCAGTCAAGCTCGGCAGAGTTATGTCATGGAAGACCCACAAAAGAGAATAGGTTTGTGTGTTTGTGGATTGCAACCTCTGGAGACTTCCGATTGGCCATTCTGGCCGGTGAGTCAGAGGAGTAACTCGTGCAAAAATAAGCTTTTCAGGTCCCCTTTGCTGGTATTTCATGTGTTCCCTCATTCACGGCTTGAGAACAATTCTGCAGCACACAATCAATGCTATTAATCGACCGATTGTAGCAATGGGGTGTGAGGGTGTGAGAGAGAAAGGTTTGCCTATTCAATTATAGCTCTTCACCCGGAACAACAGTTTCAAGATGAGAGGACTGACATACCGGCCGTATAAAATGGCTAAACACCGATTTCCTCAAGGGGAAATTGCTCCCTTCTCATAGTTTGTTACATCTCTCAGAAATGCGGCCTCCGCTTGCCGCATTCTGCCAAATGCCCAGTCTGTTCTCCCACACTGAGCTACTGATGCATGCAAGGGCAGCATCGATCCCCTTAATGCCGAGGCCCGGCAGCATCGCAATTGAAACAGGCATTGATTCTTCCCAAGTGCAGAGGGCAGGCCGTCACGGGACACCGATGGAGCCCAGCAGGAGAAACGAAAGGCCCCGCTCCCGCCCGGCTCCTTTGCCAAACCAAAGGCTTGAGCTGGTGGGAGTGCCACGTGCCATTGGCGCAGAAGTGCTCAGAAACTCATGACCGGGCACCACACTCGGTGCCGACATGCGTGGAAAAAATCCCTGGTTTCCCGGAGAAAGGAAACTTTATCTGTTGCCTCTGTCTGTAGTTTAAGATGGCCTCTACTCCGATTCTTTCCCTTATAATCTCATTCCTGACTTTATCCCTTCTAGTCACTCCAAAGCCCTTCCTCTGCCACATAAGAGGAGTTTTTGCAACTGGGGTGTGTGTGTGTATGTCCTGAAGCTAAATGAGAAATATCACACCTAGTTCCCTTTGGTCTTGCTTTTACAAAGCAGGGGAGTTTTTGCACAATTCTCTGACCATCTCTGAACAAATGGTTGAGCTACTTTTATGCTAGGCTAGACCCATGATGGCCAACCTTGGCTCTCCAGGTGTTCTTGGATTTCAATGCCCAGAAGCCCAAGTCAACACACCTGCTGGTCAGGGATGCTGGGAATTGAAGTCCAAGAACACCTGGAGTGCCAAGGTTAGCCATCACTGCGCTAGATGCAAACTACAGGGACGTACCACATAGAAAACATTTGGGAAAATTGACTTTTTAACATCTACAACAGTTTTTCCCCTCCTTGTTACCATAGGATGAGGCCAGCGACGTCACAAGACACAAGCTTTGCCTCGACCTTTGCTGAGGAATGCAACAGAAATGAACTTCCCTGATAAGAAGGTCACCATCAGAAGATTCAGCCATCCATGCTTGAAAGCCAGTCGTGTCCAACTCTAGGGTTCAGTGCTCATCTCTGTTTATGGCCAAAGAGCCAGAGCTGTCTGCATCAGCAGACATTTCCATGGCATGGAAGGACGGCAAGTCGGCAGTTCAAAACCCAGATACTGCATGACGGATTGAGTGCCCGTCTCTCTCCCAGTTCCTGTTTCAATTGAAAAGCTGCCAGGTAAGACAAGACACAGAATGTTGTTACCTTTCCCACCCAAGTGGCACCTATTTATCTACCTGGAATTTCTCAAAATGCTGACTTTCCCGTCGTCAAGTTTAGTGTCTTTGCTGCTACACCATGGCAGAACATGAGAGGGGCACGAAGCCCCAACTGCTCTTCATCGAGGGAAGCCAAAAAGGACAAACTCTGGCCAACGAGGGGGAAGCGAAGCCAAGAGCGCTTAGTTGAGGAGTTCGTTCTGCCCAGGCTTTTATGTCAACTTTGCACAGTGAGAGAGAGAGATTGAGTTGGGGGTGAATCAGTTCCATGGAGGTCTTCCAAGAGTTTTGTGAAGACATTCACAAGAAAGGGAATCCAGGAGGAAGGAGGGAAGACCGGAAGCCTCAGGGCCAGAGGGCTCTTGGGAGGAAGTTGTCCAGGCACCAGGCTTTTGGACTGGACATACATGGTCTCTCCTCCCTCCCCAAGGATGGTGGCTGGAAACCCACAAACTCCCACATGCTCTCCACTGTCTCAGTCTGTCATCGATGCTCAGACCCCTTTGGCTGCCCTGCAATGCACAATGTAACATTTGAGCCACAAGGGGGTGCCCAGAGCACACCGTCTCCCCCTCTGCTTGAGAAGCAAAGGCGGCCTGGTAGGGTTCTAGGGCTTTGACTGTACCTGGAGGCTGTGGGAGGAGGGAGGGAAGGCCCAACATGGATCCTGGGCAGGGAGAGGCAGCTCAGCTTCCAAAGCAAGCCTCCCCAGCATGGGTTGAGCAAATTAGTAAAAGGCCATGGCTGCCCTTGCTCGAAAGCCAGCCGTATCCGACTCTAGGCTTCGGTGCTCATCTCCGTTTACAGCCAAAGAGCCAGTGCTGTCTACATCTGAAGATATTTCTGTGGTCATGTGGCAGGCTTGACTAGACACCAGAGTGAACGGAACGCTGTTGACCTTCCCACCGAAGTGGTCCCTACTTATCTACTTGCAATGTCTTGCTTTCGAACTGCTAGGTCGGCAGGAGCTGGGACAGAGATGGGTGCTCGTTCCGTAATGCAGTACCCGGGAATTGAACTCTGACCTTCCAGTCATCGAGTTCAGCTTCTTAACCACTTGAGCCACTGCATTATTATGGATGATGATGATACGTTATGCCCGTGCCTCACCCCTGCTATGGGAGCTGCATTGGTTGCCAGTGTGCCTCTGGGGGCAATTCAAGGTAGTGGTAATGACCTTTAAAGCCTTACATGGTAGTGGGCCAGGATACTTGAGAGACCGCATTGTCCCAAGGACATCTGCCCATCCACCCAAAGTGGACCGGAGGTGCTCTTTAAAAATACCACCTGCTGGAGAGGCTCTAGAACCCTCTCTCGAACTAGAAAACTTTTCGGTATCTGCTCCGGCCCTATGGAACCTCCTGTCACTTGAACTGCATCTCCAGATGGAGCTTCTGCCCTTAAGGAAAGAGCTGAAAACCTGGCTGGCGGAGCAGGTGTGGGGAGGTGGAGAGAGAGGGAGCAAAAAACAAACAAACAAAAAACCCAATATTTAGAGGAAGATCACTCATGCTTTTAATAGTTTTTAACTAATTTTTAATTGGTGTGGGTGGAAGGTAGTTTTTCAGTGCTTTTAGGAATTTTGTAAGCCACCCTGAGTCTTTGGATGAGGATGGGATGTAAATGTGATAAAATAAAATGAAATTTAAGGGTTTCTAGAGTTTAAACTGCAGTGGCTCAAGTCGCTAAGACGCTGACTGGGAGGCGGAAGGTCAGCAGTTTGATTCCTGAGTACTGCAGGACAGAATGAGCTCCCGTCTTTGTCCCAGCTCCTGCCAACCTAACAGTTTGAAAGCAAGAAATTGCAAGATGATCAATAGGGACCACTTCAGTGGGAAGGTAACAGCATTCCGTGCGGTCCGGTGACTAGTCATGCCTGCCACATGACTATGGAAACGTCTGCCGAAGCAGACAGCACTGGCTCTTCGGCTTTGAAACAGAGATAAGCACTGAACCCTAGAATCAGGTATGATTGGGGATTTTATCTATGCCGCCCAGAGTCGCATGTCGATTGGGGCAGCTATACAAATTGAATAAATGAATGAATGAATGAATGAATGAAAAATGGTGATGATGGTGACGTCAAGAGCCACTGAATTACTTCTTTTCTCTCTCTTTAACCAAAAACCTTCGCAGGGGTTGTTCCAATTCCCAAAGGGAGTCCTCCCTTTCCTCCTGTTCAAGGCAGATTGAGAGAGACCCCCAGACAGGCTTCTGAAGAAGGTTCAGCACCTTGGACAGATCCCCGGAAGAAGTCCTCTTTCCGGAGGGAGATTCCCCCCATGGAGAATCTCTCCCTGCAGTGGAACCAGGCCTGATCCCTTCTCTTGCTTCTGGAGGAACTCAAAGCCAATGTCTTGGTCCACCACAGCTCCCTTTACCGCCTCTCCCCAAACTCCCGCTGAGCACCCCGTGGACATATTTGGGGCATAGGATCACGGAACAAACGGCCCATCCTACAACTGCCGTCAGGCCCAAGAGGCAGCCAAAATTGTTGCTTAAACAGAAGATGTGAAAATAAGAGTGGGCATATACGAATCCCACTTAGTGGTTAAGATGATAAACTTGTAAGTCAGCAGAACGAGAGCCAAGCACTGCACGACGGAACGAGCTCCCGTCTCTGTCTCAGCTCCTGCCAACCTAGCAGCTCGAAAGCAAGAAATCACAAGTAGACAAATAGGTATTGCTTTGGCAGGAAAGGTAACAGTGGTCCATATGCTCCGGTGTCTAGTCCTGCCTGCCACATGTCCACGGAAATGTCTGCAGATGCAGACAGTGCTGGCTCTTTGGCTGTAAACAGAGATGAGCACTGAACCCTAGAGTCGTCTATGACTGGCTTTCAAGCAAGAGCAACCCTATATGAAACCATCTCAAAAAATGTATAAGCCTTGTGCATGAAGAACGTCTTAACTGTGAGAGAAGTACAACGGTGGAACCAACTGCCGCAAGAGGTATCGAGTGCTCCAACTCTGGAAGCATTCAAGAGGGAACTGACAAGCAACCATCTGTCAGGTCCTCTTCGATTTGGATTCCTGCATTGAGCAGAGGTTTAGACTCAATGGCTTAAAACAAAGCTGCCCAAACTTTTTGGGCCATGGGCTGGTCATGTGGTTCATGGGGCCAAGACATGTGGTTTAGCGGGCCAGTCACATGGTTCCTCCTAATGGAAGCGGAAGTAAAATGTGTCTTATAATCTGGTTTGCAATAGGATGGGATAATTTTTTTAGGCTACCATTTTCTCAGCTTAGACAAGGGGTGCCCAAGCTACAGCCCATGGGCCAGAACTGGCCCCCAATGCCAATTCATCCAGCCCACACCACCCTCGTCGCTCTCAGAAGTGGAAGTAAAACACACCAATATGGGCACTTTTTACTTCCACTTCTGGGAGCGATAAGGGTAGTGTGGGCTGGATGAATTGGCATCAGGGGCCGGATTTGGCCCACAGGCCATAGTTTGGGCACCCTTGGGCTAAAAGGTCCCTTCCAGCTTAGTCATTCTATGTTTCTATAGGTTTAGGGTTCTTGCAATTCCCTCCGTTGTGTTCGTTGAGGGAGCATTTGGCACCTCGGCAGTCTAGTCAAGGTAGGAAATGTGTGTGGACTGAACAACAACAAAAAATTTGTATCGGGTACCAAACAGACACAATTTTGTTTCTCTTTTTCAGAACTAAGGATTCCTTAGTTGAAACACCAGATGAAGACCAGACCACACTTTATTTTAAAAAGAGGCATACAAAAAAATTCAGGGGAGAGGATGATGATGTCTAAAACTAGAAAAATGCTTCCCACATTATTAATCTCATAGACAGACCACCACGTAGGCACACGCACCTGGCTCCCGATGCCGGTGGAAAAAATCCACGGGTGTTGGCATCTAGTCTTTGCCAGGCTAAGGAAGAGGAATCAAAACAAGGACACCACCCAATGTGGTCTTGCAAACCTATTCACCACACACACACACAATGTCTCTCTAAGTTTATCAGTGCAGGCATCTTGAGAATGTCACATTTTGCTTTGGCTGATGTCTTCCCCCACCAGGACATTGGCCTCAACATCGTCGTCTTCTGCCTCGTGGACCGGTATGTAGCCCCCTTCCCGGGGCAGACACCAGCACCAGCCGGCACCCGTGAGGTCCAAGGAGTCAAAATCGAAGTCACGCAAGTCCAAGAGCTTGAAGTCTACAGTGTCGAGGCTGAAATGGATCTCGTTCAGCTTCTGCCAGTAGAACCAGGCCATCACCAGACCCACTACCTGGAAGAAAGGGTGGGAAAGAGGCACACTTTCAAAGAGGGATGGGGTTGACAGGTGGGACTCCCACCTCTTCTTCCCTTGGGCGCCAGCAAGCATCTGGCGGAACAAATCTCATCTGAACTGGATGAAGACAGAAGGTGAAAACCAGAGGCAATGAACAGGTTTCTTTCATTCAAATCAGGAGTTCTCAACCTTTTAAAGCCAGGGGCCATTGGGTCACACTCCCTCAGACTGCTTGGGGGCCAGACTGCCATTTTGCCCTTCCTCTACCACATGGCACTTCTGGGCGTGGTGGAGGCCCCTCATCCGGCCCATGGGCTGCAGGTTGAGAATCCCAGCTTGTCTGCAGTGTTTGCCTAAAACAAGGTACAAGCCAACTATTTTGCAAACCATTTTGCTTTGCCTCCTGGTGGTGAACTCGGCGCACATTGCAAATTTCATTGAGTTTGGAATAAAAACCACAATAGCAACCGAGGAAGGGAAGACGGCGAAGAGACGAGTGTGATTTGATTACTTAACTCTCCGTGACACTTTCTCTGGGCAATTGTTCCTGGGACCAGAGCATCGAGCGTGTCTGGCATTTTAGCAAAAGCCTGTGTCCCAAACACTCCATGTTTAAATGAACTCTTACTGGAACAATGGTGCGCAGTGTCACCAAGGAATACACAGTGTCCTTTCCTATTCATCAGTGCGGCTTCTTCCTTTGCAAAGTGGGTTTATGTATTAAGTTCTGTTTCCTCTTGGCCGTTTCCTCCCTGAGGAAGAGGCCACAGCAAAGAATGGATTCTGTCTCTTTGCAAATCACCAGGTACAAATTGTTAGCCAGAGAAGTCGATGCCGCAGATAAATACTAATTGTGACAGTGTTAATCAGCAGCGTGATGGGTTGAGTAGGAACAGCAGGCAATGCGGCTGAAACCAGGGACTTTTAACTCATGGCGCACTGAAGTGGCCACGGCTTTGCAAGGAAATTCACCGTCTGGAGTCCCACGGCCTTATTTTGGCCACGGCTGGTTTCTGAAGCCTCCAGCCGCTGTTTCTGGACACTGGTGGTGCCAAAATAATTTGAGTGCCAGGAAGACAATTAATTAAGTCAAGCTTAGGCAATTTCGATTTTACCTTGGAGTCAATGTGAAGAAGTTCTGCTATTATCGTAAACACCCACATAAATGGTGGGCTTATATGGGTTGGTCTTAAAATGCCCTTTAATAGATAGTACTTCCTCTATTAAGGGGGGGAATATAGCTGTCGATGTTAATTAATACACGAGTACGCTGAAGGTCGGCAGGTCAGCAGTTTGAGACCCTGGTGCTGCATGGCAAGCGAGCTCCCGCCATCTGCCAACCTTGCAGTTTGATAGCAAGTAATTGCAAGTAGGTAGATAGGTACCACTTCAGCAGGAAAGGTAAGTGTTCTGTGTGCTCTGGCATCAATCCTGCTTGCCACATGACCACAGAAACAGCAGCTGAATGCCCTTGCTTGAAAGCCAGTCGTGTCGGACTCTAGTTTGGTGCTCATCTCCGTTTACACCCAAAGAGCCAGTGCCGTCTTTGCCTCTGCAGACATTTCCGTGGTCGTATGGCAGGCATGGATAGCCACCAGAGCATGTGGAACACCGTTACCTTTCTCACCAAAGCAGTACCTATTTATCTACTTGCAATTTATTTGCTTGCAGACAACGCAACATGGCTGGTTGGTGCCATTTTGGAAAAGCAGAGAAAAAGGCCGGAGGAGGAGGAGGCAGGCACAAAACTCTTTTGAGAAAGTCTCCTTCTGGCCTACAGTTCTTTGAAAGCAACCCTCCTCCAATCGGTGCTAACATTTTAAAGATCAGCTGTCTAATTAATAAGAACATTTTTTTAATCAAACCAGAGAGGTGTGAATTGATTAATCAATGAAACATGTATCCTAAGGGGCTGGGACTTTTCTTTTTAACCAACTTCAAGACGTGGTGATATTTACAAGACACCCCCCCCCCAAGGCACTCTACATGTATTGCTGACATTTTGAATAGGGATATAAAATAGACTAATTTCATTTTTTACCAAGCAAAAGTGAAACATTTTTAAAGTATTCCCCACCCCCTTCTTCCTGGGCAAGTTTACAAAAAGCCTTTTTAAAAATTTATTTATTTTTGCAATTCAGGACTTTTGTACGTGTGTGTGTGAAAAATTCAGACATGCATTTTGCACAAAATCCCCAAAAACGTTTTAAAAGCTTACTGTATATACTCAAGTATAAGTCAGGGGTTTTTTAGCCACCAAAATGAGGTCCAAAGATGGGACTCAACTTATACTCGGGTCAGCGTAAACACTCGAAAACATACCTACACAAATGTCTAAATTAATTAATTTTACCTTATTTTCATGTATTTTAATCAATGACACTTTCTACATAGCAGCTCCTGAATTTTCCACCCTCGTCTTATACTTGGGTCAATCTAGTTTCCTAGTTTTAGATTTCCAAATTAGGTACCTCAACTTATATTTATTTATTTACTTACTCAAATTTAGATACCACCCTCCTTACCAGGGCAACTCAGGGCGGTTTAACATATCATATAAAAACATCAATAACAAATCTGAATAATATATATATATTTAAATAGACATATTAATAACGGATTAAAAGTTAAAATATATTCAGGACAGCTTATAGTCGAGTATCTATGGTATTATGCTAATGTTTGCATTTGTGGAAGTAATTTTTTTTTTTCTACAGCAGCTGGTTTTTTTTAATGGGGATGCCTTGCTTTTCTGAGACACTTTTGCCATGGGAGAATAAAATCATGCGTAGGATTCGTATCCTTCATCTAGAGCCAAATATGCTTTTAAGAGGCCTGAGAACTATTTATTTGTCCTCTCTACTTTTTATTCTCTTGGTTAATTCTCTCAAACTTGCCAACCTTCCTCTCTCCTCTTGTATCTCCGTTACTTCTTCCACCAAAGCAGTATCTCTTTATTTACTTACAATGTCTTGCTTTCGAACTGCTAGGTTGGCAGGAACTGGGAGAGAGACAGGAGCTCACTCCGTCATGCAGCACTCAGGTCTTGAGCTGTTGACCTACTAACCCATCAAGTTCAGCGTCTTACTCACTAGGTTCCCTTCCCTTAATTTACCTCCAGGTATATAACATATAAACACGGTTGCTTTGCTATTTCAGTGAAGGAATTTATTTATTTATTTTTTATTTACTTCTTCAAATTTATATCCCGCCCTACTCAGTGGCTCAAGTCACTAAGACGCTGACTGGGAGGTGGAAGGTCAGCAGTTCAATTCCCGAGTACTGCAGGACGGAATGAGCTCCCGTCTCTGCCCCAGCTCCTGCCAACCTAGCAGTTCGAAAGCAAGAAATTGCAAGTAGATAAATAGGGACCACTTTGGTGGGAAGGTAACAGCGTTCCATGCGCTCCGGTGTCTAGTCATGCCTGCCACATGACCATGGAAACGTCTGCAGAAGCAGACAGTGCTGGCTTTTCGGCTTAGAAACAGAGATGAGCACTGACCCCTAGAGTCGGATACGACTGGCTTTTAAGCAAGGTAATCCTTTACCTTTACTCAGGCGAACCCAACTCTAGGTGGCTTACAAATCAAAAAGTCATACATAATGAACACAGGATAACTCAACTATACCCGTACAAATTCAGAAATCAAAACCCAAGAGTTCAAAATTATTATTTTTTTAAATTTAAAACTAGAAATTTACAAGACTCAAAAATATAAAAAAATTTAAAAAAATTTTTTTTTATAATGTTTCTTTTCTTACGCTACGAACATCACCTAATAGATTGATTTGGGCTGGAAGCTTAAATACATTTGCCAGGGCTTAAGCTCTAGGATCTGCAGTGGCTCAAGTGGCTAAAACTGGGAGGTGGAAGGTCAGCAGTTCGATTCCCGAGTACTGCAGGATGGAATGAGCTCCCGTCTTTGCCCCTGCTCCTGCCAGCCTAGCAGTTTGAAAGCAAGACATTGCAAGTAGATAAATAGGGACCACTTTGGTGGGCATTCTGTGCGCTCCGGTGTCTAGTCATGCCTGCCACATGACCATGGAAACGTCTGCACAAGCAGACAGCACTGGCTGTTTGGCTTTGAAGCAGAGATGAACACTGGCCCCTAGAGTCGGTTACGGCTGGCTTTCATGCAAGGAAAACCTTTACCTTTGCCCAAGCTCTAGGATGGCTAGATGGTATTGTAGACACAATGGGCACAGAGCTGGGTGGGTTGAGGAGGATGGTGGAGGACAGGAGTGCCTGGCGGACAGTGGTCCATGGGGTCACAAAGGGTCGGAATCGACTGTGCAACTGAACAACAAGGAAACAGAGGCAAGAAAATAACTGGATGGGTTCTTGGTTCACCAAGACCTGTAGGAAGGACTTTCAGCAAAAACCAGCTTTCCTTCCTTCCCTTATTTTAGGCAAAGTGTGATTGCTTTTTATGATGCGCAGAAAGACAGAGTAAAGCTTTCTTTTAAAACATTTTGTTCATTTCTCGTTCAGTTAACATCCCACCCCACCGAAGCACGCTCTGTCTGATGTCTAAATTAAAGATCTGTACAGATTAAAAAGCTGGAAAGGGGTTTTATTGCACACTCTGTCTTATGTCTAAATTAGAGATCTGTACAGATTAAAAAACTGGAAAGGGGTTTTATCGCCGCCCGCACGGCACTCCTCGCTAATCTCCTTCCTGCCCAAAGCGGCGCAGCTCTTGGCTTGGACAGGACGGCTCCCAATGGCCAACGCCAATGTGTTAACAACTCAAAGGGGAAAGTTGGAGTCCGTGTCTTCTGTGTTTTTACGAAGTGTGAATAATGTGCCTTTGCTTACTCAAAGGGGCAGCTTTCAGATTTATGAGCTCTTTGAAGTATTCCGCTTCCTTCGTTACTCTTTGTTCTCGTAAAAGAGACGTCAGCCCTCCCCCTCCACACACACTTGGCCATCTTCTCAGCTTGTTAGGAAGACGTCTTTAGAGATGAGAAAATGATTTGAATACAGTAAATCAAGAGGCCAGCAGGATCACTAGGGCTGAGGAGGGGGAAAATGTCAGGGCCAAGAGTAGGGGTGCCCAAACTTTTCAGGCCACAGGCCGGTCACGGGGTTCAGCGGGCCGGTCACGGGGTTCCTCCCACCGGAAGCGGAAGTAAAACGCGCCTTGCAATCCGTTTTTCAACAGGATGAGATAGATTTTAGGCTGCCATTTTCTTTTCCTAAATGAGGGGTGCCCACAGAACTATGGCCCACAGGCCGGTTCTGGGTGGGCCCCACTGCCAATTCATCTGGCCCGCATTGCCCTAGTCGCTCCTGGAAGCGGAAATAAAACATGCCCGTACGGTCCAGGCTGGATGAATTGGAATCAGGGCCCGGATCTGGCCCATGCACCATAATTTGGGCACCCCTGGCCTAGAGCATTAAAAATTTGCTTCTCTGAATGTTCCTGCTGCAGTGGTTGTACTTCAGCCAAAAGGGCTGATGTTGTGAGTTTGATCCTGCTCAGTCTCAAGGCTGACTCAGCCTTCCATCCTTCAGAGGTTGGTAAAATGTGTACACAGTTTGTTGTTTGTAGCATTACATGTGTACAAAGGTAATGCTAATTATCTTGTGAACCAATCTGAGAGGGCATTAAGCACTTATATGGGGCAGGTATAGCAGTATAATTGCTATTGCTAAATTCCCACAAAATCCCATCCAAGTTTGCCCAGAGTTCCTGAACATCTTGCAATCTTTCCTCCTCCTCCTCGTTTAGCACCACCTACACCTGAAGACTGCAGTGGCTTAGTGGTTAAGACACTGGACTTGGCGACTGGACAGTCAGCAGTTCGAGACCCGAGTGCTGCGAGACAGAGTGAATGCCCATTCTCTGCCCCAGCTCTTGCCAACCTAGTCTTTCAAAAGCAAGAAATTGCTTTTTGAACTACTAGAAATTGCTAGAGTCGGATACGACTGAGTAAGGGTGACCTTGACCTTTACTAAATAGGTACCCCTTCAGTGGGAAGGTAGACAGTGTTCCGCATGTCCAGTTGTGCCTGCCTCGTGACTAGGGAAATGTATGCAAACTCAGACAGCACTGGCTCTTTGGCTGCAAATGGAAATGAGCATCGCACCCTAGAGTCGAGCACGGCTGGCTTTTGAGCATAGATGACATCTTGCCCTTACACCTCAAGAGCACAGTCTGCAGGATTGAAGCGCTTCCCTTGTTTGCGAGTCTTTGGTGATCGACTCAAGGTATTATTCCACCCAGCACGGAAAATTGAAAACATCTCATGTCCCAGAAAGCTTCATTAATCGGAGAGTCATTAAATTTTGGCAGAGAAATTAGTTGGGAAGCGTTTCAGAAGCAAGTACGCCAGCGAGGGAGTTAGAGTACCTTGGCCAGCTGTTCCAGTTCTGGCTGCTCTGTCTTCTACTCTACTGGTCTTTGCTACAGCAGGGCCGAGTCTGGGGTTGGAGGGGTGGGTGGGGAGCCTCGGAGCAGGGAGAGGTTATCTTTTAAACACAGGAAGACTGCAGGGAGGGTAAAACTCTATCCTTTGCATTGACTAACTAACCAAGTCCCCTTGTCTTCCACGGCCCTAAGAAGGCAGGCTATCTCCAACCTGTGGTTGTTGATAATAATAATAATACTAATAATTTTGTGTCAAAAATTCTTCTGGGTTGAAAGGATTTTTTGCTGTAGGAACCTTGCTCAGGGGACACTTGAATGAGGCTCCCTTCACATCCCCAAGATCTTTTTCCCACCGAAGTAGTTCCCATTGATCTACTTGCAATTTCTTGATTTCAAACTGCCAGGTTGGCAGGAGCTGGGGCAGAGACAGGAGCTCACTCTGTCATGCAGTACCTGGGTCTTGAACAAACAGAAGGAAAGAAGCCTCCTCCTCCTCTTTGAAAGACTTCCTTCCAAAGGAGGCGGCTGTTCAAAAGCTTCAGGAGAAACAGGTTGGACTTTGGTCACAGTAAAATGATCGTGGTGGAAACTACGAATTCTACAAGCTGAGGAAACCCTTGATCTTTGTAATTGACTTGAATGCTAGGCAATTCCGCACCTCCAAGCTTTCAACAGAGGACTTAGCGGTTAAGATGCTGAACTTGATGGGTTGGCTGGTCAGCAGTTCGAGACCCGAGCGAGTTCCTGTCATTTGCCCCAGCTCCTGCCAACCTAGCAGTTTGAAAGCAAGACATTGCAAGTTGATAAACAGGGACCACTTTGGGTGGGAAATGTAATGGCGTTCTGTGCGCTCCAGCGACTAGTCGTGCCTGCCATGTGATTATGGAAACATGTCCAGACTCAGACTCTTTGGCTGCTAATGGAGATGAGCACTGAACCCTTGGGAGTCAGATATACCTGGTTTTTGAGCAAGGGACCTAAGCTGGACCTAAGCCTTTTGGCCGGAGTCTTCCCGGCCTAGAGGGAGAGAGGCCGCATGGGACTGAATCACGGAGCCACAGAGCCTCGTCTAAAACAAAGGAGCAAAACTTCCCCCACCACACTCCACCCCCTAAACATAGCACTCTTGTTCAGACAGATGTTGCGGGGCTGGAGAAGGTGAAGCATTTGCCCCGGGGAGGTTTCGATCCACGCACGTACTCCACTTTCCGCCCCGCGTCTTTAAAAACTCCTCTTCAGAGAGACGTCTCAAAAGGCACCACCTTGAATCTTCCTGCCTTTTGCTCTAGAAGGCAGATGTTTCCCCTCATTTGCATTCCAGAATACGTGTTAAAACTCTTTCCTTCGTGAATGGTTGTTTTGACTCTGCAAGAGGCATTTTCTACCCCCGGGAGAGACTCCGTGCCTTCCGATTTCATTTTCCCAATCAAGGCCTCCACCATTGGCACCGGAGATCCTTCAAGGCTTTCCTTTGGAGAGGATGATGAAGAGAAACCAGCAAAGCAAGCACAGGATGGAAGGAGGATGGTGTTTACAGGCACACACAGAAAACCTCCTCTGTCGAGTCTCATGCTCCACAGCCCACACAAAACCTGGAAGCACACGCGCAACACGCACATGTTGTCAGCGGACAAAAGTGATCCACTCACCTGAGGAACAAACAGGAAGCAGACAATCCAGAAGCTGGTTGTGAAGTTGTCTTTCAGCCACAAACCCACCGCATGGATACAGCCACGCACATGAATGGTGTTGACCAGCTCTAACCGCTACGAACAGAATGGAGAACATTGAAAACAATGGTCAGCCACTGGATCTCACACACATGCACACACATGCACACTAACTGCAACTTGGGGCTCTAGTGACTTTTGGAAGAGTGACTTCCTACTGATTCCACTGCAGAGCCTGGAAAAATATTCCTGGCGGGCTAAGAGACCACAATCGGAACCATTTCCGGAGCAATTTGGGTGTGGTCTTTCCCCCAGTGCTCACATCTCACCAAGGTCACAATGGGGCTCCTCTATGGGGGGAATCAGAGAAAATTGTTCTCCAACAACATCTAGAGAACCTGTAGTATAGATAACATATAGAACTTCCTGCAGAATTGCAGCCACATCACATATTTTCCCCCCAGAAGCACTGTCTAGAATTGTATTCAAGGGTTACAAACAATAAATCTGCATTGCAGATTTATATTAAATCAACTGAATATTCACAAATTTATTTTCATCCTCAATGCCTAATGGTCTCGAACGTGGAATGTGCAGCCCGATTCTTTCCGAAAATGCCTAATCCTTTTAAAAAGCCATCTACCAGTGCTTCATGGGGAGGCAAGCTAGAAAGCCAAATTAGCAGTAATTAACCACAACTCCGCATCCGCGGCTGTCTCCGTGCACCCTGTCTCCTGTCCCCCATCATGCTGTTCGCAGCATCAGCAGGAGACCCAAAGTGAGCCACGAGTTTAAGGCTGGCAAGTCGGCAGTTCGAGACTAGGGTACTGCATGATGGATTGAGTGCCAGTCTCTGTCCCAGCTCTTAGGGACATGAAAGGAGCCTCTTTTGGGGTGTCCCCTGAGTGGAGTTTCTTCCACAAAAATCCTTTCAACCCAGAATAACTTCTGACATGGAATTATTATTATTGAGTCAAGACCTCAATGATGTCTGGCTGGGAAGTCTTCTGGCCTCCCTCTTTCCCTCTCCTCACAATCACCTTGTTCAGCCCCTCCGAGACTTCATGATGTTTCCCCAGGGGGACTCTGCCCCCCATCTCTTTTGCCTTGCAAAGTATCCCCCCTTCCCCTCAACCGGACAAGAGGTGCATCCTGCCGGCCTGAAGAAGCGACTTTGAACCACAAAAACTCACAGCCATGCTTGGTTTCCTTTTTTAAGTGGTCCAATAAAATGTATGGCCTTCTTCCGCCTACGTCTGGATCATACAGTGGTCCTTGTTTGTTTATGGAATGTATAGGCAAGTACCTCTTTATTTAAAGTCCGGTAGCCGCACAGGGTGTTAATCACATCTCCTGGAGCCTGTGAGGATAAGAACATCTGCATCAGAAGAAAATCAGCACCATGCGGGGGGGGGGGAGAGAGAAACCTGGGTCTTTCTTGGAGATGGAAGGTAGGAAAAGCCACACTCCCTGGTGGCTTTTAAGCCAAAGGTCAACCTGTGAACCTTCATGGCACTCCAGATGTTCTTGGACTTCAATTCCCAGAAGGCAAAGTCTCTGTGAATCTACACGAATGGGTTTACTGAGCGCGATCTTGGACTTCAATTCCCATAAGGCCAAATCTCTGTGAATCTACATGAATGGGTTTACTGGACGTGATCTTGGACTTCAATTCCCAGAAGGCCAAGTCTCTGTGAATCTACATGAATGGGTTTATTGCATGGATGCACAGTAAATCCATTCGTGTGGATTCATGGAGACTTGGGCTTCTGGGAATTGAAGTTCAAGAACAGCTGGAGTGCCAAAGTTCAGTATGACTGGTCTATGGCATTAACTTTACAAGTGATCCCCTTGTTTGTGTGTGTAACCCCCCCCCCCCAATTTGCTATGACTCATAGACCAGGCATGCAGCATGAGATGGTTACAATGGCATGGGGGCGGGGGGACACACCCAACCAAGCTGAAATAATCCCGTTTCCCAAGATGGAGGGTGGGTGGAAACCTACTGGGATGGTGGTGTTCAGAGGACTGAATCACAAGGCTAGCTTTCAAGCAGGTGCAACGGATAGTCGTTCTGCATCTGGAGATTCATCTCAACTAAATACAGCAAAAAAATTCCAAAGGAAGAGAACCAACTCCAACCATCAACAGAACGAGTCTTTGTTTGGGTATTGAACAAATGGGCTCCGATGTGGCGATTGTTACAGTGGCACCTTGCATAACGAAATTAATCCGTTCCATTATTTTTTCCATAGCTTTACATCAAGGTGTCTCTCTTGGTCAATAGCCAGTTGTATCCGACTCTAAGTGGTTGGTGCTCATCTTCATTTACAGCCAAAGAGCCAGTATCGACTTGTGCTCACAGAGGGAAAAGGTGAGATATAACCAGAACTGTAAATGGAATCAATTAATATAAATAAGACTCGAAGCAGCGGTGCCTAAAGTCATTAATCAAATCCTGCACACAAAAAGTCACGGCTGTGGTGGACCAGTGGTTAAGATGCTTGCCTTGCTAGCTGTAAGGTCGGCAAGTCGGCAGTTCAAGACTGGAGTACTGCATGACAGATTGAGCACCCGTCTCTGTCCCAGCTCCTGCCAATCTAGCAGTTCGAAAGCAAGAAATTGCAAGTCGATAAATAGGGACCACTCTGGTGGGAAAAGATCTTGGGGACATGAAAGGAGCCTCATTCGGGCATCGTCCCGTGAACGGAGTTCCTCCGGCAAAAATCCTTTCAACCCAGAAGAATTTCTGATACAAAATTACTACAGATAGCCTTAAGTCACTGATGGTCCAAGCAGAATCACGGCCATCTGGCCTTATTAAAGGGTGATGAATCAGTGTCAGAGGGGGCAATAGGAAGATGGATGTACAAGGCTGGCTGTTCCAGATGTTTAACATGTGTGTGCAGAAGAAAGGGGGGGGTTGTCTTTGAGGCCATGATCTACTGGGCCCCCTTGCCACTGCTGGTGAATCTATTTGTACCCCTCGGAGTATTTCATTTGGCATTTCCAAACCCCTCCGTATCCCGAAAGCAAACGAACACCGTCGTCTTCTTCCTCTGGTCCTCTCTCTCTCTTGATGATTTATTGATGCAAACCTCAGATGTTTTCATGCACACTGATCAGCATGCAAATGAATTGATAGGCCTTGAACTGCAGCCCTTCCTCTAAGTAATGAAAACAAAACGGAGTCAGACGGCTTGTGGTTAAGGGTCAAAAGGAAACATGTCTTCCCTCTGATTAGACTCATTTCTCTCCACAGCTTAATTGCCTTCCCGAAGGGACATGCCTCAGCTGCAAGACTTGCAAATTAAACGTCTATTTACCTTCCAATCACCCATGACAACCAAAGGGCTTCGGGATATCAGGTGGCGTCAAAGGCTGCCCTTCCGGAGAAGTGTCCACCAGACCTGGACGTGGTCACCCAGAAGAGGCCATTTCATATTTGTTGCTTTACGTCAGGGGTGCCCAAACTACAATCCGTGGGCCAGATCTGGCCCCCAACACCAATTCATCCAACCTGTGCCGCTCTCGGCGCTCACGGAAGCGGAAGTAAAACACAGCTGTATGACATCAGGGGCCGGATCCATGGGCCAGAAGGACAGCCTTTGACGCCACCTGGTACCTCAAAGCAGAAGAAATGGCAACCTAAATCTATCTCATTCTGTTGCAAAGCAGGCTGCAAGGCACGTTTTACTTCTGCTTCGGGTGGAAGGAATCACGTGACCGGCCCACTGAACCACATGACTGGCCCATGGCCTGAAAAGTTTGGGCACCCCTGCTTTATGCTCTATCCCTTCCCAAAGTTATCTTCAGCATGGAATCTGCTTCCTTGCCTGGTACAGCACACGGAGGGGTAGGTTTATGCCGAGCTATCCAACCCTTGAGGATGTAGTTGAGCTCCACTTCCCAGGTAGACTCTACCTTGTCAAGACCACTTCAGAAAAGTCAAGGTAGTCAAGATTTACTACCACTTTGGGGGGGAGCAGCAACTCCAACCCCAGGAGGGGGAAAACGGTATGTGTTTATCAACCGTCAAGACAGATCTATCGCTCTTGTGAAGACATAACGACAAGACATCTCTACTGGATAAACAATCAAGCACAAGTCGGTGGGATGCATTATTGTCAAGAGCACATTATTGTCAAGAGCGCACCATTTGCAGCTCTCAGCCTGATTCAAAGCAACCACCTCCCGTGTAGGAAGCAATAAAGACGTCCTTCAAAGGACTCAGAATGAAGCTCTTAGCCTTGGTGCAAACAGGGAACAAGAGCAGGAAGGAGGCATTCATGGGACGCAGAAGTTCCAATTCTGGCTTGTCCTTGTGTGGCCTCCAAAGAAACAGAACTTTGCATGGGACCCCTCGGAAGATACTCCTAAGCTTGCTCCAGACCTCAAAGCACGACAGCAGGGTGCCCAACCTAAGGCTCGCAGGCTGGATCTGGCCCACAGCACCATTTCATGTGCCGCCCCCATCCCCTCCAAGGGCATTCAAGAAACAAAATGGCCACCACTTTGAAATTGTTGGGACAAAATGCCCACCCCTATCATGTAGGCAGTACAAAAAGGCCCTCCGGCCCTCCAAGCTGACTGAGGGAGCATGACCTGGCCCCTGGCTTGAAAATACTGGGTGCAATTTCCACACAAGCACAACCCCACAAGTTGTACAAAGGTGTGTGTGCAAGACCAGGTGCCCATCCAACATAATGGGTCACTCGTCACCTGTTGAGAATGCCTAATTACGTTTCAAGAACATTAATTAAGGATCAGTGTAGAGCTCTCAATTGACAACACACTGTTCTGCAAACATTCAGTTCTGTGGGCCTGACTTCTACAGAGAAGAAAACCCATTCAGTTCTGTGGGCCTGACTTCTACAGAGAAGCAAACCCATTCAGTTCTGTGGGTCTGACTTCTACAGAGAAACAAACCCATTCAGTTCTGTGGGCCTGACTTCTACAAAGCAAACCCATTCAGTTCTGTGGGCCTGACGTCTACAGAGAAGCAAACCCATTCAGTTCTGTGGGTCTGGCTTCTACAGAGAAGCAAACCTATTCAGTTCCGTGGGCCTGGCTTCTACAGAGAAGCAAACACATTCAGTTCTGTGGGTCTGACTTCTACAGAGAAGCAAACCCATTAGTTCTATGGGTCTGGCACCCTAGGCCATGGGCAGAGGTTTGGAACCTTAACTGCATTCATTTCAACGGTAGCGGTCATCATCATAACTAAATGTTGTGATGTCCATCCCATCTTCCCAGGATTTCCTGGGTCTGGGGAGACAGAGGTGGCAGCCCACGCCTTCCTTCTGGGGCCTTTCCGGGAGCGTGCCGCTTTGCCCTGGACCATGCAAGTGGCCTCTTCTCCTGGGGAAGACACAACAAGGGGGAATCAAACCCCCGGCCACCCAGCCTGCTGTCCATTTCAAGAAAGCTCGGTTGAAAAAGACCGAGCTCAGCTCCTTGGCAGAGTTCAGTTCATGAAGTGGCAGGCGTTTCTTGTGATTGCGACGGCCACACTCTTTTCTGCGCATGCCATGGCCACCTGCTCTGAGCCCCGGCAAAACATTTTAAGCCCTAGGAAAGCCAGAAGCCACTTGAGACATCAGTTGGTATGAAAGGCAGCTTTGCTTGACCTGCCCTTCCTCTCTTTTAACTTTACAGGTGAGGCACCCAAGGGAATCCAAAAGCACGGGCAGAATTAGGCCGACTCTCTATCCAAAAGGGAGGGGAAAAGAACACCTTTTGAAAAGCTCAGTTACCAAAGCGCTCACACGAAGGCTAACCCCACGCTGGACTCGAACTGAAAGTCGTGGAGTAGAAGGAGGTGTTGCTTTTCATCAGGTTCCCCCCCTGCCCCCCCCATCCATGCCAACCCCTCTTAGCCCTCACCCTGAATCGTCAGCTTTGTAGAGAACCCTTTGTAGAGAGAGACTGTGGCAGCTCAGGGGTGAAGATGCTGAATTTGATGAATGGAAGGTCGTCAGGTCGGCAGTTCAGGACCTGAATGCTGCACGACAGAGCGAGCGCCCGTCATCTGTCCTGGCTCCTGCCAATCGAGCAGTTCAGAAGCAAGAAATTTCAAGTAGATCAATAGGGACCACTTCGGTGGGAAGATAAACAGCGTTTCATGTGTGTCTAGTGATGCCTGCCACATGACCACGGAAACGTCTGCAGAAGCAGACAGCGCTGGCTCTTCGGCTTAGAAACAGAGATAAGCACTGAACTCAAGAGTTGGATATGACCGGATTTTGAGCAAGGGTGACCTTTACCTTAAATAGGTACCACTTCAGTGAGAAAGGTAACAGCATTCCATGCACTCCAGCATCTAGTCATGCCTGCCACGTGTCCATGGAAATGTCTGCAGACAGCACCAACTCTTGGGCTGGAAACAGAGATGAGCACCAAACCCTAGAGTCAGATACGACTGCCTTTCAACCAAAGGAGGCCTTAACTTTCACCTAGAGAGCCCCAGATGCTGACAAAAATCACCTTGTCATCCCTTTGGGCAATACACAGTTGAAAGCTCCTCCCCAGCCTACCTGCTTGATGCAGCACGTGTAGGGCACCCCACAGGCCAGGGGCCCAGTGCCGTTGCACGCGTGGTAAGGATTCACCTGCCAGTCGCTGAATTCATCCCCTCCACAGCAGGAAAACTGGGGGAGGAAGGGAGAAACCACTCCTTGAGGTGCATGCATTGTATCTCAAAGCACCCTAAGGTCTGTCGATGTATAGTAGAGGTGCCCAAACTATGCACAGAATCCGGCCCCTGACACCATTTCGTCTGGCCCACTCCACCTTTGTTGATCCTGAATGTGGAAGTAAAACCAGCCCATACGGGTGCGTTTTACTTCCGGTTCTAGGAGTGACGAGGGCGGTGTGGGCCGGATGAACTGGTGCCAGGGGCTGGATCTGGCCCACAGGAAGTAGTTTGGGGGCACACACACACACACACACACACACACACACACACACACACACACACACACACACAGACAGAGGTTTAAGCAGAGAAAATGGCAGCTTAAAAATCTATCTCAAAACAGATTGCAAGGCGCGTTTTACTTCCGCTTCCGGTGGGATGAACCTCGTGACCGGCCCACTGAACCACATGACTGGCCCGCAGTCCGAAAGGTTTGGGCACCCGTGATGTACAGAAACAGACACTGAACCACCTCACCTCTGAAGCAGACAGCGCTGGCTCTTCGGCTATGAAACAGAGATGAGCACTGAACCCTAGAGTCGGATATGACTGGCTTTCAAGCCTTTTTGCTTGGGGGAAAGGGTCTCTACAATTCATAAAGGACCAGTTTTAAGCAAAATACACTCAGGTAGGTGTAAAGTGCAAAGATTTTAACCGTCTTGCAAAACCCAACAGTTTAGGCTTTTATGCTAAGAGCTTAGGCGGTTGAAAGGCAACATGATTCTGGTACAGCTTAGGAGAATCAATTAAACACTTCCAAACAAATCTTCAATTTCCCTAATTGCCCTCTTTCTAAGCATGAATGAGAAAAGCCCCCCTCATTCTTTGGATCTCCCTAGCGCTGTCTTTATCCTCTCACATCTGGCAGCAAAACCTACCTGGCACCGCGTTATTCATTCCCCACCTTCTCAGCTCAGAACTGGAAGTGCCAGGCGGGCCCTAATCAACACCAGGAGGGGTCGCTTTGGACGGCTGAGCCGCACATCCAGTCCACGAAAACTCCTAGCTGTGACTCAACCACACATTGTGTATAAGTGTCTCTGGGCACAAAGAGAGACAGGCTCAAATCTTATTAGGGTGCTTGTCAGGTTTACACAACCCACTGTGGCTAATTGTGACTAACTGATGAAATTAATTCATTCCTCGGGGTGGGGGTTGTATCACGAAAATTGCATATCGCACAGCTCGTTTTCCCATAGGAATGCATTGAAAACCAAATAATCTGTTCCGGGAGTCAAAAAAAAGTTTAAAAAAATGTATTTTTTTCCTGTTCAAAACTCTTCATAAAGTTAACTTCAGAATTTTTTGCTGCGCTTTTGCCACTCTGTAAAGACCCCCCCTCCCTCACCATTTTCTGACCTCCAGAACAGATTACATTGGTTTTCAATGCATTTTCGGCACTTCTGACAGCAGCCTCTAGCGGCCACCTCTAGTAATGTGCCTGACCTGTCCCTGACAATCAGCTGTGTTAAAAGACATTAACAGGCATGCAAACGGTGAACCTCAGATCCCCAGCTGGCTCTGAAACTTGATGGAAGAAACACTCAAAAACTTCCACACTTGACTCCGTGTGCTACCTGCAGAGTCTAGCATGCACAAGTATGGTGCTATATATACCCCCAGGGTGCACCCTGGGGAATTTTTTTCGTATCTCAAAAAAAAATTCATATCTCAAAGCATTATTTTCTCAGGCTTTCCTCTGGTATCGTGAGATTTTCATTACTTGAGGCGTTCGTAACCTGGGGCTCCACTGTAATTTTGATGGTCAGTTTTGGAACAAAGAACTCTCCTCTTAAAGAATCTGTTCTATGCCGGTCAGGCCTTATCCGAAGCAGATTGACAACCTGGAGCCTATTTAGAGGTCAGTGGCCAGAAGGTCAGAGGTCGGTGGCCAGTGTTCAAGAGACACCTTTACAAAACTTACCTTTTGTTGGACAAAGTCTAAAATATTCTTGAAGTCCAAGTCGTCGTAATAGTGTCGTATCCCATCTTGGACGCTAGAGTGGAAGACTGCATTCATCTGGAAGGAAGGAACAGACAATTACCATTTTGCCCCCAACACGCTGGGGACTCATTTTATCAAGGATGGAAGGTAAAGGTCACCCTTACTCAAAAGCCAGTTGTATCTGACTCCAGGGTTCAGTGCTCATCTCTGTTTATAACCAAAGAGCCAGTGTTTGTCTGTGTTTGCAGACGTTTCCATGCACATGTGGCAGGTATGACTAGACACAGGAGTGCATGGAATGCTCTTTACCTTCCCACCAAAGTGGTACCTCTTTATCTACTTGCAATTTCTTGCTAGGTTGGCAGGAGCCGGGACAGAGATGGGAGCTCATTCTGTTGTGCAGTTCATGGCTATCAAATGCCGACCTTCCAGTCTTTAAGCTCAGAGTCTTAACCACTAAACCACTGCAGCCCCCTGATCCCTATAGATCTACTTGCAAATTCTTGCTTTCAAACTGCTGGGCTGGCAGGAACTGGGACAGAGACAGGCGCTCACTCTGTGGTGCAGTACTCAGGAATCGAACTCCGACCTTCCAGTCTTCGAGTTCAGTGTCTTAACCACTTGTGTCACCACCTCCCCTTAAGGATGGAACAGGCTGAGTCAATTTTGATCCACATCGGTACCGAACTCACAGCGTTTTGGCTGCAGCACAGCAGTTTAATCCCTGCGCCTCTAGGCTTCCGATTTATAACCAATATGAACAGATATAGGCACAGACACAAACAGCAGACAATATTTCATTCCATTTCAGGCTTTAAAACCAGCCCATTGGCATTGAAACAAAACTGCGCTAATGCAAAAGAACTAGAGCAGAAAGGCTGTTTGTACCATTTCTCATCACTCCGTTTAGAATGTTAAGCAGTTGCTTTTGATCATTTAATTTAGTTCTGCACCCACAGCTACAATGAGTGAGAAAGACAAGGAGGATAAAATTATGGCTGCAATCAAACAATTCTCCCTGTAATTCCTAAAGCGCACCACCTCGGGCTTATCTCGCCCTGTCAACTGCTTCAAATTCAGCCATCATTGGATCAAAAACACATTTTGAACAGATGCTTTAGAACAGGGATGTCCAAACTATGGCCTGTGGGCTGGATCTGGCCACGATGCCAATTCATCCGGCCTGTGAAGCCCTTGTTGCTCCCGGAAGCGAAGTAAAACACACCCGTACGGGAGGAATGAGGGCTTCGCAGGCTGGATGAACTGGCATCAGGGGCCAGATGCGGCCCATGGGTCATAGTGCCTGGACCCCTGAACCACATACCCAGCCCACGGTCTGAAAAGTTTGGGCACCCCTGCTTTAGATGGTTCCCTATCTTTCATTTGAAAATGCATATACAGATCCACACACCCACATACGCAACAGCGCGCGCACATGCGTGCGCACACACATTTCTGCCTGATTAATTCTGACATGACAATTACAGAGTTTGGAGGAAGCTAAAGAAAGGAGGAATTCAGAGTGGAATTGTAAAGCAGCAACAGGGCAGACAGACAAAGGGAAGGGAAGGGACAGTGGACAACTAACTGACAACACTAAAAAGCCACAAATCAGACATGCGCACACACACCAATTAACAATTAAGCCCTTCCCCCATTTTAACCGTAAGCATCAAGGTCACCCTTGCTTGAAAGCCAGCTGTATCTGACTCTAGGGTTCAGTGCTCATCTCCATTTATAGCCAAAGAGCTAATGCCGTCTATGTCTGCAGATGTTTCCGTGGTCACGTGGCAGGCATGACTAGCCACGGAACACTGTTACCTTTCCCGCCAAACCGGTACCTGTTTATCTACTTGCAATTTCTCGCTTTTGAACTGCTAGGAGCTGGGACAGAGACAGGCACTCACTCTGTCATGGGGTCTCGAACTCTTTCTGTGTCGAAGCTGGTTCGGATTTGATGAGAAACCACAAGAAGAGCCTGTTTGCTACATGGTATTCAAGTCTCATTTCAGGAGGAAGGGAAAGAAAGTGTCGTTTCCTCCTCCGCTCGTTTGCCCCACTTGCCTGCCTGGCCCCGAAGCCCAAGTCAAGGGAGGACATCAAACGCTCCTTGGGGGAGAGGAAGAAGCCACCGGATTTCCCACCTGACCTGCTGGTCGCCTTTGGAAGAGGCAGGAAACGCCACCCTTTTCCCATGGGGAAAACTTACCTGCCTTTCAAAGACGATCTCCACCAAGAGCAGCAGCAACTCAGCCAGGAAGATGGCCAACAGGACCCAGAAGAACTAGGAGGGGAAGGCGGGGGACAAAGGGGGCAGGCAGGGGAGAGAAAAAGAGGCTTCAGGTGGCATCCAAGGAAACAAACAAACAACACAAGCTTTAAAAAGTGGCAACTTCCTTCTTGATCTCCAGCTGGACCCAGACTTGGGGTGGACCCACCATGCAAAAACTGGCGGGCCAGAAAGGGAAAGGCAGCTCCTGCGCTGGTTCCCACCCTGGATTTTGAAAGCAATGCTTAAACAAAACACATCTCTATTACAGACAGCGCTGGCCCTTCGGCTACAAACAGAGATGAGCACTGAGCCCTAGAGTTGGATAGGATTAGCTTTTGAGCAAGGAAGACCTTTACCTTTTACTATTATGGTCCAAGACCAGTGTAGTACCCACACCAACGGCCCCGGGGGTGGGGGGTGGGAGAGAAGAAGCCAGGGCTGGTTGAGGACTTCGCCACCCCTCCCCCCCTGTGCCCCCATCAATGTATTGTATTGTAATGTATTGTTTGTAAGCCTCCCTGAGTCACTATGGCGAGTGGGCGGCAATATAAATTTGAACTAATAAATAAATAAATAAATAAATAAATAAATAAATAAATAAATACAGTAATAGTACAGCAAGAAACAGGACTGGAGAAGAGAACACTGTACTTAAAATATATATATTTAAAAGGACCGTTCCAGCTCAGAGTTAATGAGTAATAAGATTAGTAAGGTAAAGGTTGCTCTTACTCGAAAGCCAGTTGTATCCAACTCTAGGGTTCAGTGCTCATCTCTGCTTCCAGCCAAAGAGCCAGCGCTGTCTGCACCTTTAGGCGTTTCCGTGGACATGTGGCAGGCATGACTAGACACAGAACATTGTTTACCAAAGTGGTCCCTATTTATCTACTTGCACTTTCTTGCTTTTGAACTGGTAGGTTGGCAGGAGCTGGGACAGAGATGGGAGCTCACTCCATCATACAGCACTCGGGTCTTGACCTGCTTGACCTTCCAGTCATCAAATTCAGCATCTTAAGCTACTGCAGTCCAATAAGATTAGCATTTAAGAGTAATAATGCACCAACTTCTACTGTGAGTGAGGGCCCTCCCGGAGAAGGAAGGGGGAAGTCCCCTTCCATTATTGCCCTCCCAGGGTGACAGAAGCCAGCAAAGAGAGCAGAAGCCAGCAAAGTCAATTGCTCCGGTCTCGGACCCGTGGCCAGGGGTGCATGCAATTGTTTGCTGAATGGGGAACTCATGAACTTCACAGGGGGGCCCGATGGTAGTGAAGCTTAATTGAATTGGGGACCAGGGGTTTATCCTTCGGTGCCTTTTTCCTTTTGAACAATGTGGGATGTTGCTTGCCAAACTTTCCGTTCTCTCTCCTGCCTGCTGGAATGGGAACCCACTCCGTTTCCCTTCCATATCAGCTACATCCAATTATCACTTGCCCCGGTTCCCTCCGCGGAAGAGACGACTAAAAAGATTAAGGTTTCTCTCCACTCTCCCCCATCTTTCATGGTTTCCTTTTAAGGATAAAAAGCAGGTGTCATTTCTAGTTGGGAGAGGAGATTCATTTTCAGCACACCGATGAGGAACAGTCTCTTGGCGGCAGCCGCGCTCTGTGATGTATACTTAATAAAAGCAATCTCCAACCATGAAACACTACCTGGAGTCAAGCAGACTCTTCCACCCCCAGAGAGAGAGAAAGAGACAGAGAGAGAGAAGAGACTCATTAGAACGGCAAAAAGGCCCAGGAGTCTCATATGGTTTCTTTTTATTTACTACATTTTTAATTGTTATTTATTTAGTTCAATTTATACTGCTAGGGACTACAGTGGCTCAAATGGTTAAGATGCTGACCTGGAGGTGGAAGGTCAGCAGTTCTAATCCCGAGCTCCCGTCTCTGTCCCAGCTCCGTCATGCAGGACTTGGGTCTCGAACTGTTGACCTGCCAACCTTTCAGCTGTCAAGTTCAGCTTCTTAACCACTAAGCCACCACAGTCAAATCAATTAATACTGAAGGGAAAGGGTACACCAAAGAAGAGGACCAGTGAACTTGGGCCAGCTGAACCGGAGTCACTCCCCTTCCTTCTTCGGGGTCTCCGGGAGAGAAATGAGATTCACGGCATGCCCACGCACAGCTTGCTTCCACAAACCCCATTTGGCAGAAGTCATTTCCTTCCCTGACATTTGCCCAGCGGGAGACCCCAGAAGAGGCTCCGGCTGCTCAGCCATCTCCACCTCTTGTCTTTGAGCCAGACACAAAATGGCATTTCAGCAAAATCACGATGCATTTCATATTCGCACGAAGTGAGAAATTGCCAGGAGTGGTCTTCGCCTTGCCTTCAGTGAGGGCCCCCAGAAAGTATCCTCTACATTTAGGCTCTGCAAGACGAAAGTGGCGGAAAAGAGGGAAGGAAACCAAACAGAGCCAGAAGAAGACAAGAGGCTCTACACCAGGGGTTCCCAAGGTGGGCCCCAGGCCCCACAGGGGGGGCTGCAATTTCCAGAAGCCTAAGACAATCCCCTGGCTGATCCATGCTTTGGGGAATTGCTTGGGGCTTCTAGGAATTGAAGTCCAAGAACCAACGGTTGTGGAGCCACACGAAAGGGTTTACTGCATGTATGCACAATAAACCCATTTGTGTGGATTCACAAAGCAATGCTGCCCAACCTTCGGTTTTTGGACTTCAGCTCCCAGAAGCCTAAGTCGGTACATTAGCTGATTGTTGCTTTGGGGACCTGCTAGGTTGGCAGGAGCTGGGACAGAGACAGGAGCTCACTCCATCGTGCAGGACTTGGGTCTCAAACTACTGACCTTCCAGTCATCAAGTTCAGTGTCTTAACCACTAAGCCACTGCAGTCCCATCCGTGTACCATTAGTATTCTGCAAAATTAAGCAGGGTTTACACTAGCCATTTTCTACATCTAAATAAGGCGTTCTCAACCTTTTAAAGCCATGGGTTGGACATCTTTGGGGGCCGGACGGCATTTTTGATCTTCCTCCACCCCACGGCACTTCCGGGTGTGGTGGAGGCTGTGTGGGGCCCCCACATGAAATGGTGCCGTGGGCCACATCCGGCCCACAGGATGCAGGTTGAGAATCCCTGCTCTAGATGATACTCTAGTAAAGGAACCCCACCCAATTGTCAGCATCTTAGATCTTGAAGAAAGTGTGTGAGTGGGGAAACGACAGGAAAATAAAACAGCCGAGTACCCAAATACTCCTGCGTTGCAACAGACTGAGCAGCAGGAGAGGAAGCCTGGAAGTGAGTGGGTGGGCTTACGGTCTGGAGCAGCATCCGGTTGTCCCGTAAGGAGCCCACCATCCCAATGAAGGAGACGGCAAACATGGTTAAGCCCAAGAGGAGGAGGATGACGGCCGGAGCCAGGAAGAGCCCCTCCAGCGTCCGGTGCTTCTGCCTTTCCACTTCAGCGTAAATGCCAACGCATAAGATCACCAGGCCAATGATCTGCAACGGAAGAGAAGGAGGGGGAAAACCCATTAAATGGCATGGATGTCCTACAGATGGTACATGCAAGGGGGGGCCTGAGGAAGAATGGGCCCTCTGCCAAAAGACCAGGCTTGGAAGCCATTTGCAAGCAAACGGTTTACAGCCAGATTTAAGTGACAGCAAACCTTTTCTGCCCACCTCAACTGGACTCACAGAGAGGGAGAGAGCGAGAGAGAGAGAGAGAGAGCTAATGGCAAAAGAGGGATTAGAAAGCAGTGGGGTGGGGATGGCCATGTGACAGGCATGACTAGAAGCCGAAGTGTGCGCAACGCTGATACCTTTCCCGCCAAAACGGTACCTCTTTATCTTCTTGCAATTTCTTGCTTTCAAATTACAGTGGAACTTCGGTTAACATAATTAAAGCGTTCTCCGGGACGTTTCTTACAGCATAAATTACTCTAACCAAATTTCCCATAGGAATGCATTGAATCCAATTTCCTATAAGAATGCATTGAAAGCCAAAATGCTTTAATGGAAACAGTTTCCCATAAGAATGCATTGAAAACCAATTAATCCGTTCCAGAAAAAAATCCGTAAACCAAGCCAATATTTTCTATGGATTTCCCTTTGTTATGCAATTTTTATGTTAACCACTGCACTAGGTTGGCAGGAGCTGGGACAGAGACGAGAGCTCCCTCCATCACACAGCACTCAGGTCTCGAATTGCTCAACTTGCAGTCATCAAATTCACTCCCCCTTCTGCAGCAGTGCAACCAGGGAAAGACTAAGTCTGTTGTGGAATGAAACAAGTGTACTTTTGCAAGAAGGGGGAAGAACTAGACACCTTATTTAGTGCCAAACTGCGCAAGATGTTAAATACACAGTTCTGCTTCACTTTCCAGGAGAAGGAGATCCGTACTGAGAACATGACACGGGGAGAGCTAATCCTCGCTGCATTAAAATCATCTTCCAAAGCCATTGATCCAGCAGGAAAGCTCTAAGGCCGTCCCAGGCTCAGGCTATGACTTGTAGGACAACTGAGCCGGGCCAAATTAAAGCCCTTCTAATGAGGCATCCGCTCACTTTCATTTCCTGAAGGATCCTGAGCAGCCGAAGAGAAGCGGCAGGCCTTGATCTGACTCCTCCGTTCCAGCTTTCTGGGCATTGATTCTCCTGACCCAACGGAGGAGACAAGATCAAGCCGAGGAAGAGCAGGCGGAGAGGGTTTTCACTGCAACAGCTTAGTAACAAAGTACACTGGAGGATGAAACAGAAGGTTAATAAAGTGGCCTTTTTCAAAGGAGGAAGAGCAAAGAACTGCTAATTAGTTTCCAAAAGTTACAGCAGGGGCTGTAACATGCAAACTCTGACCTTGGGTTTGGATTATGGACAGCACACCCTTCCCAATCCTCTGTGCAAGCAAAGCAAAGCAAAGCAAAGCAAAGCAAAGCAAAGCAAAGCAAAGCAAAGCAAAGCAAAGCAAAGCAAAGCAAAGCAAAGTCAACAGCTTTGAAAAAACATATGGCATATTTTGATTCCATCTTTTCCCTATGACTGTCTGCAACACTCACACACATTTCTCTGATTATTTATTCTGCCTGCCGTAGAGAAACTGCTAAACTTCTTAAATTCTGGTGCAGGCGTTCTCAACCTTTTAAAGCCAGGGGCCATTGGGTCACGCTCCCTCAGACAGCTTCAGGGGCCGGATGGCCATTTCCCTCTTCCTTCACCACATGGCACTTCCTGGTGTGGTGCAGGCGGTGATGGGGCCACATGAAATGGCGCCGTGGGCTGCATCCGGCCCACAGGCAACAGGTTGAGAATCCCTGCTCCGGTGTCTGAAGGTTTGGACTTGTAGAGATAACAGGGCAGCACAGAGAGGAAATCACACACGCGCACCCCTGCCCTTGAATGGGGTCCAGAGCTATCTGGGGAATAGCTAGTGAACAATCCAAGATGGCGGCTTTGTATGCAAGCGGAGGGCCTCGGCTATTTTGGAAGCAGCTTCATTAAAAGCCCCGAATTAGGCTCTCCCCTAATGCTTAACGCATTTAGATGAAAGGCATGCTGTTATAATTGCTCATTAGAAAACAAACAGACGGTTCAGAATGAATGGAGTTTGGTGTCTCGTGGGATGAGAGGCACCAAGCTCTTGGGAGGAACGAGCTGGCTGAAGCCACTGTTTCAGAATAAACAGGCTCTCTTGATTTGAATGCACCACGTTTGAAGTCACCTATTTCATTCTGACACTTTTCGGGTTGGAGTGACCCGGTGGATACACTGTCTCCCCCCCCCCCCACTGTGCATTATTATAGGTGTCCAGTTTCACTAATGTAGAAAAACATACACACGCAAGAAAGCCACATGGACATAGATACTCAAATCTTCTCTCTTCCACACAATGCAACTCTCGGTGAGATGATGATGGACAGAACAAGCCCAGCTTCTAGGGCGGGTGGCTCGTGGCGATGGAAATCCACGTAATTAACATCCACTCATATCTACGATGCTGATATGGTATCCCACAGCAGAACACCTACGCATCGGATGTGCATAACATACCATTAATGTTTGGCTATCAGCTGTTCTTGGACTTCAATTCCCAGAAGCCCAAGTTTTCTGCACAGTAAACCCATTCATTTGGATTCACAGAGACTTGGGCTTCTGGGAATTGAAGTCCAAGAACAGCTGGAGTGCCAAGGTTGGCTATCACTGGCATAGGATAACCAAGCATCAGCAACACCATCATCTCCATGCTGAAGATCATTTCATTGGCTCAGTTTCCTCAGTGGAGAGCTAGAAAATACACATTTCAGGCAGGCGAGGAGGGAGTTTCCCTGTATCTGGGTCTAGAGTTTCTGCTTGTAGTTCCCTTCCTGGTCATGACTCAGGTGTTGGGACAGAAACTGGCCTTTTCGGCTTTCGTACATCTGCTTAAGGGACTTACACTCCGGTGTCTAGTCATGCCTGCCGCAAGTCCATGAAAACACCTGCAAACACAGACAATCTGCAAACACAGGCTCTTTAGCTATAAACAGAGATGAGCACTTAACCCTAGAGTTGGATACGACTGACTTTCAAGCAAGATAGGGCTGTAGTTTGACCACCCCTGCTTTAAGGTGCCACAACATTTTTTTGTCTTGATTTGTTTACTCTCTGCTATGCTCGAAACACAGACTAACACAGCGACCCACGGTGCCCCACACTGGAAAGCCACGCCTAGCAGCTGCATTTGCAAATGATTAACTCAGAGCGTAAACCTGTTCAGACCCAGCCGGCCTCTCTGGCAGCCGAAGGGAATTTTTGCTGACGAACCACAACATGGGACCCACCCAGGGATTCCCACTGGCCGTGAACCCTGAAGGCTCTGCTTCATTTCTGTTATGAAAGCCTGGCAGGGAACCCTTTGCAAAGACAAGACAAGGAAGCAAAAAGTTTTGCCAGGTCAAGGCTTTCCTTTGCAGGCCGACCTCTAAACAAGAAGTGGCTCCGGCGGGCAAGATTACACTGAAGTAAAGGTCCAAGTCTCCCTTGCTCAAAAGCCAGTTGCGCTCCATTCACAGCCCAAGAGCTAGCACTGTCTGCTGATGTCTGCAGTCACGTGGCAGGCATGACTAGACACCAGAATGCTGTTGCCTTTCCCACCTAAGCGGTACCTCTTTATCTACTTGTAATTCCTTGCTTTCAAACTGCTAGGTTGGAGCTGGGACAGAGACAGGCGCTCACTCTGTCACGGGCTCTCAAAACTGCTGACCTGCCAACCTTCCAGTTGTCAAGTTCAGCATCTTAATCACTAACCCCCCGGCAGTCATTTCTTGGGGCTGTCCTGGGGGTTAATTAATTAACTGGGTTCCGCATCTAAATGCTTTTATACACTGTTGGTAATCTTGGGTTTAATCTTGACAAATGTTTAATTGTTCACACACACACATCCGAAAATAGCTTCTATGGTACTTAAAACCTGTTGATTGGGTAGTTTTAATTGTTATGAGTTACTTTGGGTTTTTATGGGGAGAAAGGCAACATGCTGCATGCATGAATGCTGGAATGAATGAAGTACCAGTAAGGAGACTATTGATGACTGCATAGTTTGAATTTATGTGAGCTACCTTGGGTCCTTACTTCCCAATGAATGAATGAATGAATGAATGAACGAATGAATGAATGAAATACCAGTAAGGAGACCATTGATGACTGCATAGTTTTAATTGTTGTGAGCTACCTTGGGTCCTTACATCCCCATGAATGAATGAATGAATGGATGGATGGCTGGATGGCTGGATGGATGTAGTACCAATAAGGAAACCATTGCCCTACCAAGAAAGGCTGAGGCGTCCACCTCTGTGGCCAGTCCTCCCTGTGGTCCAAGCCAAGATGCCTGGCTAACCAGGGACCCTCTTCCATAGGGGGCAGCAGAGCAGCCCCGTCTTCTGGAAGGGAGGATGCTCCATGAGGAAGAAACTGGAAGGTGGGGAGGAGGATGGCCTTTGAAGTGGCCCATCAGCAACTGGGGAGCAGAGGGGCTCTGATGCCCTTCCTAAGCCTGAAACCCCCTCCCCTGTCTCCCTTTGGCATCTCTCCCTCCAAAGCAACCAGAGCCAGGGAAGTTCTTCGGGAGATTCGACCCACAGACCAGCACCCAAGAGCCCTGGGTTCTAATCCCGCCGCAAACACGGACGCAAGAGTTAAAACCACGCCTTCCTCTCCCCTCCTTTGAACGCCCTTCCAGGGTCGCTCGGAGCCGGCACCGACCCAGCTGATCCGCCCCCGTTTATGGGGTCTCTAGGAGCGACCCGGAGACTGTCGTGGGAGACGAGAGGTCAGCAGTTCGATTCCCGAGTACTGCAGGACGGCATGAGCTCCCGTCTTTGTCTCAGCTCCTGCAAGACATTGCAAGGAGATAAATAGGGACCACTTCGGTGGGCGTTCCGTGCGCTCCGGTGTCTAGTCATGCCTTCCACATGACCACGGAAACGTCCGCAGAAGCAGACAGCGCCGGCTCTTCGGCGTTGAAACAGAGGTGAGCACTGAACCCTAGAGTCGGATACGACTGGCTTTCGAGCAAGGGAAACCTTTACCTTTAGGAGCGCACCGTGGCTGCCCCTCCCCCATCCAAACAGGCGCCTTTGCGAGTCCCGATGGCGATCTGACCTCACATGGGGGGGGGGGTCCCATCTCCCACCCACCCCCAGTCCAAGCTATCCCAAAAGAGGGTTGGGCGACCCTTTTGTGTGTGTTGGGGTGTGCGTCTCTCTATGCTGGAGCCGGATCCATCCCAAGGGGGGGGGCGCTGCATCCCCTCCCCCTCTCTCGCCCGCCCGCCCCCTCCCTCCCAACGCCAGAAGGGGCGCAGCGCAGCTGATCCAGACAAAGGATGCCGCGCCTGCCTGCCTGCCCACCTGCCTCCCCCCCCCGCGGTCCCTCCCTCCCCCCCCCCGTCGCCGGGGTCGTCCGTCCTACCGAGAAGAGGGTGGCATAGGCCGAGAGGGCGAACTTGAGGCAGTAGTAGGTGAAGAGCGTCTCCCCGGAGCCCCCGCCGCGCCCCATGGCCGGCCGGCCTTCGCGGGGGGGCGCAAGAGGCGAAAGCGAAAGCCCGGCAGCGGGAGGCACCGGAGGAGGAGTCCCGCCCGGGCGCGCCTCCCCGGCACTCGCCAGCTGGCCCGAGTCGTCATCATCATCATCATCATCATCCTCGCCGCCCCACCCTCGCCAGCTGGGGAGGGAAGTGGCGGCGGCTGGATCCTGGGAAGTGTAGTCCAAGAGAGACACCTCCCCGGCCCCAGTGGGCTCTGAACTCCATCCGGTGGGTTGGACAGGGGTGCCTAAACTGCGGGCCACATCCGGCCCACACCGCCCTCGTCGCTCCCGGAACCGGTAGCAAAACGCACCCTTTGGGGTGCGACACGTCAGCTTGCAAAAGAAGTTTGTTTTGCACCTGTGTATATATCGTTTAATATTTTAAATCTGTTTTAGTTTTAAAATTTTTGGCTTGATAATCTTTTAAATTGGTTTTTAATTGTTTATTAATGTTTTTGCTGTGAAATCGCCCTGGGTCACTTCGGTGAGGCGTGACTGTGATCGGTCAGAAAACGATAAAGAGATCTCTTTTGCCTATTAACAGAACTCTGCTTCTAATCACGACAGTTTTGTTGTCTCGTTTGCACCACATTTGAGCTACATCTTCCAAAGGTTGCAGGAACTGGGAAGGCTTGAGCTAGGAACCCCCCTTTTCTTCCATGGATTTTTTTCTGCCACTCCTCAGGATCCAGGCCAGGAGATGCCACAGGTTGCCCAGCATCTGCATTAGCTCATCCTCTGGCTCTGACTCTTGACAAAGCTCCAGAGACGCCACGTGAGAAGGACAAGGCAATTTTAATCAACCTTCGTTTGGCGCAGACGAGCGAGAGCGAAGGAAATCATATCCATCTGGGAGATTTTGCTGGAGATCACAAGCGGTTCTTTCTCTGGTTGCCCAAGGAGTTCTGGCTGGCTGCAGATGTGCCAGGCTGGTTTACGGCTCCTCTTCCTTCCCTTCCACGGAAACCATGCCATTCACCAGAATGTCATGGAGACTTCTGGCCGTGAAGGGAGGATTGGCAAGGCCGGGCCAGTCCCACACACAGACCAGCCCTTGGGGGAATCCAAGCCAGATAGTTTGAGCAGAAACTTTCAATGGGTGGTTTCCTGGGTCTTGGTGGTAGAGCTTGGCTTGAGCTGGGCCACCAATGCTTCCTGGTTACACCGGGTCTTCTAGCTGTGCCACGTTCTGTAGCTATGGGCCTGTCAGGTGGAACACCCAAAATGCTGAATGCTGGGCTTTGCAAATCCAAAAGAAGGCCTTGAGAGACACCCGGGGCCTTGGGGCTGGCTAAGCTCCATGCTAGGCATCGCCATGGCTTCTGGTGTGATCCCTTGGAGAAGGTGCATTGTGACTGGCCACTGATGTGCGCGAAATCCCCTACTTTGCCTACAGTTGTACAATCAGCAGGGTCAGCTTGGTCAGAAATGGCCACGTGATGTTCCTCTCTTCCCCTTTATGGCAAGAAAATTAATTATGCGGATGTTGGCCATTGGCTGCTGCAATTCGTTCTGAGTCTATGTTGTCCCCCACCCCCCTGGGGGTGTGTGCTGGAAGGCCTGGTCTTGGAGGCCGGCTGGTTCTGGACTGCCTTCGCCCTCTGAGGCAAGCAAGAAAAATGCTCCTGGCATGAATTTGTTGAAGGTGGATCCCAGCTTGCCACAAAGTGACCAGCACACTAGGGAGCACTTATGAAATGAGATATGCAGGATGGTGATAGAAATATATGATCATGTTTGGAGTCTATGTGTGTATTAGTGTGGGCACATGTGTGACAAGAAAGGGTTAAAGGTGTACAGAATGTGCCCTAGGGAGGATTGTAATGAGGATGTGCTACCAAGAGGTGCAGGAGAAGCCTTGAGGAGGCGCCACAATGAAATCACGTGAACGGGAAACATCTCGCTCTTAGATTGCTGTGGGAAAGGAGACATTGTTATGAAAATGATCTCATTGGTTAATGCTAAGGAGATTGACAATGGGTGTTGTGGTTATGTGTTAGATCAGGGGTGCCCAAACTATGGCCTGTGGGCCAGATCCAGCCCCTGACACCAATTTATTTGGCCCACGCCATCCTCATTGGTCCCAGAAGCGGAAGCAAAACTCACCTGTATGGTGGGTTTTGCTTCCACTTCCAGGAGCAAAAAGCTGAGGGCTTTTTGCTCCCTCAGACAGCTTCAGGGGCCAGATAGCCATTTTGCTCTGCCTGCCACACATAGCACTTCCAGTTGGTGGTGGGCCACATGAAATGGTGTTGTGGGCCATATCCAGCCCCTGGGCTGTAGGTTGAGAACCCCTGTATTAGTGTGTGCTTTAGATCAAAGTCTCCACCTAAACATACAGTGTTTGCTTCTCAATGATCCTTGGAAAGGCTTTGGGGCCTCCCCACCCAATGGATGTCCCATGGGTGTGTGTATATATAGCTAATCTGCTGCCACTGATCACAGTTCTTGTTTACCTCCGTGTGTGTATAAAGGCTATTCTTACAGTGGTCTGTGTAGCACAAAGTTGAAAGAGAAGGGGGATGGTTTCACATTTATTTTTAAATGGGCGTTACTTCTCCCATGCTTCTGAGCTTTAAATTTCATAGTGCGCCGATTTTGCTTTAGTATACAAATACAACACTCTTTTCTGCTATTTTTAAAAAAAAAAAACAGTAGAGATCATAGGCATACAGGTATTATTTAAATGTTGTGAAGTTTGAGCTCTATTGGCTGGCACATTTTGCTGGAAGCCATATGGAGTTTTGTTATAAAGTTCTGGATACTGTATAAATACTTCTGATCCGTTTAAATGTAGCTTATTGTGTTTTGAGACAGAGTGACTGTTGTCTGCGTTAAATAGTGCGCACTGAGTTTTCATAATCTCTCCAGTGAAATACAAACTCGAGCACGGAGAGAGATATAATTCCATACAAGACACCGATTGTGTTCTGGCCTTTGTGGGCTGGTTTTCCCTGTTACCTAAAAATCGCTATCCCTGTTTAATGGGGAGATGCATTTTAAAATTAAAAAGTTTGTCTGCTGGCGGAGCCCCCCCAAGCGATTTTAATTTCAGACAAAAACAAGACTAGTTTATTGACAAAAATAGCATCTAAGCAACAGAGGGCCTCCACTGCTGGATAAAAAGCCATATCTAACCCATTTTTGTCTGCTAGAAAAATCTACATGCTGAGCTTCCCTACGAAATTTGATGACTTGCCCTCCAAACGCAAGGACCAGTTATACTCTTCTGCTAGTCAATGCTACATTAAAGTTTATACAGTAGAACAAAAGGCCAGCAGTGGGGAGGTTTCATAAGTAAATAACTCAAACAATGGTTTGTTAGCATCTTAAGTTCAAGATGCAATGACAAGTTTTTATGCAAATACAAAGTCAGACCACGCATCACTTGTACCTGTAGCCACCTGGTGTAATGGGGAAGAGCCTCGTTTGTATGGAAGGAGACCCGATCCGATGCTCCTGTCTCCGTTGAAGCATTTGATGAAATCAAGCACATTATGTTCCCATTGCGAGAGGAGCCATTCCTGGAACTTCAGGCACTCTTTTCATTTGGAGCCCTTTGAGCAGCGCACAGGTGGTCCAGGTGCATTTCCAAGAGGCCTCTCCATAGGCTACAATAGGGGCTGATTGCTGAATAATGGCCAGGCAGCCACATCTGGCGATAGTCTCGCTTTTTAAGGAAATAAAGTTCCAAGAATGGCACACAAAAAGACAGTGAGAAAAAACCACCGGCGGTTGTTTCAGAGGCTTTTGGGAATAGCTGGAAAGGATCCAGGGTGGGCAAGAGACATGGTGGGCCAGAGGCACTCTGGTTGTGCAAGGGGAGAGTGAGTTGGGCCATTTGTACAAGAAGGAGGCTGAGGCACAGCAAGGGCGGAACAGAAGCTGAAGCCCAGACCTCCAGCCTGAAGACTCCTGGGGAGTTTGCTGGACTTTGGGAGCGCTCCAGGCCCCAAGCTCTGCCTTCGAGGCTTGGTGCACTAAGCCAGCGTGGATACGCCACCACAGACGCCCTGCTTACTGACCACCAGTGTGTACAAACTGTCAGCCTTTTGGCAACTGGCAGTTCAGCTCCAGAGAGTTGGCTTGTGGTGGCACAATGTTTGTGGCCGGGCTTCGTGGAGGCTCAGCTGGAAACGGCCAGGCTGGCGAGGAGGAGCCTGGTTTTGGCTGCTCAGGAAAAGCTGGAGCAGAAGGTGCAGCCGAACAGTTGCTGGACTTGCCTCATCTCTACTTTAGCAGTGTGGTAGGTCCAAGGACACCCAGGCAACTTGACAGTGGAGTCCAGGAGGCCTGGTCCTCCCTCTCCTCAGGCACCATCCAACGCTCTCACCCAGTGGTGCTCAACATGGGGCCCAGGCCCCACAGGGGGGGGGAGGACTTCAATTCCCAGAAGCCCAAGTCAGTACATTGGCCGACCAGTGCTTTGAGGAATTGATTTAGGCTTCTGGGAATTGAAGTCCAAGAACCAAAGCTTGGGAAACAGGGGTCTAAGCCCTCCGGTTCCTTTCCATCTTGTTTGTGTCAAGGAAAGCAAGATCTGTTGAGGTGGGTCCCCAGGCCTTTTAAATGGATGGAGAGATTGATGGATGGATGGATGGAAGGAAGGAAGGAAGAGGGAAGGAAAGAAAGAAGGAAGGAAGGAAAAAGGAAGGAAAGAAAGAAAGAGGGAAGGAAGGAAGGAGAGAATAGAAGACAAAACAAGAGAGGGAAGGAAGGAAGGAATAGAAGACAAAACAAGACGAGATGGAAAGAAAGAAGGAGAGAATAGAAGACAAGAGAAGGAAGGAAGGAATGAAAGAATTGAAGACAAAAGAGGGAAGGAAGGAAGGAGAGAATAGAAGACAAAATGAGAGGGAAGGAAAGAAGGAAGGAAGGAGAGAATAGAAGACAAAATAAGACAAGAGATGGAAGGAGGGAAGGAAGGAAGGAGAGAATAGAAGACAAAACAAGAGAAGGAAGGAAGGAGAGAATAGAAAACAAGAGAAGGAAGAGGAAGGAAGGAAGGAAGGAAGGAGAGAATAGAAAACAAGAGAAGGAAGGAAGAGGAAGGAAGGAAGGAAGGAAGAGTATAGAAGACAAAACAAGATAAGAGAAGGAAGGAGGGGGAATGCTTACTGATTGCTGAAGCAGGCAGCATCAGGCATGACTTCTTCCGCCCCCATGACCGTTGTGAATCAGAGTTCCTCCTCTGCTCATTTAGCCATTGGGCCCGAGAGGATGGTTTCCAGTGGCATTTCCTCCACTGAGGGGGTGGGGGCTCACCCCACCCGAAGGGGCTCATCCTCTGCCCACAGCCGTTGGTCCCTTTCGGGAGTCATGTTAGTTAACCGCCGCATGACACTCAGCGTCGAGTCACTGGCTGAAGAAATCTTGTCCATGGATGAAAACATGAGGTTAATCTCAGGGCAACACATTTCTGGTATTAAAGTCTAGCTTGACTGTAATTTTAGAGATAGTATAAATCTGTTTACAGAGTCTAGTGGAGGCTGAAGATTTGATACACTGGACACAATCTTTATCCATGACCCAGCCATAAAAAGAGGTTGCTTTCCTATTCAGCTGGTCTGTCGTACTGAGAAATGTCAACTGACCCCCCCTGCCAACAAAACATGTCTCTTTAAAGAAGGGTTTTTTTTGCAAGTCTTAACTACAGGAAGGGGGTGGGGGTGATGTGGGGGTTAATGCCACTTCCCCATAGAATGACCAGGATGTTGAAATGGGTTTTGGAAACCCCTTCAGGCTTCGAATCTCTATCTCGGGCTTGCAGGCATCACCTCCAGCCAAGGCTACATCTAGAAATAAGCCTCCAAGCCTTGATGTGTGAATCCTTCAGATAAACATGATGCAGCTAAGAATGCCAGAAGGCTGTGATGGGGAACCTTCATGACACTCCAGGTGTTCCTGGACTTCAACTCCCACACAGATGGGTTTACTGCATGTACACAAGGTCAGAGAACAGATGAGAGATGGGGGAGGCAGGGCGGGGATGTGTGAAATCACAGATGTTTCCTCAAAGGACCAAAGATACAGGTAAGTGACCTGCTCTTCTTCTTTGAGCTGTCTGTGAATAATACGTTTAGGTGAATAGGAAGCTGCATACCGGGCAGAGGGTCCATGTCTGTCCTTCAGATGAACAGACTTCAAAGGGAGGATGATAGGATGGCCCATCCCAACCGGGTGTCCCTAAGAGTCCTCATGCCCAGCCTGTAGTGCCGGAGAAAGGTAAGCGGCTGAGCCCAGGTGGCAGATCCGCAGGTCTCTTCGAGAGAGACGCTGCTTAGAAAGGCCCTTGAAGAGCCAACAGCGCTAGTGAAACAGTCTGTGTGACATGACCAGGAAAAGGAGTTGGGGACAACTGGCAAGCAAGAGCAATGGTTGAAGCAAACCATTTAGACATTCATTGAGAAGAGATAGCAGAACCTTTCTCAGGTCCCACATAGGCCAGAAAGAGTTTTGTCAATTTCCGGAAAGGTTTAGTCCTATCCAAGTAGAACAAGATGACTCTTCTTAGTGTCAGAGAGAGAGAGTGTACTCTCAGTAATGGCAACCAGCAAGCCGTTAACTCGGGAATTGAACTGCTGACCTCCTGACTTCCAGTCAGCGTCTTAGCCACTAGAGGCACTGCAGTCCCATGACCCCTTTATTATGGGGTATTTAAAATGTTCTCAGCTTTCCTTATTTCAAATGTTTTAATTTCTTTTTATGGGCTTTGGCATTCTGTGTTTCTGTTTCCTCTCGCTCTAGACTTTATTGAGAAAAGCTCTTTATGGGAAGGTCAGTGTAAATAAATAAGCAGTGGGATTTATTGCAGGGCCCTTGAAAAGAATCTCAATGGAAGTGAAGCATCATTTCCTTCCTGTTTCATCCTGCAGCCTCGTTAAGCAAACGATACGTAGGTGGGCAAGTTCAGCATGTCATAGGTGTCGGGACGGTGCATTTGATCAAAGCCTTCCATACAAAATCATTACAGTGCGAGAGAAAGAATGGGATGGCACATTACTGAAATCCCTGGCTTTTTTGGGGAAAAGGCTTTTAAAAGCCTGCTTGCTTTCATCAGAGCCTCCGGAAGGCGAGGAGATCCTTTAATCAGAATTGTTTTGGTCCTTCTTTTCTCTTCTTGGCTGCTCTGGAAGAGGAGAGATCCTTCCTCCTTCCATAGGTTTCTATGATGTGTTCCACTAGATTAAGTTTCCAGCCAATCCTTCCGTCCCAGGGATCCATTGCCTGACTGGTGATTTTATGGCCATGGGTTTTCCATGTTCCAAAATAATGGTGGGAAGATCATTTTTTGCTCTTCTCTTAGCACTTTCCCTCCATCCTTTCTCACTGAGGAGAAAGAAGAAGAGAGAAGGGCAGCAGAGGAAGACTTCATATCTCATCTGGAGTTGGAGAGCAAGGGAAAGGTCACCCTTGCTCGAAAGCCAGTCGTATCCAACTCTAGGGTTCAGTGCTCATCTCTGTTTCATAGCCAAAGAGCCAGCGCTGTCTGCTTCTGTAGACGTTTCCGTGGTCATGTGGCAGGCTGTTTACCTTCCCACCAAAGTGGTCCCTATTGATTTACTTGCAATGTCTTGCTTTCGAACTGCAAGGTTGGCAGGAGCTGGGGGAAAGACGGGAGCTCACTGACCTGCTGACCTGCCACCTTCCAGTCAGCATATTAGAGCAAGGAGGAACCCATGAACCAGCTGGGCTTTGTCTTTTGCAAGTGGTGAGTCCTTACAAACAAAGGAGACTCCCTATTAATCTGGTGCCTTATTCAGCTCCCACTGGTCAGAATAAAGCAAGAAAGGAAGAACTAGTTTCCTCTTGCTTGACATTTTCAAGGGACAGAGAGATGTTGACTTTATGGCCAACAGACAGACCTTCAGGACTTGGACAGCTCCCGGTGCTGAATCAGGGATCTTTGGTTTTCAATATTATCTAGGCCAGGGGTGTTCAAAGTACGGCCTGTGGGCCACATTCAGCCCCTGATGCCAATTCATCCAACCCACTCTGCCCTCATCGCTCATGGAAGCGGAAGTAAACACACCTATTTGGGCACGTTTTACTTCCACTTCTGGGAGCGATGAGGGCAGTGTGGGCCAGATGAATTGGCATAGGGGGCCAGATCCAGCCCATGGCCCATAGTTTGGGCATCCCTGGTTTAAGCAGAGAAAATGGCAGCCTAAAATCTATCTCATCCTGTTGCAAAACAGATGGGGAGGCACGTTTTACTTCCACTTCCAGTGGGAGGAACCATGTGACCGGCCTGCTGAATCGCATGACTGGCCCACGGCCTGAAAAGTTTGGGTACCCCTTCTCTAGGCAGATCAGATGATGGGTAGAGACCTTTTCCATAGAGCTGAGCTGTACATTGCAGAGAGCATGTAATTAGAAGCAGCGTTGGAGAGTAAGCCGCTAATTTAGCACTTGAATGGTAAAATTATTAAATAGAGGGATCAATCCAGTCTCAAGAAGAGAACATGTTGGAAGTAATGCATTAGCATTGAAAGCGCCACTTGTAAAACGTGACTCTCGTCAATTGGCTTGCCTGCCTGTTTGACTCCAATGTAACAATTTCCCTATTAGCACATTAAATTAATGCTCTGTTTGCAAACTCTGGAAATCCATTGGTGTCCCTGCAACGTGATTCCTCTGAGGCATGTGCCTGAGGCATCAACCTCAAACATCAAGCCATTGTTTTCTTTTGTGAAGCATGATGATGATGAATCACAACCCAAATCAAAGTTAAACTTGGCTTGACAGAGAAGTCAAGAATGCTGGAACAGGGACAAGCAGACATTTTTACCACTTAAGAGGTGTTGTTGTTGTCGTCGTCATTGCTGCCGCCGCCGCCGCCGCCGCCATAGTCATCATCGTCATCATCATCCTTCTCCTTCTCCTCCTCCCCGTTCTTCTTGTTCTTCTTGTTGTTGTTTATTTATTTATTTATCTATTTATTTCATTTGTACCCCGCCCTCCTCTGAAGACCCAGGGCAGCTTTACAACTAAAAGCAATTAAAACATATTACATACAACAGGTTAAAATTAGCTTAAAATTAAAAATTAAAGTTAAAAGTTAAAAACAACGAGAAGAGAAGTGGGGTATTCAAAAGAGCCAGATGGATGAATTGTTCTTGTTCTTGTTCTTGTTCTTGTTCTTGTTCTTGTTCTTGTTCTTGTTCTTGTTCTTGTTCTTGTTCTTGTTCTTGTTCTTGTTCTTCTTCTTCTTCTTCTTCTTCTTCTTCTTCTTCTTCTTCTTCTTCTTCTTCTTCTTCTTCAGTCACACAGTTGAGTCCAACCCTTCACATCCCCATGGACCACAGCACACCAGGCCCCTCTGTCATCCACCATCCTCTAGAGTCCGCCCACTGTAACAACAAATACCATCTAACTCTCTCAAGGAAAACCTTCTTCTAGTGCTAAGCTACATTTAATATTCAGCTTGACCCTGAGTTGAAGCTGCCATGGGTTTAAAGTACTGTACAAGAGCTTTGGCATACAGCTGTGTATTTTGTGTGGTAGTGTCATCGGCAGCGTGCCTATCGGCTCTTCCAGGAGCGGGCAGTCTTGATGTGGTGATGCTGCAATCCTTCCAGGCTCTTTGCCTTCAGGGCCTGGACTACCAGTCCTTTTGGCACAACAAAAGATGACCAACCCTTGGTCTTCTACTGAAGATGACCAACCCTTGGTCTTCCATTGAAGATGACCAACCCTTGGTCTTCTACAGAAGATGACCAACCCTTGGTCTTCTACTGAAGATGACCAACCCTTGGTCTTCTACTGAAGATGACCAACCCTTGGTCTTCTACAGAAGATGACCAACCCTTGGTCTTCTACTGAAGATGACCAACCCTTGGTCTTCTACTGAAGATGACCAACCCTTGGTCTTCTACTGGGCTTTGGTCTTGGAGACTCTTCCAGGTCAGCTTTGGTATCCTGGTGTTTCCGTAGTGGATTTTACAGCTCATGGCTCCTAAGTCAGAAAGATCCAAAGACTCAGCCACAACAATTACCCTCCCCTCTGTTAGTTTATTTGTAGCAGCAGGATTGCAAAGCATGTCTGGTTTGTACGCAAATGTTAGCTTGAATGCAAGTTCTCCCAAGCTTTCTGCCAGTTTAGCCCAGCCAATGCATACCCTTGCACTAAATGCTTAGAGAAAGAACAAAATATAATTTATTTACAATTTGGTCAGAGAAATATACATGTGCTCAGTATTTGTGCTTAGGTCTTTAAAGCCTTTTAGGCCTGTCATGTGGCCCACAAAACCGAGGACTCAAATAGACATCTTTCTTCTTCAAAAGGCAAAAAAAAAGAAAAAACCTAGGACGACAAAAGGCTAGAACATGCAAAGCCTTAATACATGCAAATGGGACAGATGACCCTTAGAGGCAAGAAGACAGGAAACTTTACAATGGGTTACTTAGGGACCAACAATATAGAACAACTTCCTTTAGTTTAAGCTAGTATTTCTGTCTCTGTGGTTATTGTACTCAAAGTCCCTGCATGCTGGTGTTTCACTACAATACTCAAAACCACTGCATGGTCTACCCTGATTGAAAAGGCGATTTCAGAACCAATCTTTTATATACTGGCCTGCCAGTGAACACTAGCAATTTCCAAGTGTGTATTGACTAGAAACCTATTGCCAACTTGACACCCATGTAAGACAAATCACATACACCTTGTCAGCAAATTGCCGGTGTTTAGGAAGGGGCCGCTTGCATTTCTTGGCCAGGGCCCAATCCTTCGCCTGGGAGCATCCCCAGGAGCACAAGTAGCATCTGGTTCGTGAGCAGCCTAGTACTGCCAAGAGTTTCACAATTCCCCTTACACAAGCATAAATCAGCCATCAGATTTGGGCCATTCTGTTGATGGGGCAGGCATTCAAGGACCGGTTAAATGTGATTCAAGAGTGCAGAGCAAAGAGCTGGTTAAGATCTCATTAGCTGCTTCTTCAAGAGGTAATTCAGCCTGATCTTTTACCCTAAGTGAATTGTTTATTTGCAGTCAAGAGGACCTGATGACAATGGCTCTCGGTAAGTGGCCTCATTATAACATCCGTGGAGTGCGAGAATTTCTCTCTCTCCCGTTTGGTGTATTAGACATTATTATCATCTCAGCCCAGGAATGGAGCTTTCAAATTATCCACTGATCTCTGACCACCAAGATAACTTCCTCTGATATTCAACTCACATGTACAGTGGAACCTCGGGCAGAGACAGAAGCTCACTCCGTTGTGCAGTACCCAGGTCTCGAACTGTTGACCTGCCAAACTTCCAGTCATCAAGTTCAGCCTCTTTCTCATTACAGCTATCCTAACTTGGGGTGCAGCAGCTCTAAACAATGACCCTGTACTACAGGGGTGCCCAAGCGATGGCCTGGGAGCCAGAGTCAGCCCCGATGCCAATCCATCCGGTCCATGCCACCCTCGCCACTCCCAGAAGTGGAAGTAAAATGCACCCATACGGGAGCGACGAGGGTGGGATGGGCCGGATGAATTGGCGTCAGGACCAGATCTGGCCCCTGGGTCATAGTTTTGGCACCCGTGCTCTAGTACATCTAAACCTCAGCCAAAATGTCTCCTTCTGTGCCTCTTGAATTATTGCCTCCACTGTTCTTTTTCTCATTATGTGTCTGGAGTACGATCACTTTCTGCATTTTTTATGTGTTTTACAATTGCGTGTGTATATTCATGTGACATTTGCCTCTATCTTTTTGACGGTAGCCTTTGTGAAAAATTCACAGTTTTGTACTCTACGGGAGAAGCAGGAATTCACAGTCCCAGACAAAGTGTGTTTCTCAAGGCAAGGCTGTGTGTTTTCCTTGACTGTTACATTCTTCATCGTAAAAACAAAAGGCTGCTGTGGGTTTTCCTCTGGCTGCAGGGCGCATGAATCAGATGAATCAGAACCACAGGAGGGGCATGAAGCCCAAAGCAATAGGGATGCCTGGCTGGAACCAAAGGAAGCCAGAACCTCTTTCTGTTCCTCCTTCCTCCACGTAAGGCTTGGTAGAGATGTTTCTCCTATGCAAGACACATCGTCTGGAGATGTACCTTACCTTTGATCCTTCTCAGGCCCATTAGAAACATTTTGAAGAAAATATGTTTGCAGCTGCTACTGGATTGTTGAGCAAATGCACAACTTTAGCACTAGAATGAATATGCCAGGGTGGAGATGGACTGGACCATTCATTGTTACAACTCCAGAGACATTTCTGATCTATGGCAGCCCCTGGCCAAGTCAACTTAAGAGTGAAGGTAAAAGGTCATGGTCGCCCTTGCTCGAAAGCCAGTCATATCCAACTCTAGGGTTCAGTGCTCATCTCTGTTTAAAGCCAAAGAGACAGCAGGCTGTCTGCGTAGGCAAGCGCAAAAGCAAATTAGATGATGGAGGAAGGAGCTCAATGGAGAAGGCTCATCCATTAAAGGAGGATGTAGCTGAAGAACTCAATCTCCCCAACGTCAGTTGGAGGACCCTGAATAGGATGAGGGTTGGAGTTAGTCTGTGTTCTGCTTTGGTTGTTTGGTGAGGCTGTATTTTATGATTGTTACTGTACTGTTGCTGTTTTGACAGTAAGCTGCCCTGAATTGCCTCAGCAAGTAGACAGCAATATAAATCTGAAAAATAAATAAATAAAACCAACAGGTTCAAGTGGGGGCTGCTGGTGGACAGCGACTCACTGCGTGAATGTGGAGAGATACAGAATCCGACTCATTGAGTGGTCTGCCAATAACTACCAGAAACAGACACCAATGAGGACTTACGTTTGGCCAACGACAAAGCCAAGAAAGTGGCTTCATTTTGGCAGTCCAAAGTTTGATCTGGAGGCGAAAGAAGAAGTCCTCTTTTTATGATGGGTCCCAATTCACGCCTGGCTCCTGAGCTCTCTTTCTCCACGGGTGTGACTCTGTGTGGCCGCTTGTGCAAGAGTCTTTGCGCCTCTTGGATTAGGCCCAAGATGTTTTATTATTGAAGGTCTTCACTTATCTATTACCCAGACTTTGGCATATCCTAGATGCTGAGACTTCTGTGAGCTCCTCCTCCTCCTCTTCCCCTTCTTCTTCTTTTTCTTCTTCTTCTTCCTCTTCCCCTTCTTCTCTTTCTTCTCCTCCTCCTCCTTCTTCTTCCCCTTCCCCTTCTTTTTCTTCTTCCCCTTTCCCTTCCTCTTCTTCCTCTTCCTCTTCTCCCCCTCTTCCTTCTCCTCCTCCTCCTCCTCTTCCTTCTCCTCCTTCTCCATAACAGATTCAGCCCGAGAACTAGGGGACTGCACTGAGCAAAGGTAGGCCATTGAAACATATCAGCCTGGAAGAAGGCACCAGCAGCCAATGGAAGCCTCCACCCTCTCACCATTTTTGGCTGCTTGGCAAGAGAACCTCCCTCAAATGTGTCCTTTGCTGATTTGCTGGTTTTGTTTCTGATAATTTGCCAAGGGTTGAGATTACCCAGATTTTCTGGCTCTCTTTGGCCCTCTGGGCTCTGTTCCTGAAGTTGTTATTTCCTTCTGTGTAAGGAAATGTGCACCCAGATGCCAGGGGTTTGTATCAAATCCACCTCGTTTCCCTTCTCTTTCATCTCCACTCTGTAAACCCATCTGTAGCAGATGTTGTGTCAAAGTCCTTTGGATGAGAGGAAAAGAAGGATCCTGTCCTTGTGCTTTTCATTTTCATTTCATTTTCCCTAAAGGAAAGCTTCATTTGGCACACACCGCACTGTCCTGTCCTGATTAGTTTTTGGAATCAGGGAGTTGGACGCAAGAAACTTGGCACGAGAACAAGGTCCATAGAAGTGGAAGTAAAACATGCCCATCCACTTCTGAGAGCGACAAAGGTGGCATAGGCTGGATGAATTGGTGTCAGGGGCAGATCTGGCCCACGGGCCATAGTTTGGGCACCCCTGGTTTAAGCAGAGAAAATGGCAGTTTACGATCTATCTCATCCTGTTGCAAAACAGATGGCAAGGTGCGTTTTGCTTCTGCTTCCAGTGGGAGGAACCACATAACCTGCCCGCTAAACTACATGAATGGCCCACTGCTTGAAAAGTTTGGGCACCCCTGCCTTAGAGCGATGCGCATAGGACAGCAGCTGCATTAAGCCCTGGGTTAAAATAAGCTCCTCAGATTTCTGCTTGGGGATCGGCCAGAGGAGAGCGGGGGGGGGGGAATAAACAAAATAAGAAAGGGATAAAGAGATCACTTTCCAACATGTTTGATGGGACCCCAGACCCAAAACAACCAAAGCTTGTTCTCTGCTGGAATCCACAGAAAAGCTTGGTGAGTTACATCTCTCTCTCTCTCTCTCTCTCTCTCTCTCTCACACACACACACACACACACACACACACACACACACACACACACACACACACACACACATCATAATGACAAACAGGGAAAATGCCACTGGCATGAATTTGTTTAAGGTGGATCCCATTGTGCCATGAAGTGACCTTGTTCAGTCGCACAGTTGATTCCGACCCTTTGCGATGACTCTGCCAGGCACTCCTGTCCTCCACCATCCCCCTCAGCTCTGTGCCCATTGTGTCCACAATACCATCTAGCCATCTCATTCTACGATGCCCCCTTCCTCTTTTGCCCTCGACGCATCTGCAGACATTTTTATTTTTATTTTGCTCCGCCCATGACGTCAATGATGTCACGGTGGGGTAGCGAAGATTTTAGCAAACCACCACTGCCCCCAGGACTGTGTTGACCACCTCCCATGCCATCTTGAGGATTCATTACCTCTGAGGTCAGCACCAGCTAAGGTCCTCCTCCTCCTCCTCTTCTTCTTCGCCCTGGGTCATCTTTCATTTCTTCACCTGTCTATTTTTGGGGTCATGTTAATCCCTCACAGCAATTTATCTCAAGCCCAAGCAAGCACTGTCAGTGAAGTTGGCTCCAAGACCACATGTATCTAAAGACCAGAAGTCCTTGACGGGTGAATTGCAGTCTGCAGGCTGTGATTTGTAGCATGTGGCATTTGTGCAAGCTCTCTTGTTACAGCTTCAGGCTGGCGGTAAAAGGGGGCAGTGTGGTGGGCTGCCGTGTGCAGCAGCATGGATTAACATGGACCATTGGATTAGGATGAGAGAGAACCAGCTTCAAATCTCCACCTGGTTGTAACATCACCATAAGGGATTTGCTCATCTTGAGGGACGAGACCAGCAGTGGAGAACAGGAGTAGATCAGAAGATCCACAGATGTTGGTTCATCAACCCTACATTTCTTTAGCGTTACTCTAGAAAAGGAGTTCTCAACCTAAGACCCATCGGCTCGATCCACCCCATGGTGCCATTTCATGTGGGGGGGGGCATCCCCGTCAAGAGCATTCAAGAAACAAAATGGCCACCCCTTTGAAGCTATTGGGACAAAACGTTGTGGGTATGGGACTGGGTGTGTGTCAACTGACACAGATTGTCCCCTGATCTCTTCTGATCAGAGCCTACAAGCCACAGGTGCCATATATTGCTAGGACGATAAGAGGGCAGCAAGAGCGTAACAGAGTTTGTAGCATCAGGTGGTTAGTCCAGTGTTTCTCAACCTTTAGTGTTTGGACTTCAATTCCCAGAAGCCCGAGTCAATTCCCCAAAGCACTGATCAGCCTATGGACTGACTGAGGCTTCTGGGAATTGAGGTCCAAGAACCAAAGGTTGGGAAACACTGCTCTCAGTCAATGATGCCCAACCTTGCCTCTCCAGATGTTCTTGGACTTCCATTCCCAGAAGCCCTGTTCAGCAGGATTGCTGCCTTGGGCTTCTGGGAATAGAAGCCCAAGAACACCTGGAGTCCAAGGTTCACCATCACTGCCATAGGTCCTCAAATGTGGCCCTCCAGGTGTTCTTGTACTTCCATTCCCAGAAGCCCTGTTCAGCAGGAGTGCTGCCTTGGGCTTCTGGGAATGGAAGTTCAAGAACACCTGGAGTCCAAGGTTCACCATCACTGCCATAGGTCCTCAAATGTGGCCCTCCAGGTGTTCTTGTACTTCCATTCCCAGAAGCCCTGTTCAGCAGGAGTGCTGCCTTGGGCTTCTGGGAATGGAAGTCCAAGAACACCTGGAGTCCAAGGTTCACCATCACTGCCATAGGTCCTCAAATGTGGCTCTCCAAGTGTTCTTGGACTTCCATTCCCAGAAGCCCTAATCAGCAGGAGTGTTGGCTTGGGCTTCTGGGAGTGGAAGTCCAGGAACACCTGGAGTGCCAAGGTTGGGTATCTTGGCTCTAAGTGGTGCAGCCCAGGTGAATTCAACAAACCCAGCCACCGAAGAGCAGAAACATCTCAAGGTTGCTTCCGATCTCTCCCTTTCCTCTTCGTTGATGAACATGACCTCAATTTCCTCCTCTTGCCATTCCAAGGAGGGATTTTTCAAGGCCTCATTTCCATCTCTAGCAGCGATTTCGATGTCACTCTCTCTTTTCCCTTTGAAGCAGAGGGAGAAGGAAATTGTTTTGCCCGGCAGTGGCTCCTCCTCAGTTTCCTGATGCTAAATTCAGTTGTTATTTTGTCTCTCCCTTGCTTCACTTCATCCGTTGTTGTGTGAATGGAATGGATCCCTTCTTGGCCTTCCCTCCTCCAACAGCGAGTATCTTGAACACAGCAGGGAGGACCCTAGGCATTTGCATGCAAATTAAAATCAATGCAACCTGTTGCTATGGATAAACTAGCTTTGGAGATTCGGAGCATTTGTTTGCCAGGCAGAATTGAGGGGAAGAAAGATCTGAAATAAGCCCCCAAAGGTAAATTTCTGTTCTCTTGGCAATAGTTGCCAACGGTTTTTCTCAGCTTAAAGTTATAATTAGGGAAAGGGAAAGGCCACCCTTGCTTGGAAACTGGTTGTATCTGACTCTAGGGTTTGGTGCTCATCTCCATTTATAGACAAAGAACCAGTGCTACAGTGTTTGCGTGACTATGTGGAAGGCATGACTAGACACCGTAGTGCAGGGAATGCTGTTTACTGTCCCACCAAAGTGGTCCCTATTTATCTACTTGCAATTTCTTGCTTTCGAAACTGGCAGGAGCTGGGACCGAGGCAGGAACTCACTCCATTGTGCAGCACTCATGTCTTGAAGTGCTGACCTTCCAGTTGTCAAGTTCAGCATCTTAACCACTAAGCCATGGCAGTCAGAAATTAAAATTAGTCATGGGCAAATTTCACTTGCTCCTGCTTGAGTCAGAATTGGTTCATCACCTTTGAGTGCAGCTGGAGAAGAAGGCTTGGTGGAAGGCATTACTCATTCTCCTCAATTACCATCTCTAAATTTACTCATCGTGTCAGCCAAAATGCATTCCACCGCTGGCTCTCCATTCCCACCCCTGCTCCCAATGGCACAAAGGAGACCAACGCGATCAGCCCCTGGCTGTCCGCCCCCCTCCTCACCATCCCAGTGAAGCAAAAGCACACAGGTGAGAGGCATACCTACAAACACCGCTGCGCTGAGCCAGTGAAGGGGAAGGCACAAAGATGGAGGCCCAGCTTCCAAGCCACCTGTCAAGAACAAGTCAAGTAGTCTTTAGTCCTTGGACTTGTTTCCAGCCTAGAGCCCGGGAAGACCAGAGCAACCCATGAAGACCTCCATTGGAGACACCTGGACAGTGGACACCATAGCAGCTGAACACTCTGACACCATTTCTTTCCCCCTCCAAAACATGCCCGAGTTGTGATCTCTCTCGCTCTCTCCCCAGAGTCCATCCTTTGATGGGAAAAGGATTTGTGAGCCTTCTTTGCTTCCTTCCTTAAAGCCAACCAAAGCCTTGGCATCAAAATGTCCCTTCTTTGCTTTGTGGGTTCTGGGGAATACACTTGGCTGGAGGGATTTCCAATGTCACTCTTCCATTGTTCTCAAAGATGGCCATCCTGTTTTTTGTGTTTGGACACTTCAAAGCCAAGAGCAGGATATGGGAATGAGAAGGAACGGGCGACCTTCAAGACACTGTGAAGTTCTTTGTACCTTTTGTAGAAACCCAGGCGTTGCCATTCCTTCTTGAGGTAACATCTGAAAGAACTCCTCCTCCTCTTTCTATTTCATCAGGTGCTGAGGGAGATTCAAGGTTCTTGTTCTGGCACCTCTGGTGGGTTCCTTCCACTGGTGCTATTTGGCGTTCTTGCAGTATTGCTAAAAACTACAAAAGAGATGTAAATGGACAAACACCAAATCAAGGCAAGCTAATGGCAGGAATACAAGAAGTTGGATAAAATTGTCTATTTGGGGAGTATGTTAAATGAAAATTGGGCTCCAAAGGTAGAAATAAAAATACAAATAGAAAAGGCAAGATCCACCTTCATAAAAATGTGATATTTGTTATGCAGTAGAGATCTAACTCTTGCTACAAAGATCTGAATAGTGAGATGCTACATATTCCCAGAGTTGCTACACGGAGCTGAAGCTTGGACACTGACTATAGCATCTGAAAAGAAAATTGAAGCTTTTGAAATGTGAATCTACTCACAGCTGCTAGGGTTGACCATGGGACTCACGTAGAATTATTGCACAGAATCCATAAAGAGCAAGGAGTCTAGAAGAGCATCAAGCAAAGAAAACTCCAGTACCTTGGCCATATCATGACATAAAATATGGAATACTCTGACTTGCTCTTTAAGGAAAGATCCCTGGGAAGAGAGAAGGCCCTGGACGTAGATGGACTTCAGGGCTGAATAACCCGAGAGATGGGTGTGGCTGGTCCTCAGAAGAACCGTTCCAAGGAGTTAAGAACAAGAAGACTATTGCCATGACAATAGACATCTGGAATGGATATGGCAGTTGAAGAAGAGGAGGAGGAGGAGGAGGAGGAGGAGGAGGAGGAGGAGAAGAAGAAGAAGAAGAAGAAGAAGAAGAAGAAGAAGAAGAAGAAGAAGAAGAAGAAGAAGAAGAAGAGATGCTTTACAGGCTTCCTTCCTTCCTCCTCCTCCTCCCTCACAATGACATGGTCCTGTGCAGACAGAGTGTCAAGTGGACTAAATTCAGACATCAAATTATTTCCGCTTGTTTAACAGTTTGAAACCTGACCCAGTGACTAAAGGGGAATAGGATTCCTCTGATTTAGCAGAGTCACTTGAAGGGACGTCTTAGCCAAAGAGTGTCGTCGTTTCTTTGTGTTTTGCTTGTTGGGAAGAGAAAGGAAGGAAATGATGGATGGAAGGAAATGATGGATGGAAGGAAGGAAGGAAGGAAGGAAGGAAGGAAGGAAGGAAGGAAGGAAGGAAGGAAGGAAAGAAGGAAGGAAAGAAGGAAGGAAGGAAGGATCTCTTTCTTTCTCTTCCAACAGTTTCAACTCCTGAACTTTTCTGATCCTGCCTAGAACTCCTGCACCAATTCAGGGGCTCCCAAAGGCTCAAGGTCACTATTGCTCGAAAACCAGTCATATCTGACTCTAGGCTTCGGCACTCATCTCTGTTTAAGCCAAAGAGGCGGTGCTGTCTGCATCTGCAGGCGCTCCCATGGTTATGTGGCAGGCATGACTAGCACATGGAATGCTGTTACCTTTCCTGCCGAAGTGGTACCTGTTTACGTGCTCTTGCCATGTCTTGCTTTCGAACTGCTAGGCTGGCAGGAGCCGAGAGAGACGACAGGAGCCAGAAGCACGTTTCAAACTTCCTTGCCCCCCTGCCGTGTGTTCTTAGACGTGCCAAACTGTTTCCTCTCCCAGATTTATGCCCTGCCGTTTTGAATAACTGTGCCCACCCCGAGAGACGGAGCAGGAAACCTGTCGGCAAAAACACAAAGCACAGCTTCCAGCAATTTTCTGAGCCAAGGTTGGCTGCGCTGCGTTTACAGAGTCCACGGATAAAGGTGTGGAAAGGATGGATGGCTTTTTTCCTGGAAAGACTGACGCTCGATCTTAGCTTTGTTTTCGATCAGCTGCTATTGCCAGTCTTGTAAACTGGCATGTTAAGTAACGTGTGGAACCCTGCACGGGCCGGAGTTAGGAGAAGAGTGGAATACATCGAGGACCAGATGCCCAGAGACAGCTCCATGGACTCTTGGCCCCCCTCCCAGCCTCCACTTGGCTTCTCCTCTTCCTGACAAGGTTCACAAATCGGAGAATTGGAGCAACTTGCTTGTTTGTTTGTTTTTAAGCCAACTCTAAGGGCTGCAGTGACTCAAGTGGCTAAGAAGACGCTGACTGGAAGGCGGCAGGTCAACAGTTCGATTCCCGAATACTGCAGGACGGAATGAGCTCCCATCTCTGTCCCAGCTCCTCCCAACTGAGCAGTTTGAAAGCAAGAAATTGCAAGTAGATAAATAGGGAGCACTTCGGTGGGAAGGGAAACAGCGTTCCGTGTGCTCCAGTGTCTAGTCATGCCTGCCACATGACCACAGAAACGTCTGCACATGCAGACAGCGCTGGCTCTTTGTCTTCAAAACAGAGATGAGCACTGAACCCTAGAGTCGGATACGACTGGCTTTCGAGGAAGGGAAACCTTTACTTTACCTTTAAGGGCAATTTGCACAGACACTTCTGCACACCAGCACCAGCCCCATTCCAAAACTGGGCTCAACTGGTGGAAGGTTCTTGGGTAGCAAAGTTAGACTCTAATCTGCTAGGAGACTCCTTTACCTTTTCAGTGCACTTCTGTAAAATGTTCTCTTCTGTAGAATACAATGGTTTAGGAAGAACGTGTTGTTCTACTTCCAAATCCAAATCAGAGCCCCGAAAAAAATATTTCTTTGTCACCCTACATTTAAACGTAAGCTCAGCCTTGGAACGGGGAGTAAACCTTGGTTTCAGCATGTCTCAATTCCGAGTAAATATGTCAAAGACTTCAGGCTGGGAGTCCAAAGCAAGGGAGGTGACGGGCGATCGTCCATGAATTAGTATTTCCCTTTTATGGGTAAGAAACGGAGTCTGGAAGACGGCAGGTCCTTTCACAGCCAACTCGACGGTTAATTGCGGATATATATATATATTATTTTCATCTGATGTTATCTGGATCCAAAATCCAACTCTCACTTCAGTGGCTCCAAGTGTCTTGTTGTCAATACCCACTCGCCTGGTTGGGCTAAAGCAGGGGTGCTTTACCAAAGTATGGCCTACAGGCTGGATCCGGCCCCTGACACCAATTCAACCACGAGAAAGGTGAGAGAGGAGAGGGCTTTGAGACATGGCCTTCTCTCTCGCAGCCCCTTGGGGGCAGGAATCAGTTTTCTACCCCACCTTTGTGATAGTTTTGAAAGGCAATCAGGGCAAAACTTCTTTCTGACGGCTTCCAGTGGCTTTTGCTATCACTTCCTTTAACCCCTCAGAGGAAGGCTCCAGCTTCTGCATCTGCTTTCTTAAGATGTGTTTGTTGTGCTTGATTGTTGAGTTTATTACAATTTTGTGCATTGCATTGCATAATCTTGTGTAGCACCCAATGGGCGGAGGGGCAATTCATAAAAAACTCATAAACAGGTGAACATATGATAGTAGTGCAGATGTGGCAGCCGAGAGAGGCATGGAAATAGGAGGCAAGAAAGAAAACAAAAGTAAAAAATAGAACAAAGACAGGAGACAAAACTTTAGGTAAAGGTTTCCCTTGCTCGAAAGCCAGTCGTATCTGACTCTAGGGTTCAGTGCTCATCTCTGTTTCAAAGCCAAAGAGCCAACGCTGTCTGCTTCTGCAGACGTTTCCGTAGTCATGTGGCAAGGCATGACTAGACACCGGAGCATACAGAATGCTGTTACCTTCCCATCGAAGTGGTCCCTATTTATCTACTTGCAATTTCTTGCTTTCGAACCGCTCGGTTGGCAGGAGCTGGGACAAAGATGGAAGCTCATTCCATCCTGCAGTACTCAGGAATCGAACTGCTAACCTTCCACCTCCCAGTCAGCATCTTCTTAGCCACTTGAGCCACTGCAACTTTATGGCACCTTAAACTGCTATATCTTCATGTGAGCTTTTGTGGATCAAGTCCACTTCCTCAGATGTAAGGGTAGCAATCGCTGACACTTGGTCTCAAGACAAAAAGAGAGTGATGTGTTGGACATGGGTGGCAAATTGTGGGAGTCAATGGGGAATTGCCTGTCTTGTGGTTTACTTCAGACTTCTTTCCTTCTCCGTGTTGTTCCTGCGCTGCACAGACTCTCAGGGCCAAAATCACTTTGGAAAACAACCACAATGGAAACAGAAGCCAAACATTTTCCCCACCAATATGTCATTCGTTCTCTGCCCCTCCCTGTGAAAACAAGGCTCAAACTGAGCAGTTAATGTTCATGCAGGTAGAAAGCTTTGTCCCAGAAAGTCACATTAACACTTGAGTAGGGTAACCTGCAATTACATATGACCCTGTAGATTAGAAGAAAGAGAGCTCATGCGCTCAGTGATAGCTCACACCTCCATAATTTGTTTTGACCTCCACAATTAACTCACACAAACAAAGTCAATTTGCAATTTAGGGCTTAATCTGCACTATCATTTATTCTCCCAGGATTGGAGTTTTCAAAAGATTTCTGTATTATTATTTTTTAAATGTGGATTTTTCTGCTCGGGTTCTGGAAATGCACAAGAGTTCTGAAGTAGCTCATATTTCACCAGATGTGTATCTGTCTTTGATGTGGGTCATCAGCTTAATTGGGCTGGACTAGTCATGCAATGGTTAGATGGTATTGTGGAGACAATGGGCACAGAGCTCAGCGAGTTGAGGGGGATGGTGGAGAACAGGAGTGCCTGGCGGGCAATGGTCCATGGGGTTGCAGAGGGTCGGAATCGACTGTGCGACTGAACAAGAAGTCATGCCTGCCACATGTCCATGGAAACATCTGCAAACACAGACAACGCTGGCTCTTTGGAGATGAGCACTGAACCCTAGAGTCAGATACGACTGGCTTTCAAGTAAGGGCGGCCTTGACCTTTGGACCTTTGCTCTGTTATTCTGTGTGGAGCTTTCCACTCACTTCCCCCGGTTCCTTCTACCAAACCAAAGTGCATTTCTGGCATCCGTTGAGCTTGAGATGTTCTGGACTGCCAAGCCCCGAATTCCTGCGCCCCACCAGCCTGCTAATTTAAGATGATTGGCAACCTCTAAATTAAAGAATGTGCCTCTAATGGAAGAAGCAACCGTGGCCACCGTCGTGTGTCATCTCCCGTCTTAGCTGCCTCTTCATTTCCCCTCCTTTCTCTGCTGCTTCCGCTCTTCCTGGTCGTTGGGAAACTACTTGAACAGAGAGCTTATCATGAGCTCCGCAGGACACCAATGTCCAGATGGTGATATTTCCATTAATTTGAGAGGCAGCTGAGAAACGCCAGGTGGTCTTTCTGCAGCCTGGCTGCTGGGCTTCTAAGCCACTCACACACACACCCTTTGCATTGCAGGAACAGGAAGGAAAGGGAGGCAGATGAAGAGAGAACTGCAGGTATTTCCTCCTGCCTCACCTGCGGGAGATACGCTTCTTGTCCTTTGGATTAACTGCATCTCTGTAGCTTTTACTCCATTGATCACACCTTATTAAGATAGTGAGATGCTTTAGACTGAGGCTTGAACTGAGAAGCAGACAACGAATCCATACGATGAGTCAACCTAGAACAGGGGTGCCCAAACTATGGCCTGTGGGCCAGATCTGACCCCCCCCCCCATGCCAATTCATCCAGCCCAGGAAGCCCTCATCGCTCCAGGAAGTGGAAGTAAAATGCACCCACACACGGTGATCCACCCCCTGCAGCACATATGAAATGAGACATGCAGGATTTAACACCAGGATTTAAAGAGATGGGCAAGGTGCGTCTTCACAGCCAGTCCATCTGGCATGGCCTCTTCCGCTTCCATGACCCTTGGGAATCAGAGTTCCTCCTCCGCTCATCTTGCCACTGGGACCAAAAGGATAGTTTACAGTGGCATTTCCTCCACTGAGCACTGCCTTATTTTTATTGTTAGCTTTCGTGGATGAAGTCCACTTCTTCTGTTGCTCCTTGTGTTGTCTCCAAGGGCCCCAAACCGAATGGATTCCTCTGATTAAAAAGGAAAAGTCAGGGGATCTGTGAGAAACGTTGTTTGGCCTCGGAATGGGCTTCCTTGCAGGGCAAGGGGGGGGGGCAGGGGACATCCCTTGACTGGAGAGATTTACACACACACACACACACACAAACCCAGAAGAGTAGCGTGCCTTGGCGGGGCTCCGTATAAAAATTTGTTTGGGGGCCCTTAGGAAGGGTAAAGATTTGTTTTGCTTACGCATGTTGGGGCCCCCCGTGGCCCGGGGCCCCCGTATAATTGATACGGCAGATACGGCGGTAGCTACGCCTCTGCACAAACCCCTCATCTGGTGACTCCTTCCCCACCCGGCAAGGACTGGGCTTTCCAGGACTCACAAAAACCCCGCAGGGTTCTCCCATTCCACTTAGGAGAGCCACCCTGCACGGGGGCAGTCTACCTTTAAATGTGCAAATGTGCCTCCCCCGACGGGTAACTTGGCCATGGGGTGTCAGAGGATCCTCTGGGTGGTGTGTGTGTGTGGGGAGACTCCCACCGACACCCTCCCTCCCTCCCTCCTTCCCCAGGACCCAGCTAACCCCTCGATGCCCGTACCAAGCCCCCCGCCCCACCCAGGGCGGGGAGAGCCCCCCGACGGCGGCGGCGGCCCTGCGTGTGAGTGCGCGAGCGCGCGTCTTCTCTGCGCGTGGGTGGGTGTTCGTGCGCTCGCCGCCTCGGCTGCCCACCTCCCCTGGCACACGCGCGCCCCCGCGCGCGCGCCCCCGCTGCCGGGCTGTATATAAAGCCGCTTGGCTGCGGCGGCTCGGCTCGGCTCCTGGCGGGCGGCGAGGGTGGCGTCGAACCAGCGGAAGGAGAAGGAGGGAGGCAGGGAGGGAACCTCCGCGGCCGCCGTCGGAGTCCCGAGATCGCGGAGGCGCCCTCCCAAGGACCGAGCCTGCCCCGGGCGCTCTCCGCTGGCTGCGCTCCTTGGAGGCTCGACGTGCGCCCGTTCCTTCCCACCCCTCGGGGGCTTTCTGACCGTCCGGGGCTCCGTCTCCACCTTTGCCTTTGCCCCCGATGCCTCCCCGGGGCCCCTGAGGGCGCCATGGACGGGGTCCCGTCGGCCCCGTCGCCCAACGTTTCGCTCAACGACTCCTGCTCGGACTCGAACCCCTTCGAGCAGCCGGGCTGGCAGGTGGCCCTGTGGGCGGTGGCCTACGCGGCCATCGTGCTGGTCTCGGTCTCGGGCAACGTGGTGGTGGTCTGGATCGTGGTGGCGCACCGTCGGATGCGCACCGTCACCAACTATTTCCTGGTCAACCTGGCCTGCTCCGAGGCCGCCATGGCTGCCTTCAACACCCTCGTCAACTTCACCTACGCCGTCCACAACGTCTGGTACTACGGCCTCTTCTACTGCCGCTTCCAGAACTTCTTCCCCGTCGCTTCCGTCTTCGCCAGCATCTACTCCATGACCGCCATCGCCGTCGACAGGTGAGCCGCCCACGCCCCCCCTCCACGCCCGCGGGGATGCCCGGCCTCGAACGCGGGGAACCCAAGAGCCCGGCGGGATTCGACCCGGGATCCGCCGAAACGAGCGCTTCCCGGCTTAGGGTCGCCCGCCGTCGCTTCCCCTCCGACGGGAGAACAGCCCGGGTTGCCGGGCTTAAGGCCACCCACGTCCATGTAGGTAACACTAAAGGTATCCCTTACGCGAAAGCCAGCCGTATCCTAGTCCAGGGCTTCGGTGCTGATCCCTGTTTACAGCCAAAGAGCCAGCGCTGTCTTCCGTGGACACGTGGCAGGCAAGACTAGACACCTGAGTGCACAGAAAGCTGTTACCTTTCCCACCGAAGCAGTGCCTGTTTATCTACTTGCAATTTCTTGCTTTCCGACTGCTAGCTTGGGAACTGCCCAGTTTGTCTCACCCCATGGTCCCATCAGAGTTATGGCTGGGGAGGGAATCCTCTCCCTGGGGGTGGGATCCTGGCTTCCCTCCTATTCAGGATTGGGTCACCCTGTGGATGGGGCAAGGGGGTTGCAACCACCACGGACGGAGAGACTTCCAGAGTTGGGAAGGGTTTGGGACTATACAGAAGAGTAGCGTGCCTTGGCAGGGCCCCTTATAAAAATTTGTTTGGGGGGCCCTAGGAAGGGTAAAGATTTGTTTTGCTTACGCACGTTGGGGGCCCCCATGGCCCGGGGCCCCCGTATAATTGATACGGCAGATACGGCGGTAGCTACGCCTCTGGGACTATAATCTCTCATGGTACCAATATCTATTTCTCTAGTCATTAAGCCTCTCTTTTAAAGACCCATTTCTGCTTCCTCTTCGGTAGAGTTGGCATCTTTGCACCCTCCGGTGAAACCGGATCATGGCCATCATCTTCTGGGTTCATCTGTGAGGCTGTCTGTGTAGTTGCCTATAACTCCTAATCATACCGTTGGGGTCCTGGAAGAGAGAGTTCCATGCCCACCTCCCATAGCATTGCAGGAAACTTACCTCTAAAGCAGGGATGCCCAAACTACAGCCCGTGGGCCGGATCCAGCCCCCGATGCCAATTCATCTGGCCCGCACCACCCTCGTCGCTCCCAGAAGCGGAAGCAAAACACATTCATATGGGCACGTTTTACTTCCGCTTCTGGGAGCGACAAGGGCAGTGCCGGTCGGATGAATTGGTGCCGGGGGTGGGGTGGGGTGGATGTGGCCCACGGACTGTAGTTCAAGCATCCCTGGTTTAAGCAGGAAAGAAAATGACAGTTTAAAATCTATCTCATCCTGTTGCAAAACACGTTGCAAGGAGTGTTTTTTCTTCTGCTTTCGGCAGGAAGAAGCACATGACCGGCCCTCTGAACCACATGACTGGCCAGTGACCCATTAAGTTTGGGCACCCCTGCTCTAAAGCATCCGTGACAAGCAGGCCTCCAAGCATAGCTCAAAACCCTCCTGAGATAATCCTTCCCATTGCCGCATCATTGTGACTGCCAGGAAACTCTGTTCCTGTTTACATGGCTAGAGGAAAGTGAGGGATTGGTCAAAGGCTTAGAAACCCAACCCTAAAGAGGGGCCAAGGACGGAGGGGGTTTGATGGGCTTGGCCTGGAGAAGTGAAGGTTGAGAGGGGCTCAAGAGAGAGAGAGAGTTTCCAAGGCTGGGCGGGCTGTCCTGTCCAGTGGGTGGAGAAGGAGCCTTGCTTGCTTTCTACTGGTCAAGAGAGCCAGATCCAGTGGGTTCCCACTTAAGAGCCACACGGCATGTTTCTTGGATAGTTTGCCGGCAGCTTCAGAAAGGCTCCCAGAGGGAAAGAGGGCTTGTGGGTGTCTGTGGGATGTCTTCCTTTTGCACGGTTCATGCCCTTGGTGGCAGGCAGCAGCTTGGTGGTTAAGATGCTTGCACTTGGTGACTGGAAGGGCGGCAGGGCAGCAGTTCAAACCTCTCCGGCCAAGCTAGGAAAAGGTAAAAGTCTCCCAGGGTCTGTCGAGACTAAGCGCTTCTCAGCTTAGGTTGGCCTCTTTCCCATCCTACTGAAGAATAGGCCAGGCTGTGCTAAGACCTCATGTATAAAGGTAAAGCTAAAAGTCTCCCTTGCTCAAAACCCAGTCATATCCAACTCTAGGGTTCAGTGCTCATCTCTGTTTATAGCCGAAGAGCCAGCACTGTCTGCGTTTGCAGACGTTTCCGTGGTCATGTGACAGACATGGCTAGACACCGGAGGGCACGGAACACTGTTTACCTTCCCACCGTAGTGGTCCCTATTATCTACTTGCAATTTCTTGCTTTCAAACTGTTAGGTTGGCAGGAACTGGGGCAGATGACAGGAGCTCATTCTGTCATGCAGTACTAGGGTATCTAACGGCTGACCTGCTGCCTTCTAGTCAGTGTCTTAACCACTTGAGCCGCTGCAGTACCCCTGCTAACCTAGCAGTTCGGAAATAATAAATTGCAAGTCGATAAAGAGGTACCACTTCAGCAAGAAAGGTAACAGTGTTCTATGCATTTTGGCATCTAGTCCTGCTTGCCATGTGATCATGGAAATGTTTGCAGATGCACTGTTTTTGAGGCTGTAAACCTTTTCAAGCCAGGGCCCGGGTCATGTTCTCTCAAGTCAGCTTCGAGGGCCAGAGGGCCATTTTGCCCTGCCTGCACTATGCAGGAGAAAGTGCCACAGAATGGATGGGAGGAATCTAGTCAAGGCAAACTAAGATGATGAATGATGATTTGACGACTGGTCCCTGTCCATTCTTTTGAGTTCTCCAAAAATTATCTAGTTGTCATCTTGCCAAGATGCAGAGATGTGGCTTCAAATCCTGCCTGGCCTCATGTGGGGTGGGTTAGTGTCCAGAAGAGTGGAAGGCTGATGGGCTTTGCCCAGGGATGCCTGAACTTTTCAGGCCATGGGCCGGTCACATAGTTCAGCGGGCCGGTCACGTGGTTCCTCCCACCTGAAGTAAAACACACCTTGCCATCTATTTTGCAACAGGATGAGATAGATTTTAGGCTGCCATTTTCTCTGCTTAAACCAGGGATGACCAAACTATGGGCCATGGGCCGGATCCGGTCCTGACGCCAATTCATCCAGTCCACGCCACCCTCGTCACTCCCGGAAGTGGAAGTAAAACATGCCTGTGTGGGCGCGTTTTACTTCCACTTCCAGGAGCGACGAGGGTGGCATAGGTCAGATGAATTGGTGTCAGGGGCCAGAACTGGCCCACAGGCCATCGTTGAGGCATCCTTGGCTTAGCATTCCCCCCCCCCCCGTGAAATGGGAAGAATACTCCTCAGGTGGTTGGATACCTTAAAAAAGAGGTGAAGCTGAAGGTATCTTATTCTCTTATTCACTCTGTTCGGATTTAGCAAGAAGGATTCCATAACTACAGGATGTGCAACATGCACAAAAGTGGTTCGGCCTTGGAGTTGCAAGGAGTCAAGAAGTCAAGATCCCCCTAAAAGCTTCCTTCTTACCCCTTGGTCAGCCATGGGCATTGTGATGTTGGTCTGTGGAAGTAGCGACCACATTGTTTAGGAAGCAGTTTGCAAATTAGGCAACAATCTGCTCTGAACACGATGGTCATCATGGAAATGGCCAAGAGCTCAAAGGAGACAGAATCATTTTGACCCCTTTCCTCTGCACAGAAACCTTCTTAAGAAGGTTGGGCTGAGGTAGAGTGACTGGGTAAAGCCAAGCTTGCTTAGTCTAAGCCAGTGATGGCCAACCTTGGCACCCCAGATGTTCTTGAACATCAGTCCCTGGAAGCCCTGATTAGGAGGTGTGTTGACTTGGGCTTCTGGGAATTAAAGTCCAAGAACACCTGGAGTGCCAAAGTTGGCCATCACTGGTCTAAGCTCAACACTGTATCCAACATTTTCTTCTGGATTTTGACCATTACAATACCCAATATCGATTTGTCTTCACTTAGGTAAAGGTAAATGTCACACTTGCTCGAAAGCCAGTCGTATCCAACTCTAGGGTTCAGTGCTCATCTCTGTTTCATAGCCGAAGAGTCAGCACTGTCTGCTTCTGCAGATGTTTCCGTGGTCATGTGTCAGGCATGACTATACACCGGGGCGCACGGAACGCTGTTTACCTTCCCACCAAAGTGGTCCCTATTTATCTACTTGCAATTTCTTGCTTTCAAACTGCTAAGTTGGCAGGAGCTGGGACAAAGACGGGAGCTCACTCTGTCATGCAGTACTCGGGTCTCAAACTGCTGACTTCCCACCTTCCAGTCAACGTCTTAGCCACTTGATTAAGCTCAAAGCAACCGAACTCCAAAACGTTCTCTCTTTTGTCTTCTGTTTCCATCTCTGGCCGAACAGTTTTACCATTGGCTCATTCCATCATTTTCAGGGTCTGCCTTGCGGTCTTTTGTGGCTCTTTGGCATCCGGTCTGTTAGCCAACAGGTCCGTCTGTTATCCTTTAGGCGAGCAATGTGGCCTCCCCTTCTTCTTTTGGCCACATATAATTCATCCACCACATCACGCAGTCCGGTTCCTTGGCATCATTCCTTGTCGCTGATCTTATCCCTAATTGTTACTCCGCACACCCGTCTTTCCATTGCTCCTTGGGTGGCCGTCAGTTTTTCTTCTGATTTTGTCATGGCCCACGTTATTGCATACAACATTTATGGTACACTGTCGTATTGATTAAGTTTGCCTTTGGGAATCAACCTATGTGCCGTGTTCACATTTCAGGAAGCTTTCTGTAGAAGAACCAGCTGGTGGACAATGCCCTAAAGCCCACTTCTCTCCATTAAATGATGATGATGATGATGATGATGATGATGATGATGATGATGATGATGATGATGATGATGATGATGATGATGATGATTTGGTTAAGGTGTGTGTGTGTGTGTGTGTGTTTAACATGTATGTTTCATAAACATCTCAATTTGATCTGAGGACATCCATCACTTGGTGCCAATCCTGTTACCAGCCTGTTTGTGCATTTAGCATGACAGGCGCATGTTTGCATGCACTCAACACATCAGTATGTGCTAGTGTAGCTAAAGTAGAGCAAATACCCAATATTCCCAGGGAATGAGATTCATGGTTTCTGGTGTGTCTGTGCATGGCCGTGTCTTAAAACGCGTTGACGCCTTCCCAAAATGAAAGCCGTTTGTTAAGCTAGAGGAACGGCGATGGCAGCCTGGAGTGTATCATTTCTGCCCCCTTTACGAAATTGGAAAATCTCGTGCTTTCCCCTTGACTACCCTAAAGCCGTTCACGATGCAGAAAGTGTGGGATTCTTGGTTCCTGCAGGAAAAAAAAAAGATTCATTTTTAGATTGTTACGCGACTTGCTCTCGGAGAAGAGCTCGTTTTCACTGGCAGGGCTAATTGAGATGGAGCCACGCCAGCTGTTGAAATAAACCTTATCGGTGCTGACAGTAGAACTAACCGAGGAAAGATTTGTCCTGAGTGTCTGGGGGTCACATCATTAAGTTTCCCATCTCTGTTTGTCCCTAACAGCAAGGATTTGGGAAGACGGTTGTGTCGTGTACTGCACAAATGCTGGAGGTCCAGAAAACGTGCTGGTCCTCCTTCCTAGAGTCTCCCTCTTTTTGCAATTGCCTTTCAAAGCAAGCGTCTAGTCCTGATGGAGGCCAAGGTTTGCTTCCAACCAGGTAGGAACATCTGGAGAAATGCTGCTGCATATTTGCTAGTGCGGAGGGCACAAGCCTCTCTCGGCGAACCATAGTTTGCATGAAGAGCTTTGGGTACAGAACAAAGACTGCCGAGGGATAAACGCATCAAGATAAATTAGAGGGTAGAAGGGGAACCAGGCTGAGTAGCATATATCACTGAGGAGACCAATCACAGAATCCAAAACTCCTGATTGCAAATTGCTTTGATGCAAAATGTATTATTTGTATGTGCCGATGCGTTTCTAGCTAGAAGACAAGGATATTCTGAGCAGCATCGTTGGAGAACTGGAGAAGCAAAGATTAAACAAGGAGTCGCTTGAGGGACTGCAGTGGCTTAAGTGGTTAAGATACTGAACTTGATGGCTGGAAGGTCACAAGGTCAGCGGTTCAAGACCCGAGTGCTGTACGGCAAAGTGAGCTCCCGTCTCTGTCCCAGCTCTTGGCAACCTAGCCATTTGAAAGCAAGAGATTGCATGTAGATAAATAGGGACCACTTTGGTGGCAAGGTAAACAGCATTCTGTACAATCTGGTGTCTAGTCATGCCTGCCATATGTCCACAGAAATGTCTACAGACACAGAGAGCGCTGGCTCTTTGGCTATAAATAGAAATGAGCACTGAGCCCTAGAGTCAGATAGGACTGGATTTTGAGCAAGGGTGACCTTTCCCTGCCTTGTACAACAAGTAGACAAGAAGAAAACGATCAATGTATGTCTAAGACCGGAAGGCAGACGGGGAAGGCGGCAATTTGCAAATATTGTATACTTGTTCTCAAAAGAGAAGTGAAACCATTCAGTGGGAAAGAAGAGAAATCGCAGCCTTTCTCGGGAAGGATTCGGAAAGTGATATTTCCATGTTGACAGAGACTGAAAGTACAGTTGAGGCTGCAATAAAATATCGACCTAACAATGGGGCAATAATAAATCCCGCAGAGCTAAAGGCAACTTGAAAACCAAAAAGGAGCCCTAAAGCTCCTTCCTGGGAAGGCGTCTCCTTCCAACCCAACTGGGCAAGGAGGCCTTTTCAGAGCAAAAAGAATGGATTGCAAAGCGAATCCCTTTAAACCTCCATTCTTTTTTTTTTTTTTAATTTTCTGCCCAGAAAGATGCAGGGGCTTTTTTTATTGATTTCTCTCTCTCTCTCTCTCTCTCTCTGGTTCCTTCTTCTCCTTCTTGGCAAATCCTATTATTAATAAATCAAATTATAGGAGAAAGGTTTGTTCCCGACACATTCCTCCATGTTGGGGCCGCTTTGCACGTCCACTTCCCCTCTTGTGTTCTTTCCACACTTAAAGGACCCGCAACGGGAATGCGTGAGCCAAAAGCCCTGCCTCTGAAGAGGCCATGGAGGGAGGTCGTGACAGTCTGGGGCGTGACATCTGGACGGTGATGCTCTGCTTGCACATGCGATGCTCTCCACGCCGCCGCCGTTCGGTGGATGTGAGGCCAAAGTGAGCAAGAGCGTCGTCACGCACTGAACTGAGTCAGGCTGACTCAGAGCAGGCTAAAGCAGCAGAGGGCAAGAAAGCCCTGGAGGATGATGATGATGATGATGATGATGATGATGGGAGAAAGGGGGTGGTGGTGGATGATGAAGGGAAGGATTGAGAGAAGGGGAGAGTCAGAACAGAGGTTGGAGGTAGAAGGCCCCGGGAGCACTTTCCCTGCAATAAATAAAAGGTACAAGTAAACTAAGGATCCCCTTTGTTCAAAAGCCAGTCGTATCTAACTCTAGGGTTCAGTGCTCATGTCCATTTACAGCTGTGGTGGCTCAGTGGTTAAGAAGCTCGCCTTGTTAGCTGGAAGCCTGGCAAGTCGGCAGTTCGAGACCTGGGTACTACATGATGGATTGAGCTCCCATCTCTGTTCCAGCTCTTGGGGACACGAAAGGAGCCTCCTTTGGGCCTGCCCTGAGCGGAGTTTCTCCAGGAAAAATCCTTTCAACCCAGAATAATTTCTGACACAACATTATTATTATTATTATTATTATTATTATTATTATTATTATTATTATTATTATTATTATTATTATTATTATTATTATTATTATTATTATTATTATTATTATTATTATTATTATTATACAGCCCAAGAGCCAGGGCTGTCCCTCCATCATGTTTTGCTTGCAGACATTTCCGTGGCCACCTGGCAGACATAACTAGACACCGGAAGGTTGCTACCTTTCCTACTAAAGCGGTACCTGCTTATCTACTTGCAAATTTCTTGCTGTTCCAACAGCTAGATTGGCAGGAACCAGGACAGACAGCAGGAGCTCACACCATCATGCGGCACCCAGGGTTCAAACTGCTGACCTCCCAGTTGTGAAGTTCAGTGTCTTAACCGCTAAGCCACTGCAGTCCCTCAGTCATAAATAATCGGACACATAAGGGGTTGCCTTCACAGTTCATATTTTCTCCTCCAAGCTTCCCTCACCTGTGTTTTTTTAAACCAGTGCAGAACTTGAGCACATCGAAAGTATTGTGTCTCCATTACTGCTTTTCTCATCTTTCCAAAAGTCCTGGATGTTAGGTCGAGATTCTTATGTCTCCAGTGCAGAAGGAGACAATTCTGAACTGGGCACAATGGGTACAATGGTTTTATGGGCAGTCAGAAAGACATTGTCTTCTTCCTTTACTCTCTTGTTACGCAGCTGATGTCCTTGAGCAAGTCCACAGTTCTTCTTCGAGCTTCTGCAATTGATCAAGGAAAGACGGAACTGTTCCCGTTAGGATCTATAATTTGCAGAATTCTGCATTTTCCTTCGTTCACTTGCTTAGTGTATTTGTTCATCTGTTTTCTGCCCACCAGTTCTCTGGAGGCGATTTATAATGCATTGGAATAACCAAGAACAGACTTATTTTTTTAAATGAAAAACATTGAAAAGTAACTTAACGTGTTTAAAATCAGATTCTTCAAAAGCCAATTTTTAAAGGAAAAAAACCAGTCCTGGAGTAGCATCGTTTCAGCTGCCTCCTGAGAGAGCGACTCAAGTGGCTAAGACACTGACTGGGAGGTGGAAGGTCAGCAGTTCGATACCCGAGTACTGCATGACAGAATGAGCTCCCGTCTCTGTCCCAGCTCCTGCCAAGCTAGCAGTTTGAAAGCAAGACATTGCAAGTAGATCAACAGGGACCACTTTGGTGGGAAGGTAAACAGCATTCATGCCTGCCACATGTCCATGGAAACGTCTGCAGACGGAGACAGCCCTGGCTCTTTGGCTATAAAACAGAGATGAGCACTGAACCCTAGAGTCAGATACGGATGGCTTTTGAGTAAGAGTGACCTTGACCTTTACCCAAGCAAAACGGAGCCGCCAGCCTGGCTTCCGTTGAGTTGGAATCCTGTAGCATTGCAGCAAAAAAGGGAAAGGAACAGAAACGGCGGCAACAAGGTCTGAATCTGAAATTAGCTCTTGGATCAAAGAGAGAAGGAGGGTCCCAAAAGCCCAGGGAGATTAAGACCTCGGATGGGCAGCCCAGCCAAAGTGCCTACGGAAATCCCACCTCACATCAAAGGCAAACAAACCCACATTTGTTTCTCTCTCTCTCTCATAAATCTGAACAAATAAAGAAATTGCACAAGTCATTCACCTCCGACTTCTTTGCGTTTTAGCCACAGTCCAAGATAATATCCCCTTGAGACTCTTTCTTCTGGCCATTTTCAAAAGGGCAGCCATGGTCAGTGCTTGGGGAATTGCCACTAGCTGGGTCTTACACATGCCATCCTCAATTAACTCATTAGCAGGTGTGTAATGCCTACATTAGCGGGTGTGTAATACTGCAGTGGCTCAAGGGGCTAAGATGCTGCATGGAATGTGGAATGAGGGCTACACAAGGGATGGAGTGACCACCTATTGTCCGTCCCAACACCTGCCAACGTAGCAGTTCAAAAGCAAGAAATTGCAAGTAGATAAATAGGGACTACTTTGGTGGGAAATTTAAGGATGGCTAATTTAAGGGTAGCCATCCCCCCCACCTGGTATTTGTACCTGTCATCACTTGTTTTTATCGGTTTTTAACGTTTTGACGTTTTAATGTTTTAAATTTTTGCTTCTGATGAACTCGTGAATTTTTGGTGTTTTATGGTGTTGTGTGTTTATAGATTACCCATTGCGGTAATACATTTTGTAGGCCGCCCAGAGTCGGGTCTTCCCGAGTGGGGCGGGGTATCAAATTCGAACAAATAAATAAATAAATAAATAAGCAGTGTTCTGTGCGGTCCAGTGTCTAGTCATATCTGCCACATGTCCATGGAAACATCTGCAGACACAGACAGCGCTGGCTCTTTGGCTGTGAAACAGAGATGAGCACTGAACCCTAGAGTCGGATACAACTGGCTTTCGAGCAAGGGTGAGCTTTGCCTTTATAACACCTTCTAATTCTTGTGCTGTATCCAATTCTGAATATTGGCGATCGGCCATGAAGACTTTTCTGCGAATATAACACAGTGGCCTTTCATCTGCCTTCCGCATCGCAGTGTGGCACCCACAGTACCACCGATCCAGTTCTGCAAGTCCCTTTCTGGTCCGAAGCCCTTTTGGCATGCAAAGTCCTCTTCATCATCCTCAGTCCAGGATGGATGAAGCTACTTCCCTCCATCAAGAGGGATTCAAATGAAATTTAATCCACTTGGGGACCATCATCCTTCCCTGTTGACTTTCGGCACCCAAGACCACTAGTCCTCAGGGTGGTCGGGTTAGTTAAACACTCAGCGTTAAGTCACTGGCAGTACAGTCTGGTCTATTACCAAAGCAGGACAACTTCCAGAATGTAAGACCAGAATGTACTGTAGTATATTTATGCATCCATCAACTAAACATTTACAACTCAACAGAATCAAGCTTCATGGTTCTTCTTCTTCTTCTTTCATGTCCCAATCAAACCCTGGACTGCAAAAATGAAGCCACTTCCTTGGCTTTGTCGTTGGCCAAACTTAAGTCCTCTTTGGTGCATGTTTCTGGCAGTCATTGGCCGGCCAGTTAATGAGCTGGATCACGTCCACTTCATCAGACATACGAGTGAGACTTTGTGGCACCAATTCATACATCTCAGGTACAGAGACACACAAGGGGGTTGGTTGGCATTAGAGAGATAAGTTTACAAATCACGGTAATCAGTTTGAACCCCAATCACGGATCTTCTGTTATTACTGGTTGTAAACAGCCACACCGAAAGCTCACATCAAAGTACAGGAGTTAAATCTTTAAGGTGACACAAGATGTTTCCTTTCTTTCTTTCTTGTTTACTTCTGTCAATTGATGCTCATGTTTTTCTCCCAAACAACTGCAGCGATGAAAGAAACGGCTCCCTTGACAGGGAACCAAGGCTGTTTGGTTTCCTCTCACATCAAAAATCAAACAAATCAAAACTTCAGCACGCTAGTTGCATTTTCCAAAGGAGTCCCTGTCCAAAGGTTGCCCGTGCTTGGGAGCGAGAGAACACAATCATCCTTTTAAAACAAAAGTCTAGGCATCCAGAAGGCACAACTTGCTTATTGGATTAGCAAAGGGCTGATTTTATTTGTTTCATTTCAGAGGGTGTGATGGGAGTGTAATTCAAAACTATCTAGTCAGTGGAATGGCATTTTCTCCCGCAGGATTAGCTGTATTTTTGTGCAGCGCTTAGAAAGACTCATAACTGTCATTCATGGGGGGAGTGAGGAGGGAGGAAGGTTTCTTTTGTATGGAGGAGGGGTGCCCAAACTTTTCCGGCCGCAGGCCGTTCATGTGGTTCAGCAGGCCGGTCGTGTGGTTCCTCCCACCGGAAGTTATCAGTGCCTTGCAATCTGTTTTGCAAGAGATCTGTTTTGGAACAGGATGAGATAGATTTTTAGGCTGCCATTTTCTCTCCTTAAACCTGGGGCGCCCAAACTATGGCCTGTGGGCCAGATCTGGCCCCTGATGTGAATTCATCTGGCCTGTGCCACCTTTGTCGCTCCCAGAAGCAGCAGTAAAACATGCCTATACAATGAGGGCAGCGCGGGCTGGATGAATTGGTGTCAGGGGGCCAGATCGGGCCCACAAAGCTGTAGTTTGGGCACCCCAGTAGAGAGCAACACAACCCCAAAACCAAAAGCTTTGGCTCCAGGGAGCTTACAATCTAAATTAATTTGTCACTAGAATTGCTGCAGAGGATTGGTGTAATTAGTAAGAGACAAATGGATTGCTATCTCTCTTGTGGGGGTGGAGGTGGGGGGAGGGAATGAAGATAAGAAGGCACAGATTTCTTCCCATCTATTTATCTTGGGATTCGGGGCAGCACCAGTAACTTAAAGATGAGACTGGCCTGCTCTCAAATCCATGCTGAGTTGGGGGGCGGGGAGCCCTTCCAGAGTTTTCTAGGCAAAGGAAGGGTTGACTCTTTCCTTCCATTTGGGGAGGAAGGGGGGTCATCCTGGGACGATGCAGTTGACCCAAGACATCACAGGCTGGTCCAAGTCCAAGGCTGGTCCAAGTCCAAGAACAGCTGGAGGGCCAAGTTTGAGGGACTCTGGTCCAGTGCCTGGACCCACAAGTGGAAAAGCCTAAAAACCTGGCTGGCAGGGCAGGTGTGGGGGTCCAGGAACATGGGGTCCCATGTTGGGTGGCTGATATGATGGGACAGCCACCCCTCCCTCACTCTTTTAAACTTTTAAAATCTTTTAAAACCTTTTAACCTTTTTAAATCTTTTAGATTTTTGTAAATTCATGGTTTAATTCTTTTTTAATTGACTTTTAAGTAATTTATGAACCTTAAGGTTTTAATTTATGAATTTCTGTAAGCCGCCTAGAGTCAGGTTCGCCTGATTAGGGCGGGATAATAAATCTAAATAAATAAATAAAATAATAAATAAAAGGCACAGTGCCTGGCGTCATCTTTCCTAACCTTTTCCGGTGTGGTTGCCCTCAATTTCGTCATTCGGGTGTTCTGTGTATTGTCCCAGAGGAAGAGGTGCCGTCGAAAGCATATAAAAGCCCAGATGGGGCAATGTATGTTAATACTGTGGGGCGTGGGTAAGACCTTGAACTAGATGACTAGAAGGTTGGTAGGCTGGCAGGTCAGCCGTTTGAGACCGGAGCGCTGCTTGATGGAGTGAGCTCCCAGCGTCTGTCCCCGCTCCTGCCAACCTAGGAGTTTGAAAGCACGAAATTGCAAGTAGAGAAATAGGGACCACTTTGGTGAGAAAGGTAACACGTTCTACGCACTCCAGTGTCCAGTCATGCCTGTCAAAGGTCCATGGAAACATCTGCAGATACAGACGGCGCCAGCTCTTTGTCTGTAAACAGAGATGAGCACTGAACTCTAGAGTCAGATACGACTGACTTTCACGCAAGAGTGACCCTTACCTTAACCAAGTTCTCAACCTTTTAAAGCCAGGGGCCATTGGGTCATGCTCCCTCAGACAGCTTCGGGGGCTGGGTGGCCATTTTGCCCTTCCTCCACCCCATGGCACTTCTGGGTGCAGTGGAGGTGGTGGTGGTGGGGCAAATGAAATGGCACTGTGGGCCGGATTCAGCCCTCAGGTCACAGGATGAGAATCCCTGCGGCCATAAACCTAGGTTAAGACTCAAACCTTGAACTCGGTCAGAGAATCCAACAGCAAGACCAGGACTGGGGGAATAATGACAGGATGACCAAAGTATTAACCGGCTCCTCACCGCTTGAGCTCTGCCAGTCGAAGTACCAAAATCCCTCCTCTGGGAAGCTTTGGGCAGGGAAGGGGCCACATCATCCAGAACGGGGAAAGAGCGGGAGCCGGCCAGGGAAGTAGCCATGCAAATTAAACCCTCCATTTCATAGTCTAGGAAAGGCGTTGGGAGATTTATTAGACTGTCAAACGTAGACCCGAGGATAGTTCCAGAGCCAGCTGTTTGAGGTGCTGAGAACAATGGATAATTAACGAGATGGATTAGCTGTGAACAAGTGATCCAGGGGAGGGAAGAAGCACATCATGTTCCTTTGCTGCAGGGTCTGTGTTTGGTGAGAGTCTCCATCCTGTTATGACTTTCAAGGCCGGGAGCTGCTTCTAGGACACCGATGGCCAAGTTTGGCACTCCAGCTGCTCTTGGACTTCAATTCCCAGAAACGCAAGGTCTCTGCGAATCCACACCAATGGGTTTACTGTGTGTCTGCACAGTAAAAACCCATTCGTGTGGATTTACAGAGACTTGGGCTTCTGGGAATTGAAGCCCAAGAACACCTGGAGTGCCAAGCTTGGCCATCATGGGGCGAGGAGGTGGTTAGCGAGGCAAGGAAATCCTGGCCTCTTGCTGGTCAGACGTCACGAACCAAGATGACGTGCCCCTTGGGTCTTGGTTGGTACATTCGGAGGAAGCAGCTGGCTGGCTTTTTCCCAAAAGGGGATCCATATCTGTCTTTTAAAATACCTGCCTGTCCAGATACTGCATTGCTACCTATGTGTAGGGGCCAGGGGTGGCTTAGCAGTGAAGATGCTGAATTTGAGGAGCGAAAGTTTGAAACGTCGAATGCTGCACAACGGAATGAGCTCGTGTCAACCGAGTCGTTCGAAAGCACGAAATTGCATGTCAATGAATGGGTACCTCTTTGGTGGAAAAGGTAACAGCATTCTGTGCACTGAAGCAGTCTAGTCATGCCTTCCCTATCCGCCCCCACCAGCCTAGCAGTTTGGGCACATTTTACTTCCGCTTCCATGAGCGACGAGGGCAGAGCAGGCTGTATGAATTGGTGTTGGGGGCCGGATCTGGCCCACAGGCTGTAGCCTGGGCACCCCTGTCTTACGCAAAGAAGAGAGTTTGTTCATTGAAGGGCTAAATGTAAGCAATGCCATTCTGCCAACCCACTGATCCCTGGTTGGAATAGCCTGGTTTGCCGGGCTTTCTTCCATCAACAGAACTGGAGCGGATCTCCTTGGAAGGCTCTCTTCCTCCATGCGCCAACATCAGAGGGACTGTGAGCTCTTCCGAGGTGCTTGAGTGGGAGCACTTTCTAAGCCCTTCTTCTGCAGCACTTGCTCTTAATCAAAATATTCCCCGTCTGGCCTGGCATGCGCTCTGCCCTTTACACAGCGCATTAAACTGGCCCTGCTGTTTCCCTAGAAGTATAAACATTTATTACCAGAAACTTTCATATAAACAGCCAGATTTCCCCCCACATGCTTGCTGGCGGAGCAGCTTAGGAAAATATAAACTTTATATGCTTATCTTTTTAGCAAATCAAGAAAACTCATGTAAATACAATTGGAAAAAAAAACTATGAAAATATTCACTGAATTGGAGTGTTTTCATTTCCAAAATCCACTTTTGAAATCTCAATATTTGACCCTTTATTATTATTATTATTATTTTATTTGTTGTTCAGGCCCCGGGAAAGGTCTTTCCCCAGTTTCCCCACCCTGGGCTTTCGGTGTCTTCTGTTCTCTTCTCCTGATAGTCTGGTGGTGGTTGAGGCGATTTTTAAACAAGAGATGGCACATATAGTAAAAGTAAAAAACTGGTAGAAAGCCAGTTGTATCTGACTCTAGGGTTCAGTGTTCATCTCTGTTTACAGCCCATGAGCCAGTGCTGTCTGTCTGCAGACGTTTCCGTGGACATGTGGCCGGCATGTCTAGAGTGCAAGGAATGCCTTTTACCTTCCCACCAAAGTGGTCCCTATAGATCTACTTTCAATTTCTTGCTTTTGAACTGCTAGGTTGGCAGGAACTGGGATAGAGATGGGCGCTCACTCCATCGTACGTTACTCGGGTCTTGACCTGCCAACCTTCCAGTCGTCAAGCTCAGCATCTCAGCTGCAAGAAAACCCTCTTTGCAACTCCTGACATTCATTGCACGCAGAAGCTTGGTGCACTAGGAGAAAATGTGCTTCAAATGCGTGTGAAATTTAAGTGTGGGGAGGAAGAAGACAGTTCTATGGAGTGTCGAAGGCATGGAGGCCGTTTCCAGGGGCTTCTTTAAATAAGCTTAGTGGATATTTCCTGCTGTACTATTTCCCCAGATACTCAAGAGTACATTTCCTTCCTCCCTTAGACAGGAAAAAGCAAATTATCCTACCAATGTCCACTTCATTGGGGCTGTAGAACCAGCTATAAGAAGCCCCATGTTCAGTTGTTCTGGAAGTCTTCTGCATAAACCCTTGAGGAGTGGTCAAACTTGACTTCCGTGGTTCCGTGCTTGTGGCCGGTGCCCCCCGCAGGCACAGGAAGGGTTTGGGGAAAGGAGAGAGATCTTTTGGAGTGCTAGGAAATCGGGGTTCAGGTTGGCATAGAAAACCTTCACGGATGGAGAAGTCTCTCTCCAGAAAGCCACCCTCGGTGTCTTCTTTTAATTCTAGGCCAGGGATCAGCAAACTTCACTCTCTAGATGTTCTTGGACTTCAGTTCCCAGAAGGCCCTGAGCATCTGGAGGGCTGACTTGGGCTTCTGGGAACTGAAGTCCAAGAACACCTGGAAAGCCAAGTTTGCTGACACCTGTTCTAGGCCAAACACCCCCCCCCCAAGTCAGAAGACTTAAAGTGCTCTTCCATTACTTGGCATCCAACCTAAGGTCACTCAGTGAGTTTTGTGGCCAAATTTGAACTTTGAGCCTTCACCTAAGACTCCACTGCTTTGGAGGATTTTGGCCAGCTTGCCTCCCTCTTAAGGGCATTGCCATGGCCAAGTGTCCTGTTTGCAGAGGACAGTCCTCCGTTTCTTCTTTAGTCCAAGTCTCGTTTAAGGATAAGCTGAGAATGGGGAGCAGGAGCTTTGAAATTGCCTGTCAGTGCTTTGATTCTATGCATGATTCCTTAATTTGCCCCTATTGATAGCAATTAGTCTATGTAATTTTTTATGCCAGGCTTGCGCTCCTGTGTTTGGTGTTGCATGGCTGATGCCGTTATGTTTAATCAACAAACAAAAGACAGATGTGCTATTCTTACACAGTAGACAAGCAGGAACATATTGGATCATATCAATTAGCAATTATACTTTTATACCACCCAATAGCACTTAGCACGGACTGCAGTGGCTCCAGTGGCTAAGATGCTGACTGGAAGGTGGCAGGTCAGCAGTTCGATTCCCAAATACTGCCTGACAGAATGAGCTCCTGTCTCTGTCTCAGTTCCTGCCAGTTTGAAAGCAAGAAATTACAAGTAGATAAATATATGCTGGTCTTTGACTGTAACAATAAATTGAAATTGAAATTGAAGTAGATAAATACAGACCACTTCAGTGGGAAGGTGGTATTATTATTATTATTATTATTATTATTATTATTATTATTATTATTATTATTATTATTATTATTATTATTATTATTATTATTATTATTATTATTAATTTAGATTTGTATGCCGCTCTATTCACCAAAGCGACTCAGAGTGGCAAACATACTATAGGGCAACATATTTCACAGTTTTACAATATCAACCATAAAGCAACATATATCAAAATATTACAACATCAAATATAAATAGGTTTCCCTTGCTACAACTAACACTACAATACAGTCAAGTGGGTCTGGAACCTAAAAACAGAGTATCAAAATATCAAGGTGTCAGCTACAAATTACAATTACAAAAGGTATAACATCAGCATAATATCAGCACAATGTAATACATTCTTACTACCAAGTGGATGCCATACAGTGTTCCTTGCACTCTGGTATCTAGGCATGCCTGCCATATGACCATGGAAACGTCTGCAAACGCAGACAGCACTGGATCTTTGGCTATGAAATGGAGATGAGCACTGCACCCTAGAGTCAGATACGACCGGCTTTCGAGCAAGGGCGACCTATAGCACTTAGTGCCCTCTCTGGACAGTTCACAAGTTAATTAGCTTTTGGTGCAGGTTCTCCTTCTGCCGTGTTTACATCTCCACCTCTTTCTTGCCCCCTTACAGATATATGGCCATCATCCGCCCTTTGCAACCCAGGCTCTCTGCCACGGCCACCAAAATTGTCATCTGTGTCATCTGGATCCTGGCTCTGCTGCTGTCGTTCCCGCAAGGCTACTACGCTCAAACAGCGGAGCTGCCGGGCCGCGTGGTGTGCCTGGTCGAATGGCCAGAAAACACCACCCTCTCCTACCAGCCGATGTGAGTATTTGCTTCCTTGACAAGGCAACATGGGTTGGGTGGGGAGAGAAAAGCAAGCCCTCTCTGCCTTGAGCCACTTCTTCTGTGGGACACATTGAGAGGAGATCATCCAGCCCTTGGGCTTCACTTTGACTCAACAGGTCTCATTTGAGTCTGTGCAGGGTCAGCTTTGACCCTTCCAATACAAAGAGAACAATGTGGTGCGGTTGTGACTCCGTCTGTTGACTTGGTTGATCATTCAGGCCATTGATAAAGAACGGAGAGAGACAGAATCCATGCACTCATTGACTGGCCTGCCGGTGACTGCCAGAAACCTGCACCAATGAGGACTTAAATTTGGCCAATGACAAAGCCAAGAAAGTGGCTTCATTTTGGCAGGCTGGTTTTTGTTGTGGACACAAAAGAAAATGAAATCAAGCCATTTCCTTAGAGAACCTTTAAATGGGATGTCATTGTGGTCATTAGTTTCATCACACATACACACACATACCCCCAAATTGTAGATCAGCGGTGGCCAACCTTGGCACTCCAGATGTTCTTGGACTTCAATTCCCAGATACCCATGTCAGCACACCTGCTGATCAGGACTTCTGGGAATTGAAACCCAAGAACATCTGGAGAGCCAAGTTTGAGAACCTATGATCTAGACCAGGTTTCCTCAAACATGGCTCTCCAGGTATTCTAGGTGTTCTTGGCCTTCAGTTCCCAGAAGCCCATGTCAACTCACCTGCTGATCAGGGCCTTTGAGAGTTGAAGTCCAAGAACGCCCCTGTTCTAGACAGTTTGGTCAGATGCCAGGGCCTTCCTTTGGGTGCCTGGTCAGTCTGATGCACCACCTGTGAGGAAGGTCTATCACCCATCGTCCCATAATGTGGTTCCACAGGTCCTTTGGAGTCCTTGACAAGAGGAGATCGGGTTTCCTGCCTGGCGGCTCGTCTAATCCTATCTTTCCTTCTAACAAGCTGAGTGTTTCTTTGCTCAGGGGTGAGGAAAGGTCTTTTGGGCAAGACATTTGCAGGGTAGATCTAATTGATCCTTCTTAGATGGTCCATCTAAGACTGCAGTCCATTTCCCTCCTGCTAGAGGCCTTTTAGAGCTGACAGAATGAACTGTGGCATTTTGTACATGAGACAACGAGCACCTCCTGTGACATGTTCAAAAGATAACATCTCTCTTTTGGGGCACAAGGATTTCCAGGCACAGACCACTTCCTCCAATGTACGACGTGTTCGCCTCAGGCGGCGTGCTCACAAGAACAGAGTTAAATCAAATTGTAGAGGACTGGTGACATAAATGAGGGATGAAGGGAATCAACAGTGGGATATATTTTTTCAGTGGCCCAAGGTGTAAAAAAAAAGTGTGTGTGTGTGTGTGTGTGTGTTTGAACAGCCCAAACTGAAGAGCAGTAGAGGGCAGATCTTACGAGATTAGGTAAAAGGTCTCCCTTGCGCAAAAGCCAGGCGTATCCGACTCTAGAGTTCAGTGCTCATCTCTGTTCCAAAGCTGAAGAGCCAGCACTCCCTGCTTCTGCAGACGTTTCCATGGTCACGTGGGAGGCATGATGAACCACCAGAGTGCGTGGAACACTGTTACCATTCCTGCTGAAGTGGTACCTCTTTATCTACTTGCAATTTCTTGCTTCCGGACTGCTAGGTTGGCAGGAGCTGAGACGGAGACGGGCGCTCACTCCGTCCTGCAGTACTCACGTCTCGACCTGCCGACCTTCCAGTCGTCATGTTCAGCGTCTTGGCCCCTTGAGCCACTGCAGTCCCTCTTGTGAGATCCCCCTGGGCAGAAAAGCCTTCGCTGGGCTCCCCATGGGAAAAGCGCCAAGTTCCTGCGGCAGTCCTTTAAGGCAGTCCTTTAATCACGGCTCTGTTACCACTTCTGTGGCTTTTGTTACCAGAAAGCCGGCTTTCTCTTTTGGCATCAAAGGAAATGCGTTTTCCCGTTTGCTTCTTTTCCTTTCAAAGCACACTCTTTTCTCCCTACCTCAGCCCGGAGGAGGAGGAACTGGATTTTCCCCGCGACACCCCATTTATGGTGTTTGTAGCCCATCTTTCCAAGCTTGGCAAGCGTTGAGCTCACAATCAATTTCATTAGCGGCCTTTGTTAATCATCTCCCGGAGTCCAGGGGCTGTATTTTAGAGGCTGGCTTTCTAGCGGGATTTTCAGGCATCACTGTGGATTTTGCACACAGTGCCTCATGTTCTTTTGCTGAATGCTTTGCTGTCATGAAACATATATAAAGAATGAACTGCTGTGAGTGTGTGTGTGGGGGGGGAATGCACTAAGAAAAAAACCTATGAGAGGAAGTCTTTCGTTCCATGTTATGTTGCTCATCTCTAGTTATGCACAAATTCAGAAAACAAAATGCATAGGGCAGGAGTTCTCAATGTTTTTAAGCCAGGGGCCTTTGGGTCACCCTCCCTCAGACAGCTTCAGGGGCCGGGTGGCCATTTCGCCCTTCCTCCGCCACATGGCAGTTCCTGGTGTGGTGGAGACAGGGGAGTATAAATGGTGTTGTGGGCCACAGTTGAGAATCCTTGGTATAGGGAGTTGGATTTTTACCTCTACACAGTAGCACAGCATGGGATTCAACCGGCCAGGGCGTAAGCCAAATTTGCCGGCCCCTGGTGGGGGCCTAAAATACTGGTGCCTGCTCCCGCTAGGGCTTCTGGGAATTGTAGTTGAAAAACAAGCATACGCCCCAAAAGTGCTGCCCAGGGCAGGCCGCCCCCCTGCTGCACCCCCGCCCCCCACGCTATGCTACTGCATAGGGACGAGGGTCTTGCTAATCATTCCACTGATTCTGAAACTGCCTTGCCAATTTCAGTCCCTGATTCGATTTGCATTTAGACTTGGATTGTTTCATCGCACTTTCTTAATGCAAATCACCTTCGGGATACGACAGAAGAGTGGCATGAAACTATTGTGAGGACATAAACATTGAAACAGTGCTGTAACTATGACATGCAATCGCTCGCAAATCTGTCTCCTGCTTGCTCTTGAGCACATAGAATCTGTTCGCCTGGAAAGCTTACGATCCTGAAGCGTAACTACTTGAAGGTGACTCTTTAAGGGAGTTCCTTCTTTGCTCATAGACCAAAAGGAAAAAAAGTCTTTTACTCTCTGATGAAAAAAAATGCCTCTTCCCAAAAGATAAGAGGAAGGTTGTGCCAGAACAGATACTGGAGAGCGAAAGACTGACTCACACACATACCCCGAGAGTCTCTGAGGAATTCACCTTCTCTTGGCAGAGCATGTTAAACATTGTTATTTGAGAGCTTCCTTCTCTGCTGATAAAATTGAGTTGAGTTTAAAAGGCCGTAATGGGAACATTGCCCAGCCATGCGCCTCGAAGCTGACTGAACTCTTCAGTGATGGCCAACCTTGGCACTCCAACTGTTCTTAGACTTCAATTCCCAGAAGCCCTGAGCAGCAGATGTGCTGACTTGGGCTTCTGGGAATTGAAGTTCCAGAATAGCTGGAGCGCCAAGGTTGGCCACCCGGGTGACTTAGATAATGCTAAGGAAGAACATGATGGTACTCTGGCATCATTCACCAACCGGAGCATCACCAGTGGTTGCTGGGTTGGAGTTTGCCACTTTAGGATGTGCAGGGAACCCATTGGTGTGGATTCACAGGGGCTTGGGCTTCTGGGAATTGGAAGTCCAAGAACAGCTGGAGTGCCAAGCAGTAAACCCATTCGTGTGGATCCACAGGGGCTTGGGCTTCTGGGAATTGAAGTCCAAGAACAGCTGGAGTGCTCAGCAGTAAACCCATTCATGTGGATTCACAGGGGCTTGGGCTTCTGAGAATTGAAGTCCAAGAACAGCTGGAGTGCCAAGGTTGGCCATTGCACTCCTGGCGCTATTCCCTATGTAAAGACTGACCCTCTGTCTACACGTAATGGAGTTGGGGTCAGCTAAGACTCTGTCTTGCCAGGACTAACGTGTGAAGACCCTGAACTGGATCTGCTCCGGGACTAGCGATGCCTTTGAAGCGCCAGTATTTCTTTATTAATTACTTTGCTGTTCCAGCAAGAGTTTCCAGATGACATAATAAAATGCATCCATAAAAGATAACAGTTAATCATAAAACAACAAGAACAGCAGTTAAAGAGAGCTTAAAATGAAATCAAGAATGTTTTTTTAAAAAAAAATACCCAGTAACCTGACGCATGAAAGATACATCAGGCAGAGAAATAATCTTGTGAAGGAGAAAACCTCCAGTTGCATTGATTGAAAAAGCCCTTCGTGTCGTGGCCAATAAAGTGGTTCTTCCGTGGCCTTCTCCGAAGGTAGTGAGAGACTGTCTATTACTCTGCAGAGATCTTGGAGAATATGGACCACCGGCTGAAGCAGGGGCACCATTTGACCATCCAAGACCTTCTTGGTTCACCCAGTGCCCTGGTGGCTTAGGGGGTTAAACTGCTCTACTCCAACCAAGAGATTCTGAGTTCAAATCCTGACAGGGATCAAGGTTGAGTCAGCCTTCCATCCTTCTCGTGTTGGTCTAATTAACTTGTGGAACCAACCAGACCTTGTGGAACCAACCCAATGCGTTTCTATGGGGCGGTAGAGAGGTGGAATCACTACTGCGATACCCTTGTTGAATACAACCATTTTTAAAGTAGAACAATCCTTTTTAATTAGAACAATGTTCTAATGATGCAATGTCTAGTTCTGCCCCTAGTTCTGCTATCAGGTTTCTTCTTTTTGGTCTCTGTTGTTGTTGTTGTTGAGTCACGTAGTCGAGTCCGACCCTTTGTGACCCCATGGACCATCGCACGCCGTTCATGTGGGGATCCTGTGAATCCACATGAATGGGTTTTATGCATGTATGTGTGGATTCACAGAGGACCACAAAAAAGAAGAAGAGTTGCAGTTAAGCAACCTGTCGTTCTAGACCCCTGGTGGCAACGCAAGGGCTGAAACTACGGTACTGTAGCCCCAAAAGGTTGTGTGTTTGATCCTGACTGGGGGTCCAGGTTGACTCAGCCTTCCGTCCTTCCAAGGTCAGTGAAATGAGTCCCCAGAATGTGGGGGGCAAAATGCTAATGGACTTGTGGAACCAACCGGAGAGTGCCCTAAGCGCTTCTATGGGGCAGGACGTTAAGTGATATCACCACGATGGGGCAGCGATACAAATCTAATAAATAAATAAATAAATAAATAGCGTGATTGCTTTGCTCTGCTTTGCATTCAATTGAGCTCAAACTAGACTAATATCAGCATCTGAAGGTCACTCACCTGCTCATATGGTGGGACGTCCTCCTGCAGATGTTAAGCAAGAGGGAGAAGGTCGTAGGCCCAATTAGACAGGTAGGAGTCAACAGATCCTTGAGCGATGAAACTGGATCAAAGGGTTCCCCACCCCCTCCTCGCCAAGGACCGTTGAATCTCCTCTTCCAAATGACCAGGCATGGGAACTGTCTATCCCCATCTTGTCAGTGCTCAGCTTCAGTTGCCAGCCCATTCTGGTTTCTGGGATTGAGTTCATTGCCCACAAAGCCTCACCTGACTGTAGAGTGATTCAAAGGCCATCCATAAGTCTGTACAGGATAATAATAATTATGTGTCAGAAATTATTCTGGGTTGAAAGGATTTTTGCTGGATGAATTCTGCTCATGGAATGAGGCTCCTTTCATGTCCCCAAGATCTTTTCCCCCACCGAAGTAGTCCCTACTGATCTACTTGCAATTTCTTGCTTTCGAACTGCTCAGTTGGCAGGAGCTGGGACAGAGATGGGCACTCGATTCGTCATGCAGTACCTGGGTCTCGAACTGCCAACTTGCCGGACTTCCAGATAACAAGGCGAGCTTCTTAACCACTGAGCCACCATGATGTCAAGAACTCCGTAGACCAGGGATTCTCAACCTGAAGCCTGTGGGCCAAATGTGCCCCATGGCGCCATTTCATGTGGGGGCCCCCGCTGCCTTCACCACACCCGGAAGCACCATGTAGTGGAGGAAGGCCAAACTAGCCGTCCGGCCCCCAAAGCTGTCTGAGGGAACATGGTCCAGCCCCTGGCTTTAGACGGTTGAGACTCCTGCCCTAGATGCTACACTTGCCAATGGTATCAATTTCAGAAAGGACACCTACCAATTTGAGGAGTATTTTTCACGTACATCTGCCTCTCAATTATGCACGGTGAACCTGATGCCTGGTTTGCCCAACATTTCGCACTTCAGAGATGCCGAACTTTCTCACTCTACTTAGAAATTATTTGTCATTCTGGAAGAGTTTCATCGCCTCCAGCCAGACACAAGCTGTCAAAGCAAAATAAGCTTTCAGATTTCCAACTGCAAAGGAAATTGCTGCCTGCTCAAAGCTGCCCTGAATAATTCATGCCCCCCCTTCTTTCTTGTGGAAAACTCGAGCAACTGGCTGGCCCATTTACGGCATGCTTCCCCATGGGGGTGGGGAGGGTGGGTAGAGAAGGATGCTTGTTCCACCCTCTCCCCATATCCTCTGACCTGTTTCCATCGGCAGTGATGGCCAACCTTGGCACTCCAGGTGTTCTTGGACTTCAATTCCCAGAAGCCCCAGTTGACACTCCTGCTGATCAGGGATTCTGGGAATTGAAGTCCAAGAACACCTGGAGTGCCAAGGTTGGCCATCCTGTCACTAGACTCTAGCACTTTCCTGAGAGTGGATGGAGAACATCTGGAAAAACATCTTCTGCCAAGGTCAGGGTCTCCCTTGCTCGAAAGCCAGTTGTATCTGACTCTAGGAGTCAGTCCTCATCTCTGTTTACAGCCAAAGAGTCAGCGCTGCCTGGTCATGTGGCAGGCAGGAATATATGCTGGAGTACATTGAATGCCGTTACCTTTCCCACCAAAACATTACCTCTTTATCTACTTGCAATTTCTTGCTTCCGAACTGCTCGGTTGGCAGGAGCTGGGACAGAGATGGGAGCTCACTCCGTCGTGCAGCACTCAGGTCTCGAACTGCTGACCTTCCAGTCGTCAAGTTTAGCGCCTTGACCAGTAAGCCACTGCAGCCCCCTGGTACAAGGCTCCAAATGCCAGAACCACTTCGTGGAGTGGAAGCAGCCGCAGAGAGCAGAACTGGCTCCTTTTCTGTGGACAGGATTCCAGAGCCAGGAGTGGGAATGGACATAAATTATGCGCTCACTTGATCTGAACAGCTTTTGTAAAACAGAAGTGTGGCACCAAAGAAACTTGCCATGCCCCCTTCTACTTTCCAACGCATGGGCTCAGCCTGAGAGAGAAAGAATAGGCAGGTCATGCTAGAACAGTAGTTCCCAATGTGGGGGGCCCAGGCCCCACCAGGGGAGTTCAGTTCCCTGAAACCTCAGTCCATCCATCGGCCGATCAGTGCTTTGGGGAATTGACTGAGGTTTCTGGGAATTGAAGTCCAAGAACCAAAGGTTGAGAATCACTGTGCTAGACTGATCCATCCAACTCCTTAATTCAGGGGTGCCCAAACTTTTTCGGGCTGTGGGCCGGTCACATGGTTCAGTGGGCCAGTCATGTGGTTCAGTGGGCCAGTCACGTGGTTCCTCCCACCAGAAGCATTGCCTTGCAATCTGTTTTGCAACAGGATGAGATAGTTTTCAAGCTGCCATTTTCTCTGCTTAAACCAAGGGTGCCCAAACTATGGCCCACAGGCCAGATCCAGCCCCCGACACCAATTCATCTGGCCCACGTCACTCTCATTGCTCCTAGAAGTGGAAGTATGGGTGCATTTTACTTCCACCTCTAGGGTGGCGTGGGCCAGGTAAATTGGTATTGGGGCCGGATCTGGCCCATGGGCCATAGTTTGGGCAGCCCTCCCTTAATTGATGGAAAGCTACCTCTTTCTCTTCCTACATCCTTTTCTGCCCTCCCTCTCTTGCATTACTGTGGGCTTCACTTTGTGATGGGTGACCTGCAGACTCCTCATTTGCAAGTCTAATTGCTCAGGGTGATAATGGTTTATAGGACGGGAGTGGTCTGCTCTCTAGGCTTCCCCTTAAAGCCTATTTTGACCACACAGCAGGGCATCTCCCCCCACCTCCTTTTCCTGGTTTCTTGGCAAGTAGTCAGGTTTTCTAATTTGTTTTCATTATCCCCGCATAGCTTCTATGAGAGGAAATGTAACTGTATCTATGCCTGGTCCACTTTACACGGAGAAGCCAAAATCCTGGCCAATGACCCCATTGGCCCCTCTGTCAATCCGCTTCTCCCGTGAGACACAAATGAACAAATTCACCAAGATGTTTGAAAGCAAACTGGATTTAAAACTAAAAGGGAACCAGACAGGTGTCTTTCTCTTCCTACTCAAGCTTCACCTTGCATCTGAGATGGAAAAGGTTGGGCGACGATCATTCACATTCCTTCAATTTGGGGCTGAGTTTTCCTCCTGGAGTGTAAAGAACGAGCATTTCCCCAGATTTATCTATCTCCATAAGACCTAACTAGGAAGCTTTGTAGGGCATCTGAGTGGGTTTTTGCAGGGCTTTTGGCTTCTTTTGCCTGTTCTTGTAGCTCAGAAGAAGACGGGAAGTTGTGTGTGTTTCTCCATTCAGATTCCTACCTCTCTTCTGTTTGTCTCAGGTATTACCTGTGTGTGACGCTACTCAGCTACGTCATCCCACTTGTGGTGATAGGCTATGCCTACACAGTGGTGGGCTTCACGCTGTGGGCTAGTGAGATACCCGGGGACTCTTCTGACCGCTACCACGAACAGGTGTCTGCCAAGCGGAAGGTAAGTCAATGGCTTTGAACGGTCGGAAAGAGCTGGAGCTGAGCTTTGGAAGGGGAATCCCTGCCTGGATCAGGTCCCCAAATTATGGCAGACAATGCTTGGATCTGGCCTCCAAGCCCTTCACATCTTGGCTGTCTCTCCCCTGAGATGTTCCAGCTTGTGACATTTATCTCAAATGTACCCAGAGATGTGGCCAAGCAAACTCTCGTGGTTGTTCAGATAGACCCCATCGAGAGCCCTGCACAGTGGTGGGCAGCAACAGGTTCACACACACACCCGGGAGGGAGGGAAGCAAAATTGGGTGGCCTCTGGGTAGGGGGTGGCGAAATTGGGTGGCCACGCCTACCTCCCTGTCCTGCCCCATCAGGTTTTGTCCCTGCAAGTGTTTCAAGGTCTCCCTCACATAAAAGCCAGTCATATCCAACTCTAGGATGCAGTGCTCATCTCCATTTGCAGCCAAAGAGCCAGGGCTGCCTGTGTTTGCAGATGTAGACATGGCCATATGGCAGGCATGACTAGATCACCCATGACTAGATCTACCCATAATGTCGGCTCCATCAATAACATAGGCTCCACCCGTGATTTAGGCTCCACCCACTGTGTGGTAGCATAAAATTTTGCTGCCCACCAATGGTCCTGTGTCCAATTCTGTGCACATTACTTTAAGGAAGATGCAAAGAAACGAGAGCAGGTCCAGAGAAGGGCAAGAAGGATGATCAGATGATACTGGAAACCAAGTCCTAGGAGGAAAGACGGAAGGAGCTGGGCCTCTTTAGCCTTGAGAAAAGGGGCTTGAGAGGGGATAGGCCATAGGATGATGATGGCACTCTTCTAAGACCTGAAAGATAATCACAAAGAGGAAGGGAAGAATCTCTTCTCCATCATCCCAGATACACATAATAACAGGGTGAAATTACAGGAAGCCAAATCTAGGTTGAATGTTAGGAAAAACTCCTTAACTGTTAGAGCAGTACGACAGCGGAACCCACTGCCTCGAGAGGTGGTGAGCGCTCCGGCACTGGAAGCATCCAAGAGAGAATTGGACATCCACCTGTCCTGTCTGGTTGGATTGGGATCCCTGGATTGAGCAGGAATGGGTTGGACTCAATGGCCTCAAAGTCCCCTTCTTCCAACTCAGCAACTCTGTGATTCAAATTCTTGGCTTCAAATTCCCGAATAGTTACCCATGTTTTTCTGCCAACATGGTGCGGTTGCCCTATAACCATGATGGCGAACCTTGGTGCTCCAGCTGTTCTTGGACTTCAACTCCCAGAAGCCCAAGTCCCTGTGAATCCACACCAATGGGTTTACAGCTGGCGTGCCAAAGTTAACCATCACCATCCTAGAATGATCCCTCAAGTGCCACCACCCTCTCCAATGCCAGGTGGTATGGGCAGGGCTCCATTTTGGCTTTTCAAAGATGGAAGATGTCAACTGTGACCCTAAGAGCTTCTCCTTCTGTGGCAGGTTGTCAAGATGATGATCGTGGTGGTGTGCACCTTTGCCATCTGTTGGCTGCCCTTCCACATCTACTTCCTCCTGCAGCATTTCAATGTAGAGTGGTATGAACAAAAGTATATCCAGCAGGTTTACCTGGCGATCTTGTGGCTGGCCATGAGCTCCACCATGTATAACCCCATTATCTACTGCTGCCTCAATGACAGGTGAGATCTCGGAGGCCCGTGATGTGCAGGCCATGATGGGCTCAGCTAGTGTGGATTTCTGAATACCTGTAATTGTTGCTCTTCTTCTTCTTTTTCTTCTTCTTCTTCTTCTTCTTCTTCTTCTTCTTCTTCTTGATGACGTTGACATTGATGTTGTTGGATTTGTATGTTGCCCACTCAACAACGTGAAATTGTGAAAGCGAAGGCAGATTTGTGCACATATGGTGAGGCCAAATGCAGTGAATATTTGCAAATCTAGTACAGTCAAACCTCGAGATAAGAACAACTCAGCTTACGAAAAACTCAAGATAAATCCAGAAATCTCAGGAAAAAAATCACGAGATATGAATTTTTAACAGGATTTTTTTTTTTTGAGATAAGAAATGCAATGCACTCCTCTGGGAAATTGCATTCAATGCATTCCTATGGGAAAATCAAGATAAGGGTTTTTTTTTTATACAACCAACCTCGAGGAATGAATTAAATTCGTATGTAGAGGTTTGATTGTAATGTGTCTGGATATGTGAGGTTGCAGCGTGCATAGAATATTAGTCCACAATTATAAAAGCAAATGTTGGAGTTGTAAGGAACAAATTGGGACTTATCTTCATTTTCGGTGGGGTGCAAAAGGACAAATAATCTATGGGGGAAAGGGTGTTTAGAGAAATTAATATATTATTGATTAAACTACAAATGAGTCCCAAAAATTGCATTAATTAATGGATTTAAGTGATATGAACTTAAATAAACACAAGAAAGATGGTAATAAGGATGGCTACGGCTACGAGACTAATGATTGCTAAAAATCAGAAGATAAACATCTCAGGGGACCTATGGGATGGTACATGGAAGTATGGAACATCGCTCTAAATGATAAATTAACATGCAAATTAAAATTTAAGAAAGGAGAGAAGAAGAACAATAAGTTTGGACTTGTATGTCAACTGTCTTTCAGAAAGCAAAGGGAGCACTACCAAACCAGGAAGTCATAAAATTTTGGAAATAAAGGATGGAAGATGTGAAAAGTAGAAGGAATAATAGTTAAGGTCCCAGGTGGAGGGTGCAAGAGGATGATGTACTTTAATTATTGTGTTTAAATAAGATTATAAGAAAAAAAGATAATTCGAAAGGGTCAGATTATACAATATTGTAGTTACTAAGGAGAAATGTGTACGGTGTATTTTTGTTAATTTTCTTTTGTATTAGGTGTTCACGTGATTGTTTTAATATGTTTTGTATGCTATCCAAAATAAGTGAAAAATATTATTTATTTTAAAAAAAGAAGGAATATTTGTCTCAGAGAAATGTATGCATTGGACACTTCTCTAATTGCCGCTGGCCATTGGGACATTTTTGACTTAACTGTTCCCGACTGTCTTTCCCAGGTTCCGAATCGGCTTCAAGCGCGCTTTCCGTTGGTGCCCTTTCATCAGTGCCAGCGAGTACGAAGGGCTGGAAATGAAGTCCACCAAGTATCTCCACACCCAGAGCAGTATGTACAAGATCAGCCGGATGGAGACCACGGTCTCCTCCGTCGTCGGCAACCCTGAGGACGAACTGGAGGACGCTGGCAAAGCAAAACGCCTCTCCGTGGACCTGGCTTCCAATGGCTCCTCCCGCAGCGACTCCAAAACTGTGTCCGAGAGCTTGAGTTTCTATTCAAACACACTTTCCTGAGCCAAGCAATGTGATCTTCGTTGGGTATGAGACTTGGTTTCTGTTTCCTTCATGAAGACCTTCTTCTTGAGTTGCAACCGTGGCCTCATCTAGCTTGACTTTCTCTCCAGACTTGAGCTTCCTTCTTTGGTGGTGTCTCTTCCATGGTGTCCCATTTTTAATCTGGAAGCGAAAGCCCAGCCAAAACCAGGAGTAGGAAATTCCAGAATAGGGAGAGCTTAAAGTTCTCGGTCTGAGAGCACCTCCTTGAGATCTGCTTCTGTTCTCCGTAAGATGGTTTCTTTTCTGTGCAACATCTTTGCTTCTACTGGGTGAGAATGAGACCCTCCCATCCTCTTACCTGTCCCTCCTCCTCTCCAGGCAAACCCAGTCCCTTTTGGAAATCCTAAATAGCAGCAGTGGCTCAGGGGTTAAGAAGCTGCTTGCCTTGTTAGCTGGAAGGCCAGCAAGTTGGCAATTCAAGACCCGGGTACTGCTTGATGGACTGAGCGCCCGGCTCTGTCCCAGCTCTTGGGGGCATGACAGGAGCCTCTTGAGTGGAGTTTCTTCTGCAAAAATCCTTTCAACCCTGAATAATTTCTGACATGAAATTATTATTATTATCCTAAATAGCACCCTAGGACCTACCCCTGGGTTGCCGCCTCCTGCCTGCATGGCTTCGTTTGCATTAAGATTAGACAGGTGGACAGAATCACTTTCTTTCATGGACAAAGAAAATCTTTTCTCCTTGCTCTTTCTTCCAAATATCTCTTCCTAAGTAAGGTGTGGGGAAAATACTACGTAGAGACATAAGCCGGCTGGAAGAGAACGTTTAGTATCCTTCTCACACTTTTAACATGCCCAGGGATGTCCCCTTTTAAATTATCTGGGAAGAGACATTGAAAAAAGAAGACACACTTTACCCCTTCCAACACACACACACACTCGAGTACTTATTAAAGGAATTCCCTTTTGCTCCTGCCGAACATCCCGCCTGGCTTTGATGTGCCTTGGAGGGGAGATAACTTTGCAGTTAGAAAGGTGATAAAACATCCCCCAACACCAATTCATCCAACCCACATCACCCTAGGGTGCATTTTACTTCTACTTCCAGGAGTGGCAAGGGCAGTGTGGACTTGATGAATTGGTGTCAGGGGCCAGATATGGCCCATGGGCCATAGTTTGGGCACCCCTGGTTTAAGGAGAGAAAATGGCAATGTAAAATCCATCGCATCTTGTTGCAAAACAGATTTACTTCTGCTTCCGGTGGGAGAAACCACTTGACCGGCCCGCTGAACCACATGACCGGCCCATGGCCCAAAAAGGTTTGGGCACCCCTGCTGCAAATACCCATGGCTTCAAGTCCCACTACAAAGACCTGTCATTGGCCAATGCGCAAAGCGGGGTGCAGTTTGTAATGCAAATCTGGTGGCCATCTGGGGCTCACTTGACAGAGACAAATGAGGCTGCATCTAATGAGATTAAAGTGCGCAGGATCTGAGGGAAACAGCAGAAGACAGGAAAATGGGATGAAATGACTTAACAGGAGGGAAGGCCGGGCGGGGTGGGTGGGGAGGCTTTTATCGCTTTTTTGCCCTAGTCTGGGTGGAAAGGGAAGAGAGGAAACCAGTGGAGATGTTTTGCACCCAGAAGCAATGAGGATGGTGATGGCATTGGACCTCTTCTCAGAATAACCTACCCGCGATGGATGCTAAAAGGGATGCAGGAAGCAGCCGTCGAGGGGGATTATGGGGCTGATACCTCTTACGGGTGGGGTGGGGGAGGATCAAGGTTGACACTCAGCCTCTTCCTTCCACGGTGGGCAAAATGAGTCCCCAGCATGTCAGGGGCAAAATGCGAATTCCCTTGTGAAGCACCCAGAGAGGGGACTTCTAAGTGCTTCTATGGTGTGGGATAGACGTGTGTGTCATTGCTATTGCCAACGTCTCATTGAAACCACCTGGGCAGCCTCTCCTGAAAGAAACCTCACTCAACGGTGCCACTTAAGCCTTGACATCTGGGTGGGTCTATCTACCAGCCAAGCGCCTCCATCCGCTGCTATTCTGGACGGCGAAGTGGGCCATTTTAACCAGCACAGCAACTGAAGGTTGGTTCTTTTCCAGCCCGTTTCTGAACAACAGAGGAGTGAAACCCAGCTGGGCTTAGTGGAGCCCAGCCTAGCAGGGACAGAGACTGGGGTTGGTCCCCCCCCCCCGCCGCCCAGTTAACTATGGCTCCAGAAGGGAAGATCTCCCACATAGAGGTGTGACAACCACAGCTGCAAAGAAGTCCAAAGGATGGTGCAAAGACTAGGAAACCCAAAGAGTCATTTCTGCCTAGTTTCCTATGCAGGATCAGACCCAAACTTCAGTGGCCCAAGTCTACTGGCCATAGAGCGGGCCACGAATGGACGGTTGTTCGTCCCATTGAGTGTTCAAGCTGCCTTGGGTGTTGGGGGGGGGGAGGGTCCTCATTTTGTTTTTGTGACTTTGGGGGCCACAATGTATCCTCCACTCACACGCCAGTTTCTTGTAAATCTTGTATGGATACTCCGGCCCCGTGGTTTGGGCCAAAGTGCGCTTACATACATTTGCATCAAAGCACGTCGTAGAGCAAAGCTGTAATTTTGGCTGGGAAAGGACCCAAGCGGTGAAACCTGTGGCTGTTCCTGTCCTAACTGTATCCATGTTGTTATTTCCTGTTTACAAAATGCTGACAAGACTGGGGAAGAGATCCCAATTAGATCAACTCCGGTCAAATACAGTTTCGTATTTAATTGGTCCGTGTCTTAATCATGTCCTCTTTGGAGTGGCCGTGGGTAACTTCATATCTAGAAATTTTAAATCTGTTTCTTTGAACAGAGAGATACTCCGCAAATACACGTATGAGTGTTTTAAAGTATTGCAATATTAAGCCATCTATATTGCAGGCTTTTATCAGCCTTCGTTTCCCCCCCTGGCTTTGTTTTCTCAACACTTATTAACAAGCAGTAGAGATTGTCCCATTTCTGTCATGACTAATGAGACTGGAAGAGGCTCTAAAATTATCTGTACACACACACATGCACGCACACACCCTCATTGATAGTAGCAATAACTGCTAAATGCCTCCACATCTGCTTTTTATGATCTGCGCTCAATGTCTCTAATGCCTTTCTTAGTTGTATATTTCCCACCCTGGCTTTGAGAGAGATTACTCCACGGAATAAGCATGCCTAAGTAGATACCTCTTCACAGGAAGGACTTTGGTAGTGTTATGGAGGCCCATGAGCTGGCCCAAGGGTGTCCTTCCCCATGAGTTTCTGTGGCCAAGCAGAGACCGGGATGCAGATGCTCCGAATGTGGCATTCTGTGAACTGCACCAGACTAGAACATTTTATTACTTAAAATAATTCTGCACCACCAGTTCTGAACATCAGCCAGGAGAATTGCACATCTGCAACACTGCTGCAGTTTCGGCTCCCAAGCACTGGCGCTCTGAAGCACAATATTTTAATTAACCCTCAACAAGAAAAAGACTTCAGTGTTTTCAGCAACACTGAAAGCCAGACAATTCCTCCTTCATCTCCAGCCCAGTGGAAGGGGTAGAAGTTCTCTCTCCTCCTTCTGCAGTATCCAAATCCGAATATTGGCATTCATCGTGGCGATCAGCCATGAAGATTGTCCTGGGAACAAGAGAATGCAGTGGCCTTTCAGCCACCTTCCACGTTGCAACCTGACACCCCAAGTACCATGGATCCAGCTCTGCGAGTCACTTTCTGAGCCCTTTTGGCACACAAAGTTCCTCCTCAGCCAGGAGGGATGAAGCTGCTGCCCTCCCTTGAGAGGGATTCAAGTGGGGTTTAATCTCCTTGGAGATCATCACGCGGACTTTGCCACCCTGAGATGTCAGGTTTATTACTCTGCATTGAGTTGCTGGCCGTAGGGTCTACTCTATTACCAAGGCAGGGGTGCCTGGAGCGCCTCCCAGAGCCTGCACAAAAGCTTTCCAAGGTTACTGCTCGGAGGTGATGGCCTGGAGAGATTTCAGCACTTTGGACAGCTCCCCAACAGCCCTAGGCTAAGACCCAAGGCTTCGTCCCTCTCCTGCCCCAGCTTTGCCAAACTGGAGTCACAGCCTTGGCAGGCGTGTGGGGTTTCGAGCGGCACAGTCCTCCTCCTGCCAACGCTCTCTGCCCTGCAGGAAGGGGCCATGAGCCGCCGACATCTCCGCCTTTCAGTTGGCTTCGCTGGCCTCGCTTTCTGGCCTCCCTGCCTCCAGGAACAGCCGGGCCCCAAATACTGACAAGCAGGAGTCATAAACATGCTTGGGATAAACAATTTTAACAATAGGTTCCCAAAGCTGAAGCTCAGAAGCAGATTATACAGTATATCAATGGTTTGAAACTCGCCCCGAGGGACTCTGAGAAGCCTGGCTAACCACCAGCCCTTCCTGCTCTGCCTTTACTAGTCAAGGTCCTGGCCTGCCTTGCTTGACAGCCAGCCGTGTCCAAATCTAGGGTGTGGTGCTCATCTGTGTTTGCAGCCCAAGCAGCAGTGCTGTTGGGGGTCTGCAGACCTTTCCATGTCTTTTCCACAGCAACTGGATGCCAGAGTGGGTGGAATGCTGTAACCTTTCCCACTGAAGTTGTACCTCTTTATCTACTTGCAACGTCTTGCTTTTTCGAACGGCTAGAATGACAGGAGCTGGGGCAAATGACAACAGGAGCTCACTCTGTCACCCAACACTCAGATCTGGCCGACAAGCTCGGCATCTTAGCCGCAGTCCCTTTAGACACCCTGGCAGCAGGTAATTGGCCATCCCCCCCCCCCCCAAGACTTCAGGGATCAATAGTAAACCGTTTCGGGGACAGCCGGATCTTCTTTGCAAAACAGTTCAGCCATTTTTATTTTTGCCTTTAATTACAGGGATGTTTTGTGGTGAGAAAGCGAGCACATTCTTCTCAAAGTTAGAAGATGGTCTGGAGACTATGCATGCGCTTGGGGGAGGTAAAGAAACCCGAACGCGGAAAAAATCCATGCAAATAAGAGCCAGCAAAACAACTTCTCTAGATTAAATTACAGGAGCCAATTAGAATTCAAGCCCTGGCAATGCTTCGTAGCTGGAGAATGAAAATGTGCCTTTCAGTTAAACATTGTAATTGTGAATAGATTTGGCGTGCTCTGAAGTGAGTGAGCTGACATTCGGGGATGGGGGGGGGGATATTGGAATTAATGTAGTGCTTCAAAACATGAGGTCCCGGAGGATGACCTGTCATTTTCAGTCTGTTGTAGGCAATTAACCAGCTACACCTCATTGCTCTCAGAAGCGGAAGTAACACACACACATATGGGCATGTTTTGCTTCCGGGAGTGACAAGAGTGACATGGGCTGGATGATTTGGGGGCCAGATCTGGCCCATGGGCCACAGTTTGGACACCCCTGGTTTAACACGACTTCATGCACCTGCTTGTGGCATAGGAGTGAAGTGGATTCCTCTGCTTGTGTCTGCGATATTTAATTATGGAGTGGGGGAGGCAGACAGAAGTCGTTAAGCAAAGTTCTGCCAGGAAAAGCCGCAAACGGTGCAAACTGTCATTTCTTTCCCTAATCAGCCGCCATCGTTTTAAAGCTTCTTCAGGGTTGCCATGAAAGCAGCTTTGAAGCTGCAGTGAAAAATCTTGACATTGTTTTGACAAGAGCAGGACAGATAATCAAGGCTATGTTTCATAAGACAGACACATTCCTGAATGGCTGGACGGGAGATGCAGGTCTGGGAAGCCTCGGCACTTCCAGTGTTCAGTCAAGAAAGAGCTTCTCCCCAAAGGAAATGATTTGCAACAGTGGTGGCGAACCTGTGGCATTTGTGACACATGCGCCAACACCCCAGCACAGAGTTTTCCCTGCCCCTCTGCCCAACACTCCAATGGGAGCGCTTCCTCCCTCCCCCAGCACAGAGTTCGCCCCGCCCCTCTGCCCAGCACTCCAACGGGAGCGCTTCCTCCCTCTCCCAGCACATAGTTCGCCCCGCCCCTCTGCCCAACAGCCCAATGGGAGCACTTCCTCCCTCCCCCAGCACAGAGTTTGCCCCGCACCTCTGCCCAACTGGAGCACTTCCTCCCTCCCCCAGCACAGAGTTTTCCCTGCCCCTCTGCCCAGTAGCCCAATGGGAGAGCTCCCTCCCTCCCCCAGCACAGAGTTTGCCCCACCTCTCTGCGGCATGGACAGCAGCCTGTTGAGTTGGGGCACTTGGTCTCTAAAAGGCTGGCCATCATGGATCTGTGCTGTTCCCCTCCTTTGTGCCATGCGGCCCCTTTATTTTCTCCAGCTGCTGCTGTCTTGGCTTCCTTTGGCTCTTTCCAGGGTCAGCTACGCGGGTGATGGCAGGAACAGGCAGGGATGGGTTTCAATCCAGTTTAATGTTGCATTGACCATCTCATGGGGATGATGCCCCTAAAGGGGGGCTGTGAGTGTCTGGGCAATGGAAAGAAAGCTGGTTTTCCTTTTTTGCAAAAATCCCCCAAATAGGTGTGAAAACAGGAACTTTCAGATATGTGGCTATTGCCAAGTCATGCCCTCCTCCTCCTCCTCCTCCTACACAGTTGCTTTTCCACATTGTCAACAATTCTGTAATCTCTTCTTCTTCAAATGCCATAACCGATTCCGAATATCGGCGATCCTCATGGCAATTGTCCAGGAAGATTGTCCTGGGAGCATTAGAATGCCGTGGCCTTTCATCTGCCTTCCACATCGCAAGCATGGCACCCAAAGTACCACTGATCCAGTTCAAGCCACTTTCTGGTCCCGAGCCCTTTTGGCATGCAAAGTCCTTGTCATCAACATCATCATCATCATCATCATCCTCAGCCCAGGATGGATGAAGCTGCTGCCCTCCAGCAAGAAGGATCCAAGTGGGACCCTTTAATCCACTCAAGGATCATCACCTTTCCCTGTAGACTTTGGCGCCCAAGATGATTAGGGTTGTCAGGTCAATTAACCACTGCTGGTTAATTGGCATTGAGTCACTGGCAGAAGGGACTACTCTATTACAGAGGTGGGATAAAAAAAAATAATTTACTACCACACTGGGCATGGTATGGTGGGTGTGGCCGGGGGGGGGGGGGAAGCCCTGTTTTGCACCCAATTTAGGACTCCTTTATTTCAAAGCTTGGATGGGTATAGGGGGCAGACAGAATTTTTGCTACCAGTTCTGGTAGACTGGTGCAAACCTGATGATGCCCACCACTGCTCTATTACCATTGCAGGATAACCTGGCCAGATTGAGAGGTCATTCCCACATTCCTTAAAACGACTGGTTTCAGAATCAGTGCAATGAGAAACAGATGGTGTGCATAACACAGGCAGGATGCAAGGCGAGAGAAGTTGTGGATGGCCACCGGATCACATTCTGGATCCTAGTCTAGCCTTGCTCACATTAGCCCCTGTGAGATCAGTGGGACTTAAGCCAAACTAACTGGTGTGACGAAGTCTGGATCCGGCCTGGATCTGGAGCTAGCCTTCAGGACACACCAGTCCATGCTCCGGGCATGCTGGAGCATCTTTTAAGCTCAGCCTCAATGGGATCCAGAGGTGGGCCAAGAAAGGAGGAAAGTGAGTGAATCAACAGCAGCAATTAAGAAAGCAGAGGAAATGTTTGAAAGCTCGACTCTTCCAGTCTGGGAGCTTTTCTGACTGTCAAGGTTTGTGTTTCCTCTCTCCACTTTCTTCCCCCAATTAATGCCCACAATCGTTCCACATGACGACCTGAGAGTTAATGAGGCAAAAGGCAACCGAAGTGCTTGCTGTGAATCAGAAGCCATGGGAGCAAATTGCCGCCATTACCCGCAGGCGCCCAGATCCCCTGCAGTTGCTAGAGTCGTGCTTATGGATTTCTGCTGCAACCCAGGAGTAAAGGAGGGAAATCTTTTAAAATTCAAGGACTCCTTTTAAAGCTGTTTGTTCTGACTCCAGCCTGACATTTTGCCTGTGAAGGAATAATAATGACCAAACAGCCAAGAAAACAAACGCTATCAATGGGGGAAGGTTGCATTTTGGGATAATGCCATCGCCCATTTTCTCCAATTAGAAACTCTTCTTTTTTTCCCCTCTTTAATCCTCAGTAGATAAATATACTTAGCATTTCATTACCATATCATTAGCTACTTTCCAATACACCAGTTCTTCATGTAAGTCACAGAGAGAGAGAGAAAAAGCCGGGCTCCCTACCAAAGGATATGGTGTGATACATCCTCTTGCACATCAGATTTCATTAAAACTGTTTACAAGGCCCGTCTGTCCATTGTTCAGGAGAAATGAGGGCTTTGGAAAGCCAAAAAGCCATTGAAATTGTAGGCGCCAGAGAAAGAAACAATACAGCTGAGGAGGGACATTTCTCTGCTAGCAACGGAGATCACTTCCCAGGGGCTTCTGAGACCTGATTCAGGCTAGCCATGCAAGCAGCACCTGAAGTCCAGGTAAGGATACTTTTAACCAATGGCTGGAAGCAGAGATGAAGCAGTCTGTGGTGTGTCAATGACAGTTGGCAAGTCACCTGTGGACAGGCTGTAGTGCAGGGATTCTCGACCTGTGCCCTGGATGTGGCCCACAACACCATTTCATGTCCCCCCACCCCGACTGCCTCCACCACACCAGGAAGTGCAATGTGGTAGAGGAAGGGCAAATGGCCATCCGGCCCCCAAAGCTGTCTAAGGGAGCGTGACCTGGTCCCCGGCTTTAAAAGGTTGGCAACTGCTGTGGCCGGAGCTTTTTGACTTGCTAAAATGTCGCTCCACATTAGCTTCAGCACCCTGGAGAGCTCCTTTGAAATCCAGTTAAACCCCTGTTTCCCAACCTTTGGTTCTTGGACTTCAATTCCCAGAAGCCTCAGTCAATTCCTCAAAGCACTGATCAGCCAATGGACTGACTGAGGCTTCTGGGAATTGAAGTCCAAGAACCAAAGGATGGGAAACGCCACTCTGTGAATCCACAGAGCAATGACTGTTGCGTGGACCTCCACCTCCTAAAATGTAGCTCAGATGTGTGCTTCCAGCTTTGGGCAGAACAACCAGCCTTCTTAGCTGACATGCAACTACACCTGTCACAGCTGCATCCAAGAGTGATCCTACCTGGCCTCCTTCCAGCACCACTCAAGTAATGTACACATGTGTGCCACGATCAACAGAACTGTCTTTGGACCTCCTAAAGACAGAGGGCCCAATGGTGATCTACATGGCTGGCCCAGAGCCCTGGTTGGTGAGCAAGAGTCTTTCCTCCACTGATGGATGTTCCTAGCAGCAGTTTGTCCACCTAACCCAGTGATGGCGAACCTTGGCACTCCAGGTGTTCTTGGACTTCCATCCCCAGAAGCCCTGATCAGCAGGAGGGCTCACTTAGGCTTCTGGGAATGTAAGTCCAAGGACATCTGGAGTGCCAAGGTTTGCCATCACCGACCTAACCCCATAGACAGTGATGTGGAGTCATGAAGTCAGCGAATCTACTCAAAGCTCTAAAATCAATGGTTCCCAAGGTGGGGCCCTGGTCGCACGGGGTGGGACTTCAATTCCCAGAAGTCTCAGTCAGTCCATTGGCTGATCAGTGCTTTGGGGAATTGACTGAGGCTTCTGGGAATTGAAGTCCAAGAAGCAAAGGCTGGGAAACCAAGGTCTACCGGGCTTTCAAAGGAGCTCTCCAGGGTGCTGAAGCTGATGTGGCGGGACAGTTGAGCAAGTCAAAAAGCTTTGGCTTCTACAGGTCACCTGACCTGCTCGGGGGCCCAGTTTGGAGCTTTGTAATGCATCCCAGTTTGGTCTGGAACCATTTGAACCCACTGGATTCAATCCGAGTCCCAGATCAGTTTATATTGGTAAAACCTCTCACAGTGCTGTGCTGAAAAACCCAAATGGCTGTCACCTGTTTTGCTTTTGCCTGGAGGCACTTGGAATAGGGGGAGACTCTAAATGGGAGAGCAAATCTGCATATTTAGCAATTAGCAATTACACTTATATGCCACCCCATATAAGCACTCAGTGTGAATCTCTGGGTGACTCACAAGTTAATTAGCATTTTGTCCTCAACACGCTGGGGACTCATTTGGCCAACCCTGGAAGGATGGAAGCAATTGAGTCAACCTTGGAACCCATTAGGATTGAACTCACAACCTCAGCAGTTTTTAACTACTCTTCTTTTCATACCTATTGCCATACTTGTCATCTTTAAACTTTTCTTTTCAATGTGATTTTCATCCTGTCTAATGGTTAAGAAGATGCTGAACTTGACAAATGGAAGGTTGGCAAGCCAGCAGTTTGAGACCCGAGTACTGCACAATGGAGTGAGCTCCCATCTCTGTCCCAGTTCCTGCCATCCTAGCAGTTCAAAAGCAAGACACTGCAAGTAGATAAAGAGGTGCCTCATTGGTGGGAAAGGTAAACAGTGTTCTGTTCACTCTGGTGGTCTAGGCATGCCTGCCACATGTCCACAGAAATGTCTGCAGATGCAAAGAACACTGGCTCTTTGGATATAAACAGAGATGAGCACTGAACCCTAGAGTTGGATATGACTGGCTTTTGAGCAAAGATGACCTTTACCTAATTTGACTTATTCTCTAGACAGATTATTTGTAAGTTCACTTTGTTTCACCATGAAACCCAATCTGAATGTTCTTCGTTGACCTGGACCTTCATGCAGACTCTCTGGACCAGGCTAATTCCATCCTAAATTTGTGATTTATCCAGATCCTTCAGATCTCCACTTTCAAGCAGGTTCCGTCTCCACTGACTTCCCTCTTTGGGCCTGGATTCCCCCTTCCCAGTTCTGGAAGTCCTTTTGTGAGTTCCCCAAGCGACATGGAAAACTCACTGGCTTTATGGAGAGGGCTGAGATGTTGCCCTCCGCTCTCCATCCAAACGTTCCTGCTGGGAAGAGGTCCAAGCCCAGCCAGATGGCACTGTGACCTCTTAATGTTTTGGAAGGAGAGAATAACAAGCGCAGATGTTCTGTAGGCCACTTGGCATGAGGCCTACCTGAGGGTGGAGAAGGTACATCCAAGACTGATTCTCGTTTTCTTGCTCTTCTAACTCTGGAACGCAGAGAAGATGTCAATGACAAAACAGGCCTCCATGGATTAGAAGAAGGGACCGGAATTGCTGGCACAGAGGACAAAAACACCTGCAGATAGAAAAGCAAACCCCAATCCAAATTTCTATCCTGCACCGTCGCTCCCAAACCTTGCAGCAATTTTGAGCCTGAAATGAAGCCAAGAAGCTTCCAGGGAATGGGCGGGATTGCATTAATGATGGATGACTCCGGGAGACACGTTGAGAACTTTGGGGGGAGGATGGAGTCCATCGTGGCCAGAGTTTGAATGAACCCTCCCTCCCTGCTGCGCTTGGCAATGCAGATCAAATCCACCCAACGGCTGAAGGGGGAACTGGATCAAATGCTTCTCTTCTGCTCCCAAGAAAACATGGGCAGCCTGACCCCCTGGACTCTTATCTACCGAGGCAACTTCTGGTTCTTTATTCCTCTTTCTCTGTCTGGTGTTGCTGCAGCTGATCGTGTTTCTCGGAATTATTTTCCAAACAGAGGCCGGCCATTCTCACCCTGCATGATAAAAATTAGCTACAGAAGAGGAGGCTCTTCCCTTACTTTCAATCTGAGCTTGGGAAGTTACTTTTTTTTTTGGACTGCATCTCCTTGAATCCCCAGACAACACAGTTGCTATCCCATATTTTCAACTCTTCTTCTTCTTCTTCTTCTTCTTCTTCTTCTTCTTCTTCTTCTTCTTCTTCTTCTTCTTCTTCTTCTTCTTCTTCTTCTTCTTCTTCTTCTTCTTCTTCTTCTTCTTCTCCTTCTCCTTCTCCTTCTCCTTCTCCTTCTCCTCCTCCTCCTCCTCCTCCTCCTCCTCCTCCTCCTCCTCCTCCTCCTCCTCCTCCTCCTCCTCCTCGTGCCATATCCAATTCTGAATATTGGCTCTCCCCATGATGATCAGCCATGAAGATTGCCCTGAGACCCATATAATGCAATGGTCTTCCATTTGCCTTCTACATCGCAGCATGACACCTCTAGTACCATTGATCCAGTTCTGCAAGTCCCTTTCTGGTCCTGAGCCCTTTTGGCACACCAAGTCCTCCTCCTCAGCCCCAGGCCAGGATGGATGAAGCTGCTGCCCTCCATCCAGAGGGAGCCAAGTGGGACCATTTAATTCCCTTGGGGACCATTATCACCCTTCCTTCCCTGTGGACTTTGACACCCAAGGCCGTGAGTCTTCAGGGTTGGTGTGTTAGCTAACCGCTGCCTGACACTTGGCGATGAGTCAATGGCAGTAGAGTCTATTCTATGGCCATACCAGGGTCCCCTGGCCAGACTGGATCTATAACCTCACACAACACAAACTGCAGCAACTGAGGTTAGGGTTTCAGGCTAAGAATACCTGGATCTTTCCCTCTTTCCCCAAGAGGTTGTTTCCTACCCTTTGGGCTGAAAAGGCAGGAGAGAGAGAGATAACAAAACATAAGTGTTCTAAAGTAGCCCAAAAAGTCTTCTCAGCTCCACTGAATTACAGATAAGCTTGTCTTGTCTTGTGATTGATTTTGGACAGCTAAAGAGTGAATCTGGGCTTCCGAGTCTAATTGATAAGATGCAAAAGCTTGCCTACATCACGTATCTTGAATGCAAATGCGATTCCATCTCTAATGATGGATCCTCTGTAGTGTATCCTTCAGCACTCAGCTATTTCTCTTGACATCATCCCCGCATCCCTCGACTGTTTCTCTCTCCTCTTATCTTCTCTGTGACCCGTGGGCTATCCACAGAGGCCTTCCAGTCCTGCTCCGGAGAATCCACATCGTTGTGCCACCACAAGAGGAGACCATTGCCAAGGAAACAGCACGCCATTTCCTTCTTCTCTGCTGCCCATTCCCCTTCTTGACCTGCCAACGAAGGAGACCTTCCAGGTATTCCTTGGGCCCACTTGAAGGCAGTTGCCAAGGAAGAGTAGCTTCTTCAAAGGAGAAGGAAAGCACAGACGCGGCGTGACTGGGGTGTCGAACATGGTCAGAAGAAAACAGCCAGCGGGATCCCTTCCTCTATCAAGATGATGTTCCTCCTCCAACCCTGGAAGAAAATTGGTACTTTTAGTGGATCACAGTAGGGAAGGGAAGGATTCTTGCCAACGATCCAATCAACCCATTTAGGGATGCAAAGAGCGAAATTTTCTTGCTAATTATTATTATTTTACTCTTAATGAGAGATACTCTCTGAACACATCAAGACACCCTGTTGAGAGTTCATTAATTAACCTCTGTGAGATTTCTTGCCTCCAGCATAAAAACTAGAGAAATGGTCCCCCCCCCCTTAATTGATATTTCTGAAATCCGTGCAAAGCATCTGAACACAGAGCAATGTGTCTTTACCATTGGTAGAGCAAAGCACAGTGCACATAGAAAGCACCGCCAGAGTGCCAGGGAGAATGCAAAAAACCTATCGGGTGCCTCTACTTTTAAGAGCCAGATAAGAAGACTATCATTTCTTTATTTGTGTCAGATGCACCCCTAGCATAAAATAACACACAAAGCTAAAATTAACACATCGGAAAACAAAATAGAATTAAAAAGGGCTAGATGACATCTGCCCAATATCAAACAGCATTTCCTCTTGCCAACATAAGATCCTCCTCATTGAATCTCTCTACAGGGAACCCCCACTTTCTCCGATTAGCCCTTGATAAGAAGACTATTGTCGTTCCGTGTAGTTTGTTTAATTTGGGTTAGAAATAGGTTACCTCCTTGCAAATGAAGATAAAACTTATTTGTTTATTGTTCTCCCTTGTGAGATTAAGAGTCGTGAAAATGGTCTCACAGCCTTCTGCCAGGGAAGTTCTGGGGAGAGATGCTGTCATTCTGGATGCACCACTAATAACGCATTGCTTGTCAGCGGATGTGTTTTCTCCCTGCGTATCTAGAGAACACAATCTCTCCACCAGCGGCGGGGGCTGTCAATTCTGTGCTAGGAAGCCTGTGAGGAATTTAAAAATTCCAACTCAAAGCATCAAAGAGGTGCTTCCAGGGAGGATAAATGGTGTCGGAACACACCAGGTTCTGCAGCTCTGTGGATGGATGTGTTCAGCCTTCAAGCAGAAACCTCTTCAGGTGTACCCAAAAAACAACGACAACCCAGAATATACAGCAGTGGCTTTAATTGGCTGCTAGTATACCAAGGTGCTGGATTAGGGCAAGCTTGACATAAAGGTCAAATAATAGCTTTGGTTTCAACCTACTCCACCCTTAGAGAGCCATGACTTCAAACTCATCCATCTCACCATTGAGTGGAGCACAGCCATTTTCATCCAAGCTCCATCCTGATTATAATTTCCCTCCCCATGTTGTTTTTGAGGTCCAGTAGGGACTGCAGTGGCCCAAGTCACTAAGACGCTGACTGGGAGGCGGAAAGTCTGTGTCTAGTCATGCCTGCCACATGACCAGGTAAACGTCTGCAGAAGCAGACAGCGCTGGCTCTTCGGCTTAGAAACAGATGAGCACTGACCCCTAGAGTCAGATACGACTGGCTTTTGAGCAAGGGAAACCTTTACCTTTGCTATTAACTCCAGAATCCCTTTTAAAGGGCAGGGGGAGCAAAAGGAACTTTGAATTGCAACTGGCCTGGTGGGCTACATGCCAGCGCTAAAGTGAAACAGGATTCGTAACTGTTTCTGCTGCAACTGATTTAACACAGCTCCCTCCCCGAATGTATTGAGAAAGAGATGAGGCGTAGATCAGGGGTGCCCAAACGATGGCCTGTGGGCTAGATCCGGCCCCGATGCCTATTCATCCGGCCCATGCCATCCCCATCGCTCCTGGAAGTGGAAGTAAAACGTGCCCGTATGGGCGCGTTTTACTTCCACTTCTGGGAGCAATGAGAGCAGTGCAGGCCGGATGAATTGGCGTCAGGGTCCGGATCTGGGCCCCAGGACATAGTTTGGGCACCCCTGAATTAGGAGCTCCTACTCTTATGGTCTTAGGAGTTATGCAATGTAAGTAAAGGTAAAGGTTTCCCTTGCTCGAAAGCCAGTCATATCTGACTCTAGGGTTCAGTGCTCATCTCTGTTTCAAAGTGGAAGAGCTTTTCTGTGGTCATGTGGCAGGCATGACTAGGCACCAGAGTGCACAAAATGCTGTTACTTTCCCTCTGAAGTGGTCCCTATTTATCTACTTGCAATTTCTTCCTTTCAAACTGCTAGGTTGGCAGGAGCTGGGACAGAGACGGGAGCTCATTCCTGTCCTTGACATGTCCCCAAACAGTGGCCTAGAAAATTTGTGGGATGTGCTATCAGGACCATTCCCAGGTTTCCTCATGGATTGAAATGCTGCCACTCCCCTGTGAAAAAATTACCCTCCCAAATGTTCAAACAGACAGCATCTCTTCTGTTGCTCTTTCCTTTTTGCCCTTACGGCCATCTCCCGATCACAAGCCCTTCTTAGCCTTCTTCCATGCCTACTTAGGGTGCGCACTCAACAATTTACAAACCGGTGTACCAAAAACCCTCGGCCAAATCTGCTCCGTTCCTTAAGGGGATGCCTGTGGCAGCTTAGATTGGTAGAAATGGCAAAGGGGGTCCAAAATAAGGACAGCAGCAGCCCCTGAACAGGCTCAGCTTTGTTTGTGGAAGACGCAAGCGTCCAACACACTTTCCAAGCAAAGCCCCACAGCCCCACCTGCTGTCAAGTTGACTCAGCATTTTCTCTCAAAACAGACAAGATGGTTTTTGGGGAGGAATTTCCAGCAGACCTGGTTCAGTCGCAAGGGTAGGCAAGAGCAAAGTCAAACTAGAAGATGGAGGAAGCAACTCACTGGACAAGGAATAACATGAAAAGAGGGGGATACGATGGCTGAGGGCCTCAACCTCAACGTCACTTGGAGGACCCTGGATAGGCTGACGGTTGGAGAGTCCTTAAGTGGAAGGCCAACAGGCTCAAAGCTGATGGTGGACAACAACACACTGTGCGAGAATGTGGAGAAATACAGACTCCATTGGCTCCCTTACTAGTCTGCCCATCAAAAAGTGCTTTTGTTTTGGCAGTCCAAAGTTTGATCTGGACACGAAAAAAGTTTCCGATTCCATTTATACAATTCAAGTTTAGTTATTTGCACAGTTCAGTATTACCGGTCCTTAAATGTTTTCTCTTTCCCTTTTTACTTCCTTTTAAACTTGGGTGTGGAAAAACATATTTCCAAAATAGCCACGTTCAGTATTATCAAAACTCTTCCCTAATAACTCTGGGCTGTGGCCGTCTTTTGCCATGGGTCTAGGAAAACTGGACTTGACTGGTCTTTCCTGGTTTAAAGCAAAACCCAAACATCAGCTGATACAATGGAGGAAGGAGACAAGCCTCAGAAAGGAGTGCTAAGAGTTTCTACATGACCCAGGACCCCTAAATTATGGTTAAGCACAGCTGTGGTTTACTAGAAAGTAAGGCAGGCAGGCAGGCAAGTAATTTAAGAGACTGACTTTGCTTCTGGGGAACTTTACTTGATGTAAATCTAAGTAGATTTGTTTGTTGAAGTTCGGATGTCACAGCCAATTGAAATTAAAACTAGAGTCCTTTGAAACTTCACAGTTGTAGTATGGAAGGCAAGGAGGGATATAAAGCCAAAGTCCACACAAAATTATTCCTACAGTGGCAAACTGAGGCAGTATCCCAGGTGCGCAGTATAAAAATGCAATGGATGGTTTTTACAGCTGCGTGAGTCAGAGGAACAAGATCTTGATGTTCAGTCTGAAAGATGTATCCACAATTTTAAAAGTGCTTGGGATTCTAACGACCGTGATTTATTTTATTTATTCAATTTGTATAGTGATGCCTTATAAAAGTGTGCGTTTGTGTGCATATAACATATTTATAAATTTGTATTTACATTAGCATCCAATTTTATTGTGTCATTATTGTTGTGACTTAGTTATAAAAGTGTGTTTGTGTGTGAGAGAGGAAACCAAGCCCCCCCCCCCGGGCCTGGGCAACTTGGCACGGGCAAATAGCACAGGCTATTGGGGGATAATGGCCACTGTTAATTCAGAACCCTAGCTTCCCCACGACCAGTGGTTTTGAAACAAAAGAGCAAGATAGGAAGAATGGAGCCTCCTTGTACAACAGCAATCTACCTTTCAATAGAAGGGAGATGGATGGATGGATGGAACAGCCCCAAATTGTCACACACAAAATATATTTTATTATTACTTTCTCCCCTTTTGATAAACAATCACTGTAAAAGAAAAAAATATTACTATTCACCAAACAATGTTCACAGCAAGTGAAATACAATGCATTTTCCAGAAAAAGGTACAATCTTGGCATCTTTCATGTTCAAGTTTTAACAAATATACAATTTTCATTTTCTCCCATTATTACAAAGCAGGATCGTGTGTTTTGGTCATTTCAGCAGCAGGAACAATTATTTCCAGTTGTTTGCTATTGTTAATCACTACCTCGTTTTTTCCCAGTGATAGAAATACATTTATTTCGATGCCTCTCCCACATCAGATTCTTATTTTGCTATTTCTATACACATTATTTGCAGAACTGTTATCTTGATTGCTACCCTGAAACTGTTCTAAAACAGGCAAACACTTAGCATTTCAAAAGGAGAGGAAAAGTTCTGTGCTTCAACTTTTTGAATCTGCATCTCAGCAGAGATGCATTTTTGGTTCTCAAGTTACTCTGAGTTATATAAATATAGAGATATAGAGGTAAAAAAAAAAGAGGAAAAAATTCCCTTTAAGTTGATCGCCTAGCCAAGAATTTATTGCATATATCACAGAACAGGCACTGCCTTCTGTGAAATAGGTAACAAAAATAACAATCTATCTTTAAACATAAAGAGAGAGGTCAGTTGATAAGGAAACCCAAGGGCCTTCCTTGCTGTAGAACAAACTTTCCACTAGGAAAACCCTCTTCTTCACAGGGAAGACCAAAACGTACTGGTGAAGACGTGGAAGCCAAAATGTATGACTTGGCCATTGCTCCTTTGAAGACCTCCTTCAAGAGTTTTTAAAAGTTTAAAACAAACTTGGGAGCATCGTGAGCCAAAGAGCATCTTGTCCTTCCGTTGTATGACGGACTCTTGGCACTCTTAGAAGAAGACGGGGCTAATGGATTGGTTTCTGTTCTTTGGGAAGAAAAACCTCAGACTTGCAAAAACTAAAGGTTGAAATCTTGGATTGACTTCAGCAAAGAACAGAGATTGACTGGGAGGTGGCCAAGGAATGTCTATAGAGCGAATGGTTTGTTTTGTGCTACAAGCAAAAATCAGAAGACCATGTTCTTCTAGGGCTGTGATGGCCAACCATGGCACTCCTGGTGCTCTTGGACTTCAGTTCCCAGAAGCCCAAGTCAACACTCCTGCTGGTCAGGGCTTCTGGGGGTTGAAGTTCAAGAGAGTGCCAAAGTTGGCCATCACTGTTCTAGGGCATGTTGGAGTGATGTTCTGTTAATGTTTTTGGAGGCATTAATTGCCAGTTTGGACCAAGGCTTCATTAGCTGCAGAAATGCTTGCAACCCATGGAAGGAAAGAGTGCGCAGGGCTGCTTCCACAGTGGGCTGTGTGTGTGCCCATACACACACCAACCAACCACCCCAGTTGAAGCACCCCATTAACACCCAGTTCTCCCAGTATCAAATCCCTACGGCCCTGTCCCTGAAGTGACCTGACTTTCTGGAATATTCACCTGCGGAAAGAAAGGCTTGTCCCGTTTCCAACTTCTGCCCACCCGACCCTGAACCCTGAATAGCTTTTGTTGTGTTGTGTTTTTATTTTCTGAACCCCCTCTTCACCCACACATAAATATGAACAAGATTCTACTACACACACAATCCCTGACTTTCTCTCAGACTACGTACACAGGAACACACACACACATACGCGTGCAAGACGTTTGCTCACAAGGGGACCCGCCGGCTGTAGGTCAAGTGAAGGTGTGTCGTCGTGAACAAGGAATAAGTTAAACTCGCCCTCCCCAAAATAATCACGATCAGAAACAGTGATTTGAACATTCTTTGTGGAAAGGTGGAAAAATTAGACATTTGGAAGAAGAGGGTAACTTCGGTTTACAAAGCAGCAGCAGCAGCAGAGAGGCAGGGGCACATCTGTGCCAGCTGCCAAACTCTCTCTCTCTCTCTCTCTCTCACACACACACACACACACACACACAAGTGCACGCTCACACTCACACAATTATACATCAGCAACAATGTCATCAGATACATTTAGATCTAAATGGGAAGAACAAGATGGGAAATTAAGACTTTCTCCTGAGCTGCTGAACAAGCCCTCAAACCACATGCTCAGCTGTGGAAATGTTAAAGGTGTCCCTTTAACACAGGGGTGGCCACACTTTTCACCCCATGGGCCGGATCTGGCCCCTGACACCAATTCATCCAGCCCATATCACTCCCAGAAGCAAAACACGCCCAGACGGGCAGAATTTTACTTCCGCTTCCGAGAGTGGCGCAGGCAGCATGAGTTGGCATCAGGGGCCAGATCTGGCCCACAGGCCATAGTTTGGGCATCCCTGCTTTAACACAATTGCACAGTTATACTTTGTGGAGTTGTTATTCTGGTTAACACGCCAGTGGGCCTCCCCTTCTTCGTACCCTCATGTGAACTTTCCAGCCTTCGGTTGAGCCCCTCATCCTATGTTTTAAAAGAGTTTTCATGGAAAGCCCCCCCCCCCTTTTTAAAAACTTTTCCACCCACTCTTCAAATGCAGTTTGGACTTTCTTCTTTTTTTGGTCCCCACCTCACCCCGAGCTTGTGCTTCTGCTTAAGGTTTGGACACGAGGGGGGGGGGCAGGGGAGAGAAAGACCCCAGGGGTACCTCCAGATGTTGTTAAGCTGAAATATGGGCTCTCAATAGCCCCCTGTTTCTAAGGAAGATGGGTTTGGAGGTGCCACCCATGATGCAAAGACTGGAAGAGGTGGAAGGAGAGGGGGGGCCCAAAGCCCACACCTGAAGCTCGACTGGATATGTAAGGTGTGTTGCATGCGGAAGAAGTGAAGGCCATGAGGGTGGACCTTGGCACGCCAGGTGTGCTCTTGGACTTCAATTCCCAGAAGCCCAAGTCTCTGTGCAACTACAGGAACGGCTTTACTGCACATACACACAGTCAGCGCATCTATGTGGGTTCACAGAGACTTGGGCTTCTGGGAACTGAAGTCCAAGAACACGCCTGGGGTGCCAAGGTCCACCCTCGCGGGGCTAAGGAGACCCTCTGGCCCAGAAGACGCCCAAGCCTTGGATCTCAGTGGTGGGGTCCTACGAGGGAGACCAGGGGTCGGCTTGGGGTGGCCAGGGGGGGCAAGGAGGAGACCCGGCCTGCTCAGTGCTGCCCGGCCTCCCGGATCCGGCATGCAACAGCCGTGATGAGCGCTGCCCCTTTGCCACTGCCATCTTCGGACTGCAGGAATGAGACCTCGCACTTGGGCGAAAGCTGCTTCACTGTTTCCTTCATGATGGTAGAGAAACTGCAGGCAAAAAACAGAGGAAAGATCGTTAAATTAAAAATAAGTCCTGGGGAAAGTCAGTTACTTAATTTGCTACATCGTTTCCTTCTCGCTCTCCTTGTATCCTGTGTTGTTTTCTATCTATCTATTCTGAACCATAATTAATTAATTAATTCTACTAAAGAGACCGCATCGTCCCAAGGACATCTTTCCCTCCCACCAGAGCGGACCGGAGAGGCTCTCTGGTTGTGCCATCAGCCAGAGAGGCGCACCTCGCTGGCACGAGAAGGAGGACCTTCTCTGTGTCCGCTCCAGCCCTTTGGAACCTCCTGCCAACAGAACTACGCATGCAGACGGAGTTGCTGCCCTTTAGAAAAGGAGTGAAAACCTGGCTGGCAGGTTTGGTGTGGGGAGTAGATGGTTCAATTTCCCCAGCCAATTGATTGGTTAGACCCCAGTATGCCTGTGTTGTAATTTTAGGCTTTTAATACCAAGGTATTTTTAAGTTTTTAGAGTTTTTAACTTTTTAAAATGATTTTATAATTGTTGTAAATCGCCCTGGGTCCCTTTTGGGAGGAGGGCGATAAACAATTTTAAAGAAATAAAAAATAAATAAATAAAATCTATCTATTCTGAACCATCATTCTATCTATCTATCTATCTATCTATCTATCTATCTATCTACCTACCTACCTACCTACCTATCTATCTATCTCTTCTCTGTGCCAGACGTGAAACTATTGATTGATTGATTGGTTTTGTTTTCATTTGAAGCTGCTTTGCTGTTACACACAATCAAGTTAGGAACCCACTTATAGCCACTTTGATGGGACTCTCAAGGTAACTGAGATATTTTTGGAATGCTTTCCCTATATAGCAATTATAGCAATAGCATTGACACTTCTATATCACCCCACAGCACCTGGGCCATGCTCTGGACAGTTCATAAGATGACTAGCATTTTGCCCCCAACATACTGGGGATTATTGGGACTTCAATTCCCAGAAGCCCAAGTCAGTTCACCTGCTGAACAGGACTTCTGGGAATTGAAGTCCAAGAACAGGTGGAGAGCCAAGTTTCCTGAGCCCAGCCCTACTCCTAAAGAATACAGTTCTAGATCCCAAGACAAGGGTCAATCCAACCAGTTCCAAATGCAGCCCCTTCCCACGCGTGGCCCTAGTCAAGGCCTTGTGCAAGGCACGTACTGTGGGTGGAGCTTGTAGAGAGTCCCATCCACGCCAACGGTGACCTTGAGGAAGTCCAGCCCGCGATTCTCTCGGATTTTGTCCACCACAGCGGCCATTCCTGCCCCGCACAGCTGGCCGGCCCGCCGGGCAACCACCGTGCAGACTTCCTTCACGATGATGCTGTCGTCGCAGGTGCTTTCCAGGCCGAGGTGCTGGAGGATCGATCGGACCTGGAGGAGGGCCAGGCGGTCGCTGGAGGAGACCGGGGGGGGGGGGAAGAGGAAGGAGACGTTGGAAAGGGAACCATTCCTGGAAACGGTCTGGGAACTGGGGAAGGGAGGCTCAGGCTCCATGTCCAGAGCACAGGTACAGCACAGTGGGGAGTGGAGGGGGGGCTGCCCCCCCATGTTCTTGGAATAAGTCTGGAGGCAACATCTGTTGGGAAAGGGGCCCTTGGAGAGCTCTACGGTCGTCACAGAAGCATCTCAGGAGATCACCCGCCATCCTGGGGCTGCAGTGGCTCAAGGGGTTAAGAAGCTCGCCTTGCTAGCTGGAAGGCTGGCAAGTTGGCAGTTCGAGACCAGGGTACAGCCCAACCGAGTGAGCGCCTGTCTTTGTCCCAGCTCTTGGGGACAATGATAGGGGCCTCATTCGGGTGTCCCCTGAGTGGAGTTTCTCCAGCAAAAGATCCTTTCAACCCAGAATTTAATTTGATTTAATAGATTTATATACTGCCCTATCCAAAGGACTCTGACACAAAAGGATGACCCACGACGAAGCAGCCACGGAAAAAGTGACCCTTTCTGACCTCAAGGTGGCAGCAAAGAGACACGCAGAGCAGGAGACCCAAAGCCGGGTGGTGCCTTAAAGGGCCACCGCTGCTCTATTTCAACGTTGGCTCTCGTGGATGATGCTCCCCTTCGTCAGACCGAAGAGGAAGACGCCAGAGGGTCCAATTTATGCACATCATGTACAGAGGTACACAAGGGCACAGAAAAATAACGTTGTGGCATTCTGTATCAGGCAATGAGGCAGCATCTATCAGCAATGGGGGTCAAATAGATGCTATTGGGTCACTCGCATCATTGTCAATGCTAGCCCTATCTGACTCTAGGGTTCAGTGCTCATCTCTGTTTACAGCCAAAGAGCCAGCGCTGTCTGCATCTGCGGATGTTCCCATGGTCATGCAGCAGGCATGACTAGACACCAGAGTGAACGGAACGTTGTTTACCTTCCCACCGAAGAGGGTCCCTATTGATCTAGTTCCAATGTCTTGCTTTCGAACTGCTAGGTTGACAGGAGCTGGGACAGAGACGGGAATGGAACTCAGACCTTCCAGTCATCGTTTCACCGTCTTAACCACTTGAGCTACTGCGGTCCCATCATTGCCAGTTGTAAAAAGCCACAATGTTAAGGGCTGGCTCTGCATTTATCTCAGCATAAAAGACGCGGACAGAGAATTTCCGGCCTTCCCTTTGAGGTTCCAGAAAGGATGAAGTCAACTACATCCACGCTTGCCTTTCTGGTCATAGTCATGTTTCTTGGGATGATGTGGATCTACTAGACCAGGGGTGTCCAAACTACAGCCCAGGGCGCATTTTACTTCCACTTCTGGGAGCGGCGAGGGCTTTGTGGGCCGGATGAATTGGCATCAGGGGCTGGATCCGGCCTTGGGCCATAGTGACCAGCCCCCTGAACCATGTGACCAGCCCACGGCCCAAAAAAGGTTGGACACCTCTGTACTAGACTTTTCGCCTTTCCCAGCGAGGCTCTCGTGGGACTCAACAGAGACTCTTCCGATCCCCGCCCGTTTCTGGCTCACCTCTCAATCTGGGAGAGGAACTTTGTCTCGAAAATCCCCCGCGTCTTCAGGCGTTCGGAGATCCGTCCCCGGAAGAGCAGTCCTCGCTTGGTGAAGTCGATCAGGATGTTCCGGACAATCTCGCCCAAGTACATCCCACTGATCATCTTCTCATACCTGAGAGAGAGAGAAGGATAAAGTCCAGCAGAGGGAGGAGAATCCAAGTCTTGTGAGGGGGAACTGGAGAACCTTTGCAGGGATCCAAAAGGATCCACACGGTGGGCTCTGGCAAGGATTCCAGTCACAGGACTGGAGCTGCAGGGGTGCTAATGAACCATAAGCATTCATTAAACCAGCCCCCCCCCCAAAAAAAAAAAAAAAAAACCAACTACAGCCCTACAAAAATAGGGGATTGGAAGGATCTAAGCCAAGGGTGCCCCCATCTCGTTACATTTTAACTTGATATGGTCCACAGACTAATCAACTAAGAACGAATGAGCGAGTGAATGAGAGAATGAGTGAATGAATAAGCGAATGAGTGGATGAATGAGAGAATGAATGAGAGAATGAATGACTGCATCTTATTCATTTTGACAATTGAATTTTATGCAATCCATCTCATTACATTTTAACTTGATATGGTCCACAGACTAATCAACTAAGAACGAATGAGTGAGCGAGCGAGTGAATGAATGAATAAGAGAATGAATGGATGAATGAGAGGATGAATGACTGCATCCTATTCAATTCGACAATTGAATTTTATGCAATCCATCTTGTTACATTTTAACGATATGGTCCACAGACTAATCAACTAAGAACGAATGAGTGAGCGAGTGAATGAATGAATAAGAGAATGAATGGATGAATGAGAGGATGAATGACTGCATCCTATTCAATTCGACAATTGAATTTTATGCAATCCATCTTGTTACATTTTAACGATATGGTCCACAGACTAATCAACTAAGAACGAATGAGCGAGTGAACACACACAGACACACACACACACACCCCTACCTACCTTTGCTTCCCAGGGTTGAGGGAGTTTTCATCCACCTTCATGTCAAACTCTGTCCGGAAGTCGTCCAGGCAGCCGTTGTCCCCAAAGGCCCCCCACTCCATGTTGATGCACATCCGTCCCTCGTCTCCTCCCACCAGCTCCACGTTCTTCATCTCCTCCATGTAGCAGGCATTGCTACCCGTCCCTGGGGATCAAACAGACAAAGCCCCCTTGAACCCCTGAAGGCATTTTTGGCAGGCCAAGGGAAGGCAACCCAAGAGCAAAACAAAGCAGCCAAGACGGGGCTGGCCAGAGGAGGCTGATTCACCTGGGCCAGAAAAGGGTGCCAGGGAAGTAGCTTCCATGAAAGGGGAAGCGGGGGGAGTCCCTCACAGAAGCCAAGAGGAAGAAAATGGGGGGGGGGGAACCAGGCCAGGCCAGAGAAGGAGCCTCTCTCTCTCCCCAACCTTTCCCTTCTCCATCTAATAAAGGCCAAGACACCCAAAGGGGTACAAAAAAGGAGATGGGGTGGGGGAGGGAATGGAGGGGAGGGGAGAAAGAAAGAAGGAAGGAAGGAAAGAGAGAAACAAAGAAGGAAGGAAGGAAGGAAAGAGAGAAACAAAGGAAGAAGAAAGGAAAGAAAGAATGAAAGAGCAAAAGATGGATGGATGAAAGAAGCCTAGACAGAAAGAAAAAGGGAAGCATGGAAAGAAAGAAAGAAAGAAAGAAAGAAAGAAAGAAAGAAAGAAAGAAAGAAAGAAAGAAAGAAAGAAAGAAAGAAAGAAAGAAAGAAAGAAAGAAAGAAAATAGAAAGAAAGAAAGAAAGAAAGAAAGAAAGAAAGAAAGAAAATAGAAAGAAAGAGGGAGGGAGGGAGGGGAAGAAAGGGAAAGAAAGAAAGGAAGAAAGAGGGAAAGGAAGGGAAAATAAGGGGAGGGAAGGAAGGAACTGATGGATGAATGGAAGGAAGAAAGGAAAGAAAGAAGGAAGGAAATGTTCACTATTCCAGACAGGGAAATATAATCAAACTATTTTTGTTTTTTTGTTTGGTTTACTCTCTGGTAATTAAGCTAATTAAACAACTTTGTTCGCCCTTGCAATGGTGAAGCAGAGCTCAGTCTAGGGTTTGTGTTGCAGATGTAGGATTAATCTGGGGGGGGGGGTCCTCTCATGCCCAGCCCCCTCCTGCAACACAAAGCTGGGGGCCGCTTTGCCATTTGCAAATGAGAAGCCTCCAAACCCCTTACCAACAATGAGGCCAACTTCACAGAAGGGGTCTTCGTAGCCACAGGTCATCATGGTACCCACGGTGTCGTTCACCACGGCAACCACGTCAAGGTCAAACTCCTGGAAACGGGAGAATAAGCAGTGAGGGGAGCCACGGAGAACAGCCGGAATTATCCCCGTCTGGAAAACATGCCTTTACAGTCGAGGGATTTCAGTTTGCAAACATCCCAATGGATTGTTAGCTCCAGAGTAGGGAACTTCTGGAAGTCGATGACCAGAAGCCCCCCACCTGGGGGTCCTGTGGTTTGGATAAGAGTCCCTCAGGCCTTCTAGGGCTCATGAAGATTTTGTTCTCACCTCCTTCCCCACTGGGAATGGGTGGTTTTTCCAAAGTCAAGGGTGACCTGAAGTAATGTCCCAATTGTAGGCAATTAGGCCTTTTCTGGAGCACGCATGATTGGTGAGTTTTAAGGGTCACTTTTTCACCAGTGTCCCTAAAGTGCCGCCTGAGCTGGTTATGGGCTGGACTTTCCTTTCTGGCTTAAATCTTCCCATTCCCCACAAACAACGTGAGTTTGAGGTATGGGGTTTGCCTACAACAGAGGTTCCCAACCTAAGGCCCACGGACTGGATCCATTTTCATGTGGTCTCCCAGCCCTTCAAGGGCATCTGAGAAACAAAATGGCCACCCCTTTGAAGCAGTTGGGGCAAAATGGCTGTCCGGCCCTCAAAGCTGACTGAGGGAGCATGACCCCCCCCCAGCTTGATCTGCTTGAAGAACAACCTTGGTCCCGTCCAGAAGACTCACCTCTCTCCTCTGAATGGCTTCCTTCAATAAGCCCACCACATCTTCTCCCTCACAACCGGTGGCTTTGAAGCCTTTGGTCCACTTCAAGAGGATCGCCTTCAGAGGAAAGGAAAGAGGACACCAAGACAACGTGAGAGAATAATCCTGGAAGGGTTAATCGCTACAAGGTCTCAAGGGATGCAAGGCAATCTCTGGGTCTCCACAAAACATTTCTAGCCTATTGCACTAGGCCAGGGGTGCCCAAACTATGCCCCGGAACCCTGATCCGGCCCCCAACACCAATTCATCCACCCCGCGAAGCCCTTGTTCTTCCCGGAAGTGGAAGTAAAGCGCACCCGTACAGGTGCGTTTTACTTCCGCTTCCGGGATCAACAAGGGCTTCACGGGGCGGATGAATTGGAGCAGGGGGCCAGGCCATAGTGACTGGCCCCCTGAACCACATGACCACCCCACAGCCCAAAAAGTTTGGGCACCCCTGCAGTAGTGCTTAAGTTGGCTACCTGGATTCTGCCCTGTAGACTCCCAAGGCATTAGTACAACTCTGCCCTGGATCTTTGATTGGAAACTCTTTCTCTCTTCAATTAAACAAATGAGGCTCCTTTCATCTCCCCAAGATCTTCTCCCACCGACGTGGTCTCTGTTGATCTACTCGCAATTCCTTGCTTTTTGAGATGCTAGGTTGGCAGCAGCTGGGACAGACATAGGCGCTCAAACTGTCATGCAGTACCTGGGTCTTGAACTGCCAACTTGCTGACCATCCAGCTAACAAGGCAAGCTTCTTAACCACTGGGCCACCTTCGCAGCCCTAGCTGGATAATGAAATCTGCTCTGATTCCTCAGTTTATTTTCCATTCTCCTGTACTGTGTTTCCATCTCAGCCATTTCTGTGGCTGGAGCGATTCATGAGATCAAGAGACGGGAACGAAGGTGGAGGGAGCTTTGCTTACCTCATCGAGGCTGTTTTGCTGACATGGGAAAGAGAAGGTGAATCCAAGCGGCAGCGAGACCCCCTTCATGCCCATGTATTCCAGGAAGTCCGAAATGCAGTGGACGATGTGGTCGAAAAGCTGCGAGGCAGAAGAAGCGCGTGAGAGTCTCTTCAACAAGATTTAGGAGCCAACTTCACTTCTGGGCACGTTTTATGGCACAGGTTCACAACCTTTTCAAGCCAGGGGCTGGGCTACACTCTCTCAGTCTGCTATGAAGGCCAGACGGCCATTCTGCCCTGCCTGCACGATGGGGGGGGGGGCATTTTGTCCCAACAGCTTCAAAGGGGTGGCCATTTTGTTTCTTAAATGCCCTTGGCGGGTTGGGGGCCCGCATGAAATGGTGCTGCGGGATGAATCCGGCCCATGGGTCTCAGGTCGGGAACCCCTGTTCTATGGAGAGGAGATTTGTGCAAAACTCTTCGTTGTGCTTGAACTCATCCTGCACCCAGAAATATAGCCACTGAGTTCCCTATCCCTTATTTATTTGTATTTATTTATTACATTTATATCCTGCCCATCTGGGATATTGTCCCCCATCCTGTGAAAAGAGGAACATGTTCTGGACCAGACGGGGGCAATTGTAAGGGAAAGCAAGAGCAGGTCAGATCCAATCCACAGTAGTACCTCTGGGAAGAAATACAGGACATCCCACACATCCGTGGGTTTAATATTCATGGTTTCAGATATCTGTGGGTCTAAAAATATTCAATAAACTATTCTGAAGGACATGCGTGTCTTTCTGAGGCCCATTACCAGAGCTGGCCACTAGAGGCCACTGCCTGCAATGTAAAATGTAGGGTTTGTTGTTATCTGCCATTTCAGGTATCTGTGGAATTTATTCCCCATGGGTGAGGGGAGGGGCAATCTGTATTTGTTAAAATGGGGTGGTGGGGGTGGTAATCTGTGATATTGCTCAGAGCCCACATTTAAATTGACTACATTTATCTTTACACCCTCAGGATTTAGCATATAGTCTCATGCTAACATAACTCCCCCCCTCCTCCTGCCCCCCCCCAATGCTGAAGGCAAAGAGGACAGGATATGAGTGAATTCCTGAGATGTTCAGGAAGGTGAGTCGCTCCTGAAACCTTCTGTTTACTGTGCTGGAATTTTGCATACAGAGCAAAATAATAAAGGTTGGGCAGGTTCCAGGTTTTCCAGCTTGACAGATCAAAAGGCCAGAGGCAAAAGGCGGCCCCTGACTTTTAAGAACTGGAGGGACAGGAGGCTTCAAAAGGACAAACTAAGAGCACACTAAGGTAATTCTCATGTTCCAGCCAGACTATGAAGACCATGTTCCTGATTCATCTTGCGTTGCATTTTTCCTTCAGAATCCTAGAATATCTCTGAACCCCCTCCCAGTCTTGTAATCCCCAACCCCATTCAACTGTAGGGGATTGGGACCTCTCTGTTGACCGTGGGATCCAGAACCACACAAACAAGTGGAAATTCATCAATTGCCGGCAAAGAACCACCAATTGATGAGTTTCCACCAAGGGTAGGCGGCTCTGTGGTTTTGGGCTGTAACCCCCAGAATTCTCCCCAAAGAATTTCCCAGAAAGACACACATCTCATGTTTGTCAAGACGGTGCCAGTTCTCCTTAAGAAGCCCTGCTTGCTGAGGACCACCAGACTATGAAGACCGTGTTCCTGGTTCATCTCGCGTTGCACTATGTCTTCAGACTCCTAGAAGATCTCTGGGCTCCCCCTCCCAGTCCGGCAATCCCCAACCCCTTTCAACTGGAGGGGATTGGGACCTCTCTGTTGGCCACAGAAAGGGTTTCCTCCTCTGCTTGTAGCTTCTCCGTTTCCCCCCTTCACACCTCCAGCTCCCCCAAGCTCATCTTCCCTTCACTCACCTCCTCTCCCGTCCCCTGCATGACCTCCTGAGGAATGGCGTAGATCTTGTTGTGCATCTCCACACTGCGCCGCATGGCGTTCCGCAGGCGCACCAGCAACACACGGAAGTTTGTTCCCCCCAGGTCCAAAGCCAGGAAGTCCCCTTTCTCTGAAACCAAGAGCGCATTGGCTTTCAGCCCCACTAGCATAGCAGCGGGAAAACCTAAGGCAAGGCCATGATCCACCAAGAACTTCAGTTCCCTTGGTTCGGCACATTTACTGCTCCACTGATTACTACCAGAAACATGCAGCAATGAAGACTTAATTTTGGCCAATGACAAAGTCAAGAAAGTGGCTTCATTTTGGCAGTCCAAAGGTTGATCTGGACATGAAAGAAGAAGACCAAGAACTTCCATGGCCACCTGAATTAGTCTGTCCCCAGCAAAACAGTTGTGAGTGACACCTGTCAGATGGGAGCCAGAACCCCCCTAACAAGTGGAAACTCATCGATTGGTGGCAAAGAACCACCAATTGATGAGCTTCCACAAGGGGTCAGCAGCTCTATAGTTTTGGCCTATAACCCCTAGAATTCTCCCAAAAAAAATTCCCAGAAAGTCACACATCTCATGTTTGTAGAGACTGTGCCAAATCTCTTTAAGAAGCCCTGCTTGCTAAGGACCACCAGCTGCAGGCCAGGCCACCTGCCCCCCAACTAAGTCTGCCTAAAGCACCCACACATACCCCAGCAGCCATCTTACCTGTCCCGTCCGGTGTGGAGCAGACGTAGGTGGGCAGCATCTTCACGGTGGCCTCCTCATGGGAGTCCCGGGCCAGGCCCCGCTCCATCTCCTGCCTCATCCTCTCCTTCACCTCCAGCAGCTGCTCATGGCTCAACCGGAGGGGATCCAGGATCTTCTGCCGGGCCTTGTGTTGGGCTGAAAGCCGGTAGGCAACGGCCGTGACCATGGCGGCTCCCTTGCCACTCCCGTCTTCTGACCGGATGAACCGGATCTCACAGTCGGGGAGGAGGCGACGCACGACCTTCTGGAGACGGCGGGCGAAACTGTAGAAGGTGTGAAAGGAAGTAGTTATGAGTCCACCGAGGCATCCAGAGTCTGACCTGTGCTCAGGAGATGACAACCTCCTCCTCCTCCTCCTATTCCTCCTCCTCCAAACGTCTTCACTTACTGAGGATGTTTCTTGTAGACAGTGCCATCCACCCCTACGGTGGAGCGCAGCCGATCCACCCCCTTGTTCTCCTTGATGCGCCGAAGGACAGCAGCCAGGGCGGCGCCACAGAGGTTGGCCGAGCGGGTGGAGACAATCTCGCAGATGCGCTGGGTGGCCACACAGTCCTCATGGGAGGGCTCCAGGCCCAACTTGGTCAAGATCTCGTTGGCTTTGGACAGACCTTCCTTCTCCCTGCAGGTTCAAAGGAGCTCAAGTGAGAAGCTGCAGGAAGGAAATGGAGCCACCGACTAAGAAACCTCAGCCTTCCCACTGGCGCCATCATCATTACTATCATGTGCCACCGCGTGTTCTACAAGAGGACATTCAGCACCTATGTGTGCCTGTAGGAACCACCCCATGGTCACCCCTGGTGTGGCAGGGCAAGACAGAGAGAGAGACAGTTGCGCCTGAGGTCCCAACCCAAGCACTCACTTCTCAATGGCCGACACATATTTGGTCTCAAAGTGTCCCCTCGTCAGCAGGTCTGGGGTGAGCCTCCCATCAAACAGGATCTCTTCTTTGGTCATCTTCACCAGGATGAGCCTGACCAGCTCACCCATGTACATCCCACTGATCATCTTCTCAAATCTGTAGCCAAAGAGAGGAAAGGGGTGAGTTGAGAGGAGGGCTACAATCTTTCACAGATGGCTTTATCTCATACAAACAAGCACCATTAACAGTCTTGCAATCCAATGTCTTCTGCAGCTCTGTGCTAGAGTAGACCCACAGGATGGGCCAGAGTGCTGTGGGAATTAGTTCTTGAGTTGACCAACTGGAGCCTCTTGGTTCTACCCTAGTAGGGAATGACTATCAGATTTAGGCTGCGAAGTCCCGCCTGGAGCTCCATCCATTCATCTGAGATACAATGGGAGATGGAGCAACTGCTCTTCTACACTCTGGGTCGTATCTCTGAGCACGTCGGGAGGCAAAGGGTTGTCAGCCTGCACTTAGCAAACCCGTAAGATCCCCCTGCTTTTGGAGAAACCATCACCCTGGACCCATGAGAACTGGCAAGGAGCTCAGGCCAAACATCAAAACTCAGTAGCCCAAGATCTCAAGAACATTGGTGGTTTCCAGGAAAGCATTTGAGGGGGTTTTCTAGGTCACATACACACACACGCCCTCAATTCCCAAGAAAGACGGACATATTAGTCACGAGGCTAGTACAGAAGCTAAAACATTCTACTCACAATTGTTTGCCTGGGTTGAGTGAGCCCATGTCAATCTCCCGATCAAACTCTGTTCTGACATCATTGAGGACTCCATCGTCTCCAAAAGCTCCCCACTCCATGTTGATGCACATGCGTCCCTCATCGCCCTCCACTAAGTCGATGTGGCGCATTTCCTCCATGTAACAGGCATTACTCCCTGTGCCTGGAGGTGTGAAGAGGAAGAAGAGAAGGTAGGGTGAGATCCTGAACCTTCAGGAGAACAGGTAAAGGTCCTTCCAAAGTCTGCTCCTCTCTTCATTTAGTCTGAGCAACAAGTTTTGGGCACTAGTTTGTTTTCATGACGTGGTCAGCCAACTCCAGTCCCTTCATCAGATGGCATAAAAGTCCAATCCGTCAGCCAACTAATCAGTTGATCAACTGATTAATCAACTGGATCAACCAATCACCCAACCAACCAACCAACCAACCAGCCCTTTAACTCCCCTGATGCCCAGACATCTTGCTACATCTTACCTACAATAAGTCCAACTTCACAGTTGTGGTCATCATAGCCGCAGGTCATCATTGTTCCAACGGTGTCATTCACCACAGCAACAACATCAATGTCAAAATCCTACAGGGACAGGAAGAGTTTTTAAGAAAACCAAACATTGGCATTTCAAACTGTACTTTGGTTGGAACACTTACAACTTCCTAGGAACAGCACAAAGGAGCCCAGATTCCCAGCAGAAACAAGGCCCACATAGAAGAGGGAGAAGAACTTACCCCGCGCTTTTTTATTGCCTTCCGCAGCAGGGAAACCACATCCTTCCCTTCCACCCCACTTGACCGGAACCCTTTGGTCCATGTAACAAGGATACTCTGGTGGACAAAAAGAAGGCAAAGCAATAAGTCAGCTTCTCCTAATCCCTTAGAGCAGTGATGGCCAACCTTGGCTCTCCAGATGTTCTTGGACTTCAATTCCCAGAAGGCCAAGTCAGCACTTCTACTGATTCTGGGAATTGAAGTCCAAGAAAATCTGGAGAGCCAGATTTGAGGAGCTATGGTCTAGACTAGCAACCCCTATGTTTCATAAAGTTCTTCATGGTCTCTGTGTACGCGCAGTAAACCCATCCATGTGGATTCACAGGGACCCACAAAGAAAAAGAGTCACAGGTAAGCAACCTGTCATTATAGAGCAGCGGTCTGCAAATGTGCATCTCCAGGTGTTCTTGGACTTCAATTCCCAGAAGGCCTAGTCAGCACTCCTGTTGATCAGGGCTTCTGGGAACTGAAGTCCAAGGACACCTGGAGTGCCATGGTTCACCATCACTGCCATAGGGCCTTTGTTCCTTGATGATGAAAAGGCCTCCACATGCTTTTTCATATTGGGTTGATATCTCTTGGAACAAGAAGAAAAAAGCAAAGCAATCCAACCATGTGGTTGTTGATGAACATAACCCTGTGACACCTGCAGTGGGTCAGGAAAATAGCTTTACAAAGGTAAGCTTCTGAGACCTTGACCCCCATTGGGCTGGGCATCACAAAATGTCAGATGTGGAGAGGAAATTAATGTTTACCAATGATCCTGGCGATATGCTGAAGCGACAAGATCCATCATTGCTCTGCTAAGAGGCTACAAACTTGAGGAACCAGCTTAAGATATGAAAATGTCTCAGGTCTCAATTCAGGGAATGTAGAGTCTATTGTCTCTTTCTCCACTTCTCGAAAGAAAAGAATGTCTGTTGGTCAATGAATCATCACACCGTGCTGTGTGGAGATACGGAATCCATGGGGGCTCATTGACTGGTCTGCCGATGACTGCCAGAAACATGCACCAATGAGGACTTGGGTTTGGCCAATGGCAAAGCCAAGAACGCAGCTTCGTTTTGGTAGTCCAGGGTTTGATCGAGACATGGAAGAAGAAGAATGAATCCTCCTTCCTTCCTTCTCCCTAGTTCCCAGTTGAAGTGAGATTTACATTCAGGGACGAAGCAAGTCCTCAAAGTCTTCAGCTGTTCTGCCAACCCGCCTTCCCCTAAAACAACATGCAACTCAACAAAGCCAATGATGGCTCCCAGAGGAACAGGCCTTCCACTCACCTCATCCAGTTTGGTCTGATAGCAAGGGAAAGAGAAGGTGAAGCCCAGAGGCAGCTTCTTGTCCTTCATTTCCAGCTGTTCCAGGAAGCTGGCCAAACATCCGGCGATATGATCAAAGAGCTGGGAGGGGGGGAAGAGGCAGGGAGAGCAGCGTCAGGAAGACCTCCCATGTAGAAGACAGGCCATGGGTGGAGGGGACCTTCCAGGTGGCACCTCGAAATCCCTCCTGGCCATTAATGCTCACTCAGATGCTCTAGAGCAGCAGTGCTCAAGCTACGGCCCGGGGGCCAGATATGGCCACCCATTTCCTACGAAGCCCTCATCACTCCTGGAAGCGGAAGTAAAATGTGCCCATATGGGTGCGTTTTACTTCTGCTTCCAGGAGTAATGAGGGCTTTGCAGACTGGATGAATTGGCATTGGGGCCCAGATCCAGCCCCTGGGCCATACTGACCGGCTCCCTGAACCACGTGACCAGCCCACGGCCCAGAAAGTTTGGGCACTCTGCTCTAGAGAGGCAAGTCCTTCTTTTGAGACTGCATCTTGTACACATCTGTGCCCCAAATTTAGTGGGAGCAGAATTAGGCCGTCTGCAGCATGACTGCATATCTGAAGACACACCAGTACATAGTCTAGTTATTTTGATGTTATACTTCTTTATCCAAGCCTTTCCTGTTTCTATTTATTTATTTATTTATTTATTTTAATATTTACAACAAAGATAAACATAAAACCCAAAACTACAAAAGGGAAACATGAACAAGTAGGAATATTTACACACATTACTTACATAAAACAAATCACACCCCACCCAAACCCAATTAGTAAAAAATAACCCTCCACCCACCAATACACACAACTCTCCTTCTGCCCCTTCCAGATAGTACTACAATCTGACACTCCCATTCAGGGCAGGGGGGGCGAGCGGGGGGAGATCTGGCCCCTTCTAATCTAAATCTTATCTTATTCCCCATCTCCTTCTCTAAATTTTCATTCCATCAATCTCAATTATAATTCCATCAATCTCAAGACTTCTATACCCTTCTCTTCTTCTCTCTTAATAATTGACTTCTATTATTATAATGACATTTTAGTTACTCTTTAATCTACATCGCTATGCAGTATTGACTATTCTTCAATATCTAAATCAAGGGTGCCCAAACTACAGCCCGGGGCCCAAATCTGGCCACCGACACCAATTCATCCAGCCCACAAAGCCCTCGTCGCTCCTTGGAACAGAAGTAAAACGTGCCCATACAGGCGCATTTTACTTCTGCTCCAGGGAGCAACGAGGGCTTCTTGGGCCAAATGAATTGGTGTTGGGGGGGCCCGGATCCAGCCCCTGGGCCATAGTGACTGGCCCCCTGAACCACGGCCCAAAACGTTTGGGCACCCTGATCTAAATATTCCCTTTTAGTTTTCCCTCCTTTTAGCTCCTGACCTACCAATACCAGCCTCCTCCTGTATACCTCTTTCCCCCACTTCTCCCCAGCCCCACTCTCTCCCCTACGCCCAGAATGGACCTCTTCCTCCTCCTCAACCTGTAATCTCTTGAACAAAACTCCCCAACCTTCATCTCCCACATCAATTATTTTCAACATGTTCCCCCCCCCCCAAAAAAAGAGGAAATTCCCATTGACATCTTATCTTACATTTCCTTAATATTTCAGTTATAGGTTTCATCTCCCTTCTCCAAGAGATAATCTCATCACAGAAACCCTGATAAACCTGTACTTCTACTTTTAAGGCAAGGTCCAGATTTTCTCTTAGATATTTCTTTACTTGGTCTTTTTTTCAAACACTAACAAACCTAATAATCACGTCTCACGGCGGCTTATTCAATTTTTAGGGCCTATTCTATAAATTGATTCAACCTCAAATTTTCTGCACTAAACCTTCCTCCAACTTAAATGTTTTCAACCATCCCACCACACTATCTCATCAATTACCTTTTTTTTTTACTCTGGGAAAAATTTCTTCTTCTTCTGCCGTATCAGAATATTGGGGATCCTCATGGCGATCAGCCATGATGACTGTCCAGAGAATATAAGGCAGTGGCCTTTCACCTGCCTTCCGCATCACAGCATGACACCCATAGTACCACGGATCCAGTTCCATGAGTCACTTTCTGGTCCTGAGCCCTTTGGGCACGCAAAGTCTCCATCATCATCCCCAGGCCAGGATGGATGAAACTGCTGCCCTCCCTCAAGATGGAGTCAAGTGGGAGTATTTAATCCACTTGGGGACCGTCACCCTTCCTCAAGTGGTGACTGCAGTTGTTATCATTGTTAGGTTTTTAAGTAACTAATATTAGTTAATGGAAGAAATTTTAGTAGACTGAGACTTCAGAAATTGGTAGACCAAAGGGTAGACCAGCTCTCCGGACCTCATCCATAAGAAGTAACGTGAAACTGCCCTGTTTAGTCACCCTTTTATTGGAACACCTTCTCAGCACTAAGCCAGGTACGAGGACTAGCCTTGGGCCAGGCTGGGCCACTCACCTGCGTCCCACTGCCTCTCATAAGGTCTTCAGGAATCGTGTAGATCTGGTTCTCCATTTCCACCTTCTTGCTGCCATTGTCTGAGACTTTGACTCTCAGCACCCGGAAGTTGGTGCCCCCAAGATCCAAGGCCAGGAATTCTCCTTCCTCTGCAAGGGGATAAAGAAAGACTCCCAAAGGTGAGACACGTTTCGTTCATCCAGGTTAGGGCACCTGCGTAATCACAAAAAAGGGGCAGCCTTGCATTCAACAGTGGGTTGGATCCGGGTTTTAGATGGCCACGTAGGACAGGTAAGAGGAAATGTTAGGAGGGTTTACTTCTCAATGGTCCAAAGAAGGAGTGGATGGATGGATGGGTGGGTGGGTGGATGGATGTGGATGGGTGGGTGGGTGGATGGATGTGGATGGGAGGGTGGATGGATGGGTGGATGGATGGACGGACTAATGGATGGGTCAACAGACAGATAGATATGGATGGTTGGATGGAGTTGTTAAACTGTGTTGACTTTACATATTCATTTATTTAATTTATCCTAAAGCAGGGATGGCAAACCTTGGCACTCCATGTTTTCTTGGACTTCAATTCCCAGAAGCCCAAGTCAGCACTCCTACTGACTTGGCCTTCTGGGAAATGAGGTCCTAGAACATCTGGAGTGCCAAGGTTCACCATCACTGTCAAAGCATCACTCCAGAGGCCATTTCCAGCAGCCCTTTGAGTTACAACTGGAACAAACCACTGTGGACCTACAGGTCATTTTGGGCCACAGCCCCCAGAGTCTTCACCTTTGGTGATGCAACCAGGGTTGATGGGAATCCAAGGCCAAAAATATCAGGTGGGCCACCTTTGGCAGTCCACGGTTCTCAAGATCCACCCAGGCCATCCTGTCCCCATCCATCAACGAGGGAGCCAGAAAGAGGTGCCCACATTCATGGAAAGGCAGAACACTTGGCAGGTTCTTTGTTGGCCTCATAAAAATTGCATGCATGGAGTTCCAGGACATTTTGACAACAACAGTCAGATCAAAGCTATGGAAATAAGCTGCCTCAGTCGCTCAAAAAGAGCAGGTGTTACTGAATAAATCTTCTGGGAATGTGCCAACCTTTGCAAATGCCTTTGACTGCAGTTAGGAAGGAGGGGATGAAATCTGATTTGAGCTCTTTCAACGCCTGGTTGGTGGAACATGGAAGATCTTGGCTTTCTCTACGGCTTGGCGTCAGGAACTGCCTTCATCCCACCTGCCCAGGCGGCACCTGCTAGATCTTTCATCAGGTAGATGTGAACCGCCCCTCACTCGGTTCACAGCAGGAGAAAGTAGGCAGAAGGCCAGTGGGGAGAACGGAAGGACCCAGGGAATAAATGGATAAAGTACAAGAGAAATACAAGGGACTCGGGCAAGGGTGAGTGGGTTACACGCACACGCACGCAATTGTGATTCAAATGCTTTCTTCACACCAGACAGAGATTAGAATGCCTAAACATTTGCAAACACTGAAACAATCATTCGTACATCTTGCAGTTCTGCTTTTCTGTTGGAGAAAACTAAAAGAAAGACAATATTTGGGGAAATACACAAAAGCACAGAATGGCAACAAATTCACAAAAGCTTGTACAGCATTTCCAAACCATTTACCTACATCTACTCAACATGTCTACGCCCCAAAGGATTTGGGGTGAAGGGACTATCTGTTCCACGTTAATGCTTTCTTTACTCCATTTCTCTTCTCTTTCATTCCCTTCCTTCCTTCCTTCCTTCCATCAATCCATCCATCCGTTTGTGCTTTCCATCCATCAGTTAGTTAGTTAGTTAGTTAGTTTTCCTTCCTTCCATTGATTTCCTTCCTTCCTTCCATTGATTTCTTTCCTTCCTTCCATCCGTTTGTTCTTTCCATCCATCCATCCATCAGTTAGTTTGTTTGTTTGTTTCTTCCTTCCTTCGATTTCCTTCCTTCCTTCCATTGATTTCCTTCCTTCCTACCTTCATTCGCTAGTGGTCTCCCAAGGTCTGACGACAGGAGGGAAATGGCCCCTAGGACCCCCCAAAAAAGAAATGCCCACCCCGGCCTAACCAATCTCTCCTGGCCCTCCTACATTGGAACGTGGCCATTCTATTCTACAGAGTCCCTCCTTTTCCACTCACTCATCCCCACAATATCCAGCATTGGGGGAAATCAGGCGAGAAGCCACAGGTTCAGTCCCCAGCTGGTTTTCCTGCCTGGCACAGGGAACAGTCAGTGCCAAGCTCTGTGGATTGATGGGGGAAGCAAGAACCCGGCACAAGATAAGAGGGGCAACTCTTTCCATTTGCTTTAGCAAAAAAAAAAAAACTCTCTCTCTCTCTCTCTCTCACACACACACACTCACTCTCTCTCTCTCTCTCTACGCAGAGTTGGCTGGAGGCCACTCATCACCAGAAAGAGGAAGTTTACAGGAAACGTCTTGAAACAGGACATCTTTCAACCCATGATTTCCTGAGTGCCGGAAGGCCAGATTGCAAACTCTCAACCAACTCCTGCCCGCTCTTTCTTCCACATGGGACCCCGCCTACACTCAGCCTGACTCTGTGCTTTAGGGTCTGGCCTCCAGTGCTCTTTGTGTCCCAGTACGGAGCGAGCGCCAGCTCTTGCCAACCTGGCAGTTCAAAAGCAAGAAACTGCAAGTAGATAAATAGGGAGGGAAGGTAACAGCATTCTGTACGCTCCAGTGTCTAGTCATGGCTGCCACATGTCCATGGAAATGTCTACAGACAGCGCTGACTCTTTGGCTGTAAACAGAAATGAGCACTGGACCCTAGAGTCAGATACGACTGGCTTTTGAGTAAGGGCGACCTTGACCTTTATTACTATCTGTGCCATCCCTTGTTTAAAAATCACCTCCACCACCAGAGAAGAGAACAAAAGACACCGAAAGCCCTGGGTGGGGAAACTGGGGAAAGAGCTTTCCCGGTGCCTGAACAACAAATAAAATAATAATAATAATAAAGGGTGGGATACTGCAGCGTCAAAAGTGGATTTCGGAAATGAAAACACTCCAATGCAGTGACTATTTAGTGCACTGCAGGTGGGGAGTCACATTTCAGCCCAAAAGTGTCCTTTGTCTCCTGGATAACAACTCCCATCTGCCACAGCCAATGTGGCTCATGCTCAGGGATAATGGGACTTAGAGCCCAAAGCATTTTAAGGATCCCATGTGGAGGAAGGCTGCAGAGGCAATAGCTGTTCCCTTGCCTTGAAATGTGAAAAAGGATAGATTTTGCTGGGAATATTTATTTTTAATGTCTCCCGTTGGAAAACTATTAGGCCAAGGGTTGCCAATCTTTTCAACCCGGGGACCATTGGGTCACACTCCCTCAGTCCGCTTCAAGGGCAGGACGGCCATTCTGCCCTGCCTGCACGATGGGGGTGGCCATTTTGCCCCAACAATTTTGTTTCTTGGATGCCCTTGGAGGGGTGGGGGGCATATGAAATGGCACCGGAGGCCAGATCCAGCCCATGGGCCTTAGGATGGGACCCCCTGTATTAGACTAAGGGAAATATAGTTTTGAATAAATAAATAAATAAATGACAGACAAATTGGAATCATCGTATGTGACCCATTGGACGCCGTGGGAACCAAACCTCTCAAACTATTTCCCACTCTCTGGAAATTGTCTTGCGTCTCTCCCGTTTGGAATGAGGGCCCAAGCCAAGCCACAGCCGAAAGCAAAGAGGTTTTGCTTTTTTTAAAAGCAGGACCCAAAGAATTGACATGGTTCCTTGTTAGGAAAATGGCCGCCTGTGTTGACCATTTCAAGTCACGAGGGAGAAAGCCACTCCGCCACATTTACACATTTCCTGGAGCCAGACGTGGCACACTGGGACACAGCGTGAGAGCCAGCCGAAGCCCAGGTACAAGTGAGTACCTGCCCCCTCCTCCTCTTTGCTCCTCCATGTCCTTTACCTGTTCCATCAGGCGTAGACCTCACAAAGGTGGGCAGCATCTTCACCGCAGCGGTGGGGTTGGTGTCGGCGCCGAGGCCTTTCTCCATTTCCGTCCGGAAGCGGGACGAGACTTCCTGCAGGGTTTCATCGGAAAGCCGCATGTGATACAGGTACTTGTCGATCTAGTGGGAAAGAAAGCAACCAACGTGGATATTGGGTACTGACAGTGAACTAGAGCAGGGGTGCCCAAACCACAGCCCGTGGGCTGGATCTGGCCCCCAGTGCCAATTCATTCAGCCCACGCCGCCCTCACCGCTCCAGGAAGCGGAAGTAAAATGTGCCTAAACAAACAGAGATTAGTACATTGTGGTCAACTACAAATGGGCAGTATGGAATAAATACATTTGTCCAAGAGCACTGCAGAGGTGCAATTCGAACTCATAACCCAGCATCCACCCTCTCTAGGTGACAGGAAGGGAAGAGACTACAAGACTGCACTTGCTGGCCTACAAGGAGGTTTTGCAAGGGCAGAAAAGAGTAAAAAGCCCCTTCCTCGCGAGTAGGTGACAGATCAAAAGCCTTCCCGTTCCACCTTCTCCCTTCTTGGCGTGGGCCCAGAAGTCAAGGTAGCCTCATCAATATCCAAGATTTCTAAGCCAAAACAGAGATAGAGAGATTGCCAGCTTCCAACCTTTGGGAACACTAGCTTAATGGCCTGGCAATTAGCAAAATTAAGACACAATTGAGTGAAATTACACATCTAAAGAGCATTATTGGGGCTATGGCCGGTGGAGAGCCAGAGCCCTGTCTGGCTCTCTGATCGCGCCAGTTGACCTGTTTGTGCATGGAATGGTTGGGAAATGAAGTCCAAGAACACCTAGAGTGCCAAGGTTGGCCATCGTTGACTGTGTACCACCACACCAGGAGGGAAAGGGGAACACAGAAGAGAGATGCAGTGTAGTGAACAGAGGAGACCCATGAGAAAGTGTTGTGGAGGGAAAGCAAAGGCTATTAAGATTGCACAGAAATATCTGGGATAAAATTATGTTATTCTATTGTAGTAAAACCCAACCAACCATCAAACTTTCAAGACAATCAGATTTTCTTGGGCATAAACATTAAGAGATTACAGGGGGGCCCTTGGGGGGGGGGGAAATCTGTGAATAATTAACCCCCAGTAAAACTTGCTGGTCTTCAAAGTGGCTCAGGACCTCCTTAAAAGGAAACAGGCTTAGAGTTTATAGTTGTATAAAAGTGTCTGTAATTACACAGGAGTAATTATAATTTAAAAGCCATCCAGGACAGAAATGCCCTGGAAAGGTCTTATTTTAAGCAGTAGTGAGGCTTTGTTTTCACAGAAGAGAAATGTGTCTTGGGAGGAGTAAAGACTCCCCAGATAGGAGAGGAGAAATATGTACGGCAGGGCTTCCCAAACTACGGCCCGTGGGCCGGATCCACCTGGACACCAATTCATCCGGCCCACACCACCCTTGTCGCTCCCAGCAGAAGTAAAATGCACAAGTGTGTTTTACTTCTGGGAGCGACGAGGGTGGCATGGGCCGGTTGAACTGGTGTTGTGGCGGATCTGGCCCCCCTGGCTGTAGTTTGGGCACCCCTGAACCATGTGATCAGCCCGTGGCCTGAAAAGTTTAGGCACCCCTGATGTAGGGTTTGCAGAATCCAGCCATGACCAGAGGCTTTCAGGAAGGACAATCTGAGAGATAAGAGGCAAAACATGTCTCATTTCTGATCCAGGTTCCCATTCTAGGCCGGTTCTCCGCTTGGGAGATCCGCATCCGGTTCCTACCTGCAAGGGAGGTGGCACTTTCAGGGGTGGCTGGGAGGGAACTTGAATCGCCTTTCCCTGCCAGTTTCGAGGAAGGAAATGTTTGCACCTGGGCAAACCCCCTGAGCCTGCCAACTACACAAACACAAGGCACAGCTGGGGGAAACAACCACAGGGCACAGAAAGAGGAGCCAGATCCTCTGAAAAGTGGGCCATGTAGACCACATGGGAAATGGAAGCCACGCCTTTCCCCAGCGTGGAAAGGGAATCTTTCTCTTTTTCTGTAAGCCGCCTAGAGTCAGGTTCCCCTGATTGGGGCGGGATAATAAATCTAAATAAATAATTGCCACGTCCAGCTTCGAAAGCAGGGCAAAATGCTGCCTGTCTCCTCTTTTGGCAAACCTGTTTACAAGCCCGTGTCCAGAACTGCTAACCGCAGCTTTGCTGAGAGATTAAAACCTTTCCTGAGACCACTTGGGTTTTCCTTTACGTACACCTGGGGTGTGCAAACTATGGCCTGTGGGCTGGATCTGGCCAATGATGTCAATTCATCCGGCCCACACCACCCTCATCACTTCTAGGCCAGTGATGTCAATTCATCTGGCCCACACCACCCTCGTCGCTTCTAGGAGCGACAAGGGCGGCGTGGGGCCAGATGAATTGGTGTCGTTAGCCAGATCCAGCCCACGGGCTGTAGTTTGGACACCCCCGGTTTAAGCAGAGAAAATACCAGCATTAAAATCCATCTCATCCTGTTGCAAAACAGATGGCAAGGTGTGTTTTACTTCCGGTGGGAGGAACCACATGACCGGCCCACTGAACCACGTGACTGGCCCCCAGCCCGAAAAGTTTGGGCACCCCTGATGTACACAGAAAGGCCAGTGAGGGAAGGAAGCAACACCAGGTACTCTGAGCGCCTCAGGACTTCTTTACTTTGACATTTTGTTTGGTAAGGCAGAAGGCGGGGGCAGAGGCGTGTCTGCTTGTGGGAAGCCAGACCGTTTCCTGGAAAGTCTCCTCCCGTCATTATGAGCCTCACAAGTATGTGGAATGCCACAGATCTCTTAAAGATGCTGCTGCCAGCCTTGGAGCGCTGCCACGTCATGCTCATGTATCTCTCCCCCCCACCCCTGCCACCGCCCGGGGCTTCTGCTCGGCTCCTCCTTAAGGAGACATTTTTATCCCAGGCCCCTTCATGCTCCGGGAGATTTTTGGAAGCTGAGCTCATGTGAAATGGATGGGAATCCCACATGAGCACATGCAGGTTAAATGGCCAAGCTTCAGGGAGGAGAGAATGCCTGTTTCAAATTACTTTAACATTTCAAAAGGTAGCAAGCTTCAGGCGAACGTGGCATGGGATACGTAGTCCCAGCCAGGCTTATTCTTAGATGTAAAAAAGGGAAATAGCACCAAAAAAAACCACCAGTATTTTTGTCATTTAGAAGCAGGAAAACCAGGCTCTTTGTAGAGCACCTGTTTGCAGTTGGAAGCCCACAAATCAATGTCTGAGACAGTAGAAAGGTCTGAGAGGCAAAGCCGCGTGTGAATGGAAAAACTCCTGGCCTTCCTTTCCCTGAAGGGAAAGAGTAATTAAGAGAAGTAACGAGGCACTCCTAGTCCCTCTTGGTTGCAAGCAAGCCTTTGCAGGTCAACAGGGGAGGACAAGGCGGCCCATTGGGGATTATGCAACGGGATGAAAGGCTCAACGGCAAGTAGTTCATTCCGAGGGGCTTCCCTTCCAACACTGGTGGGAGTTTGCAAAAGTCTGGGCAAGAAACAAAAAATGTGGCAGGCAAGGTAGAGAAATGCTCCCACCCAAACCTCTCTCATACCCCTTTAGGAGAGGGGTGCCCAAACTACGGCCTGTGGGCCGGATCCAGCCCCTGACACCAATTCAACGGGCGCCTTTTGCTTCCACTTCTGGGAGCGACAAGGGCTTCGCGGGCTGGATGAATTGGCGTCGGGGAGCGCAGAGACAGAAATGGATCTGTTCTTTTTAGGATTCATTTGCTCTCAGCCGGACTCCCTCGTGGGGGGAATTTTTGAGAACGAGCCTTGAGTTTATTAAACAAAAGTCACAAGTCAAGAAATGCAACAAAATAGAGAAACTTCAAGCATTTGACTTTGTGGGAGAGTTTTTCAGACGGAAATAATGGGAAAATACCTTTGCTGAGCCTTGCTACATTTATTATGTTCTCATGCACAGAAGAGCATTAATCTAAAAAAAAAAGCTCCATTTGCTGTTTAAACAACAACAACAACAAAATAGAGCTATTTTCAAAGCAACTTTTTGAAAAGAGGAAATAAAGGCAGTTAATACAACTTTCTGCTCCTTCCTTTCTTGGCTCAGAGCACTGAACTATGTTTACACTTTCATGCTGGCTAGGAAGAAACAATTCAAAAGATTAAACAAACAACTAAGCACTGATGATTGGGGGGGGGGGATGTCCTTAGACTAAACAAGCCACCTGGTGTTGCTACACCCCAAGCACTGGCTCTTTTGTGTGGACTGACCCAGGAAAGAGCAGGCCGCAAATGTTAAAGTCCGGATAAATGCAGGGACCGCAGTGGCTCAAGTGGTTAAGACACTGAACTTGAACACTGGAAGGTCAGAGTTTGATTCTTCAGTACTGCACGATGGAGTGGAGTGAGCTCCCGTCTCTGTCCCAGCTCCTGCCAAACTAGCAGTTCAAAAGCAAGAAATTGCAATTAGATAAATAGGGACCACTTTGGTGGGAAGGTAAATAGAATTCTGTGCACTCTGGTGTCTAGTCATACCTGCCACATGTCCTTGGGGGGGAAGGTATCTAGTCATGCCTGCCACATGACCACAGAAATGTCCGCAGATGCAGACAGCGCTGGCTCTTTGGCTGTGAACAGAGATGAGCACTGAACCCTAGAGTTGGATACAACTGGCTTTTGAGCAAAGGTGACCTTGACTTTTACTATCCAGTCCATCCTTTATGTTGCTCAAAGCAGCTGATATGAATCTCATCGCTCCTGGAAGTAAAGAGAAGTAAAACGCATTTTACTTCCACTTCCGGGAGCGACGTGGGTAGCACAGGCTAGATGAATTGGCACCAGGGGCCAGATATGGCCCATGGGACATAGTTTGGGCACCCCTGGTTTAAGCAGAGAAAATGTCAGCTTAAAATCTATCTCATCCTGTTGCAAAACAGATGGCAAGGTATGTTTTACTTCCGGTGGGAGGAACCACATGACCGGCCCGCTAAACCACCGTGATCGGCCTGCAGCCCAAAAATTTTGGGCACCCCTGTATTAAGCTTCTCCTTCTCTAATGAGAGGGAGTGGATGTCAAGGCTAGGCTCATCCTCGTCCTTTGCTGCTCTTAACCAAGACTTCCTTACAATTGCCCTGAGATCACATCACGCCTTTGTGTCCATTTGTTATTTCTCGTACCAAGGTCACAAACCAAGATGTGCTTGTACTGTACGAAGGGAAGGATGTTAAGAGGGGCGGCAGTGTTGCCATCTCTTCCACCCAACCTCTGTTTGGAGAGGAACGAAAACTATTCGCACCTGCATGTTGCAGAACATCCACCTTCTCAAGCACATGCACACAAGCGGAGTTTGACTAAGGATCAGAAGGCCAATAGAGGAAGCGGATTAAGGAGGAAACGGCTGAAGTCTAGGGTTTTTAAGGCTGCTCCTTACCCTTTAAAAAAGGGGAAAGGGGTTTATTGAGTTCTAATCTTGCCCCCCCAATGGCAAAAGTCCCCCCCCCCAGCCGCATACAGCCCTTTGGGTTGAACATCACAGGAACCTGCTTTAAAAGTACACTGAGCTGAAGTCACTCTTCAGGCTCTCCGTGCCAATAAAGCCACGTTTTCCCATCCTTTGGTTTGTGGACTCCAATTCTCAGAAGCCCAAGTCAGTTCCCCAAAGCACGGATCAGCCAATGGATTGACTGACTGAGGCTCCTGGGAATTGGGAGTCCAAGAACCAAAAGTTAGGAAACACTGCTCTTTGAATCCACACGAATGGGTTTACTGGTGTGCAGTAAACCCATTTGTGTGGATTCACAAAAGGAGTGTTTTCCCACCCTTTGGTTCTTGGACTCCCATTCGCAGGAGCCTTAGTCAATGCCCCAAAGCACTGATCAGTCGATGGACCGACTGAGGCTTCTGGGGATTGAGATCCATCCATGGGAAAATGGGCCCCACATTGGCAGCCCCTGGGCCAAAGGAATCCTTTTCACCTCAGCCAAGGGGAGACCCTGAGGCACATCGTACACTGAGTGCCTCTGGGCACCCCAGCAGCATGGGGACAGAGAGGGTGGTGGGACTTCCATGCTCCCCTTTCCAACGTGTCTCCTAGGGACATCTGGGCAGCCCCAGGCCAGCTGTGACAGAGCCACTAAGAGTGTCAGATTAAGGACACTGTCCAAGGACACTGTCCAAGTCAACTTACAATGGCCCTAAAAGAGGTCTCAAGCAGTGGCTGATGGATCAGGCGGTGGGTTACTATTGTGCCCCCCCAGCCAACGTGTGCCCAGAACTGGGATTTGAACCTGGGTCTCTTGTGTCAGTTTGCTGGTCTATCTTGAGGTTTAGCCTCAGGCGGCAAGAGGAACTGAGTGGGCCTCCCTACAGCCAACATAACTCTCTGGTGGGGAGCTCCATTTGAACCAGGCTTCAGCCAGGTCTCTCCTGGGCTTGCCTTCTGGCCATTTTTTCCATGCCTGGGCGGCCAGAGTAGGAAAGTCCGGCCGGACACAAGGGACAAAGGCTTTGCCCACCTGCCATGCCGGGATGTTCTTCCCCGGCCCACTCAGTGGGTGCTTCTGGAAGGAGTGCTTTGAACCTCAGCCCTGGCACGGCCCCAAAGGAGTCACCTGGCTACTTACGGGATGGCTACAAGCTGTTCTACGCACACACACACACACACATACACACACACACATGTGCACACTCCGGTTGCCACAAGCCTCCACACGCTGAGCCCAAGGCGACCTGAACCGCCCCTCCCACGGAGGCCTCCCGGAGAAGACTGGACCCCCAGGGGCCCCTGCAAGGCCCACCCAAGGGCAACGGCAGCAGCAATGGCCAGCGAAGCAGAAGGGGGGGCAGCAGAGATGCCCAGGGCTGCCGCACCCCCCAGCTCCCATGTGCATCACTGCCAAGGAAAAAGAGGTCAGGATGCGGAGAGGCAGCCTTTGCTTTGGGAAGGGGCTCCCCCCACTCAGGGCGACCTGATCACACTTTGACACCCACCCACCCAGGTTGACCTGGAAGCCCAAGAGGCTTCTTCCCCAGGGCACTCTTTCTGGTATCCTCTCAGTCGGTTGGTCGGAGAAGGCCTCCTGCCACAAGGAAAGGCTGAGGTTTAGAGTGGCTACAGTTGCCAAGTTGGGGGGGGGGGGATGATGTTGAGCTTTCCTGCTTCTCACCCCCTCCCCCTTTTATAATGTCCCCCAAGACTTCTGAAGGTCTGGAGTGCCTTTATTTCATTATCCCTCCTTCTTTTCTCCCTTCCTTCCACTCATCATCTTCCCTTCCTTCCTTCTCTCTTCCTTCCTTCCCTCCCTCCATCTCTTCCTTCCTTCCTCTTTCCTTCTCTTTCTCCCTTCCTTCCCTCCTCCACCTCCCCTCTTTCTCCCTTCTTTCCATCCACCCATCCTTTTTCTTTCCTTCCCTCTTCTCTCCTTCCTCTATTTCTTTCTCCCTCCCTTCTTCTCTTCCTTCCTCCCTTCCCTCCATCTCTTCCTTCCTTCATCTTTCCTTCTCTTTCTCCCTTCCTTCTCTCCTCTTTCTCCCTTCCTTCCATACACCCATCCTTTTTCTTTCCTTCCCTCTTCTCTCCTTCCTCTATTTCTTTCTCCCTCCCTTCTTCTCTTCCTTCCTCCCTTCCCTCCATCTCTTCCTTCCTTCATCTTTCCTTCTCTTTCTCCCTTCCTTCTCTCCTCTTTCTCCCTTCCTTCCATACACCCATCCTTTTTCCTTCCTTCCCTCTTCTCTCCTTCCTCGATTTCTTTTTCCCTCCCTTCTTCTCTCCTCTTCCTCCCTTCCTTCTGTCTGTGGCCCAACCCAGCCCTCTGCCTTGGCCCGGGGCCATGAGCCGCGGATTCCCCAATTTCCAAAGGCCTCTTTGTCTCTCTCTCCCCCCCCCCCCTTCTCTCTCTCGGACCCCTCCTCGACCCCTCCCCGCTTTCCCATCCGGCTTTCTCCGACCCAGGCGAGACTCTCGTAGGAAGAAGCAGCCGCGCAGGGCGAAAGGGCTGCTTCCCTCCCGGCAGGGCTGAAACTTTCCCGGGACTGGAGCCGCCTCTCGAGTCCAGAGCGATTCAAGGTTAGGCTTGTTGGGGGGGGGGGGGAGAGAGACGCGCTTCTTCTTCTTCCTCCCTCCTCTTCCTCCCCCCCCCCCATTCAGGCCGGAAAGGGGAAAGAGAAGTCGCCCCCACGTCGCACGTGGAAGATGGAGCCGGCTTCCCCGGAGTCTCACACTCACACACACCGAGTCTCGGAACGGATCAGGTCCCCCCTCCCCGTTTCCTCTGCACAGCCCAGTAGGGGTCCGAAGCCACCGACTCCCCCCCCCCCCCAAGATGGGAAGGCTATATGAGGAGGGGGAGTTTATTTAGGGCCACGCCGGGCTCATCCGCTCCGCCAGCACGCCTCGCGAGTAGGTTGGGCTGCAATCCGGAGCGTAGAGGTGGATCGGGCCCTCCTCTCCCCCCCCCCCCCGAGTTTCCTGGACAGCGGCTTCCAAGAGGCGCTTCCTCCGCTACCTACTCCGGGGAGACCAGACCCGGGGGGGGGGGGCCGTGTGAGGAAGGCTGGGCTCTGGCTCTGGCCACTCCGGTCTCCACGTGCTCTCACTGAAACACAACACCCCCCCCAAAAAAAAAAAGAGTCCCCCGGCGATCTCTCTCCCCCCCCCCCCGCGGCCAACTCACCCGCTGGATTTGGTTGTGGTGGAGTTCGGTGAACAAGTACGCCAGTAAGTGGGAGGCGATCATGGCGGGCAAGCGATGAGCCCGACGGACGAGGCTCCACGAGGCGGGTCGACCCGGCCGGGCTCCCAAACGAAGTGGCGTCGGATCTACGGGTCAGGCGCTGCCCCCATCCTCCTCCTCCTCCTCCTCCTGGGGCCGGATCCGGCGTGATGCGCCCGCCCCGCTCCGACGCCTCCCATTGGCCCCGACGGGAGGGTGTGGAAGCCGCGGCCCCGCCGGAGGAGGAGGAGGAGGAGGAAACCGCCGGCTCGAAAGAAAGGGCGCCTCTGGGCACGTGCAGAGAGGGCTACAAGCCGAATCACAGCCACCCAGGCCCGTCAGCGGAGGGAGGGACCCTTGAGGTTGACCCACGGACGGACAGACAGTCAGACAGACAAAGCCCTGGCAATGCCACTTCTCTCCCACCTCTTCTCTGGGCAGTTGCCAAGTTAATTAGCAATTAGCATTTTGTTGCCTCCATTAACATGCTGGGTCCTCATTGGACCGGCCTTGGAAGGATGGCGGAGGCGACTTTGTCTCCCGTCGGGACCGAACCCACAACGCTCTGGCTGCAGGACAGCACTTTCACCAGCCGCACGGGGCTCCTCGCTGGGCTGAGCAAGCCCGTGGATTGGGTGTGTGTGCCTTTTTTGGCCCTGCCAACTCGGGCTAGGGTGGCGATGATGGACTCTGTAGTCCCGCGTTGGCCCCGACGGGAGGGGGTGGGAGCCACAGGAGGAGGAAGCCGCCCGGGCCCGAAAGAGCGCTTCTGAGAACGTGCAGAGGGCCCCGAGCGTTTCTCTCTCGGTGCCTCTCCAACCCAGAGGGGGTGAGTTACTTTTTGGGGAGGTATCCCCTGACTATCAGCACGGGCTGGACTGTGGGCGATGGGCCTTGTAGTCCCCGCAAGGCTTAAAGAGCGCCTCCTTTCCCGGCCGGGCAAGAGTCGCACGTGGACACGCAAGCGGCCCGGGTTGAGCTGAGGACCCGAAGCGCCGCCTGCGCCACGCCTCGCCGGGCCCTCCTTCCTTCCTGATGAGGATGATGCTTGAGGCGGATGATGCTGCCGCCCAGCTGCTGCCCAGGGAAGGGCGGGGGGGGGAGAGAGAGAGCTGGCTGGCTGGCGAGCGTGCCGCCTCGCACGGCGCTCCGCTAAGCCGAGAAGCGCCGCCTTCCCTCCAGGAGGAGCGAGCGAACGGCATGGGCGCCTCTGAGCATGCGAAGAGGGCCTGACGGCGCCGGGCAGGAGGAGGAAAGACGAGGCAGGCGCCGGGCTCTTCTCGGGCTCCTTCCGTCAGACTCGGGCAGGGAGGGAGACATTTTAACAGTTTTTTGGGGGGATGGCTTTGGGGGGGGGGGCACCCAATACCCAGACTGCCATTGTGAGGAATTCTGGAACCTGTAGTCCAGGGGTGCCCAAACTTTTCGGGCCGTGGGCCGGTCATGTGGTTCAGTGGGCCAGTCACCTGGTTCCGGCCACTGGAAGCGGAAGTCAAACGCACCTTGCCATCTGTTTTGCAACAGGATGAGATAGATGTTAAGCTGCCACTTTCTCTACTTAAACCAGGGGTGCCCACAGTATGATCTGGGCCCCGACTCCAGTTCATCCGGCCCACACCGCCCTCATCGCTCCCGGAAGTGGAAGTAAAACTTCCAGGCACAGTTTACTTCCACTTCTGGAAGCGACAAGGGCAGCATGAACCAGATGAATTAGAGTAAGGGGCCAGATTTGGCCCACAGGCCATAGTTTGGGCACCCCTACTGTAATCCAAAAGAGAGGTAACTTTCCTCATTTATCCCTTTGTCTCCTAGCCTTGGGGCCATTGCTTTGACTTAGGCTTCCTCTCCTTTTGTGAGGCTAGCTGGCCTGCCCTGGCCAGGGGCTTCTCCGGCCCTGGGCTGGGCCAGAATCGCTGCTGGAAACCCATGTTTTTGAAAGGGTTGCCCTGTTAGTCTGAGTTTCAAGCAGATCAGAGAGGGAACGAAATGGCAGCCTAAATTCTCTCTCGTCCTGTTGCAAAACAGATGGCAAGGCGCGTTTCACTTCGACTTCAAGTGGGAGGAACCCCGACAACCGGCCCACTGAACCACACAACTGGTCCACAGTCCAATCCGTTTGGGCACCCCTGGGTTCTAATTTTGTTACTGCTTTCCATGTGGTTCCTTTTAACATTTTCACCAGAGTGGCAAGGTAGTCTTGTGTGTGTGTGTGAGACAGGAGGCCAGATCCAATCCCCGCTGCGCACCGCCTTATTTGCAAAAGGAGAAGGTCTCCGAGGGTTGACCTGAATTTCTGTCCTTCCTCTGAAAAGCTGGATTTTTATTCAAACCTGAAAAACAGGTTCCCTGCGCACAGCCCAGGTGAGTCATGGCAAGCAAGTGCCTTTGGAGCACATTTGCCTGGAGCATGAATTCCCTCTGGAGACAAGCCTAGAGAACTCCCATGTTCCAACCCTTTTCACTGCGGCAACAATGGCTGGGACAGAATGGCCTGCTTCACAAGGCTGTTGTGAAGATTATCAGAATGAGTACACAGAAGCATTCTAAAACAGGTCAAGGTCACCCTTGCTCGAAAGCCAGTCGTAGCCAACTCTAGGGTTCGGTGCTCATCTCTGTTTACAGCTCAAGAGCCAGCGCTGTCTGCGTTTGCAGACATTTTCCGTGCACATGTGTCAGGCAGGATTAGAATGCTATTACCTTTCCTGCTTAAGCGGTGCCTATTTACCTACTTGCAATTTCTTGCTTTCGAACTGCTAGGTTGGCAGGAGCTGGGACAGAGACAGGAGTGCAGTCCATGGTACAGTACTCGGGTCTCGAACTGCTGACCTGCCAACCTTCCAGTTCAGCATCTTAGCCACTGCAGTCCCTATTCTAAAATAGCTTTCCCCAAAACAGAGATTTTTTTCCCCCGTGCGGTTGACCTGCAGCCTCTCTCCTGCCTAGCCCGGATGGCTACCTGGAAGGCACACATTTCGGCAAGGTTGCCCTACTGCGCTGGAGAGGTCAGGCCGTAAATTTTGAAGCAGAGAGCAGGGAGTATTTGTCCATCCAGCCCAAATTGTTTTGCCAGCTCTGGGGGTTGACCAAAAACCCCCCCACCAAATTCTCCTCCTGGGAATGTGGTTAAACTCTGACTTAAGAAACAAAATGAACTGAAAAGTTTCCTTAACTCTACAGAGATGTGCAAATCTCCCTCTTTCTCTCCCTTCTCTGTATTTGCATGTTGGGAAATTCCACTTAGAAGCTGGACTGGAACCAGAATTCCACCCCACCCCTTCTTCCCCAGCTTCTTCTGCACCACCAGCTGTTCAGGGCTGGTGCCCAGCTGGAGTGGCAAGCATGGTTTAATTCAGGGGTGCCCAGACTTTTTGGGCCACGGGCCGATCACATGGTTTCAACAGGCCAGTCATGCGGTTCAGTGGGCCAGCCACGTGGTTCCTCCCACCGGAAGCAGAAGTAAAACACGCCTTGCCATCTGCAACAGGATGAGATAGATTTTAAGCTGCCATTTTCTCTGCTTAAACCAGGGTTGCCCAAACTACGGCCCATGGGCTGGATCCGGCCCTCGACACCAATTCATCCAGCCTGCACTGCCCTTGCGGCTCCCGGAAGCGGAAGTAAAATGACTAAGGCAGCGTGGGCCAGATTAATTGGTGCCAGGGGCCGGATCTGGCCCATGGGCTGTAGTTTGGCACCCCTGTTCTAAAGCATCTCAAGGCTGCTGCCCACAAAGTGGTCTCCATGGCTTAGCAATGGGGTCACCGTCACAAAGGAAGTGGGGCTCTAATGGTAGATCTCTGCGTGATCTGGAACGTGAGCATCGCCACGGCCGGCTGTTGCGGCCCAAGGCATCTCGTGAAGCGCTCTGTCTCTCCCTCTGCTCCAGATGCTGCTGGAAAGGTTCACAGCAGGACACCGGGGGTGGGGGGCCCTGCCACGGGTGTCATAGCCTCCCATTCAGACTCCTCATTGCCTCTGGTACTCGGAAGTCACACACAACCATCCTGGCTCGCCTCCGCCATTGGCTGTGCATCAGAACAAGGTCCCTGGCTCTCCATTGTGTAACTTATCAAGGGCAAAATGGCTGCCACCTCAAGCAAACGGACCTCCCAGCCACTTAAGGAAAGTATGTACAGTGGTGGGCTCCAAAAGTTTTTACTACCACACTGTGGGTGTGGCCTGGTGGACATGGGCAGGGGAAGGCAATTAGTAAAAGGTCAAGGACACCCTTGCTCAAAAGCCCCGTTGTAACTGACTCTAGGGTTCGGTGCTCATCTCTGTTTATAGCCAAAGAGCCAGCACTGTCTGCGTCTGCAGACGTTGCCATGGACATGTGGCAGGCATGCCTAGACACCGGAGTGCACGGAATGCTGTTTCCCTTCCCACCGAAGTGGTACCTATTTATTTACTTGCAAGTTCTTGCTTTCGAACTGCTAGGTTGGCAGGAGCTGGGACAGAGACGGGAGCTCATCCCGTCATGCCGTACTCGGATCTCAAACTGCTGATTTGCCACCTTCCGGTCGTCAAGTTCTGCATCTTAACTACTAGTTGATAGATATATGATCCCTGCACAAAAGCATTCCTGAGCAAACAAAGCCTGTGGTTTGCTTCTTGCTGAGCAATCTCCAAATAAAAGATGAGTTTGCCTCTTGCAGAACTGGGGGGGGGGGGGGGGACCTCATGGGAAGATGGTCCCACCTCTTTCCTTGCTTAAGTCAGCTCCATTTGTAATGGCAAAGCTGCTTTTTCATCTATATCTTCCTTCGTAGGTGTCAGAGTGAGTTCCAGAGAGGCCTTCCCTTCATGGGGGGGGGGGGGGGGAGGTGTCATGTTGCAAATGAGATGTCTGGGGGTGGAAGCACCCAAGGTGAGAGCGGGCCATAAATAGCCACCGATTCAGCTGTCAATGTCACTCCCAAGGTTTGGGCTGCAGGGACTGAAACCAGTGGCTCCCGATCCCAGCCGGGAAAAGTCTCTCTGGACTTCCATCTATTCTATCTTCTCTCTGCAAAGGTATATGCCAAACAAAATACATCAGCCTTCGAGGTGCCACAAGACTCTGCTTTTGCTATAGCAGACCATGGGCTAAAAAACGAGGTGCCCAAACTATGGTCCGTGGGCCGTATCCAGCCCCTGATGCCAATTAGTCGGCCCATGCTGCCCCGTTGTTCCTGCATTTTACTTCCACTTCTGGGTGCGACAAGGGTGGCATGGGCCGAGTGAATTGGCATTGGGGGCCAGATCTGGCCCACAGGCCATAGTTTGGGCATCCCTGGTTTGAACAGAGAAAATTGCAGCTTAAAATCTATTTCATCCTGTTGCAAAACAGATTGCAAGGTGCGTTTTACTTCCATTTCTGGTGGGAGGAACCACATGACCGGCCCGCTGAACCACATGACCGGCCCACGGCCTAAAAAGTTTGGGTACCCCTGGATTACACTGACTCCTTTGCTTGAAAGCCAGCCATGTGCGATTCTAGAGTTCAGTTCTCATCTCTGTTTACAGTCAGCCAACAATGACTGCATCTGCAGTTGTTTCCGTGGCCATGTGGCAGCCATGAATAGACACCGGAGTGCTCAGAATTCTGTTACCTTTCCTGGTGAAGAGGCAGGTCAGCAACTCGAGACCCGAGTGCTGCACAACAGAGTACGCTCCCGTCCTCTGTCCCATCTCCTGCTAACCTAGCCGTTTGAGAGCAAGAAATTGCAAGTAGAGAATTAGATACAGTTGAGGCAAGAAAGGTCACAGTGTTCCATGTGCTTTGGCCTCTAGTCCTGCCTGCCACATAACCACAAAAATGGCTGCAGGTTGAGACAGATGAGCACCGAACCCTGGAGTCGGACATGTGGCAGGCATGTCTAGACACCGGAGTGCATGGAATGCTGTTTCCCTTTCCACCGAAGTGGTCCCTATTTATCTACTTACAATTTCTTGCTTTCAGAACTGCTAGGTCGGCAGGAGCTGGGACAGAGACAGGAACTCACTCCGCCATGGAGCACTCGGGTCTCAAATTGCTGACCTACTTCCGTCCAGTCAGCATCTTAACCCCTTGGGCCAGCGCAGTGCCTTGAAGCTCACCTATTACAAGAAGACTTTAGTCCCGAGACCTCCCTTCCTCTCTCCAACCTTTCCAGGCTTTAGGTCTACTGAACGGAACCCAAGATGTTCCCTGCCTGCCTTCCTCTCTCTTCCCGTCACAGGTCCAGATTGTAACCCTGGTGGGGGTGGAGGCCCTTTTCCAGGACTTCTTACACTAACAACAACAATGTCTTATTTAAGTGTCTGTGCCGGAAAGGTAGGTAAGAGTCTCGCACATTCCTGGGTGTCTGGAGAGTCACTTGGCATCGGTGCGTGGGAAGAAGCATCGTTTTGCAACAAGACCAATCCAGCCGTGACACTTCTTTGCACGCCAAACGCTCCGGGCAAAAGCCCAGGACATTCAGGGGCCACACCCGGCCCTTCTCCAAAGAAGAACATGACTTTGCCATAACCAAGGTGGAACCAACGTAGGGTAATCTTAATAGGGCTTTCCAGGTAAGTGAGATGGTGAACCTTGGCACTCCAGCTGTTCTCAGACTTCAATTCCCAGAAGCCCGAGCCTGTGTGAATCCACACGAATGGGTTTAAGTAAACCCATTCGTGTGGATACACAGGGGCTATGGGATTATCAAACTGCAGCCCGTGGGCCAGATGCGGCCCATGGCACCATTCCATGTGGGGCCCCACCATCACCACCCACACCAGGAAGTGCCATGTGGTGCCATATAGTGGTGGAAGAAGGGTAAAAATGTCTGTCCGGCCCGTAAAGCTGCCTGAGGGAGTGTGACCCAATGGCCCCCCGGCTTAAAAGGTTGAGAACTCCTGGGCTGATCTGTTCTCTGACACACAAGGAAATGAATGAAGGAAAAGGTGCAAAACTTTGGTCCACTCCCTGCCCAAGAGAAAGACTTCATTCTGTGCCTTGGAGTCCATGGGAGAATGCATGCATAAGAATGATTGTTCAGGGCAATCACATTTGCATATCGTTGGACTTGTTTATTTGCTTTCTGCCCATACCTCGGGAAGTTGCCCTGGGAGGCGGATGGCAAATAGGCTGAAGAACTACAACAGGATCGTCCCAAAGACGGCATCAACACATAACATCTGGGAAGCCATAGAAGGGAACAGGAGGTATTTGAAACCCTAGCTGAGCAACGTGGAGCTGCCGATAGCATCCAAGCTGCCGAAAAGCCATCGTCAGGAGAACATCCCATTAGCCACGAAGTAACACCTGGTTGGGTCCCTGGGGGTCACCTGACTTTCTGGACCAGGAAGAAGATGGGCTGTGGTTTGAACATCCCATGAGGAACCACCTGGCATTCTTCCTGGTGCTAGAAGTTGTCACAGTCATCCTCCAGATGTTTTTGACCAACATTTGTTCTACAGGGCTAGCACCTTGGGTCCAGCAAATTATCTCAGTTGAAATACACACACACACACCCTACTGTGTGTAAGTCAGGGTGGGTCACGCATTGCTTGGTAGAAATCACTGGACTCCAGCTGTTATGGTGAGGAAACAGTACTCTGTTCCCACAACATCTGGATGGTGACCCTTTGCCCATTGGTGGCTTCCATTCTCCTAGGAAATGGCTCTCCCTTTCTTCTCCTTTGGCCAGTGGCCTTTCTTGCATGAGGTTTTGTGGTCTGCTTGGATCAGTGATGCCCTCGGCTGACAGACTCAAAAAATGCTCCCTCGCCCACTGATCCAGAGGGAAGAGCATTTTTGCAAAAAACCAGGGGATGTGCTCTTGGGCAACGCGTTTCATCACAAGACCCAGATGCATTTTGCAAGGGGGGCATAACGCAACATTGCGGGTACGTTTGTGTCAACAAGCCTCCTGTATTCATTTTCATTCCCCAGCAGAAAAGGAACCAGAGGAAACTTGGGACGCCAGAGGGAGGGGAATGGCCAGCCTGGCAGCCCCAAGGACCCCCTGACCCACCCCAGAGTCACTTTCACAAGCATCCAGCAGAAAAAGAAGCAAAGGTCACCCAAGGGCAGCCTGTTGACTGCCAGGGCTGAAGCCAAGAAGCCCATTTCCCAGCACTGGCCTAGTGAAGTTTCTGCACATAAAAGCTCAAACCCAGTCCAGAACTGATAACCATTCAGCTGGGAGTCTCTTGCTTCTAAACCACCCACCCATACGTTAGGGGGAAATGTGGCTTTGTCTCAGCCTGAAGTGGCATTCTTAGCAATTGCATAATAATTACTGTTTCAGCTAATTAACAGGCAAGCAATTAAAGTATTCTTTGGGAAATCAACTTGTGTACTTGGCTCTAATCAAGAATCAAATAGAATTACTTGCAGCCAGGCCATCCATCCTCCTCTTTCTTTCTCTCTCTTTCATAAAAGCAACTCCAATTAGAAGCTGAGATACAGATGCCATTGACAAACCCCTTCTGCCACTTGAAGCCAAATTTGATTCAAGCAAATAATTCCAATTTTTTACCTCTCCCAAAGGTCTTTCCTCTTCATTTTAAAAACAAAAATGGAAATGACATATTTTGTCCTGTTTTTCTGCATCAAATTCTTCTTTTGTCTCTAGGTCAGACTTTAAACTGAGGAGTGTGAGTTTAGATTCATTGTTTTTAAAGCCCACCTATTGCATAATGAAGAGGAGAGTCATAAATGCATGTTCCTTGTAACCGTGGTGCTCGTGGCAAACCTCAGCCTTGATCTTATATAACTTACCAAAAATAAGTCAGAAACGTCCCGTCCCCCCCCCCCCCAAGAAGTGCCAGATGGCTAAACTTGTGTACAACATTACAACATTTCTTGGCTGAGACCAGACTCAAGTCTGGGCACTTCAAATCACACCTGGATCCAGGTTCTGCCAGAAAGCAGGACTGCTTAGACACCGACATTCCCTAGACCTGTGGTGGCAAACCTTGGCACTGCAGCTGTTCTTGGACTTCAGTTCCCAGAAGCCCAAGCCACCGCCACCGCCACCGCCCCCCCCCCCCCCCGTGAATCCACACGAATGGGTTTCTACATCCCTGCCCTAGACCTGCTTTCCAGGGGGGTCACATCCACACTGATAACCCACTTAGTCTTTTTATTTTTGCCCCTGTGGTCCATTAATATGAGGTACTCAATCAGACACGGCTGAAAGGTCTCCGGTTACCTCAGCCACGTGGAGTAGAGGACGGAGAGCCTGTATTTTTACCCCAGGTGCAAAATCTACACCTGCTCCAAGGTTGGAAATGTCATCCTATTGCAGTTTCCAGGATCCTCCAGTGAGCAAACCTGAAATTCCCTTTTCTAGGTAAAGGTAAAGGCCGCCCTTGCTCGAAAGCCAGCCGTGTCTGACTCTAGGGTTCAGTGCTCATCTCTGTCTATAGCCAAAGAGCCAGCACTGCATGCATCTGCAGACATTTCCAGGGACATGTGGCAGGGATGACTAGGCACCTGAGTGCACGGTACACTGTTTACCTTTCCCACCAAAGTGGTCCCTCTTTATCTACTTGCAATTTCTTGCTTTCAAACTGCTAGGTTGGCAGGAGCTGGGACAGAGACAGGAGCTCACTCCATCAAGCAGTACCTGGGAATCGAACTCTTAACATTCCAATCAGCAAGTTCAGCGTCTTAACCCCTTTTCTGTTGAGGTGGCTAAACTGTCTCAAGGAGGTTAGACACTGTTTCTCCAGAAAGCAGAAGTTTTGAAACCCCCGTGAATCCGGACCACACATTCAGCACTTGGTAGAAACACAGAGGGCTTTCCAAGCGCACATTTGCAATGCTTCTTTGAGAAAAGGCAGCCGTGTAGAACAATGTACAGCTGGACCACAGGAAGGTAACTCTGGTTTTTAAAGCATTATTATTCCCTGGGAATCTCTGTCCCCTACCACCAGCCTCAATTACGGTAGTTCACAACGCTGATCACTTTACATTCTTAGGCTGTCAAGTCAAAAAGGAGGCAACACAGCCGGACAATCTCCTCCAACATCTCCTAGCCTTGAGGGAAAGGCATATCAGGGCGCATATCAGGAGACAAATTTGCATCACAAACCCAGGTGGTGAAACAAGCGCCTCTTTAATTTAGACCAATTTCCCCACAAGCTGGAAGGAAGCCTCAGAAATCCAAGAAGTGGCCATTTAAAAAAAAGGGCATCAAGTGAAAATTAATTACAAACAAGACTAATTGATGTCCAAACTTCGGACTGATTGGCTATGCTAGACTTTATCATGAGATGGATGGATGGCATTTTTACCAAGCGATGTGATTCTGGTTTGGGAAAGGGAGTAATTTCCCCCCCTAGACCTGGGCAAAAAAGGTGACCCTGTGCTGGTCTTGGACCATAATAATGATTTGATTTGGAAAAGGATGAATTCCTCAGAGCAGGTCAAAAACGATCCTCTTTCTGTTTCTTCACGGGGAGTGAAAATGACATGCCTGTTGAGGCAACGTCGGATTCTTTTTGCAAAGGCAGGAGGGGGTTGTTTTAATTGAAGCCCAGTTTACTATTTCTCTACCCAAAAAGAGAAGAAAACTATGTATATATATAGAGAGAAAGGAAGGATTCCTAAGGATGCCATAGGTGGCCTCCTTACCTGTTGTACAGTTTCCCCATCTTTGGCTTCCAGGTCGCTCTCGGCCATCCCTTTCGGTCTTCTGAAAGTGACTCAGGATAACTGGTCCTCCTCCTCCTTGAGTGTGTCGAGTTCTTCTTCCTTCGAGGACCTGCTCAGGAAGGAGTGAGTGTGGAAAGTGAGTGTGAGACACACACACGCGCGCACGGAGGGAGGCCCAGCAACGTCAAGGCTGAGGTCACCGGCTGAGCGCTCCAGAGCAAGAAACACGGGGTTGGAAGAGGCAGCGGTCTACTAATCCTGGAACGATGAGTAGAGTTGGAAATAAATAATGCACTCCTTGGTTGAGGAAGGGAGAGCCTGCTTTTTAAACAAGCACTCTCAGGAGAAGGAGGATCGGGACCCAAGGTGGGTGGAGTTGGGAGTTTCCATGCCACCCTGCTCCGGACCAGGGCAGAGAAAGCTGGCCCTTGGGAGATGGAGGCGTCGTCTCTCTCTCTCTTTGAGCTGCGTGGAACTGCTTAGGGACAGTTGAACTGCAAAAGCCTCTAAACATGGGGGGGGGGGAGGACTTACAGCTCAGTCTTCGAGCACATGAACTCTGTGTCTGTGTGTGCTTAGGCACGCAAGCAAGCATGCAAACAGGCACTTTTCATAACACACACTGTCAAACCTATATCACAGGGGTGTTCAAACTACGGGCCGTGGGCCAGATCCAGGGCCCCCCCATGCAAATCCATCCAGCCCACACCACCCTCGTCACTCCCAGAGCACGTTTTACTTCCGCTTCCAGGAGCGACGAGGAGGCATGGGTCAGATGGATTGGTATCAGGGGTTGGATCTGGCCCATGGGCCGTAGTTTAAGCACCCCTGCTATATCAGATTATACTACTATGTCCGTGATGGCAAACCTTGGCACTCCAGCTGTTCTTGGACTTCAATTCCCAGAAGCCCAAATCTCTGGGAGTGGAGACTTGGGCTTCTGGGAATTGAAGTCCAAGAACACACCTAGAGTGCCCAGGTTCGCCATCACTGTACTACATGCCAAACACCACATTTCCAGCTGCTGCACAACAGCGTGGCAACACAACTTTACAAGTTCACAGTGGCACACACGGACACACAAGGAAGAGGAATGGAGATGCCTGTCATGTTGAACAAGCGACTCCCTAAGAACCAACACAGACTGATGGGTCTTATTTTTAGGAGTGTGTTGAAAGGGCGTCTATTTCTGCAGTGAAATTTAGCCTACGACACTTCCCGGTACTATGGATAGATAAATATAATATATTGGTTTTATGGCCAGCTGCCTGGCCCCGCTTGACAGCTTTCTTATTACCTAGTACACTTTCACAAGCTACGTGCACTGCTTTAGCGTTGTAGATGGCGACAATTCATAAAGAGCCATAGAAGTAACAGACCCAGTGCATAACCTGGGGGTCCTCCTGGACTCGCGACTACTGCTTGATGAGCAGGTGGCAGTCGTGGCCAGGAGGGCCTTTGCACAACTTCGTGTGATTCGCCAGTTACGCCCGCTCCTAGACCGGGAATCCTTGCTCATGATCACCCATGCTTTGGTCACCTCCAGACTTGATTACTGTAATGCGCTCTACATGGGGCTGCCCTTGGTGACCATTCGGAGGCTACAGCTGGTCCAGAATGCGGCTGCACGAGTAGTGTTGGGATGCGGGCATTATGCCTGTGCCTCATCGCTGTTGAGGGAGCTACACTGGCTTCCAGTTTGCCTCCGAGTGCAATTCAAGGTGCTGGTTATTACCTTTAAAGCCCTACATGGTAGTGGGCCAGGATACTTAAGAGTCCACATTATCCCAAGTACATCTGTCCGTCCCACCAGAGCGGACCGGAGAGGCTCTCTGGTTGTGCTATCGGCACACCTCTCTGGCACTAGAAGGAGGGCCTTCTCTGTGTCCGCTCCGGCCCTATGGAACCTCTTCCCAATAGAACTACGCCTGCAAACGGAGCTGCTGTCCTTCAGGAAAGGAGTAAAAACCTGGCTGGCAGGTCAGGTCTGGGGAATGGATGGATCAATTTCCCCAGCCAGCTGGATGGTTTGACACCCAGTGCCTCCTAGCTACAATGGCTAGTTTTTAATGTTAAGTTTTTAAGCTTCTTTTAAAACGTTTAATTTTTGAACTGGTTTTAAATTGTTGTCGATATGCTGATGTGTTGTGAATCGCCCTGGGTCCCTTCAGGGAGGAGGGCGATAGACAAATTTAAATAAATAAATTATTTCATTAGATTTATATCACTGCCCACTTGCCACAGCAACTCAGGGCGGCTTACAATCAACATAAAATAAATAAATAAGCAAGTCCTTCTTATTTCACTTTTATTTTTCTTGGCATAATCAATGGATGGGACTTAAGTACCCATGTCAGCAGTATAAATAAATAAATAAATATTCTGAATTGTGTTGTGTTTTCCAGTCCGGAATGCAAAGATGGAACTAGTAGAGCCAGATGGGAGGACGGCAACTGCATCGGAGTTCCTTGTTTCCAAAATAAACATGAGGCGGCTCCCCTGGGTTTGGTTGGCCAGATCTGGCACACCAATTTCCCAGCCACAAAGGTTTCATTTAGTGTCACTTTGGTTAATGGCCAATAAAAAGCCAGTCCTGGTTGGATGACAAAAAGACAGCAGGCCCAGATGATCACCAGGATTAGGGAAAATTTGCATTATGGAAGGAGGGAAATCCAGCCATCAGAATTTTTCTGGCTGGGTTCCTGGTTTGCCTTCCAGGAAAGGCCTCTCCCTCAGGTTTCATTCCGGTTCCCCTTTTGCAAAGGTTAGGAGAAATGTAAATACTGGTCCCATGAAGATAATTATCTGTGTGGGTGATTAGATAATTAGGGGAAGTGCCACCATTTCTTCCAGCCTCAAGAACGGGCGATTATGCACACACTTGCCCACGCACATTTGTACACACCCAAAATAGTGTGAGAGTCCTTATCTAAGCAGACCAAACTTATGACATGGGACTGTCTTCAACTGATGAGCTAAAGCAGTGATGGCCAACTTTGGGACTCCAGCTGTCCTTGGACTTCAATTCCCAGAAGCCCAAGCCTGCACACCTGCTGATCAGGGCTTCTGGGAAATGAAGTCCCAAGGACAGCTGGAGTGTCAACATTGGCCATCACTGCTCTAGGGGGTTCACAAAGGAAATAGCATTTTGGGCCCCAACAACACACCAAGTCCTCATTTTACCAACATCAGAAGGATGGAAGAGGCCGAGTCAACCTTGATCCCGGTCAGGATCGAAGTCACAATGTTTTGGCTGCCAAACAGCAGTTTAACCCCTGCACCACCCGGGCTCTTTCAGGAGAAGCCTTGCCAACAGTCATGGATGTGCGGTGGTGCTCTTACGCAAGTGTGTGTATGTGCATGTGCTGTTGGTCACATGTGCCTACGCATGGCACGGCAGTTCATTAAGAGAGTGCCCTCTAAAGCAGATAATCAGCTCTGGATCCCAGATGACAGGCCTGCTAATTCAGATCTCTCTCTCTCTCTCTCTCTCTCTTTCTCTCACTCACAGTCACTCACTCACTCACTCACTCAACTGGCTTCTCCATCCCCAGCCACAGGATGAGAGGGAAGTGATAGGAAGGAAGAGACCCAATGGCAATGGAAGGAAGATGTGGTGGCTGCATAGACTGCTTGTCTTTCCTGGCAACCCTCCAGCCTCCCTCCCTCCCTCCCTTTCCCATTCACTTTGCTTTGTACGTGATCTGAAGCACACAGGCGCGCGCACGCCAGGCGCTTCCCTTTCCCTGCGTGTAGCGAAAGGAGTAGTGATGCAAAGGAAAGAGGGTTTTAGATCGGGTGCCGTGACAGTGCGACATTAATTCTGCCAGACTGAGATTATATAGTGCGCCGTGACGGCAATCAGCCACAGTTACACAGGCATAAAAAAGGAAATTAAAAAGAGAGGGGTGGGTGTGTTCGTTATCCTGAAGTGACACCCCCCCCCTTTCCCTCAGCTAGAAATAAAACGTACAGCAAGATTTCCATGGCAGGTGCATGGCTGGGTTGTCATAAAGCCATAGACAGAGATGTGGCAGCATCTTCTATGGGTCCACCTTGGTAGCTGTGAATGGGGTTGAATCCAAGACTCTTCCACTTCCCTGAGATGCCCCCGGATTGGGTCCTTATTCATGGGGGTCAGCTTGCAATTGATCTAGGTAAAGGTAAAGTCCACCCTGAACCAATGATAGCCATGACCTCCATCATCTTGAAGCTTTGTCTGTTTCTGCCTTTCCCCAGTTTATTGGTTTGTAGCCCTTGTTCCTTGGGATCTGATTGAACCTGGCATCTAGTACTAAGATGCAGAATAATACCGATACACGTCTGCATTTTGAACCTGCTTTTTCCTTTGCAAACACACACGCTGGATGTCGATTATGCTGAGATAAAGCAGTCATTCCAGGACAAGGTTGACCCCAGGGAAGAAGGGCGGGAGAGGAGCCCCAGCGCTAAGCTAAGAGAATTCACGTGGTCCGCAGTGACGGCGACAGACGCTGGGGAGGAAATCTCATCTCAGTGGCAGCTTTCATGGCAAAGCAACCGTCCAACTCCAGCATCCATTTCTTTGGACTCTTTAAAATCCAAATATCAGAGCCAGCACAACACAAGAAGCCATATTCTCTCCTCTATCTCTCTCACACACATCATTCCCACATTCCCTTTGGAACGGGGGTGCCCAAACTTTTCGGGCCATGGGAAGGCCACACAGTTCAGCGGGCGGGTCATGCAGTTCCTCCCACCAGAAGCGGGAGTAAAATGTGCCTTGCAATCTATTTTGTAACAGGATGAGATTTGTAGCCTCCCCTTTTCTCTGCTTAAACCAGGGGTGCTCAAACTACGGTATGGCCCATGGGGCAGATCTGGCCCCTGACACCAATTCATCCAGCCCACGCCGCCCTTGCCGCTCCTGGAAACAGTAGTAAAATGTGCCTGTCATTTATTTATTTATTTATTTTTCATACTTCTATACATTTTACTTCCCCTTCCGGGAGCAATGAGGGTGGCGTGGACTGGATGAATTGGTGTTGGGGTCCAGATCTGGCCCATGAGTCATAGTTTGAGCACCCTGTTCTACAGGAAATTTGGGCACCCCTGCTTTGGAACAAGCATGTGCTTCTCAAAGTCACTCAGGTGACAACGAAAGCACATTGGATTCAGTGTTTTCTTCTTCTGTCAAAGGACAGTTCCATAAAAGAAGTCTGACCAGTGTCTTCCTCTCGCAGTGTTTCCATCCTCTGTGACAAAATGTCTCTCTGTGCAATCTCACTCCTTCTCATTCGCTACCAACCCTGCTACCAGTCTGGCCAGGCTATCCTGCTCTGGTCCTAGAGTAGACTCTACCGTAAGCACGGAGTGTCAGGTGGCGGTTAACTATCCTGACCACCCTAAGGACTCATGGCTTGGGTGGCAAAGTCCACGGGGAAGGGTGAAGGTCCCTAAATGGATTAAATCCCACTTGAATCCTTCTGGATGGAGGGCAGCAGCTTCATCCCTCCTGGTCTGGTGATGATGAGGAGGACTTTGTATGCCAAATGAGCTCAGGACCAGAAAGGGACTCATGGAAAGTGGTACAATGGGTGTCACACTGCGATGCGGAAGGCAGATGAAAGGCCGCGACATTCTATTGCTCCCAGGACAGTCTTCGTGGTTGATTGCCATGATGATCGCCAATATTCGGCATCGGATATGGCACCAGAAGAAGAAGAACCAACCCTCCTCTTTCACCTGGTCCAGGTATACTTGATGCCTGCCTTCTCTGGCTGGTTTGGGGCCACCTTGCACTGCCCGCCCTCCTTTGTTCCAGCCAGAAGGGCCACCCAAGCAATATTCTCCAAGCGGATGCCAAGCTCATCGTAAACCAACACCCCCAGGGCGCAGCACCTCCTTTGCCTGCCTGCCTTCTACACCCATTGCAAACCCCCCCACCCAAAAAAAATTTCCTTCCTGGTACATTAATTATAAGAAACACACTTTGAATGTAAAACAAGCTGCTCCTTCTTTTCAAAGACATCAGGACAGATAAACAGCAATTTAAGGTTCTGTGGCAGGAAGATTGAACAGAAGCGCCACGCCTGCCAACCAGCCTCTTCTTGGGGTTTCAAGCTACTGTAAATCCCTTCCCTGGACACAGAGCCATTCTCTAACTTCAACAAGGTTCGACTTTCTGGCACTCCTCTGGCATTCATCGGCACTGAACCGGCATTGAACTGGCGGGCCCTCAGATTCTCTCCTTTATTCCAAATCTGAGAACGCCTCCGTTGTTTTCTCAAGACTCTTCACGGCAAGATTTGCAGAAGGATTTGGGCTAACAGTGCAAATAAAGGTGGCTGGGTTTTGGCAAACCCACATGTACCAATCCTTCGACAGCAGGGGTGCCCAAACTTTTCAGGCCGCGGGCCGGCCACGTGGTTCCTCCCAGCGGAAGCAAAACACGCCTTGCAATCTGTTTTGCAACAGATCTGTTTTGATTTGATATGATGTGATTTGATTCATTCGATTTGCATGCCACCCACTCAGCATACGCCGACTCAGGGCGGCTCACAAAGACCACAACATATCTAACATTACAGTACGATAAAATGTAGCAATGCAACAAAAAATAACAATGCAATAAAATATAACAATACAATAAATGCAACAATGCAATAAAAAAAACAATACAATAAAAAGTAACAGTGCCATAAAAGGTAAAAAACCAACACATACATTGAGAAGTGTGGCAAAGGGGCCATCGTCTCCTGAACCAGCCCCCAGTCCCACCCCGCCCTGTCCCTCCTTCCTCAGGCCGGGTGGGTGAGGGGCCAGGGGTCAGAGCAACAGGGTGAGATAGATTTTAGGCTGCCATTTTCTCTGCTTAAACCAAGGGTGCCCAAACTACAGCCTGGGGGCTAGATCTGGCCCCTGACACTGATACATCCGGCCCACATCACCCTCACCGCTCCCAGAAGCGGAAGTAAAATGTGCCCATACCATTTTACTTCCCCTTCCCCAATGAGGGTGACGTGGACTGGATGAATTGGTGTTTGGGGTCCAGAACCGGCCCATGAGCCATAGTTTGAGCACCCTGTTCTACAGGAAATCTGTGAAAGAAGTTATTGTGAGCCCCTCCTTCCAACCTGCTCAAGCAAGTCCCAACGGCCGGGTAAGGTTGGCCCATTCCAGGCTCTTTGTTGCCCAACCTTGTCAAATGTGTTCTAGTCATGGTGTGGCAGGGCAAGAGGAAGGATTTGCTCTTGCCACACGGAGTAGAGCCACTTCCTCCTGGGGAACCTCCCCTGAGTAACTTGGGGATTTTCAGTGGGTTGGATGGCAGCCTTCTTTCGCTCCGTTTCATTTCCTCCTTAGTTCATGGGACTCACCTGATGTGCCATACCGGTGACTCACCTGGGCTTGGAAAGTTGGGCACGACTACGAGAGTGATTCCCCCTCATCCACATGCCACACTGTGTCTTCCTGAAAGCTCTGGATGTTGTGGGTGACTGTGGAACAACTCTTTAGAATGGCACTGCAGTCTCTTTACCAGAACAACGTCCTACTTGAGGTTTCTTCTTTTTCTTCTTCTTTCATGCTCCAGTCAAAGCCTGGACTGCCAAAACAAAGCCGCTTTCTTGACTTTGCCGTTGGCCAAACTCAAGTCCCCACCAGTGCCTGTTTCTGGCAGTCATTGGCAGGGCAGCCAAGGAGGCCCTGGATCTCTCCACATGCTGCATCTCTCCACATTCGCTCAATGTGTTCTTCTCCATCCCCAGCCCCTACTTGAGCCCGTTGGTCTTGCATTGAAAGACTCCCAACCTGAGCCTATTCAGGGTCCTCCAAGTGAGATGTTGAATTCCTCTGCCATCTCTTCCTCCTTTAATGCTGTTCCTTGTCCCGTGAGCTCCTTCTGTTGGAGCTTATTTGAGATCCAGAAGTATTCCCAATAAACATTCTGGACAGAGGATTAGGCAAGGCAGCTCTTTATTTTGGCCATAATAAAAGCTGGCCACATAGAAGACCTCAGATGTCTCCGGGCCAATGTGCAAATTGGGTAAGGAATGACACATCGAATAGAGCATTTCAGAAATCCTCGATCAGTATATCTCATGAACATTTCCCCAACCATTGCGTTAGCTCTCAAACTAATATCAGGATATTTCCCATACATATGTTATCTCTGAAAGACATAAATCTAATCAATACAATAGAATACAGTTCATATATGTAGCTTTCCTGTTTTGCTTCTTGCTCAATGATCGCCGATAGATGTAGCCGATAGATAGTGAATAGTAGGTCTTTCTCCGGGTTAAAGGAAGCTGCCTCATCTACTTTCTAGGTGAGGTGAAAAATCAGTTCATTAGTTCAACACGTCTGGATCTGGATTAATTCATATTAATTGAAATCAAAATAATTGGTTTTGTACACTTCCTCCATCTTCTGATTTGGTTTTGCTCTTGCTTACCCTTCAAGACTGTTTGTTCTTGCCCTAAAGCTCTTCCTGGATCTGAACCAACGGACTTGAGGCGCATTGTATCCATTCAGAGGATTCCTAGATTCCTTCTCTTGCTTTGTTCGCTACAGAAGCAGATCAGGATTTGGGGTCCAAGCAAGCAAGGCACAGAGACCAACAGCTCTCCATGGAGCGAGCAGGGCCAGAAGCTAGCTGAGAAGGGGTGGGAAATCTGTGGCCTGTGGCCAGGATCTTATTTATTTATTTATTTAGATTTCTATCCTGCCCTACTTGGTGCAACCAACCCAGGGCAGCGTACAAAACAAGTAGAACACAATCATCAATGCAATACGATAATAGGGCAACAATACTGTGATAGAACACCACACAGAAAAACAGCAATAATGTGGCAATACAATCAAGCAATAATATAACAGTCCAATCCAACAATACAATACAATGTAGAGATCCAACAATATAATATAACATGGTTATGAGAGCTGGACCATTAGGAAAGCTGAGCTCAGAAGAATAGATGCCTTTGTGATGTGGTGCTGGAGGAGAGTTTTGAGAGTCCAAAATTGTACCAATTGCTCAGGATCATTTCAAATCTTGGTAGCATTCACTCTCTTGGCCTCCAAGTCCTCAAACAACTCTAGCTCCACTCCTTCAGAAAGCACTGTTTTCCGAATATAAATAATATAAATAATATAATATAAATCTGAATAAATAAATAAATAAAATGCCAACTCAGTGTATCATGTCATCTACTTTAATGTGTAGTCATGGATGTAAGAAAGGAACAATTCATCTAAGCAGATTATTTTTTTAACTGCCCCATCAATTTTAAAAAACATAATACAGTAAAATCCCTAATTACGTAAAAGTCTGTTCTGTAGGCTTTTATGTAAATCAGTTCTTTACTTAACTCGAAGCAAACCCATAGGAAAAATGGGTTTTTTACTTAACTCGAAGCAAACCATTAGGAAAATGATATTTATGTAAATGGAAGCAAACCCATAGGAAAAATGAACTTTTTACGTACTCGAAGCAAACCCATATGGAATTGTGTTATGTAAATCAGGACATTTATGTAAATTGGGGCATGGTTTTAGTGAAAAAATTATTATGTAAGTCAAATTTTGTGTAACTTGAGGCATGTGTAAGTCCAGGTTTAACCATATTAATTTGTCTGAAAACACCTTTTTAACTGAGAGGTTAAGATGTGGTTACTGTAATATTATTTCAAATTTTAATGGGGGTTTTAATGGCTTTTAGTTAGTGTTGATGTTGCTTTTGATTGTTAGCTGCCCAGAGTCGTTGTCAAGTTGGGCGGCTAAAGAAATTTGAAGAATCAATAAATATATATCTTTTTTTTAAAAAAAAAGTCAGGATGTCAAGGATGTTAGGGCTATTCAATAACCTCTTATCCCAAACAATGCTAAAAGGGTGTCATCTGGAATAGCAGCCTGTTTTCTAAAATCTTCTTCTAAAAGTCCCTTTGGAAGCACTTTTCAATTTAAGCAATTCAATTTGCAATACCTCGGGCAGAAGCGCCTGCAGATCAGCTTTGAGAAACGCTATCTCTAAAGGTAAACCTTGTAAGCTTCCCTTCCAAGGAGTTAATGACAAGAGGATTTCCGCTGACTTGATTGAACTAATGAGGTTAAGCTGGTCAATAATGTGTCTCAAGTAATTCATGAATACACTTGTAAAAAAAAAAAACCCAACGAGGGAGTAATTATATTTATAGAAGCTGAACAAAAAAATAAAATGCATTTTAGGGATAGGGAAGTAACAGTGAGGAATATATTTTTGATTCACTTTTGCTACACTTGCGAACTTTCAGGACTCTTCAAGATGGGATTAGATACAGAAGTTCCTCTTCCTATCTCTAATTGCCTGCTGAGGTTATCAGCAAAATTTTGTCATTCAGGTGATGAAAGACTTAAATGGCTCCTATAAAGAGACTCAATATCAAGAAAACCAAGATAAGGGCAACAGGTCCTATCAGTCCCTGGAAAATAGATGGGGAAGTAGTAGAAGGAGCGACAGATTTTACTTTCCTAGGATCAAAGCTCACTGCAGGTGGTGATTGCAGCCATGAAATAAAAAAGCGACTGATTCTTGGGAGGCAAGCAATGAGAAACCTGGGGAACATAGTGAAAAGTAGAGACATCACATTGCAAACAAAAATTCGTATAGTGAAAGCAATGGTATTTCCCGTGGCAATGTATGGTTGTGAGAGCTGGACCATAAGGAAAGCTGAGCACAGAAGAATAGATGCCTTTGAGATGTGGTGCCGGAGGAGAGTTTTGAGAGTCCACCGGACAGCGAGGAGAACAAATAGGTCAATCTTAGAAGAAATCAACCCTGACTGCTCCTTAGAAGGTCAAATTGTAAAGCTGAAGCTAAAGTACTTTGGACATCAAATGAGAAGAGAGGATTCGCTTGAGAAAGCCGTGATGCTGGGAAGGGTGGAGGGCAAAAGAAGAAGGGGGCAGCCAAAAATGAGATGGCTAGATTGTAGACACAATGGGCACAGAGCTGAGCGAGTTGAGGAGGAGGGTGGAGGACAGAAGTGCCTGACGGACAGTGGTCCATGGGGTCATCGCAAAGGGTCGAAATTGGCTGTGCGACTGAACAACAAAGCAGGCTACTGAGAAGGTGAGAGGAGACAAAGATCAGGCCCAAGGTTCGTCCAGGCACTGCCTTAAAGTCTACTCGAACAACAGCAGAAACAAAAGTTTAGAAGAGAAGGGCACTTTTAAAAGGTTTCCTCGAGATTTATGAAAGAGAAGTTTTTTTAAAGGCTGCAGATTCCGAAAAAGGGTTTGCTGTGAATGACTTTTGACAAGGATTCCCATCAGACAATATCATCGACACCTGAGAAGACCATTCCTTCAAAATTTATTCGGTGGTAGCTGTTAATAAAGGAAGTGCAGTGGCTTGATGGTCAAGATGATGAACTTGATTACTGGAAGGTGAGCAGCTCAACAGTTCAAGACCTGAGTGCTGCACGACAGAGAGAGCTCCTGTCTCTGTTCCAGCTCCTGCCAACCTAGCAAGAAATTGCAAGTAGATAAATAGGCAGCACTTCGGTGGGAAGGTAACATCATTCCATGCACTCTGGGAAAGAGGCTTGGGAACGAGATGGAGGTTTTAAGACACTGGGGGGGGGGATTCACTCCCACTCAGACACAAACACTCACACACAACCCTGGGCCAAATCCCCCCTCCTCCTCCCTCTGCAGGAGAGTTAACAAACGAGAAGGACAAAAGAAGGCAGGACCACAAATCCCATCATCCCCTGCTCAGCTTCCAGGGGTCAGTTTGACAGGTGAGGTGTGAAAGCCACGAGCAGGAGGGCACACCGAGGGACCCTGAGGGACACACACGCACGCACGCACGCATGCACACATACCAGTTCTGGGGCTTGGCTTATGCATGCCTCCCTTTGGCTATTGAAATGTGTAGGTCAGGGGTACCCAAACGACACCCCTGGCCATAAAATGTAACAATGCAATAAAATATAACAATGCAATAAAATGTCACAATTGTAAAAGACCATCACATACATTGACAACTGTGGCAAAGGGACCCTCCTCTCCTGAACCAGCCCCGCCCCGCCCTGTTCCTCCTTCCTCAGGCTGGGTGGGTGAGGGTCCAGGGGTCAGAGCAAGCAGTTTTTAAACAGGCACTGGCCCTCCCCAGCTGTTTCTCATTCCTCAGGCCGGAATTGGCATTGGGGGGCCGGATCCAGCCCACCGGCCATCGTTTGGGCACCCCTGGTTTAAGCAAAGACAATGGCAGCTTAAAACCCTATCTCATCCTGTTGCAAAAGAGATTGCGAGGCGTGTTTTACTTCCGCTTCTGGTGAGAGGAACCACATGACCGGCCTACAGCGCAAAAAGTTTGGGTACCCCTGGTGTAGGTCAAGAAGATCAAATCTTTGTGTGAATCAGTGCAATAAAATGGCCATGAGTGAGAGAGAGAGAGAGACACACACACAACAAACAGGCCGGGTCTATCCAGAGAGGGGGTGGAATTCCAGGTCATGCGCCTCCATGGACAACCTCAGAATGCTTCAAGCTGACACAAGATGCTGTAGGATTAAAATAAAGTCCTGTTTGCAGCTCACACGCCGGAGGTTGCTGATCCACTGAGGAGCTCTTGTTGAGACAGACAGATGGATGGACGGACGTCTCAAGGAAGAGAGAAGCCAAAAGGGAAAGTGGCCGGGTTCAGAGATGAGGTTTCTATGCATGACAAGACTCTTTGTCATGGTGCTACCAGGCCCTCCCCTCCCTCCCCTCCCTCTTCACTGTGGCAAAGGGATGGCCTGATGCTCCCTTCATCATCCAGAAGATCCCTTGAGGAGCCCTCAAAGGGCAACCAAGGGTGTGGAAGGGCCCATAACATGGCCGAAGAGGTTGAGGGTGGCTTCCCTGCAGGGGATCCTGCCCTTCTTGCCCTTCTATCTCCCTGGGCACAGCAGGTGAGAAGAGGAAGGCCACAAAGCCACAGGAAGGATCCGGCCTTTCAAAGACACACACACACACACACCCCATGGGCCACCCAGCCGAACTTTGAGCCCACTGGAGGAGAGGGAGAGGTAACAGGGCAGCCATTTCCCAGGGCTAAATAGGATACCCTGTAAACCAGGGGTGCCTCAACTACAGCCTGTGGGCTGGATCTGGCTCCCGATGTCAATGCATCCAGCCTGCAACACCCTCGCTGATCCTGGAAGTGGAAGTAAAACGTGCCCATATTGGGAGCAATGAGGGCTTCATTGGCTGGATGAATTGGTGCCAGGGGGCAGATCTGGCCCCCAGGCCATAGTGACCAATCCCCTGACCATGTGACTGGCCCACGTCCCAAAAAGGTTAGGGCAACCCTGCATTATGGGATGGTGCGGAAGTGTGCTTCCCATGGCTTCCCATAGCTGTTTGTCCTTCTGTTGCTGTCCTCCCGGCCAACCCCAGACGAGGTTTCTCCATTTCTTCTAAGTAGGCCGTTTTTGTGCTTCGGCTCCTCCCCTTCCAGCCTTCTTCAACTATAATAAGCAAGGGCTATTTTTGTCCCACGTTATTCAACAGAGCAACAACTAGGAAACATCACTCAGAATTCCTCCAGCGCAAGGAATTAAATGACTCCCACCTGTCTTTGAGCCCCTGCTTCCTTTTGGGGGGCGGGGGGGGCAGGGACTCCCCAGGTACCAGGCTTTGGTTGTTGCCTCCAACAGGGACATTCTCTGATTTATCTGTTCATTTTTCTCGAGGTAGGAGCAGGGCTGCCATCTTTGCCTTCCTCTCCGCATCCTGCTCTCTTCAGCAAACAGATCCATTTGGCTCAAGACACTGAGAAAGAGAAAAGCTAAATTTGCTTGTTTGTTTGTTTGCTTGTTTGTTTTAAAGGGGGACAGGAGGGTAAATGGACAACACTATCAACCCAGTGGGCAGCAAAAAAGTTCGCTACCACACCGTGGGTGGAACCTACATCATGGGTGGAGCCTACGTCATGGGCGATCTAGTCGTGTCTGCCATATGTCCATGTAGACATATGCAAACACAAGCAACACTGGCTCTTTGGCTGTAAATGGAGATGAGCACTGTACCCTAGAGCCGGATATGGCTGTCTTTTCAGCAAGGGAGACCTTGAACCACTTGCAAGGACAAAACATGATGGGGCAGGGCAGGAGGGTGGGCGTGGCCACCCAATTTTGCTCCCCCCCCCCCCGGTGTGTGTGAACCTGTTGCTGCCCACCACTGCCTCTACCCCCAAGGAACTTCCTAATTTTATTTGCCCCCCTTTCTTAAAAAAGAAAACCAGAAGGTCATCCTTCTTTGGCCTTTTGCTGAACTGAAACTAAAACCGATAGCAACGAGCAGATCAAAATGAAAATGAAAGTCAAACCTGAAGACGAGTGTAGGTTTCTACTATCAGTGCTCGCAGTGCTTGCCCTGTACTTAAGTCTTATCAGAAATAGAGGAAACTATCAGCCTCTTTTTGCCATATCTCTGGCACTTGCCGCTAACTCGGCATGCTCATGTCTTAGGAAGGAAAATAGCAAAAGACAGCAAAGAGGCCGGACGTCTGGCACACCGTGGGGAATTCTGTCTGTTCTCTTGGTAAAGTAGTCACGGTGTTGGTTTGTACAAGCATCTAATCCAAAACAAAGACCAAAAAGAGAAGCTGCATCTTCTGTGTCCCAATCAAACCCTGGAGTGCCAAAACGAAGCCACTTTCTTGGCTTTGGCCAAACTCAAGTCTTCATTGATCCATGTGACACTCTATGTGAATTAATTAGCATATTTTTAGTATGTCTGACTGAACTGTGTGAAGCTTCATGAAGGGTATAAAAGGCTGGTTAAATCATTCATGGGGGTCCTTGGATCTAAGTATGGATCCGAGACCATGTATGCATGCCTGATGATAGACCATGATCATGTGTTATTGTGTAATGTTATGCTATGGTTGAAAAACTTTGATAAAACTCTCTTTTTCCATTTCAAAACCTCTCTGGCTGATTTATTTACCTAAAAGCTGTTCATCTTTTGGAGAGTTTAAGTGACTCGTGTTTCTGGTTCTTCTTCCAGGAGTGCCAAAATGAAGCCACTTTGTTGGCTTGGTCGTTGGCCAAGCTCAAGTCCTCATCGGTGCCTGTTTCTGGCAATAATCGGCAGACCAGTCAACGAGAGCCCGGATTCATTTACAGCCGGAGTACTCAACCTTTTTAAGTCAGGAGCCCGGTCATGCTCCCTCAGACAGCTTCAGGGACTGGATGGCCATTTTGCCCTTCCTCCAACACATGGCGCTTCCTAATGTGATGGAGACGGGGGGGGGCACATGAAATGTTGCTGCGGGCTACATCCTGCCCACGATCTGCAGGTTGAAAATACCTGATTTAGAGAGGCCAAGCCCTTGCACCTTCCAAGCCTGACTGTTCTGTTTTAAGGTGAGTTGAAATAAGCCTCCTCCAGTTGCAACTTGCTTTAGCCTAGGAAGCTACAACTACAGTCGGCCTGCTTGAACCAATAGGACTCAAAGAATTGACTCACCCAATCCCTATTGATTCAAAGGACCTCCTACTCCAGTGCAACTTGCTGTGCTAAGCAACAGGATTTGAGCCAGTATTTGCAAGATACACAGAAAGAGCCTTCTCAAAGATTGTGGTATTTTTGAGCCACAAACTGTGGAAATAACTTACCAAAAGTGCCTTCATTTTGGCACATCAGAAAACAAAATAACTAACAAACTTACTAGCCCTCAGTAGACCAACACAGCTACTATTCCAAAAAAATTCATTTTGGCAGTTTCATGTCTGGCCTAGACACGGATCTGACGTGCAACAAACATTTCCAAGGGGGCTTTAGTGGCTAAGAAGACACTGGACTGGAAGGCGGGAGGTCAGCAGTTCGATTCCCGAGTACTGCAGGCCAGAATGAGCTCCCGTCTCTGTCCCAGCTGCAGGCCAACCTGGCAGTTTGGAAGCAAGACATTGCAAGTAGATAAATAGGGACCACATGGGTGGGAAGGTAAACAGCGTTCTGTGCTCTCCGGTGTCTAGTCATGCCTGCCACATGACCACGGAAATGTTTGCAGAAGCAGACGAAGCAAAGCACTCATACAGACACTCTGAGCCTGCCTCAGAGCAGCTTTGAGCTATCTGACATGCAGCAAGCCTGAATTTCAGAATCTCCAGTTACGATTCCAGAGTAGGCCATGGAAAGGTAAACGTCGATGTGGAGAGCATCACGTCAACCACATCCCCCCCTTCCGCCCAGGAGTTGCGCAGGCCTGCGCAATGCAACCAAGTGAGAGGTCTGACGGAAGAGATGCATTTGCCCAGGGAATGCCCTGCACACTCACCAGCACAAAGGCAGTTACATAAGCCCAACACAGTCCTTGCACCCTGTCGCCCTCTGCTGCCATCTAAGGTGTGCGGCACATGGTACCCAAAGGCAGCTGAAATCGACAACATGCAGAGACAGCCACGGGCTGGGGCTAGAAAAACGGGGTGGGTGGGTGGCATAATTAGGGCCCTCCTCCCTATAACCATTCAGTGACGTTGGACTAACCAGGTTTTTCAGAGTGTTTGAACAGTACGGGCGTGTTTTACTTCCACTTCCAGGAGTGGCAAGGGCAATGTAGGCCAGATGAATTGGGGCCAGATATGGCCCACGAGCCATAGTTTGGGCAGCCATGATTTAGCTGCTGGTGACAAAAGAGTGGATGGATAAGTAGCAGGAACCAATGGTTTACTTGGAAAATATCCAGTGGTGGGCAACAAAAGTTTTTTTGCTACCACACTGTGGGTGATGCCTACGTCATGGGCGGAGCCTACGTCATGGGCGATCTAGTCATGCCTGCCATGTGGCCATGTATATCTCTGCAAACACAGGCAGCACTGGCTCTTTGACTGCAAATGGAGATGAGCACTGCGCCCTAGAGTCGGATATGACTGACTTTTGAGCAAGGGAGACTTTGATCCACTTGCAGGGACAAAACCTGATGGGGCAGGGCAGGGAGGTGGGCGTGGGCACCCAATTTATCAACCACCACCACCCCTGGCCCAAAGGCCACCCAATTTTGTTTCCTTACTGTGCCCTGAACTTGCAACCTGAAAAACCCAAATCAAGTTGTGTGTGTGTAAAATAAGGGTGGGGAAGTTTCCCTTGCTTAATTTTAGGAGCAATAGGATATTTCTCTTTGCCCTGAGCTCCAGGGGGGGGGGGGAGGAAGGAGGAGGAGGAGAAGGAAGCCATCCATCCATCCATCCATCTATCCGCTGGTCTCAAGTGACCTCTAGTGTTTTGCAGCCGCCGTGCACCGGGAAGACTGCACCCATTGGCTTCTTCGAGGCTTCGCTCCGGATTATGTTCCTGGTCTCCCAGTGCTCCAGACATGGGAGATCCTTCTATTGTTGTTTGGTTATGGCACTCTGGGGTCACAAGGATTCGACCCTGTGGGATCTTGGGATGTGTAATTTGGGGAGAGCCTTTGAACTCCTCTTTTATTTTTATTTTTTAAAAAAAACATTTTTGGGCTTGGGATTTCCTACTAGAGCAGGGATGGCCAACCTTAAAGAGACCGAGTGCACAAACTGCAACCCAAAACCCACTTATGTAGGGCAAAGTGCCAACACAGCTGGAAGGAAATGCTCCCTTGGGACTGCTGAGCAGAGGGACTGGGCAAACTCTGTGCTGGGGGGAAGGAGGAAGCGCTCCCATCGGGCTGCTGGGTAGAAGGGCGGGGCAAACTCTGTGCTAGAGTGACTGCACAGGGTGTCCACCCAAAGGTCTCTGAGTGCCATCTGTGGCATGCGTGTGCCATAGGTTCACCACCACTGTCCTAGAGAGATGTAATTCTTTCTACTGATCCAGGGCAGGGAATTCAGAGGGTCTCCCCCAGACTTAAGACGGAAGCCACAATGGTTAAAGTTTGAAGTGGTTGCCGTGTGAGTCTGGGCAAGCATACCTGAGAGTAAATAAAACAGTTTGAGACCCAAGTACTGCATGACGGACTGAGCTCCCGTCTCTGTCCCAGCTCCTGCCAACCTAGCAGTTTGAAAGCAAGAAATTGCAAGTAGATCAATAGGGACCACTTTGGTGGGAAGGTAAACAGTGTTCTGTGCACTCCGGTGTCTAGGCATGCCTGCCACATGTCCACGGAAACATCTGCAGACACAGACAGCACTGGCTTTTTGGCTGTAAACAGAGATGAGCACAGAACCCTAGAGTCGGATACGGCTGGCTTTCAAGCAAGGGCGGCCTTGAATTTTAGTAAGAGGCGATGAGGGGAAGGGCAGAAGCCTAGAGAGCTTTGGAAAGCATTATCAGAGATGTGAGACCAGAAGCTCCATGAAGAGGGGAGGGGGCATGTCTCTTTGGGTAGCCCTGGGCAAGCTGCCAATAGCCTCAGGGCGCCCCCTAGAGGGAGGGAGGGAAGGAAGGGGGGAAACACTCCTAAATAGTCTCTACCTAGAAATCCCAGGAAAGGGTCACCCTCTGTCCCAATGGACTTGACAACACATGATTCTTATTGTCCTGGTTGGGTTTTAAAGAACCCCATCCTGTCTGGACACCCCAAAAGCCTCTCTCTCTCTCTCTCTCTCTCTCTCTCTCCTCAGCCTCTGTGACCCTCAGAGAGAGCATGAGGGGGACCCTCCCTCAGGGGCTCCCCTCGGGTGGGCTCAGGGCCAGGGCTCCCCTTGGCCCTTTAAGAGCCCCTCAGCCAAGGGGGCTTCCAGGTGTGCTTCATTAAGGATTCCCTGAGGTATTTAGGTTGGGGTCCAGAGGCAGCTACAGGCCTCTCTGTTTGGGCTGAGAGGAAGGGAAGGAAGTCTCTATCACCCCAGGTGAGCTCTTTGTCCTGCTGGGGGGAGAGGAGAAGGCCAGAAGACACCCAGAGAAGGAGAAGAAGGAGAAGAAGGCCCTTCAGCCTCCTCCAGGTTGTCCTATCCTTCAGGAAGCAGGTCTTTTTCTGCAATCCAACCCACTTCACCTTTCCTAGGAGAGGGAAGGAAACCCAGCCTCAGGCAGCCTTTGAAGCAAGGTAGCAAGCTAATTTTATTTCATTATTTATTTTGTTTATTTCATTCATTCATTCATTCGTTACATTTATTACATTTATTTGTTTTGTTTATTTCATTCATTCATTTGTTACATTTATTACATTTATTTGTTTTGTTTATTTCATTCATTCATTCATTTATTACATTTATTTATTATACGACATTTATTACATTAGGTGTTCTTGGAATTCAATTCCCAGAAGCCCAAGTCACCGCTCCTGCGGATCAGGGCCTTCTGGGAATTGAAGTTCAAGAACAGCTGAAGAGCCAAGGTCTAACATCAAGGCCTTAGACACTAGAGCCCAAACTATGGCCTGTGGGTCAGGTCTGGCACCCGATGCCAATTCATCCGGGCCACGCTGCCCTCGTCGCTCCCAGAATCAGAAGTAAAATGTGGCCATATGAGCACATTTTACTTCCGATTTTGGGAACGATGCGGGTGGCGTGGGCCAGATGAATTGGCATCAGGGGCCAGATCCAGCCTGTGGGCCGTCGTTTGGGCACCAGTGGTTTAAGCAGAGAAAATGCCAGCCTTAAAATCTATCTCATCCTGTTGGAAAACACAGATTGCAAGGCACGTTTTACTTCCGCTCCCAGTGGAAGGAACCACGTGACCGCTGAACCACGTGACTGGCCCACGGCCTGAAAAGTCTGGGCAGCCTCTGCTCTAGAGCTTGCCTTGCAGGTGTTCCCTGCCTGGCCTTCAGTGGTTCTTCATGAGCCTCTTTTGCAACGCAGGGAGGCAAGATGGCCAAAGTCGCCGCTCTGGAAGAAGCCCAGCCGTTGGCGCTGCTCCTTCTGACTCCTCCGCCTGAAGTCCTGGGCAAGGTCCTGAGCGAGCAGTTTGGGCCTCTGCCTTTCATGGCTCCCATCACGAGGATGAAGAAGAAGCCGTCCGGCCACTACTTCCCCACCGAGAACCGGGAACAAGTCTTGGGCCGGAGACGAGCCGCGAATGCCAAAGAGAGAGAGCGGGTAAGTGGGCAAGCCCTAGATGTGGGAGGAAGCCCAAGGGAACCTTTCCCAAGGGCATGCACAAAGGGCAGCCCATGTCTGAGTTTCTGGCTTGGGGTCAGACTAAATGACCCTCAGGGTCCCTTACAGCTCTATGAAATAACTTCAGAGGGGCTCTTCCAACCCCTTGTAGCCTGCGAGAGGGTTACCTTTGGATGTTATATCTGACTGGGCTAGAAGATGAGATTACGGCTTCTCTGGAAGTGAAAGGCAGTTTGAGACAAAGGGTGTTTGTGATCAACCTGTCCAGGTGCCAAACACAACTGGTTTCCTGTACCTTTCATGGTTGCCTGGGGAGAGGAATTGGAGCAGCAGGTGTAGCTTGTACCTGCTGAAATGACTGCTTCCAAGACCCTCTTCAAGGTACAGGGAACCCCTTTCTCATTTGCTAAGCTTTGGTTCAGTAACTTTTCCCAAGTTGTTCTTTTGTATGTTTCAAGATGGTCTGTTCATTACTTCATCAAGCCACCTTCCTTCTTCATTGGAGAGGTAGGAGAGAACTAGTGTAACTAATTAATAGATAGATTTATTTATTTATTTATTTAGATTTATTATCCCACCCCAATCAGGCGAACCTGACTCTAGGCGGCTTACAAAAAGAAAAAGATCACACATGAGTGCAAAACAAACTAAACAATCCCACTATACCCCTACAAATTCAGCAATTAAAACCTTAAGGTTCAAAATTAATTTTTAAAACATTAAACTATAAATTTACAAAATACTAAAAAAGATTTAAAAGTTTAAAAGAGTGAGAGAGGGGTGGCTGTCCCATCAGATCAGCCACCCAACATGGGACCCCATATTCCTTGAGCCCCACACTTGCCCTGCCAGCCAGGTTTTTAGGCCCTTCTGAAAGGGCAGGAGCTCTGTCTGTAGACATAACTCAGTTGGCAGGAGGTTCCAAAGGGCCGGGGCGGACATGGAGAAGGCCCTCCTTCTGGTGCTAGAGAGATGCGCCTCTCTAGCCGATTGAATGATAAGAGCCTCTCCGATCCACCCTGGTGGATAAATAAATTGATGCAGAAATCCATGAAAGGGGCTACTAGGACCCTCGTTCAAGATGGTTATACAACAAATTATAGCCAGTGTGCCACAAATAAAGATAAATATTGCCCTTGCTCAAAAGCCAGTCGTATCCAACTCTAGGGTTTGGTGCTCATCTCCATTTATAGCCCAAGAGCCAGCGCAGTCTACATCTGCAGATGTTTCTGTGGTCACGTGGCAGGCATGACTAAACACCGGAGTGCCTGGAATGCTGTTCTCTTTCCTGACAAAGCGGTACCTCTTTCTCTAATTTCTTGCTTTCACATTGCTAGGTTGACAGGAGCTGGGACAGAGACGGATGCTCACTCTGTCATGCAGCACTTGAGTCTCGAACTGCCAACCTTTCAATCGTCATGTTCAGCATCTTAACCCCTAAGCCACCCACAGTCCCTACAAAAACAAAAGCCCTTGCTTAAAGAAACAAATATAAAATATTTCCTGCTCTCCAGGACCTGTTTTTAGATAACAGATGGCAGGACAACCCCTTATCTAAGTTCAGGTACTGCCCTCTGTACATGCTCAAGAGATGAGTGAGTTGCGTTCCTGTCCCAGGCTGGTGAAAGACTAACGTTGGGAGTTGTGGTGTACAGGCACGAGCAGTAATTCAGTTCTTATCCTACTCTGTAATAAACACAGTCAATTAGTTTTAAGGGAGGGAAAAACGCTGGTAAATTGCAATATCATGATTTTGAAAAGGTCTTTAAACTCTGGCAAGCTGCCGTGTGCTGCCGTTACGCTTTCCCAAGCTGCATGGTAGCGCTTGGCATGGAAAGAGAAATGTGCTCCTTTGCCAGGTTTGAATCCTTGCCAAGGTCTCCTCCTTCCACTTCCTCTGGGTGGAAAAGGAATAGGACCATGACAATAAAACAGCTCAAATGCACCTCAGAGGGGCCCTTATCAGAGAAGGAGCCTTATCCTGTGTTGACTTTAGATAGGCTGCGTAAACTTGGCTGGGGTTAAATGTTAGCTGTGTGTCAACCACCTAATCCTCCATTTGAGGCGGTCAGGTGTGCCAGGTGTGTTAGTAAAGTGTTAGTAGTTTGGGCGCCCCTGCTATAAAGGCAGGCTGCCTGCTGGATCTTGTTTTATCCCTGGGGATCCGGTCGGCCTTCTGTCTTTTCCAGGATAAATTCTGCAGTCTGAATATCAAAACTCCCACGAGTGCAGCAATACCACCGAAGGAGTTGAGATGCAATTCTGATTAAGAAATTGCAACTTAAACACTCAAGACTTGGTTGGACCAACAGCTGGAGGCAGAAGGACGGATGCTTTGGGAGCGATGTCCTCGCAAACCTCCTGATGTTAACTAACCACTCTTTGGATTTATTTATTTATTGTTTGAACAGATAAAGAACTTGAACAGTGGCTTTTCCAAGCTGAAATCCATCGTGCCGCTGATTCCGAAGGACCGGAAGCCGAGCAAGGTGGATGTGCTGAAAGCAGCCACGGATTATATCCGTTTGCTACGCTCAGTTTTGGAAGAGAGCGGAGAGCGTGAGGTAGGGGGACTTTGGACTCTCTTTCTGCAGTCTGGAAGACGTGTGGGGTAGCAGAGAGATTTATTGACCATGTTAGATTTAAAGAAGATTTAACGACGATGTTAAATAGATGCTTCACACACACAAAATATAAACAGATGAAGTTTGGCAATTCTACACAAAACAGCTTAGCGAGGCACATCTAATGGCGTTGGGACTTCTGTGTGGCACAGAAAATGGGCATCTCTAATGGCTGGTAAACTACTTTCAGAAGATAATTAATTATAAGTCTGCTGTTGTTTCCACCCTGGGTAAAGGTCAAGAGGTCGCCCTTGTTCGAAAGCCAGTCATATCTGACTCTAGGGTTCAGTGCTCATCTCTGTTTACAGCCCAGGTGCCAGGGCTGTCTGCGTCTGCAGATGTTCATGTGGCAGGCTTGACTAGGCGACAAAGCACACGGAATGCCGTTACTTTTCCCGCCGAAGTGGCATCTATTTATCTACTTGGAAGGTCTTGCTTTTCAACTGCTAGATTGGCAGGAGCCGGGGCTTCACTCTATCGTGCAGCACTCAGCTCTCAAACTGCTGACCTTCCAGTCATCAAGTTCAGCCTCTTAAGCACGAAGTAGCCACTGCAGTCCAGCTTCCTCCTTAGACTACCCCAATAGGGATTTGTAGGTAAGGGAGGGATTGAAGGAAGGATTTGGGCACTCTTGGGTTTCCATGGCTGAGCAGGGATTTGAACCCAGGCCTTTGGAGGCTGGGTTTGAGGCGCAACCCACCCCTGCCCTATTGGCCTACCCTGGGACCCTCTCGGCTCCCCCCCCCCCGCCTTGTGTTGTTCTCCACCTGGCCACCATACCTGCTTGGCTTTTCTGTTCCTCCAAGGTGGACGACTCTCCTGGGCCAGAAGCTCCGGACAAGCCCTTACCTGAAAGCTCCTCTCACGGGCCCAGGTGTTACCTGAAGGGGAAGCATGAGGAAGAAGAGATGGTTTGGGCGCACCAGACGATGGAGGCTCCAGCGCACACCTGGAGTGCAACGATCCTCCCTGCCTACGTGGGGATTGTAGAGCTTCACAAGAACGGGTAGCCGGTAAGGGCTCCAAACTCAACCCCTTCCTCTTCCATCCTGTGGCTGTTCTAGAAAGAGGGGGAGGAGGGGAAGGAGGCTTTCCTATCCAACAGGAGGCAGCTCTGTGGCTTTTTAAACTTGGAGGCTCCCGGTTTTGTGCCTGGAAGTGGCTTGACGCACTTCACAAGGCACAAAACGTCCGACTCTAGGAGTCAGTGTTCCTCTCCGTTTACTACAGCCAAAGAGCCAGCGCTGTCTGTGTCTGCAGACATTTCCATGGACATGTGGCAGGTATGACCAGACACCAGAGGGTACGGAATGCTGTTACCTTTCCCACCCAAGCAGTACCTATGTATCTGCTTAGAATTTCTTGCTTTCGAACTGCTTGGTTTGGGCACTCACTTCAATGTGCCGCACCCGAGGCTCAAACTGCTGGCTGGCCGGCCTTCCAGTCGTCAAGCTCAGCATCTTACCCTCTAAGCCGCCGCGTCCTGTTCACAAGACACTTGCTGTGCCCGAAGGAATGCCTGAGACCCCCTTGTGCTGCTTCTGTGGGTGGGCTTGGCTTGCTTTTCACCCAGGCCTCTGTCTTCCCCAAGCCTGGCACAGCGCTTGAGAGAGGCATGGTTTGCGCTTCTATGGGGCTTTTGAAACCATGTGATAACCGGGGTCAGACAAGGCCACTGGCTTGTTTGAAGGGATCAAGCCTCATCGTGAAAGGCTCAGCCAGCCCTCGGCCATTCACTAACCTTGCTCAGATGTAAACAGCAGAGATTCTCACCATCCCTGTAATGGAGGTCGCTTGGCTGAGGCCACCCACCCCGCCTGCCATAGGTTCCCAGGGATGTGATTCCGACATGTTCTCTACGGGGCTTAGGGTCAGAAAGCACAAAAGTGGGCAGCTTAGTAAATCAGACTGTTTCAATCAGTTCCCAAAAATCTGTTTAAAGCAGGGGTGCCCGAACTTTTTGACCTGTGGGCTGGTCATGTGGTTCAGTGGGACGGTCATGTGGTTCCTTCCCACTGGATGCAGAAGTAAAACGCACCTTGCCATCTGTTTTGCAACAGGATGAGATGGATTTTAAGGCTGCCCTTTTCTCTGCTTAAACCAGGTGTGCCCAAACTATGGCCCACAGGCCATACAGTCGTGTTTTACTTCCGTTTCCAGGAGCAACAAGGGTGGTGTGGGCCGGATGAATTGGCATCGGGGGCTGGATCTGGCCCACAGGCCATAGTTTAGGCACCCCTGCTTTAAAGAGCTGGGCTTTTTGAAACCTATATGCCCTCTTAAAAGTTGGAGATACAGGCTTCTCTTCAATCAGTGCCGTAAGGGTTTTGTTATGCCAGAAAGGAACATGGACCTTGTTGTTCTCCTTCTCTAATTTTTAGCCGTTTTTCAGTGTTATGGGAAAGGACAAGAAGAGTGGAGAAGGTGAGAAAGTTTACCAAAGGAACATGGTTGCCGTAAATAAGGCACAGCAGTTGCACAACACAAAGGTCTAGGAGCACACATGTGCGCACACACACAAAACAAACCCCTATATAGGGTAGCCATATTATATGCTTCCATGTAACAACACTGAAAATTATCCCTACTGTAGTTCTTTTTTCAGTTACTGTATAGTTTACATCTGATACGGTGCCTTGTTTTGACTTTGCATTTGTAAGCCCGCCGCAGGATCTGTTGATGGGTGACTATCTCGATTTAATTAGAACAGTTTAATTAATGTCTGTGACCAAATTGCCTTGCAGAGAACCCTGCTATGAAGGGATGCAGGATCATTTCTTCAGCGTTGAGCACTTTGAGGACCCCATGGCTAACGGGACATTTTGTTTCATCCTACGTTGCACTTATTCTATTTAAATACCAGTAAAAACTGCCTTGTTAAGCATTCATGGTTTCCGTGCCTTCAGCCTCGGCTCTGACCAAAATTCAGTTTGGAAAGAGAAAGGATTCCTTGAGCTTCCGGGAAATTTGCATGTCTAATGCAAATGAAACTTTAGCACTGGAAGGGACCCCAAGATCATTTTGCCCATCCTGAACCACACTACAGGGAAACCTCGGTTACGGTAATTCATGCGTTCTCCGGGACATTTATTACCGTGAAAGTTACTTTAACCAAATTCCCCATAAGGTAAAGGTAAAGGTTTCCCTTGCTCAAAAGCCAGTCGTATCCGACTCTAGGGGTCAATGGATTGAAAACCAAAATATATTAACTGAAATGCAGTTTCCCCTAGGAATGCATTGAAAACCAATGAATCCATTCTGGAAAAAAATTACATAAACTGAGCCACTATTTTCTATGGATTTCCTTTTGTTACATGGTTTTTATGTTAACCGAGCCATTTGTTAACCGAGGTTCCACTGTATTTATTAGAGATGTTCATCCATTTTTTTTAAACGTCCCCAACATAGGAAAGTCTACTCCTGTTCTCAGGCGCTCTGTTCTACTGTAAAACTGTTTGTACTATCAGGCAATTCTTCCTAAATGTCTGGTCAAAATATCCTTTCTTGTTATTTGCATCCTTAAGTTTGGGCTTAACTTCTGGAGCAGGAGGAAATTTCTCCATCCTTTGCATGTCAGCCTTTTCCTGAATCTGAAGAAGGATTCCTGAAGAAAATAGATGTTTTTTGCTACATCAGTGATTCATGGTGAGCCTCGGTGTGAGCGATCTTCAGAAGGTCCCGTCCTCCACAGCCCTGCTCAGTTCTTGCAAACCCAAGCCTGTGGCTGCCTTTAGGAAATTAATGCATATCGCATTCAGCCTTCCTCTTTTCCTTGCTGCCTTTCACCTTTTCCAGCATTATTGTCTTTCCTAGATAATCCTGCCTTCTCAGTCTACAACCAGGACCGGGGGGGGGGGGGGGGGGGGAACAAATTGTGACATTTCAAAAGCTGTTGAACTGCAACTTGTCGTCCAAATAGCAAAGGGTGAGGAAGAGTGAACGTTGTAACCCGGGGTGCCCAAACGTTTCAGGCTGTGGGCCGGTCACATGGTTTAGGGGGCCGGTCACTATGGCCTATGGTCCGGATCCAGTCCCCGACGCCAATTCATCCGGCCCATGAAGCCCTCGTTGGCCAAGCTTAAGTCCTCTGGCGGTCATTGGCAGACCGGTAAATGAGCCAATGGATTCTGTACCTTTCCACAGCCATCCTCAGACGTGTTTTACCACTTCTTTCTCCTGGAGACGCTCTGGGACAGGAGAGAGCTTGCCCATCTGGACCTCTTCTTGGCCAGTTGCAAAGAAAGCAGCAAAGTGGCTTATGACACCTTTAAGTCTATTAATGCTTCAGGAGCCTAGCCTATTTCTCTCATTTGCACGCATCATGGTGCGCGGTATTCAAGCCACATGTTGAGAGGGATGTTGGTTATGGGGCTGGCCCAAGACACAACAGGATAATAACAAAATCAAATGCTTGTACTATTAACATTGGCCATGAATCTTTGAAGGTCTGGTCACATCACAACAGCTGGGTCAGTTACGCAGGTCAGTTAGCCTTGGCAAAGTCCCTAAGGAAGGGTGACGAGGGTCCCCGAGTGGATTAAATGCTCCCACTGGGATCCCTCTTGATGGAAGGCAGCAGCTTCATCCATCCAGGCCTCCTGGGGTCGAGGAGGACTTTGTGTGCCAAAAGGGCTCAGGAAGAGAAAGAGACTCGTGGTCCGTGGTGGTTCTCTGGGCGTCACGCTGCGATGCAGAAGGCCAATGGACAATCACTGGCAGTTGTAGGGTCGTCTCAATTACGATGGCAGGATAGCCTTGCCAGACTCATCTTTCTTCCCAAGTCTTGGTCTGCTGTTCTCTGATCCTCTTTATTGCCCTTCTCTGTACCTGCTCTCACCATCAACTGCAACTCGTATCTGAGAATGCTTCTCTCACACACACACACCCTTTGAAGCAGGGAAAATGCCACTGGCGTGAATTTGTTTCAGGTGGATCCCAGCTTGCCACGAAGTGACCCCCACACTAGAATCCCAGAGCCACCCTTGTGGCACCCATGAAATGAGACATGCAGGACTTGTCACTGGGCCTGTAATGGACTGTCGCAGCCTTGAGGGTATGATCAAGGTGCGCCTCCACAGCCGGTCCGCCTGGCATGGCCTCTTCCACCTCCATGACCTTTGGGAACCAGAAGTGCTCCTCCTCCTCTGCTTATTTTGGACCCAAGAGGAAGGCTCCCAGTGGCATTTCCTCACCCTGCTCTAACATGTTAGCCTCTTCCTTAAAGTGTGGTACCCAGAATTGGGCACAGGACTCTAGACGGGGTCTAACTAGTGCCAAATAGAGGGGGGCCTGGCAGTAGCACCTCATGGGGTTTGGAGACTAGACTTCTGTTAATGCAGCCTGAAACAGTGTTGGCCTTTTCTGCAGCCACATCACAGTGTGAGCTCCTATGGCACAATGGCTAGTGCTCATCGTTGGTTCTCATGTTCCCTTGAACACTCTTGGCTCCTCCTTAGCCGATGACCTACAACAACTCCCAGATCCTTCTCACGTGTATTATGACTCAGCCAAGAGAGTTCCCTTCTCTCGCATCTGGGGTTTTGTTCCCTGAGTGTAAAGCTTTGCACTCATCTTAAGCCTATCTGTGGGACTGCGATGGTTCAAGGGGTTAAGATGCTGAACTCGACAACTGGAAGGTCAGAGTTCAATTCCCGGGTACTGCCTGGCGGAGTGAGCTCCTGTCTCTGTCCCAGCTCCGGCCAGCCTAGCAGTACGGAAGCAAGACATTGCAAGTAGATAAACAGGGTCCACTTTGGTGGGAAGATAAACAGCGTTCCATACTGAAGTACCTAGTCATGCCTGCCATGTGACCACAGAACTATTCTGCAGACGCAGACAGCAAAGCTGGCTCTTTGGCAATAAACAGAGATGAGCACTGAACCCTAGAGTCGGATACTACTAAATCCATCTCGAGCGGGGGGGGGGGTCTTCTCCTGACAGTGAGAAAACTCAGGATTAGGCTCCCATCGGAACAAACCCGGCCACATTTCTGGAACGGATCCCAGATCTCTCGCCGCCTCCCCAAGAGAAGAAGAGGAAGAGGGCTCGGGCGGCGCCAGCAGAAAGGCGGCCGCCGCCGCCACCCCCCCCCCCTCCGTGGTTGTGAGGCCCGTCTGCCGAGGGGGGGCGCTGGGGGGAGCGAGGGCGGCGCCCCTTTTGTCGTGGCGAAGGGGGCTCGCCGGCCCAAGCTCCGCCTTCCTCTCCTCCTCCTCCTCCTCCTCTATCTGCCCCCACCCCGTTCAGCTTTAATCCCTCCTTCCCATCCAAGCCAGGCGGCGAGGGATGCAGGCTAGGCGGCGCCGGGAGGAAGAGGAGGACGCGCCCTCTTCTTCATCATCCTCCTCCTCCATCCTCCCGTGATGGAGAAGAGGACCGACCCGAGGCGCCGCTGCCGCCACCGCCGCTCATGACCTGGCAGGGGCTCTCGGTGGTACCCAAGGATGCTTAGAAGGTAGGCGGTGGCGAGAAGGGTGGGGGTGTTTAATGGGGGGGGTGTTTGGAGGGGGGGGCGCGATTCGGATTAGAGGCAAGCCTGATCTCCCCCCCCCCCGCGCCGCCCTTTCGTTGCATCCTAAGGGCAGGGAGGAGCCTCGCCTGTTTGTGCAACAGAAAAGGAAAGAACGAGATCTATAAGGAGGTCTAGCCCTTAAAAATGGGGGGTGGGTGGGGGGCACCGCCCTTGGCTCCAGGAGGAGGAGGAGGAGAAGCAGGTGGGGTGCTAGGTGGGGTGACACCTGGCGCCCACCTGCCTCTCCTCCTCCGTCTCGGGGAGCCAAGGGCGGTGCCCACCGCTCACCCACCCCAATTTTTAAAACAGACCTGTCACTTGCACTGATTATTTTTTTAAATGTAAAACGGGGGGGGGGAGCGACGAAATGCCGCAGTGATTTGGAAAGGGATGCTCAGGGCCGATCAGAGGCCCCGGGGATTCTGGCCAGGCCGTCTTTTCGAAAGGGTGTGTATGTGTGTGTTTTTCCATCCCCCACCCTCCCCACCATTGCCATCCTTCCCGAACCGCCTGGAGACCGCCTCCCCACAATCCCAGGTACCTGCACACCTCCCAGGCCCCAACTGATCTCTTGGGGAGATCCCTTAAGATTCCTTCTGGATGTTCATCTTTGGGGTGGGGGGAGAGAGATGGGGCACAGGGAAGTCCCTGACCCAGAGAAAGATTCAACCAGGGCTTTTTCTGAACGTCTGGACGGTGGCGGTTGACACGTGTTGCCCCAAACTGCCTCCTTTTGATGCCCCTGGGGAGAGTTAAGGGACTCTTCCCCCCCAAAAAAAGTGAGGTCCAATCTGAGCAGAAGAGGGTCAAGTCTTTAGCCAGGGCTCCTTAACTGCAGGCAGCACTGGCTCTTTGGCTGTAAACAGAGTTGAGTACTGAACTGTAGAGTTGGATACGACTGGCTTTCGTGCAAGGGTGACCTTTCCCTTATCTTTGGTCTTTCTTCCAGCCCAGACCTGGGATCCTTCCTTCCTCCAACCACCCATGGGGACTGTTTGTGCCTCAGTTTCCCCTCCCCAGCCTTGCCTATTCCCTTGGGGGGAGGGCACCTAGCAACCCATCCTTTCCATCTCACCTGGGCCTGGAAGTGTTTACACTTCAAGGAACCTGAGGACATGCTCTTGCTGGCTCCACATTGGACTCCCCCCTTTAGATACTACTTCAGGATGGGGAGGGGCGGTGGGACTTCACACACCCCCAATCCCCACCCCACCCCAGATGCCCCTTCCTTTCCATTGCAGTTCCCAGTACCTGCTTAGTCACCTGGCTGAGAAGGCCAGGTTGTCATTTGTTTACTTCCAAATTGGGTGGGGGGTGGGGGGCTGCTCTCAAAATGTCAGTGTGATGCTGGGGAGGGGGATGGGTCTCTCTGGACCTTCTTAGTCACTCCTCTGAGAAGCCTCTGGAGAGCAACATGAGGCGCCTGAGGTCGAAAGGCAATTCCAGGTTGGGTTCAAATGGCCGGTGGTGAGGACTCAGATTTGGTCAACGACAAAGTGGCTTCATTTCGGCACTCCAGGGTTTGACCTGGACACAAAAGGAGGGGAAGTGGCTGATCATGGAGACCCCTGTTTGAGGCGAGACCCAGTGGCAAAGGGGGAACTGGCAGGACCCTGCGGGGAGGGAAGGAGTCACGTGGGCAGGGGGGGAACCAAGGCAGCCCAGCCTCTTGCCTGGATTTAAGATGAGAAAGGTTGTCTTCATGGAGTCACTGCAGCGAATTAAGGCACGTCTTTGGCTCCTGTGAACTTACATTAAAACCCAGACCTGAGTCTTCACAAATCCAGGTCAGTTTAAGCAGTATCTCACTTGGACACCTTTTCTGTATATTCCTATTCTTCTCTGGTCCCATATAGTGGAGGAAGGAAGGCAACACCGATGGAAAGTTACCCCATACATCCCATCCTTTCCCCCTCCATGTTGCCGGGCAGTTTGTTGCATGGATGGAGACCTTCCATTGTGCCTCTAACTCCATGATGCCCAACCTTGGTACTCCCGCTGTTCTTAGACTTCAATTCCCAGAAGCCCAAGCCTCTGTGAATCCACACGAATGGGTTTACTGTCATTCCAGCTGTTCTTGAACTTCAGTTCCCAGAAGCCCAAGTCCCTGCGAATCCACACGAATGGGTTTACTGCACCTAGTTCTATATAGTTGTCCTATAGGACAACTATATAGAACTATTTAAAAGCTCATTCATTAAAAGGGGTTTTTTTTAAGTGCATCAAGCTCCATCAAGGAGGTGATGGAAATGTCCATGGAAATGTGAACAAATGCACATTTCATGTAGTGCAGCACAGTCTTGGTTGTGCATTATGGGGTTCCTGGGGCAGGTGAAAGGTTAAGATTGCCGGGCTTCTGATGCTGAATATTTTTACCCCAAAAAGTGTGAAGAATGGACCATAATTTTACACTAGAAAACAGAATGAATGAGAGGATCCTAATCAATAATACAGTTGAAATTTACTACCTGGTCTCCCCCAACACATCTGTGTATTCCCCAAATATTGTCAATAAAGCCTTTCAAAAATGGCCTGTAAAACTAGATTCCAAAAGTAACTAGACAAATTACTTGTTGCAGCAGTAAAGTAAATATGGAACTATTCCTTGCGTAATTTGTGAAACATAACTTTAATTACAGTCCCCTGACTAGCAAAAAAATAAATAAATAAATGACCAGCTACAAGTCACTGTATTTTTGTGTCACTAGTTACTTCTGACATTTGCTTCTGAGTAAACACATTTTGGATCACGCTGCAAATCTAAGTCCCATTATTAAGCAAGGAAGACGTAGTGTGTGATCTTTACCCCCCCTCCTTTTGCTGCTAAAACGAGTGCAGAAGAGGAGGTTGTACAGCAAATGAATCCCTTCTGTGGCAGCTGAGAAGAATCTTTTGTGATGCCTTGTTGTTAGTGGAGGCAGAGGTCAGATCCTGCACGGAAGGTAGGACTGCTTGAAAGAGGAGACCTATTTTTGCAGTGACAGAAGAAGAGATTTCTATCTTCACTGTTTGGGTTTCCTAAATTCCCTTTCCCCCCCTCCCAAGCCTAATCAAGTTTGTTTCACATCTTGTACATACAGTTGTGTTGATGAGACACTTTGCTCCTTTCATCTCTGTCACTCTGTCTTCACTTGTCACTGAATAAATCATTATTTACAAAATAAATAAATAATTGAGATGCTTTCCTAATTGCAAAATATATCTTTATTAGTCCACATTTCTCTTTTCCATTCCCCTAGATCAGGGTGCCCAAACTACGGTCCATGGGCCGGATCTGGCCCCTGATGCCAGTTCATGCGGCCCACACTGCTCTTGCCACTCCCAGAAGTGGAAGTAAAACGCGCCCATACGGGCGCGTTTTACTTCCACTTCTGGGAGTGATGAGGGCACAGGTGTGTTTTACTTCCACTTCTGGGAGTGACAAGGGCAGTGTGGGCCAGATGAACTGGCATCAGGGGCCAGATCCGGCCCATAGGCCATAGTTTGGGCACCCCTGGTTTAAGCAGAGAAAATGGGAGCCTAAAAAAAAATCTTTCTCATTCTGTTGCAAAACAGATTGCAAGGCACGTTTTCCTTCTGCTTCTGTTGGGAGGTAACCACGTGACCGGCCCACTAAACCACGTGACTGGCCCACAGTTTGGGCACCCCTGCCCTATATAGCAAAGCTGCCTCTCGGTTTCCATGGCAATGTTTGGTTATAAAGTCTGCTCGATGCAAGAGAGCAACACGTTTCCAGTCGAGGTTGGGCGTCTGTTCTTGCTGCTGTTTTTAAGGTGTGACTTCTTTTGCGGTGGTGACAATGCCATTGTGTGTTTGTGTGGCTCTCCGGTGCTCTCCAGTTGGCTTGAGGACAATTTGAAAGGGAAGACCCTGGAGAATGGCTTGCCTTGGCGGGGAAAAGGCCCTCCTCCCATGTGGGTTTGAATTGGAGAGGGAAATGGATTTCAGGATTTAATGGCTGGGAAATTCAGGACTCCGTTTTCCTTCAGAGCAGTCTTTTCCCCAACCTTTGGTGTTTGGACTTCAGTTCCCAGAATGGACTGCGATGGCTCAGTGGTTAAGAAGCTTGCCTTGTTAGGTGGAAGGTCGGCAAGCCGGCAGTCCAAGACCCGAGTCCTGGATGCCGGAGTGAGCTTCGTCATCTCTCCCAGCTCCTGCCAACCTAGCAGTACGAAAGCAAGAAATTGCAAGTAGATAAATAGAGACCACTTCAGTGGGGAAAAATATCTTGGGGGCATGAAAGGAGGAGCCTCATTTGGGTGTCCCCTGAGTGAGGTTCCTACCGCAAAAATCCTTTCAACCCGGAAAGCAACTTTGTTTGCTTCTGACACAATAATATATATATCTATCCCAGAATCTCAAGTCAATTCCCCAAAGCACTGATCAACCAATTTACCAACTGAGGCTTCTGGGAATTGAAGTCTCCCTGTGCGAGACTTGAACAATATTTGTAACAACTGTCAGAAAACTTCCAGTGATCCCTTACTCACAACAACATTCCTCCTGCATAGGGTCTTATTCCTTCCTCCTCAATAATATCTGGTCTATAAATAACAAAATCTTTTTTTAAAAAAACAGGCTTTTTAATCTCTTAGCCCAGGCTTTGTATTCGTGACCATTTTCTGAGCTGGTCAGAAAGATGTCAGATAGTTGCGAATACAATGAATATATAAATTGAATAAAATAAATAAATAAATTGCCTTTTTAAATAAAATTGTCTCTCCCTCCCTGCCTGCCCAGGCCCCATCTCTGCTCTGGAAAGGATCTCTTTGCCTGGGTTCTTGTTCTAGCCATCAATGGATCCATTCCATGCCCGCCCGCCTCCCAGTTCCCTGTTAATCTTTAGATTCCCTGTCGATGAATCCACATTAGCATGGCTCTTCCAACTGGTTTATGCAACAGACCAAGATGAGGTTGGGGAAGAAGCGCACACTTTTCGGTGTGCTATTTCCACGGGGAAATTTTTTTGAGGCGACAGGAAGGGTTTTAATCCCTCTCCACAGAAATCCTTAGCAAAAGGCGAAAGATTTATAATATCCAAAGATATATCGGAATATTATTATTATTCAGGCTTGCCACCCTGTCTGTTTACTCCCCCTTCCCCGTTCTGCCAACTCATATATTGATCTCCTCCTGCTGCTGCATTGGGCACAATCTCTCCCCTGTTAATCGGTTTTTGTTAGGCCACTATAAATATATCTATTGGATTTTTTCTTTCTGCTTTATGTTGCTGACATTTCAGAGGCAAAATGCAGCTTGGGCAACAACAGTCTGGACAGAAGCCACATGAGCCATGAGCAAAGTCCAAAAGCAGAATTTGAGGATACCTTTCTTGGGCCAGGAACCATCTCCGTTTGGAGCTTTTAATTTTAAAAATGTGTTTTCATAGCCTTCTGAAGCAGGGAAAGTGGGAATAGATGATGGTTTAGAGGGGACTGTATTAGGTTTCAGGACTCAGGATGGCAAGGCCTGGGTTCGAATATCTGTTTGGCTAGGAAACACTTTGGATGTTCTTGAGATGTTTGGTTCCTTGCCTTCTGGCCTACCCAACAGGGCTGGTGTAGGCTAAAAACTGGGGAGGGAGTAGACTTGTGTACGCCTCTTGTGGATGTACACACATGATGGTGAACCTTGGCACTCCAGCTGTTTTTGGGTGCACCGTAAACCCATTCTCACAGAGACTTGGGTTCTGGGAATTGAAGTCCAAGAACACGGTGAGTAAACCCATTCGTGTGGATTCACACAGACTTTTTGGATGCACAATAAACCCATTCTCACAGAGACTTGGGCTTCTGGGAATTGAAGTCCAAGAAGACGGTGAGTAAACCCATTCATGTGGATTCACAGAGACTTGTGCTTCTGGGAATTGAAGTCCAAGAACAGCTGGAGTGCCAAGGTTTACCATCACTGGTCTAAAGCCATGAGTCTGATATGGGAGATTAAGCAGGAAGGGTGAGGGGGGAAATGGGGCCTGACATCTTTGGGCCTCTCCCGGTTTGAGATCACAAGCATATCACTGAATGTTCCCTGGAGAAAGGGTGGAGGAAGGCACCATCCCTATTTCTTTATTCCCCCCTCCCTCCCCAACTCGGTTTGAGTTGGCAAAAGGGCCTATCGGGGATAGAACCTGCGCCTAGCATGACTCAGCCAAGGTGTCACTGATGCAGAGACGATATGGACAGAGAGACACAGTGTCAACCAATCCACCCTTTCCCCTTAATTTCTTCCTGCTTCCAGGTGTAACTCTTCCATTTCATTACTCCATTCATCAATCTCGCTGGGTTCCAGACACAGACATCTCACCCAGGAAACGCCTAATGGAGCTGAATGTTAAGCTGCAATGCTAAAGCAACCCTGTTTAGATAAGCCTTTTTGAGCCGTGGAAGTTGGGCCAACAGGACAGAGAAACGTGGCCTGTGAATATGTGGCACCACTTCAGCCTCTTGTTAAAAGCAGAGCGCCACCAAGATGTCCACTTCGTTGGTTTCTCCTACCGTGATGCTTCTCTGCTCCACAAGTTGTGGGTCAACTTTTCTTTGATGATTTGTCATTGGGAGAGAAGCGTGGGCTTAATCTGCATAGTAACTGTGCCCCAGAGCAGCTTTGAAGGACAGAGTCACTGGAGGGAAAATGCTTTATCATCTTTTGATTGTTATACTGCTAGACTCAAAGCAGAATATATCTAGCTCTAGATCTCTGTCTGACAGAGATCTAGACAGACAGACAGGTAGATGAATCGACAGACAGACAGACATAAACACAGGGTTTATGCATATTGGAAAAATCAGGAAAGTTGGGGAAGAAGCTAGGAAGCAGATGGGAACCATCGCTTTCAAACATCAGGAAAAAGCCTGCCGCAATCAGTACAGAGACCCAGCGAAGCCGTTCACGTCTGGGCTGGCCTTGTATGTCTTTAATGAATATCTCAGCCATTGCTCATGTCTCAGGAGAACTTGGCATTAGGAGACCTTTTCATTATTGCAGATTAAAGTAGGGATGGCTCCACGTAGCCGCAGTCGAGCTAAGCAGGCAAAGGTTTCCTGAGTAGGCGGCCGTAATGAATTGCTGTTTGCTGGAACTCTTTGTGCTGCATTAGGAGGAGGCGCTGAGTTGGGTGGGGCATTTTGGCCTGGAAGAGGAGGAGGAGGAGGAGGAAGAAGAGAAAGTGGAAACTTCTGTCCGCTTCTGCTTGGTTAGACCGTAGCCGTTACCTTTAATCTTTGGGCCTCACTGTTGAGCTAGAACTGTGAGGGTGAACCTTGGCACTTCAATTCCCAGAAGCCCCGGTGAATCCACAAGAATGGATTTACAGTGATTCATCCGGCCGGCAACGACCTCGTCACTCCCGGAAGTGGAAGTAAAACACACCGGTATGGTTAAGGTTCTTCCGGGTTAACCCTTGCTCCTTATGGGTGTGTTTTACTTCTACTTCCGGGAGCGATGAGGGTAGCGTGGGCTGGATGAATCGCAGTAAATCCATTCATGTGGATTCATGGGGGCTTGGGCTTCTGGGAATTGGAGTCCAAGAACATCTGGGGTGCCAAGGTTCACCATCATGGAGCTAGAACGTTTTCAGAGACAACTGACTCCATTATAGAGGAGTCTTTCCCAGTAGACCAGTGGTTCCCATTGTGGTTGCCAACATGCCCCATGGGGGGGATGGACTTCAATTCCCAGAAGCCTCAGTCAGTCCATAGGCTGACCAGTGCTTTGGGGAATTGACTGAGGCTCCTGGGAATTGAAGTCCAAGAACCGAAGGTTGGGAAACGCTGCTCTGTGAATGGGTTTACTGTGCATAATCTGAGATGGATCATGTGATGACTCAGGTAGACACTTGTTTAATTTCTGGATTGCCATTGAAGCAACAAACATAATCCACGACATTTCCGTGGATTCCTTTGCTTTCTCTAGCAGTGGCTTTATGGCTTCTTTCTGTGATCTTTGCCTTCCGTCAGCCTGATCCGACTCCCTCTTGGATTTGTGGCCATCACTTATTTATGGCATTTGTTCCTCTTCTCTGAGCATCCTTGAGAGTTACATCCTTAAGTGCAACTTTAAGAGGGCGACGGAGGCTCAGCCACCCACCCCTAAACTGCCGCAGAGATGCATTATTCAGATCCCTTTCTTTTTCTGCTTGACTCCACCACCAGCAGCTTTCTTCTGGACTTGGGCTTTCTGAGCCACTTTGTGTCAGTTCCTTTGGCCTGGTTAGCATGGATGAACTCATGCGCGTTGTTTTGAATATGTGCACCATCCGTGGCTTTAGGCTCCATTGTATTGAGAAGGCAAGACAGCATGTTTGCTTCTGGGTGACTGGCTTTTGGTAAAACATGAGGTGCTTCGCACCCTTAAGGAGTAGATAATCAGAGAAGAGTCCCCATGGCACAGCGTATGGGCTGTGGTCCTGCTGCCAAAACTCTGTTCACGATCTGAGTTTGATCCCAACAGGCTCCAGGGTTGACTCAGCCTTCCATCCTTCTGAGCCAATGTGTCAGGAGCAAAATGCTCATTGTGAACCACCCAAGGTCCACAAGGCAATGGGGTCAAGGAGTTGCCCCCTTCAAGTCTACCAAAGAGGTTCATTGGGAGCTGTCCGGGTGCTGAACCTTCCCCGTCTCTGTTGCATTCATGGAGGCTTCTTCTTCCGTGTCCAGGCCCCGCGCGAAAACGCCAAAACTGAAAGCACCTTTGGGCGAGTTCATTCTTCATTTCCTTTCTCCTGACCTAGTGTGAGAAAGATTAGCCAGCAACACACGGTTGCCATTACCAGGGTATGCCTGATTGTGGTTCAAACCATCCTCTTTGAGGAGGCTCTTTCTGTGTACCCCATTCTTGGGGGCTGATGTGAGCACACTCATGTTTCATCCCATTCCATTCTGGGAGAACTGCCCACATTGGCCAAGTAGAAGAGCTTGAGATGTCTGCCTTCTCCCCATTCCAACTCGTCCTGGGATTTTGAAGTCTGAGAAGGAACATCAGGTCCAGCTTCACACCCCGCAGGAGCAGCCGAGAGAGCGGGCTGGAGTGTATCCTTTGCACACCCAAGGAACGAGAGAAGAGTCACTTGCATTGTTTGTTCCTCAGCCCCCTCGCATTAGCATCGGGGTTGCAGAAGCCGCCGTCTTGCCTGCCCGAGGGATGCTCACAAACGCGGCTCGGTTAGAAGGCAGATGGCATCTTTTCATTTGCTCACACAGAGATGAGAAGGATGTCTTTGAAGACTCATAAGCATGGCAGCCATTGTTTGAAGATGAGAGAGAGAGAATGACACACACACAGAGAGGGAATCCCATTAACTGGTTTATCTTCCTTGATAATGCAGGATGTTGTGCTCAAGGAAACGTCATCAACCTACCCTGGGCAAAAGCAAAGATAAAATCTCCCAAAGCAAGAAAGTGCCAGAAAAGAGTCATTTGTCCCACAGCTTTTCAGTTCCTGGATCTTTGCACAAAAGATGTGGGTTTTCCCACATGGTAGGGGGGAATATGTGTGCAGGGGGAGGAGACACCCTCTGTGGAGCACAATTTGGAGAAAGAAGAATCCATCAGCCTCTGTGAGGGATGGTTTTGTGCCTCAAGGGGAAGTCATGGCTGCCGGCTCGTGAATAGACTACAAAGTGTGCAGTCCCAAACCTGAATCGCAATCTCTCCCAGCCTCCTCTGTGGTGGGGAAGGTCCTAGCCTGGGCTTTATGGAAATAATCCAACGCTTTGAGTTGCCTTCGCCTCTCCAGAGGGATTCCCCATTGAGGCCAATTAAACACACAGGGCTGGGTTCCCACTGGACCCCAAGACACCACTGGGGAGTTACGGTTGGCTGGGGGGGATGCAGAGAGAAGCTGAGGGGGGCGTTTGAGGCAGACTGGAGGGCAGGCGGGGTTTAGGATCCTGAAGGAGGAGTCAGGGATAATTTGGGGAAGGACGTTGTTCCTCCTAAGTGGCACTTTTAGACAGTAAAGGTAAAGGTCTTCCTTGCGCAAAAGCCAGCCGTATCTGACTCTAGGGTGCGGTGCTCATCTCTGTCTACAGCAAAAGGGCCAGTGCTGTCTGCAGACACTTCCATGGCAGGCAGAACTAGACACCAGAGCATGTGGAACACTCTTACCTTTCCCACTGAAGTGGTACCTCTTTATCTTACTTGCAATTTCTTGTTATCGAACTGCTAGGCTGGCAAGAGTTGGGACAGAGACAGAAGCTCGCTCTGTCATGCAGTCTTGAACTGCTGACCTGCCAGTTGTCCAGTTTGAGGGCTTCCTTATCTGTGCAGGCAAAGCCAAAGGATTGCCACATCCTTCTCTTTGTCAGCAAAGTTGGAGGAAAACATTCTGAGGCCCTTGACAACATCCTCGTAATTGGAGGAGATGCCAAAGCTTGAGGTTTTTGAGCCAAACCAAACTTTTTGTGACGTGTGCGAAGGACGGGGAAATTGTTGCTGCTTTATTGCAAAATTTGGAGCACTAGATGGGTTGTTGACATGTTTTCTAATATTCACCGAGACTTTGTATGGTGATGTGGGCATGTGTGCTTTGCTTCTCATACCTCTTAAACCAGTGGTGCCCAAACTAAGGCCCGGGGGCCAGGTGAGGCCCCCGATGCCAATTTATCCAGCCCGCAAAGCCCTCATCGCTCCTGGAAGTGGAAGTAAAACGCACTTCCAGGAGCAACAAGGGCTTTGCGGGCTGGATGAATTGGCATTGGAGGCCTCACCCAGCCCCCAGGCCTTAGTGACTGGCTTCCTGAACCATATGATTGGCCCATTGCCCAAAAGGTTTGGGCACCCCATCTTAAACCATGGATGGCACTCCAAGCATTCTTGAACTTCAATTCCCAGAAGCCCAAGTCTCTGTGAATCCACACAAATGGGTTTGCTGCACATGCTCCAGGTGTTCTTGGACTTCAATTCCCAGAAGTCGAAGTCTCTGTGAATCCACACAAAAGGGTTTACTGCATATATGCGCAGTAAACCCTTTCATGTGGATTCACAGAGACTTGGGGTTCTGGGAATTGAAGTCAAGAACACCTGGAGTGCCAAGGTTTGCCATCTTGGTCTTAAAGCAATATAATCTCTTCAATGCACATCCTAGCAGTCTCCCATTGTCTTAGTGATCCCTGGTGTAAGTAGAGGCGCTCAAGTGTTAAATCCACCCAGCACAGTAACATCAAACTTCCTTCTGCACTTTCCCTGAAATTAATCTTCCTGTCTGGAGTCGGGGAAGGAGGCAAGGGAGGGAGGGAAGGAGGACAGTTCCCAGAGACTTTAGTTACCATCATGAAAACTGGTGATGTGGTTTTTCTCTGGTGCCTACGGAAGCCAGCTTAATTCCCAACTGATCCCTTCCTTCTGGCTCTCGGAATATGGGTTGCCTTAGAATCTCTGTGCCTTGGATGACTTTGTGATCCTCTCCCTGCGCAAGGTTAGAAGCCCAGCCAAGTGGGATATAATAACTTGTAGACCAGGCGTTCAGCCGTAGCCTCTGAAGCCCAGGAAATGGATATGGGTTGTTGTTCAGTCCCATCGTCGAGTCCAGCTCTTTGCAGCCCTGTGGTCTGCCCCAGGCCAGTCCGAAGGCGTCTCTTCTTCTGCCCTCTGCCTTTCTTTGGGTCCATCTCTCACAGCCAGACATGACTACTCGGAAGACCATTGCGTTAGCTATGCAGACCTTTGTTGGCAGGGTGATAAATTGTTATTAGTTGGTGAAATCACGTAAAAGGTGAAATGCCTTAAAACCACCTGACATGTCATGGTCATAGCAGAATCTTCTCTCACATTCTAGTGTGTCCAGTTTGCTTTGTTTTTTTGATGGGTCTTCAAGGCTCAGGTATGGGGCCTTCTTTCCTTCTTGTTGTTGTTGTTGTTGTTGTTGTTGTTGTTGTTGGTATTATTGTTATTATTATTTGACTCCTCTCAGCCACATCACTCCATCATTGATGACCTTTCTATTCTACTGTGGATTCTCTCTAACAGGGATCTTTCCCCTGTTGCTGTAGCTTCTTAAAGAGGTTCAGACCAGGAGGTTGCTTCCTTCTGAAGGTGGGCAGTTTGGCCGCGTCTGTCCCTTTCCTTTCCTTTCTAAACCAACCCTTCCCTCTAAAGCAGGGGTTTTACTTCTGCTTCTGGGATCAACGAGAGCAGTGCAGGCTGGATGGATTGCGTTGGGGGATGGATCTGGCCCACAGGCCGTAGTTTGGGCATCCCGGTTCTAAAGGGTGCAATAACTACTGCCCGGGCTGTCTGTCTGTCTGTCTGTCTGTTTGTTTGTTTGTTTGTTTGCTTGTTTATTTGCTTGTTTGTTTGTTTGTTTGTTCAGATTTATATTGCCACTCGTTCACCGAGGCAACTTAGGGCGGCTTACAGTCAAAACAGCCATAATACAGTAACAATCATAAAATACAACCTCACAAAACAACCAAAGCAGAACACAGACTAAGTCCCCTCTGGCCAGTGATGGGGGCCTGGAGGTGAGGGGGGACGATGTTCTCAGCCCCCTGCCAGGCCATAGCATTTTTTCCCTCTGGTCGTTGGTGTAAATGTTAGTAAATCTTGTGATGCAGCATTGGAAGAAAAATAATTTTGAAAAATTTAAACAACCCAATTTTAATGTTGTTTTTAAAAATGTTTTTGTAAGTTTTTCTTGGTTATGTTTTATGTGTAAGCCACCCGGAGTAGCCTTGGCAAGGGGACAGTGGTAGAAATGTGAATAATAAAAATAAATAAAAAAATAGCGACAATTCAGGAGGAGGAGGAGGAGACAGAGGGAGGCCCTGATCCTCCTCCGCCTTCAGAAAGGAGGTGGATTGGATGGAGGGACAGCTGTGTCGTGTTGATGGTTGGTTGTTGCCTTGAGCCCAGATGGGGTCCTCTATCAGGAGGGTTGAGGAAAGGACCTGCTTTGTCCCCTGTGAACTCAATGGAGGAAAAGCAGGATAGAAAAAGGCAATAATCAATGAGACCCCCAAGCAAAGCTTTCCTCCACATGTCCTCACCTTTTCTTTGGCAAAGATGGCTTTCCAGCTGCTGTTGAGTCTTGACACTTTGCCCTGGGGAAACCCTTTGCGTCTATGCATGGCTGGCAGACAATGGATGGGAGGGGAGGGCAGTGGAGTGGGGAAGGTGCTTCCCCCACATTTCTATGTGCTGTTTGCAAGGCAGATGCACAGTCTAAGGCCACGATGGCCAACCTTGGCACTCCAGCTGTTCTTGGACTTCAATTCCCATTCATGTGGATTCACAGGGACTTGGGCTTCTGGGACTTGAAGTCCAAGAACAGCTGGAGTGCCAAGGTTGGCCATCACTGACCTAGGATCACACCATGTGCTGGTGGAGTGCTAAGGTTCACCATCACTCGTCTATGGGAAGTGGAGCCATTGTGGTTGTGGCACGGTGGTTGGCCGTCCATTTGCCCAGCTGTGCTTTGGATTTGCCACAAGGCAGATGGAAGATCCCGACCTCCTTGTATCCCACGGCTTATCTGTCAGTGACCTTATTTCCTCGCTCTCTACTCCTCGCATGTAACAGTGTCTAGCTTGCTCCGCATTCGTTGGAGCACATCTGGGAGATTTGAGAAAACATGCGGTCCATAATGTGACAATCTGGCCTAGTTATTCCATTGTGGTTTGTTGCCTTGACAGACAAAGAGGTTTTCGAAAGAGACACAAACTCCAACCAGATTAGAGGCTGATAGTTGCTGAGATATTCCCCCCCCCCCTCCCATGCCAAATCTCTTCATTCTCTCTGCGCTGATGGCGCATCACGTGGCCCACATAATGTCTTTGTTTTCTTTGTTTTGAAGTGCCAATTAAGAAATTGGCACTTGAAACACAAAGGAGCCATTAAGAGGTGGGTTTCTGTAATCAGAGACTTTTGAGACTAAATTTCAGTCATCAAAGTAAGCCTTTGAAATGTTGCTACTACTTCTAATAGGGGGGAGGGGGAATTTCACAAATAGCCACATCAAAAGGATCGAGATAATGGGCAAGAGACCTTGGCTTGGGGGATGGGCAAGCAATTTTAATTTTTATCAAAAACCCTCATGTCCCCCAAAATCAAACTAAATGCAAACCGGCCGTGATGGTGCTAGGAATCTGTGATTGCCAATTAAACAGGGTGCCTGTTAATATGTAATCAAGTTTAGGAAATTAAAGCCACTCTTGGCTCCCATCTATGCCTGTCTGTCCTCAGTTCCTGTAGCCTACGTTAGGATGGGCACTATAGGGACTGTGGTTAAGACACTGAACTTGATGGCTGGCAAGCCAGCAGTTCGAGGCCCGTGTGCTGCATGACAGAATGAGCTCCTGTCTCTGTCCCAGCTCCTGCCAACCTGGCAGTTAGAAAGCAAGACATTGCAAGTAGATAGATAGGTACAGTTGTACCTCGCTTAAAGAGCATAATGCGTTCCACAGGATTGCTCTTTAAGCGAGTTTGCTCTTTAAGCAAAACACCATTGTAAGCAACCAATTGTGGGGGGGATTGAGAACCCCGATTTATTTGTTAAGTGAGTTTTTGATTGGTTTTATTTGTTAAGTGAAGCGAACATTCAGAGAAAATGCTGCTCTTTAAGCGAGTTACTCTTTAAGCGAAACACTCTTTATGCGAGCTTTGACTGTACCACCTCAGTGGGAAGGTAAACAGTGTTCCATACATTCTGGTGTCTAGGCATGCCTGCCACATGTCCATGGAAAATGTCTGCAAATGCAGACAGCGCTGGCTCTTCGGCTTTAAAACAGAGATGAGCACTGAACCCTAGAGTCAGATACACCTGGCTTTCGACCAAGGGTGACATTTTACCTTTAATGGAGTTAGGTCTATCTTCTCCCAGACCCCTTGCCTGTAGACTCCTGGTTCCCAATGTGGGGCACATGTCCCACAGGGAGGCAAGTTTATTTTTTTTAAAGAGGGGGGCAATTTGAGTTTAGATCAAGTGAATGAATGGCCTTTTAGGCTTCCTCCACAGGACTAGGAGTTCCCTGTTGAACTCTCCAAGGTGCTGAAGCTGCTTTGAGGAATGTGTTTTGTTCGTTTCTTGGCTGTCGACCAGAAAGTTTGAACAGAAAGCCGGAGCTCATTCCCCAGCCCACCGCTTCAGTTCTCCCCCTACTAGGCTGCTGGGGCAGATGGTATCAGTGGAAGGGTCTGGTTTGTTGTGGTAGACGAGGTGGCCGTTTTCTCCCTTGATTCTCATGGTGAGATAAATGAATATGCACCTGTTGTGCTTAGAAGGTGGGCCGCTCTACTCTTGTGGCTCTGATTTCCCATCTGTGGTGGAGGAGGAGGGCTTAGGGAAACAGTCAAACCATCTTGTGTCACTGAGTACAAAGATCATTGGGACTGCGGTGGCTAAGATGCTGACCTTGTCAACCAGAAGTCCAAGAATAGCTGGAGTACCAAGGTTGGCCATCGCGGGCTCAGACTGTGCATCTGCCTTGCAAACAGCATGTAGGTAGAAATGTGGGCGAAGCACCTTTCCCCACTCCACTGCCCTCCCCTTCCATCCATTGTCTGCCAGCCATGCATAGACGCAAAGGTTTCCCCAGGGCAAAGTGTCAAGACTCAACAGCAGCTGGAAAGCCAACTTGGCCAAAGAAAAGGAGAACGCATTTAATGGGCATTTTTTACTTCCACTTCCGGGAGTGACAAGGGTGGCGCAGGCTGGATCAATTGGCATTGGGGGCCGGATCCGGCTCATGAGCCGTAGCTTGGGCAACCCTGGTTTAAGCATAGAAAATGGCAGCTTAAAATCTATCTCAGCCTGTTGCAAAACAGATGGCAAGGCATGTTTTACTTCCGCTTCCAGTGGGGAAACCACGTGACTGGCCTGCTCAACCACGTGAGCGGCCCGCTCAACTACATGACTGGCCTGCTGCCCGAAAAGCTTGGGCAGTCCTGATCTAATCTGAAAAGGGCATTTTGGACAACCCCACCTCTCACCCATCTTTGCCATATTGTAGTGATCTGAAGGCAAACATTATGAAATCCTGCATTTTGTCATGGATGGATGGATGGATGGATGGATGGATGGATGGAAGGAAGGAAGGAAGGAAGGAAGGAAGGAACTTTCCATTGAGCTGCACCAGCGTGGAAAGAAATCTCTACCCTCTCAAGCGGTTCCTTCTCCAGCTTTAATGCGTTAATGACCCCTCCTCTCCCTTTGGACCTTTTAAAAATTTCAGCCCTGTGAAAAATCATCCCTCCGGGCATTCCTGGCTGCGACTCGACCTCTGAAGAGGGTTGCATTAACGCTAAGTCACTCGCCAGCGTCAGATAAGATTAGCTGTGAGACAGGAAGCCGATGAGAGAAATGAAGGCAAGGGAAGCCTAAAAGGTGACATAGGTCGGTTTTAAGAAATCCAGCCCGGGGAGTCTTGGTCAAACCACACCCAGGATTGGATCTTTGTGCCCAGAAAGGATAAATGGGTTTTAGGTCCAAAGCAGCTGAGGATATTCCTCTCCTCCCCTGGACTTTGAAGAGGACCACTGCTAAGGTAAGCCCAAACTAAGATAGATTAGGTCCATGATGGTGCACCTTGGCACTCCAGGTGTTCTTGGACTTCAATTCCCAGAAGCCCAAGTCCCTGTGAATCCACATGAATGGGTTTATTGCACATATGTGCTGTTCTTGGACTTCAGTCCCCAGAAGCCCAAGTCCCTGTGAATCCACATGAATGGGTTTACTGCACGTATGTGCTGTTCTTGGACTTCAGTCCCCAGAAGCCCAAGTCAGCACTCCTGCTGATCAGCAGCTCCCTCGGTGCAGTAATGGCGAACCTTGGGACTTCAGCTGTTTTTGAACTTCAATTCCCAGAAGCCCTGGCCAGCAAGTATGCTGACGTGGGCTTCTGGGAATTGAAGTCCAAAAACACCTGGAGCACCAAGGTTCACCATCATGGGCTTGGTGGATAAGACGCTGAGCTGGAGGCTGGATGGTCGGGGTTCGATACCCGAGGGCTGCAGTTGGGGACATGAAAGGAGCCTTGTTCATTTGGGCTTCCCCTCAGTGGAGCTTCTCCAGCAAAAATCCTTTCAACCCAGAGTAATCTCTGACATGAAATGATTGTTATTATGGGGCTTCTGGGAATTGAAGTTCCAGAACGCCTGGAGTGCCATGAAGGTTCTCTGTCACTGAGGCCGTCTAACTGAACAGAGAAGCTTGGCAGTTGGGCAGGTCCAGCCCCATTTTGGACGGAGGAGAGGCAAGGAAGAGATGGACATTGGAAGCCATTGGGGAATGGAAAGATGGGACAGAGGTGGCCAGAGCTGTGAAGCCCAGCCTTGGCCCATGGGGGGGAGGGTTGGGGAGGACCTTTAGGGTTTCCTTGTAGCAGAACCTCCCAACTGTCTTCGCTGGCTGTTGGCCATTGGATCTGAGAGGAGTCTCTTCCCTGGCTGAGAGCCATCTCTGGATCAGGCATGACTTCGAGCAGGGGTGCCCAAACTTTTCAGGCTGTGGGCCGGTCACATGGTTCAGCAGGCCAGTCATGTGGTTCCTTCCACCGGATGAAGTAAAACGCACCTTGCAATCTGTTCTGCAACAGGATGAGATAGATTTTAAGCTGCCATTTTCTCTGCTTAAACCAGGGGTGCCCAAACTAAACCTCATGGGCCAGGTCCAGCCCCCGACACCAATTCATCTAACCCACACCGCCCTCGATGCTCCCGGAAGTGGAAGTAAATGTGCCCATTCCGGGAGTGACGAGGCCGCTGTGGGCTAGATGAATTGGTGTCAGGGGTCTATCCGGCCCATGGGCCATAATTTGGGCGCCCCTGACTTAGAGAGAGAGAGAGAGATGCATAGCCCATTCACAGGAAGGAAAGCAAGAAGGCTTTTCTTGTTTCCAAGCTACTGTAATCCTGCTCAGGTCTTTATCTTTAGGAGGCTGATGGATGGGAGTAACTAGGCAACTAGACAGATGCCACCAACACGCTCCTGGGGAGAGAGAGTGGGAGGCAGAAAGAAAGAAGGGGAGGCTCTTCTGCAAAGGCTGGAAGCAGCAGCAGCAATTCAATGCAAGGGGTGGGGCAGTTTTGGAGATTCGTGGGGGAAGGAGTTGTTGGGGATGGATGGATGACTTTCAGATCTAGAGGGAATGAATCCTGAAGCAGGGACCCTTGAGAGCTTTGGACGTCAACCTTCCAAGTGTGGGGCTTCTTAGTCCTGATCTTTCCCATCTGGGTTTGCAAGGCTCCTGGCCAAAGAGGGTCAAGATGGCCCCCAACCCCTGGACGGTACCGTCCCATTCCCTGAAATGACCCCCTATGGCTTTCTGTCTTGGCCTCTGTTTGTAGCTCACATCCTTTTCTCTGAAATTAGAAATGAAGCTTGTGCTCTAAACCAGCGTTTCCGAACATTTGGTTTTGGGACTTCAATTCCCAGAAGCTTCAGTCAAACTCCCCAAAGCACTGATCACCCAATGGACTAACTTAGGATGCTTTGTTTTTTATGCTGGTCTTTGACTGGAACAATAAATTGATTGATTGACTAACTTAGGGAATGGCTGGCAATTGGCCTCCCCGGGGGGGGGGGCGTGCCCCATGTTGGGAACCCCTGCTCTAAACCTTGCATCAGTGAAATGCAGCCTTCTCAATGCTACTGGATTCCAGGTCCCAGAAATCTTACCTTGCATGGGGACGATGGACTTTGGCACTTCATCCATACAAACACTCACCTCCTGCTTACGGAAATTCTGCTTCTAGGTCGAGTGCCCAGGTCAGTGATGGCAAACCTTGGCAATCCAGGTGTTCTTGGACTGCAATTCCCAGAAGCCCAAGTCTCTGTGAATCCACATGATTGGGTTTACTGCACATGTACTGGTGGATTCCAAGGTTTGCCATCACGGGTCTGGAGTCTTGTGTGGGAAGCCTGATAATCTGTTTCTCTGCTTATGCTCTGCAGCCTCTTGGCTCCTCTGGTTAACGAGGGAGGTTTGCTCCCATCCTTGGCTTTCAAAGGGGTGTTTCCATCCGGCCTCGTTGGCCGTAATTAAATATGTTCGGCTGTGGGGAAACAGGGAGGCAGATGGAGAACATTGTTTGCAGCATGTAATTTACGCTGGGGCTTTCTCTCCGCCTGATGACCTTACAAAGCTGGAATTGTTCGGTGCTTCGCTGCCTGTCATCCTTGGCGGGGATGAATTGCCCCCTTCCTCTCCCCACGCAGCAGCCCCCACCGGGGAGAGAGGACTTCTGACACGGGTGGCTGTGGAGGAAGAGAGGCTGGCAAAGCGGGTGGGAGTGCTGGAAACCGGTTTCTCATGGAAACGCAATCCCGTCATGAGCAAAAGGAAATGCACTTGGGCTCTGGTTTTGCTGGGAGGGAGGGAGGGCTCCAGGTCACTGCCTTCTTCTTCTTCTACTTCTTCTTCTTCTTCTTCTACTACTACTACTTCTACTTCCACTTCCACTTCCACTTCTACCACCACACAAAGCCATCATCATCACCCCCAGGCCAAGATGGATGAAGCTGCTGCCCTCCCTCAAGATGGGATTCAAGTGGGATTTAATCCACTTGGGGACTCTCGCCCTTCCTTCACTGTGGCCATGAGTCCTCAGGGTTGTCTGGTTAGTTAACCACTGCCTGACACTCGGGGCTGAGTTGCTGGCAGTAGGGTCTACTCTAGCACCATGGCAGGATCACTTGACCAGACAGCCAGGTCTCCAGGTGAGCCCCTCAAAATGAAACAGGACTGCATGTTCACAGGTGAAAAGTGCTGAGTTGGGAGAGAACCCAAGCCAGAACAGCTGTTGCTCTGGGACTTCCCTTGGGCACCCTTCTGGGAAGTCATGCATTGCTGATGTTGTGGAGGGTTACCATGAACCATGAGCTTTTGTTAAATCTCTCCTAGGGGAGGAGAGGGAGGCCTAGAGTTAATATCTACCCATAGTATTCCTTCCTTCCCCTTTGTTCCCTCATTTTAAAAACCCCACATTCTCCATGCGTTATGCATCCATCCAAAGGACAGTCAACTGACCCTCAGACGCTCATAATGGCCCATCCTTGGTGCTGGGGGAGGGAGGGGGAGAAACCTCTGGAATCAAATCAGAGAGTAAACAAAACAGCAAAAAAGAGGACAAAATTAGCTTTTTTTAAAAAACCCTCGTGTCTGAAGCACACAAAGGTGCTTTCTGGGTTGAAAGGAGTTTTGCTGGAGAAACTCTGCTCAGGGGGGCCCCCAAATGATGAGGCTCCTTTCATGCCCCCCCCCCAATCTTTTCCCACCAAAGTGGCTCCTATTTCTCTGCTTGCCATTTCTTGCTTTCAATCTGCGAGGTTGGCAGGAACTGGGAGAGAGAACAGGCGCTTAAACTGTCATTCAGTACTCGGGTCTCAAACTGCTGACTTGCTGACCTTCCAGCTTACAAGGCGAGCTTCTTAACCACGAAGGCACCACAGTCTCTCTTTAAAAAAAAAGCTCATGTTTAAATACAGGAGTTAGTCTTTAAGGTGCCACAACATTCTTTGTCTTTCTTTTTCTCTGATATATATTTTAGAATCGAGTTAATCTTGTTGTATTTTCCACCAAAGCTTGCATGGTGGCCCCTTGTGGGGAACCTCAGGCGCAGGTCTTGGCTGACCCATAGTCAGGCAAAGGGGGCAGATTTATCCACAATGATATTATCCCCCCAACCAACCAACTTTTCCTTACAGGGGGAAATGGTCGCCATGAACTTTGCCCACTGTGATTGAAGCACTTTTCTTGGCAATGCACAAAGACCAGCAGGTTCTGGCTAATACATCAGTTTAATGCATGACATTAAATGCAGACAGTTGGGCTAGAGAGAAAAGGTTATGGACTTTGCCAGAGATTGTCTCCATCCCATTTCCATGTTAATCAGGGAGCCGCCCCGATGTCCAGTTATTATGCTTCAGTCAACCAGTCCCAGTTCAATGGTGGGCGAAGTGAGATCACAGAAGTTCGGTCTTCTTGTTTCTTTGCAGGTCAACGGACAGAGACAACCGATTCCAAAATGAGTGACCAAACCATTGTCGAGGAGGTCTCCTCCCAGCCCACCCAAAGCCAGCATTACTTTGACCGCTTCTCGGAAGATGACCCCGAGTACCTGCGCATCAGGAACATGGCTGCCGACCTGCGGCAGGACTTCAACCTGATGGAGCAGAAGAAGAGGGTCACCATGATCCTGGAAAGCCCCGTGAGTGTGGCCCACTGGAGCTATGGGTGGGGAGAATATCGGTGTGTGAGTGTGTGTAACCATTTAGCTCTGGAACAGCAGAGGTCAGCTCATGGTGAACCAATGAAGCCCCCATAGCCCAGTGGTAGCCAACCTTGGCTCTCCAGATGTTCTTGGACTTCAATTCCCAGAAGCCCTGATCAACAGGAGGGCTGACTTGAGTTTCTGGGAACTGAAGTCCAAGAAGACCTGGACAGCCAAGGCGGGCCATCACTGCCGTAGCACATGTCACAAGAGCTATTGCATGTAAATCAACCCCAGAGGCATCTTGGCTAGACCCATGGCAGGTGATGGGGCAAAGGCTGGGTCTTCATCAGACCTCCTCCAGGTTCTAGGCTCAGCTCTGAGAGGGAATCAGCAGGCCTGCTAAGGAGGCCCTCGTGGTGGCTGGTCTGAAGGTCCCAAGCTCCCTTCTAAGGGACGGTAGAGGAACGGGCCCTTCCAGCCTGTCCTTTTTGGTCAAGGGGGGAGGGGGTTAGAAATGGACTGGCCACCAAGGAAAGGGGCTTCAAAGGTCAGCATGGATGGGGGGGGCAGTCACTTCTCTTGATTCCCCTGATCTATTAATCTTAATGGTTCCTTAGCGCTCCACCTGGAAGCAAGACTTGCTCAGGGTCTCCCTGTGTTGTTCTCAGTCTTTCAGAGAGGAGCTGGAGGGCCTCATCCAGGAACAGATGAAGAAGGGCAACAACACCAACATCTGGGCCCTTCGCCAGATTGCAGACTTAATGGCCAGCACCACCCCCTCCGCCTTCCCTACATCGCCCTTAAGTAGGTTGAACACATGCGGGAGTCGCTCTCACTTGATCTCTCCACCGTTCTTGCCAATCTTGACCTTGAATCCTGACTCCCAACTGGGCAGCCCTTCCAAAGAAGAATCGTGGGAGATGGGCGTGTCAGGGCCAGGTTTATATGGCAAACTGCATTGGCTGGAGGGTGCAGTTTGTAATTGGGGAGGCAAAGTTTCAGGGGGAGGGACTCTGGGGAGACCTGGGCGGGGGTCTTATGCAGCCCACACGCAGTTGACACTTTGCTTCATGGACCTAAACCAGATAAGGGTGGGAGACAACTCAAAGCCGTTGTGGCCTAGCAGTTAAACTGCTATACTGAAGGTAAAAACTGCCGACAGTGTGAGTTCGATCCTGATGGAGTTTAAGGTTGACTCATCTGCCCCAAGGATGGTAAAATGAGGACCCAGCATGTTGGGGTCAAAATCTGAATTCCTTTCTGAGCTGCCCAGAGAGTACACTAAGCGCTATGGAGGGGGGGTATGGAAGTGTAATTGCTGCTGGTAACAAAAGTAGGACAGACAAATTGGGCCCCTTACCTGCTATGAAAGTAGCCCTGCTTTGCTATTTCTGGCTTAGTTAAGTACTCTATCTCATAGTTCTGTAGACGTGGCTCTCCAGATGTTCTTAGACTTCATTTCCCAGAGGCCCTGATCAGTAGGTTTGCTGACTTGGGCTTCTGGTCTTTGAAGTCCAAGAAGATCTGGAAAGCCAAGTTTGCAGACCCCTGTTCTATAATGACAGGTTGCCTAACTGTAACTGTTCTTCTTCTTTGTGGCCCCCTGTGAACCCACATGAATGGGCTTACTGCACATACATGCCATAAACCCATTTGTGTGGATTCACAGAGACCACGAAGAAGAACCTGATGGAGGGTAGGGGCTGATCTAGACTGGAGGTCCTCCAGTTTGCTTCTCCAGCTGTTCTTGGACTTCAATTCCCAGAGGCCCTGATCAGCAGGAGTGCTGACTTGGGTTTCTGGGAGCCGAAGTCCAAGAAGATCTGGAGAGCCAAGTTTGCAGACCCCTGGTCTATCCAGAAGACCTCTCCCACTGATCATTCTCTCCTACTCCTACTCCTCCCTCCTCCTTTCAGACTTCTCCACCGTGACACCCATCAATGACCTCCACAGTTCAGACACAACTTTTGCCAAAGGGGAGCGGCTCATGCGTTGCAAAGTTGGCAGCGTCTACCGGCTTCTGGACCTTTATGGATGGGCCCAACTTAGCAGCACCTCTGTTACGGTGAGAAAAATCCCCATCACCACTTTGCTAGCAAAAGTCCTGAGCTTCATATGCTTGACCATTGTTAGGGAGAGAACATTGGTCTAGAGATGCTTTTGGTCTCCAGCTTGGCTTTTTATGGACCAAAGTATTCCAGGAACACCAAAAAGCAAATGGGAACATGCAGTAATCATTTACTCCTTCCTTCCTTCCTAGCTGCGGGCTAGCAAAGAGCAGGACCATTTCCTGGTGGGTCCTCTGGGTCTTGCATGCCATGAAGTAACAGCTTCTAGCTTGGTGAGTATCCAAGGCTGGTTGGTTTTCCAGCTCTCAGTTTCCACAACCACAATAATTGAGTCTTTGAGAACTTTGATGGCTCCACGCTCAAGACAATGGTGGTGAGGGTGATAATCTGAAGTGGAAATGCCAAGGTGTTGTGGCCTTTTAATTTATGACTTCTAAGTAGAGGTGCATGGCTGCCCATTCCTGTATCTGGGTGGCCCAAGACGGGCCTGTCCATGTCTAGGCTGGACGTGAAACTGCCAATATGAAGGCACCTTTTGGTGAATTTATTCTGTAGTTCCTTTCGCCTGACCAAGTGTGAGAAAGATTAGCCAGCAGCACAAGGTTGCTGTTGCCAGGGTATGCATGATTGTGGTTCAAAAGTACCACAGTCTTTGAGGAAGCTCTACGTTTTAGCTGCAGTTGAAGGTTGGGATGGAGGAACCTGACTTTCATGACAAACGGAGAATGTTTCTGACGCATCTGTGTCCCGTCCTTGGCAAACCTAGCAGCCTTTGCTTCCGTGCAGAAGAGTCTGTGCCAAGAAGGAAGCAGAGGAGGAGACGTGTCTGCCCTGAGAAAGAGCTTTTGCAGACTCACGTTCGAAATGCAGTTGCAGCCAGAAGCTGTTTCAGCCATGAGGGTGAAAAGTGGGGCCAGGTGGATCCTTACCTGCAATGCACTCCCAGATCCAGAAGGATACGCAGACCAGTGGTGACCACTGAGATGCAAAGAGGAGCCCACCTGCTAGCATGTTCTTCTTTGGGGGAGACTCTTTACCTGAGTGGAGACAGGCTAGCCTTGAGGAGCAACACCTGAAGAAACAGGAGGGGTTTCCTCCCAGGATGGCCAACCTTGGCACACCAGATGTTCTTGAACTTCAGTTCCCAGAAGCCCTGATCAGCAAGAGTCTTGACTTGGGCTTCTGGTAACTGAAGTCCAAGAATACCTGGAGTGCCAAGGTTGGACATCCCTGGCTTGGGGACATGGCTCAGGCATGAGAAGATGCACCACCACCACCTTCCATCTCACATTGCCCACGTCCCTTTTGCCTTGCAGGTCAAGGTGAACATCCTGGGGGAAGTGGTGGAACAAGGCAGCACCAGCTTTGCGGTGGACACGCAAGGGTTCAGCCTGCATGCTGCCATCTACGCAGCAAGGCCGGACGTGCGATGCATCATCCATCTCCATACGCCAGCCACAGCTGCGGTAAGGAATGCCACCCGTCTCCCTGGCCAGGCAGTAGCCAAAGGACCTGTGGGTATTTGGAGTGGCCCTGCCACTGATTGACAAAAGAGCATTGAGTCCTGGAAGTAGGAAGTAGGTTGCCCTGCTTTGGTCATAGAGTAGACCCTACGGCCAGCGACTCAGTGCCAATGATCAGGTGGCCATTAGCTAACCTGACAGCCCTGAGGACCAATGGCTTTGGGCATTGAAGTCCACATGGAAGGAAGGGTGATGGTCCCCAAGGGGATCAAAAGATCCCACTTGAGTCCATCTTGAGGGAGGGCAGAGTGGGGATGATGATGATGAGGACTTTGTGTGCCAAAAGGGCTCAGGATCAGTGCCAAAAGTGGATCAGTGGTGCGATGGGTGTCACACTGGGGATGCGGAAGGCAGATGGAAGGCTACATCATTCTATTCTCAGGACAGTCTTCATGGCTGATCACCATGAGGATCACTCATGTTCAGGATTTTAATGGGGCAGAAGAAGAAGGGCTGAAATGAGGCACCCTGGCCTCCCCACCCTTCCTTCTCGGGCCCTTCAGAAGAGGAGGGCGAGCGGAAAGGAGCAGATGGACGGGAGAGCTTAAGGTCGGGGTCATGGCCGGGGGGAAGGGGGAAGGCATTCAGTGCAAGTCTTCCCGGTGGCAGAATCACCATTCAAGGAGAGAGGCACAGAGAGCCCATCGTTAGAACATGGTTACATTCAACGAGGAATGTTCTATTTGACATGTGCTATATTGAATAAGGACAGAGCCATAGCAATTGCATTACACAGCCTGCCTCATAGAAGGACTTATTGCCCTTTCTGGGTGATTCACAGTTAGCATTTTTGCCCCCAATATGACTGGCCACAGAAGGATGGAGAGGCTGAGAGTGAACCTGGACTCCTGTCAGGATTGAACACACAATGTTTTGGCTGCAGTACCAGGGGGTCTTGGCCTTAGTGTCATTTGGACACAATCTAGATCATGGCAGACCAGGGCTGAGCAAATGGGGACTTCCTTGCACTTGGCCAGGAGGACCGACTCTCTCTCTCTCTCTCTCTCTCTCTCCAAGGTATCAGCAATGAAACACGGCCTCTTACTGATTTCTCATGATGCGCTTCTGGCAGGCGACATGGTGTATTTTGACTACAATGGTGAAATGGAGGAAGAAGCGGACAGAATTGAGTTGCAGAAGTGCCTCGGACCCACATGCAAGGTTAGGACTGAGAGGCAGCATTCGACAGGCTGTGGATGATCTCACGTAATCTTCTGGCCAATCTGGGTTTAGCCTTGAGGTTTAGACCTTTGGCTCGAAGCTTTGGCCAATGTTTGGAAATCCTTGGTGGTTTTGTTCATTTGTTTTAATTGTGTCAGATGCACACAAAGGTGCTTTCTGGGTTGAAAGGGTTTTTGCTAGAGGAGCTCCACTCAGGGGACGATGGCCAAATGAGGCACCTTTCATGTCCCCAAAATCTTCTTTTCCCCCACCACCAAAGTGGTCCCTATTGATCTACTTGCAATTTCTTGCATCCAACCTGCTAAGTTGGCAGGAGCTGGGACAGAGCCGGGTACTCATTCCATCATGCGGTACCTGGGTCTCAAACTGCCGACTCGCTGACCTTCCAGCTAACAAGGCAAGCTTCTTAACCACTGAGACGCCGTAGTCCCTGAAATCCTGGGATAATCCAGAATTAGGAAGAATTTACACATTGGCTGCAGTTATCAGTGCTTGCCCAAGATAATTGTTATTTTGTCCTTGCTGTTTTGTGCTGGAAGGTCCTTGTGCTGAGGAATCACGGCTTGGTGGCTCTTGGAGACACGGTGGAAGAAGCCTTCTATAAGATCTTCCATCTCCAGGCTGCCTGTGAAGTGCAGGTGAGTGAGAGAGCAGGACTAACAGACACACACACCCCTCTTTAATTGCAATAGGTCACCCTTGCTCAATAGCAAGTCGTATCTGACTCTAGGGTTCAGTGCTCATCTCCGCTTACATCCAAAGAGCCAGCGCTGACATTTCCGTGGTCATGTGGCAGGCGTGACTAGACCAACAGAGGGCACTGAATGCTGTTACATTCCCTGGCGGGGACAGGGATGAGAACTCACTCCATCATGCAGCGCTCGGGTCTCGAAGTGCTGACCTGCCAGCCTTCCAGGCATCAAGTCCTGCATCTTAACCACTAAGCCACTGCAATTCCACTGAGATGCAATATGTAAAACTCAATCCAGTTGCTCCTCTGGGCTAGATTGGACTCAGCACCATGGACAGCTCCTTTGGATCAATCAATCAGTTGCTGCCTGGTAAATTGGCTCCAGACAAAGCCTGTTGCCCAATTCAGCCTCCAGGCAATGTCTCCTCCCTTAGCTGCACCTTCCTATGGGGGCAAAATGCTTCCTTTCCCCAGAGGGTGCGCTAAACCTTATGGGGCGGCAGGGAAGTATCGTGGCCATTGCCTTGTTAATCATAACGATTTTAAAACAGAACAACGCTCGTTAAATAGAACAAGAGTCTAATGATGGGCTACCTACAACGTCTCGTTCTGGCCCTACACTCTTTCATGGCCCCTGTGAATCCACACGTGCATGCAATAAACCCATTGGTGTGGATTAACAGGGGACCACGAAGGAGGAGAAAAGTTCCAGGTAAGCCTCCTGTCCATAAAGAGCCCTGGTGGCAATGCAGGGGTTAAAACTGCTGTCCTGCAGCCAAGCCATTGTAAGTGCGATCTTGATGGGGATCTCGGTTGACTCAGCCTTCCCTCCTTGCTAGTAGTAGTAGCAGGAGCAGCCCCATACGCGCAGCCATGCAGAGCTGGCCTGGCTCCTGGCCTAGACTCTGCCTGTGCAATTCCCACCCACCATCTAGTTCAAAGCCATGGCTGTTCCTCCCCTCCTGGCTTGTCCCCCCTGCGCTTTTTCCCCAGTTCTTGAGGCAAAAAAGACCTGCCCGTCATCATCCTTTGTCTCTTGCGGAGCTTGGGGTGCAGGTGGGGGATAATTGTCTCCAATCAAAGGAGAGGCTCCCCCCTCCCCCCTCTCTGCTTTTTCTGGGCAGCGGCCAATAACCTCTGTGCCAGGCTTGATTGACAGGGGCTGTGCAGCTGTCATCAGCGGTGTCCCACCCCCTGCCACCCCCATCCTCCCCCCCCCACTATGGAAAACTAGGTCAGCCCCTGAGCGAGGCCCATCACGGATGCCCCCAGCCCACCCTTTGCAGGTCCTTCTGCACCACTCTAGGCTCTCATGAAGAATGGAAAACTGGAATTGGATAAAATCCAACTGGCACCACAGAAACATTCCAGATGTGCAAATCTCCGAGGGTTGGTTGTTTATTTATTTATTTATTTATTCACATTGGTTGCTGTTCAGTCGCACAGTCGATTCTGACCCTTTGCAACCGTATGGACCATTTCCCTCCAGGCCCCTCTGTTGTTCTCCACCCTCCTCCTCAACCCACCCAGGTGGCCATTGTGCCTACAATACTATCTAGCCATCACTACTACTTCTTCTTCTTCTTCGTCTGGTCCCAAATATTGGCTATATTCATGACAATGATGAGCCATGAAGATTGTCCTGGGAACGATGCCGTTTGCATCGCGGTATGACACCACCACCACCACCCAGTGCCACGGATCCAGTGGTCCCTTTGAGTCCCTTTCTGGATTTCCAGGGTCCTTTGGGCACACATAGTCCTCCCCCTCAGCCCCAGGCCAGGAGGGATGAAGCTGCTGCCCTCAGTCAAGATGGAGTCATCCAGTGGGGCCATTGATTCCACTTGGGGACCTTTGCTCAGCCTATGGTCTGGCGTTCCTGCTTCCCCTCCTGGAGACGTTGAAGCGTGACCCGCCTGGCCCTTGCCTGCCTTTCCCTGCCTGCCTTTTAACTGCCTTTGTCTGGTCTGCTTTTGCCTAGATCTCGGCCTTGTCCAGCGTTGGCGGAGCAGAGAATTTAATCATCTTGGAGCGAGAGAAGCACCGTCCGCACGACGTCGGCTCCGTGCGATGGGCCGGGAGCACTTTTGGGCCCATGCAGAAATCCCGCTTGGGGGAGCATGAGTTCGAAGCGCTCATGAGGATGTTGGACAACCTTGTACGTTTCCACGTGGGGAAAGCCCTCCTTGCGGGTGCAAAATGAACCATTTTCTTTTCACATTGAAATGTTTGAAGTGGTCGCTGTGTGAGTCTGTGGAAGCATAATCTGAGAGGAAGCAAAACAGAACAGCAAAAAAAAATGACAAAAAACGACAAAAAAATATCAGAGAGAAAATGAAACAGAACAGCAAAAGAAAGAAAGAAAGACAAAAAAATGTTGTAGTACCTTAAAGATGAACTCCTGTATTTAACTGTGAGCTATCATGGACCAAGTCCACTTCAGCAGATATCTGTCTTATGTCTCTTATGTCTGCTGAAGTGGACTTGGTCCATGAAAGCTCACAGTTAAATACAGGAATTCATCTTTAAGGTACTACAACATTTTTTGTCTTTCTTTCTTTTGCTGTTCTGTTTCATTTTCTCTCCGATATTTTTTCAATGTAGATTTTTCTCAATCTCTCGTTTGCTTTTTTGGCAGGCAAAAAGGGGAGAAGGACGCTATGAAGTTGGTGGTTCTGACCCCACAGTGAACCTGGTCTGGGCATTCGTTTGAACTTTTTTTTGGGGGGGGGGGGGAGCTAACTGAGGTGCTGAAGGCTGGACCTCATTCCTCAATAAGGGCCGGCCTCTTGGCCAGCCCTTTTAAAGTTCAGGCAAAAACTTGAGGGGCACTATTGAAGTGCTGGAATTATTCTGGAAATAAACGCAAGCTCTGGTGAGACTTTGATTTAGACCACGTCGGGATCAAACTGCCAGGCTTCACTAATACAGGGGAAAGTGGCAAAGCCCCCATCCAGAGAATTAGGATTAAAGTTTAGCCTACCCATTAGGGAAAGCTAACTGGAGCCCAGTTAAAACCGGTTTGCTCAGTAGTCAAAGTCAAGGTTTCTTTTGCTCAAAAGTCAGTCGTGACCAAATCTAGGGTTTGGTGCTCATCTCTGTTGATAGCCAAAGAGCCAGGCAGGCGTAACTAAACACTGGAGCACACATAACACTGTTACCTTTCCTGCTGAACTGGTCTCTAGTTATCTACTTGCACTTTCTTCTTTTCGAACTGCTAGGTTGGCTGGTTCTACTCCGATGAAGGAGCCTCATGCTGGGATTTGCACAAAGTGGACAGCTTCCATGTTGGCCCGCTTTTAGCCTGTGGCTAGCCAATGCCAGTGCGCCACGAATGAGCATCCCTTGTCTTTTAACAGGGCTACCGGACCGGCTACGCGTACCGCCACCCATTCGTCCAGGAGAAGACGAAGCATAAGAGCGAGGTGGAGATTCCGGCCACCGTCACAGCCTTCATCTTCGAAGAGGACGCGGCCCCCATCGCCAACCTCCGGCAACACGCCCAGAAGCAACAGAAGGAAAAGACGCGCTGGCTCAACACGCCAAACACCTACTTGCGCGTGAATGTGGCGGAGGAAAGCCAAGGAAATGTGGGGAGCCAGAGGACAAAGACCACCGTGAGTGGAGAGTCCAAATGTGCTCATCGCCGGGGAACCTTCTTTGATCAGCCGTCCCCAACCTCTGGCTTTTGGACTTCAACTCCCAGAAGCCTCAGTCAATTCCCCAGAGCCCTGGTCAGCCAGTGGACTGGCTGAGGCTTCTGGGAATGGAAGTCCCCCTGTGGGGCCTGGGCCCCACCTTGGGAACCACTGCCTTAGACAGTAAAACCACTCAAATCAGGAGGCAAGGCTGGACCACTCTGAGCTGCAGAAACTTCTGGGGCTGCCTTATGGCTTGAAGAGACCCTGGTGGCGCAGGTTAAACTGATGAACTACAGCCAGAAAGAACATTGTGAGTTCGATGCCAACCAGGGCTCAAGGTTGAGGTGGCACAGAAGCATAATTGCTATTGCTACATCTTTGTTAAATACAGTGTTACAATTTTAATTTTCTCCGCTTAAAGCAGTGGTGCCCAAACTATGGCCTGGAGGCCGGATCTGGCCCCCGGGCCATAGCTTGGGCACCCCTGCTCTATACAATGCCATCCTCTGCCCCTACGCTCTGTCCACTTCTTCTTGGTCTCTGTGATTCCACACCAATGGGTCTACTTGTGCGTATGCGCAGTAAACTCACTCATGTGGATTCACAGGTGACCACGAAGAAAAAGAAGAACCGTTACAGGTAAGCAGCCTGTCATGCGAGAGCCCTGGTGGTGCAGGAGTTAAACTGCTGCACTGCAGCCATAAGGTTGTGAGTTCAGTCCTGACAGGGCTCCAGGGCTCAGCACCTTCCATCCTTCTAAGGTCGCTAAAATGAGCAGCATGTTGGGGGAAGGGGGGGGGAATACGAATTACCTTGTGAACTGCCCAGAGAGTGCGTTAAGTGCAATGGGGTGGTATAGAAGTTTAATTGCTATTGCTAATTGCTGTACAGGATCTGCTTGAAAGCCGTCCCAATCCTCCCCTGACAGCCTTTTTATTTTATTTTTATTTTTTTTTGCATGATCTCTCCATGTCACTAGAGCAGTGGTGCCCAAACTAAGGCCCGGGGGCCAGGTGCGGCCCCGGTTGCCAATTCATCCGGCCCGTGAAGCCCTCGTTGCTCCTGGAAGCGGAAGTAAAATGCACTCGTACGGTTAAGGCTCTTCCGGGTTAATCCTTCCTCTGTATGGGCGCGTTTTACTTCCGCTTCCAGGAGCGATGAGGGCTTTGCGGGCCAGATGAATTGGCGTCGGTGGCCGCACCTGGACCTTAGTGACCGGCTCCCTGAACCACATGATGGGGGTCCCTGCACTAGAGCATTTCACCCACCCACCCCAAAACCCCAATTGTCTCCCTCCTGCTATCAAGTTCCTCTCCTTGCATCCTTTCTTCCTTCCCGGATGGAAACCCACTGCCTCACGAGGGTCTCTTTTGCTTCCTCTTGTTGCCCAGTGGATGAAAGCTGACGACGTGGAAAAGTCCAGTAGTGGAATGCCGATCCGCATTGAAACCCCAAACCAATTTGTGCCTCTCTATACGGACCCGCAAGAAGTTCTGGAAATGAGGAACAAGGTAAAGGGGCCCAACTCCCTGCTCTCCTGTTATAAGTCAGGATATCTCCATCTCCTCCAGGGATAGAGCTCTAGAGGTCAAGGCCGCCCTTGTTCAAAAGCCAGCCGTATCCGACTCTAGGGTTCAGTGCTCATCTCTGTTTATAGCCAAAGAGCCAGCGCTGTCTGCGTTTGCAGACGTTTCCGTAGACATATGGCAGGCATGCTTCAATATGGAACACTGTTTACCTTCCCACAAATGGAGCCTATTTATTTCTTTGCAATTTCTTGCTTTCAAACTGCTAGGATGGCAGGAGCTGGGGCAGATGATGGGAGCTCACTCAATCATGGAGCATTCGGGTCTCAAACTGCTGACCTTCCACCTCCCAGCCAGCGTCTTAACCCCTTGAACCACTGCAGTTCCTTGAGCCACAATCAGCCCCAAAGAATTCTAGGAAATGCGTCGTGATAAAAGCGTTTGGAATTCCTTAGTTCTCCCTTGATGTCAGTTACTGTATCATGCTGTGATGCGCTGGTCAAAGTGCGAAGCCAGTTTGTGTCTGGCCAGGTGATCCTGCTCTGGTCATAGAGTAGACCCTACTGCCAGCGACTCAACACCAAGTGTCAGGAGGTGGTTAACTAACCTGACCACCCTGAGGATGAACGGCCTTGGGTGGGGAATCCACAGGGGAGGAAGGGAGATGTGGGTCCCCAAAGGGATGAAATGGTCCCTCTTGAGTCCGTCTTGATGGAGGGTAGCAGCTTCATCCGTCCTGGCCTGGGGATGATGAGGAGGAGGACTTTGCGTGCTCAAAGGTCTCAGGACCAGAAAGGGACTCAAAGGAACTGGATCTGTGGTACTACAGTGTCACGCTGCAATGTGGAAGGAAGATGGAAGGCCACTGCATTATATTCTCAGGACAGTTATCATATCACAACTGATCACCATGAGGAGCGTCAATAGGGGTAGAACCTCGGTTAACGTAATAAATGTGTTCTCCAGGATGTTTCTTACAGTGAAAATTACTTTTAACTGAATTTCCCATTGGAACGAATTGAATGCAATTTCCCATAGGAATGCATTGAAAACCAAAATATATTAACCGAAATGAAGTTTTCCATAGGAATCCACTGAATCAATTACAGTAATACCTCATATAACATTAGTATCGAATAACACTAAAATCGCATAACATTAAGGAATCTGGGGGGAATAATTGCATCAGATAACATTAAGATCTTATGGGATGCTTCAGATAACAACCGCTAAAGCCTGTGTGGTTACAATGTATCTCTATGGATCCCATAGGATTTTAACATGCATCAGATAACACTAAAAATCATATAACACCAAGACTTGTGGAACCAGGTTTCAGTGTTATATGAGGTTTTACTGTAATCCATTGTGAAAAAAATTCCATAAACTGAGCCACTGTTTTCTATGGATTTCCTTTTGTTGTACGATTTTTGTGTTAACCGATCCTTTTGTCAACTGAGGTTCCTCTGTATTTGGATTTGGATACGGCAGACTAAGAAAGAGCCCAGAAGTCCAGTTTTAAATCCCTACTTACTGTATATATTCGAGTATAAGTCGGGTTTTTTAGCTCCCAAAATGAGGTCCAAAAATGGGACTCAACTGATCCTCGACTCAAAAACATACCCACACAAATGTCTAAATTAATTAATTTTACCATATTTTCATGTATTTTAATTACTGAAAGTCATTAGCAGCTGCTGCATTTTCCACCCCGGACTTATACTCTGGTCAATCTGTTATCCTAGTTTTAGGGGTCCAAATTAGGTACCTTGACTTATATTTGGGACGACTTATAATCAGTGGTGGGCAGCAACAGGTTCGTACCCCACAGGAGGGGGTGTAGCAAAATTGGGTGGCTTCTGGGCAGGGGGAGTGGTGAAATTGGGTGGCCACGCCCACCTCCCTGCCCTATCAGGTTTTGTCCCTGCAAGTGGTTCAAGGTCTTCCTTGCTCAAAAGCCAGTCATATCCGATTCTAGGGTGCAGTGCTCATCTCCATTTGCAGCCAAAGAGCCAGTGCTGCCTGTGTTTGCAGATGTCTACATGGCTATATGGCAGGCATGACTAGATTTCCCATGATGTAGGCTCCGCCCATGACGTAGGCTCTGCCCACAATGTAGGCTCCATCACAATGTAGGCTCAGCCCATGGCATAGGCTCCACCCACGGTATGGTAGCAATTTTTTTTTGCTGCCCACCAGTGCTTGTAGTCGACTATATACAGTAGCTAGACCTTACCAAGGCTGGTTGTCTTGTGCTGGACTGCCGTCTCTTAGCCTTCCCTATAGTGTTGGTTTGACCTGATAACCCCTCCAAAAAAATCTAGCACCCATTTGTCATGGGGGGGGGGCTGCCTCTTTTGAAGGAGGCCCCTTTTGTCTCCATAGGGTAGAAACCTCTCCTTCTCCTTCAACTTGCAGATCCGAGAGCAAAACCGCCAGGAGGTGAAATCTGCCGGACCCCAGTCCCAGTTGCTGGCCAGCGTGATAGCCGAGAAGAGCCGGAGCCCAGTACGTTTCCACACGGCCAGCCAGACATAGTGGGTGGAGCTGTCCAGAGGCCAGGCGGACTTGGGATTGGGGTGACACAAACACACACACACCGGTTGGCCTGGAAAGAGGCCCTGTCCTTCCTTAGGGATGTGGTGAGGGTAACCCACCTGCCCCAGAGGGCGCATGGGGCAACAACAGTGTGGGAAATACGTGGCGTGGGGTCCCACAAGGTAGACTTTCATGCCCCAGGAGGCTCAGTCAGTCCATTGGCCGATCCGTGCTTTGGGGAACTGCCTGAGGCTTCTGGGAATTGAAGTCCCAAAGCCAGAGGTTGGGGAAGCACACACTGCTGGGGGGGGGGGGGGTTCAGCCTTGGGTCTCTCTCTCTCTGCTGCATGTTTGTCACCCTTTCCCCTCCCTGCCTGTTTTGTTTGACATTGCAGTCCACGGACAGCCACTTGGCAGATGGAGAGTTGAAAGGGGAGCCCCGCACAGCCGCCCCCCCTGAACCGGAGCCCCCCAACCCCTTCAGCCAACTCACCGACCAGGAATTGGAGGAGTACAAGAAAGAGGTGGAGAGGAAAAAGCTGGGCTTGGACGGTAAGTCAGTCTTTACTTTGGGCTTTCCGAGGGAGAAGCCATGAAAGAGACGGAACATGGCACACGACGGGCTCCTGCTTTGACGGGAAGCTGGGGGGGGGGAGTTTTGTACTTCTGTGGGTTTTGCTTTGGGTCCGAAAGCTCAGGCCGTGGCAACCCCTGCTCTGCCTTCTCCTTCTAGGGGAGAAGGAAGCTGGCCTGGAGGAAGGGGGGGCCTCCCCTGAAGAGCCAAACGTCCCCCCGACACAACGCAGCCCCACAAAGCCTGGGCTGCAAAGCCCAACCAAGACTTCGGAAGGTAAGGCAACAGGTTGGGTTGGCCTGGTTTCTTTTGTTTTAATTTGTTGTGTGCTTTGTTGTGTTATTTGATGTTTGTTTCCCAGAGTGGGAAATTTCCCAAGTGGGCAGTACAAAGATGGAATGAATGAATGAATGAATGAATGAATGAATGAATGAAGCTAGCCAGCCAGCCAGGCTTTGTAGGGCTCCAGGGATCAGACTCTTTGAAGGTCTCACAGCTTCTCATAGCTGAGGGGTGGCAGTGGTGGTGGTGGAAGCAGTGGAGTGTGTGTGTGTATGTCTCTCTCTCTTGCTCTCTGTGGTTCCCCTTTTCCATTGTCTCATTGGTGCCTCGTTGTGTTTGGCCTGTTTGTGTCTCCATCACGTCTCCCTTTCTTTTCCCATGCGTTGCTTCCCACCCAGGAGTTACCCGTGACTCTGAGTACTTGTCACTGTAGTAAGTATAGAGAGGCTGCTTTCTCCCTTCTCCGCTTCCTCCTTGGGGGGGACAGGGCGGGGGATGACGACAACACCCCAGTTCTTTAGCCCAGCTCCGTGTCCAATGGTTGAGGGCTGGGAAAGGGTTGTGCAAACCAAGGCCGCTGAGTCGTCCATGGCTAAGGGGCTGAGTTTGGAAGACTTCTGGACTGACATCTAGACTTGCCGTGATGGCCAACCTTGGCACTCCAGCTGTTCTTGGAGTTCAGTTCCCAAAAGCCCAAGTCTCTGTGAATCCACACGGATGGGTTTACTGCATGGGTTCTTGGACTTCAGTTCTCAGAAGCCCAAGTCTCTGTGAATCCACATGGATGGGTTTACTGCGCGTAGAGCATCTGGAGTGCCAAGATTAGCCATCACTGTCCTAGACCTTCGCCGCCGCCATCCAACCCTTGCCAGCAATAGCACCTTGTTGTCTGAACCCAGACCTTTCCCCAAGACCTGGCTTAGGGCACAACATTCGCTTCATAGTAAAAAAAAAATGTTTTGGGGTGTTCAGTGTCCGAGGATTTTGCAAAGCATGGATGCGAAGGCGCTAGAAATGCTGGAGCAGATGGTGGGAAACCCTTCTGCGTAAGAGCATTCTAGCGCTGGGTCATTGCTAGGTCATGACTCACTGGATCCAATCTAGCCCTTTCCTTGTGGCTCCTCCGGCCTCTTCTAATGCGCACGCTGTTTCCCAGCTGCATTATCCTATGGCTTCCTCATGCATATTCAACATGCTCTGCCAGTTCTTGATGAGCAGGAGAGGCAACCAACTCTTGACAAACTGCCTCTCTTAATGGGCTCATTGTCGGCTTCTGTTTCCATTGAAGCAGGCCCTTTGTTTGCTTAATTAGATGGACTGGCTCATTTGGATCTGGCATGGTTTGTCCTTTTTTATCCTGCTCTTTGAGTATTTTAAAACCAACCAAAATAAGCCATTCTCGGCAGCTGACTGGTGAGTGTCCGCTGCTGCTGCCCTGTGAATTGTTAAGCCTTTGCCCAATGAATTGACAGGCACTGAACACCCCGGAAAGCCTTTAGTCTCTGTCTGTCCATAGATATTGGTTGCTTATTCACACTGCTTTCGTGCCAATGTATTGCAAGGTATTTTTTTAAGCTGTGCTGCGAGTATTTATTCTAGTGTAACCATCGTCAGGGGCTTAGTGGTGAAAATGCTTTGAAAGCAAGAAATTGCAAGCAGATAAATAGGGACCACTTCAGTGGGAAAAGTAACAGCGTTCCATGCACTCCAGTGTCTAGTCATGCCTGCCACATGTCCACGGAAACGTGTGCAAACACAGACAGTGTTGGCTCTTTGGCTATAAGAGATGAACACTGGATCCTAGAGTTGGATACGACTGGCTTTTGAGCTAAGGCAGCCCTTACCTTGACCCCTCCGTGGACATCCTGCGTTTCAGGCCCTGACCATACCAATTCCCCATGAAATCCAGCCTCAGCAGAAGCAATCTCTGACTCCCCCTCCCCCTTCCTCCTTCTTTTGGCTAGGTGGGAAGAAGGACGGCCCCGAATCTGTGCCGGAGGGGAAGGCGGAGCCCAAGGTGAATGGGAAAGAGGATGACCAAACCATCGAGGACCTTCTTAGCAAAGGCATCAGCCAGATGACCACTGGTGGGGACGCCGAGCCCGCCAAGGACAAAACGGAGACAGTCACCAGTGGGCCGGTCTCCCCCGAAGGCTCTCCGTCGAAGTCCCCCTCCAAGAAGAAGAAGAAGTTCCGGGCTCCCTCGTTCCTGAAAAAAAGCAAAAAGAAAGAGAAGGTTGAGTCTTGAGGAGGTCCTTGTCCAGGGACCTCCACCCAGCCTCTTCCCTCCCCCAAATCTGTCTTCTTGGCCACCACCACCACCTTCTCCTCCTCCTCCTCCTGCTCCACCTGCCTTCTGCTACTTTTTCTCACTGCAAAGTCACAGGAAAGCTTCCCCTGACGACGGTCCCTGGACAACCTCTGCCGAAAGAGGCCACAGAGCCTGGGGTGGCTTTTTCTCCAGGTACTTCCTCGTTTGGGGAGATGGAGAGGAGAGCTTCCTGGGCATTTGTAGGTCACCCTTCCTCCTCCTTCCACTCCTTCCCTCCAACCCACGGACAGACACCATGAAGTTGAAGGAGGCTCTTCCAGCACATTCCTCTTGCACTGCGGGCAGAGAAGGAGAGAGAAAAACACACACACACACACACCTGCTGCCCAGTCACTTCGGACGCACCTCCTTTTTCTTCTTCATTGTCCTGAACCATTCAAGGTCCCACGCTGGAAACCTCCCATGAATTGCACCAACAATCACCCGTGGGCTTGTATGCTAGGGTGCCACGTGGCTCTCCTCTGGACGTAGGAGAGGGTTCCCTATGAAGGGAGCCCCAAAGGGGTTCAGGGGGTTGGGATGCTGGTCCATGGTGATGCTCTTGACCTCTGGCAGGAATTGCGCTCTGCTTCAGAAGTGGGAAGCCGCTCCTGCCATAGACACTTGTGGATTTCCTTGAGTAGGAGTCTAATATCGGGACTATTTTTCCACCTGCTCTAAATGCAAAAGGGAAATGATTGCACGCTTGAGGCAGAGTTGCCTGTTTTGCTGTGAGGTCTTGGTCCAAATGGTCATGGAGCCAAATGGGTGAAATGGTGGGTTGGGCCTGCTAAGGTTGCAGAAAGGAAGTGGCTTGTTCTAGGGCAGGGATGGCGAACCTTGGCACTCCAACTGTTCTTGGACTTCCATTCCCAGAAGCCCAAGTTCCTGTGAATCCACACGAATGGGTTTTGGACACGCAGTAAACCCATTCGTGTAGATTCACAGGGACTTGAGCATCTAGGAAGTAAAGTCCAAAGCTGGGGTGCCAAGGTTGGCCATCAGTGTTCTGGGTCTCTCCTTAGTGACCCACACAACAGTGGCTTGTGGCTTCTCTCTCTCTCACACACACACACACCCCTCAACCTAGACCGGGGTTCTTCAGCAGGAGGACCTCCCAGCCATTCCCACTGGGAGGTTGTGGCCACCCGAAATGATGACCCAACCCTACCAGTGGATCTTCTTTCTCCTGCTTGTAGGAGCCTGTGTTGATTCTGGAAGGAAAAGCTCTTCTTCTGTAGTCGGCCCCGTTTGGCCAGGAGGATCTGCAGTGGCTTTGAGATCCTTGCGATCAGCCTCTTGGGAACGGGTCCTTTGCCAGCTGTGCTGGACTACCATTCACATCCTTCTTGGGGATGATGGGAATGGTTGTTTCCAAAGCCTCTGGAAAGCAAGGTTAGGAAAGGCTGGTTTATACATTTCTTTCCGGCTGGCAACCAACCCACCAGGCCTCCTACCTTCCATCCCTTCTTGCAACACAATGGGAGCTTGTGGGACGAATGTCTAGATCACGGCACTGTTAGAGACGTCACAAGTGTCACGTTTGCTTCAAAGGGGAATTGTTCCGAACTTTGGTAGAGATGCATGAAGCCAGTTGAGCATAGAAATGGCCCTCCTGGACCCCCCCCCCCCCCCGGATTGCGACCGACGGCAGGGAAGCAGCCGATGCCGCCCATGGTTTTAGTGTCGTTTGCTTGGCGATTCCTGATGCTTGCCTGGGATGCAGGGAGGGGCATTTGGTGGACGGTAGATCTGACTGGTGCTTCCTGGTGGACTGGTGCTTCGGCAGAGCAGAGGCTGGGCTCCCCAAACTGCCCGGCAGCAGAGCTACACACCGTCTTACAAATGGACGTCTCACACCCTCTGTAGCATTTCCCTTCGTAACACTAGACCTGGCACAGGTGGAAAGAGCTGTTTATGGAAAGGCAGCGGCGTGAGAGTGGGTGGAGGAGGTGTGTGTCTTCCATGTACCACGAGAGTTAGGATTCCCCACTCTGCACCTTTTCCAACTCTTACTCCAGGAGGCTTAACCTTCCCCATTTGGAAGGGCACCGGCAGACAACTCATGACTGAAAGGACGCATTCCTTACTTGCCGACAGCATCTGAATAGATTTCTGTTCTTGTTGTTCAGGCATACAGTCGATTCCCACCCTTTGCGACCCCATGGATATATAGCAGGAGTTTTTCTTCACTTACTGATAGATTAACTTGCCCTGTTGTACAATTGGCATTCTGGTCTTAAGCGCAGGATTCCTTTCAGGTCTTAACAGCCCCATGTGCTGTGACTTTCTGACGCTTTATTGATCTGGAGAATTAAGATAACTGGGAAAGATTTAGGTGCTCCCCCCTCTCCTCCCCAGTCTTGACCAGTCTAATAGAGGCAGATTTTTAAACTACTTTTAAATGGCCATGAGGCTTCTGTCACTAACATCTGTAGGGTCACTCTCAGAAACTGAGAAAGTTGTTTTTCTGGACCATTCAACCCCCAGAATCTCCTGGACCAGGCATGGTCCAGGCTGGCTGGGGAGATCATAGTCCAGAAAAGCAACCTTTCCAAATCTCTGGTCATTCCGACCTTTGACCCTTCACTAGCCCAGCAAGCAACCAAGATGTGATGCTATTCATGCAAAGAATAACTAGAACAGTGATGGAAAACCTTGGCACTCCCTGTGTTCTTGGACTTTAATTCCCACAAGCCCCAGTCCCTGTCAATCCACACGAATGGGTTTACTGCATGTGTTCTTCAAGTTCAATTCGCAGAAGCCCAAGTCTCTAAATCCACATGAATGGGTTTACTGCGTATGTTCGTGGACTTCAGTTCCCAGAAGCCCAAGTCTCTGAATCCACATGATTGGGTTTACTGCGTGTGTTCTTGGACTTCAGTTCCCAGAAGCCAAAGTCTCTGTGAATCCATACAAATGGGCTTTATTGCACGTACACAGTAAACCCACTTGTGTGGATTCACAGAGACTTTGGCTTCTGGGAACTGAAGTCCAAGAACACCTGGAGTGCCCAGGTTTGCCACCATGGAACTAGAAAGACAGCAGACGGGATCAAGTCCTAGAGATGAAGAGGGGAGCATTACCCTTTATTCCCAGCATCGGTCCCAATCTACGTCAAGGGGGAGTGACGCACCTGGCAATGGTATCAAGACACCCTACAAGGAGTTAGAAGTATTTCTTTTTTTAAAGAAAGAAGCACTCCCTTTAGCTGTGCCATCCAACCTGTTGCAGCTCAGAGGTGGAACGGGCTCATAGGCAAGACTGCCTCTCACACAATGCGATGCCTTACTCTGGAGCGCAACGCAACCATTGCCCGCTGAGATGATCCTGATTTCTGAACTAGGCAATGAAAAGTCCCCCTGAAAAGAAGGAAGCCTTACCTTGTGCCCAGGAGAGAAGCCATTCCAGAAGGTCTCCTGGCAAACGTTTCTTCTTATCCCGAGGGAAGACCAAAGCCAAACATCATAATGCAGAGGTTGACTTGAGGAAAGCTGCCACCACCACCGCCACCACCCCATGAGGATGGAGGGTCAAAGTTAGGTTCGTGATGACCTCTAAGGGCTGCTTTGTCCACATGAGATGACAGGGCTGGTTCCCGGAGGACCTCATGCTCATTACCTTAGCCAGGAGAAGACGGAGGGGTGTTCAAGGAACCGAGCACTCAGCCATGGCAGGTAGGAAGGACCTTCCTCACCAGGGACCTCTCCAACCACCAGGCTGAAGGCAATGAACAGGAGAAGACCACTGCCTTAAAGGCCCTGCTGTGCCTGAGGAGCATCTCCCACCCAATGTGGTACCTTCTGAGAGTGATGAGGGCAGTGCAGGCTGGATGAATTGGCATAGGGGGGCCAGATCTGGCCTGTGGGCCATAATTTGTGCACCTCTGGTTTACGCAGAGAAAATGGCAGTTTAAAATCTATCTCATCCTGTTGGAAAACAGATGGCAAGGTGTGTTTTACTTCCGCTTCCGGTGGGAGGAACCACGTGTCCGGCCCGCTGAAACACGTGACTGGCCCACAGCCTGAAAAGATTTTTTTGGGAGGGAGAGGCTGCTTTATACCGTAACAAAAGACAGAAGATGATCCCCAACCCTTAAGCCTCTACTAATGCATGAGCCTGGAAAGATGTCCATGTTAGTGGCCTTCCATTGCGTGTGTGGTTGCACGTGGCATGGCTGTGGGTGAAGAGGGGCAGATTTGTTCACTACATTAACTTCTTAGGACCCGTGGGTGCTTTTGCGGCCAATCCCTGTTCTCGGTCAACTTACTCTAGAGGAGGAGGCTCCCTCCTCCTTGGGTGTACCTCAAAGGTTAAACTGGTGCTTCGTGTAAAACAAAGCTCACTTCTCTTGCGATAAGGACCAAATTCCCTCTTCTGCTCAGCAGGAGAAGGAGAGGGAATGGGCCGTTTAAGGCCGACCCAGAGCAAAAGGCTTTTTTTTTTTTTTTTTTTTTGTCGAGAGGAAGTTGAGCAAAGGTGCCCCGCAGTCCCGGAACTGCCAAACCGAAAGGCACCTCCTCTGCTTTTCTGGTGCTTCTGCTGACCAGCTCAATCCTCTTCAAGAATAGCTATTGTGTACATGTGGCTTACATTATACGCGGAAGTGCTATGTAGGGAAGACCAGGCATGGCCCACTTAATGCTTCATTTTTTAAAAAAAAACACTGCTGACAGGGAATCCGTGGTTGCCGTGCATTGTTCAATTCGATGTTGTCCTTGCTATGAATATCCAATGCTCTTAATGGCTTCTCTCTCTTGTATTGCATTGGAAGCTTTTAATATCGCCCAGAGCAGACTTCAAATGGTCCACACTAGCCACAGGCAGGGGTTGCATGGCAAGCTCGCCAGCTCCAGTTGTCACTGCAGGTGGAGCAGGGAGGCAGAAGCCCTGTGAGACCCTGGGAATTGGCTGTCAGGCGGGCGTCCTCCGTGTGACCCGGTTATAGCACTTTGGGCATGGCTTCATGGGACCTGCCAAGTGGGACAGCCCTTCGGTTCTTTGGCTGTAACCCAGGGGTTTCCCTAAATGAGGGCCCTCAAACCTGGCTCTCCAGATCATCTCCAGATGATCAGCAGGTGTGTTGACTTGGGCTTCTGGGAATGGAAGTCCCAAGAACACCTGGAGAGGCACATTTGCAGACCCCCTGCTCTAGAATGACAGGTTGCTTACCTGTAACTGTTCTTCTTTGTGGTCCCTGTGAACCCACATGAATGGGTTTACTGCACATACATGCAGTACACCCATTCATATGGATTCACAGAGACCACGAAGAAGGACTTGATGGAGCGTAGGAGCTGACCTAGGCCATAGTTCCTCAAACTTGGCTCTCCAGATGTTCTTGGCCTTAAATTCCCAGAAATCCTGATCAGCAGGTGGACCAACTTGGGCTTCTGGAGACCCTCTTCCCTGTCAGTTCTATTCCTTTTGAAATGTACCTTGGCTACCATCTTGTTCTCCCTCCTCCCCAGTAATGAATTACAGTTAAATACAACATTTGCCCCAACTTGTTCCTCCCAAGCTCTGAGTGCAAAACGAGACACTATAACACCAGCTCAGCCGAGCAAAGGGCAAAGACCAGAGAGGAAATATTTTGCTTGCCTTTGATGACCTTTAAGCCCTCCAGACTTTCTCAACCAAACTGATGTGGGAAAAGATAAACTTGCCTTCTCTCTGGGCTGAGGCCCTCTCTCTCCTCTACCCCACAATCCCACCGATGGCCAACCTTGGCATGCCAGGTGTGTTCTTGGACTTCCACTCCCAGAAGCCCAAGTCTCTGTGAATCCAGACGAATGGGTTTACTGTGGATTCACAGAGACTTGGGCTTCTGGGAATGGAAGTCCAAAAACACACTTGGCGTGCCAAGGGTCGCCATCACTACCCTAACTCTTCTGGAGTAGCTTTCATTTCACTTCGTCAAATTTGCACTGGGTAAATTCCATGGGGAATCTGCCCTCCACCCACCCCCCGTTTGAGCCCAATGGCTCTCGAGACCCTAGAAGTCCTTCCATCTCTCTTGTGTGTACTTTATAATATTGAAAGAGAATCACTGGCATTAGTGGGGAATAAAGCCTCCCCAAACCCCTCTGTAATTTCACAATATTAACGTAGTAATTATTCATTTATAAGCATGCATCTGTTCTCAAAAGCACTCCTTCCATATAAGCAGCAGTGAGGCATGCGTCACTGTGTAATTACTTCGAAGTAACCCTGTAATTGTCGTTCTTCTGCAGCTGGTTGTGGACTATTCGCTCCCTTGGAAGTAGCAGTGGGCATTTTCTCCCCTAGAGTGAAATGAGATCAGAAATCTGATCTTCCGTTCCCAGGGGACTGAGAAGGAAAGATTTCTTCCAGGAAGAGAGAGCCTGTTTGCTGGCGTATCAGAACCACTTTTTCCCTCTTAAAATACACTGGGGAAAGGGGGTACGTCTTGTATTGCTATTTTGGTAATAATGGGGTGTGTCTTATACTCCGATGCCTCTTATAGTGTTGGGCAGCAACCGGATCTAACTCCATTAAAGGTAAAGGCAGTGGTGGGCCGCAAAAATTGTCGCTACCACACCGTGGGTGGAGCCTCTGTCATGGGCGATCTAATCATGCCTGCCATATGGCCATGTATAGATCTGCAAAAACAGGCAGCACTGGCTCTTTGGCTGTAAATGGAGATGAGCACTGCACCCTAGAGACGGATATGACTGGCTTTTGAGCAAGGGAGACCTTGAACCACTTGCAGGGACAAAACCAGATAGGGGAGGGAGGTGGGCGTGACCACCCAATTTTGCTATTCCCCCCTGCCCAGAGGTCACCCAATTTTGCTACCCCCTTCCTGGGGGGGGGGTGCAAACCTGTTGCTGCCCACCACTGGGTAAAGGTCACCCTTGCTCGAAAGCCAGTCGTATCTGACTCTAGGGTGCAATGCTCATCTCTATTTACAGCCAAAGAACCAGTGCTGTCTGTGTATGCAGATGTTTTCATGGTCATGTGGCAGGCATGACTAGATCACCCACCCACTCAAATGCCCACGCCCAGAGTAGGCCATGCCCACAGAGTAGGCCACACCCACAGTGTGGTAGTAAAAAAATTGGAGCTCACCATTGGTCTTATACACCGGCAAATACGGTATATAACCAGAGGAGCGTAAGCAGGCATTTGTAGGCACCCAACCCAGTGCGTCTTCTCCTGTGCTTCATGTCTTCTCTGCACTGAATAGGAAGAAAATGAGGTGGATTCATCCATGCTCTACCTTCTCCCAACCCATAATTTCAGGAGGCCATGACCCTCCTCTCCCATCCTCACAACTTGGTCCATGTGTGCCCATGTACAAAATGGGCCAGCCAGTAGGCAAACCCAACTCCTAGATCAGTGATAGCGAACCTTGGCACTCTGGCTGTTCTTGGAATTCAATTCCCAGAAGCCCAAGTCTCTGTGAATCCACACCCATTTGTGTGGATTCACAGAGACTCGGGCTTCTGGGAATTGAAGTCCAAGAACACTTGGAGTGCCAAGGTTCGACATCACGGTGGCCTAGAGACATCCTTCTCCTGGTGGCCAACCCTCTTCCGACCCAGAGTATCTTCCATTTCCCAACAAACCAGCATCCCTTGCTTTGCGGGCTTTGATGGTTGCCTGGACAATTGCTGAATGAGTTGGAGGGAATGACAGAAGACACAAGAACGCACCTGCTGCCTTCATACCTGGGCAACCTTGAAAGGAGGGAGGGAAGCGGAGCAGAAAGCCCTGCTACCAAGGGAACCAGCATTTAGAGTTTGAATCCAGAGGGTTTAGGAAAGGCCTGCTTTGTTTCCACGGTGGAGATCTAGTGGGGTTTACTCTGTGACCTGAACCCCTTGCTTCACACCTGCCGAAGACCCACTGCCTGGGGGTAAAGCCAGCAAACGCTCTCACATGACCCACCGAGAGAAAGAGGCTGGGTTGGAGAACACATAGCTTCAGATTTATTTATTTATTTATTGAAGTAGTTATTGAATGTCTCACTATTAAAGCAGCAGTACCCCCCTTTTTAGAAGACTCCTTTCACCCTTCAACCTCCACCACTCTTTGGGTACCGCCTAGGCCAATGACGGCCAACCTTGGCGCTCCAGATGTTCTTGAGCTTCACTTCCCAGAAGCCCTGATCAGCAGGAGCGCTGACTTGGGCTTCTGGCCACCGAAGGCCAAGAACACCTGGAGTGCCAAGGTTGGCCCTCACTGACCCAACCCATCTGCCTCCATCATTCATGGGCACTAGAGGTGTGCAGGCTCATTGTGGGACTCCAGACTTCCCAGGCTTGGCTTGACATGTTGACACGACATGTCACCCAGGTGATGGCTGGCACTAGGATGGCCTGGGCGGGGCTCAACGATGTGCAGGATATGCACCCTAGCCAGACCTAGATCTATTTAGTTTGTGTCATCTACTATTCTGCAATTGCATTGCGATGGTTGTGGGTGGGATGGCTTGCCTGGCTCTATGCTGTTTCCCCAGGGACGCTCGAGGATTTCCACTCTTGAGGGAAGCTCGCTCTATGTCCCCAGACCCCACCCCAGACCCACTGTAATCCCTGTTCAACCACTACCCTTCCTGCGTCTCTTTCATGGTCAAGCTGCACAATACATTTTGCACATCGTTCAAAGCAGAGCTGTCTTATTCAGCTTACGATGTCTGCTCATGTCCTAGCACAAGCCTTCTTTACTTCACCATGTTGCAGAGTAACTTAATTTTGTTTTTGATGGGCTGTCCGGGGATAAACAAGGGGTTCCTTAACAAATCTACTCAACCAGGCACAGAGCTTGGAAGGAATTTCATTCCTGGAAAGGGGGGGGGGGGAGCACAGTTTGCCCTAATTATAAAATGGGCATTGTATACCGTTTGAGCAGCACAAAGTGTGGGATAGATAGACGGTCATTTGGGCAAAGAGAATTTGCTCCAGACAAGATGTGTAACGCGGCTGAAGTTCTCCAAAGGGATCCCCAGCCAGCCAGGAACAAATGCTCTGTGATTCAGTTGGGCTGCTAAACTTTGACATGTCTGTGTCTGACAATCGTGGCTTCGAAGTGCTATTTCCTGTCGCGTGCCCTGTAAATAAAACCATTTGTGTTTGGTCTTTAATGGATATTGTGAAGTCTGCCTTTGAGGTTTTAATAACATAAACAGTTGGCCTCTTGCAGTGTAAGGCCCCTCTACAGCAGGGGCGCCCAAATTTTTCAGGCCGTGGGCCAGCCAATCATGTGGTTCAGGGGGCCGGCCACTATGGCCCATGAGCTGGACCCGGCCCCCAATGACAATTCATCCGGCTCACGAAGCCCTCGTCACTCCTGGAAGCAGAAATAAAACACGTACGGGCATGTTTTACTTCCACTTCCGGGAGCAACAAGGGCTTTCTGGGCCACATGGATTAGCATGGGGGGCCAGATCCAGCCCGCAGGCCATAGTTTGGGCACCCCTGCTCTACAGTATTTTGTGCATTATTGCACACGAGCCTCTTATTTTTCTTTCTGTATGGTGCCACTATTTCAACAATTTGAGAAAACTAGACGACAATTTCTTTCTTGCTGGTTTGCTTTCCTTTGCACGTTTACATCCCCACTTTTGCCTCATGCTTTGCCTTTTAAGTCTTTGAACATGTCCAGTCTTCAAGTGAACGGGACGAGTCGGCAACTGAGCCTTTCCACAAGGGTGCTGCTTTTGCCAGTGTACTGATGCCGCATGCGCCCATTTAGAGACGACTGTATGTGCTCGCTCTTCTTCCTAAAGGACAGTGGTATACTCTCTCTTCTTGATCTAATAATGGCGTTAAAGCATTGCATCCAGCCAGGAGATGTTTGTTGTCATTGAGCCCAAGTGAGTTCCTGTGACTGTCTGGATCCACGACTTCCTTAACGAGCTTTTTTCCTCTTTTGATTGCTCTTTGGAAAAACAAACACAGAAAGCAGAATAGCTGATGCAAATAAACTTTCACCAGAACACTAAACGCATTGGGGAGATCTTTGTTTTTTACTATTATTTATTTGATTTTTACACTACCCATCTAATTGAACAGTTATTCTAAGAAGAATAAACCATCATAAGATATCTACAAACATCAAAACAAGAGCCGTCACTTGCTTCTGAACCAGTTTTCTTTATACCATATTGCAATAGCAATTACACGTACACACTAGGTGGTTAAGAGGCTGAATTTGATGACTGGAAGGTCAGCAGGTCAGCAGTTCATGACCCAAGTACTGCACAGTGGAATGAGCTCTTGTCTCTCACCCAGCTGCTGCCAACCTAGCAATTCAAAAGCAAAAGAATTGCAAGTAGATAAAGAGGTACCGCTTTGGTGGGAAGGTAAGCAGCATTCCGTGAGCTCCGGTGTCTAGTCATGCCTGCCACATGAGCATGGAAACTTCTGCAGACGCAGACAGCGTTGGCTCTTTAATTTAATTCTCACACTTGTATGCCGCCCAATCAGGAAACCCGACTCAGGGTGACTCACACAATAATTATACAGCAAACACAATAATACAATATAGACAATAATTATACCATATTCAACCTACAAAAGCACATATCATAACATACAATGATACGATACAATACTCCAACAGCCTCTCCGCTCTGGCCGCAGGCAAATTATGGGGGCAATAGCAGCAAAGTCCATCAAATGTTACAAGGGGAAACACTTATTTAAAGTTCTCAACATTCAACCAGCACATCCACACAGCATGCCCGCAGCGTCCGGAGCAGGTGCCTCTCATCCGTCCAGCGTTGGTGTGGCTGGGCGGGGGCAAGGAGTCCTCCAGGGCTTGTGGCCACAGCGTCTCTTCTATCCCTCGGTTATAAACAGAAATGAGCACTGAACCCTAGAGTCGGATATGACTGCCAACCTTGACCTTTAACCTACCACTCCATAGCACTTAGATCACCCTCTGGACTCTCAAGGTAATTAGCATTTCCCCCCTCAACATGCTGGGGTACTCATTTTACTTTGATGTCAGGGATGGAATTCAGCAGGAGCGGAGGGACAGCAGGGGTCTGACTTTTATAAGTACAGTAGTTTAAAAGCTACCTTAACAGATCTGCCAAGTATGTCAATGCCCCATGGCCTGAAATTTCAAAGGCACAAATCGAAGTGGCAGATGGTGTTGATGATGTCACAGAGGCAGGCAGGCAGGCAAAGCTCAAGACGGGGCAGTTGATTTCCCCCTCCTCAGGCTTTGCATCATCGATGGCAGGGCTTTTGCAACGAGATGTTGTATGAGTTCTACTGCTGGTGCTCTACTCCAGTGATGGCAAACCTTGGCACGCTTTAAAGTGCTACTAGAGCAGGGGTGCCCAAACCTTTTGGGGCGTGGGCCGATCATGTGGTTCAGGAAGCCGGTCACTAAGGCCTGGGGGCCGTGTGTGGCCCAACACACCAATTCATCCGGCCTGCAAAGCCCTCTTCGCTCCTGGAAGCGGAAATAAAATGTGCCTGTACATCTCTCTCTCTTTTTTTAGTTTTTATTTTTGTTAGTAGTTATTTTAATGGGTTTTTATTACTTTTTAAATTGCCATTGGTTTTATTTTCTGTGAGCCGCCCAGAGTCTTCGGAGTCGGGCGGCAATACAAATTGGAAAAATAAATAAATAAATAAATAAATAAATTTTATTTTTGTGCCCAGCTGTTCCATTCACACGTGTCTCCTTGGAAGAAAACCTCCCTGCGTTGAGCACAGGCGCCCCTGCAACGCACCCCGCCAAAAAAAGTAACGTCTTTGAGGTCGGCTTGAACTTGAACAACAACAACAACACCCTCAGCAGGGGGCGGTCCTGGCTTTTGCTCCGCCCCTCTCGGGGGATTGGTCAGCTGCCTGCCTTCCGAGAAGGAGACTCAGCGAATCGGGAAGGGAGGGCACCACCGTCCCGGAACCTTTGAGACGAAGGGAACGTGTTCCCAGCCGGACCCAAAAGAGGGACGGGCCCAAATTGAGGAAGTGGGCGGCGACTCCTTCCGGAAGTGTAGGCCTCACGAGGGCGTTCTGAGGCAGGCAAGGCTACGCCGCCGCAGTCGAGCGGCTGAGGCGTTGCCGGGGCGGCCGTGAGGGACGAGGCGAGATGGGCCGGAGCCGTTCCAGGTCCCCCGCGCGAAGGGGTCAGTATTCTCGGCCTTCGCCCGGAGGGAGGGAGGGAGGGAAGGCGGTGCCTCTGGTTCCTACCCCCCCTTTTAACAACCTCCCAACCGCTTAATTAATTTATTTATTTATATTAATTTATATTAATTTATATTAATGTACGTTAATGTCCCCCCTTTTATTAAAAAAAAATTATCCTATTAGGAATTAGTCTCTTCTGCCCTCCCCCCCCCCCCCGGGCGACCTACCTCACAGGGTTGTGAGTGGCTTGTTTATTGTATTTATTTGCCTTACGGCACTCGCACACATTGAGTCAATGTCTAAGGAAAAAAGTGGCAGTGGAGCGAATTAAGGGAGGGGGTGGAAGATGAAAGCGGCCCCGATGGGGACCATGGGTTGCAAAATGGAGGGGCGGTGGGAAAGGAGGGAGGGGAGAGATGAAGAATGAGGCCGAGGTAGTGGAAGCCATTGAGACTAGCTCCTCTGCTGCCCGCCTATACTCTGAGCCTTGGCTAGGGAAAGCCGCCTCCTCCCGCAAACCTTGAGGAGGAAGGTTTTTGGATAACCCTATTAGGAAATAGCTCGCCCCTCCCCCTCCGCAGTGGCCTACCTCACAGGGTTGGAGGTGGGGGTAGAGCGACGTACTGAGGGGTTATAATGAAAGTCTCCCTCCCCCTTGCCCGGTATAGCGGCCTTGGGGTGCAAAATGGAGGCAGGGAAGAGATGGGGCAGAGAGAGAGAGAGAGACCCATTAAGAGAGACCCATCTCTGCTTTCGGCCTATAATCTGAGCACTGGATGTCGTGGGTTTTTGAAGCTCCTTGTTAGGTAATAATAATGATTGGTAAAGGTAAAGGTCACCCTTGCTCGACAGCCAGTCGTATCCAACTCTAGGGTTCAGTGCTCATTTCTGTTTATCCCCAAAGAGCCAGCACTGTCTGCCTCTGCAGGTGTTTCCGTGGTCATGTGGCAGGCATGACTAGACACCAGAGTGCATGGAACACTGTTTACCTTCCCGTGGAAATGGAACCTATTTACTGTATCTCCTTGCAATGTCTTGCTTTCGAAATGCTACGTTGGCAGGAGCTGGGCCAGAGACTGGAGCTCATTCTGTCATGCAGTACTCGGGCATCAAACTGCTGACCTGCCACCTTCCAGTCAGCATCTTAACCACTTGAGTCACTGCAGTCCCTATATTAAAATCTTTATTACAGTCCAACACAAGCATAGACCATCAAAAGGAAGAGAAGTTAAAATGAGGCTGCTTAAAATTAACAAGAGTTTAAATGAGGGTCCTTAAAAGGTTACTGCAGATGTTAAATGCTAATATCTAACGAGTCCTTTAGGTATTGCTCCAAGTCTCAGATTGCTATAGATGCAACAACAGGTTTTATATTTTATTATTATAAATAATAATAAACTGACAATCTGTGACTGACAATCAATTTGATGGATGGATATAGAACCCCACCCCCAAGTCAGATATGACTAGCTTTCAAGCAAGGGTGGCCTTTGCCTTAATTTATAATAAAGTGAAAGATTGTCAGTCACATTTTCATCTGTGGGGTGGAGATTGAAAACCACACCAGGTTGTTTTGAAACTGCTTGCTGGGGATGATATGTTACTGCAGGAAGAACAGCCAAATGCTACCAAATGCAGGCAGTTTATTGCTGCATTTGGAACAACTGTCCCATGTCCTTCTCATTGTTAAGAGCGTCGGGTACGTTCCCGATCAGGATCCCGTGAGAGAAGGCGACGGGAGCGGTCTAGATCTCGGGAAAGAGACAGAAGGAGAAGCCGTTCCCCACACAGGCGGCGATCCAGGTGAGGCGATGGCATCAGAGAGTAGCCTGCAGTTTCTGGAAAGCCTGTTCTCTAGGTGCCAAATTTATTGTAGGCAGTGATAAATAAGGGAAGAGAAGGCAGTTAGGAATAGTTTGGTAGATTTTATTATTTTGCTTCTTGCCCCCGTCGGGTGTTGAGGGAGATGTATGAGTTTGGTTCTGGGACTTCTAGCGACCACCAGCAGCGCTATTTGGTCTTGTAATATTTCTTTGAGGTTTCTCTCCACCTTCCTCTGGGCCTTCCTCGTGGTCTTCGTCCTTCTCCTCTTTCCACATATGCCTTGTATGGAATGGAATTCCAATACATTCTCTCCAGATAGGAAAGGCCACTTTATTGGTTGTCTCTGGATGTAGTGTAAGACTGGTTCTATTCCAATTATTTCCCTTATAATCTCATTCCTGCCCTTCTGACTTTATTTTAATTTTAAAATGTGATCACTACTATTATTCCTGTATTCACATGTTAGTTGACTAGTTTTCTTAAAAATAAATTAACATGAATGTATGAAAGTTGTTCTGCATTTCTCTGGCTGCTGTGTCTTTTTCATAAGACCAGATGAAAGGAAGACCCTTTGCTTCTTCTATCAATGACTGTCTTTAGCAGTGGTTCCCAACGTGGGGAGCCCAGGGCTTCCAGGGGGACTTCAGTTCTCAGAACCCTTAGTCAGTCCGTTGGCTCATCAGGGCTTTGGAGAATTGCCTGAAGCTTCTGGGAATTGAAGTCCAAAACCAAAGTTCAGGAAAACACTTGTCTATAGCCAGGGGAAATGGCAACTAGGCTTGACAAATTGTGTCTGTTACTATATTGTCATGGTGTATCAAGCATCTCGACTGCTTTCCCTCTCACCTCTTTATTGTGATGTTCAACAATGTTGAATGTGTTTTGTTGTTCAGTCGCACAGTTGACTCTGACCCTTTGCGACCCTATGGACCATTGCCCGCCAGGCACTTCCGTCTTCCACCATCCTCCTCAACCTGCCCAGCTCTGTGCTCCTCGCTGTCCAGGGGATTCTCAAAACTCCTCCAACACCATATCTCAAAGGCATTTATTCTTCTGCGCTCAGCTTTCCTTATGGCCCAGCTCTCACATCCATACATTACAACCGGGAATACCATTGCTTTGACTGTGCGAATTTTTGTTTTCAAGGTGATGTCTCTGTTTTTAACTGATCCCCAAGTTTCTCATAGCTTGTCTTCCAATAATCAGTCGCTTTTTTATTTCATGCCTGCAGTCTTCATCTGCAGTGATCTTGGATCCTAAGAAAGTAAAATCTGTCACTGCTTCTACTTCTTCCTCATCTATTTTCCAGGGACTGATAAGGCCTGTTGCCATTATCTTGGTTTTCTTTATATTGAGTCTCAGGCCAGCTTTTGCACTTTCTTCTTTCAACCTAATCAGGAGCTTCTTTAGGTCTTCCTCACTTTCTGCCATTAAGGTAGTGTCATCTGCATATCTCAAGTTGTTGATGTTTCTCCCAGCAATTTTGATCCCAACTTGTGATTCCTCCATCCCTGCATTGCGCATTATGTGCTCTGTGTATAAGTTGAATAAGCAGGGTGACAAAATGGAGCCTTGTCTTACTCCTTCTCCTATTCCAAACCACTCCATCATTCCATATTCTGTCCTAACTCTTGCCTCTTGATTCATGTACAGATTTCTCATGAGACATATAAGGTGTCCTGGTATTCCCATCTCTTTAATTACTTGCCACATTTTGTTGTGGTCCACACAGTCAAAGGTCTTGGTGTAGTCAATGAAACAGATCCCAACAGAGCAATCAGGGGAAAGCTGGGTCCCTTGAGTGGGAGCTGGATCTTGACAGAAGTTGCTCCCATAAGTATAAGGAATTCCATGATTTTCTGTGTCCACTCACCAGGTCTGTCCTGCAGTCGTCATCTTCTTCTTCAAAGATAACATCCTTCTGCTGTCCTCGCACAGTATTTCATATCCTCTCTGTTTGTACGATCCCGTTTCTCTCGTAGTCTATAGTCCATTTGAGCAGATGGCTTTGATCTCACACCATCAACTAATAGTGCAGTGCAGTAGATAGTGTTCGAACCTCACCAACTAGAAAGTCAACTTCATGCTCTGATATATTGTTTGTTGGGGTATCTTGGGAGCTTTCTCTCATATTCAGTAATAATGTGTACAGTATGTGTCCAGTATATGTTGTTGTGAGAATAAACTGCACTTGAAATAGCCACATGGTCTGGCTCCAGTATCTAACTAGAGCTTGTGCCACCTCTAACACCTTCTCCTTTCTTTCCCATCCCTAGAGAAGATTAAGAATATTTTGGAAAGATTTCCAGCACAAAGATCTAGACTCTTTTGTGTGTTTATGGTTGGTTATATATTACTTATTCTTTAGCCTCCTCGTCCCATTTTCTGCTAAAATTCAGACACTTTCCTCAGTTTGTGTTAGCTGTCATAAGCCAGTAGATACATCTTATAATTTATTTTGCCATTCAAATGAAGCCAGTCTGGTTCAATTTTCTAGATCTCCGCGCCGACATAGATCCAGTTCCTCGTCCCCTTCCCGACAGAAGGAAAGGCGAGAAGAGGAGAACAAAGACGGCAAAGGCAAAGAGCGTCAGATCACAGGTAATCAAGGAGAGGATTGTCCTGTTTCTGTAAAGTAGGATAAATCTGAAGGCCTCCATCCTTCAGAGACCCTAAAAAGAGATTTCCAGTTAGAGAGGCATCTTCTAAAGGTAAAGGTAGCCCTTGTTCAAAAGTATCCGACTCTAGGGTTCAGTGTTCATCTCTGTTTACAGCCAGAGAGCCAGCGCTGTCTATGTCTGAAGACATGGTCACGTGGCAGGCATGACTAGACATCTTAGTGCAGGGAATGCTGTTTACCTTCCCACCGAAGTGGTCTTTATTGATCTACTTGTAATTTCTTGCTTTCAAACTGCTAGGTTGGCAGGAACTGGGACAGAGATGGGAGCTCACTCTGTTGTGTAGCACTCGGGTCTTGAACTGTTGACCTGCCAACCTTCCAGTCATCAGATTCAGCATCTTAACCATTCAGCCCACCGCAGTCCCTGAGTGTCTTGTAGCAGAGGTGAACAAATACGCTTCATAGATGGTGCCTCCTTCTTTAAGCACATATTAAAAAGTGAGATAAAGTCTACAAACCCACAAGCCAAATAAAACATGCTAGTCTTTCAGGCTCTGTGTGTCTTTAAAGGCATTTCAGCCTAAAAGAATAATTATGACTTTCTAAAAATTGGACATTTTATGGGTCCTTGCCGATCATGGGTGGAGAAATGTAAATGTTCTTTTATTATGTTTCCATGCTCTTTCTCCTTGAGCCTAGTTCTCTGGGCCCTGCAGCAGAAGTTGGAACCTAGTTGCTGCCTTTGCTCTCTCTCTTTTTAATCTCATTCTGGTGTCTGGATTTCTTTTCTAGAAGAAGATCTGGAAGGCAAGACAGAAGAAGAAATTGAGATGATGAAAGTGATGGGATTCGCCTCTTTTGACTCAACAAAGGCAAGTGGCTTCTCCCTTTGGCCTTAGGCCAGGGGCAGCAAGAGGCAGGGTGGCAGCAAGACGGTCAGGGACAGGGATGCTGGGCGCAAATTCCAAACCCCTTCTGTTTCATGCCTTTGTTGAAGTTTGTTGAGCTGTCAAACTCTGGGGGAAGAAAGGGGAGTGGAAAAGATTTTCCATGGTTAAAGGCAGTGGGACTTGAGTGTCCTGTTCAGATCCTCGTCTGTCTCCGAAAAAAAGCCAAACCAAAATAAATTGCAGAAGCCAGTAAAAGAAAAAAGGGTTTTATAGTTCCAAGTACAGTTCCAGTATAGGCCATGCTGCGGCCCCATCAGCATGTCATTGTTGGCTGCATTTCCCCCCCGCCTCCATGACCATTGGGAATCAGAGTTCCTCTTCCTCTCATTTTGTTGTTGGGCCCAATAGGATGGTTTCCAGTGGCATTTCCTCCACTGAGGGAGGGAGACCATCACCCCACCTAAAGGGGTTCATCCGCCTCATAGCCGTTGGCCCCTTCAGAGAGCCAGGTTATTTACCACCGCCCAACACTCTGTGTTGAGTTACTGGCTGCATGGTCTACTCCATTACTGTACTGGGATGTCCAGCCAGCCCATAAGCTACATCTTTGATAAATTGTACACAATCTGAGTTTGTACTGGTGTAATAGACAGCCATGCAGGAGATAATGCCAGCTAGTTGCTGCCATCTGTGACAGCGCGCACGTGTGGACCAAAACAAAAATAGGATGCGACAGCTCCTTTGATGAAGCACTGCCTGTGTGGAAAGTGGGGGAGGGGGGTGTTGTCTGATTGCCACAACATTCTCATCTGCCTGTAGCAGTGACGAGGAGGAGAGTCAACCACCTGTGCATGGAAGGCTGTAGTTGTGAAATGAGAGTTCCGTGTCAGTCGGGCTTGAGTTTTACCACTTGCTTGGCCCTCACCTTCATGGATTTCCCCCTTGACTTCCCTTCTCCCCAGGCAGCCTCAGCTGCTGCCATCTTCCCGTCCCGAAATCCGCCAGTTAACTTTGTGCAAAATACTTGCCCCGTGTTGTAGCTTCAAGTCAGCTGAGGTTGGAACTTTTCCATTAACCAGAACGCACATGTGCACGCACACCCTCCCTTCCCTGGCCATTGCACTGATGTCCACCTGTACCACTAACTCTAGAGGATGCCCAAATTGCATTTCAAGTTCCTCATTGGGGAATTTTTTCCCAGAAAAGTGGGTTGCATGCGCTTGGGTTGGTCCTCCACAGAGCGGTTGGAGAACAGTGCGAACATTGTCCCCTGTCATGCGCTTTAGTTATGTGTCAGGGCAGTTATGAGGTCTAGTAGCGCTGATAATATTCTCTGGGAAAGAATTGGACAAGCCACCTCCTTCTTGTGGTGGCTTTTTGCTTCTGTTCTAACTAGTGCCATGCCACCCCCCAGGCTCAGCCAGGCTTAAAAGAAATGCACGACACTGAAGAAGAAATCTGAGCCCAGGAATTGGCTTTGTGTTCCAGAGCTAAACCGAACGTGCAGTGCTTGCAACAGACAGCATTGCTCTGAAGATGGCTTTGGGTTTCTTTTGTCTTGCAGGGCAAGAAAGTGGATGGCTCCGTCAATGCCTATGCTATCAATGTGTCACAGAAGAGGAAGTACAGGTTGGTGTTGTCCTCTGCACTGGCAGTTTGGGCCCGTAGTTAGGAGTTGGATGGTGATTCCGGGGTTAAAGTTTGCCCAACAGTCACTGGAGTGCCTGCAAAATGATCGCTCTCTCTGTTGCTTCCTGTACCCTTTGCCCTGCCTTTCTGGTTAGAGAAACAACAGGATAAAGCAGGGGTGTCCAAATTTTCGGGGCCGTGGGCCAGTCACGTGGTTCAGGGAGCCAGTCACTATGACCCATGGGCCGGATCCAGCCTCTGACACCAATTCATCTGGCCTGCAAAGCCCTCATCACTCCCAGGAGCCATCATCATAAAAGACTCTGCTGTTTTCAGGATCCTGGACGTTGTAGGCCAAGCAATGCAATACTAGTCTGTGCCATTCAGAATTCCATGATCCTGTGGTGGTTCAGAAGCTCACCTTGTTAGCGAGAAGGCTGGCAAGTCAGCAGTTTGAGAGCCAGGTACTGCATGATGGACTGAGTGCCCGTCTCTGTCCCAGCTCTTGGGGACATGAAAGGAGCCTCATTTGGGCATTCCCTGAGTGGAGTTTCTTTCACAAAAATCCTTTCAACCCAGAATAATTTCTGACACAGAATAATCATCACCAAAAACCCTTTCTCGAAAGCCAGTCGTATCCAACTCTAGGATTCTATGCTCATCTCCATTTACAGCCAAAGAGCCAGTGTTGTAGAAATGTTTCCATGGTTGTGTGGCAGGCATGACTAGACATTGGAGCGTACATAATGCTGTTTCCCACCAAAGTGGCACCTATTTATCTGCTGGCAATGTCTTGCTTTCAAACTGCTAGGTTAGCAGGAGCTGGGACAGGATGAGTGCTCACTCCATCACGGAGCACCATTAAACCACCACAGTCCCTTTTATCCTTATTAGACCGAGTTATAAAAAAAAACTTTAGAGTTGCCTTTAGGAGATAAAATACTTAGTTTTCCGAAGCCTGATGATATTTGCTTCTTGGTACCTAGTAATGTCTTATCAGAACTGTCAGTTATTCAGGGCTTGGCTGGAGTAGACTCTTCATGGTGGGAATTGCGCTAACCTCTTCTAAGGCTGGAGGGTTCTGCCCGGAATTGTCTTTTGGCAAATGCAGTCTTACAGGGTTCTGAGTTAGGTTTAGTTCTTCTGACACGAACCCAGTTTTCTAGTCCTCATGGCTGCAAAATGAGCCCATAAATTATCTGTGGGCGATGCACAACGTAGTTCCAAAACCAGAAGGAAATGTAAGAGGAAGGGGCTTCCATGTCGTTCACTCCTGTTCTTTGTGGAGACAGAATCCATGGGCTCCGCGACAGGTCTGCCAATGACTGCCAGAAATGTGTGCCGACGAGGACTTCGTTTTGGCCAAGCCAGTGGCTTCCTGTTGGCAGTCCAGGGTTTGATCAGGACGCGGAAGACGACAACTATTCTTTGATTTCTCTTGTTTCAGGCAATACATGAACCGAAAAGGTGGATTCAACCGGCCTTTGGATTTTATTGCCTGAGACCTGCCTGGGTTAAGACATGAAAGATGACTTTGCTGTAGTCACTTAATTGTCTTAAGACCCAAAACCTGTGGCTAAGAGGATCCCAGCTGCTGCTGCTTCCCACACATAATAGAAATCTCTAGCTCTCTTTTTGGGTGGAGATTGTGTCTGGCTCATACGGTAATGTGTTTTTCTCCAATTTTTAGTGGGTAGAGGTTGCACAAACTGATCTTGCATTTCTTATGTTTCCTCTTCCTTTGTAGAATTCTGTTTTAACTATTGTTGCTTACATTAAAGGTAGCTGGCTGTATTGTCTTTGTGGGTATATTTGAAGTAAGGTAACTGCCTAAATATTAGGATTCAAAATTATTGGCTTTGTATTGCTGAGATTCTTGTAATGTGTCAGTGGATGCAGTCATTGAGTTTCAGAGTTTTTCTTTGAACATTTGTTGGTCTAACAAACTGCTTCTCATCCAAACTGTATTTAGGGATAATCCTTCTTTCCCCACCATCAGCATTTGGCAGAGTTCCTGCAATGGTTTGATTTGTTTTCTTTCTTTTTTAAAAATTATTTTCATTCACAGTCTACCCTTTTTTAAAAAACAAAGAATCTCATTACATGCACATGCCTTGCTGTTATCGAGCAGTGGGCTCCTAGATCAAGCATGAACCAAGTTCAATTTTTGTTTGTTTGCTAGAAATCCTTGTACCGTTCTGGAAGGCAAAGCAAGGCAAGATGGTTATGACTGTCTCGTTTTAAAATATCTTGCAATCTGAATAGTAGGCCATTCAACATTAAGTTGTTCTGGCTAAAGGCCACTGATCTAATATCCATGACTTCAACTGATACCCCTTAAAAATTAGGTAAAACTAGAATCATTTAGAACAGGGGCTCCCAATCTAAGGCCTATGGGCTGGATGCAGCCCATAGTGCCATTTCATGTGCTCCCCTTCGCCCCTCCAAGGGCCTTAAAGAAACAAAATGGCCACCCCTTTGAAGCTGTTGAGACAAAATGGCCACCCCCATTGTGCAGGCAGGGCACAATGGCCGTCTGACCCTCAAAGCTGACTAAGAGAACATGACCTGGCCCCTGCCTTAAAACGGGATGGTGTCAAGTCAGGGGCCAGGTCACACTCAGTCAGCTTTGAGGACCAGGTGGCTATTTTGCCTTGCCTGCATGGTGGGGGTGGCCATGTTGTCCCAACAGCTTCAAAGGGATGGCCATTTTGTTTCTCAAATGCCCGTGGAGGGGTGGGGGCCCACATGAAATGGTGCCGTAGGCCGGATCCAGCCCACAGGCCTTAGGTTGGGAATTCTTGCCATAGAATGTCCCTAGATGCAGCCCTTAGTGCTCCTGGAAGCGGAAGTAAAACGCGCCTGAGGGCCAGATCCAGCCCACGGGCCATAGTAACCAGCCCCCTGAACCACGGCCTGAAACGTTTGGGCACCCTTGCTCTAATATACTGGTCCAAGGTGTACCTCTTTGGGAAGAATTTGAATTTAACATGACAGCGTTCTTAACCAGGCTGGAAATGCATCAGTTCATTTTAACCTCTCATGATGATAATGATGAACAAACACCCCTGGTTTTGGCTTCCTGCAGGGAAAGGGGTACAATCCAGCTTAAAACCAGAAGCTCAACTTCCTTTGACCTAGAATGGCAATAGGATTTATCTTTCCTCCTCCTACACAAGTGCATGTAGAGTCCGAAAGCTAGCAGGAGATTGATAGTACCCAAGTCCACGAGGGGTGTGTCGTCCTCTACTAAGATTATCCCACGGGCAAAGCTAGTCAGAGCCCCCCCCCTCTCCCCTTGTTCTCACAATCAGACATAGAGGCCTTGGGTATAGGCTTCAGTTTTCATGGGGGCGTAAATCACTCACTTGCGGAAGGAACATTCCTAAGTATCCTGGGGGGCTATTTTGTGTAACTGCTCTCCCCCCCCTCCCAGTAAACCCCTCATTTGGTCACAATTAATGAATGTTCTTCTGTTAAGTCTAAGCAGTGAGATCCACATGTCAGAGTTGAGCTTAAGTAACCTCCACTCTTATCCTAGGACACCCCCCCCCCAAAAAAAAAACCACAGTACCCAAGGGGTATGTTTTGATTGATACAGGAATATGCTAGTGTCTTCCTCGTGTTTACATTTTGGAGTGGTTTTATTTGGACTTCTCAGGCTGTACAGTTGAAAAGGATATCCCCGAGTCTTGAGCAAAATGCATGATTATATTCTGTACGCGTACGCTCACAGAGGTCAAGGCTGTGATCCAGAGAAACTGGCCATTATAATTTTAGATTGGGGGTTCCCAACCTTTTCAAACCGGGGCCAGGTCATGTTCTCTCAGTCAGCTTCAAGGAGCCGGATGGCCACTTTGCCCTGCCTGCACGATGGGTGGCCATTTTGTCCCAACAGCTTTAAAGGGGTGGCTATGTAGTTGTTTTTTAATTCCCTTGGAAGGGTGGGGGCCAGATAAAAGGGTGCCATGGGCTGGATCTGGCCCACGAGCCTTAGGTTGGGAACCCCTGCTTTAGATGTTCATTTTTTTGTTAATGATCACCCACCCACACTGCAATGATTCTGCTTCATTTCAAAGGGAACATCAGGTTCAATATTGGAGGAAATCACAACGTTTCTAGTCCCAAAAGGCTGAGCTTTAGTGCTAGTTGAATTCAGACTTTCTTTTACCACCCCACCCCCAGTGCACCCCAAAAATACTTTATCAGAGTGTTTCTCAGTTCTGTCTCTCTTTTCTTTCTTGTTCTAGAGATCCTGAAAAATGTGTTTGTTATTTTATGAACATTCGGCTATTCTAATAAAGTGACTGCTCTTGTATAGATTTTAGAGATTTTTTTGTAGACTTTTTCTACATTGACAGCAAGTAAAAGATTTATATAGTTCATCTTAACAGTGTTGCGGGTTTGGCAGAACAATGCAGAAAGAACAGCTTGCATGCCATTTTGTGCTTTGAGGGCAGATAGAATTTATTCTAATAGGAATAGCCTACTGATGAGTGTGAATAAATCTCTGAAAAGAACCAGGAGTTGTGCAATTTAGGTGTAAAATCAAATCATTGTGTTTTGTGACATCTTAATGGGATCATTGGAATAGGGTAAGTTTAATAACAAATAAGGTAAGCTTAAATGTCCCTCGGGACTCTTGTTTAGGCATAGGCTCTGTAAAAATTGGGGAGGAAGAGCTGAGGAGGAAAGAAAAAGTCCAGAACTTTAGAAATAAGCAACAGAGTGTTCTATGGTGTTTTTTTTTTTTTTTTGAAAGCAAACTAGCAGAGCAGGATGAAGATTGCAGATCTACTGCTAAAAGCAGGATGACACAATATCATTTTACAGGCTGTCATTTCCCCTTAAAGAGTGGGTGGGGGAACCTTTCTACAACAGATCTTGCAGTATGTTTCTGTTTAACCTTATTGTTCATCTCTCAGGGCAGACAGGGCTGCCTCTTCTCTATTTTGGCTTTGGGTGCAGCAGCTCTAAGCAAAGATGTCATGCTTGCCTCTGAACCAGTCTTAAGTTCTTTGGCCAGGAAGATTTTTTTCCTCCCTGCATTTCTCTTTCCAGGTGTACAGCTGTGCTTTTCCTTTTGGGACAGAAGTATCCTAGTTTTCTGCATTTTAGGATTTTTCAAACCTGTTTGCAAGACTCTGGGGAAAAACATGCTTGTACAGGGCAGGAGGAAATGGAAACCCAAATGTGAGATGGATTGGCCCTGTAAAGGAATACGCAGGCTTAAGTTAGCAGAGCTGTTATTTTGGAGAGGTCTTGGAGACGGCTTTTAATTGAACATAACAATTCCTTGTTTGCTTTCGTACAGGGGTGCCCAAACTTTTCAGGCTGTGGGCCGGTCACGTGGCCCAGGTCAGTATAGCCCAGGGACCAGATCCGGGCCCTGATCCCAATTCATCCAGCCCACAAAACCCTCGTTGTTCCCGGAAGCGGAAGTAAAACATACCCATACGGGTGCATTTTACTTCCACTTCCCGTAGCAACGAGGGCTTCGCGGGCCAGATGCATTGGCATTGAGGCCCTGTTCTGGCCCCCTGGGCCATAGTTTGTTTTTGTTTTTTTTTTAATATATTATTGTAAAGGAAAAAGAAAGTAATAATATAATACTAAAAAAATAAACAAAAATTACATCAACATAATAGTGAAGAAAAATAATAATACATAAAAAGAAAAATGATACAAATTAATCATTCCAATACTTCCACTCTCCGTAGTCTGGGCACCCCTGCTGTAGTACCTCCCCAACCAGGAAAAGGCTCTACTGTACAGCCAATGGTTGGAGGGCTGGGATAATGCTCCGTGCATAGGCTGTTCGTTGCCTTCTGTAACAAATCCACATTTCAGCCCTTTGGGGCTTTTTTTTTTAATTGTTGCTGAGAGAGGAGTTCCTTTTACAGCCTGGGACTTCATGCCACGCGACGGCATAGCGCATGCGCATTGGGTACTGAAAAAATGACAAACGCGTGGACGGAGGGCGGGTCCGAGCGCTGAAAGCAACAATAAGAGAAAGTGCAGATTGGGGGAAGCTGGGCCAATCAGGGGGCCGGGGAAAAGGCGTGCCCCTATTAGGGCCGCCTGAGGGCGGGGCTTGGGTCTCGCTCGCCAATAGGAGGGGAGGAATGTGCACGAGGGAGGAGCCCGTGTGTCCGACGTTCAGCCAATGAAACAAAAGAGTCCTCGTGTGGAGGCGGAGCTTGAGGGTAGCCGACGTAACCGCAAGCCTGGAAAAACACGGGGGAGTCCAAACTGTGCCCAAGAAGGAAGGAAGCCAATGGGAAGGGAACGGGGCGTGTCTTCCCCAGCGGCGGACCAATCCAGAAACGCCAGAGGCGGGGCCTGATCTCCGCTGCCCAATCGGCTCCGCGCTCGCGGGGGGCAGCGGGTTGGGCTGCGGCGGTCGGGGGAGGGGTTGGTTGCGCCGAGTCTGTCAGGCTGTGGTGAGGTAAACACAGGCAGTCGAGCTTCGGGCGCCGGAGGGGAAGGAAGGAAGGGAAGAGGGAGCCGGTCGGTCAGTCAGTCAGTCACGGAGCGGGGAGGCCTGGCCGGGACCGCCGTCGCCGTTAGTCTGGCCGGGCGACGAGACAAGAGGGGGCAAAATGGCGGCCACCGCCCAGGTGTGCGAAAACATCCAGATGCTGCTGGAGGCCGCCGAGTTCCTGGAGCGGAGAGAGCGAGGTAGGCAAGCAAGGAGGGCAGGCAGGCATCCCTCCATCCATCCATCCCCGGGGCAGGCCTCCTCCCCGGAGGAGGAGGAGGAGGAATAGGCCGGTGGCCCAGCTGGGCCTCCTCCTTCGGGCCCCTTCCCACTCCCTCAGGCCGCTCTCTCTCCGGCCTCTCCCCCCACCCCACCCGGGACCTTCTTTCTACCGCAGTGCTCGTGCGAACGGTGCCGGAGGGAGATACGTGTCGCCCCTCCTCTTCTCCTCGCTGCTGTTGTTGTTTTTCTCCACCTCCTCCTCCTCTGGAGCCGTCCCCAAAACGGCCTTCGGGCGGCGCCTGGCGGGGAGGGAGGCCCGAGCTGGGAGGGCCTCTTCCGCCCACCGCATCGGGTGCGAGGGGGGGGCCCGGTCCCAAGAGAAGCCCCCAGCCCAGCCCCGAAGCGAGGAGGAGGAGGAGGACGGCGACGCCATCCCACCTCCTTTCTTTGGAGCCTGATGGCAGGCCTGGGGGGGGGGGGAACCAGGCCAGAAAGGCCCCTCCCCTCCCGCCCCCCTTCGCCTGATCCTCCTCGGCCTTTTCTTGGTTCAGGCGCCCCCCCCCCCCCCCAAATCCTCAGGCGGCGGGTGGGGAAGGAAGGAAGGACGGGCCTGCCTGGGGTTCCCGTGCTCGGGAGGACAAAGCCCTGCTCTACACCCCCTCTCCCCCCCCACCCCAACAACCCTCCCCATAGAGAAAGAATATCACAACGTGAACGTCTTGTTTGTGGCCTTATTATTCCTCTCTCTACTTTCGCACAGACTCAGTGGCTGCCATTTCAAAAAAGAGAAGGAGAGATCCGAGGAGTCCTGCCCAGAGGAAGGCTCTGCAAAAAGGGGGGGGGGGTGGCTAGCAAGGCAGTCATGGGGGGGCCCCGTTGGTGGGACAAAAGCATTTGGTTTATTTGGGCAGATCAGGACTGTCAGTTGTAGAGGTGGGATCAGCGGCTTGGGGTTCCCAGTCCCAATGTGCAGGGACCTTTCACGCTGATTGCCAAGCGTTAATTAACCTGACCTCCCTGGGGATGAACGGCCTTGGGTGTCACAAGAGTGATGGTCCCCAAGCGGGTCAAATCCCTCTTGAGGGAGGGCAGCAGCTTCATCGGTCCTGGCCTGGGAAGGAGGAGGAGGAAAGTGACTCACGGAATTGGACCCGTGGTATACGATGGGTGTCACACAGAAGACAAGTGGAAGGCCACTGTATTTTGTTGCTCCCAGTGTTCATCATCCGGCACTTGAAGAAGAGGACTATGGCTGGCTGAGCCACTAAGGAGCAGAGAGTGGCTGGGAGCCTTGTTTTGCTCCTCTTCCCCCAGTCCCTTGGAGGCAGGAGATCTTGACACAGTGCCTGGATCCGCCTCCTTTTGTAAGCAAGAAGGAGGAGCCACCTGACCCATGTAAAGAAACAGGTCCCTCGGCTGAGCAATGCCCTGTGGGGCCACTAAAGAATGGCAGGCATGCCAAGCTTTTGAGTTCCCCAAAGCTCAGCATCAGGTGCAGATTTGTGTCAAAGCTGGAGGTAGAAAGGAAGGCAGAACCTCCGACCAAATGCAGTCCTCACTCGTCTTTCGTGTCCCAGTCATGCCCTGGACTGCCAAAACGAAGCCACCTTCTTAGTTTTGGCACTGGTGACACTTAAGTCCTCTTGGGTGCATGTGTTCTGGTGGTAGCTGGCAGACCAGTAAATGGGCCAGATTCTGTATCTCCCCACATTCGCACAGTGCGTTGTTGTCCACAAGCAGCCCCTACTTGAGCATGTTGGTTTTACATTTAGGCACTCCAACCCTGAGCTTGTTCAGGATCACTCATTTCTTTTGATAGTGAGACAAGATAGGGATTATTAATTGGGCGTGAAGGGAACGTGTTGAAACTCCAGGTTACAGTTGTATGCATCTGGCTAATAATAACAATAATAATTTCATGTCAGAGATTATTCTGGGTTGAAAGGTTGTTGTTGGTTGTTTTTTTGGCTGGAGAAACTCTGCTCAGGGGACGCCTGCATGAGGCTTCTTTCATGCCTCCAAGTGCAGCCCTCGGGTATCGAAACCCACCCCAGTTTCCCAGCTCAGCACCTTAACCACTAAGCCACCGGGTTGCATCTGGGTTATATCGTATCTTTGAAGAAGAAAAGCAACATTTCCCCATTCCTGTACTTGTTCTTTGGAGTCCCTATTGGTATGACCCCAAGCATCTATTTCTATCCAGAAATAAACATAGGTGGCTTCCACACACTCTAAAACAGCATAAATGGCAAGATGCTCTTTTGTTATTACTGACTGCTCTGTCTAGTTCTCCACTTGGGAATATATAATCCTCTACTTGGGATTGTAATCAGATAGACCTTTCCTGCATCTGTTTCAGCACCTAGTTGACGACGGCGCCTTGTACCACTGCACAAAAAACGATATTTATGTCTAAAGCCTGATTCTTCCCTCCCCTCCCCTCACTCTTTGGGGTTTCCATATAGACCAGTGTTTCCCAAATGCTGGTGTTTTGACTTCAATTCCCAGAAGCTTAAAGTCAATTCCCCAAAGCACTGATCAGTCAATATATTGGCTTAGGCTTCTGGGAACTGAAGTCCAAACACCAGCATTTGGGAAACACTGATATAGACTAAAAGTTGCTCTGAGTACATGGCCACCCCAAGAGCTTAATTGGGTCAACATTGCATAGGCTGAAATCCTATTGCCCAGCATGTCAAGCTGCAGTTGTAATAAGCCCACTTGAATCAGTGGAAGGTACAGACGAGTTGATTCACCCAATCCTCATTAATTTAACAGGCCTATTCTAATGCAATGTACTATGTTAAGCAACAGGATTTTGGCCACATTATAAGTTAGCCAAAATCCTGTAAGGGAAAAACCATTTATACAAGGCCACTTTTACAGTAGTTTTCTCACTTGTTAGTTGTTCACCTGCTTACCTGAACTGAAAAAACAACAACAGAGGAGCACAGCAATTGGCTATCAGTGCAGATAGGCTTACTGTGGAAATCTTAACTGGATTCTGGATGCTACTTTAATGCTGCTTGCAGTCTGTAGTAGCATTGCCATATAATACATGAGGGTGATGAGTCAGAGAGTGTAGACTTACTTGAGGTTGTCAAATGAATTTGAGGCTGAGGGACATTTGAAGAGTGGGGGCGCCTTGTAACTTGTTTCATGGTGTCTTGAGATTCCAAAGAAAAAGGTGCATTTTCAGTGTTCCTGTGCAGATGTCTCCACCAGTAAACTTAAGATAATGGTTCTTTTATCCAAAGTTAACAGAATCAGTGGTGTTCTTTATCCTTCAGAAGCTGAGCATGGCTATGCTTCCATGTTACCCTACAGCACCAAGGACAGAGATGCCTTAAAAAGAAGAAACAAGTCCAAGAAAAACAGCAGCAGTAGTAGCAGGTAATAAAAATGTGATTGTTTTCCACGTATTGTCTTGCCTCTGTAGGGCTAGCCCTGCAAAGTCCAGCCGCTTCAACTGCAGTTATAATAGTAGTCTGATGAGTTAACTGGACACACACTAATCACATGAGTTTGGTCTTAATTATGTGATTCGTTGTGCTATAGATAATGCTCCAGTGGCAAAGTTCCCGTATTCATGTGATTAATCTTGCATTATAGTTTCACTTTTGATTTTTCATAAGTTTTAAACTAGTGCTTTGAGTGGTGTTGCATAACATTGGAACTTAAATGTCTCGTGTTTTCTAAAATTGCTTTGGAAGAATTTACCCAGTTTTTCCCCTTCTGGCTGACTTTTTGAGTAGAGTTTAATTGGGCTCTTGAAATGTGTGCTTCAAAGTATCTCAAGATACAGTTCTAGAGAAAGGAATTTGATTAATTCAGATACTCAAGTGCATATGATATAGACATGGTATAGTTATAACATTCAATGTTTGCAGGCAACAATTGACATTTCAATTGAAATCAAAATTCACAGACCTATGCAGGCATTAATAGTATATTAAAGCTTACATTAGTCATCACATAATCCTCCTCAATTTATCAGGAAGCAGTACGGGTTGGAAAAACCATGATTATAATCGAAATGTGTACACATTCACTAAGGGCAATCAAGTCAACTACCTAAATCCTGAAATAAGGAGGAGTGAGGAAATATATTTTAATAGCTTCAGTCCAGGAGCAAGGGCAGTAGTCCACCAGGTGAAGGGACAGGCAGATGGCCACTTTAGGCAACAATAAAAGGAATTGAGGGGGTTGCTTCTCAAAATATGTGTTTGTAAAGCAGAAAATGTAATACAAAATTCTCAAGAAATCTGTAATTTTCATTCACTTTCTTTTAGGTAAATCTTTTGTATTTCATGGGCTTTCTTTCATAAATCCATGAAAGAAAAGACGTATTTTGTGTTTCCTCCATTTGGTTTAAAGTCCTGTCCCTAGCGACTATATAGCAGTGGTGGCGAACTTATGGCACATGTGTCAGAAGGGTCATGCAGAGTCCTTTTGTGGGCATGCATGCCATGTACTCAGCACATAGTTCACCCTGCCCCACTGCCCAGCAACCCAATGGGAGCAGCTTCCTCCTTCCCCCCAGCGCAATGTTTGCCCCTCCCCTCTGTTTGGGCACTCAGTCTCTAAAAGGTTCACCACCACTGCTATAGAGCATTCTGTTCACTTGCTAAGTTCAGTGATTCCATGGTGTGAAACCTGCTAGCCTTCCTCAGTCTGGTGTGTGTGATTCAGATGTTTTTAAGTCTAGCGCACATCATCTCATCTGACCACACTGGGCATTGAGAGATGCAGTTGAAGGCTTCTAGCAGTCCTCATGTTGAATGAGACTGATACACTCTCTAGGGCAGTGATGGCTAACCTTGGCATTCCAGCTGTTTGTTCTTGGGCTTTTGGGAATTGAAGTCCAAGAAAAGATGGAGTGCCAAGGTTTGCCATCAGAGCTCTATGGCATCACATGTTCTTTTGAAACATTAAGAGGTACTTTATGCTTGCCAAATAAAGACATTTTTCTATTGCAAATATTAAGAGTTAAGGGTTTTTTCAGCTTTATAATCCCAAATTTATTGTTGGGAAGATCAGAATTTCAACATTGCCTTAGAAAGTGCAGGCTCAACCTGTATTTTCTAACCATGTTGAGCTCAGAAAGAAGGTTGATTTTGCTGTGTTTTTCCATAAATATTTCCTTAAGAAGCAGCTGATCAGGATGATCTAGGAGATTATGTTGCCTTCCATTCTGGTGGCTCTCTAAAAAGCAGTTCCAATTGCTATCAAATCATTAGGCACAAGTGGGGTCTGATTTAAAGCCCCACCGCAGGCCTGGATTTGTATAGACTTCCTATTTGCAACAGTGCAACGATAAGCCCAAAGATAACCAACCGCTAGTTTGCTTGATGTCTTCTAAAGGTCAGCCGTTGATTGAACTGTGTCTGGTAATCTTTATTATGTCACTACTTATCCTATGGCTGCCAACTGTTCGTGCTTAAAACAATGTCTTTCTCTTTCTCTTTTAAGATCAACACACAATGAAATGGAGAAGAACAGGTGAGCCTTCAAAAGCCCTTTTAAATTGTAATTAATATCACAATAAACAGTGGCATTCTGTGCCAAAGAGTATCTACACTTTTGAATTAAAGCAGGGTTCATAGCGGAAGAGTCAAGTAAAGATAGACTGATTTTACTGGGTGACGACTTTAGAATTAAGTGCAAAGATTGCATACTAACTCAGGACCTGAGGTCTGCTGCCTTTGGGCCATTCTATTTGTTGTGGTATGAAGTAAACTATGTTAAAGGATGGGCACAGTCTGGACTCTTTGAGAATTTCTCATCCCTTCCTGGATGAACTGAGGATGATTCAGGCCAGAAAACTGCCTGTCCTTCTTCTGCTTTTCCTTGTGTGTAAGCCTCAGGCCGGTTTGGCTCATCCCAGGTATTACGACCTCAGAGCCAAGTTTGGGTACTCAACGTCTGTCATGAAAATATCCCATGTGGTTGTCACCTTCCCTCACCTAGGAAAGGGGGGCTCAGGAAAGGAGCAGGTTGTGGTGTGGGCAAAGCATGAACCAAGGTGGCCGGAGTCATTGTAGTCGCTGTGGTGGTGATAGTTGCACCATGGTCCCCTTTCTCATACCCATGGTCTTCAGACAGAGGCTTAGGTGTTGCTGGCTTATAGCAGGGGTGCCCAAACTTTTTGGTCATGTGGTTCCTCCCACTGGAAGCGGAAGTAAAACTTGTGGTGCTGCCAGAACCCCGGAACAGTTCTGTAATGGGGATTTGTCCCAGGCTGTGATGGATTGGCACACTTTTCTTTAATGTTACATGATGTTGGCCTGGAAAGCAATTTCGTGAGTTTATGGGGAAGCGGCTCTTGGCATGACCTGTGCTGAGGCTTTTTAATAAGCTCATTAAACTTTTAGGAGCCGACTGCGTCGTTCTTGTAGAAACCTGAGCTCTCAGTTTGGGGCATTGCAAATGGCATGCGAGTGATTATGGGAGCATACAAGCAAAAGCTACATGGAACACGACATTTCTCTGATTCGTGAGAAAAGAAGGCTAATTATGGTCTGTCATCATGGTAGTTATGGGCTGCTGTTACATTATGCTTCCGAATATTGGGTGCTGTGACTTTGGAGTAGGAAGATGGTGTTGCTGCCATGTGTTGTGTGTGGGCTCCTGTGTGCATATAATGCTAGATTACATGGACCTTTGATCAGATCCAGTTTTAGGGCTTGTAAGGTCTTATCAGAGCTAAGAATGTTGTGTCCTTGGCGTCTTTATGGACATGAAACAGGGTTGCCCAAACTATTCAGGTGGCACACGTGGGCCGGTCACGTGGATCTTCTCACTGGAAGTGAAAGTAAAATGCACCTTGCAATCTGTTTTTGCAACAGGATGAGATAGACTTTAAGCTGCCATTTTCTCTTTGTTGATTTTTAAATATATATATAAGAATTTTAAATGCTTTTATAATTTTAAATCTGAGGTTTTATGAATTTTTTTATTGATATGGGTATGTTTTATGTGATGTAAACTGCCCTGGGTTGTCTTGGTGAGGAGGGCGGTATATAAATGCAAATAAATAAATAAATATCCAGAGTAAATGGTGCTCCAGTTGTTTCTGGGAGGACTAAATTCCCCCCCCCTTGCTCCCCTACTTGCCCATAAGATTTGATTAATCTGCACCAGCCTATCTGTCATGCGTCCTTTAATATCTAGTAATACGTGGTGTGCTTTGTGCATAAGTCATTGAATTCAGACCCTATCATCACACGCAAGCTGGCGTTAATTGCCACTAAAGCAATAAGAGCAGGTGTCATGGGCAGGTAGGAATGTGAAACATCTCCCTGTGTAGAAGGGCCTTTTCTCTTCAGGTGGAAGAGATGGAAGGGCATAGGAAACAGATGACGCATCAGTCTGCTTCCGCCCGGGGTCTTTTCTGTGGTCATTAGGCAGGTAACCTCGTTGCCCTTGTAAATATGCCAATCACAGGGATCTACCTGTAGTTTCTCGAGTGGTTTGAGACAAGAGTTGTCAGGGAACGCAGACGGTTGCCATGTGGTCCTGTGAAGACTTGAAGAGGCAAATGGTGAATCGCTGTGTCCATGAAAAATGAGAATGGTCTGGGAAGGCTTTGGTTGAAGATTGGGGGTGAGAGTGGTGCATCCTGGGATTTGGGCACATGCCCCTGTGGCCCTCGTCCAAGTCAATGTACCCCTGGCCAATGCGCTGTTTTGCTTATGATCTTCCTAGGTCCTGGCACCTTAAGAATACAGCCTGTTAGAATGGTTTCCATGCGTTTGGTCTTCCAGCCTTAATCAATGTGGCTTTTAATTAACAGACGTGCTCATCTGCGATTGTGCCTGGAGAAACTGAAAGGGCTGGTACCCCTTGGACCGGAATCCAGTAGACATACGACACTGAGTTTACTAACAAAAGCAAAATTGCACATAAAGGTGAGTTGATGGTGTCGGTCGGTGGAACTTCATGTTCAGTGCTTCAAGAGCATCATGTTTACATAATGAAGATGTTTCCAGTAAGGTACCTGTATTATGTCAGGGGTGCCCAAACTTTTCAGGCCACGGGCCAGTCGTGTGGTTCAGGGGGGTTGTCACTATTGCCCATGGGCCCGATCCGGCCCCCGATGCCAATTCATCCAGTCCACGAAGCCCTCATTGTTCGCGGCAGTAAAACGCAACGGTTCTGGGATCAACGCGGGCTTTTGCGTGCCGGATGATTCGGCATTGGGGACCAGATCTGGCCTGGAGGCCGTAATTTGGGCACCCCTGGTCTATGTCATGATAAGGGGAAGGAGAAAAGTTTGTTGTTTGGATTAACATGATGGACGTACGAACAACTCATTGCAGGGCTGCTCGATTGCTCCCTTTTGTGCCTTTTAATGTAAGGACACACAGCTCAATACAGTCCTGGGCCTGACAGCTGTGATTTGTCTCGTGTGATGGGTGGATCAGTAGTCTCTTCATTCTCTCTGCTGCCATGCCAGGGTGAGGAGAGAAGGGCAGACTCTGGATTTGCAGGATAGAGTTGAGCCAGAGATTTTGATTTCATACCTCGCATAAACACAGAGGAAAAGTCTACAAGTTGTTTAAGTACTTTCTGCTTCATGAAGAGCAGTGGCAGTAACAGCAAGTTGCAGTGAATTGCTGTGACAGAGGCAGGCATGAAATTGTCCCAGTTGCTCATAGCTTCAGAGAGAGAATTCCTACCCACTGCAAGACGGAATGAGTGCCCGTCGTCTCGCCCAGCTCCTGCCAACCTAGCAGTTCGAAAGCAAGACATTGCAAGTAGATAAATAGGGGCCGCTTCGGTAGTGAATGGTCACGAAGCCTGGTCCACGCACCAAGGACCAACCTGTGGCCTTCTGTGCTTCTTCGACAGAAACTTGAAGACTATGACAGGAAAGCCGTTCACCAAATAGACCAGTTGCAGCGGGAGCAACGGCACCTGAGAAGGCAGCTCGAGAAACTGGGCCTTGAGCGGATCCGAATGGACAGTGTGGGCTCGACGGTGTCTTCGGAGCGCTCGGATTCAGACCGAGGTAAGGAAAGCCCTGGGGGTCAGGGGGGTCAGGTCCCTGCCTACAAAGCCAAACACCCCCACCCACCACCCCAGGGCTGAGGGGGTGAGGTGAGCCCCCTCCTGGGTGACTCCTCTGCCTCTTTCTCCTGCAGAAGAGATTGATGTGGACGTGGAAAGCACAGACTATCTCACCGGTGACCTGGACTGGAGCAGCAGCAGCAGCAGCAACAGCCCGAGTGATTCGGACGAGAGGGGGAGCTTGCCGAGCATCTGCAGTGACGAGGGCTACTCGAGCGCAGGCATGAAGAGAATAAAGCTGCAGGACAATCTCAAGGCCTGTCTCAGCCTCTAAGGGGGCAGGGGGGGCGGTCGCGTTCCTGCCACTCATCGCTGTTTCCTTGTTCCATCTGACTAGGTAGTATGTTGGGCCGTCCTACAATTCTCTTGCACGTCAACCTCTTTACCACCAACATTACCAAAATCTGCTTTGCCTAAGTCTGTCCACAGTGCATCAGGGTGGTGGGTCACAAGCTACTCTCTGGACCACACCTCCTCTCATGGCATCCACTAACTCACGCGTGGCCAGCCTTGGCACTCCAAGGGCGCTTGGACTTCCATTCCCAGAAGCCCACTTCCCTGCGAATTGCCCACACGGTAAACCCATTTCGTGTGGATTCTCAGAGACTTGGGCTCCAGGGAATTGGAAGTCCAAGCGCCCCTGGAGTGCCAAGGTTGGCCTTCATGGCACTCGCTTCTCTTACCCGTCGGACAACCTCAGGTCTCTGCGAAACGGTACATTCCAACCCAACTTCCCAGCACCCAAGAATCGGGTGGCAGTCTCAGCAACTCACACGTTTCTGCCTGTGCTGTTATTGCTTGATATTCTGGATTAATCTTTCCACCGGGGTGGGAGGGAGGACAAAATGTGAAGTGGTGGGGTTTTTTTTTTTTGGGGGGGGGGGGGGAATCGCAAGGCCAGCCACATGTGACCCCTCTGCAGAAGGATTTCTCTTTTGGGTCAGCTGAAATTTGACATAACAGACTTACTAGGCATTTTCTCTAAGGGGATTTAGACAAGACAGTGGGACATTTTCCCAGCCACTGCCCAGGAATTGCGCTACAGCCTCTCTGGCTGCGGCAGTTGTAAAAGAACTCTTTTGAAGGCGTTTCTTATCCTGGTGGTGAATCAAAACTCCCCTTTGGGTTCTGAACCCAAAGGAGCCTTCCTTCTCGGCCATCGTTCCAGAGGTCTGGCATTCAGGCAGGAGTGCCGGGAGGCCCAAACTCCCCAAGCAAAAAGACAGTAAGACGAGAATTGTGCTGGAGGCTCTAAATGGGGCGGGGAGGCAGGGGGGAACATTTTCAACTCTAGCTGACTCATGGCGAACCTTGGCACTCCAGCTGACCTTGGACTTCAATTCCCAGAAGTCCAGGTCTCTGTGCATCCACATGTACGTGCAGTAAACCCATGCATGTGGATTCACAGGGACTTGGGCTTCTGGGAACTGAAGTCCAAGAACACCCGGAGTGCCAAGGTTGGCCATCACAGCTCTAACTCAGGGGTGCCCAGAGTTTTTGGGCTGCAGGCCAGTCACATGGTTCGTGAGGCCGGGCACTATGGCCCGTGGGCTGGATCTGGCCCACGGGTCAAAGTTTGGGCACCCCTGCTCTGGCTGATTATCCCCATAAGATGCTTTTAGTCGAATACATCTCAATAGCTGCCTATCAACAGACCAAATCCTCCCTGTCTCTGGGACAATTCTTTCTACCTCAGAGAAATGGACAAAGCGGATCTCAATCCCTTGAGCACAAAAGGAAAAAATTATGCCTCATGTGTATACTTGGCTCTAGTCCAATCTGTTTACTTAAAAATTCAGCAATAACTGAATGACAGTCCAAGTTAGCTGTGCTAACTTTGGTTTAGTGGCTGAGAAGAGTGCGTCAGACGGATCCTCTGGTGCCCTCTTGGCATTCTAGCACTTCCTTGCCCATTTAAATTATTGGGTAGCCCTCTAAAAGTGGCTTGTACACGTGGATTTTGCTTTTGTGGCACTTAAAACCTCCATCATTTTGCTCCCCACCCCCCTTTTCACTCTCTTGCCGGTGTCTGACACCAAGAGCATTATTTACTTCAGTTAAATTGAGCACACACACACACACATGTACATAACATGTTGGCTATACACCGTATTTATTCCTTTTTATAGCAATGTAATGTAATGTTCTTGTTATTTTGTGCTTTTATAGATGTTTAAGAAACTTTGTATGTCAAGGTCTACTCGCTTAGTTTCCTGTCGCCTCCCCATTTTCTTTAAGCATTACTCTTTTGTCGCCTCTTGGCCAGTTCCAAGTGGCTTTCCCTGTGGCTTCTCCATAGGCCGCCCTCCAGCACTCATGAGGTATTTGAGAGCCAGCTTTGTGTCACACACACAATAAAAGGGCTATGTAACTTATTTAACTTCAAAATGCAACTCCAGGGACCCTTCGACGCTCAAATCCACTGGGATCAAAGTTCCAAACCACGTCACGACGAAACTTGATTTCTTTAAGACACCTGAAGCTATTTCTGAATAAAACTTCACGATGGGAAGCGGAGCGAGTGGATTGCTAAAGAATCTCCAAAGCTATTTCTTTTGCGTGTGTGCTGTGTTACAAAACAATAATAATAACAGCTGGAATTTTTAGATATCCAGCAGACTTGCACTGAACTCCACTTTATCGGAGGCCTTCTATAAGCTGGCTGTAAGTCCAAGCAGAGGAAAAATCCCCTCAGAGAGTGAGAGAGGGAGAGAGAGAGAGCAAGCAAACTCCCAAACGATAAACTTTAAAGACATTGAGTCCTGCACTTTGAGGTCCTTGGTTCCACCCTGTTTCTTGCCTGAGATCTTTGAGCTACTAGAGTTGCTAATGAGTCGCTAATTAAAATGTCTCACAAATTCCACTCCCATGTTGCTACCTTAATTTTAAAGTAACTTCAGGTTCGGGGGACATTTTGGTGGAGTAAATTTAAATTACAAATTTGTGTACTATTCTTTAGAAGTAACAAGTCTTAAGGATTCGACCGTGTGTGTGTGTGTGTGTGAGTTTTTAAATTGTTGTGCCTTGTATGCATTGATTATAAATTGGGGCATGCTCCACTTCTGGCTTCTCTTGGTTCAGGTTCCGCCATTGTTCCTCACCACCACTCTTTCATGAATGGGTCTTGCAGGTGCCTCCACAGCTGCGTGAAGCACTATTCATGGGGGGGGGGGGGGACTTTGGGCAAGAGAAATTCCAGGTGGATCATGCCCAAACACTCGGAGTCAAATACGGTGAGATTTCACTTTATTGTCCCTCGAGTGAAGCAGTAACTGATCTTTTCATTGTCTGGATGTGATCTTTTCGAAATTTAGATGGTACAGAAAATGTTGAATTTTGCAAACAATGCACTGATGTTAAACAAAAGAAAAAAATCCACACCATCGAGGTGTGTGGTATTTCAAAACCCACCTAGACAGATCCATCGGTCTGTGGGCTCCAGGGACAGCTTTCATGGTCTTGGCTAAGACGATTGTGGCAGCTTCAACCATCAGTGGCTCCTCTTTGCACTTTGCCTGGCCCAGTGGTGGCCAACCTTGGCACTCCAGGCGTTCTTGGACTCCAATTCCCAGAAGCCCAAGCCAGCCTCCTGCTGATCAGGGCCTTCTGAGAATTGAACTTCCAGACCATCTGCCGTGCCAAGTTTGGCCACCACTGGCCTACCCCATTCCTCTGGCAGCTATGCCATCGCTGAAGCTGGAGCAGCCACTCCTCCACGTGTACTTTTGGCCTCCTTCAATCTCTTAACTCCTGCCCCCTGGGTTTGGGCAACGTGTGTGGTTCTGTGCCCCCCCCATGTCCTCCTACACTGCCAGAGCAGTACGGAGCAGCCTTGCCTCTTGGGGAAGGAGTGGGCCGGCTGGGCCGTGGAAGTGGGCCGGTCTGGCCCGGACAGCCTTTCCCTAGAATTCACTCATCCACCAGCATTATTTCTCAATCAGCTGCAGGAAATTAATTTTGTAGGTCATTAAAGGAAAACCGGGGGGGGGGGGTGTTTCTGTGCCTGTGTTTACAGCTTAGAAGTGGTGTGCGCATCGGAAGGGCCCACACCCCATGGCTGCTGTACGTGGTCACTTGGCAAAACCATTCGACTGGAGCCGAAATCCAAAATGTCTGTTCTTACTGATCCAAGTTCAAAGTGGTTGTGGATGGCGAACTTTGGCACGCCAGCTATTCTTGGACTTCAATTCCCAGAAGCCCACGTCCCGCTGAATCCACCACACCAATAGGTTTACTGTGTGTACGCGCATTAAACCCAATTCGTGTGGTGGATTCACAGAGATTCTGGGAACTGAAGTTCACCATCACAGGGCTAGAGTGCTCTGAAAATATTGCCTCTCCCCGACGAACCCTTTCTCCTGAGTGTTGAACACCCAGAACTTATATTATGGGATGGCGCGCAGTTTGTTTTTTAAACGAAGCAAAACTTTCAAGGTGCTGAGGGCCTCCCCGTGGGAAGACTTCCCGCAGGCGTGGCGCGGATTCCCCTTTCGGAAGCCCTTCCCTTTGAGACGTCCACTTCAGGTGCCACAAACCTCCTCCGCCCTCTTGCCACGCTTCTGGGACTCTGGGCATTATTAGCAGGCCGCATCCGGCCAACTGCCATTTTAGCACTTTGTTCTCCCAGTGGGGCGTTTCTCTCCCACCTGGCTGGGAGGGGAGGGTTTGCTTTCCCCCTTTCTAAAACTCAGTCCCTAAAGCAATGATTCCCAAACAGCCAGAAGGAGGGGGCCCTGAAGAGAGCATGGGGGGGGGGGGATGGGTTGTTTTTAATGAACGCTTGCTGCCTAATTAGAATAAATGGAGGCCTCTGGTGTCCAGCCGAGCAATATATGGGGACTCAAGAGTCCTTTCATGCCCCCCTTTGTAACAAATTTCAGGTTTTGACACTTCACTGTACTTGGATGAAATCTGCTTTTTCTATCTCGCTGTGCGCTTCGTCCCCTGGTGGCGTCGATTCCTTCTGCTCTTTGCTCCATCATCTAAAAAAGGTTGATTTGTTCTTGATGCGAGTGATGGTTCTGTGCTCCCCGTTGACCCCCGGAGACTTCCCAATTGCTTGAAATGCCACTGGTCCTTCCAAAGTCCCCCCCAAGGTCTGACCTATCTTGAAGGAGCCTGGCTTTATCCTCTTCTTTTTCATTGACCTAAAACAGTGGGTGGCCAACCTTGGCATGCCCAGCTTGCCTTGGACTTCAGTTTCCAGGAGCCCAGGTCCCTGTGAATCCAGACACATGGGTCCACTGCGCGGACAAGCAGTCAACCCTCCGTGTGGGTTCACAGGGACCTGGGCTCCTGGGAATTGAATCCCCAAGGGTAGCCGGCGTGCCAAGGTTGGCCAGCCCTCAGACCTTCCCTCGCGTCGGTGCTCTTAACGGCACTTGCTGTTCTGAACTCTGGAGCTTAAATTTGGAGTCTTCCGAATAAAAATGCGGCCTAAACAGGGAAGAAGCTAGGGTGCGGGGGGGTAGGAATCCCGTATCCAGAAGTTCCGTTCCTAATGTAAATACCATGTCCTTCTGAATCCTGTGTCAAGGCCATATAATGGTGCTTTTTATTACTTGTTAGCACATGCATTTTTAGGAACTACATGTTTTAGATAACCTTGCTGTGTCTCTGTATACTTCTGTATTGTTCAACTGTTAGGAAATAAATTATTTCATTACTAAACAGCGCTCCTCGTCTTTGGTGGGGAAGGAAACTCTTACTCCTTCACTTCGGGTTCCCAGCCTTTTCAAGCGGGGGGGGGGGGTGTCACATTCCGGATGGCCATTTTGCCCTGCCTACACGATGGGAGTGGCCATTTTGTCCCAAAAGCTTCAAAGGGCTGGCCATTTTTATTTATTTATTTATATTTATATTTATATTTCATACTTGCTAACCCGCCCCAATCGGGCAAGCCCGACTCTGGGCGGCTTACAACCCAAGTTAAAACACATCAATAAAAAATTTAAAAATTCATAGACTAAAACAGTATCTGGGGGTGTCGTCAGAAGGGTAAAATCCTTAGACTAACCACCCCACATGGGATCCCACATCCCTGGAACCCCACACATGTCCTGCCAGCCAGGTCTTTAAGCTCTTCCGGAAGGACAGGAGCTCTGTCTGCATGCGCAGCTCAGTTGGGAGGAGGTTCCAGAGGGCCGGGGCGAACACGGAGAAGGCCCTCTTCCTGGTGCTAGCGAGGTGAGCCTCCCTAGCCGATGGTACAACGAGAGAGCCCCTCCGATCCGCCCTGGTGGGACGGACAGATGTTCTTAGGGTGACGCGGTCTCTTAGGTATCCTGGCCCACTACCATATAGCATATTTTGTTTCTTGAATGCCCGTTGGAGGGGAGAGGGCCACGTGAAATGGCACCAGATCCAGCCCACAGGCCTTGGGTCGGGGACCCCTGATTTACGTGGGGGAATGATGCAGCTAGCATTAGCGATACATGAGGACTCCACTCGGGGCTGTTTTGACTGCGCCCACCTGGTGCTCTGTTTGATGCAAAAGTAAAACACGTTTGGCTATAAACAGATGAGCACTGAACCCTAGAGTCAGATACGACTGGATTTTGAGCAAGGCCGGCCTGTGCAGGTTGTTCCCGGTGTTCAGGTGTTTTTGTCCCCAGCTCCCATGCAACCATCCCCATTCTGCCCTTGGTTGGTGGACCTCATCCGAAGCCAACGTAGGTTCCCCACGGGTGGCTCAGGTGCCCGTCTCCCATGGTGTAGAAAGAGTCCTGTCTCAGCTAACAGTGATGCTTTGCTAAGGTCACCTGCGTCCAGTGAGTAATCCCATTGCACAATGAGCAACAGCCAGGAGGTGTAAATAGGAGACATTCTTCAGAAAAGAACAGGCTTGGTTCTCCGAGAAAGGACGGCCGCCTCAAACTGGAAAGTTTCATCAGAGTGTGGACAAC